>OV702287.1:61690644-64090644 GCA_916181665.1 Avena sativa | reverse complement strand
GTGTGTTCCATCCACAAACCATACATGGATCCACCACTGTCATTGCATGTGTGTTCTTTCCACAAACCACACATGGATCAACCACTAGAGTCATTGCATGTGTGTTCTTATCACAAACCACATATGGATCAACAAGTGGTCGTTGAAGGTGTGTTATTTTCCATAAACCACTTATGGATCCATTACATTCATTCCATGTGTGTTATTTCCACAAACCACACATGGATCAACCACTAGGGTAATTGCATGTGTGTTATTTAAACCACACATGGATCAACCACTAGAGTCATTGCATGTGTTTTATTTCCACAAACCACACATGGATCAACCACTAGAGCCATTGCATGTGTGTTCTTATACTAAAACCAACACTAGAGTCATTGCATGTGTGTTCTTTCCACAAACCACACATGGATAAACCAGTGGTCATTGCATGTGTGTTCTTTTCACAAAACACACATGGATCCACCAGTGGTCATTGCATGTGTGTTCTTTCCACAAACCACATATGGATCAACCAGAGTCATTGCATGTGTGTTCTTTCCACAAACCACACATGGATCAACCACTAGAGTCATTGAATGTTTGTTCTTATACCAAAACCACAAACCAGCACTAGAGTCATTGCATGTGTGTTCTTTTCCACAAACCACACATGGATCCACTAGACTCATTGCATGTGTGTTCTTTTCCACAAACAACTTATGGATCAACCAGTGGTCATTGCATGTGTGTTCTTTTCACAAACCACATGTGGACCCACTAGAGTCATTGCATGTGTGTTATTATACTAAAACTAGCACTAGAGTCATTGCATGTGTGTTCTATCCACAAACCACACATGGATCCACCAGTGTCATTGCATGTGTGTTCTTTTCACAAACCACACATGGATCAACCACTAGAGTTATTGCATGTGTGTTCTTTCCACAAACCACATATGGATCAACCAGTGGTCATTGCATGTGTGTTCTTTTCCATAAACCAATTATGGATCCATTACACTCATTGCATGTGTGTTATTTCCATAAACCACACATGGATCAACCACTAGAGTCATTGCATGTGTGTTATTTCCACAAACCACACATGGATCAACCACTAGAGTCATTGCATCTGTGTTATTTCCACAAACCACACATGGATCAACCACTAGAGTCATTGCATGTGTGTTCTATCCACCAACCACACATGGATCCACCACTGTCATTGCATGTGTGTTCTTTTCACAAACCACACATGGATCAACCACTAGAGTTATTGCATGTGTGTTCTTTCCACAAACCACATATGGATCAACCAGTGGTCACTGCATGTGTGTTCTTTTCCATAAACCACTTATGGATCCATTACACTCATTGCATGTGTGTTATTTCCATAAACCACACATGGATCAACCACTAGAGTCATTGCATGTGTGTTATTTCCACAAACCACACATGGATCAACCACTAGATTCATTGCATATGTGTTATTTCCACAAACCACACATGGATCAACCACTAGAGTCATTGCATGTGTCTTCTTTCCACAAACAACGCATGGATTAACCACTAGAGTCATTGCATGTTTGTTCTTATACTAAAACCACAAAGCAGCACTAGAGTCATTGCATGTGTGTTCTTTTCCACAAACCACACATGGATCCACTAGACTCATTGCATGTGTGTTCTTTTCCAGAAACAACTGATGGATCCACCAGTGGTCATTGCATGTGTGTTCTTTCCACAAACCCACATGTGTACCCACTAGAGTCATTGCATGTGTGTTATTTCCACAAACCACACATGGATCAACCACTAGAGTCATTGCATGTGTGCTATTTCCACAAACCACACATGGATCAACCACTAAAGTCATTGCATCTGTGTTATTTCCACAAACCACACATGGATCAACCACTAGAGTCATTTCATGTGTGTTCTTATACTAAAACCAACACTAGAGTCATTGCATGTGTGTTCTTTTCACAAACCACACATGGATCAACCACTAGAGTCATTGCATGTGTTTTATTTCCACAAACCACACATGTATCAACCAATGGTCATTGCATGTGTTTTCTTTTCCACAAACCACACATGGATCCACCAGTAGTCATTGCATGTGTCTTCTTTCCACAAACCACATATGGATCAACCAGAGTCATTGCATGTGTGTTCTTTACACAAACCACATATGGATCAACCACAAGAGTCATTACATGTTTGTTCTTATAATAAAACCACAAACCAACACTAGAGTCATTGCATGTGTGATCTTTTCCACAAACCACACATGGATCCACTAGACTCATTGCATGTGTGTTCTTTTCCACAAATAACTTATGGATCAACTAGTGGTCATTGCATGTGTGCTCTTTTCACAAACCACATGTGGACCCACTTGAGTCATTGTATGTGAGTTCTTATACTAAAACTAGCACTAATTCATTGCATGTGTGTTCTTATACACAAACTAGCACTAGAGTCATTCATGTGTGTTCTATCCACAAACCACACATGGATCAACTGCTAGAGTTATTGCGTGTGTTCTTTCCACAAACCACATATGGATCAACCAGTGGTCATTGCACGTGTGTTCTTTTCCATAAACCACTTATGGATCCATTACACTCATTACATGTGTGTTATTTCCACAAACCACACATGGATCAACCACTAGTGTCATTGCATGTGTTTTATTTCCACAAACCACACATGGATCAAAAACTAGAGTCATTGCATATGTGTTATTTCCACAAACCACACATGGATCAACCACTAGAGTCATTGCATGTGTGTTCTTTCCACAAACCACACATGGATCAACCACTAGAGTCATTGCATGTTTGTTCTTATACTAAAACCACAAACCAACACTAGAGTCATTGCATGTGTGTTCTTTTCCACAAACCACACATGGATCCACTAGACTCATTGCATGTGTGTTCTTTTCCACAAACAACTTATGGATCAACCAGTGGTCATTGCATGTGTGTTCTTTTCACAAACCACATGTGGACCCACTAGAGTCATTGCATGTGTGTTCTTATACACAAACTAGCACTAGAGTCATTGCATGTGTGTTCTATCCACAAACCACACATGGATCCACCACCGTCATTGCATGTGTGTTCTTTCCACAAACCACACATGGATCAACCACTAGAGTCATTGCATGTGTGTTCTTATCACAAACCACATATGGATCAATCAGTGGTCATTGTATGTGTGTTCTTTTCCATAAACCACTTATGGATCCATTACAGTCATTGCATGTGTGTTATTTCCACAAACCACACATGGATCAACCACTAGAGTCATTGCATGTGTGTTATTTACACAAACCACACATGGATCACCCACTAGAGTCATTGCATGTGTGTGTTGTTTTCCACAAACCACACATTGATCCACCACTAGAGTCATTGCATGTTTGTTCTTATACTAAAACCAACACTAGAGTCAGTGCATGTGTGTTCTTTCCACAAACCACACATGGATCAACCAGTGGTCATTGCATGTGTGTTCTTTTCCACAAACCACACATGGATCCAACAGTGGTCATTGCATGTGTGTTCTTTCCACAAACCACATATGGATCAACCAGAGTCATTACATGTGTGTTCTTTCCACAAACCACACATGGATCAACCACTAGAGTCATTGAATGTTTGTTCTTATACCAAAACCATAAACCAGCACTAGAGTCATTGCATGTGTGTTCTTTTCCACAAACCACACATGGATCCACTAGACTCATTGCATGTGTGTTCTTTTCCACAAACAACTTATGGATCAACCAGTGGTCATTGCATGTGTGTTCTTTTCACAAACCACATGTGGACCCACTAGAGTCATTGCATGTGTGTTCTTATACTAAAACTAGCACTAGAGTCATTGCATGTGTGTTCTATCCACAAACCAACATGGATCCACCACTGTCATTGCATGTGTGTTTTTTCCACAAACCACACATGGATCAACCACTAGAGTCATTGCATGTGCATTCTTTCCACAAACGACACATTTATCAACAATAGAGTCATTGCATGTGTGTTATTTCCACAAACCACACATGGGTCAACCACTAGAGTCGTTGCATGTGTGTTCTTATACTAAAACCAACATTAGAGTCATTGCATGTGTGTTCTTTCCACAAACCACACACGGATCAACCACTAGAGTCATTGCATGTTTGTTATTTCCACAAACCACACATGGATCAACCACTAGAGTCATTGGATGTGTGTTCTTATACTAAAACCAACACTAGAGTCATTGCATGTGTGCTATTTCCACAAACCACACATGGATCAACTAGTAGTCATTGCATGTGTGTTCTTTTCCACAAACCACACATGGATCCACTAGTGGTCATTGCATGTGTGTTCTTTCCACAAACCACATATGGATCAACCATTCATTGCATGTGTGTTCTTTCCATAAACCACACATGGATCAACCACTAGAATCATTGCATGGTTGTTCTTATACTAAAACCACAAACCAGCACTAGAGTCATTGCATGTGTGTTCTTTTCCACAAACCACATATGGATCCACTAGACTCATTGCATGTGTGTTCTTTTCCATAAACAACTTATGGATCAACCAGTGGTCATTGCATGTGTGTTCTTTGCACAAACTACATGTGGACCCACTAGAGTCATTGCATGTGTGTTCTTATACTAAATCTAGCACTAGAGTCATTGCATGTGTGTTAATTTCCATAAACCACTTATGGATCCATTACAGTCATTGCATGTGTGTTATTTCCACAAACCACACATGGATAAACCACTAGAGTCATTGCATGTGTGTTATTTCCACAAACCACACATGGATCAACCACTAGAGTCATTGCATGTGTGTGTTCTTTTCCACAAACCACACATGGATCCACCACTAGAGTCATTGCATGTGTGTTCTTATCCTAAAACCAACACTAGAGTCATTGCATGTGTGTTCTTTCCACAAACCACACATGGATCAACCAGTGGTCATTGCATGTGTGTTCTTTTCCACAAACCACACATGGATCAACCAGTGGTCATTGCATGTGTGTTCTTTCCACAAACCACATATGGATCAACCAGAGTCATTGCATGTGTGTTCTTTCCACAAACCACACAAGGATCAACCACTAGAGTCATTGCATGTTTGTTCTTATACTAAAACCACAAACCAGCACTAGAGTCATTGCATGTGTGTTCTTTTCCACAAACCACACATGGATCCATTAGACTCATTGCATGTGTGTTCTTTTCCACAAACCACACATGGATCCACGAGTGGTCATTGCATGTGTGTTCTTTCCACAAACCACATATGGATCAACCAGAGTCATTGCATGTGTGTTCTTTCCACAAACCACACAAGGATCAACCACTAGAGTCATTGCATGTTTGTTCTTATACCAAAACCACAAACCAGCACTAGAGTCATTGCATGTGTGTTCTTTTCCACAAACCACACATGGATCCACTAGACTCATTGCATGTGTGTTCTTTTACACAAACAACTTATGGATCAACTAGTGGTCATTGTATGTGTGTTATTTTCACAAACCACATGTGGACCCACTAGAGTCATTGCATGTGTGTTCCATCCACAAACCATACATGGATCCACCACTGTCATTGCATGTGTGTTCTTTCCACAAACCACACATGGATCAACCACTAGAGTCATTGCATGTGTGTTCTTATCACAAACCACATATGGATCAACAAGTGGTCGTTGAAGGTGTGTTATTTTCCATAAACCACTTATGGATCCATTACATTCATTCCATGTGTGTTATTTCCACAAACCACACATGGATCAACCACTAGGGTAATTGCATGTGTGTTATTTAAACCACACATGGATCAACCACTAGAGTCATTGCATGTGTTTTATTTCCACAAACCACACATGGATCAACCACTAGAGCCATTGCATGTGTGTTCTTATACTAAAACCAACACTAGAGTCATTGCATGTGTGTTCTTTTCCACAAACCACACATGGATCCACCAGTGGTCATTGCATGTGTTTTTTTTCCACAAACCACACATGGATCCACCATTGGTCATTGCATGTGTGTTATTTCCACAAACCACATATGTATCAACCAGAGTCATTGCATGTGTGTTCTTTCCACAAACCACACATGGATCAACCACTAGAAGAATTGTATGTTTGTTCTTATACTAAAACCACAAACAAGCACTAGAGTCATTGCATCTGTGTTCTTTTCCACAAACCACACATGGATCCACTAGACTCATTGCATGTGTGTTCTTTTCCACAAACAACTTATGGATCAACCAGTGGTCATTGCATGTGTGTTCTTTTCACAAACCACATGTGGACCCACTTGAGTCATTGTATGTGAGTTCTTATACTAAAACTAGCACTAAGTCATTGCATGTGTGTTCTATCCACAAACTACAAATGGATCCACCACTATCATTGCATGTGTGTTCTTTTCACAAACCACACATGGATCAACCACTAGAGTTATTGCAAGTGTGTTCTTTCCACAAACCACATATGGATCAACCAGTGGTCATTGCATTGTGTTCTTTTTCATAAACTACTTATGGATCCATTACAATCATTGCATGTGTGTTATTTCCACAAACCACACATGGATCAACCACTAGAGTCATTGCATGTATGTTATTTCCACAAACCACACATGGATCAACCACTAGAGTCATTGCATATGTGTTATTTCCACAAACCACACATGGATCAACCACTAGAGTCATTGCATGTGTGTTCTTTCCACAAACCACACATGGATCAACCACTAGAGTCATTGCATGTTTGTTCTTATACTAAAACCACAAACCAACACTAGAGTCATTGCATGTGTGTTCTTTTCCACAAACCACACATGGATCCACTAGACTCCCTGCATGTGTGTTCTTTTCCAGAAACAACTTATGGATCCACCAGTGGTCATTGCATGTGTGTTCTTTCCAAAAACCATATGTGGTCCCACTAGAGTCATTGCATGTGTGTTATTTCCACAAACCACACATTGATCAACCACTAGAGTCATTGCATGTGTGTTATTTCCACAAACCACACATGGATCAACCACTAGAGTCATTGCATGTGTGTTATTTCCACAAACCACACATGGATCAACCACTAGAGTCATTGCATATGTATTATTTCCACAAACCACACATGGATCAACCACTAGAGTCATTGCATGTGTGTTATTTCCACAAACCACACATGGATCAACCAATGGTCATTGCATGTGTGTTCTCTTCCACAAACCACACATGGATCCACCAGTGGTCATTGCATGTGTGTGATTTCCACAAACCACACATGGATCAACTAGAGTCATGTCATGTGTGTTCTTTCCACAAACCACATATGGATCAACCACTAGAGTCATTGCATGTTTGTTCTTATACTAAAACCACAAACCAGCACTAGAGTCATTGCATGTGTGTTCTTTTCCAGAAACCACACATGGATACACTAGACTAATTGCATGTGTGTCCTTTTCTAGAAACAACTTATGGATCCACCAGTGGTCATTGCATGTGTGTTCTTTCCATAAACCACATGTCGACCCACTAGAGTCATTGCATGTGTGTTATTTCCACAAACCACACATGGATCAACCACTAGAGTCATTGCATGTGTGTTATTTCCACAAACCACACATGGATCAACCACTAGAGTCATTGCATCTGTGTTATTTCCACAAACCACACATCGATCAACCACTAGAGTCATTGGATGTGTGTTCTTATACTAAAACCAACACTAGAGTCATTGCATGTGTGTTCTTTTCACAAACCACACATGGACCAACCACTAGACTCAATGCATGTGTGTAATTTCCACAAACCACACATGCATCAACAAGTGGTCATTGCATGTGTGTTCTTTTCCACAAACCACACATGGATCCACAAGTGGTCATTGCATGTGTGTTCTTTCCACAAACCACATATGGATCCACTAGAGTCATTGCATGTGTGTTATTTCCACAAACCACACACGGATCAACCACTAGAGTCATTGCATGTGTGTTATTTCCACAAACCACACATGGATCAACCACTAGAGTCATTGCATGTGTGTTATTTCCACAAACCACACATGGATCAACCACTAGAGTCATTGCATGTGTGTTCTTATACTAAAACCAACACTAGAGTCATTGCATGTGTGTTCTTTTCCACAAACCACACATGGATCCACCAGTGGTCATTGCATGTGTGTTCTTTCCACAAACCACATATGGATCAACCAGAGTCATTGCATGTGTGTTCTTTCCACAAACCACAAATGGATCAACCAATAGAAGAATTGCATGTTTGTTCTTATACGAAAAAGACAAACCGGCACTAGAGTCATTGCATGTGTGTTCTTTTCCACAAACCACACATGGATCCACTAGACTCATTGCATGGGTATTCTTTTCCACAAACAACTTATGGATCAACCAGTGGTCATTGCATGTGTGTTCTTTCCCCAAACCACATGTGGACCCACTAGAGTCATTTCATGTGTGTTATTATACTAAAACTAGCACTAGAGTCATTGCATGTGTGTTATATCCACAAACCACACATGGATCCACCACTGTCATTGCATGTGTGTTCTTTTCACAAACCACACATGGATCAACCACTAGAGTTATTGCATGTGTGTTCTTTCCAAAAACCACATATGGATCAACCAGTGGTCATTGCATGTGTGTTCTTTTCCATAAACCACTTATGGATCCATTACACTCATTGCATGTGTGTTATTTCCATAAACCACACATGGATCAACCACTAGAGTAATTGCATGTGTGTTATTTCCACAAACCACACATGGATCAACCACTAGAGTCATTGCATATGTGTTATTTCCACAAACCACACATGGATCAACCACTAGAGTCATTGCATGTGTCTTCTTTCCACAAACAACACATGGATTAACCACTAGAGTCATTGCATGTTTGTTCTTATACTAAAACCACAAACCAGCACTAGAGTCATTGCATGTGTGTTCTTTTCCACAAACCACACATGGATCCACTAGACTCATTGCATGTGTGTTCTTTTCCAGAAACAACTTATGGATCCACCAGTGGTCATTGCATGTGTGTTCTTTCCACAAACCACATGTGGACCCACTAGAGTCATTGCATGTGTGTTATTTCCACAAACCACACATGGATCAACCTCTAGAGTCATTGCATGTGTGTTATTTCCACTAACCACACATGGTTAAACCACTAGAGTCATTGCATATGTGTTATTTCCACAAACCACACATGGATCAACCACTAGAGTCATTGCATGTTTGTTCTTATACTAAAACCACAAACCAGCACTAGAGTCATTGCATGTGTGTTCTTTTCCACAAACCACACATGGATCCACTAGACTCATTGCATGTGTGTTCTTTTCCAGAAACAACTTATGGATCCACCAGTGGTCATTGCATGTGTGTTCTTTCCACAAACCACATGTGGACCCACTAGAGTCATTGCATGTGTGTTATTTCCACAAACCACACATGGATCAACCTCTAGAGTCATTGCATGTGTGTTATTTCCACTAACCACACATGGTTAAACCACTAGAGTCATTGCATATGTGTTATTTCCACAAACCACACATGGATCAACCACTAGAGTCATTTCATGTGTGTTCTTATACTAAAACCAATACTAGAGTCATTGCATGTGTGTTCTTTTCACAAACCACACATGGATCAACCACTAGAGTCATTGCATGTGTTTTATTTCCACAAACCACACATGTATCAACCAATGGTCATTGCATTAGTGTTCTTTTCCACAAACCACACATGGATCCACCAGTGGTCATTGCATGTGTGTTATTTCCACAAACCACATATGGATCAACCAGAGTCATTGCATGTGTGTTCTTTCCACAAACCACAAATGGATCAACCAATAGAAGAATTGCATGTTTGTTCTTATACGAAAAAGACAAACCGACACTAGAGTCATTGCATGTGTGTTCTTTTCCACAAACCACACAAGGATCCACTAGACTCATTGCATGTGTGTTCTTTTCCACAAACAACTTATGGATCAACCAGTGGTCATTGCATGTGTGTTCTTTCCCCAAACCATATGTGGACCCACTAGAGTCATTTCATGTGTGTTATTATACTAAAACTAGCACCAGATTCATTGCATGTGTGTTATATCCACAAACCACACATGGATCCACCACTGTCATTGCATGTGTGTTCTTTTCACAAACCACACATGGATCAACCACTAGAGTTATTGCATGTGTGTTCTTTCCACAAACCACATATGGATCAACCAGTGGTCATTGCATGTGTGTTCTTTTCCATAAACCACTTATGGATCCATTACACTCGTTGCATGTGTGTTATTTCCATAAACCACACATGGATCAACCACTCGAGTAATTGCATGTGTGTTATTTCCACAAACCACACATAGATCAACCACTAGAGTCATTGCATATGTGTTATTTCCACAAACCACACATGGATCAACCACTAGAGTCATTGCATGTGTCTTCTTTCCACAAACAACACATGGATTAACCACTAGAGTCATTGCATGTTTGTTCTTATACTAAAACCACAAACCAGCACTAGAGTCATTGCATGTGTGTTCTTTTCCACAAACCACACATGGATCCACTAGACTCATTGCATGTGTGTTCTTTTCCAGAAACAACTTATGGATCCACCAGTGGTCATTGCATGTGTGTTCTTTTCCAGAAACAACTTATGGATCCACCAGTGGTCATTGCATGTGTGTTCTTTCCACAAACCACATGTGGACCCACTAGAGTCATTGCATGTGTGTTATTTCCACAAACCACACATGGATCAACCACTAGAGTCATTGCATGTGTGTTATTTCCACTAACCACACATGGTTCAACCACTAGAGTCATTGCATATGTGTTATTTCCACAAACCACACATGGATCAACCACTAGAGTCATTTCATGTGTGTTCTTATACTAAAACCAATACTAGAGTCATTGCATGTGTGTTCTTTTCACAAACCACACATGGATCAACCACTCGAGTCATTGCATGTGTTTTATTTCCACAAACCACACATGTATCAACCAATGGTCATTGCATTAGTGTTCTTTTCCACAAACCACACATGGATCCACCAGTGGTCATTGCATGTGTGTTCTTTCCACAAACCACATATGGATCAACCAGAGTCATTGCATGTGTGTTCTTTCCACAAACCACATATGGATCAACCACTAGAGTCATTACATGGTTGTTCTTATACTAAAACCACAAACCAACACTAGAGTCATTGCATGTGTGTTCTTTTCCACAAACCACACATGGATCCACTAGACTCATTGCATGTGTGTTATTTTCCACAAACAACTTATGGATCAACCAGTGGTCATTGCATGTGTGTTCTTTTCCATAAACCACTTATGGATCCATAACACTCATTGCATGTGTGTTATTTCCACAAACCACACATGGATCAACCACTAGAGTCATTGCATGTGTTTTATTTCCACAAACCACACATGGATCAACCACTAGAGTCATTGCATGTTTGTTCTTATACTAAAATCACAAACCAACACTAGAGTCATTGCATGTGTGTTCTTTTCCACAAACCACACATGGATCCACTAGACTCATTGCATGTGTGTTCTTTTCCACAAACAACTTATGGATCAACCAGTGGTCATTGCATGTGTGTTCTTATACACAAACTAGCACTAGCGTCATTGCATGTGTGTTCTATCCACAAACCACACATGGATCGACCGCTGTCATTGCATGTGTGTTCTTTCCACAAACCACACATGGATCAACCACTAGAGTCATTGCATGTGTGTTCTTATCACAAACCACATATGGATCAATCAGTGGTCATTGTATGTGTGTTCTTTTCCATAAACCACTTATGGATCCATTACAGTCATTGCATGTGTGTTATTTCCACAAACCACACATGGATCAACCACTAGAGTCATTGCATGTGTGTTATTTCCACAAACCACACATGGATCAACCACTAGAGTCATTGCATGTGTGTGTTGTTTTCCACAAACCACACATGGATCCACCACTAGAGTCATTGCATGTTTGTTCTTATACTAAAACCAATACTAGAGTCATTGCATGTGTGTTCTTTCCACAAACCACACATGGATCAACCAATGGTCATTGCATGTGTGTTCTTTTCCACAAACCACACATGGATCCACCAGTGGTCATTGCATGTGTGTTCTTTCCACAAACCACATATGGATCAACCAGAGTCATTCCATGTGTGTTCTTTCCACAAACCACACATGGATCAACCACTAGAGTCATTGAATGTTTGTTCTTATACCAAAACCACAAACCAGCACTAGAGTCATTGCATGTGTGTTATTTTCCACAAACCACACATGGATCCACTAGACTCATTGCATGTGTGTTCTTTTCCACAAACAACTTATGGATCAACTAGTGGTCATTACATGTGTGTTCTTTTCACAAACCACATGTGGACCCACTAGAGTCATTGCATGTGTGTTATTATACTAAAACTAGCACTAGAGTCATTGCATGTGTGTTCTATCCACAAACCACACATGGATCCACCACTGTCATTGCATGTGTGTTCTTTTCACAAACCACACATGGATCAACCACTAGAGTTATTGCATGTGTGTTCTTTCCACAAACCACATATGGATCAACCAGTGGACATTGCATGTGTGTTCATTTCCATAAACCACTTATGGATCCATTACACTAATTGCATGTGTGTTATTTCCATAAACCACACATAGATCAACCACTAGAGTCATTGCATGTGTGTTATTTCCACAAACCACACATGGATCAACCACTAGAGTCATTGCATGTGTGTTATTTCCACAAACCACACATGGATCAACCACTAGAGTCATTGCATATGTGTTATTTCCACAAACCACACATGGATCAACCACTAGAGTCATTGCATGTGTCTTCTATCCACAAACAACACATGGATTAACCACTAGAGTCATTGCATGTTTGTTCTTATACTAAAACCACAAAGCAGCACTAGAGTCATTGCATGTGTGTTCTTTTCCACAAACCACACATGGATCCACTAGACTCATTGCATGTGTGTTCTTTTCCAGAAACAACTTATGGATCCACCAGTGGTCATTGCATGTGTGTTCTTTCCACAAACCACATGTGGACCCACTAGAGTCATTGCATGTGTGTTATTTCCACAAACCACACATGGATCAACCACTAGAGTCATTGCATGTGTGTTATTTCCACAAACCACACATGGATCAACCACTAGAGTCATTGTATCTGTGTTATTTCCACAAACCACACATGGATCAACCACTAGAGTCATTTCATGTGTGTTCTTATACTAAAACCAACACTAGAGTCATTGCATGTGTGTTCTTTTCACAAACCACACATGGATCAACCACTAGAGTCATTGCATGTGTTTTATTTTCACAAACCACACATGTATCAACCAATGGTCATTGCATGTGTTTTCTTTTCCACAAACCACACATGGATCCACCAGTGGTCATTGCATGTGTGTTCTTTCCACAAACCACATATGGATCAACCAGAGTCATTGCATGTGCGTTCTTTCCACAAACCACATATGGATCAACCACTAGAGTCATTACATGTTTGTTCTTATACTAAAACCACAAACCAACACTAGAGTCATTGCATGTGTGTTCTTTTCCACAAACCACACATGGATCCACTAGACTCATTGCATGTGTGTTCTTTTCCACAAACAACTTATGGATCAACCAGTGGTCATTGCATGTGTGTTCTTTTCACAAACCACATGTGGACCCACTTGAGTCATTGTATGTGAGTTCTTATACTAAAACTAGCACTAAGTCATTGCATTTGTGTTCTTATACACAAACTAGCACTAGAGTCATTCATGTGTGTTCTATCCACAAACCACACATGGATCAACCGCTAGAGTTATTGCGTGTGTGTTCTTTCCACAAACCACATATGGATCAACCAGTGGTCATTGCATGTGTGTTCTTTTCCATAAACCACTTATGGATCCATTACAGTCATTGCATGTGTGTTATTTCCACAAACCACACATGGATCCACTAGAGTCATTGCATGTGTTTTATTTCCACAAACCACACATGGATCAACCACTAGAGTCATTGCATATGTGTTATTTCCACAAACCACACATGGATCAACCACTAGAGTCATTGCATGTTTGTTCTTATACTAAAACCACAAACCAACACTAGAGTCATTGCATGTGTGTTCTTTTCCACAAACCACACATGGATCCACTAGACTCATTGCATGTGTGTTCTTTTCCACAAACAACTTATGGATCAACCAGTGGTCATTGCATGTGTGTTCTTTTCACAAACCACATGTGGACCCACTAGAGTCATTGCATGTGTGTTCTTATACTAAAACTAGCACTAGAGTCATTGCATGTGTGTTCTATCCACAAACCACACATGGATCCACCACTGTCATTGCATGTGTGTTTTTTCCACAAACCACACATGGATCAACCACTTGAGTCATTGCATGTGCGTTCTTTCCACAAACGACACATGGATCAACAATAGAGTCATTGCATGTGTGTTATTTCCACAAACCACACATGGGTCGACCACTAGAGTCGTTGCATGTGTGTTCTTATACTAAAACCAACATTAGAGTCATTGCATGTGTGTTCTTTCCACAAACCACACACGGATCAACCACTAGAGTCATTGCATGTTTGTTATTTCCACAAACCACACATGGATCAACCACTAGAGTCATTGCATGTGTGTTCTTATACTAAAACCAACACTAGAGTCATTGCATGTGTGTTCTTTCCACAAACCACACATGGATCAACTAGTAGTCATTGCATGTGTGTTATTTTCCACAAACCACACATGGATCCACTAGTGGTCATTGCATGTGTGTTCTTTCCACAAACCACATATGGATCAACCAGTCATTGCATGTGTGTTCTTTCCACAAACCACACATGGATCAACCACTAGAGCCATTGCATGTTTGTTCTTATACTAAAACCACAAACCAGCACTAGAGTCATTGCATGTGTGTTCTTTTCCACAAACCACATATGGATCCACTAGACTCATTGCATGTGTGTTCTTTTCCACAAACAACTTATGGATCAACCAGTGGTCATTGCATGTGTGTTCTTTTCACAAACTACATGTGGACCCACTAGAGTCATTGCATGTGTGTTCTTATACAAAAACTAGCACTAGAGTCATTGCATGTGTGTTCTTTTCCATAAACCACGTATGGATCCATTACATTCATTGCATGTGTGTTATTTCCACAAACCACACATGGATAAACCACTAGAGTCATTGCATGTGTGTTATTTCCACAAACCACACATGGATCAACCACTAGAGTCATTGCATGTATGTGTTCTTTTCCACAAACCACACATGGATCAACCACTAGAGTCATTGCATGTGTGTGTTCTTTTCCACAAACCACACATGGATCCACCACTAGAGTCATTGCATGTGTGTTCTTATACTAAAACCAACACTAGAGTCATTGCATGTGTGTTCTTTCCACAAACCACACATGGATCAACCAGTGGTCATTGCATGTGTGTTCTTTTCCACAAACCACACATGGATCCACCAGTGGTCATTGCATGTGTGTTCTTTCCACAAACCACATATGGATCAACCAGAGTCATTGCATGTGTGTTCTTTCCACAAACCACACAAGGATCAACCACTAGAGTCATTGCATGTTTGTTGTTATACTAAAACCACAAACCAGCACTAGAGTCATTGCATGTGTGTTCTTTTCCACAAACCACACATGGATCCACTAGACTCATTGCATGTGTGTTCTTTTCCACAAACCACACATGGATCCACCAGTGGTCATTCCATGTGTGTTCTTTCCACAAACCACATATGGATCAACCAGAGTCATTGCATGTGTGTTCTTTCCAAAAACCACACAAGGATCAACCACTAGAGTCATTGCATGTTTGTTCTTATACAAAAACCACAAACCAGCACTAGAGTCATTGCATGTGTGTTCTTTTCCACAAACCACACATGGATCCACTAGACTCATTGCATGTGTGTTCTTTTCCACAAACAACTTATGGATCAACCAGTGGTCATTGTATGTGTGTTCTTTTCACAAACCACACATGGATCCACCATTGGTCATTGCATGTGTGTTATTTCCACAAGCCACATATGTATCAACCAGAGTCATTGCATGTGTGTTCTTTCCACAAACCACACATGGATCAACCACTAGAAGAATTGTATGTTTGTTCTTATACTAAAACCACAAACCAACACTAGAGTCATTGCATCTGTGTTCTTTTCCACAAACGACACATGGATCCACTAGACTCATTGCATGTGTGTTCTTTTCCACAAACAACTTATGGATCAACCAGTGGTCATTGCATGTGTGTTCTTTTCACAAACCACATGTGGACCCACTTGAGTCATTGTATGTGAGTTCTTATACTAAAACTAGCACTAAGTCATTGCATGTGTGTTCTATCCACAAACTACACATGGATCCACCACTATCATTGCATGTGTGTTCTTTTCACAAACCACACATGAATCAACCACTAGAGTTATTGCATGTGTGTTCTTTCCACAAACCACATATGAATCAACCAGTGGTCATTGCATGTGTGTTCTTTTTCATAAACTACTTATGGATCCATTACACTCATTGAATGTGTGTTATTTCCACAAACCACACATGGATCAACCACTAGAGTCATTGCATGTGTGTTATTTCCACAAACCACACATGGATCAACCACTAGAGTCATTGCATATGTGTTATTTCCACAAACCACACATGGATCAACCACTAGAGTCATTGCATGTGTGTTCTTTCCACAAACCACACATGGATCAACCACTAGAGTCATTGCATGTTTGTTCTTATACTAAAACCACAAACCAGCACTAGAGTCATTGCATGTGTGTTCTTTTCCACAAACCACACATGGATCCACTAGACTCACTGCATGTGTGTTCTTTTCCAGAAACAACTTCTGGATCCACCAGTGGTCATTGCATGTGTGTTCTTTCCAAAAACCATATGTGGTCCCACTAGAGTCATTGCATGTGTGTTATTTCCACAAACCACACATGGATCAACCACTAGAGTCATTGCATGTGTGTTATTTCCACAAACCACACATGGATCAACCACTAGAGTCATTGCATATGTATTATTTCCACAAACCACACATGGATCAACCACTAGAGTCATTGCATGTGTGTTATTTCCACAAACCACACATGGATCAACCAATGGTCATTGCATGTGTGTTCTTTTCCACAAACCACACATGGATCCACCAGTGGTCATTGCATGTGTGTTGTTTCCACAAACCACATATGGATCAACTAGAGTCATGCATTGTGTGTTCTTTCCACAAACCACATATGGATCAACCACTAGAGTCATTACATGTTTGTTCTTATACTAAAACCACAAACCAGTACTAGAGTCATTGCATGTGTGTTCTTTTCCAGAAACCACACATGGATACACTAGACTGATTGCATGTGTGTCCTTTCCTAGAAACAACTTATGGATCCACCAGTGGTCATTGCATGTGTGTTCTTTCCATAAACCACATGTCGACCCACTAGATTCATTGCATGTGTGTTATTTCCACAAACCACACATGGATCAACCACTAGAGTCATTGCATGTGTGTTATTTCCACAAACCACACATGGATCAACCACTAGAGTCATTGCATATGTGTTATTTCCACAAACCACACATCGATCAACCACTAGAGTCATTGGATGTGTGTTCTTATACTAAAACCAACACTAGAGTCATTGCATGTGTGTTCTTTTCACAAACCACACATGGACCAACCACTAGACTCAATGCATGTGTGTAATTTCCACAAACCACACATGCATCAACAAGTGGTCATTGCATGTGTGTTCTGTTCCACAAACCACACATGGATCCACCAGTGGTCATTGCATGTGTGTTCTTTCCACAAACCACATATGGATCCACTAGAGTCATTGCATGTGTGTTATTTCCACAAACCACATAAGATCAACCACTAGAGTCATTGCATGTGTGTGATTTCCACAAACCACACATGGATCAACCACTAGAGTCATTGCATGTGTCTTCTTTCCACAAACCACACATGGATCCACCAGTGGTCATTGCATGTGTGTTCCATCCACAAACCATACATGGATCCACCAGGGTTATTGCATGTGTGCTCTTTCCACA
Organism: Avena sativa; assembly: GCA_916181665.1. NCBI lineage: Eukaryota > Viridiplantae > Streptophyta > Magnoliopsida > Poales > Poaceae > Avena > Avena sativa. The sequence goes on along the minus strand of OV702287.1, from coordinate 64,072,358 downwards.
AACCACACATGGATCAACCACTAGAGTCATTGCATGTGTGTTCTTATCACAAACCACATATGGATCAACAAGTGGTCATTGAAGGTGTGTTCTTTTCCATAAACCACTTATGGATCCATTACAGTCATTCCATGTGTGTTATTTCCACAAACCACACATGGATCAACCACTAGGGTAATTGCATGTGTGTTATTTAAACCACACATGGATCAACCACTAGAGTCATTGCATGTGTTTTATTTCCACAAACCACACATGGATCAACCACTAGAGTCATTGCATGTGTGTTCTTATACTAAAACCAACACTAGAGTCATTGCATGTGTGTTCTTTTCCACAAACCACACATGGATCCACCAGTGGTCATTGCATGTGTGTTCTTTTCCACAAACCACACATGGATCCACCAGTGGTCATTGCATGTGTGTTCTTTCCACAAACTACATATGGATCAACCAGAGTCATTGCATGTGTGTTCTTTCCACAAACCACACAAGGATCAACCACTAGAGTCATTGCATGTTTGTTGTTATACTAAAACCACAAACCAGCACTAGAGTCATTGCATGTGTGTTCTTTTCCACAAACCACACATGGATCCACTAGACTCATTGCATGTGTGTTCTTTTCCACAAACCACACATGGATCCACCAGTGGTCATTGCATGTGTGTTCTTTCCACAAACCACATATGGATCAACCAGAGTCATTGCATGTGTGTTCTTTCCACAAACCACACAAGGATCAACCACTAGAGTCATTGCATGTTTGTTCTTATACCAAAACCACAAACCAGCACTAGAGTCATTGCATGTGTGTTCTTTTCCACAAACCACACATGGATCCACTAGACTCATTGCATGTGTGTTCTTTTCCACAAACAACTTATGGATCAACCAGTGGTCATTGTATGTGTGTTCTTTTCACAAACCACATGTGGACCCACTAGAGTCATTGCATGTGTGTTCTTATACTAAAACTAGCACTAGAGTCATTGCATGTGTGTTCCATCCACAAACCATACATGGATCCACCACTATCATTGCATATGTGCTCTTTCCACAAACCACACATGGATCAACCACTAGAGTCATTGCATGTGTGTTCTTATCACAAACCACATATGGATCAACAAGTGGTCATTGAAGGTGTGTTCTTTTCCATAAACCACTTATGGATCCATTACAGTCATTCCATGTGTGTTATTTCCACAAACCACACATGGATCAACCACTAGGGTAATTGCATGTGTGTTATTTAAACCACACATGGATCAACCACTAGAGTCATTGCATGTGTTTTATTTCCACAAGCCACACATGGATCAACCACTAGAGTCATTGCATGTGTGTTCTTATACTAAAACCAACACTAGAGTCATTGCATGTGTGTTCTTTTCCACAAACCACACATGGATCCACCAGTGGTCATTGCATGTGTTTTTTTTCCACAAACCACACATGGATCCACCATTGGTCATTGCATGTGTGTTATTTCCACAAACCACATATGTATCAACCAGAGTCATTGCATGTGTGTTCTTTCCACAAACCACACATGGATCAACCACTAGAAGAATTGTATGTTTGTTCTTATACTAAAACCACAAACCAGCACTAGAGTCATTGCATCTGTGTTCTTTTCCACAAACGACACATGGATCCACTAGACTCATTGCATGTGTGTTCTTTTCCACAAACAACTTATGGATCAACCAGTGGTCATTGCATGTGTGTTCTTTTCACAAACCACATGTGGACCCACTTGAGTCATTGTATGTGAATTCTTATACTAAAACTAGCACTAAGTCATTGCATGTGTGTTCTATCCACAAACTACACATGGATCCACCACTATCATTGCATGTGTGTTCTTTTTTCAAACCACACATGAATCAACCACTAGAGTTATTGCATGTGTGTTCTTTCCACAAACCACATATGAATCAACCAGTGGTCATTGCATGTGTGTTCTTTTTCATAAACTACTTATGGATCCATTACACTCATTGCATGTGTGTTATTTCCACAAACCACACATGGATCAACCACTAGAGTCATTGCATGTGTGTTATTTCCACAAACCACACATGGATCAACCACTAGAGTCATTGCATATGTGTTATTTCCACAAACCACACATGGATCAACCACTAGAGTCATTGCATGTGTGTTCTTATACTAAAACCACAAACCAGCACTAGAGTCATTGCATGTGTGTTCTTTTCCACAAACCACACATGGATCCACTAGACTCACTGCATGTGTGTTCTTTTCCAGAAACAACTTCTGGATCCACCAGTGGTCATTGCATGTGTGTTCTTTCCAAAAACCATATGTGGTCCCACTAGAGTCATTGCATGTGTGTTATTTCCACAAACCACACATGGATCAACCACTAGAGTCATTGCATGTGTGTTATTTCCACAAACCACACATGGATCAACCACTAGAGTCATTGCATATGTATTATTTCCACAAACCACACATGGATCAACCACTAGAGTCATTGCATGTGTGTTATTTCCACAAACCACACATGGATCAACCAATGGTCATTGCATGTGTGTTCTTTTCCACAAACCACACATGGATCCACCAGTGGTCATTGCATGTGTGTTCTTTCCACAAACCACATATGGATCAACCAGAGTCATTGCATGTGTGTTCTTTCCACAAACCACATATGGATCAACCACTAGAGTCATTACATGTTTTTTCTTATACTAAAACCACAAACCACATATGGATCCACTAGAGTCATTGCATGTGTGTTATTTCCACAAACCACATAAGATCAACCACTAGAGTCATTGCATGTGTGTGATTTCCAGAAACCACACATGGATCAACCACTAGAGTCATTGCATGTGTCTTCTTTCCACAAACCACACATGGATCCACCAGTGGTCATTGCATGTGTGTTCCATCCACAAACCATACATGGATCCACCAGGGTTATTGCATGTGTGCTCTTTCCACAAACCACACATGGATCAACCACTAGAGTCATTGCATGTGTGTTCTTATCACAAACCACATATGGATCAACAAGTGGTCATTGAAGGTGTGTTCTTTTCCATAAACCACTTATGGATCCATTACAGTCATTCCATGTGTGTTATTTCCACAAACCACACATGGATCAACCACTAGGGTAATTGCATGTGTGTTATTTAAACCACACATGGATCAACCACTAGAGTCATTGCATGTGTTTTATTTCCACAAACCACACATGGATCAACCACTAGAGTCATTGCATGTGTGTTCTTATACTAAAACCAACACTAGAGTCATTGCATGTGTGTTCTTTTCCACAAACCACACATGGATCCACCAGTGGTCATTGCATGTGTGTTCTTTTCCACAAACCACACATGGATCCACCAGTGGTCATTGCATGTGTGTTTTTTCCACAAACTACATATGGATCAACCAGAGTCATTGCATGTGTGTTCTTTCCACAAACCACACAAGGATCAACCACTAGAGTCATTGCATGTTTGTTGTTATACTAAAACCACAAACCAGCACTAGAGTCATTGCATGTGTGTTCTTTTCCACAAACCACACATGGATCCACTAGACTCATTGCATGTGTGTTCTTTTCCACAAACCACACATGGATCCACCAGTGGTCATTGCATGTGTGTTCTTTCCACAAACCACATATGGATCAACCAGAGTCATTGCATGTGTGTTCTTTCCACAAACCACACAAGGATCAACCACTAGAGTCATTGCATGTTTGTTCTTATACCAAAACCACAAACCAGCACTAGAGTCATAGCATGTGTGTTCTTTTCCACAAACCACACATGGATCCACTAGACACATTGCATGTGTGTTCTTTTCCACAAACAACTTATGGATCAACCAGTGGTCATTGTATGTGTGTTCTTTTCACAAACCACATGTGGACCCACTAGAGTCATTGCATGTGTGTTCTTATACTAAAACTAGCACTAGAGTCATTGCATGTGTGTTCCATCCACAAACCATACATGGATCCACCACTATCATTGCATATGTGCTCTTTCCACAAACCACACATGGATCAACCACTAGAGTCATTGCATGTGTGTTCTTATCACAAACCACATATGGATCAACAAGTGGTCATTGAAGGTGTATTCTTTTCCATAAACCACTTATGGATCCATTACAGTCATTCCATGTGTGTTATTTCCACAAACCACACATGGATCAACCACTAGGGTAATTGCATGTGTGTTATTTAAACCACACATGGATCAACCACTAGAGTCATTGCATGTGTTTTATTTCCACAAGTCACACATGGATCAACCACTAGAGTCATTGCATGTGTGTTCTTATACTAAAACCAACACTAGAGTCATTGCATGTGTGTTCTTTTCCACAAACCACACATGGATCCACCATTGGTCATTGCATGTGTTTTTTTCCACAAACCACACATGGATCCACCATTGGTCATTGCATGTGTGTTATTTCCACAAACCACATATGTATCAACCAGAGTCATTGCATGTGTGTTCTTTCCACAAACCACACATGGATCAACCACTACAGAATTGTATGTTTGTTCTTATACTAAAACCACAAACCAGCACTAGAGTCATTGCATCTGTGTTCTTTTCCACAAACGACACATGGATCCACTAGACTCATTGCATGTGTGTTCTTTTCCACAAACAACTTATGGATCAACCAGTGGTCATTGCATGTGTGTTCTTTTCACAAACCACATGTGGACCCACTTGAGTCATTGTATGTGAATTCTTATACTAAAACTAGCACTAAGTCATTGCATGTGTGTTTTATCCACAAACTACACATGGATCCACCACTATCATTGCATGTGTGTTCTTTTTACAAACCACACATGAATCAACCACTAGAGTTATTGCATGTGTGTTCTTTCCACAAACCACATATGAATCAACCAGTGGTCATTGCATGTGTGTTCTTTTTCATAAACTACTTATGGATCCATTACACTCATTGCATGTGTGTTATTTCCACAAACCACACATGGATCAACCACTAGAGTCATTGCATGTGTGTTATTTCCACAAACCACACATGGATCAACCACTAGAGTCATTGCATATGTGTTATTTCCACAAACCACACATGGATCAACCACTAGAGTCATTGCATGTGTGTTCTTTCCACAAACCACACATGGATCAACCACTAGAGTCATTGCATGTTTGTTCTTATACTAAAACCACAAACCAGCACTAGAGTCATTGCATGTGTGTTCTTTTCCACAAACCACACATGGATCCACTAGACTCACTGCATGTGTGTTCTTTTCCAGAAACAACTTCTGGATCCACCAGTGGTCATTGCATGTGTGTTCTTTCCAAAAACCATATGTGGTCCCACTAGAGTCATTGCATGTGTGTTATTTCCACAAACCACACATGGATCAACCACTAGAGTCATTGCATGTGTGTTATTTCCACAAACCACACATGGATCAACCACTAGAGTCATTGCATATGTATTATTTCCACAAACCACACATGGATCAACCACTAGAGTCATTGCATGTGTGTTATTTCCACAAACCACACATGGATCAACCAATGGTCATTGCATGTGTGTTCTTTTCCACAAACCACACATGGATCCACCAGTGGTCATTGCATGTGTGTTGTTTCCACAAACCATATATGGATCAACTAGAGTCATGGCATGTGTGTCCTTTCCACAAACCACATATGGATCAACCACTAGAGTCATTGCATGTTTGTTCTTATACTAAAACCACAAACCAGTACTAGAGTCATTGCATGTGTGTTCTTTTCCAGAAACCACACATGGATACACTAGACTGATTGCATGTGTGTCCTTTTCTAGAAACAACTTATGGATCCACCAGTGGTCATTGCATGTGTGTTCTTTCCATAAACCACATGTCGACCCACTAGATTCATTGCATGTGTGTTATTTCCACAAACCACACATGGATCAACCACTAGAGTCATTGCATGTGTGTTATTTCCACAAACCACACATGGATCAACCACTAGAGTCATTGCATATGTGTTATTTCCACAAACCACACATCGATCAACCACTAGAGTCATTGGATGTGTGTTCTTATACTAAAACCAACACTAGAGTCATTGCATGTGTGTTCTTTTCACAAACCACACATGGACCAACCACTAGACTCAATGCATGTGTGTAATTTCCACAAACCACACATGCATCAACAAGTGGTCATTGCATGTGTGTTCTGTTCCACAAACCACACATGGATCCACCAGTGGTCATTGCATGTGTGTTCTTTCCACAAACCACATATGGATCCACTAGAGTCATTGCATGTGTGTTATTTCCATAAACCACACAAGATCAACCACTAGAGTCATTGCATGTGTGTGATTTCCACAAACCACACATGGATCAACCACTAGAGTCATTGCATGTGTCTTCTTTCCACAAACCACACATGGATCCACCAGTGGTCATTGCATGTGTGTTCCATCCACAAACCATACATGGATCCACCAGGGTTATTGCATGTGTGCTCTTTCCACAAACCACACATGGATCAACCACTAGAGTCATTGCATGTGTGTTCTTATCACAAACCACATATGGATCAACAAGTGGTCATTTAAGGTGTGTTCTTTTCCATAAACCACTTATGGATCCATTCCAGTCATTCCATGTGTGTTATTTCCACAAACCACACATGGATCAACCACTAGGGTAATTGCATGTGTGTTATTTAAACCACACATGGATCAACCACTAGAGTCATTGCATGTGTTTTATTTCCACAAACCACACATGGATCAACCACTAGAGTCATTGCATGTGTGTTCTTATACTAAAACCAACACTAGAGTCATTGCATGTGTGTTCTTTTCCACAAACCACACATGGATCCACCAGTGGTCATTGCATGTGTTTGTTTTCCACAAACCACACATGGATCCACCATTGGTCATTGCATGTGTGTTATTTCCACAAACCACATATGTATCAACCAGAGTCATTGCATGTGTGTTCTTTCCACAAACCACACATGGATCAACCACTAGAAGAATTGTATGTTTGTTCTTATACTAAAACCACAAACCAGCACTAGAGTCATTGCATCTGTGTTCTTTTCCACAAACGACACATGGATCCACTAGACTCATTGCATGTGTGTTCTTTTTCACAAACAACTTATGGATCAACCAGTGGTCATTGCATGTGTGTTCTTTTCACAAACCACATGTGGACCCACTTGAGTCATTGTATGTGAGTTCTTATACTAAAACTAGCACTAAGTCATTGCATGTGTGTTCTATCCACAAACTACACATGGATCCACCACTATCATTGCATGTGTGTTCTTTTCACAAACCACACATGAATCAACCACTAGAGTTATTGCATGTGTGTTCTTTCCACAAACCACATATGAATCAACCAGTGGTCATTGCATGTGTGTTCTTTTTCATAAACTACTTATGGATCCATTACACTCATTGCATGTGTGTTATTTCCACAAACCACACATGGATCAACCACTAGAGTCATTGCATGTGTGTTATTTCCACAAACCACACATGGATCAACCACTAGAGTCATTGCATATGTGTTATTTCCACAAACCACACATGGATCAACCACTAGAGTCATTGCATGTGTGTTCTTTCCACAAACCACACATGGATCAACCACTAGAGTCATTGCATGTTTGTTCTTATACTAAAACCACAAACCAGCACTAGAGTCATTGCATGTGTGTTCTTTTCCACAAACCACACATGGATCCACTAGACTCACTGCATGTGTGTCCTTTTCCAGAAACAACTTATGGATCCACCAGTGGTCATTGCATGTGTGTTCTTTCCAAACACCATATGTGGTCCCACTAGAGTCATTGCATGTGTGTTATTTCCACAAACCACACATGGATCAACCACTAGAGTCATTGCATGTGTGTTATTTCCACAAACCACACATGGATCAACCACTAGAGTCATTGCATATGTATTATTTCCACAAACCACACATGGATCAACCACTAGAGTCATTGCATGTGTGTTATTTCCACAAACCACACATGGATCAACCAATGGTCATTGCATGTGTGTTCTTTTCCACAAACCACACATGGATCCACCAGTGGTCATTGCATGTGTGTTGTTTCCACAAACCACATATGGATCAACTAGAGTCATGGCATGTGTGTTCTTTCCACAAACCACATATGGATCAACCACTAGAGTCATTACATGTTTGTTCTTATACTAAAACCACAAACCAGTACTAGAGTCATTGCATGTGTGTTCTTTTCCAGAAACCACACATGGATACACTAGACTGATTGCATGTGTGTCCTTTTCTAGAAACAACTTATGGATCCACCAGTGGTCATTGCATGTGTGTTCTTTCCATAAACCACATGTCGACCCACTAGAGTCATTGCATGTGTGTTATTTCCACAAACCACACATGGATCAACCACTAGAGTCATTGCATGTGTGTTATTTCCACAAACCACACATGGATCAACCACTAGAGTCATTGCATATGTGTTATTTCCACAAACCACACATCGATCAACCACTAGAGTCATTGGATGTGTGTTCTTATACTAAAACCAACACTAGAGTCATTGCATGTGTGTTCTTTTCACAAACCACACATGGACCAACCACTAGACTCAATGCATGTGTGTAATTTCCACAAACCACACATGCATCAACAAGTGGTCATTGCATGTGTGTTCTGTTCCACAAACCACACATGGATCCACCAGTGGTCATTGCATGTGTGTTTTTTCCACAAACCACATATGGATCCACTAGAGTCATTGCATGTGTGTTATTTCCACAAACCACATAAGATCAACCACTAGAGTCATTGCATGTGTGTGATTTCCACAAACCACACATGGATCAACCACTAGAGTCATTGCATGTGTCTTCTTTCCACAAACCACACATGGATCCACCAGTGGTCATTGCATGTGTGTTCCATCCACAAACCATACATGGATCCACCAGGGTTATTGCATGTGTGCTCTTTCCACAAACCACACATGGATCAACCACTAGATTCATTGCATGTGTGTTCTTATCACAAACCACATATGGATCAACAAGTGCTCATTGAAGGTGTGTTCTTTTCCATAAACCACTTATGGATCCATTACAGTCATTCCATGTGTGTTATTTCCACAAACCACACATGGATCAACCACTAGGGTAATTGCATGTGTGTTATTTAAACCACACATGGATCAACCACTAGAGTCATTGCATGTGTTTTATTTCCACAAACCACACATGGATCAACCACTAGAGTCATTGCATGTGTGTTCTTATACTAAAACCAACACTAGAGTCATTGCATGTGTGTTCTTTTCCACAAACCACACATGGATCCACCAGTGGTCATTGCATGTGTGTTCTTTTCCACAAACCACACATGGATCCACCAGTGGTCATTGCATGTGTGTTTTTTCCACAAACTACATATGGATCAACCAGAGTCATTGCATGTGTGTTCTTTCCACAAACCACACAAGGATCAACCACTAGAGTCATTGCATGTTTGTTGTTATACTAAAACCACAAACCAGCACTAGAGTCATTGCATGTGTGTTCTTTTCCACAAACCACACATGGATCCACTAGACTCATTGCATGTGTGTTCTTTTCCACAAACCACACATGGATCCACCAGTGGTCATTGCATGTGTGTTCTTTCCACAAACCACATATGGATCAACCAGAGTCATTGCATGTGTGTTCTTTCCACAAACCACACAAGGATCAACCACTAGAGTCATTGCATGTTTGTTCTTATACCAAAACCACAAACCAGCACTAGAGTCATAGCATGTGTGTTCTTTTCCACAAACCACACATGGATCCACTAGACACATTGCATGTGTGTTCTTTTCCACAAACAACTTATGGATCAACCAGTGGTCATTGTATGTGTGTTCTTTTCACAAACCACATGTGGACCCACTAGAGTCATTGCATGTGTGTTCTTATACTAAAACTAGCACTAGAGTCATTGCATGTGTGTTCCATCCACAAACCATACATGGATCCACCACTATCATTGCATATGTGCTCTTTCCACAAACCACACATGGATCAACCACTAGAGTCATTGCATGTGTGTTCTTATCACAAACCACATATGGATCAACAAGTGGTCATTGAAGGTGTGTTCTTTTCCATAAACCACTTATGGATCCATTACAGTCATTCCATGTGTGTTATTTCCACAAACCACACATGGATCAACCACTAGGGTAATTGCATGTGTGTTATTTAAACCACACATGGATCAACCACTAGAGTCATTGCATGTGTTTTATTTCCACAAGCCACACATGGATCAACCACTAGAGTCATTGCATGTGTGTTCTTATACTAAAACCAACACTAGAGTCATTGCATGTGTGTTCTTTTCCACAAACCACACATGGATCCACCAGTGGTCATTGCATGTGTTTTTTTTCCACAAACCACACATGGATCCACCATTGGTCATTGCATGTGTGTTATTTCCACAAACCACATATGTATCAACCAGAGTCATTGCATGTGTGTTCTTTCCACAAACCACACATGGATCAACCACTAGAAGAATTGTATGTTTGTTCTTATACTAAAACCACAAACCAGCACTAGAGTCATTGCATCTGTGTTCTTTTCCACAAACGACACATGGATCCACTAGACTCATTGCATGTGTGTTCTTTTCCACAAACAACTTATGGATCAACCAGTGGTCATTGCATGTGTGTTCTTTTCACAAACCACATGTGGACCCACTTGAGTCATTGTATGTGAGTTCTTATACTAAAACTAGCACTAAGTCATTGCATGTGTGTTCTATCCACAAACTACACATGGATCCACCACTATCATTGCATGTGTGTTCTTTTCACAAACCACACATGAATCAACCACTAGAGTTATTGCATGTGTGTTCTTTCCACAAACCACATATGAATCAACCAGTGGTCATTGCATGTGTGTTCTTTTTCATAAACTACTTATGGATCCATTACACTCATTGCATGTGTGTTATTTCCACAAACCACACATGGATCAACCACTAGAGTCATTGCATGTGTGTTATTTCCACAAACCACACATGGATCAACCACTAGAGTCATTGCATATGTGTTATTTCCACAAACCACACATGGATCAACCACTAGAGTCATTGCATGTGTGTTCTTTCCACAAACCACACATGGATCAACCACTAGAGTCATTGCATGTTTGTTCTTATACTAAAACCACAAACCAGCACTAGAGTCATTGCATGTGTGTTCTTTTCCACAAACCACACATGGATCCACTAGACTCACTGCATGTGTGTCCTTTTCCAGAAACAACTTATGGATCCACCAGTGGTCATTGCATGTGTGTTCTTTCCAAACACCATATGTGGTCCCACTAGAGTCATTGCATGTGTGTTATTTCCACAAACCACACATGGATCAACCACTAGAGTCATTGCATGTGTGTTATTTCCACAAACCACACATGGATCAACCACTAGAGTCATTGCATATGTATTATTTCCACAAACCACACATGGATCAACCACTAGAGTCATTGCATGTGTGTTATTTCCACAAACCACACATGGATCAACCAATGGTCATTGCATGTGTGTTCTTTTCCACAAACCACACATGGATCCACCAGTGGTCATTGCATGTGTGTTGTTTCCACAAACCACATATGGATCAACTAGAGTCATGGCATGTGTGTTCTTTCCACAAACCACATATGGATCAACCACTAGAGTCATTACATGTTTGTTCTTATACTAAAACCACAAACCAGTACTAGAGTCATTGCATGTGTGTTCTTTTCCAGAAACCACACATGGATACACTAGACTGATTGCATGTGTGTCCTTTTCTAGAAACAACTTATGGATCCACCAGTGGTCATTGCATGTGTGTTCTTTCCATAAACCACATGTCGACCCACTAGATTCATTGCATGTGTGTTATTTCCACAAACCACACATGGATCAACCACGAGAGTCATTGCATGTGTGTTATTTCCACAAACCACACATGGATCAACCACTAGAGTCATTGCATATGTGTTATTTCCACAAACCACACATCGATCAACCACTAGAGTCATTGGATGTGTGTTCTTATACTAAAACCAACACTAGAGTCATTGCATGTGTGTTCTTTTCACAAACCACACATGGACCAACCACTAGACTCAATGCATGTGTGTAATTTCCACAAACCACACATGCATCAACAAGTGGTCATTGCATGTGTGTTCTGTTCCACAAACCACACATGGATCCACCAGTGGTAATTGCATGTGTGTTCTTTCCACAAACCACATATGGATCCACTAGAGTCATTGCATGTGTGTTATTTCCATAAACCACACAAGATCAACCACTAGAGTCATTGCATGTGTGTGATTTCCACAAACCACACATGGATCAACCACTAGAGTCATTGCATGTGTCTTCTTTCCACAAACCACACATGGATCCACCAGTGGTCATTGCATGTGTGTTCCATCCACAAACCATACATGGATCCACCAGGGTTATTGCATGTGTGCTCTTTCCACAAACCACACATGGATCAACCACTAGAGTCATTGCTTGTGTGTTCTTATCACAAACCACATATGGATCAACAAGTGGTCATTTAAGGTGTGTTCTTTTCCATAAACCACTTATGGATCCATTACAGTCATTCCATGTGTGTTATTTCCACAAACCACACATGGATCAACCACTAGGGTAATTGCATGTGTGTTATTTAAACCACACATGGATCAACCACTAGAGTCATTGCATGTGTTTTATTTCCACAAACCACACATGGATCAACCACTAGAGTCATTGCATGTGTGTTCTTATACTAAAACCAACACTAGAGTCATTGCATGTGTGTTCTTTTCCACAAACCACACATGGATCCACCAGTGGTCATTGCATGTGTTTGTTTTCCACAAACCACACATGGATCCACCATTGGTCATTGCATGTGTGTTATTTCCACAAACCACATATGTATCAACCAGAGTCATTGCATGTGTGTTCTTTCCACAAACCACACATGGATCAACCACTAGAAGAATTGTATGTTTGTTCTTATACTAAAACCACAAACCAGCACTAGAGTCATTGCATCTGTGTTCTTTTCCACAAACGACACATGGATCCACTAGACTCATTGCATGTGTGTTCTTTTCCACAAACAACTTATGGATCAACCAGTGGTCATTGCATGTGTGTTCTTTTCACAAACCACATGTGGACCCACTTGAGTCATTGTATGTGAGTTCTTATACTAATACTAGCACTAAGTCATTGCATGTGTGTTCTATCCACAAATTACACATGGATCCACCACTATCATTGCATGTGTGTTCTTTTCACAAACCACACATGAATCAACCACTAGAGTTATTGCATGTGTGTTCTTTCCACAAACCACATATGAATCAACCAGTGGTCATTGCATGTGTGTTCTTTTTCATAAACTACTTATGGATCCATTACACTCATTGCATGTGTGTTATTTCCACAAACCACACATGGATCAACCACTAGAGTCATTGCATGTGTGTTATTTCCACAAACCACACATGGATCAACCACTAGAGTCATTGCATATGTGTTATTTCCACAAACCACACATGGATCAACCACTAGAGTCATTGCATGTGTGTTCTTTCCACAAACCACACATGGATCAACCACTAGAGTCATTGCATGTTTGTTCTTATACTAAAACCACAAACCAGCACTAGAGTCATTGCATGTGTGTTCTTTTCCACAAACCACACATGGATCCACTAGACTCACTGCATGTGTGTCCTTTTCCAGAAACAACTTATGGATCCACCAGTGGTCATTGCATGTGTGTTCTTTCCAAACACCATATGTGGTCCCACTAGAGTCATTGCATGTGTGTTATTTCCACAAACCACACATGGATCATCCACTAGAGTCATTGCATGTGTGTTATTTCCACAAACCACACATGGATCAACCACTAGAGTCATTGCATATGTATTATTTCCACAAACCACACATGGATCAACCACTAGAGTCATTGCATGTGTGTTATTTCCACAAACCACACATGGATCAACCAATGGTCATTGCATGTGTGTTCTTTTCCACAAACCACACATGGATCCACCAGTGGTCATTGCATGTGTGTTGTTTCCACAAACCACATATGGATCAACTAGAGTCATGGCATGTGTGTTCTTTCCACAAACCACATATGGATCAACCACTAGAGTCATTACATGTTTGTTCTTATACTAAAACCACAAACCAGTACTAGAGTCATTGCATGTGTGTTCTTTTCCAGAAACCACACATGGATACACTAGACTGATTGCATGTGTGTCCTTTTCTAGAAACAACTTATGGATCCACCAGTGGTCATTGCATGTGTGTTCTTTCCATAAACCACATGTCGACCCACTAGAGTCATTGCATGTGTGTTATTTCCACAAACCACACATGGATCAACCACTAGAGTCATTGCATGTGTGTTATTTCCACAAACCACACATGGATCAACCACTAGAGTCATTGCATATGTGTTATTTCCACAAACCACACATCGATCAACCAGTAGAGTCATTGGATGTGTGTTCTTATACTAAAACCAACACTAGAGTCATTGCATGTGTGTTCTTTTCACAAACCACACATGGACCAACCACTAGACTCAATGCATGTGTGTAATTTCCACAAACCACACATGCATCAACAAGTGGTCATTGCATGTGTGTTCTGTTCCACAAACCACACATGGATCCACCAGTGGTCATTGCATGTGTGTTCTTTCCACAAACCACATATGGATCCACTAGAGTCATTGCATGTGTGTTATTTCCACAAACCACACAAGATCAACCACTAGAGTCATTGCATGTGTGTGATTTCCACAAACCACACATGGATCAACCACTAGAGTCATTGCATGTGTGTTCTTTCCACAAACCACACATGGATCAACCACTAGAGTCATTGCATGTTTGTTCTTATACTAAAACCACAAACCAGCACTAGAGTCATTGCATGTGTGTTCTTTTCCACAAACCACACATGGATCCACTAGACTCACTGCATGTGTGTTCTTTTCCAGAAACAACTTATGGATCCACCAGTGGTCATTGCATGTGTGTTCTTTCCAAAAACCATATGTGGTCCCACTAGAGTCATTGCATGTGTGTTATTTCCACAAACCACACATGGATCAACCACTAGAGTCATTGCATGTGTGTTATTTCCACAAACCACACATGGATCAACCACTAGAGTCATTGCATATGTATTATTTCCACAAACCACACATGGATCAACCACTAGAGTCATTGCATGTGTGTTATTTCCACAAACCACACATGGATCAACCAATGGTCATTGCATGTGTGTTCTTTTCCACAAACCACACATGGATCCACCAGTGGTCATTGCATGTGTGTTGTTTCCACAAACCACATATGGATCAACTAGAGTCATGGCATGTGTGTTCTTTCCACAAACCACATATGGATCAACCACTAGAGTCATTACATGTTTGTTCTTATACTAAAACCACAAACCAGTACTAGAGTCATTGCATGTGTGTTCTTTTCCAGAAACCACACATGGATACACTAGACTGATTGCATGTGTGTCCTTTTCTAGAAACAACTTATGGATCCACCAGTGGTCATTGCATGTGTGTTCTTTCCATAAACCACATGTCGACCCACTAGAGTCATTGCATGTGTGTTATTTCCACAAACCACACATGGATCAACCACTAGAGTCATTGCATGTGTGTTATTTCCACAAACCACACATGGATCAACCACTAGAGTCATTGCATATGTGTTATTTCCACAAACCACACATCGATCAACCACTAGAGTCATTGGATGTGTGTTCTTATACTAAAACCAACACTAGAGTCATTGCATGTGTGTTCTTTTCACAAACCACACATGGACCAACCACTAGACTCAATGCATGTGTGTAATTTCCACAAACCACACATGCATCAACAAGTGGTCATTGCATGTGTGTTCTGTTCCACAAACCACACATGGATCCACCAGTGGTCATTGCATGTGTGTTCTTTCCACAAACCACATATGGATCCACTAGAGTCATTGCATGTGTGTTATTTCCACAAACCACACAAGATCAACCACTAGAGTCATTGCATGTGTGTGATTTCCACAAACCACACATGGATCAACCACTAGAGTCATTGCATGTGTCTTCTTTCCACAAACCACACATGGATCCACCAGTGGTCATTGCATGTGTGTTCTTTCCACAAACCTCATATGGATCAACCAGGGTTATTGCATGTGTGTTCTTTCCACAAACCACACATGGATCAACCACTACAGTCATTGCATGTGTGTTCTTATCACAAACCACATATGGATCAAAATGTGGTCATGGAAGGTGTGTTCTTTTCCATAAACCATTTATGGATCCATTACAGTCATTGCATGTGTGTTATTTTACCAAACCACACATGAATCAACCACTAGAGTAATTGCATGTGTGTTATTTCAACCACACATGGATCAACCACTAGAGTAATTGCATGTGTGTTATTTCCACAAACCACACATGGATCAACCACTAGTGTCATTGCATGTGTATTCTTATACTAAAACCAACACTAGAGTCATTGCATGTGTGTTCTTTCCACAAACCACACATGGATCAACCACTAGAGTCATTGCATGTGTGTTCTTATCACAAACCACATATGGATCAACAAGTGGTCATTGAAGGTGTGTTCTTTTCCACAAACCACTTATGGATCCATTACAGTCATTCCATGTGTGTTATTTCCACAAACCACACATGGATCAACCACTAGGGTAATTGCATGTGTGTTATTTAAACCACACATGGATCAACCACTAGAGTCATTGCATGTGTTTTATTTCCACAAACCACACATGGATCAACCACTGGAGTCATTGCATGTGTGTTCTTATACTAAAACCAACACTAGAGTCATTGCATGTGTGTTCTTTCCAAAAACCACACATAGATCAACCAGTGGTCATTGCATGTGTTTTTTTTCGACAAACCACACATCGATCCACCATTGGTCATTGCATGTGTGTTATTTCCACAAACCACATATGTATCAACCAGAGTCATTGCATGTGTGTTCTTTCCACAAACCACACATGGATCAACCACTAGAAGAATTGTATGTTTGTTCTTATACTAAAACCACAAACCAGCACTAGAGACATTGCATCTGTGTTCTTTTCCACAAACCACACATGGATCCACTAGACTCATTGCATGTGTGTTCTTTTCCACAAACAACTTATGGATCAACCAGTGGTCATTGCATGTGTGTTCTTTTCACAAACCACATGTGGACCCACTTGAGTCATTGTATGTGAGTTCTTATACTAAAACTAGCACTAAGTCATTGCATGTGTGTTCTATCCACAAACTACACATGGATCCACCACTATCATTGCATGTGTGTTCTTTTCACAAACCACACATGGATCAACCACTAGAGTTATTGCATGTGTGTTCTTTCCACAAACCACATATGGATCAACCAGTGGTCATTGCATGTGTGTTCTTTTTCATAAACTACTTATGGATCCAGTACACTCATTGCATGTGTGTTATTTCCACAAACCACACATGGATCAACCACTAGAGTCATTGCATGTGTGTTATTTCCACAAACCACACATGGATCAACCACTAGAGTCATTACATATGTGTTATTTCCACAAACCACACATGGATCAACCACTAGAGTAATTGCATGTGTGTTCTTTCCACAAACCACACATGGATCAACCACTAGAGTCATTGCATGTTTGTTCTTATACTAAAACCACAAACCAGCACTAGAGTCATTGCATGTGTGTTCTTTTCCACAAACCACACATGGATCCACTAGACTCATTGCATGTGTGTTCTTTTCCACAAACAACTTATGGATCAACCAGTGGTCATTGCATGTGTGTTCTTTTCACAAACCACATGTGGACCCACTAGAGTCATTGCATGTGTGTTCTTATACTAAAACTAGCACTAGAGTCATTGCATGTGTGTTCTATCCACAAACCACACATGGATCCACCACTGTCATTGCATGTGTGTTTTTCCACAAACCACACATGGATCAACCACTAGAGTCATTGCATGTGCGTTCTTTCCACAAACGACACATGGATCAACAATAGAGTCATTGCATGTGTGTTATTTCCACAAACCACACATGGGTCAACCACTAGAGTCGTTGCATGTGTGTTCTTATACTAAAACCAACATTAGAGTCATTGCATGTGTGTTCTTTCCACAAACCACACACGGATCAACCACTAGAGTCATTGCATGTTTGTTATTTCCACAAACCACACATGGATCAACCACTAGAGTCATTGCATGTGTGTTCTTATACTAAAACCAACACTAGAGTCAATGCATGTGTGTTCTTCCCACAAATCACACATGGATCAACTAGTAGTCATTGCATGTGTGTTCTTTTCCACAAACCACACATGGATCCACTAGTGGTCATTGCATGTGTGTTCTTTCCACAAACCACGTATGGATCAACCAGTCATTGCATGTGTGTTCTTTCCACAAACCACACATGGATCAACCACTAGTGTCATTGCATGTTTGTTCTTATACTAAAACCACAAACCAGCACTAGAGTCATTGCATGTGTGTTCTTTTCCACAAACCACATATGGATCCACTAGCCTCATTGCATGTGTGTTCTTTTCCACAAACAACTTATGGATCAACTAGTGGTCATTGCATGTGTGTTCTTTTCACAAACTACATGTGGACCCACTAGAGTCATTGCATGTGTGTTCTTATACTAAAACTAGCACTAGAGTCATTGCATGTGTGTTCTTTTCCATAAACCACTTATGGATCCATTACAGTCATTGCATGTGTGTTATTTCCACAAACCACACATGGATAAACCACTAGAGTCATTGCATGTGTGTTATTTCCACAAACCAAACATGGATCAACCACTAGAGTCATTGCATGTGTGTGTTCTTTTCCACAAACCACACATGGATCCACCACTAGAGTCATTGCATGTGTGTTCTTATACTAAAACCAACACTAGAGTCATTGCATGTGTGTTCTTTCCACAAACCACACATGGATCAACCAGTGGTCATTGCATGTGTGTTCTTTTCCACAAACCACACATGGATCCACCAGTGGTCATTGCATGTGTGTTCTTTCCACAAACCACATATGGATCAACCAGAGTCATTGCATGTGTGTTCTTTCCACAAACCACACAAGATCAACCACTAGAGTCATTGCATGTTTGTTCTTATACTAAAACCACAAACCAGCACTAGAGTCATTGCATGTGTGTTCTTTTCCACAAACCACACATGGATCCACTAGACTCATTGCATGTGTGTTCTTTTCCACAAACCACACATGGATCCACCAGTGGTCATTGCATGTGTGTTCTTTCCACAAACCACATATGGATCAACCAGAGTCATTGCATGTGTGTTCTTTCCACAAACCACACAAGGATCAACCACTAGAGTCATTGCATGTTTGTTCTTATACCAAAACCACAAACCAGCACTAGAGTCATTGCATGTGTGTTCTTTTCCACAAACCACACATGGATCCACTAGACTCATTGCATGTGTGTTCTTTTCCACAAACAACTTATGGATCAACCAGTGGTCATTGTATGTGTGTTGTTTTCACTAACCACATGTGGACCCACTAGAGTCATTGCATGTGTGTTCTTATACTAAAACTAGCACTAGAGTCATTGCATGTGTGTTCCATCCACAAACCATACATGGATCCACCATTGTCATTGCATGTGTGTTCTTTCCACAAACCACACATGGATCAACCACTAGAGTCATTGCATGTGTGTTCTTATCACAAACCACATATGGATCAACAAGTGGTCATTGAAGGTGTGTTCTTTTCCATAAACCACATATGGATACATTACAGTCATTCCATGTGTGTTATTTCCACAAACCACACATGGATCAACCACTAGGGTAATTGCATGTGTGTTATTTAAACCACACATGGATCAACCACTAGAGTCATTGCATGTGTTTTATTTCCACAAACCACACATGGATCAACCACTAGAGTCATTGCATGTGTCTTCTTATACTAAAACAAACACTAGAGTCATTGCATGTGTGTTCTTTTCCACAAACCACACATGGATCCACCAGTGGTCATTGCATGTGTTTTTTTTCCAGAAACCACACATGGATCCACCATTGGTCATTGCATGTGTGTTATTTCCACAAACCACATATGTATCAACCAGAGTCATTGCATGTGTGTTCTTTCCACAAACCACACATGGATCAACCACTAGAATAATTGTATGTTTGTTCTTATACTAAAACCACAAACCAGCACTAGAGTCATTGCATCTGTGTTCTTTTCCACAAACCACACATGGATCCACTAGACACATTGCATGTGTGTTCTTTTCCACAAACAACTTATGGATCAACCAGTGGTCATTGCATGTGTGTTCTTTTCACAAACCACATGTGGACCCACTTGAGTCATTATATGTTAGTTCTTATACTAAAACTAGCACTAAGTCATTGCATGTGTGTTCTATCCACAAACTACACATGGATCCACCACTATCATTGCATGTGTGTTCTTTTCACAAACCACACATGGATCAACCACTAGAGTTATTGCATGTGTGTTCTTTCCACAAACCACATATGGATCAACTAGTGGTCATTGCATGTGTGTTCTTTTTCATAAACTACTTATGGATCCATTACACTCATTGCATGTGTGTTATTTCCACAAACCACACATGGATCAACCACTAGAGTCATTGTATGTGTGTTATTTCCAGAAACCACACATGGATCAACCACTAGAGTCATTGCATATATGTTATTTCCACAAACCACACATGGATCAACCACTAGAGTCATTGCATGTGTGTTCTTTCCGCAAACCACACATGGATCAACCACTAGAGTCATTGCATGTTTGTTCTTATACTAAAACCACAAACCAGCACTAGAGTCATTGCATGTGTGTTCTTTTCCACAAACCACACATGGATCCATTAGACTCACTACATGTGTGTTCTTTTCCAGAAACAACTTATGGATCCACCAGTGGTCATTGCATGTGTGTTCTTTCCAAAAACCATATGTGGTCCCACTAGAGTCATTGCATGTGTGTTATTTCCACAAACCACACATGGATCAACCACTAGAGTCATTTCATGTGTGTTATTTCCACAAACCACACATGGATCAACCACTAGAGTCATTGCATATGTATTATTTCCACAAACCACACATGGATCAACCACTAGAGTCATTGCATGTGTGTTATTTCCACAAACCACACATGGATCCACCAGTGGTCATTGCATGTGTGTTGTTTCCACAAACCACATCTGGATCAACTAGAGTCATGGCATGTGTGTTCTTTCCACAAACCACATATGGATCAACCACGAGAGTCATTACATGTTTGTTCTTATACTAAAACCACAAACCAGTACTAGAGTCATTGCATGTGTGTTCTTTTCCAGAAACCACACATGGATACACTAGACTGATTGCATGTGTGTCCTTTTCTAGAAACAACTTATGGATCCACCAGTGGTCATTGCATGTGTGTTCTTTCCATAAACCACATGTCGACCCACTAGAGTCATTACATGTGTGTTATTTCCACAAACCACACATGGATCAACCACTAGAGTCATTGCATGTATGTTATTTCCACAAACCACACATGGATCAACCACTAGAGTCATTGCATATGTGGTATTTCCACAAACCAAACATCGATCAACCACTAGAGTCATTGGATGTGTGTTCTTATACTAAAACCAACACTAGAGTCATTGCATGTGTGTTCTTTTCACAAACCACACATGGACCAACCACTAGACTCAATGCATGTGTGTAATTTCCACAAACCACACATGCATCAACAAGTGGTCATTGCATGTGTGTTCTTTTGCACAAACCACACATGGATCCACCAGTGGTCATTGCATGTGTGTTCTTTCCACAAACCACATGTGGATCCACTAGAGTCATTGCATGTGTGTTATTTCCACAAACCACACACGGATCAACCACTAGAGTCATATCATGTGTGTGATTTCCACAAACCACACATGGATCAACCACTAGAGTCATTGCATGTGTCTTCTTTCCACAAACCACACATGGATCCACCAGTGGTCATTGCATGTGTGTTCTTTCCACAAACCTCATATGGATCAACCAGGGTCATTGCATGTGTGTTCTTTCCACAAACCACACATGGATCAACCACTAGAGTCATTGCATGTGTGTTCTTATCACAAACCACATATGGATCAACAAGTGGTCTTTGAAGGTGTGTTCTTTTCCATAAACCACTTATGGATCCATTACAGTCATTGCATGTGTGTTATTTCCATAAACCACACATGAATCAACCACTAGAGTAATTGCATGTGTGTTATTTCAACCACACATGGATCAACCACTAGAGTAATTGCATGTGTGTTATTTCCACAAACCACACATGGATCAACCACTAGTGTCATTGCATGTGTGTTCTTATACTAAAACCAGCACTAGAGTCATTGCATGTGTGTTCTTTCCACAAACCACACATGGATCAACCACTAGAGTCATTGCATGTGTGTTCTTATCACAAACCACGTATGGATCAACAAATGGTCATTGAAGGTGTGTTCTTTTCCATAAACCACTTATGGATCCATTACAGTCATTCCATGTGTGTTATTTCCACAAACCATACATGGATCAACCATTACGGTAATTGCATGTGTGTTATTTAAACCACACATGGATCAACCACTAGAGTCATTGCATTTGTTTTATTTCCACAAACCACACATCGATCAACCACTAGAGTCATTGCATGTGTGTTCTTATACTAAAACCAACACTAGAGTCATTGCATGTGTGTTCTTTCCACAAACCACACATAGATCAACCAGTGGTCATTGCATGTGTTTTTTTCGACAAACCACACATGGATCCACCATTGGTCATTGCATGTGTGTTATTTCCACAAACCACATATGTATCAACCAGAGTCATTGCATGTGTGTTCTTTCCACAAACCACACATGGATCAACCACTAGAAGAATTGTATGTTTGTTCTTATACTAAAACCACAAACCAACACTAGTGTCATTGCATGTGTGTTCTTTTCCACAAACCACACATGGATCCACTAGACTCATTGCATGTGTGTTCTTTTCCACAAACAACTTATGGATCAACTAGTGGTCATTGCATGTGTGTTCTTTTCACAAACCACATGTGGACCCACTTGAGTCATAGTATGTGAGTTCTTATACTAAAACTAGCACTAAGTCATTGCATGTGTGTTCTATCCACAAACTACACATGGATCCACCACTATCATTGCATGTGTGTTCTTTTCACAAACCACACATGGATCAACCACTAGAGTCTTTGCATATGTGTTATTTCCACAAACCACACATGGATCAACCACTAGAGTCATTGCATGTGTTATATTTCCACAAACCACACATGGATCAACCACTAGAGTCATTGCATATGTGTTCTTATACTAAAACCAACACTAGAGTCATTGCATGTGTGTTCTTTCCACAAACCACACATAGATCAACCAGTGGTCATTGCATGTGTTTTTTTCGACAAACCACACATGGATCCACCATTGGTCATTGCATGTGTGTTATTTCCACAAACCACATATGTATCAACCAGAGTCATTGCATGTGTGTTCTTTCCACAAACCACACATGGATCAACCACTAGAAGAATTGTATGTTTGTTCTTATACTAAAACCACAAACCAGCACTAGAGTCATTGCATGTGTGTTCTTTTCCACAAACCACACATGGATCCACTAGACTCATTGCATGTGTGTTCTTTTCCACAAACAACTTATGGATCAACCAGTGGTCATTGCATGTGTGTTCTTTTCACAAACCACATGTGGACCCACTTGAATCATAGTATGTGAGTTCTTATACTAAAACTAGCACTAAGTCATTGCATGTGTGTTCTATCCACAAACTACACATGGATCCACCACTATCATTGCATGTGTGTTCTTTTCACAAACCACACATGGATCAACCACTAGAGTTATTGTATGTGTGTTCTTTCCACAAACCACATATGGATCAACCAGTGGTCATTGCATGTGTGTTCTTTTTCATAAACTACTTATGGATCCATTACACTCATTGCATGTGTGTTATTTCCACAAACCACACATGGATCAACCACTAGAGTCATTGCATGTGTGTTATTTCCACAAACCACACATGGATCAACCACTAGAGTCATTGCATATGTGTTATTTCCACAAACCACACATGGATCAACCACTAGAGTCATTGCATGTGTGTTCTATCCACAAACCACACATGGATCAACCACTAGAGTCATTGCATGTGTTATCTTTCCACAAACCACACATGGATCAACCACTAGAGTCATTGCATATGTGTTCTTATACTAAAACCAACACTAGAGTCATTGCATGTGTGTTCTTTCCACAAACCACACATAGATCAACCAGTGGTCATTGCATGTGTTTTTTTCGACAAACCACACATGGATCCACCATTGGTCATTGCATGTGTGTTATTTCCACAAACCACATATGTATCAACCAGAGTCATTGCATGTGTGTTCTTTCCACAAACCACACATGGATCAACCACTAGAAGAATTGTATGTTTGTTCTTATACTAAAACCACAAACCAGCACTAGAGTCATTACATGTGTGTTCTTTTCCACAAACCACACATGGATCCACTAGACTCATTGCATGTGTGTTCTTTTCCACAAACAACTTATGGATCAACCAGTGGTCATTGCATGTGTGTTCTTTTCACAAACCACATGTGGACCCACTTGAGTCATAGTATGTGAGTTCTTATACTAAAACTAGCACTAAGTCATTGCATGTGTGTTCTATCCACAAACTACACATGGATCCACCACTATCATTGCATGTGTGTTCTTTTCACAAACCACACATGGATCAACCACTAGAGTTATTGTATGTGTGTTCTTTCCACAAACCACATATGGATCAACCAGTGGTCATTGCATGTGTGTTCTTTTTCATAAACTACTTATGGATCCATTACACTCATTGCATGTGTGTTATTTCCACAAACCACACATGGATCAACCACTGAGTCATTGCATGTGTGTTATTTCCACAAACCACACATGGATCAACCACTAGAGTCATTGCATAGGTGTTATTTCCACAAACCACACATGGATCAACCACTAGAGTCATTGCATGTGTGTTCTTTCCACAAACCACACATGGATCAACCACTAGAGTCATTGCATGTGTGTTCTTATCACAAACCACATATGGATCAACAAGTGGTCTTTGAAGGTGTGTTCTTTTCCATAAACCACTTATGGATCCATTACAGTCATTGCATGTGTGTTATTTCCATAAACCACACATGAATCAACCACTAGAGTAATTGCATGTGTGTTATTTCAACCACACATGGATCAACCACTAGAGTAATTGCATGTGTGTTATTTCCACAAACCACACATGGATCAACCACTAGTGTCATTGCATGTGTGTTCTTATACTAAAACCAGCACTAGAGTCATTGCATGTGTGTTCTTTCCACAAACCACACATGGATCAACCACTAGAGTCATTGCATGTGTGTTCTTATCACAAACCACGTATGGATCAACAAATGGTCATTGAAGGTGTGTTCTTTTCCATAAACCACTTATGGATCCATTACAGTCATTCCATGTGTGTTATTTCCACAAACCACACATGGATCAACCATTAGGGTAATTGCATGTGTGTTATTTAAACCACACATGGATCAACCACTAGAGTCATTGCATTTGTTTTATTTCCACAAACCACACATGGATCAACCACTAGAGTCATTGCATGTGTGTTCTTATACTAAAACCAACACTAGAGTCATTGCATGTGTGTTCTTTCCACAAACCACACATAGATCAACCAGTGGTCATTGCATGTGTTTTTTTCGACAAACCACACATGGATCCACCATTGGTCATTGCATGTGTGTTATTTCCACAAACCACATATGTATCAACCAGAGTCATTGCATGTGTGTTCTTTCCACAAACCACACATGGATCAACCACTAGAAGAATTGTATGTTTGTTCTTATACTAAAACCACAAACCAACACTAGTGTCATTGCATGTGTGTTCTTTTCCACAAACCACACATGGATCCACTAGACTCATTGCATGTGTGTTCTTTTCCACAAACAACTTATGGATCAACTAGTGGTCATTGCATGTGTGTTCTTTTCACAAACCACATGTGGACCCACTTGAGTCATAGTATGTGAGTTCTTATACTAAAACTAGCACTAAGTCATTGCATGTGTGTTCTATCCACAAACTACACATGGATCCACCACTATCATTGCATGTGTGTTCTTTTCACAAACCACACATGGATCAACCACTAGAGTCTTTGCATATGTGTTATTTCCACAAACCACACATGGATCAACCACTAGAGTCATTGCATGTGTTATATTTCCACAAACCACACATGGATCAACCACTAGAGTCATTGCATATGTGTTCTTATACTAAAACCAACACTAGAGTCATTGCATGTGTGTTCTTTCCACAAACCACACATAGATCAACCAGTGGTCATTGCATGTGTTTTTTTCGACAAACCACACATGGATCCACCATTGGTCATTGCATGTGTGTTATTTCCACAAACCACATATGTATCAACCAGAGTCATTGCATGTGTGTTCTTTCCACAAACCACACATGGATCAACCACTAGAAGAATTGTATGTTTGTTCTTATACTAAAACCACAAACCAGCACTAGAGTCATTGCATGTGTGTTCTTTTCCACAAACCACACATGGATCCATTAGACTCATTGCATGTGTGTTCTTTTCCACAAACAACTTATGGATCAACCAGTGGTCATTGCATGTGTGTTCTTTTCACAAACCACATGTGGACCCACTTGAGTCATAGTATGTGAGTTCTTATACTAAAACTAGCACTAAGTCATTGCATGTGTGTTATATCCACAAACTACACATGGATCCACCACTATCATTGCATGTGTGTTCTTTTCACAAACCACACATGGATCAACCACTAGAGTTATTGTATGTGTGTTCTTTCCACAAACCACATATGGATCAACCAGTGGTCATTGCATGTGTGTTCTTTTTCATAAACTACTTATGGATCCATTACACTCATTGCATGTGTGTTATTTCCACAAACCACACATGGATCAACCACTAGAGTCATTGCATGTGTGTTATTTCCACAAACCACACATGGATCAACCACTAGAGTCATTGCATATGTGTTATTTCCACAAACCACACATGGATCAACCACTAGAGTCATTGCATGTGTGTTCTATCCACAAACCACACATGGATCAACCACTAGAGTCATTGCATGTGTTATCTTTCCACAAACCACACATGGATCAACCACTAGAGTCATTGCATATGTGTTCTTATACTAAAACCAACACTAGAGTCATTGCATGTGTGTTCTTTCCACAAACCACACATAGATCAACCAGTGGTCATTGCATGTGTTTTTTTCGACAAACCACACATGGATCCACCATTGGTCATTGCATGTGTGTTATTTCCACAAACCACATATGTATCAACCAGAGTCATTGCATGTGTGTTCTTTCCACAAACCACACATGGATCAACCACTAGAAGAATTGTATGTTTGTTCTTATACTAAAACCACAAACCAGCACTAGAGTCATTGCATGTGTATTCTTTTCCACAAACCACACATGGATCCACTAGACTCATTGCATGTGTGTTCTTTTCCACAAACAACTTATGGATCAACCAGTGGTCATTGCATGTGTGTTCTTTTCACAAACCACATGTGGACCCACTTGAGTCATAGTATGTGAGTTCTTATACTAAAACTAGCACTAAGTCATTGCATGTGTGTTCTATCCACAAACTACACATGGATCCACCACTATCATTGCATGTGTGTTCTTTTCACAAACCACACATGGATCAACCACTAGAGTTATTGTATGTGTGTTCTTTCCACAAACCACATATGGATCAACCAGTGGTCATTGCATGTGTGTTCTTTTTCATAAACTACTTATGGATCCATTACACTCATTGCATGTGTGTTATTTCCACAAACCACACATGGATCAACCACTAGAGTCATTGCATGTGTGTTATTTCCACAAACCACACATGGATCAACCACTAGAGTCATTGCATATGTGTTATTTCCACAAACCACACATGGATCAACCACTAGAGTCATTGCATGTGTGTTCTATCCACAAACCACACATGGATCAACCACTAGAGTCATTGCATGTGTTATCTTTCCACAAACCACACATGGATCAACCACTAGAGTCATTGCATATGTGTTCTTATACTAAAACCAACACTAGAGTCATTGCATGTGTGTTCTTTCCACAAACCACACATAGATCAACCAGTGGTCATTGCATGTGTTTTTTTCGACAAACCACACATGGATCCACCATTGGTCATTGCATGTGTGTTATTTCCACAAACCACATATGTATCAACCAGAGTCATTGCATGTGTGTTCTTTCCACAAACCACACATGGATCAACCACTAGAAGAATTGTATGTTTGTTCTTATACTAAAACCACAAACCAGCACTAGAGTCATTGCATGTGTATTCTTTTCCACAAACCACACATGGATCCACTAGACTCATTGCATGTGTGTTCTTTTCCACAAACAACTTATGGATCAACCAGTGGTCATTGCATGTGTGTTCTTTTCACAAACCACATGTGGACCCACTTGAGTCATAGTATGTGAGTTCTTATACTAAAACTAGCACTAAGTCATTGCATGTGTGTTCTATCCACAAACTACACATGGATCCACCACTATCATTGCATGTGTGTTCTTTTCACAAACCACACATGGATCAACCACTAGAGTTATTGTATGTGTGTTCTTTCCACAAACCACATATGGATCAACCAGTGGTCATTCCATGTGTGTTCTTTTTCATAAACTACTTATGGATCCATTACACTCATTGCATGTGTGTTATTTCCACAAACCACACATGGATCAACCACTGAGTCATTGCATGTGTGTTATTTCCACAAACCACACATGGATCAACCACTAGAGTCATTGCATATGTGTTATTTCCACAAACCACACATGGATCAACCACTAGAGTCATTGCATGTGTGTTCTTTCCACAAACCACACATGGATCAACCACTAGAGTCATTGCATGTTTGTTCTTATACTAAAACCACAAACCAGCCCTAGAGTCATTGCATGTGTGTTCTTTTCCACAAACCACACATGGATCCACTAGACTCATTGCATGTGTGTTCTTTTCCAGAAACAACTTATGGATCCACCAGTGGTCATTGCATGTGTGTTCTTTCCAAAAACCATATGTGGTCCCACTAGAGTCATTGCATGTGTGTTATTTCCACAAACCACACATGGATCAACCACTAGAGTCATTGCATGTGTGTTATTTCCACAAACCACACATGGATCAACCACTAGAGTCATTGCATATATATTATTTCCACAAACCACACATGGATCAACCACTAGAGTCATTGCATGTGTTATTTCCACAAACCACAAATGGATCAACCAATGGTCATTGCATGTGTGTTATTTTCCACAAACCACACATGGATCCACCAGTGGTCATTGCATGTGTGATGTTTCCACAAACCACATATGGATCAACTAGAGTCATGGCATGTGTGTTCTTTCCACAAACCACATATGGATCAACCTCTAGAGTCATTACATGTTTGTTCTTATACTAAAACCACAAACCAGTACTAGAGTCATTGCATGTGTGTTCTTTTCCAGAAACCACACATGGATACACTAGACTGATTGCATTTGTGTCCTTTTCTAGAAACAACTTATGGATCCACCAGTGGTCATTGCATGTGTGTTCTTTCCATAAACCACATGTCGACCCACTAGATTCATTGCATGTGTGTTATTTCCACAAACCACACATGGATCAACCACTAGAGTCATTGCATGTGTGTTATTTCCACAAACCACACATGGATCAACCACTAGAGTCATTGCATATATATTATTTCCACAAACCACACATGGATCAACCACTAGAGTCATTGCATGTGTTATTTCCACAAACCACAAATGGATCAACCAATGGTCATTGCATGTGTGTTATTTTCCACAAACCACACATGGATCCACCAGTGGTCATTGCATGTGTGATGTTTCCACAAACCACATATGGATCAACTAGAGTCATGGCATGTGTGTTCTTTCCACAAACCACATATGGATCAACCTCTAGAGTCATTACATGTTTGTTCTTATACTAAAACCACAAACCAGTACTAGAGTCATTGCATGTGTGTTCTTTTCTAGAAACCACACATGGATACACTAGACTGATTGCATTTGTGTCCTTTTCCAGAAACAACTTATGGATCCACCAGTGGTCATTGCATGTGTGTTCTTTCCATAAACCACATGTCGACCCACTAGAGTCATTGCATGTGTGTTATTTCCACAAACCACACATGGATCAACCACTAGAGTCATTGCATGTGTGTTATTTCCACAAACCACACATGGATCAACCACTAGAGTCATTCCATATGTGTTATTTCCACAAACCACACATCGATCAACCACTAGAGTCATTGGATGTGTGTTCTTATACTAAACCAACACTAGAGTCATTGCATGTGTGTTCTTTTCACAAACCACACATGGACCAACCACTAGATTCAATGCATGTGTGTAATTTCCACAAACCACACATGCATCAACAAGTGGTCATTGCATGTGTGTTCTTTTCCACAAACCACACATGGATCCACCAGTGGTCATTGCATGTGTGTTCTTTCCACAAACCACATATGGATCCACTAGAGTCATTGCATGTGTGTTCTTTCCACAAACCACACATGGATCAACCACTAGAGTCATTCCATATGTGTTATTTCCACAAACCACACATCGATCAACCACTAGAGTCATTGGATGTGTGTTCTTATACTAAACCAACACTAGAGTCATTGCATGTGTGTTCTTTTCACAAACCACACATGGACCAACCACTAGATTCAATGCATGTGTGTAATTTCCACAAACCACACATGCATCAACAAGTGGTCATTGCATGTGTGTTATTTTCCACAAACCACACATGGATCCACCAGTGGTCATTGCATGTGTGTTCTTTCCACAAACCACATATGGATCCACTAGAGTCATTGCATGTGTGTTATTTCCACAAACCACACACGGATCAACCACTAGAGTCATTGCATGTGTGTTATTTCGACAAACCACACATGGATCAACCACTAGAGTCATTGCATGTGTCTTCTTTCCACAAACCACACATGGATCCACCAGTGGTCATTGCATGTGTGTTCTTTCCACAAATCTCATATGGATCAACCAGGGTCAATGCATGTGTGTTCTTTCCACAAACCACACATGGATCAACCACTACAGTCATTGCATGTGTGTTCTTATCACAAACCACATATGGATCAACAAGTGGTCATTGAAGGTGTGTTCGTTTCCATAAACCACTTATGGATCCATTACAGTCGTTGCATGTGTGTTATTTCCACAAACCACACATGAATCAACCACAAGAGTAATTGCATGTGTGTTATTTCAACCACACATGGATCAACCACTAGAGTAATTGCATGTGTGTTATTTCCACAAACCACACATGGATCAACCACTAGTGTCATTGCATGTGTGTTCTTATACTAAAACCAACACTAGAGTCATTGCATGTGTGTTCTTTCCACAAACGACACATGGATCAACCAGTGGTCATTGCATGTGTTTTTTCCACAAACCACACATGGATCCACCATTGGTCATTGCATGTGTGTTCTTTCCACAAACCACATATGGATCAACCAGAGTCATTGCATGTGTGTTCTTTCCACAAACCACACATGGATCAACCACTAGAAGAATTGCATGTTTGTTATTATACTAAAACCACAAACCAGCACTAGAGCCATTGCATGTGTGTTCTTTTGCACAAACCACACATGGATCCACTAGACTCATTGCATGTGTGTTCTTTTCCACAAACAACTTATGGATCAACCATTGGTCATTGCATGTGTGTTCTTTCCACAAACCACATATGGATCCACTAGAGTCATTGCATGTGTGTTATTTCCACAAACCACACACGGATCAACCACTAGAGTCATTGCATGTGTGTTATTTCGACAAACCACACATGGATCAACCACTAGAGTCATTGCATGTGTGTTCTTTCCACAAACCACACATGGATCCACCAGTGGTCATTGCATGTGTGTTCTTTCCACAAATCTCATATGGATCAACCAGGGTCATTGCATGTGTGTTATTTCCATAAACCACACAAGATCAACCACTAGAGTCATTGCATGTGTGTGATTTCCACAAACCACACATGGATCAACCACTAGAGTCATTGCATGTGTCTTCTTTCCACAAACCACACATGGATCCACCAGTGGTCATTGCATGTGTGTTCCATCCACAAACCATACATGGATCCACCAGGGTTATTGCATGTGTGCTCTTTCCACAAACCACACATGGATCAACCACTAGAGTCATTGCATGTGTGTTCTTATCACAAACCACATATGGATCAACAAGTGGTCATTTAAGGTGTGTTCTTTTCCATAAACCACTTATGGATCCATTCCAGTCATTCCATGTGTGTTATTTCCACAAACCACACATGGATCAACCACTAGGGTAATTGCATGTGTGTTATTTAAACCACACATGGATCAACCACTAGAGTCATTGCATGTGTTTTATTTCCACAAACCACACATGGATCAACCACTAGAGTCATTGCATGTGTGTTCTTATACTAAAACCAACACTAGAGTCATTGCATGTGTGTTCTTTTCCACAAACCACACATGGATCCACCAGTGGTCATTGCATGTGTTTGTTTTCCACAAACCACACATGGATCCACCATTGGTCATTGCATGTGTGTTATTTCCACAAACCACATATGTATCAACCAGAGTCATTGCATGTGTGTTCTTTCCACAAACCACACATGGATCAACCACTAGAAGAATTGTATGTTTGTTCTTATACTAAAACCACAAACCAGCACTAGAGTCATTGCATCTGTGTTCTTTTCCACAAACGACACATGGATCCACTAGACTCATTGCATGTGTGTTCTTTTTCACAAACAACTTATGGATCAACCAGTGGTCATTGCATGTGTGTTCTTTTCACAAACCACATGTGGACCCACTTGAGTCATTGTATGTGAGTTCTTATACTAAAACTAGCACTAAGTCATTGCATGTGTGTTCTATCCACAAACTACACATGGATCCACCACTATCATTGCATGTGTGTTCTTTTCACAAACCACACATGAATCAACCACTAGAGTTATTGCATGTGTGTTCTTTCCACAAACCACATATGAATCAACCAGTGGTCATTGCATGTGTGTTCTTTTTCATAAACTACTTATGGATCCATTACACTCATTGCATGTGTGTTATTTCCACAAACCACACATGGATCAACCACTAGAGTCATTGCATGTGTGTTATTTCCACAAACCACACATGGATCAACCACTAGAGTCATTGCATATGTGTTATTTCCACAAACCACACATGGATCAACCACTAGAGTCATTGCATGTGTGTTCTTTCCACAAACCACACATGGATCAACCACTAGAGTCATTGCATGTTTGTTCTTATACTAAAACCACAAACCAGCACTAGAGTCATTGCATGTGTGTTCTTTTCCACAAACCACACATGGATCCACTAGACTCACTGCATGTGTGTCCTTTTCCAGAAACAACTTATGGATCCACCAGTGGTCATTGCATGTGTGTTCTTTCCAAACACCATATGTGGTCCCACTAGAGTCATTGCATGTGTGTTATTTCCACAAACCACACATGGATCAACCACTAGAGTCATTGCATGTGTGTTATTTCCACAAACCACACATGGATCAACCACTAGAGTCATTGCATATGTATTATTTCCACAAACCACACATGGATCAACCACTAGAGTCATTGCATGTGTGTTATTTCCACAAACCACACATGGATCAACCAATGGTCATTGCATGTGTGTTCTTTTCCACAAACCACACATGGATCCACCAGTGGTCATTGCATGTGTGTTGTTTCCACAAACCACATATGGATCAACTAGAGTCATGGCATGTGTGTTCTTTCCACAAACCACATATGGATCAACCACTAGAGTCATTACATGTTTGTTCTTATACTAAAACCACAAACCAGTACTAGAGTCATTGCATGTGTGTTCTTTTCCAGAAACCACACATGGATACACTAGACTGATTGCATGTGTGTCCTTTTCTAGAAACAACTTATGGATCCACCAGTGGTCATTGCATGTGTGTTCTTTCCATAAACCACATGTCGACCCACTAGAGTCATTGCATGTGTGTTATTTCCACAAACCACACATGGATCAACCACTAGAGTCATTGCATGTGTGTTATTTCCACAAACCACACATGGATCAACCACTAGAGTCATTGCATATGTGTTATTTCCACAAACCACACATCGATCAACCACTAGAGTCATTGGATGTGTGTTCTTATACTAAAACCAACACTAGAGTCATTGCATGTGTGTTCTTTTCACAAACCACACATGGACCAACCACTAGACTCAATGCATGTGTGTAATTTCCACAAACCACACATGCATCAACAAGTGGTCATTGCATGTGTGTTCTGTTCCACAAACCACACATGGATCCACCAGTGGTCATTGCATGTGTGTTTTTTCCACAAACCACATATGGATCCACTAGAGTCATTGCATGTGTGTTATTTCCACAAACCACATAAGATCAACCACTAGAGTCATTGCATGTGTGTGATTTCCACAAACCACACATGGATCAACCACTAGAGTCATTGCATGTGTCTTCTTTCCACAAACCACACATGGATCCACCAGTGGTCATTGCATGTGTGTTCCATCCACAAACCATACATGGATCCACCAGGGTTATTGCATGTGTGCTCTTTCCACAATCCACACATGGATCAACCACTAGATTCATTGCATGTGTGTTCTTATCACAAACCACATATGGATCAACAAGTGCTCATTGAAGGTGTGTTCTTTTCCATAAACCACTTATGGATCCATTACAGTCATTCCATGTGTGTTATTTCCACAAACCACACATGGATCAACCACTAGGGTAATTGCATGTGTGTTATTTAAACCACACATGGATCAACCACTAGAGTCATTGCATGTGTTTTATTTCCACAAACCACACATGGATCAACCACTAGAGTCATTGCATGTGTGTTCTTATACTAAAACCAACACTAGAGTCATTGCATGTGTGTTCTTTTCCACAAACCACACATGGATCCACCAGTGGTCATTGCATGTGTGTTCTTTTCCACAAACCACACATGGATCCACCAGTGGTCATTGCATGTGTGTTTTTTCCACAAACTACATATGGATCAACCAGAGTCATTGCATGTGTGTTCTTTCCACAAACCACACAAGGATCAACCACTAGAGTCATTGCATGTTTGTTGTTATACTAAAACCACAAACCAGCACTAGAGTCATTGCATGTGTGTTCTTTTCCACAAACCACACATGGATCCACTAGACTCATTGCATGTGTGTTCTTTTCCACAAACCACACATGGATCCACCAGTGGTCATTGCATGTGTGTTCTTTCCACAAACCACATATGGATCAACCAGAGTCATTGCATGTGTGTTCTTTCCACAAACCACACAAGGATCAACCACTAGAGTCATTGCATGTTTGTTCTTATACCAAAACCACAAACCAGCACTAGAGTCATAGCATGTGTGTTCTTTTCCACAAACCACACATGGATCCACTAGACACATTGCATGTGTGTTCTTTTCCACAAACAACTTATGGATCAACCAGTGGTCATTGTATGTGTGTTCTTTTCACAAACCACATGTGGACCCACTAGAGTCATTGCATGTGTGTTCTTATACTAAAACTAGCACTAGAGTCATTGCATGTGTGTTCCATCCACAAACCATACATGGATCCACCACTATCATTGCATATGTGCTCTTTCCACAAACCACACATGGATCAACCACTAGAGTCATTGCATGTGTGTTCTTATCACAAACCACATATGGATCAACAAGTGGTCATTGAAGGTGTGTTCTTTTCCATAAACCACTTATGGATCCATTACAGTCATTCCATGTGTGTTATTTCCACAAACCACACATGGATCAACCACTAGGGTAATTGCATGTGTGTTATTTAAACCACACATGGATCAACCACTAGAGTCATTGCATGTGTTTTATTTCCACAAGCCACACATGGATCAACCACTAGAGTCATTGCATGTGTGTTCTTATACTAAAACCAACACTAGAGTCATTGCATGTGTGTTCTTTTCCACAAACCACACATGGATCCACCAGTGGTCATTGCATGTGTTTTTTTCCACAAACCACACATGGATCCACCATTGGTCATTGCATGTGTGTTATTTCCACAAACCACATATGTATCAACCAGAGTCATTGCATGTGTGTTCTTTCCACAAACCACACATGGATCAACCACTAGAAGAATTGTATGTTTGTTCTTATACTAAAACCACAAACCAGCACTAGAGTCATTGCATCTGTGTTCTTTTCCACAAACGACACATGGATCCACTAGACTCATTGCATGTGTGTTCTTTTCCACAAACAACTTATGGATCAACCAGTGGTCATTGCATGTGTGTTCTTTTCACAAACCACATGTGGACCCACTTGAGTCATTGTATGTGAATTCTTATACTAAAACTAGCACTAAGTCATTGCATGTGTGTTCTATCCACAAACTACACATGGATCCACCACTATCATTGCATGTGTGTTCTTTTTACAAACCACACATGAATCAACCACTAGAGTTATTGCATGTGTGTTCTTTCCACAAACCACATATGAATCAACCAGTGGTCATTGCATGTGTGTTCTTTTTCATAAACTACTTATGGATCCATTACACTCATTGCATGTGTGTTATTTCCACAAACCACACATGGATCAACCACTAGAGTCATTGCA
The DNA here is from genome assembly GCA_916181665.1 of Avena sativa. NCBI lineage: Eukaryota > Viridiplantae > Streptophyta > Magnoliopsida > Poales > Poaceae > Avena > Avena sativa. The sequence continues at coordinate 64,035,051 of OV702287.1, read as the reverse complement.
TGTGTGTTATTTCCACAAACCACACATGGATCAACCACTAGAGTCATTGCATATGTGTTATTTCCACAAACCACACATGGATCAACCACTAGAGTCATTGCATGTGTGTTCTTTCCACAAACCACACATGGATCAACCACTAGAGTCATTGCATGTTTGTTCTTATACTAAAACCACAAACCAGCACTAGAGTCATTGCATGTGTGTTCTTTTCCACAAACCACACATGGATCCACTAGACTCACTGCATGTGTGTTCTTTTCCAGAAACAACTTATGGATCCACCAGTGGTCATTGCATGTGTGTTCTTTCCAAAAACCATATGTGGTCCCACTAGAGTCATTGCATGTGTGTTATTTCCACAAACCACACATGGATCAACCACTAGAGTCATTGCTTGTGTGTTATTTCCACAAACCACACATGGATCAACCACTAGAGTCATTGCATATGTATTATTTCCACAAACCACACATGGATCAACCACTAGAGTCATTGCATGTGTGTTATTTCCACAAACCACACATGGATCAACCAATGGTCATTGCATGTGTGTTCTTTTCCACAAACCACACATGGATCCACCAGTGGTCATTGCATGTGTGTTGTTTCCACAAACCATATATGGATCAACTAGAGTCATGGCATGTGTGTTCTTTCCACAAACCACATATGGATCAACCACTAGAGTCATTACATGTTTGTTCTTATACTAAAACCACAAACCAGTACTAGAGTCATTGCATGTGTGTTCTTTTCCAGAAACCACACATGGATACACTAGACTGATTGCATGTGTGTCCTTTTCTAGAAACAACTTATGGATCCACCAGTGGTCATTGCATGTGTGTTCTTTCCATAAACCACATGTCGACCCACTAGATTCATTGCATGTGTGTTATTTCCACAAACCACACATGGATCAACCACGAGAGTCATTGCATGTGTGTTATTTCCACAAACCACACATGGATCAACCACTAGAGTCATTGCATATGTGTTATTTCCACAAACCACACATCGATCAACCACTAGAGTCATTGGATGTGTGTTCTTATACTAAAACCAACACTAGAGTCATTGCATGTGTGTTCTTTTCACAAACCACACATGGACCAACCACTAGACTCAATGCATGTGTGTAATTTCCACAAACCACACATGCATCAACAAGTGGTCATTGCATGTGTGTTCTGTTCCACAAACCACACATGGATCCACCAGTGGTAATTGCATGTGTGTTCTTTCCACAAACCGCATATGGATCCACTAGAGTCATTGCATGTGTGTTATTTCCATAAACCACACAAGATCAACCACTAGAGTCATTGCATGTGTGTGATTTCCACAAACCACACATGGATCAACCACTAGAGTCATTGCATGTGTCTTCTTTCCACAAACCACACATGGACCCACCAGTGGTCATTGCATGTGTGTTCCATCCACAAACCATACATGGATCCACCAGGGTTATTGCATGTGTGCTCTTTCCACAAACCACACATGGATCAACCACTAGAGTCATTGCTTGTGTGTTCTTATCACAAACCACATATGGATCAACAAGTGGTCATTTAAGGTGTGTTCTTTTCCATAAACCACTTATGGATCCATTACAGTCATTCCATGTGTGTTATTTCCACAAACCACACATGGATCAACCACTAGGGTAATTGCATGTGTGTTATTTAAACCACACATGGATCAACCACTAGAGTCATTGCATGTGTTTTATTTCCACAAACCACACATGGATCAACCACTAGAGTCATTGCATGTGTGTTCTTATACTAAAACCAACACTAGAGTCATTGCATGTGTGTTCTTTTCCACAAACCACACATGGATCCACCAGTGGTCATTGCATGTGTTTGTTTTCCACAAACCACACATGGATCCACCATTGGTCATTGCATGTGTGTTATTTCCACAAACCACATATGTATCAACCAGAGTCATTGCATGTGTGTTCTTTCCACAAACCACACATGGATCAACCACTAGAAGAATTGTATGTTTGTTCTTATACTAAAACCACAAACCAGCACTAGAGTCATTGCATCTGTGTTCTTTTCCACAAACGACACATGGATCCACTAGACTCATTGCATGTGTGTTCTTTTCCACAAACAACTTATGGATCAACCAGTGGTCATTGCATGTGTGTTCTTTTCACAAACCACATGTGGACCCACTTGAGTCATTGTATGTGAGTTCTTATACTAAAACTAGCACTAAGTCATTGCATGTGTGTTCTATCCACAAATTACACATGGATCCACCACTATCATTGCATGTGTGTTCTTTTCACAAACCACACATGAATCAACCACTAGAGTTATTGCATGTGTGTTCTTTCCACAAACCACATATGAATCAACCAGTGGTCATTGCATGTGTGTTCTTTTTCATAAACTACTTATGGATCCATTACACTCATTGCATGTGTGTTATTTCCACAAACCACACATGGATCAACCACTAGAGTCATTGCATGTGTGTTATTTCCACAAACCACACATGGATCAACCACTAGAGTCATTGCATATGTGTTATTTCCACAAACCACACATGGATCAACCACTAGAGTCATTGCATGTGTGTTCTTTCCACAAACCACACATGGATCAACCACTAGAGTCATTGCATGTTTGTTCTTATACTAAAACCACAAACCAGCACTAGAGTCATTGCATGTGTGTTCTTTTCCACAAACCACACATGGATCCACTAGACTCACTGCATGTGTGTCCTTTTCCAGAAACAACTTATGGATCCACCAGTGGTCATTGCATGTGTGTTCTTTCCAAACACCATATGTGGTCCCACTAGAGTCATTGCATGTGTGTTATTTCCACAAACCACACATAGATCAACCACTAGAGTCATTGCATGTGTGTTATTTCCACAAACCACACATGGATCAACCACTAGAGTCATTGCATATGTATTATTTCCACAAACCACACATGGATCAACCACTAGAGTCATTGCATGTGTGTTATTTCCACAAACCACACATGGATCAACCAATGGTCATTGCATGTGTGTTCTTTTCCACAAACCACACATGGATCCACCAGTGGTCATTGCATGTGTGTTGTTTCCACAAACCACATATGGATCAACTAGAGTCATGGCATGTGTGTTCTTTCCACAAACCACATATGGATCAACCACTAGAGTCATTACATGTTTGTTCTTATACTAAAACCACAAACCAGTACTAGAGTCATTGCATGTGTGTTCTTTTCCAGAAACCACACATGGATACACTAGACTGATTGCATGTGTGTCCTTTTCTAGAAACAACTTATGGATCCACCAGTGGTCATTGCATGTGTGTTCTTTCCATAAACCACATGTCGACCCACTAGAGTCATTGCATGTGTGTTATTTCCACAAACCACACATGGATCAACCACTAGAGTCATTGCATGTGTGTTATTTCCACAAACCACACATGGATCAACCACTAGAGTCATTGCATATGTGTTATTTCCACAAACCACACATCGATCAACCACTAGAGTCATTGGATGTGTGTTCTTATACTAAAACCAACACTAGAGTCATTGCATGTGTGTTCTTTTCACAAACCACACATGGACCAACCACTAGACTCAATGCATGTGTGTAATTTCCACAAACCACACATGCATCAACAAGTGGTCATTGCATGTGTGTTCTGTTCCACAAACCACACATGGATCCACCAGTGGTCATTGCATGTGTGTTCTTTCCACAAACCACATATGGATCCACTAGAGTCATTGCATGTGTGTTATTTCCACAAACCACACAAGATCAACCACTAGAGTCATTGCATGTGTGTGATTTCCACAAACCACACATGGATCAACCACTAGAGTCATTGCATGTGTGTTCTTTCCACAAACCACACATGGATCAACCACTAGAGTCATTGCATGTTTGTTCTTATACTAAAACCACAAACCAGCACTAGAGTCATTGCATGTGTGTTCTTTTCCACAAACCACACATGGATCCACTAGACTCACTGCATGTGTGTTCTTTTCCAGAAACAACTTATGGATCCACCAGTGGTCATTGCATGTGTGTTCTTTCCAAAAACCATATGTGGTCCCACTAGAGTCATTGCATGTGTGTTATTTCCACAAACCACACATGGATCAACCACTAGAGTCATTGCATGTGTGTTATTTCCACAAACCACACATGGATCAACCACTAGAGTCATTGCATATGTATTATTTCCACAAACCACACATGGATCAACCACTAGAGTCATTGCATGTGTGTTATTTCCACAAACCACACATGGATCAACCAATGGTCATTGCATGTGTGTTCTTTTCCACAAACCACACATGGATCCACCAGTGGTCATTGCATGTGTGTTGTTTCCAAAAACCACATATGGATCAACTAGAGTCATGGCATGTGTGTTCTTTCCACAAACCACATATGGATCAACCACTAGAGTCATTACATGTTTGTTCTTATACTAAAACCACAAACCAGTACTAGAGTCATTGCATGTGTGTTCTTTTCCAGAAACCACACATGGATACACTAGACTGATTGCATGTGTGTCCTTTTCTAGAAACAACTTATGGATCCACCAGTGGTCATTGCATGTGTGTTCTTTCCATAAACCACATGTCGACCCACTAGAGTCATTGCATGTGTGTTATTTCCACAAACCACACATGGATCAACCACTAGAGTCATTGCATGTGTGTTATTTCCACAAACCACACATGGATCAACCACTAGAGTCATTGCATATGTGTTATTTCCACAAACCACACATCGATCAACCACTAGAGTCATTGGATGTGTGTTCTTATACTAAAACCAACACTAGAGTCATTGCATGTGTGTTCTTTTCACAAACCACACATGGACCAACCACTAGACTCAATGCATGTGTGTAATTTCCACAAACCACACATGCATCAACAAGTGGTCATTGCATGTGTGTTCTGTTCCACAAACCACACATGGATCCACCAGTGGTCATTGCATGTGTGTTCTTTCCACAAACCACATATGGATCCACTAGAGTCATTGCATGTGTGTTATTTCCACAAACCACACAAGATCAACCACTAGAGTCATTGCATGTGTGTGATTTCCACAAACCACACATGGATCAACCACTAGAGTCATTGCATGTGTCTTCTTTCCACAAACCACACATGGATCCACCAGTGGTCATTGCATGTGTGTTCTTTCCACAAACCTCATATGGATCAACCAGGGTTATTGCATGTATGTTCTTTCCACAAACCACACATGGATCAACCACTACAGTCATTGCATGTGTGTTCTTATCACAAACCACATATGGATCAAAATGTGGTCATGGAAGGTGTGTTCTTTTCCATAAACCATTTATGGATCCATTACAGTCATTGCATGTGTGTTATTTTACCAAACCACACATGAATCAACCACTAGAGTAATTGCATGTGTGTTATTTCAACCACACATGGATCAACCACTAGAGTAATTGCATGTGTGTTATTTCCACAAACCACACATGGATCAACCACTAGTGTCATTGCATGTGTATTCTTATACTAAAACCAACACTAGAGTCATTGCATGTGTGTTCTTTCCACAAACCACACATGGATCAACCACTAGAGTCATTGCATGTGTGTTCTTATCACAAACCACATATGGATCAACAAGTGGTCATTGAAGGTGTGTTCTTTTCCACAAACCACTTATGGATCCATTACAGTCATTCCATGTGTGTTATTTCCACAAACCACACATGGATCAACCACTAGGGTAATTGCATGTGTGTTATTTAAACCACACATGGATCAACCACTAGAGTCATTGCATGTGTTTTATTTCCACAAACCACACATGGATCAACCACTGGAGTCATTGCATGTGTGTTCTTATACTAAAACCAACACTAGAGTCATTGCATGTGTGTTCTTTCCAAAAACCACACATAGATCAACCAGTGGTCATTGCATGTGTTTTTTTCGACAAACCACACATCGATCCACCATTGGTCATTGCATGTGTGTTATTTCCACAAACCACATATGTATCAACCAGAGTCATTGCATGTGTGTTCTTTCCACAAACCACACATGGATCAACCACTAGAAGAATTGTATGTTTGTTCTTATACTAAAACCACAAACCAGCACTAGAGACATTGCATCTGTGTTCTTTTCCACAAACCACACATGGATCCACTAGACTCATTGCATGTGTGTTCTTTTCCACAAACAACTTATGGATCAACCAGTGGTCATTGCATGTGTGTTCTTTTCACAAACCACATGTGGACCCACTTGAGTCATTGTATGTGAGTTCTTATACTAAAACTAGCACTAAGTCATTGCATGTGTGTTCTATCCACAAACTACACATGGATCCACCACTATCATTGCATGTGTGTTCTTTTCACAAACCACACATGGATCAACCACTAGAGTTATTGCATGTGTGTTCTTTCCACAAACCACATATGGATCAACCAGTGGTCATTGCATGTGTGTTCTTTTTCATAAACTACTTATGGATCCAGTACACTCATTGCATGTGTGTTATTTCCACAAACCACACATGGATCAACCACTAGAGTCATTGCATGTGTGTTATTTCCACAAACCACACATGGATCAACCACTAGAGTCATTACATATGTGTTATTTCCACAAACCACACATGGATCAACCACTAGAGTAATTGCATGTGTGTTCTTTCCACAAACCACACATGGATCAACCACTAGAGTCATTGCATGTTTGTTCTTATACTAAAACCACAAACCAGCACTAGAGTCATTGCATGTGTGTTCTTTTCCACAAACCACACATGGATCCACTAGACTCATTGCATGTGTGTTCTTTTCCACAAACAACTTATGGATCAACCAGTGGTCATTGCATGTGTGTTCTTTTCACAAACCACATGTGGACCCACTAGAGTCATTGCATGTGTGTTCTTATACTAAAACTAGCACTAGAGTCATTGCATGTGTGTTCTATCCACAAACCACACATGGATCCACCACTGTCATTGCATGTGTGTTTTTCCACAAACCACACATGGATCAACCACTAGAGTCATTGCATGTGCGTTCTTTCCACAAACGACACATGGATCAACAATAGAGTCATTGCATGTGTGTTATTTCCACAAACCACACATGGGTCAACCACTAGAGTCGTTGCATGTGTGTTCTTATACTAAAACCAACATTAGAGTCATTGCATGTGTGTTCTTTCCACAAACCACACACGGATCAACCACTAGAGTCATTGCATGTTTGTTATTTCCACAAACCACACATGGATCAACCACTAGAGTCATTGCATGTGTGTTCTTATACTAAAACCAACACTAGAGTCAATGCATGTGTGTTCTTCCCACAAATCACACATGGATCAACTAGTAGTCATTGCATGTGTGTTCTTTTCCACAAACCACACATGGATCCACTAGTGGTCATTGCATGTGTGTTCTTTCCACAAACCACGTATGGATCAACCAGTCATTGCATGTGTGTTCTTTCCACAAACCACACATGGATCAACCACTAGTGTCATTGCATGTTTGTTCTTATACTAAAACCACAAACCAGCACTAGAGTCATTGCATGTGTGTTCTTTTCCACAAACCACATATGGATCCACTAGCCTCATTGCATGTGTGTTCTTTTCCACAAACAACTTATGGATCAACTAGTGGTCATTGCATGTGTGTTCTTTTCACAAACTACATGTGGACCCACTAGAGTCATTGCATGTGTGTTCTTATACTAAAACTAGCACTAGAGTCATTGCATGTGTGTTCTTTTCCATAAACCACTTATGGATCCATTACAGTCATTGCATGTGTGTTATTTCCACAAACCACACATGGATAAACCACTAGAGTCATTGCATGTGTGTTATTTCCACAAACCAAACATGGATCAACCACTAGAGTCATTGCATGTGTGTGTTCTTTTCCACAAACCACACATGGATCCACCACTAGAGTCATTGCATGTGTGTTCTTATACTAAAACCAACACTAGAGTCATTGCATGTGTGTTCTTTCCACAAACCACACATGGATCAACCAGTGGTCATTGCATGTGTGTTCTTTTCCACAAACCACACATGGATCCACCAGTGGTCATTGCATGTGTGTTCTTTCCACAAACCACATATGGATCAACCAGAGTCATTGCATGTGTGTTCTTTCCACAAATCACACAAGATCAACCACTAGAGTCATTGCATGTTTGTTCTTATACTAAAACCACAAACCAGCACTAGAGTCATTGCATGTGTGTTCTTTTCCACAAACCACACATGGATCCACTAGACTCATTGCATGTGTGTTCTTTTCCACAAACCACACATGGATCCACCAGTGGTCATTGCATGTGTGTTCTTTCCACAAACCACATATGGATCAACCAGAGTCATTGCATGTGTGTTCTTTCCACAAACCACACAAGGATCAACCACTAGAGTCATTGCATGTTTGTTCTTATACCAAAACCACAAACCAGCACTAGAGTCATTGCATGTGTGTTCTTTTCCACAAACCACACATGGATCCACTAGACTCATTGCATGTGTGTTCTTTTCCACAAACAACTTATGGATCAACCAGTGGTCATTGTATGTGTGTTGTTTTCACTAACCACATGTGGACCCACTAGAGTCATTGCATGTGTGTTCTTATACTAAAACTAGCACTAGAGTCATTGCATGTGTGTTCCATCCACAAACCATACATGGATCCACCATTGTCATTGCATGTGTGTTCTTTCCACAAACCACACATGGATCAACCACTAGAGTCATTGCATGTGTGTTCTTATCACAAACCACATATGGATCAACAAGTGGTCATTGAAGGTGTGTTCTTTTCCATAAACCACATATGGATACATTACAGTCATTCCATGTGTGTTATTTCCACAAACCACACATGGATCAACCACTAGGGTAATTGCATGTGTGTTATTTAAACCACACATGGATCAACCACTAGAGTCATTGCATGTGTTTTATTTCCACAAACCACACATGGATCAACCACTAGAGTCATTGCATGTGTCTTCTTATACTAAAACAAACACTAGAGTCATTGCATGTGTGTTCTTTTCCACAAACCACACATGGATCCACCAGTGGTCATTGCATGTGTTTTTTTTCCAGAAACCACACATGGATCCACCATTGGTCATTGCATGTGTGTTATTTCCACAAACCACATATGTATCAACCAGAGTCATTGCATGTGTGTTCTTTCCACAAACCACACATGGATCAACCACTAGAATAATTGTATGTTTGTTCTTATACTAAAACCACAAACCAGCACTAGAGTCATTGCATCTGTGTTCTTTTCCACAAACCACACATGGATCCACTAGACACATTGCATGTGTGTTCTTTTCCACAAACAACTTATGGATCAACCAGTGGTCATTGCATGTGTGTTCTTTTCACAAACCACATGTGGACCCACTTGAGTCATTATATGTTAGTTCTTATACTAAAACTAGCACTAAGTCATTGCATGTGTGTTCTATCCACAAACTACACATGGATCCACCACTATCATTGCATGTGTGTTCTTTTCACAAACCACACATGGATCAACCACTAGAGTTATTGCATGTGTGTTCTTTCCACAAACCACATATGGATCAACTAGTGGTCATTGCATGTGTGTTCTTTTTCATAAACTACTTATGGATCCATTACACTCATTGCATGTGTGTTATTTCCACAAACCACACATGGATCAACCACTAGAGTCATTGTATGTGTGTTATTTCCAGAAACCACACATGGATCAACCACTAGAGTCATTGCATATATGTTATTTCCACAAACCACACATGGATCAACCACTAGAGTCATTGCATGTGTGTTCTTTCCGCAAACCACACATGGATCAACCACTAGAGTCATTGCATGTTTGTTCTTATACTAAAACCACAAACCAGCACTAGAGTCATTGCATGTGTGTTCTTTTCCACAAACCACACATGGATCCATTAGACTCACTACATGTGTGTTCTTTTCCAGAAACAACTTATGGATCCACCAGTGGTCATTGCATGTGTGTTCTTTCCAAAAACCATATGTGGTCCCACTAGAGTCATTGCATGTGTGTTATTTCCACAAACCACACATGGATCAACCACTAGAGTCATTTCATGTGTGTTATTTCCACAAACCACACATGGATCAACCACTAGAGTCATTGCATATGTATTATTTCCACAAACCACACATGGATCAACCACTAGAGTCATTGCATGTGTGTTATTTCCACAAACCACACATGGATCCACCAGTGGTCATTGCATGTGTGTTGTTTCCACAAACCACATCTGGATCAACTAGAGTCATGGCATGTGTGTTCTTTCCACAAACCACATATGGATCAACCACGAGAGTCATTACATGTTTGTTCTTATACTAAAACCACAAACAAGTACTAGAGTCATTGCATGTGTGTTCTTTTCCAGAAACCACACATGGATACACTAGACTGATTGCATGTGTGTCCTTTTCTAGAAACAACTTATGGATCCACCAGTGGTCATTGCATGTGTGTTCTTTCCATAAACCACATGTCGACCCACTAGAGTCATTACATGTGTGTTATTTCCACAAACCACACATGGATCAACCACTAGAGTCATTGCATGTATGTTATTTCCACAAACCACACATGGATCAACCACTAGAGTCATTGCATATGTGGTATTTCCACAAACCAAACATCGATCAACCACTAGAGTCATTGGATGTGTGTTCTTATACTAAAACCAACACTAGAGTCATTGCATGTGTGTTCTTTTCACAAACCACACATGGACCAACCACTAGACTCAATGCATGTGTGTAATTTCCACAAACCACACATGCATCAACAAGTGGTCATTGCATGTGTGTTCTTTTGCACAAACCACACATGGATCCACCAGTGGTCATTGCATGTGTGTTCTTTCCACAAACCACATGTGGATCCACTAGAGTCATTGCATGTGTGTTATTTCCACAAACCACACACGGATCAACCACTAGAGTCATATCATGTGTGTGATTTCCACAAACCACACATGGATCAACCACTAGAGTCATTGCATGTGTCTTCTTTCCACAAACCACACATGGATCCACCAGTGGTCATTGCATGTGTGTTCTTTCCACAAACCTCATATGGATCAACCAGGGTCATTGCATGTGTGTTCTTTCCACAAACCACACATGGATCAACCACTAGAGTCATTGCATGTGTGTTCTTATCACAAACCACATATGGATCAACAAGTGGTCTTTGAAGGTGTGTTCTTTTCCATAAACCACTTATGGATCCATTACAGTCATTGCATGTGTGTTATTTCCATAAACCACACATGAATCAACCACTAGAGTAATTGCATGTGTGTTATTTCAACCACACATGGATCAACCACTAGAGTAATTGCATGTGTGTTATTTCCACAAACCACACATGGATCAACCACTAGTGTCATTGCATGTGTGTTCTTATACTAAAACCAGCACTAGAGTCATTGCATGTGTGTTCTTTCCACAAACCACACATGGATCAACCACTAGAGTCATTGCATGTGTGTTCTTATCACAAACCACGTATGGATCAACAAATGGTCATTGAAGGTGTGTTCTTTTCCATAAACCACTTATGGATCCATTACAGTCATTCCATGTGTGTTATTTCCACAAACCATACATGGATCAACCATTACGGTAATTGCATGTGTGTTATTTAAACCACACATGGATCAACCACTAGAGTCATTGCATTTGTTTTATTTCCACAAACCACACATCGATCAACCACTAGAGTCATTGCATGTGTGTTCTTATACTAAAACCAACACTAGACTCATTGCATGTGTGTTCTTTCCACAAACCACACATAGATCAACCAGTGGTCATTGCATGTGTTTTTTTCGACAAACCACACATGGATCCACCATTGGTCATTGCATGTGTGTTATTTCCACAAACCACATATGTATCAACCAGAGTCATTGCATGTGTGTTCTTTCCACAAACCACACATGGATCAACCACTAGAAGAATTGTATGTTTGTTCTTATACTAAAACCACAAACCAACACTAGTGTCATTGCATGTGTGTTCTTTTCCACAAACCACACATGGATCCACTAGACTCATTGCATGTGTGTTCTTTTCCACAAACAACTTATGGATCAACTAGTGGTCATTGCATGTGTGTTCTTTTCACAAACCACATGTGGACCCACTTGAGTCATAGTATGTGAGTTCTTATACTAAAACTAGCACTAAGTCATTGCATGTGTGTTCTATCCACAAACTACACATGGATCCACCACTATCATTGCATGTGTGTTCTTTTCACAAACCACACATGGATCAACCACTAGAGTCTTTGCATATGTGTTATTTCCACAAACCACACATGGATCAACCACTAGAGTCATTGCATTTGTTTTATTTCCACAAACCACACATCGATCAACCACTAGAGTCATTGCATGTGTGTTCTTATACTAAAACCAACACTAGACTCATTGCATGTGTGTTCTTTCCACAAACCACACATAGATCAACCAGTGGTCATTGCATGTGTTTTTTTCGACAAACCACACATGGATCCACCATTGGTCATTGCATGTGTGTTATTTCCACAAACCACATATGTATCAACCAGAGTCATTGCATGTGTGTTCTTTCCACAAACCACACATGGATCAACCACTAGAAGAATTGTATGTTTGTTCTTATACTAAAACCACAAACCAGCACTAGAGTCATTGCATGTGTGTTCTTTTCCACAAACCACACATGGATCCACTAGACTCATTGCATGTGTGTTCTTTTCCACAAACAACTTATGGATCAACCAGTGGTCATTGCATGTGTGTTCTTTTCACAAACCACATGTGGACCCACTTGAATCATAGTATGTGAGTTCTTATACTAAAACTAGCACTAAGTCATTGCATGTGTGTTCTATCCACAAACTACACATGGATCCACCACTATCATTGCATGTGTGTTCTTTTCACAAACCACACATGGATCAACCACTAGAGTTATTGTATGTGTGTTCTTTCCACAAACCACATATGGATCAACCAGTGGTCATTGCATGTGTGTTCTTTTTCATAAACTACTTATGGATCCATTACACTCATTGCATGTGTGTTATTTCCACAAACCACACATGGATCAACCACTAGAGTCATTGCATGTGTGTTATTTCCACAAACCACACATGGATCAACCACTAGAGTCATTGCATATGTGTTATTTCCACAAACCACACATGGATCAACCACTAGAGTCATTGCATGTGTGTTCTATCCACAAACCACACATGGATCAACCACTAGAGTCATTGCATGTGTTATCTTTCCACAAACCACACATGGATCAACCACTAGAGTCATTGCATATGTGTTCTTATACTAAAACCAACACTAGAGTCATTGCATGTGTGTTCTTTCCACAAACCACACATAGATCAACCAGTGGTCATTGCATGTGTTTTTTTCGACAAACCACACATGGATCCACCATTGGTCATTGCATGTGTGTTATTTCCACAAACCACATATGTATCAACCAGAGTCATTGCATGTGTGTTCTTTCCACAAACCACACATGGATCAACCACTAGAAGAATTGTATGTTTGTTCTTATACTAAAACCACAAACCAGCACTAGAGTCATTACATGTGTGTTCTTTTCCACAAACCACACATGGATCCACTAGACTCATTGCATGTGTGTTCTTTTCCACAAACAACTTATGGATCAACCAGTGGTCATTGCATGTGTGTTCTTTTCACAAACCACATGTGGACCCACTTGAGTCATAGTATGTGAGTTCTTATACTAAAACTAGCACTAAGTCATTGCATGTGTGTTCTATCCACAAACTACACATGGATCCACCACTATCATTGCATGTGTGTTCTTTTCACAAACCACACATGGATCAACCACTAGAGTTATTGTATGTGTGTTCTTTCCACAAACCACATATGGATCAACCAGTGGTCATTGCATGTGTGTTCTTTTTCATAAACTACTTATGGATCCATTACACTCATTGCATGTGTGTTATTTCCACAAACCACACATGGATCAACCACTGAGTCATTGCATGTGTGTTATTTCCACAAACCACACATGGATCAACCACTAGAGTCATTGCATGTGTGTTCTTTCCACAAACCACACATGGATCAACCACTAGAGTCATTGCATGTGTGTTCTTATCACAAACCACATATGGATCAACAAGTGGTCTTTGAAGGTGTGTTCTTTTCCATAAACCACTTATGGATCCATTACAGTCATTGCATGTGTGTTATTTCCATAAACCACACATGAATCAACCACTAGAGTAATTGCATGTGTGTTATTTCAACCACACATGGATCAACCACTAGAGTAATTGCATGTGTGTTATTTCCACAAACCACACATGGATCAACCACTAGTGTCATTGCATGTGTGTTCTTATACTAAAACCAGCACTAGAGTCATTGCATGTGTGTTCTTTCCACAAACCACACATGGATCAACCACTAGAGTCATTGCATGTGTGTTCTTATCACAAACCACGTATGGATCAACAAATGGTCATTGAAGGTGTGTTCTTTTCCATAAACCACTTATGGATCCATTACAGGCATTCCATGTGTGTTATTTCCACAAACCACACATGGATCAACCATTAGGGTAATTGCATGTGTGTTATTTAAACCACACATGGATCAACCACTAGAGTCATTGCAACTGTTTTATTTCCACAAACCACACATGGATCAACCACTAGAGTCTTTGCATATGTGTTATTTCCACAAACCACACATGGATCAACCACTAGAGTCATTGCATGTGTTATATTTCCACAAACCACACATGGATCAACCACTAGAGTCATTGCATATGTGTTCTTATACTAAAACCAACACTAGAGTCATTGCATGTGTGTTCTTTCCACAAACCACACATAGATCAACCAGTGGTCATTGCATGTGTTTTTTTCGACAAACCACACATGGATCCACCATTGGTCATTGCATGTGTGTTATTTCCACAAACCACATATGTATCAACCAGAGTCATTGCATGTGTGTTCTTTCCACAAACCACACATGGATCAACCACTAGAAGAATTGTATGTTTGTTCTTATACTAAAACCACAAACCAGCACTAGAGTCATTGCATGTGTGTTCTTTTCCACAAACCACACATGGATCCACTAGACTCATTGCATGTGTGTTCTTTTCCACAAACAACTTATGGATCAACCAGTGGTCATTGCATGTGTGTTCTTTTCACAAACCACATGTGGACCCACTTGAATCATAGTATGTGAGTTCTTATACTAAAACTAGCACTAAGTCATTGCATGTGTGTTCTATCCACAAACTACACATGGATCCACCACTATCATTGCATCTGTGTTCTTTTCACAAACCACACATGGATCAACCACTAGAGTTATTGTATGTGTGTTCTTTCCACAAACCACATATGGATCAACCAGTGGTCATTGCATGTGTGTTCTTTTTCATAAACTACTTATGGATCCATTACACTCATTGCATGTGTGTTATTTCCACAAACCACACATGGATCAACCACTAGAGTCATTGCATGTGTGTTATTTCCACAAACCACACATGGATCAACCACTAGAGTCATTGCATATGTGTTATTTCCACAAACCACACATGGATCAACCACTAGAGTCATTGCATGTGTGTTCTATCCACAAACCACACATGGATCAACCACTAGAGTCATTGCATGTGTTATCTTTCCACAAACCACACATGGATCAACCACTAGAGTCATTGCATATGTGTTCTTATACTAAAACCAACACTAGAGTCATTGCATGTGTGTTCTTTCCACAAACCACACATAGATCAACCAGTGGTCATTGCATGTGTTTTTTTCGACAAACCACACATGGATCCACCATTGGTCATTGCATGTGTGTTATTTCCACAAACCACATATGTATCAACCAGAGTCATTGCATGTGTGTTCTTTCCACAAACCACACATGGATCAACCACTAGAAGAATTGTATGTTTGTTCTTATACTAAAACCACAAACCAGCACTAGAGTCATTACATGTGTGTTCTTTTCCACAAACCACACATGGATCCACTAGACTCATTGCATGTGTGTTCTTTTCCACAAACAACTTATGGATCAACCAGTGGTCATTGCATGTGTGTTCTTTTCACAAACCACATGTGGACCCACTTGAGTCATAGTATGTGAGTTCTTATACTAAAACTAGCACTAAGTCATTGCATGTGTGTTCTATCCACAAACTACACATGGATCCACCACTATCATTGCATGTGTGTTCTTTTCACAAACCACACATGGATCAACCACTAGAGTTATTGTATGTGTGTTCTTTCCACAAACCACATATGGATCAACCAGTGGTCATTGCATGTGTGTTCTTTTTCATAAACTACTTATGGATCCATTACACTCATTGCATGTGTGTTATTTCCACAAACCACACATGGATCAACCACTGAGTCATTGCATGTGTGTTATTTCCACAAACCACACATGGATCAACCACTAGAGTCATTGCATGTGTGTTCTTTCCACAAACCACACATGGATCAACCACTAGAGTCATTGCATGTGTGTTCTTATCACAAACCACATATGGATCAACAAGTGGTCTTTGAAGGTGTGTTCTTTTCCATAAACCACTTATGGATCCATTACAGTCATTGCATGTGTGTTATTTCCATAAACCACACATGAATCAACCACTAGAGTAATTGCATGTGTGTTATTTCAACCACACATGGATCAACCACTAGAGTAATTGCATGTGTGTTATTTCCACAAACCACACATGGATCAACCACTAGTGTCATTGCATGTGTGTTCTTATACTAAAACCAGCACTAGAGTCATTGCATGTGTGTTCTTTCCACAAACCACACATGGATCAACCACTAGAGTCATTGCATGTGTGTTCTTATCACAAACCACGTATGGATCAACAAATGGTCATTGAAGGTGTGTTCTTTTCCATAAACCACTTATGGATCCATTACAGGCATTCCATGTGTGTTATTTCCACAAACCACACATGGATCAACCATTAGGGTAATTGCATGTGTGTTATTTAAACCACACATGGATCAACCACTAGAGTCATTGCATTTGTTTTATTTCCACAAACCACACATGGATCAACCACTAGAGTCATTGCATTTGTTTTATTTCCACAAACCACACATGGATCAACCACTAGAGTCATTGCATGTGTGTTCTTATACTAAAACCAACACTAGAGTCATTGCATGTGTGTTCTTTCCACAAACCACACATAGATCAACCAGTGGTCATTGCATGTGTTTTTTTCGACAAACCACACATGGATCCACCATTGGTCATTGCATGTGTGTTATTTCCACAAACCACATATGTATCAACCAGAGTCATTGCATGTGTGTTCTTTCCACAAACCACACATGGATCAACCACTAGAAGAATTGTATGTTTGTTCTTATACTAAAACCACAAACCAACACTAGTGTCATTGCATGTGTGTTCTTTTCCACAAACCACACATGGATCCACTAGACTCATTGCATGTGTGTTCTTTTCCACAAACAACTTATGGATCAACTAGTGGTCATTGCATGTGTGTTCTTTTCACAAACCACATGTGGACCCACTTGAGTCATAGTATGTGAGTTCTTATACTAAAACTAGCACTAAGTCATTGCATGTGTGTTCTATCCACAAACTACACATGGATCCACCACTATCATTGCATGTGTGTTCTTTTCACAAACCACACATGGATCAACCACTAGAGTCTTTGCATATGTGTTATTTCCACAAACCACACATGGATCAACCACTAGAGTCATTGCATGTGTTATATTTCCACAAACCACACATGGATCAACCACTAGAGTCATTGCATATGTGTTCTTATACTAAAACCAACACTAGAGTCATTGCATGTGTGTTCTTTCCACAAACCACACATAGATCAACCAGTGGTCATTGCATGTGTTTTTTTCGACAAACCACACATGGATCCACCATTGGTCATTGCATGTGTGTTATTTCCACAAACCACATATGTATCAACCAGAGTCATTGCATGTGTGTTCTTTCCACAAACCACACATGGATCAACCACTAGAAGAATTGTATGTTTGTTCTTATACTAAAACCACAAACCAACACTAGAGTCATTGCATCTGTGTTCTTTTCCACAAACGACACATGGATCCACTAGACTCATTGCATGTGTGTTCTTTTCCACAAACAACTTATGGATCAACCAGTGGTCATTGCATGTGTGTTCTTTTCACAAACCACATGTGGACCCACTTGAGTCATAGTATGTGAGTTCTTATACTAAAACTAGCACTAAGTCATTGCATGTGTGTTATATCCACAAACTACACATGGATCCACCACTATCATTGCATGTGTGTTCTTTTCACAAACCACACATGGATCAACCACTAGAGTTATTGTATGTGTGTTCTTTCCACAAACCACATATGGATCAACCAGTGGTCATTGCATGTGTGTTCTTTTTCATAAACTACTTATGGATCCATTACACTCATTGCATGTGTGTTATTTCCACAAACCACACATGGATCAACCACTAGAGTCATTGCATGTGTGTTATTTCCACAAACCACACATGGATCAACCACTAGAGTCATTGCATATGTGTTATTTCCACAAACCACACATGGATCAACCACTAGAGTCATTGCATGTGTGTTCTATCCACAAACCACACATGGATCAACCACTAGAGTCATTGCATGTGTTATCTTTCCACAAACCACACATGGATCAACCACTAGAGTCATTGCATATGTGTTCTTATACTAAAACCAACACTAGAGTCATTGCATGTGTGTTCTTTCCACAAACCACACATAGATCAACCAGTGGTCATTGCATGTGTTTTTTTCGACAAACCACACATGGATCCACCATTGGTCATTGCATGTGTGTTATTTCCACAAACCACATATGTATCAACCAGAGTCATTGCATGTGTGTTCTTTCCACAAACCACACATGGATCAACCACTAGAAGAATTGTATGTTTGTTCTTATACTAAAACCACAAACCAGCACTAGAGTCATTGCATGTGTATTCTTTTCCACAAACCACACATGGATCCACTAGACTCATTGCATGTGTGTTCTTTTCCACAAACAACTTATGGATCAACCAGTGGTCATTGCATGTGTGTTCTTTTCACAAACCACATGTGGACCCACTTGAGTCATAGTATGTGAGTTCTTATACTAAAACTAGCACTAAGTCATTGCATGTGTGTTCTATCCACAAACTACACATGGATCCACCACTATCATTGCATGTGTGTTCTTTTCACAAACCACACATGGATCAACCACTAGAGTTATTGTATGTGTGTTCTTTCCACAAACCACATATGGATCAACCAGTGGTCATTGCATGTGTGTTCTTTTTCATAAACTACTTATGGATCCATTACACTCATTGCATGTGTGTTATTTCCACAAACCACACATGGATCAACCACTGAGTCATTGCATGTGTGTTATTTCCACAAACCACACATGGATCAACCACTAGAGTCATTGCATATGTGTTATTTCCACAAACCACACATGGATCAACCACTAGAGTCATTGCATGTGTGTTCTTTCCACAAACCACACATGGATCAACCACTAGAGTCATTGCATGTTTGTTCTTATACTAAAACCACAAACCAGCCCTAGAGTCATTGCATGTGTGTTCTTTTCCACAAACCACACATGGATCCACTAGACTCATTGCATGTGTGTTCTTTTCCAGAAACAACTTATGGATCCACCAGTGGTCATTGCATGTGTGTTCTTTCCAAAAACCATATGTGGTCCCACTAGAGTCATTGCATGTGTGTTATTTCCACAAACCACACATGGATCAACCACTAGAGTCATTGCATGTGTGTTATTTCCACAAACCACACATGGATCAACCACTAGAGTCATTGCATATATATTATTTCCACAAACCACACATGGATCAACCACTAGAGTCATTGCATGTGTTATTTCCACAAACCACAAATGGATCAACCAATGGTCATTGCATGTGTGTTATTTTCCACAAACCACACATGGATCCACCAGTGGTCATTGCATGTGTGATGTTTCCACAAACCACATATGGATCAACTAGAGTCATGGCATGTGTGTTCTTTCCACAAACCACATATGGATCAACCTCTAGAGTCATTACATGTTTGTTCTTATACTAAAACCACAAACCAGTACTAGAGTCATTGCATGTGTGTTCTTTTCCAGAAACCACACATGGATACACTAGACTGATTGCATTTGTGTCCTTTTCTAGAAACAACTTATGGATCCACCAGTGGTCATTGCATGTGTGTTCTTTCCATAAACCACATGTCGACCCACTAGATTCATTGCATGTGTGTTATTTCCACAAACCACACATGGATCAACCACTAGAGTCATTGCATGTGTGTTATTTCCACAAACCACACATGGATCAACCACTAGAGTCATTGCATATATATTATTTCCACAAACCACACATGGATCAACCACTAGAGTCATTGCATGTGTTATTTCCACAAACCACAAATGGATCAACCAATGGTCATTGCATGTGTGTTATTTTCCACAAACCACACATGGATCCACCAGTGGTCATTGCATGTGTGATGTTTCCACAAACCACATATGGATCAACTAGAGTCATGGCATGTGTGTTCTTTCCACAAACCACATATGGATCAACCTCTAGAGTCATTACATGTTTGTTCTTATACTAAAACCACAAACCAGTACTAGAGTCATTGCATGTGTGTTCTTTTCTAGAAACCACACATGGATACACTAGACTGATTGCATTTGTGTCCTTTTCCAGAAACAACTTATGGATCCACCAGTGGTCATTGCATGTGTGTTCTTTCCATAAACCACATGTCGACCCACTAGAGTCATTGCATGTGTGTTATTTCCACAAACCACACATGGATCAACCACTAGAGTCATTGCATGTGTGTTATTTCCACAAACCACACATGGATCAACCACTAGAGTCATTCCATATGTGTTATTTCCACAAACCACACATCGATCAACCACTAGAGTCATTGGATGTGTGTTCTTATACTAAACCAACACTAGAGTCATTGCATGTGTGTTCTTTTCACAAACCACACATGGACCAACCACTAGATTCAATGCATGTGTGTAATTTCCACAAACCACACATGCATCAACAAGTGGTCATTGCATGTGTGTTCTTTTCCACAAACCACACATGGATCCACCAGTGGTCATTGCATGTGTGTTCTTTCCACAAACCACATATGGATCCACTAGAGTCATTGCATGTGTGTTCTTTCCACAAACCACACATGGATCAACCACTAGAGTCATTCCATATGTGTTATTTCCACAAACCACACATCGATCAACCACTAGAGTCATTGGATGTGTGTTCTTATACTAAACCAACACTAGAGTCATTGCATGTGTGTTCTTTTCACAAACCACACATGGACCAACCACTAGATTCAATGCATGTGTGTAATTTCCACAAACCACACATGCATCAACAAGTGGTCATTGCATGTGTGTTATTTTCCACAAACCACACATGGATCCACCAGTGGTCATTGCATGTGTGTTCTTTCCACAAACCACATATGGATCCACTAGAGTCATTGCATGTGTGTTATTTCCACAAACCACACACGGATCAACCACTAGAGTCATTGCATGTGTGTTATTTCGACAAACCACACATGGATCAACCACTAGAGTCATTGCATGTGTCTTCTTTCCACAAACCACACATGGATCCACCAGTGGTCATTGCATGTGTGTTCTTTCCACAAATCTCATATGGATCAACCAGGGTCAATGCATGTGTGTTCTTTCCACAAACCACACATGGATCAACCACTACAGTCATTGCATGTGTGTTCTTATCACAAACCACATATGGATTAACAAGTGGTCATTGAAGGTGTGTTCGTTTCCATAAACCACTTATGGATCCATTACAGTCGTTGCATGTGTGTTATTTCCACAAACCACACATGAATCAACCACAAGAGTAATTGCATGTGTGTTATTTCAACCACACATGGATCAACCACTAGAGTAATTGCATGTGTGTTATTTCCACAAACCACACATGGATCAACCACTAGTGTCATTGCATGTGTGTTCTTATACTAAAACCAACACTAGAGTCATTGCATGTGTGTTCTTTCCACAAACGACACATGGATCAACCAGTGGTCATTGCATGTGTTTTTTCCACAAACCACACATGGATCCACCATTGGTCATTGCATGTGTGTTCTTTCCACAAACCACATATGGATCAACCAGAGTCATTGCATGTGTGTTCTTTCCACAAACCACACATGGATCAACCACTAGAAGAATTGCATGTTTGTTATTATACTAAAACCACAAACCAGCACTAGAGCCATTGCATGTGTGTTCTTTTGCACAAACCACACATGGATCCACTAGACTCATTGCATGTGTGTTCTTTTCCACAAACAACTTATGGATCAACCATTGGTCATTGCATGTGTGTTCTTTCCACAAACCACATATGGATCCACTAGAGTCATTGCATGTGTGTTATTTCCACAAACCACACACGGATCAACCACTAGAGTCATTGCATGTGTGTTATTTCGACAAACCACACATGGATCAACCACTAGAGTCATTGCATGTGTCTTCTTTCCACAAACCACACATGGATCCACCAGTGGTCATTGCATGTGTGTTCTTTCCACAAATCTCATATGGATCAACCAGGGTCAATGCATGTGTGTTCTTTCCACAAACCACACATGGATCAACCACTACAGTCATTGCATATGTGTTCTTATCACAAACCACATATGGTCAACAAGTGGTCATTGAAGGTGTGTTCGTTTCCATAAACCACTTATGGATCCATTACAGTCGTTGCATGTGTGTTATTTCCACAAACCACACATGAATCAACCACAAGAGTAATTGCATGTGTGTTATTTCAACCACACATGGATCAACCACTAGAGTAATTGCATGTGTGTTATTTCCACAAACCACACATGGATCAACCACTAGTGTCATTGCATGTGTGTTCTTATACTAAAACCAACACTAGAGTCATTGCATGTGTGTTCTTTCCACAAACCACACATGGATCAACCAGTGGTCATTGCATGTGTTTTTTCCACAAACCACACATGGATCCACCATTGGTCATTGCATGTGTGTTCTTTCCACAAACCACATATGGATCAACCAGAGTCATTGCATGTGTGTTCTTTCCACAAACGACACATGGATCAACCACTAGAAGAATTGCATGTTTGTTATTATACTAAAACCACAAACCAGCACTAGAGCCATTGCATGTGTGTTCTTTTGCACAAACCACACATGGATCCACTAGACTCATTGCATGTGTGTTCATTTCCACAAACAACTTATGGATCAACCAGTGGTCATTGCATGTGTGTTCTTTCCACAAACCACATATGGATCCACTAGAGTCATTGCATGTGTGTTATTCCCACAAACCACACACGGATCAACCACTAGAGTCATTGCATGTGTGTTATTTCGACAAACCACACATGGATCAACCACTAGAGTCATTGCATGTGTCTTCTTTCCACAAACCACACATGGATCCACCAGTGGTCATTGCATGTGTGTTCTTTCCACAAATCTCATATGGATCAACCAGGGTTAATGCATGTGTGTTCTTTCCACAAACCACACATGGATCAACCACTACAGTCATTGCATGTGTGTTCTTATCACAAACCACATATGGATCAACAAGTGGTCATTGAAGGTGTGTTCGTTTCCATAAACCACTTATGGATCCATTACAGTCGTTGCATGTGTGTAATTTCCACAAACCACACATGAATCAACCACAAGAGTAATTGCATGTGTGTTATTTCAACCACACATGGATCAACCACTAGAGTAATTGCATGTGTGTTATTTCCACAAACCACACATGGATCAACCACTAGTGTCATTGCATGTGTGTTCTTATACTAAAACCAACACTAGAGTCATTGCATGTGTGTTCTTTCCACAAACCACACATGGATCAACCAGTGGTCATTGCATGTGTTTTTTCCACAAACCACACATGGATCCACCATTGGTCATTGCATGTGTGTTCTTTCCACAAACCACATATGGATCAACCAGAGTCATTGCATGTGTGTTCTTTCCACAAACCACACATGGATCAACCACTAGAAGAATTGCATGTTTATTATTATACTAAAACCACAAACCAGCACTAGAGCCATTGCATGTGTGTTCTTTTGCACAAACCACACATGGATCCACTAGACTCATTGCATGTGTGTTCTTTTCCACAAACAACTTATGGATCAACCAGTGGTCATTGCATGTGTGTTCTATTCACAAACCACATGTGGACCCACTTGAGTCATTGCATGTGAGTTCTTATACTAAAACTAGCACTAAGTCATTGCATGTGTGTTCTATCCACAAACCACACATGGATCCACCACTGTCATTGCATGTGTGTTCTTTTCACAAACCACACATGGATCAACCACTAGAGTTATTGCATGTGTGTTCTTTCCACAAACCACATATGGATCAACCAGTGGTCATTGCATGTGTGTTCTTTTCCATAAACTACTTATGGATCCATTACACTCATTGCATGTGTGTTATTTCCACAAACCACACATGGATCAACCACTAGAGTCATTGCATGTGTGTTATTTCCACAAACCACACATGGATCAACCACTAGAGTCTTTGCATATGTGTTATTTCCACAAACCACACATGGATCAACCACTAGAGTCATTGCATGTGTTATCTTTCCACAAACCACACATGGATCAACCACTAGAGTCATTGCATGTTTGTCCTTATAATAAAACCACAAACCAACACTAGAGTCATTGCATGTGTGTTCTTTTCCACAAACCAAACATGACTCCACTAGACTCATTGCATGTGTGTTCTTTTCCAGAAACAACTTATGGATCCACCAGTGGTCATTGCATGTGTGGTCTTTCCACAAACCACATGTGGTCCCACTAGAGTCATTGCATGTGTGTTATTTCCACAAGCCACACATGGATCAACCAGTAGAGTCATTGCATGTGTGTTATTTCCAGAAACCACACACGGATCAACCACTAGAGTCATTGCATATGTATTATTTCCACAAACCACACATGGATCAACCACTAGAGTCATTACATGTGTGTTATTTCCACAAACCACACATGGATCAACCAATGGTGTTGGGGGGATAACCCTGGGTAGGGTCACTCCGGGGTATAAGGGCCGAGTTAGCCGAGGTTCGGCAAGGTCAAAGCGGATGCTGGCCGAGTCACCTCAAGGCAGACCCTATCACGGAGTAACCCGGACCAGGGGGGTCGCCTAACATTGTATCGTCCGACTCAAGGAATAAGTCGGAGACACTTGTCTAGCTTATATGCAGGAACAGGTGTGGCCGGATCAACTGTGATCCGGATCCTCGTTTGGCTTCTAGGAGAAGGAAGGAATATCTCTAGTCAAAAAGAAGGCTCGGTGCGTACTGGATGAGCGAATAAAGCAAGGGCAGGACCACCGGATCGTGGCCGACATGGGTGATGACGCTCACGTCGGCTGACGCAGGCGCCGCAGAGGCAACGTCGCTAAAGCAAGAGTGACGTGGGGGAAAAGCACCCCTGTCGGGTTACTAATTTGGGAGGAGGCATATTCTTAGGAATATGCCTCCACGTATGCCCTAGGCCAGGACCGAACCACCCCTATATAAGGGGGGGTTGGGGTTCTGGTAAGGGGGTCGGGTCTTTTCAGATACATAGCAAGGAAAATACTTGTGGGTCTAGGGTTCTTGGGCAAGTTAATAGGCAAGAGTAAGAGAGTTTCTTCTTCCTCCTCTTGTCAATACAGCTCGTGGAGCACTTGTAATCTTGGAGACTGAACATCAATACGAAGCTTCTGTGTAGAGAATCACTCTACTATCCCTCCCTGGATTCCCCTAGCGCATATTAGTCCCCACCTCCAGCCTATCCATGGCATCTGCCGTGACACCACCATGATAGTTGGCACCCACCGTGGGGCTAGCGGCGCTAGTAGGGGTGAAGATCCGGACGGGAAATTTCATCGGCACTGGTGAACGCATCGTCTCCGGGCTCGTTCAGCGCTTCGGTGCGCTGGACTACGTTAGCGACAACATTGGCTGCTTCGGCACGCGCCCCCTTCCGCGCAACGGCGTCTTCGTCAATCTCGGCGCGCACAAGGTGTATGTTGCCGTGGACGTGTCTTGCGTTCATCCGCGTCGCATCGTCGATGCGGGGGAACCACCCCTCACCGTGGCTCGCGGGGCACGTGTCGCCCGCTCCCCGGGCCATGCAGAGGTGATGATGACCGCGCCGAGCGCGGGCGTGAAAGATCATCCCAAGCTTATGCCAAGTCCGGGCTCGTATGCACTAGTGTTAGATCCTACGTTCATTGGACCAAACATTAATGTGAGGTTCTCCAAGGTACTGATTGACAATGGCAGTAGCATTAACATCATGTATGCGGATACGATGCACAAGTTGGGCATCTCGGAGAACATGCTCCAGGTTACAAGAACAACTTTTCACGGTATCATGCCCGGCATATCCTGCGAACCCATAGGCAAAGTCCGGGTCGACATGCTATTCGGTACGAGGGATAACTACCGAACCGAAAATCTGGAGTTTGAGGTGGTAAACTTGGAGAGCGCGTATCATGCATTACTCGGGAGACCGGCACTGAGCAAATTCATGGCAAGTTGCCACGTTAGTTATCTGAAGATGAAGTTGCCCGGGCCAAATGGTGCAATTACTATCATTGGGGATTTCCGACGTTCTATTGAGTGCGCTTCAGCCGGGTCTAACCTAGCCGAGTCACTCGTAATTGCCCAAGAGAAAAGAAAAATCCAAGAAGTGACGGCATTAGCTCAGTCCGCGCAGCAGTATATGCCGGCGTTAAGTAACCCGCATGGAAGCGTTTCATTTCAAGCCGCGAAGGACACCAAGAAGATCCCGGTGGATAACGTGTTTCCGGAGCGTACCGTGACAACCGGGGCCGGGTTAACTGACAAATAGGAAAGCGAGCTTGTCAACTTCCTACGTGAGAATCGGGATATTTTTGCTTGGTCCACACAGGACTTGCAAGGTGTTCCGAGGGAGTTGGCCGAGCACTCTCTGAATGTAAGACCCGGAGCAAGACCGGTGAAGCAGCCTCTCTGACGCTTCGCCGAGGATAGGAGAAAGGTCATTGGTGACGAGATAGCTCGGTTGCTAGCAGCAGGATTTATCATGGAAGTGCTATATCCGGATTGGCTCTCTAATCCGGTACTGGTAGAAAAGAAGAAGGATGATCCGAACGTGGCAGTGGTTTGGCGTGTGTGTATTGATTACACGAACCTGAACAAGGCATGTCCGAAAGATCCATTTCCGCTGCCGAGGATAGATCAGGTCATCGACTCTACCGCGGGATGTGAACTGTTGTCATTTATTGACGCTTATTCCGGTTTCCACCAGATACCTCTGAACCCGGATGATCAAATAAAAACTGCCTTTATTACCCCGTACGGGGCTTATTGCTATCGCACTATGCCGTTTGGTTTACGAAACACAGGAGCAACGTACCAAAGAAGTATGTAAAAATGTTTGCACGATCAAATAGGTCAAAATGTACAAGTCTACGTGGATGATGTGGTTATCAAGACCAAGGAAAGCGCAACGCTCCTTGACGACATAAGGCAAACATTCGCGAACTTGAGGAGATTCCGGATGAAGCTTAACCCGGAGAAATGTACCTTCGGTGTCCCGGCTGGGAAATTACTCGGATTTCTCGTCTCTAGCCGAGGTATCGAGGTTAATCCAACTAAGATCCGAGCCATCGAACGAAAGAGCTGCCGAAGTGTCTCAACGACGTCCAGAAGTTCACTGGATGCCTGGCGTCATTGAGTCGGTTTGTATGTCGGTTAGGGGAAAAGGCACTGCCTCTCTACCAACTCATGAAAAAATCAGATAAATTCGTTTGGACGCCGCAGGCCGATGAAGCTTTTGCCCACTTGAAAAAGATGTTGGCCACTGTACCAGTGTTAGCTTCTCCACTGTCGAAGGAGCCAATGTTGCTCTACATAGCCGCAACCAATCGAGTTGTAAGTGCAGTGATTGTAGTGGAACAAGATGAAGAAGGTAAGTCGGTGCAGAGACCAGTGTATTACTTGAGCGAGGTATTGTCTGTCTCAAAACAGAACTACCCGCATTTTCAAAAGGTGGCATACGGAGTTTATATGGCAGCAAAGAAGTTAAAGCACTACTTTGACGAGCATCCCATCAAAGTGATATGCAAAGCCCCCATATCCGAGATAATGGGTAACACAGATGCGAACGGCAGAATTGCGAAATGGGCAATTGAGCTAGCACCATACGCGCCCCAGTACGACAGAAGAGAAGCGATCAAGTCCCAGGCTATAGCGGACTTTTTCGTGGATTGGGCCGAGGTACAATACGAACCACCGCCACCGGATCCAAACTACTGGAGGATGCACTTCGACAGATCGAAGACCAAAACCGGATTAGGTGCCGGGGTTGTGCTTACCTCGACAAAGAAGGATCAGCTCAAGTACATATTGCAGATCCATTTCGCGGCATCAAACAATGTCGCTGAATACGAGGCTCTTGTGCATGGTCTAAAAGTGGCAAAGGAAATTGGCATACGTCGGATAATCTGCTTTGGCGACTCGGATCTAGTAATACAGCAAGTGTCCGGAGTGTGGGACGCCCTGGATCCAAACATGGCACTATACAGATTTCATGTGCAGAAAATCTCGGGTTACTTTGAGGGATGTGAATTTCATCATGTACCTCGCGTGGAAAACGAAGCTACCGACATGCTGTCGAAGCTCGGTTCGACCCGACAGGCAATTCCACCGGGCGTTGCATTGGAGCACCTCAGAAAGCCATCTATCAGGCCGTCCCCAGGAACCGACTCAATTTATGTCCCGGAAAACGCGGAATCCGAAGCTGAACCCATGGACATTGACATGGAAGGTAGTGCGCCGAACCCGGGGATTGCCTCGGCAAACCCGGGGACTACCTCGGCAAACTCGGGGACTACCTCGCTAGACCCGGGGACTATTCAACAAGACCCGGTTGAAGTTATGCCGGTGGATCGGATGGAAATTGATGAGGAGATGTGTGGCGCCCCGCAAAAACCACTACTAGAAAATCGCGTTATTTTTGTGCATTGCATCATCATGACCCCATGCTCATGTCATCATGCCACCTTGCATTTGAGCATCGTCAACATCTTGCATGGTTTGTTTAAAAACTATTTTCGAAAAATCTGTTTTTGTTTTCTAAACGCCCCGTCTTTATTCAAACACAAAACCTAGGTCTCCGGAATATTTTGTTTTGTCTACCCACGGTTTGCGAAAGCCCCGTTTTAAATAAATAAAATTTTAAATTGTTTTTAGGAGGCAGCCCGCCAGGCCCGAAAGCCCAGCTGGCCACCTCCAGATAAAATCCTAGCTACCCCAAATCTTTTCCTACCTAATCCTAACCTACCCATCCCCAGCCACATCACCCTGGCCAATCCCCACCCGCCACCTCACCACTTCCTCCACCCCATCCACTCCTAACCTGCCACCTCACCCCCCAGCTGCCACCTGCTGGCCCACCTGGCACCACACCACCCGCCTGTCCCCACCCGCGCGGCACCCCGCCGCCAATTTTTTTTCCCGCCCAGCACGCCACCTGGACCTCTCCCGACCCAACCTCCCCCGACCGCCTCGTGCTCCACTCCGCGTCTGGCCCCACCAACCACTCGTGCCCCCGTCGCTCGCATCCTCCCTCTCGTTCGGATCCCCGCCGCGAGAGCCGCATCGCCCGCCTCCCTCGTCTCCGGTCGTGGCCCCCGCCTTGACCCCGCCGCCGGCGTCCCCTCCGCCACCTGCCCCGCTCCCCTCGTTCCTCGCCTCGCACGCGACCCGTTTCCCCTCCTCCCGGCCTCCCTCTTTTCCGCCGCCGCCGTGCCCGGTGCTCGCCGCCTCCCTCCTCCCCCATCTCCGGCCCCCTCCCTCGCAGGAACGGCGCCGTCCTTCACCGGATCCCCGCGAACAGGAGCCGCCACCACCTCCCCATGCTCGCCCGCGAGCGGTTCCTCGCCGGAGCCGGCCTCCCCGGCGGTAGCCCTGCTCCACCGCCAGTCACCCCTCGCCGGGCCCCTTCCCCTCGAGTCGGATCTGCTCGGTCGCGACGCCCTCTGCGCCTCCCGCGAGATCTGCGGCCACCTGACTCCGCCCTGCCGTCGCCGCTCGGGACGCCCCTCTGTGTCCAGCCGCCGCCGCTGCGGTTCCTCCTCACCTTGGCCACATCTCGCTGCCCCGCGCGCGACGCCTGGCGCCCGCCTCGGCAGTGCGACCTGCGCCCGTCCCCTCTCTCTCCGCCCTTGCAGTCCCCCTCCGGCCGTCGCTGCAACCTGCGCGCCATCTACCCCGCCATCCTCTCCACCCCGCCTTCTCGTTTTGGTTCTGCCTGCTGCCTTTTGGGTGGATCCTGTCGTGTTGGTGCTAGTCACGTTTGTGTGGCTGCCCAACTCACAGCCATGTTCCTGCGTTGTTTTTGGTATGGTGAATTCGAAAGCTACATCGACTAACTTCGCTTCGAGGGTAACAAGCTACACATGAACCGAGGCACCGAATCACACCAAGATCTCCTACCCAGAACCCTCCAACCCCAAGATCTTCAACGACTCGAACGAATCATATGAACCCTGGCATCCATCTGAGTTCGCCATCGACACCAAAGCCGGAACCCCAAGGCCTTCATGGTGAAACCGACAAGATCGTCTTAGAGGAACGTCGAGCTCTTCCTCCCGGAATCTTAGGACCAAACCTCGGCGCTTCTCTGCCTCCCGGTGGATTTGGATCTGATGGCCGAGACACCGAAGACCGATCCCCGAACCCTTGGAGCCACCAAGATCGTCGATACCCCGACGTGTGACCCCTATCCGAGACCCCTATTTTATAAATGCCATCTATATAAATTGTTGCATTTGAATTGTCATGCTTGCATACATATAGTGGGTTGGGGGCATTATTCCGATTCACCTCATAATTAAATATGGGGCCCATATGCGGGCAAATCTAGTCTTATATTGGTCCCATTAAAATTTGTGTAGCGAACCGGTGCTATCTTTTGCCATGTTAAGACAACATTTAAATTGTGGGGTATCTAAACAACATGAACCATCTATTTAATTGTCGGGACCCCGGTTCCGCTTAATATTGCCTAATTGCATCACACCTTTGCCATGTCAAACATCATACATGCATCATGCCCGATCTTCTGTCATAGTATTAAATAGTGCATCCGGTGTTTGTGCTAGTGTTTTGCTTCTTCACGGATTAGGCCGATGAGTTGATGCGAGTGTCGACCCGATCTTCGGATGAACCTTCGGCAATGTTTTCAGGCGAGCACCTCCCCCTTTCTACCTATCTTACTTTTATAGTATTTATTCCCCCCTGTTGATCTATTGCTATCTGTGTTGCGATGCTCTAGTTTTCGTACCCGTGATATCCCTTGCAGCCTTATATTGCCTTGGACACATCCTATTACCTGTTGATTGGTAGATAGTTGGACTTGCGCGTCGTAGTCGCTTGCTCAAGTGCTGTTGCGTGTCGTCCAGTACCACAGTTGTTGGAGTATTGCCGCATGTTTAATGTTGGAGATGATCATGGCTTTAATTATTGTTTAATAACTAAAATTGAAAGTAGGTAAATGCAGAGGCACCGGTGGGTAATAGACAATATTTGGTTTTTAACCGTTCACTGGTGTCCCGTAGGACCTCGAGTTCTTGACACCTGTTCCGAGATCGAGCGCGCTAACGACAGGTGGGGTGTGTGGGCACCCCCATCGATTAGTACCTGATTTCAAAGTATTGTACCGGGGGCCACAAGTAGTTTGGGGCTTTATTACTATCCTGTACTTATGCCATGCTTTACTGCTTTATTTAAGATTGTGCGTGGAGCACCTGTACTGTTTAGGATTGCGGAGTGTTTTTGCGGTATCGACAAGCCCAGTCACACTTTCGGGTTCCCCGTCATTTACAGCCATTGACGCAAACCCTGAGTCCGTCTCGGAGACCGGCCGACTTCGTTGCGGGTAGCTTAGTGGGGTGGCCCCCATGTACTTGCTTTGGGTCTGGGAAACGTCATGACTTAGGCCCCGCCGACATACCGATGGGTGTATGTTAACTGATCTGGCAAAAAGGGTCGAAGTGCGTGTGGATACTTTGGTGCACCCCTGCAGGGTTAAATCTTTTCGAAAAGCCGTGTCCGCGGTTATGGACGACTTGGAGCACAGTTCTCGATCATAGACAACTATAACTAAAGTTACTGTTATAATTTGACCTGTATCCGATTTGACTAGTAATCAGCTTCACTACAACGGAATGGCTAAATAAAAGTACCAACAACTGCTGGGTTTGGGATATCTCATGCTAATCGTATCTGACTAGTAAGTGTTGCAACTACAACGGAATGGTTAACTAAAACTGTCCACTGCTTATTATATCAGGATGACTCATGCTATCTTTATTTGACTAGTAATTGCCGCAACTATAACAGAATGAATAAAACTACCAACTGTGTGAGTTCCTCGGTTGACTTCCTCGTTTGGTCTCGAGGGGGAAATACCAGGATGGGTATGCTTGGTGGTAGTATCAGGTTGGTTCCGCGGTCTTTCTTACCCCTCTCTGATAGCCGCTATTTGTATCGAGTCTCTATAGGTTGTTTAGTGCATGCCGCGCTGCCGCTTCAGTCCACCATACCTAGGTAGGCGAGGACCGCCGAATTCTAGTCTCGCCGTGTACTGGCCTCAGTACTGACCGCTCTCTTTTTCCTTTGCCCTTTGTCGGCACCCCTTTTGTTTAAGCAGGTTTTGAGATTGACGTCGTT
The DNA here is from genome assembly GCA_916181665.1 of Avena sativa. NCBI lineage: Eukaryota > Viridiplantae > Streptophyta > Magnoliopsida > Poales > Poaceae > Avena > Avena sativa. Next base: position 64,001,932 of record OV702287.1, on the reverse strand, counting down.
AGCAGGGTTACCCTTCCGGCTTGGCCTGGGCAGGGTTATGGACGCCATTGGTTATTCTTCAGGGCTCTTAGCTCAATTTGCATCTTGTCCGTACTCGGGCGCTGTATTGTTTTCAAGGTGATTTGGATCTTCGTACTGTAAATCTGTATTCTTGACTCTTTGAGTCGCTGTTGTATATATATGTTTTGTGGGTTCCATCGAGGACTGTTGTGTAATGATATTACTTCGTTTTCCACCCGCACGCAAGTGCCTGGTGGGCACCTTTGAATCGTTTCTATGCGGGTTTGGCGGGAAGCGCTGAAACTTGCATAGGGCCGATTCTGAGGGTGTTACATAGTGGTATCAGAGCCCAGCAGTTGCGATACCCCACAAGTCCAGCCTGTAGGATAACCTAGCTAACGGCCGCAGTAGAGTGTCAAAACTATTTTGCAAAAATCGGTTGGATAGATCTGATTAGGTCTGCTTTTACTCCTTACCCCTCTGCTATTCTCCTCTTACCTCTACGTGTTTTGAATCCGCTCTCTTCTCTTTCTTCGAGTCCAGGAATTCTCGTGGTTGGGTTTTCGTCGTACCTTCAGGAGTTCGCTTCCTCTTTTGGTAACGGTGTTGCTACATCTGGTCTTCATGCTATCCGAGGAATCCTTCGTCTGGTGGACTTCTCTTTGTTCCTTCTCGTGCCTTCTGGTGTTTTCCGACGCGACGACATCATCTACACCAGATCCGATGCAGAGTCTGCATCACTCCTTTGTTTCTGAACCTCGATTGTCAAGATCTTCATTCGGATTCCAAGAATGGTTGCACGCTTCTCTACTGATTATGCAGAGTAATAGTTTGGGTGCGTGATGGATTGGCCCCCATGCCGACTACCCCTTCTATTCGCTTTTGTACATTGAAGTGGATGAGAATGCATCGGTTCCCTCTTTCTATCGAAGCTAGAGGTGGCTTTATTTGTTGATACCTCTACCTTCGACCTTTTGTTCCCGAAGTGTTCTCTCGACGATCACGGACAACGACCTCTTGTTAGTGGTGTCGCGAGGATCTACACGAAGCGAGAAGATGCAGATCACCGACCTTCTTTCCGGTACCATGAGGCGGATCTCGAGGGCGAGATCCATTGTTAGTGGTGTCGAATTGTGGCGCCCCGCAAAAACCACTACTAGAAAATCGCGTTATTTTTGTGCATTGTATCATCATGACCCCATGCTCATGTCATCATGCCACCTTGCATTTGAGCATCGTCATCATCTTGCATGGTTTGTTTAAAAACTATTTTCGAAAAATCTGTTTTTGTTTTCTAAACGCCCCGTCTTTATTCAAACACAAAACCTGGGTCTCCGGAATATTTTGTTTTGTCTACCCACGGTTTGCAAAAGCCCCGTTTTAAATAAATAAAATTTTAAATTGTTTTTAGGAGGCAGCCCGCCAGGCCCGAAAGCCTAGCTGGCCACCTCCAGATAAAATCCTAGCTACCCCAAATCTTTTCCTACCTAATCCTAATCTACCCATCCCCAGCCACATCACCCTGGCCAATCCCCACCCGCCACCTCACCACTTCCTCCACCCCATCCACTCCTAACCTGCCACCTCACCCCCCAGCTGCCACCTGCTGGCCCACCTGGCACCACACCACCCGCCTGTCCCCACCCGCGCAGCACCCTGCCGCCATTTTTTTTCCCGCCCAGCACGCCACCTGGACCGCTCCCGACCCAACCTCCCCCGACCGCCTCGTGCTCCACCCTGCGTCTGGCCCCACCAACCACTCGCGCCCCCGTCGCTCGCATCCTCCCTTTCGTTCAGATCCCCGCCGCCAGAGCCGCATCGCCCGCCTCCCTCGTCTCCGGCCGTGGCCCCCGCCTTGACCCCGCCGCTGGCGCCTGCCCCGCTCCTCTCGTTCCTCGCCTCGCACGTGACCCATTTCCCCTCCTCCCGGCCTCCCTCTTTTCCGCTGCCGCCGCGCCTGGCGCTCGCCGCCTCCCTCCTCCCCCATCTCCGGCCCCCTCCCTCGCAGGAACGGCGCCGTCCTTCACCGGATCCCCGTGAATAGGAGCCGCCACCACCTCCCCGTGCTCGCCCGCGAGCGGTTCCTCGCCGGAGCCGGCCTCCCCGGCGATAGCCCTGCTCCACCGCCAGTCACCCCTCGCCGGGCCCCTTCCCCTCGAGCCGGATCTGCTCGGTCGCGACGCCCTCTGCGCCTCCCGTGAGATCTGCGGCCGCCTGACTCCGCCCTGCCGTCGCCGCTCGGGACGCCCCTCTGTGTCCAGCCGCCGCCGCTGCGGTTCCTCCTCACCTTGGACACATCTCGCTGCCCCGCGCGCGACGCCCGGCGCCCGCCTCGGCAGCGCGACCTGCGCCCGTCCCCTCTCTCTCCGCCCTTGCAGTCCCCCTCCGGCCGTCGCTGCAACCTGCGCGCCATCTACCCCGCCATCCTCTGCACCCCGCCTTCTCGTTTTGGTTCTGCCTGCTGCCTTTTTGGGTGGATCCTGTCATGTTGGTGCTAGTCACATTCGTGTGGCTACCCAACTCACAGCCATGTGCCTGCGTTGTTTTTGGTATGGTGAATTCGAAAGCTACATCGACTAACTTCGCTTCGAGGGTAACAAGCTACACATGAACCGAGGCACCGAATCACACCAAGATCTCCTACCCAGAACCATCCAACCCCAAGACCTTCAACGACTCGAACGAATCATATGAACCCCGGCATCCATCTGAGTTTGCCATCGACACCAAAGCCGGAACCCCAAGGCCTTCATGGTGAAACCGACAAGATCGTCTTAGAGGAACGTCGAGCTCTTCCTCCCGGAATCTTAGGACCAAACCTCGGCGCCTCTCTGCCTCCCGGTGGATTTGGATCCGATGGCCGAGACACCGAAGACCGATCCCCGAACCCTCGGAGCCACCAAGATCGTCGATACCCCGACGTGTGACCCCTATTTTATAAATGCCATCAATATAAATTGTTGCATTTCAATTGTCATGCTTGCATACATATAGTGGGTTGGGGGCATTATGCCGATTCACCTCATAATTAAATATGGGGCCCATATGCGGGCAAATCTAGTCTTATATTGGTCCCATTTAAATTTGTGTAGCGAACCGGTGCTATCTTTTGCCATGTTAAGACAACATTTAAATTGTGGGGTATCTAAACAACATGAACCATCTATTTAATTGTCGGGACCCCGGTTCTGCTTAATATTGCCTAATTGCATCGCACCTTTGCCATGTCAAACATCATACATGCATCATGCCCGATCTTCTGTCATAGTATTAAATAGTGCATCCGGTGTTTGTGCTAGTGTTTTGCTTCTTCACGGATTAGGCCGATGAGTTGATGCGAGTGTCGACCCGATCTTCGGATGAACCTTCGGCAATGTTTTCAGGCGAGCACCTCCCCCTTTCTACCTATCTTACTTTTATAGTATTTATTCCCCCCTATTGATCTATTGCTATCTGTGTTGCGATGCTCTAGTTTTCGTACCCGTGATATCCCTTGCAGCCTTATATTGCCTTGGACACATCCTATTACCTGTTGATTGGTAGATAGTTGGACTTGCGCGTCATAGTCGCTTGCTCAAGTGCTGTTGCGTGTCGTCCAGTACCACAGTTGTTGGAGTATTGCCGCATGTTTAATGTTGGAGATGATCATGGCTTTAATTATTGTTTAATAACTAAAATTGAAAGTAGGTAAATGCAGAGGCACCGGTGGGTAATAGACAATATTTGGTTTTTAACCGTTCACTGGTGTCCCGTAGGACCCCGAGTTCTTGACACCTGTTCCGAGATCGAGCGCGCTAACCACAGGTGGGGTGTGTGGGCACCCCCATCGATTAGTACCTGATTTCAAAGTATTATACCGGGGGCCACAAGTAGTTTGGGGCTTTATTACTATCCTGTACTTATGCCATGATTTACTGCTTTATTTAAGATTGTGCGTGGAGCACCTGTACTGTTTAGGATTGCGGAGTATTTTCGCGGTATCGACAAGCCCAGTCACACTTTCGGGTTCCCCGTCGTTTACAGCCATTGACGCAAACCCTGAGTCCGTCTCGGAGACCGGCCGACTTCGTTGCGGGTAGCTTAGTGGGGTGGCCCCCATGTACTTGCTTTGGGTCTGGGAAACGTCATGACTTAGGCCCCGCCGACATACGGATGGGTGTATGTTAACTGATCTGGCAAAAAGGGTCAAAGTGCGTGTGGATACTTTGGTGCACCCCTGCAGGGTTAAATCTTTTCGAAAAGCCGTGTTCGCGGTTATGGACGACTTGGAGCACAGTTCTCGATCATAGACAACTATAACTAAAGTTACTGTTATAATTTGACTTGTATCCGATTTGACTAGTAATCAGCTTCACTACAACGGAATGGCTAAATAAAAGTACCAACAACTGCTGGGTTTGGGATATCTCATGCTAATCGTATCTGACTAGTAAGTGTTGCAACTACAACGGAATGGTTAACTAAAACTGTCCACTGCTTATTATATCAGGATGACTCATGCTATCTTTATTTGACTAGTAATTGCCGCAACTATAACAGAATGAATAAAACTGCCAACTGTGTGAGTTCCTCGGTTGACTTCCTCGTTTGGTCTCGAGGGGGAAATACCAGGATGGGTATGCTTGGTGGTAGTATCAGGTTGGTTCCGAATAGGTCTTTCTTACCCCTCTCTGATAGCCGCTATTTGTATCGAGTCTCTATAGGTTGTTTAGTGCATGCCGCGCTGCCGCTTTAGTCCACCATACCTAGGTAGGCGAGGACCGCCGAATTCTAGTCTCGCCGTGTACTGGCCTCAGTACTGACCGCTCTCTTTTTCCTTTGCCCTTTGTCGGCACCCCTTTTGTTTAAGCAGGTTTTGAGATCGACGTCGTTAGCAGGGTTACCCTTCCGGCTTGGCCTGGGCAGGGTTATGGACGCCATTGGTTATTCTTCAGGGCTCTTAGCTCAATTTGCATCTTGTCCGTACTCGGGCGCTGTATTGTTTTCAAGGTGATTTGGATCTTCGTACTGTAAATCTGTATTCTTGACTCTTTGAGTCGCTGTTGTATATATATGTTTGGTGGGTTCCATCGAGGACTGTTTTGTAATGATATTACTTCATTTTCCAGCCGCACGCAAGTGCCTGGTGGGCACCTTTGAATCGTTTCTATGCGGGTTTGGCGGGAAGCGCTGAAACTTGCATAGGGCCGATTCTAAGGGTGTTACAAGATGTTCCCTGCGCGAGCAGTACCAGCTTGGGCACTGCCTATATATCAGTTCTTGAAAGATGGAATGTTACCCACTGAGGAAGTGCTAGCCAGGCAAACTCAGAGGAGAGCCAAAGCTTACACCATCATCAATTCCGAGCTGTACAAACGGAGTGTAACCAATGTCCTCTAGCGGTGCGTTGATCCGGAAGAAGGACTCGACATCCTCCGAGATATACACCAAGGAGAATGCGGGCATCACGCCTCATCCCGGGCCTTAGTGGCAAAGGCATTCCGGCATGGATTTTACTGGCCAAGCGCCTTGGAGCAAGCGGAGGATCTGGTGAGAAAATGCAATGGTTGCCAAAGATACGCCACCAAGACACATATGCCTATGTCGGAACTCAAAACCATACCAATTACATGGCCACTTGCTGTGTGGTGCTTGGATATGGTTGGCCCGTTCAAACCAGCAAAAGGGAACATGACGCACATTCTGGTCATGGTGGACAAGTTTACAAAATGGATCGAAGTGAAGCCTATAAGAAAATGTGATGGAGCTACGGCTGTGACATTTCTCAAAGACATCATCTTGAGATACGGTTATCCTCATAGTATCATAACTGATAACGACACCAATTTTGCTGAAGGAGCATTTGCACGATTCTGCCGAGATAAGAAAATACGACTCGACATAGCCTCGGTAGCCCACCCCGCATCGAACGGACAAGTGGAAAGATCCAACGGATTAGTGCTATCCGGGATAAAACCCTGGCTTATTGAGTGTAACTACCTCGGTGAATTACGCTCCTAGTTACAAGCCTGGATGAGCAGAAATGGTTGAAATAGTACGGTGGGGCCCAAATGCCACTCACAGGTAGACCTTTCGGCCGTCCCAACCATTTCTAAACATCGGGACAAGAATGGGCGGCGTAATCGGCAGGCGAAGGGATCAACTACATACACAAATGAGTATGTATGCAAGCCACCATACAACAGTACATCAGAGCCATTCCATCTAAAAAGAAAGGAAATATAGCAACGCCATACGGCAAGATCCAAATATCCTAGATAGATATAATAGTTTAGGATATCTCCTCATACATCAAACATCAGAGTGTCAAGCGGAAGCGGAAAACAAGATCCGAGTACGGATAAGAAGCAAATCGGCATAAGATGCCCATTAAATAAACACATCCCGCCCACAGATCTCACGGATCCCCGTTCCCGGAATCTCTACACCGAATGATCTTTGCCCACATCGTTCGTCTCCTCCACCCAGTATCCATCTTGCGAGTGTACCTGTTCATCTGAACCAATAATTTATCGTGTGAGACCCTAGGGGTACTCAGCAAGACTTTATGCCTCTAAAGGGGACACAACCTGGGGTGACGCAATTGCAGCAAAAGATAAACCCTAGCAATTCTATAGATACTCGCTAACCATCCGCCTAACCAGAGATAGACGGATGTCCGTGAATTAAGAACAACAGTTATAACAGTTATAACGGTAATATCCACAGATCCATCCTCCTCCTCGCTTACGGACGAGGAAGCGGATGAACAACCCCCCCATCCGTTGGCAGTTTTATTAACCATTCCATGAGTGTTGCACTATTTACTAGTCAGTTACTTAGTCAAATTAGAAGCGGTACTTTAGTTATGCTTGTCTATGATCGAGAAACTGTGCTCCAAGTCGTCCATAACCGCGGACACGGCTTTCAGAAAGTTTTACCCTGCAGGGGTGCACAAATAGCAACACACACTCGATATGCCTCGGAAAAACCAAATCAAAACCCAACGAGGCAGTCACGACAAAGCAATTGCAGGATTCAGAAATATTTCAGGGGGCCACCCCATTGAGCTACCCGCAACGAAGTTAGCTGACTCCGAGACGGCCTCAAGGTTTGTGGAGCCGGCTGTAAACGACTGGGAACCCGAAAGTGTGACTGGGCTTGTCGATACAGCGAAAACGGGTCACGGACCTAAACAGTACAGTGTGCATTACCTCGCACAATTTAAATTAAAGCAGTAAAGCATGGCATAAGTACAGGATAGTAAATAAAACCTCAAACTAGTTTGTGGCCCCAAGAAATAAGAATGAATCAAGCTCTGGCTCAGGGGGGTTCATAAGCCTCCCGGATGTGGATAGCGCGAATATTCAAGGAACAGGAATCAAGTACTCGGGGTCCTACAGGACACAAGTGAGCCTGAAAAACCAAATAACAGATATGGCTCACCGGTGCCACTTTCATTAGTTATCCCATTACTACTCAGATTAAGTTGTATAGGTACCTCGTTATCCATCCGACATTCACATACCCTACACATGCTGTTCTAAGACTCGCATGGCTCAAACAACTCCTGTAGTAATGGCTCATGGGATGGAGGAACAAGCTTCGGTGGGGTTTAAAAGTAAAGGCTATGCAGTACTTGGGATTCAGTTTAATGCAATCGCGACTCAATGATGCAAGAATAAGATAGAGGCAATAGGTACTATATGTATGCAAGCATGTGGTAGTGCTTGCCTGGCAGCTCAGTTGAAGCAAGGGATGGATCTGGGTAGTGCTCCTGGTTCTCTTGATATATCCCTTGCTCAGCGTCTATTCGAAGAAGAACCAAACAAACAAGGGCTAACATAAATAAAGTGCGCAAGCATATGAATAAAATGCATCAAGCAAACAATCATGCCATGATGAATGATGCACAATTTGCATGGCAATAAAGTAGCATGGCATGGGTGAGGTGTGGAATACAAGAATAAATCATTTTATTGAGTTTTGGCCACATTTTATCCTCATATTAGTTGCTGTATACTTTATATTTCTATGATGCATGCCGCAAAACAGAACAAGGAATGCATAAACAGAAAGGTCTCGTCGAGCTAATCATTTTAGACATATTATTTGTTAAATTTGGACTTATAAAACAAAAGTTATTAATTAATTAAGGAAAAAGGGCATTTATTGTAATTTTAATTAACTTGGAAAATAAAGTGTCCAAAATATATTTTGAATGGCATATTTGAATTCCTCATATTTTTCTGGTTTGAAAACATATATTATTTGTTTAATTTGGATTTATATGTTAAAAGATATTTAAAAACAGATTTAAATTTGAATTTGAATTAATTTTGAAAAGATTTGAATTAAAACAGATTACAAGAAAAACTTTTTATACTTAGACAGACCCAGCCACTGACGCTGACGGGTGGGCTCACTGCTGACTCAGCACAGGTGACGCGGCGGGACCTGGCGTGGGGACTTTTGTCACCGCGGGGTGGGCTAGCCGGTGCCGATGACAGATGGGACCGGCATCCAGCGGGTCCACTCGCGGGCGCGTCCAGCAGGCGCATGCCACGTGGGCGATCCCAGGACGCGGGGAGGGACCGGTCCGTGATGGCCAGGAACTTCCGTGGTTCTTTTGCAAAAACATACCGTGGCTGACAGGTGGGGCACTAGGGAGCTCGGGTTGAGGAGGGAAAAACTACAGGGGGCTACGCGCAAGAATGACATCGGCTGCTGCTGAACGCTGACAGACAGAGGCCGTGCGGCGGCGGATCCGGCCGTCTTCCAGCGACGATGGTGACGCCGCCGCTGGACGAAACACGACGCTCCAAAAACGAAAAACAAAGAGGGTAACAAGGGCTACAACTTTCGTTCAGGTGGCATCACCGGAGGAGGCCTACAGCGCGGGGGCAGGGCGGGGAATAGGCGGACGGTGATGCGGTTGCTGCTGCAGACTCGACGGACGTCGCGGCGGCGACGCACGGAGCTCGCTCGACGGAGTGCCCGGCGCGTCAGGGATGCTAGAAGGAGGACGGGCATGTCTAGGGGGTTGAGAGGCTCACCAGGGGCTCGTCGGTGTGGTCGCTGGAGCTGGAGGTGGAGCGGATCGGAGCAGAGGCAGGGGTCCCGCGAGCGTCGGATCCGGTGGCCGCGGCGCGCCCAGGGAGCTCCAGAGGACTCCGGCGAGGTTTGTCCGGTGCAGGGTGAGGTAGACGAAGCAGGCGAAGCTCCTCGTGCTCCTTGTACCGCTTGGCGCGCCCTGGATCGTCGGCTAGCAACGCAGGCCAGAGCTAGGGTTTAGAGAGGCCATGGCTATGGCTAGGAGGTTGTGGGGAGGAAGGAGACGGTCTGGGTCTGCCTGGATCTCGATCTGGGATGGTATGGTGAGCTGGGGTGGTTGGGGAGAGAGGGGAGGGAGGAGCACATGGGTTTGGTGTGGTTTTGCAAAAAGGTGAGGAGGGTGATCGGGCTAGGTCTCTCCCTCCTTCTTATCTCTCTTTGTCTTGAAGCCAAAGAAAGGAATGGGGCAGAGGAGGGGGTGACGTGGTGGTGCTGGTGGTTGGCTGCTGGTGGAACAAGGTGAGGGGGAGGAGAAGAGAGGGTAACCAAGAGGGGAGATGAGGGCTTAGGATTAGAGATAGAAAAGAGAGGTAAGAGAGATTAGGGTTTAGAGAGGATGGGGTAGAGGGGGTATGGTGATGATGGGGTAGGTGATTAGGGAGGATCTTAGATAGAGGATAAGAAAGAGAGGGAGATGGTTTAGGATTTAAGAAGCTTGCATGCTTCAAACTTAGATCAAGCAAGAACATGAGGAAAAGGTGTAGGGTTTAGCAACTTACACAAGATCCACAAAAGGAGTGGAAGAGAGGAATAGAATTGTGGTGGTGGATTTTAGCAAGACAAACTAGATCAAGCCAAAAGAGAGAAGAGAAGAAAAGGTGGTGATGGCATGGATGGAGATGGTGATGGGGTTTTAGATGCTTGCATGCATCAAGCAAGATCAAGCATAAGGGGTAGAGAGATATGGGGAAGATCCACTCAAAGATTCAAATAAAAACCAAAGGCTAGAAAAAGGTGGTACTTGCATGGCCCATGCAAAATATTTAATGCCATGTTTATTCTTGTGAGAACAATAATATTAACATGGCATTATTATTATGCATTCCCAAAATTAGTAAGGATGCCCCATGTGGAGTAGATGGAAATGACCATATTTGAATAGAAATGGGACTTGCTAGTGTGTATGTGCCACTAGGTATTTAGTAAGCCCAAAAATATCCCAACATGATAATAACCCCAAAACAACCCATATGGAAGCTAGGAAACGGTTCCACTCACAAGGCATGCAAAGGTGGCCATGTGGCTCTCATATATCATTAATGTGAAAACAACATGATGCTAAGATGAGAGCATGTGGAAATAGAATTGGATCCATCCCAACCCACATGAGCTAGAGGTAAAACCCAAATAAGTGCAAAGCTCACATTTAGTTGGATGGTGGAATTATAAGGTGGTGAAAGAAAGGTGGTGGAGTTAATAAGAGATATGCCCCCAACTCAACTTGGGCATTAAACAATATATCAAGAACCAAATACAATATCAAGAGGCAACTACAATTAACAATGCATATGAGATAAGAACCAAACAAAAGGGGTTTTATATGATGCTCAAATGCAAGGTGGCATGATGACATGAGCATGATATAATTATGATGCAACAATTATATATATAAAGTAGCATTTATATAGACTAGGCTAGTAGCATTGCAATTGTTAGACAATTGGGATGCTACATTGAGCCGCTGCAAAGATCAGCGGGGTGCTGGATAGAAGAACTACCAGCGGTATTGTGGAGTTTAAGAACCACTCCGAATCGATCAACAGGCTACACGCCGTTCTTTCTGGTATATGGGGCAGAAGCTGTATTACCAGCCGACATAGAGCATGATTCGCCTAGAGTCACCCAATACACAGAAGCCGAAGTGCAAGAAGCCCGGCAAAATGATGTTGATCTGCTGGAAGAAGCGAGAGAACTGGCACTGTCCAGATCCGCCATATATCAGCAAAATCTCCGACGCTATCATAGCCGGAAAATGTGCCCCCGAGTCTTCCGGGAAGGCGATCTGGTGCTCCGGTTGGTACAGCGTACCACTGGCATGCATAAATTATCCCCCCCATGGGAAGGACCATTTATTGTGAGCAAAGCATTGCACAATGACTCTTACTATCTCATAGATGCAAAGCCATAGGAAAAGAACAAGGCGGACAGGTCCGGAGAGGAATCCAAGCGACCGTGGAATGTAGCACTACTTCGTCCCTTCTACACTTAGCTAAAGAGTGTATGTACCCGAGTCATCCTCATATGTCGGTATGTATGTCGGCAATGAGCCTATCAATGAAATAGCGGAGCCTCGAGCAGCAACTCGGGGACTGCCTTAATAAATGATTGTTGTTACTTTTTATGCGTTAGCTGGAATGACTCGTTTCGCTTAACCTGGATTAGTAATGTGTGAGCACCAAAAACCCAACCCTTCGACTCGCTGCTGTCCAACAAGAATTGGCTTCATGGCGAGCAAGGGAACAAGTTTGGAATTGCGTAGGACATGAAAAACTACTAAGGAAACGATCCTATTCCAGCAACCGTTTTTTTTTTTGACTAACCCCGTATTTACTTTCAAGCTATTATGTTGAATTATTTTGAGCCAAGCCTCAAAGTTTCTCAGTATTGTTAAAATGATTCTTGAAGCTCGGGTTCGTAAGTCGTAAAACCGAATCAAGGTAGACACGGATCGAGCCGGAGAATTGGACGAACAAGAAAATGAAACTCGGGGACTACGCCCAAGTTAATCCAGCATACAAGCATAGTAGCAAAATATTAGGTATTCAGCATACAATTGCACCCGGCATACCGGGGATCTGATAAATTTTCAAGTTTTTTCAACTAAGGAGCGGCAGGAGGAGGAAGTTCGGTGTCATCATCACTTTCTTCAATATCTGAAGCAGCATCTTCTCCATCATCGCCCGACCCATCCTCCACGTTCTCCATCTGCTCCTCCTCGTCGGAGTCCAGAAAGCTCGGCCCCTCAACCTAGTCATGGACTGAAGAATATTCGATGAAGCTGTAGGCGCAAGCCTGGCGCCGAGCTACCCACTCCGGATCATCGGTCCATTTGGATCCGGTGCGCCGACGGGTGAGGAGGCTCAGATCGATTTTCTCGTACCATGAAAGGATATGATGGAGAAGCGTATCTGTCGCGGCATGCCCAGCAGATTCCCTCCAGAGGTCAAGTTGAGTCTCAATCTCCATCAGTTTTTCTGCAAGGAGCGTCCTCGCTTGGCCAGAATGTGTTGAAGATCCAAACCGCAACGTCGAGGAGATCTTTTCCATAGTTCTTGATAGTTTCCACCCGAGCTGACATGCTAACCAACAAGTCCTCCATGTCTAAGGGGATGCTCTCACCATCAGGAGCGATGGGAGTACCCCTCTCTTGGCGGAATTTGGCAACGGCAGCACTGGCGATGGCAGTACCCTCCGGAAAGTTATCTGAAAATAAGGAAAGGGAGGATGCTGAAGCAAAGGCATATGAGCTAACCCGGAAAACTAGGTCGGGCAAGGCGAAGAAACTTACGTGAGATATGGCGATGGATCCGGGTCAACTCCTTGATACAACTATCGTGTCTCTGCCGAAGTTGTTCAAGCTCGGCAAGCGTCAACCCAAGCCAGACTTCGGATTCCTTGAGCAGATCCTGGTCCTTGGAGATCTGAAGGGTAAAGCGCTCACGCTCTTCGGTGAAGTTCTGGCCAACTTTCTAGAGCTCGGTTTTGTGTTGGGCCTTCATATTCTCCATCTCGGCCTTGAGTTTGGCTATCTCGCCGTCCTTGGTCCGGAGGAGGGCAAGCTCATCGTCCTTCTTCTTCAACTCGGCTTGATGCTGTCCTGCTTGTTCGAGAAAATGCAGCATCATATCAGGCACGGCCACACTATCCTCAAGCAATGCTGAAATAGTGTGTTGACCCAGCAAGGCCGAGGAGTGAATGTTTGTCGAGCCAAGAAAAAGAAAGAATGGAAAACACAGCGATGTTGGCCGAAAGGGGACATACCTCGGATTTCCTCCAAGTTTTTCCGCATAATCTTGTTTTCAGCCTCCACCCCAGCTGCAAAAAACCGAATAAGGAGGTTAGTCTGGCAGAAGCAAACGAAATGGTGAGGTGTTAAGGGAGGAAATTACCTCTCTTTTCATGCTCCACGCCAAGTGCAACGTGTTTTGCGCGCAAGATCTTATGGGTATCAAGCAGGCGCTAAAACTCGGCGCTCCGACGGTTGGTGGTTACCTGACAAAGGCACAGGCGTGTAAAGTTAATTCGGTGCATATTCGAAGTGTACAAGATCCGGGCCAAGCGGAACTTAACCCAGCTCTAGGTATGTGCATATTCAAAGTATATGAGATCCGGGCGAAGCGGAACTTAACCCGGTTCTAGGTGTGTGCATATTCGAAGTGTACAAGATCCGGGCCAAGCGGAACTTAACCCGGCTCTAGGTATGTGCATATTCGAAGTATATGAGATCCGGGCCAAGCGGAACTTAACCCGGCTCTAGGTATGTGCATATTCGAAGTATATGAGATCCGGGCCAAGCGGAACTTAACCCGGCTCTAGGTGTGTGCATATTTGAAGTTTACATGCAGCTACGTTGATCTTCTAAGGAGCATCCGGCCGAATAACAAGTTACTCCGCCGGAGGCTCGGGGACTAATGGTTATTATCTACAGCATGTAAAGAAGAAACAACGTACCCCCATCATACGCCCAGCGAGGTTAATGGCCTTGGCGGCGGTATTCATCTGAGCGGAAAATTCAGCTGGGCCGAACTTTTTCGGGAGATCGTCGTTGTAGACGAACTCCGCCTTATTCCAGTTCATGACAAACTAGATGAGGCTCGGAGGGTACCGTTCGCCAGTGGGCATGTGAGGTTCCACCAAGCCCTTGGCGTGAGCTTCTTTCCTTTCAATCAGGGCAAGAGCCGGGCTAGTGTGAAGAACCATCTGCTGCGAATCAGCTGGCTCGGCGGGAGGATCCGTCGCTGCTGATGACTTCTTTGGAAGCATCGACGACAAGGTTCGCTGCCCAGCCTCGACGGAGGTGGACTTGCCTTTGGCCTGCTGGGAGGAAGTGACCATAGTGGATTTGCCCTTGGAAGCCGCTGGAGTGGGTCCTCGCCGAGCTTGAGATGACTCGGACGAGGCAGATGAACTTGGCACGGGAGCTTTGGTGGCTGGCACTAGAGCTTCTATTGGTTTCTTCGGAGCCGGGACAGGCGTTGGTTCGGTGGCTGGTGCTGGAGCTGCTGCTGGTGCTAGAGTTGCGGTAGAATTGGTAGTTGCTGGTTGCGGCAATGCCGAAGTGCCGTACGCCATTGCCTCGGCCGATCCGACCCCTCCCGGTCCGAGCTCGCGTCCCTCTGAAGGAGGTACTGCAGAACCCGGAGCGGCCGCAGAGCCCTCCGGAATAGGGCTCAGCGGGCGTGACTCGTCGTCATGGGGAGGGGAAGGACTGGACCGAAGAGGAGAGGAGATGCTCGATCCGCTCTGAGGGACCTCCACAGGAGCCCTGCAAGAGAACATAATGTCAGGAGTGAAATTACCCCGAAGCAGGGAGAAGTGTGTTGCGTAGTGAAAAAAGAACTTACGCATCCGAGGTCTCGGCCTCCTTAGGTTTCCGGGCCCTCCGTGCCGGGGCTTTGCCTGCACGTTTGGAGGCAGTCTTGTCTCCGGCCTTCTTTTGCCTTTTGGAAGGCTGAGAAGGTTCGGAAGAAGAACTCGACGCGGATCCGCGCTTCTTCTTTAACGCCACCGGAACAGGCTCGCCCGTGGCAAGTGGAGAATCCTCGTGGATGTGCCCACCAGAGTTAGCTGATGCCTGGAAGGCAAAAGAAAGAGGGACAGCCTCAACGGGTTCAATCACATCGATATCCGAGTCATCCTCATCGTCGGGCCAATCTCTAAGAGAAGAGAATTTACCGCTGGGTCGTTTGGTGGCATCGGGTGTGGGGAGGAACATCTCCTGGTCCGGCTCCTCCTCATCCGGAATTTCTCGGTCCGGGGCCCACTTAAGGGTTGGATCCGGGCCATCCTCGAGGGTTTGCTGGAGAAACAGCTGAGAAAAAAGCACAAGGAGCAAAGTCAGAAATATGATAAGAACCGACATGAAATTGATCCGAAATAAGTTTACCCCGTGAAGCTTACCGCGGGAGGGAGCCTGTCACGGCAGTAATGCTCGATTCCCCACGTCCATTCGGCGGAGAAGTCCTTATGGGTGGTGAAAAGAGCCTTGACCCGGCGGAAGATCTCCGTATTGCTCAACTCGAACGAGGAGGTTCGGTTGGGGTCACGACTGAAGCTCATATGGCACAACTTGTGAGTGCGCCGCTGAAGGGGAGAGATTCGGTTGCGCACGAATGTGATCATGGCATCCTCGTTGCGCAATCCGAGCTTCTTCAGCTCTGCAAACCTTTTGTTCACTTGGTTGGCCAGAGCCGTAGGTTTCTTGGCAACCTCCTCCCAGAAATCCATGTTAGGGGGACCCGGAGCGTAGGGCAGCAACCGGATCAAATCTTCCGTGCCTTCGTTCCGGACGTAGAAGAAGGTCCGGGCCCATCCTTTGCAGGAGTCAAGCCCGGCGACCCGGGGAAAATTTAATACCTCCGGGGCGAGATCGAGGCAGCTCCAAACTGAGTTAGCTGCTTGTCCTCCGACTCGACGTGGATGTTGGGGACGACGTTGCGGCGGAGGCCGAAGAACCGGATCCACAGCTCCTTCGTAGGCCATAGCCCGGTGTAGCCCTCGATCGAAGAAACGAAAGTGGACAGAGAGGTCATGGCGTTCGCCGAGAGATGATGTGGTTGCAGGTGATAGGTCCGGATCCAGTCCCGGAAGAAATCACTCACTGGAAGCCCAAATCCCCGTTGGAAATGGGATAGGAAAATGACGAACTCACCCAGATTGGGTGAGAGGGCTAACTCAGAGGAGGGGAGACGAGCGGCGACGCTGGCGGGAATGCGCCGGGTCCGGTAGAGCCAGGCGATATCATCCTCACAGACCCAGGAGCCGGCCCACGCGCCGCGGTCCACCGCGCCAGCGTCCTCCTCCATCTCCTACTCAACGATGATGAGCTCCTCCTCCGTCATCTCGATTCCGCTGTCCTCGCTGGAGCTGGCGGCGGCGGGGCTCTGTGGTTTAGACTAACGACGACCCGTGGCTAAACAGAGGCGCAGCGGTGACTACGGTTAGGAGGAACGGAGAAGGTGTGGCGGCGGCGCTGCTGCAACGGGCACTGGCGGCGGCGCGGTTGCGAGGAAGAAGAAGAGGAACGGGCGAGGGGGCGCGGAGATGGAAAAGTTCTAAGGAGCGTGCCCCTCCCCTATTTAACCGCCCCCAGTCATCAACGAGTGGGATCGTGCTGCGCAAGAAAACCACACGATGTGGCCGTGTATCACCAGCATCGACCAATCAGAGAGGAGCCACACCGGGGGCCGCAGAGTAAATGTGATCCAATGACATGACGTGCAGTTGCGGTAAATGAGGAGACAGACGTGACATAACCCCCGCGCAGTAATCACTGACATTTACTGCGACGGTTACTGCGCAGGCCCTTAAAATAAGGCAACGTAATGATTAACCATTACGTGGGTTGGCGTACGAGAGAAGGAAGCAAGGCCCGGATCCAAGCCACGGTGGTAACCCGGCCAGCAAGTGAAAACTTGAACCGTGCGGAGGGAAAGTAAAACCAAACGATCCGAGCCAAAGTGGTGACCCGGCCGGCAAGTGAAAACTTGGAGCGTGCGAAGGGAACGTAAATCCATATAATCCGAGACAAAAAGTTAACCCAGAAATAAACGTCCGAAGCTTGGATACGAATGAACCTGATGTGGCCTTAGCGACCAAGGCCGCTAAGGCCGCACCAGCTTCGGGGACTAATGTTGGGGGGATAACCCCGGGTAGGGTCACTCCGGGGTATAAGGGCCGAGTTAGCCGAGGTTCGGCAAGGTCAAAGCGGATGCTGGCCGAGTCACCTCAAGGCAGGCCGGATCACGGAGTAACCCGGACCAGGGGGGTCACCTAGCATTGTCTCGTCCGACTCAGGGAATAAGTCGGAGACACTTGTCTAGCTTATATGCAGGAACAGGTGTGGCCGGATCAACTATGATCCGGATCCACGTTTGGCTTCTAGGAGAAGGAAGGAATATCTTTGGTAAAAAAGAAGGCCCGGTGCATACTGGATGAGCGAATAAAGCAAGGGCAGGACCACCGGATCGTGGCCGACAAGGGTGACGACGCTCACGTCGGCTGACGCAGGCGCCGCAGAGGCAACGTCGCTAAAGCAAGAGTGACGTGGGGGAAAAGCACCCCTGTCGGGTTACTAATTTGGGAGGAGGCATATTCTTAGGAATATGCCTCCACGTATGCCCTAGGCCAGGACCGAACCACCCCTATATAAGGGGGGGTTGGGGTTCTGGTAAGGGGGTCGGGTCTTTTCAGATATAGAGCAAGGAAAATACTTGTGGGTCTAGGGTTCTTGGGCTAGTTAATAGGCAAGAGTAAGAGAGTTTCTTCTTCCTCCTCTTGTCAATACAGCTCGAGGAGAACTTGTAATCTTGGAGACTGAACATCAATACGAAGCTTCTGTGTAGAGAATCACTCTACTATCCCTCCCTGGATTCCCCTAGCGCATATTAGTCCCCACCTTCAGCCTATCCATGGCATCTGTCGTGACACCACCACGACAAATGGTCATTGCATGTGTGTTCTTTTCCACAAACCACACATGGATCCACTAGTGGTCATTGCATGTGTGTTGTTTCCACAAACCACATATGGATCATCCAGAGTCATGGCATGTGTGTTCTTTCCACAAACCACATATGGATCAACCACTAGAGTCATTACGTGTTTGTTCTTATACTAAAACCACAAATCAGTACTAGAGTCATTGCATCTGTGTTCTTTTCCACAAACCACACATGGATCCACTAGACTCATTGCATGTGTGTTCTTTTCCAGAAACAACTTATGGATCCACCAGTGGTCATTGCATGTGTGTTCTTTCCACAAACCACATGTCGACCCACTAGAGTCATTGCATTTGTGTTATTTCCACAAACCACACATGGATCAACCACTAGAGTCATTGCATGTGTGTTATTTCCACAAACCACACATGGATCAACCACTAGAGTCATTGCATATGTGTTATTTCCACAAACCACACATGGATCAACCACTAGAGTCATTGCATGTGTGTTCTTATACTAAAACCAACACTAGAGTCATTGCATGTGTGTTCTTTTCACAAACCACACATGCATCAACCGCTAGAGTCATTGCATGTGTGTTATTTCCACAAACCACACATGAATCAACCAGTGGTCATTGCATGTCTGTTCTTTTCCACAAACCACACATGGATCCACTAGTGGTCATTGCATGTGTATTCTTTCCACAAACCACATATGGATCCACTAGAGTCATTGCATGTGTGTTATTTCCACAAACCACACATGGATCAACCACTAGAGTCATTGCATGTGTGTTATTTCCACAAACCACACATGGATCAACCACTAGAGTCACTGCATATGTGTTATTTCCACAAACCACACATGGATCAACCACTAGAGTCATTGCATGTGTGTTCTTATACTAAAACCAATACTAGAGTCATTGCATGTGTATTCATGTACTAAAACCAACACTAGAATCATTGCATGTGTGTTCTTTCCATAAACCACACATGGATCAACCAGTGGTCATTGCATGTGTGTCCTTTTCCACAAACCACACATGGATCCACCAGTGGTCATTGCATGTGTGTTCTTTCCACAAACCACATATGGATCAACCAGAGTCATTGCATGTGTGTTCTTTCCACAAACCACACATGGATCAACCACTAGAAGAATTGCATGTTTGTTCTTATACTAAAACCACAAACCAGCACTAGAGTCATTGCATGTGTGTTCTTTTCCACAAACCACACATGGATCCACTAGACTCATTTCATGTGTGTTCTTTTCCACAAACAACTTATGGATCAACCAGTGGTCATTGCATGTGTTCTTTTCACAAACCACATGTGGAACCACTTGAGTCATTGCATGTGTGTTCTTATACTAAAACTAGCACTAAGTCATTGCATGTGTGTTCTATCCACAAACCGCACATGGATCCACCACTGTCATTGCATGTGTGTTCTTTCCACAAACCACACATGGATCAACCACTAGAGTCATTGCATGTGTGTTCTAATCACAAACCACATATGGATCAATCAGTTATTATTGCATGTGTGTTCTTTTCCATAAACTACTTATGGATCCATTACACTCATTACATGCGTGTTATTTCCACAAACCACACATGGATCAACAACTACAGTCATTGCATGTGTGTTATTTCTACAAACCACACATGGATCAACCACTAGAGTCATTGCATATGTGTTATTTCCACAAACCACACATGGATCAACCACTAGAGTCATTACATGTTTGTTCTTATACTAAAACCACAAACCAGAACTAGAGTCATTGCATGTGTGTTCTTTTCCACAAACCACACATGGATCCACTAGACTCATTGCATGTGTGTTCTTTTTTAGAAACAACTTATGGATCCACCAGTGCTCATTGCATGTGTGTTCTTTCCACAAACCACATATGGACCCACTAGAGTCATTGCATGTCTGTTATTTCCACAAACCACACATGGATCAACCACTAGAGTCATTGCATGTCTGTTATTACCACAAACAACACATGGATCAACCACTAGAGTCATTGCATATGTGTTATTTCCACAAACCACACATGGATCAACCAATAGAGTCATTGCATGTGTGTTCTTATACTAAAACCAATACTAGAGTCATTGCATGTGTGTTCTTTTCACAAAGCACACATGGATCAACCACTAGAGTCATTGCATGTGTGTTATTTCCACAAACCACACATGGATCAAGCAGTGGTCATTGCATGTGTGTTCTTTTCCACAAACCACACATGGATCCACCAGTGGTCATTGCATGTGTGTTCTTTCCACAAACCACATATGGATCAACCAGAGTCATTGCATGTGTGTTCTTTCCACAAACCACATATGGATCAACCACTAGAGTCATTACATGTTTGTTCTTATACTAAAACCACAAACCAGCACTAAAGTCATTGCATGTGTGTTCTTTTCCACAAACCACACATGGATCCACTAGAATCATTGCATGGTGTGTTCTTTTCCGCAAACAACTTATGGATCAACCAGTGGTCATAGCATGTGTGTTCTTTTCCACAAACCACACATGGATCCACTAGACTCATTGCATGTGTGTTCTTTTCAACAAACAACTTATGGATCAACCAGCGATCATTGCATGTGTGTTCTTTTCACAAACTACATGTGGACCCACTAGAGTCATTGCATGTGTGTTCTTATACTAAAACTAGCACTAGAGTCATTGCATGTGTGTTCTTTTCCATAAACCACTTATGGATCCATTACAGTCATTGCATGTGTGTTATTTCCACAAAGCACACATGGATCAACCCCTAGAGTCATTGCATGTGTGTCATTTCCACAAACCACACATGGATCAACCACTAGAGTCATTGCATGTGTGTTATTTCCACAAACCACACATGGATCAACCACTAGAGTCATTGCATGTGTGTTCTTATACTAAAACCAACACTAGAGTCATTGCATGTGTGTTCTTACCACAAACCACACATGGATCAACCAGTGGTCATTGCATGTGTGTTCTTTTCCACAAACCACACATGGATCCACCAGTGGTCATTGCATGTGTGTTCTTTCCACAAACCACATATGGATCAACCAGAGTCATAGCATGTGTGTTCTTTCCACAAACCACACATGGATCAACCACTAGAAGAATTGCATGTTTATTCTTATACTAAAACCACAAACCGGCACTAGAGTCATTGCATGTGTGTTCTTTTCCACAAACCACACATGGATCCACTAGACTCATTGCATGTGTGTTCTTTTCCACAGACAACTTATGGATCAACCAGTGGTCATTGCATGTGTGTTCTTTTCACAAACCACATGTGGACACACTAGAGTCATTGCATGTGTGTTCTTATACTAAAACTAGCACTAGAGTTATTGCATGTGTGTTCTATCCACAAACCACACATGGATCCACCACTGTCATCGCATGTGTGTTCTTTTCACAAACCACCCATGGATCAACCACTAGAGTTATTGCATGTGTGTTCTTTCCACAAACCACATATGGATCAACCAGGGGTCATTGCATGTGTGTTCTTTTCCATAAACCACTTATGGATCCATTACACTCATTGCATGTGTGTTATTTCCAAAAACCACACATGGATCAACCACTAGAGTCATTGCATGTGTGTTATTTCCACAAACCACACATGGATCAACCACTAGAGTCATTGCATATGTGTTATTTCCGCAAACCACACATGGATCAACCACTAGAGTCATTGCACGTGTCTTCTTTCCACAATCCACACATGGATCAACCACTAGAGTCATTGCATGTTTGTTCTTATACTAAAACCACAAACCAGCACTAGAGTCATTGCATGTGTGTTATTTTCCACAAACGACACATGGATCCACTAGACTCATTGCATGTGTGTTCTTTTCCAGAAACAACTTATGGATCCACCAGTGGTCATTGCATGTGTGTTCTTTCCAAAAACCACATGTGGACCCACTAGAGTCATTGCATGTGTGTTATTTCCACAAACCACACATGGATCAACCACTAGAGTCATTGCATATGTGTTATTTCTACAAACCACACATGGATCAACCACTAGAGTCATTGCATGGTTGTTCTTATACTAAAACCAACACTAGAGTCATTGCATGTGTCTTCTTTTCACAAACCACACATGTATCAACCACTAGAGTCATTGCATGTGTTTTATTTCCACAAACCACACATGGACCAACCAATGGTCATTGCATGTGTGTTCTTTTCCATAAACCACACATGGATCCACCAATGGTCATTGCATGTGTGTTCTTTCCACAAACCACATATGGATCAACCAGAGTCATTGCATGTGTGTTCTTTCCACAAACCACATATGGATCAACCACTAGAGTCATTACATGTTTGTTCTTATACTAAAACCACTAGAGTCATTGCATGTGTGTTCTTTTCCACAAACCACACATGGATCTACTAGACTCATTGCATGTGTGTTCTTTTCCACAAACAACTTACGGATCAACCAGTCGTCATTGCATGTGTGTTCTTTTCACAAACCACATGTGAACCCACTAGAGTCATTGCATGTGTGTTCTTATACACAAACTAGAACTAGAGTCATTGCATTTGTGTTCTATCCACAAACCACACATGGATCCACCACTGTCATTGCATGTGTGTTCTTTCCACAAACCACACATGGATCAACCACTAGCGTTATTGCATGTGAGTTCTTTCCACAAACCACATATGGATCAACCAGTGGTCATTGCATGTGAGTTCTTTTCCATAAACCACTTATGGATCCATTACAGTCATTGCATGTGTGTTATTTCCACAAACCACACATGGATCAACCACTAGAGTCATTGCATCTGTGTTATTTCCACAAACCACACATGGATCAACCACTAGAGTCATTTCATGTGTGTTCTTTCCACAAACCACACATGGATCAACCACTAGAGTCATTGCATGTTTGTTCTTATACTAAAACCACAAACCAGCACTAGAGTCATTGCATGTGTGTTCTTTTCCACAAAACACACATGGATCCACTAGACTCATTGCATGTGTGTTCTTTTCCACAAACAACTTATGGATCAACCAGTGGTCATTGCATGTGTGTTCTTTTCCATAAACCACTTATGGATCCATTACACTCATTGCATGTGTGTTATTTCCACAAACCACACATGGATCAACCACTAGAGTCATTGCATGTGTGTTATTTCCACAAACCACACATGGATCAACCACTAGAGTCATTGCATATGTGTTATTTCCACAAACCACACATGGATCAACCACTAGAGTCATTGCACGTGTCTTCTTTCCACAATCCACACATGGATCAACCACTAGAGTCATTGCATGTTTGTTCTTATACTAAAACCACAAACCAGCACTAGAATCATTGCATGTGTGTTCTTTTCCACAAAACAGACATGGATCCACTAGACTCATTGCATGTGTGTTCTTTTCCACAAACAACTTATGGATCAACCAGTGGTCATTGCATGTGTGTTCTTTTCACAAACGACATGTGGACGCACTAGAGTCATTGCATGTGTGTTCTTATACACAAACTAGCACTAGAGTCATTGCATGTGTGTTCTATCCACAAACCACACATGGATCCACCACTGTCGTTGCATGTGTGTTCTTTCCACAAACCACACATGGATCAACCACTAGAGTCATTGCATGTGTGTTCTTTCCACAAACCACACATGGATGAACCAGTGGTCATTGCATGTGTGTTCTTTCCACAAACCACATATGGATCAACCAGAGTCATTGCATGTGTGCTCTTTCCACAAACCACACATGGATCAACCACTAGAAGAATTGCATGTTTGTTCTTATACTAAAACCACAAACCGGCACTAGAGTCATTGCATGTGTGTTCTTTTCCACAAACCACACATGGATCCACTAGACTCATTGCATGTGTGGTCTTTTCCAGAGACAACTTATGGATCAACCAGTGGTCATTGCATGTGTGTTCTTTTCACAACCACATGTGGACACACTAGAGTCATTGCATGTGTGTTCTTATACTAAAACTAGCACTAGAGTCATTGCATGTGTGTTCTATCCACAAACCACACATGGATCCACCACTGTCATTGCATGTGTGTTATTTTCGCAAACCAGCCATGGATCAACCACTAGAGTTATTGCATGTGTGTTATTTCCACAAACCACACATGGATCAACCACTAGAGTCATTGCATATGTGTTATTTCCACAAACCACACATGGATCAACCACTAGAGTCATTGCACGTGTCTTCTTTCCACAATCCACACATGGATCAACCACTAGAGTCATTGCATGTTTGTTCTTATACTAAAACCACAAACCAGCACTAGAGTCATTGCATGTGTGTTCTTTTCCACAAACCACACATGGATCCACTAGACTCATTGCATGTGTGTTCTTTTCCAGAAACAACTTATGGATACACCAGTGGTCATTGCATGTGTGTTCTTTCCACAAACCACATGTGGACCCACTAGAGTCATTGCATGTGTGTTATTTCCACAAACCACACATGGATCAACCACTAGAGTCATTGCATGTGTGTTATTTCCACAAACCACACATGGATCAACCACTAGAGTCATTGCATATGTGTTATTTCTACAAACCACACATGGATCAACCACTAGAGTCATTGCATGGTTGTTCTTATACTAAAACCAACACTAGAGTCATTGCATGTGTGTTCTTTTCACAAACCACACATGGATCAACCACTAGAGTCATTGCATGTGTTTTATTTCCACAAACCACACATGGACCAACCAATGGTCATTGCATATGTGTTCTTTTCCACAAACCACACATGGATCCACCAATGGTCATTGCATGTGTGTTCTTTCCACAAACCACATATGGATCAACCAGAGTCATTGCATGTGTGTTCTTTCCACAAACCACATATGGATCAACCACTAGAGTCATTACATGTTTGTTCTTATACTAAAACCACAAACCCACACTAGAGTCATTGCATGTGTGTTCTTTTCCACAAACCACACATGGATCTACTAGACTCATTGCATGTGTGTTCTTTTCCACAAACAACTTACGGATCAACCAGTGGTCATTGCATGTGTGTTCTTTTCACAAACCACATGTGAACCCACTAGAGTCATTGCATGTGTGTTCTTATACACAAACTAGCACTAGAGGCATTGCATTTGTGTTCTATGCACAAACCACACATGGATCCACCACTGTCATTGCATGTGTGTTCTTTCCACAAACCACATATGGATCAACCAGTGGTCATTGCATGTGTGTTCTTTCCACAAACCACATGTGGACCCACTAGAGTCATTGCATGTGTGTTATTTCCACAAACCACACATGGATCAACCACTAGAGTCATTGCATGTGTGTTATTTCCACAAACCACACATGGATCAACCACTAGAGTCATTGCATATGTGTTATTTCTACAAACCACACATGGATCAACCAATAGAGTCATTGCATGGTTGTTCTTATACTAAAACCAACACTAGAGTCATTGCATGTGTGTTCTTTTCACAAAGCACACATGGATCAACTACTAGAATCATTGCATGTGTTTTATTTCCACAAACCACACATGGACCAACTAATGGTCATTTCATGTGTGTTCTTTTCCACAAACCACACATGGATCCACCAATGGTCATTGCATGTGTGTTCTTTCCACAAACCACATATGGATCAACCAGAGTCATTGCATGTGTGTTCTTTCCACAAACCACATATGGATCAACCACTAGAGTCATTACATGTTTGTTCTTATACTAAAACCACAAACCAGCACTAGAGTCATTGCATGTGTGTTCTTTTCCACAAAACACACATGGATCCACTAGACTCATTGCATGTGTGTTCTTTTACACAAACAACTTATGGATCAACCAGTGGTCATTGCATGTGTGTTCTTTTCACAAACGACATGTGGACCCACTAGAGTCATTGCATGTGTGTTCTTATACACAAACTAGCACTAGAGTCATTGCATGTGTGTTCTATCCACAAACCACAGATGGATCCACCACTGTCATTGCATGTGTGTTCTTTCCACAAACCACATATGGATCAACCACTAGAGTCATTGCATGTGTGTTCTAATCAGAAACCACATATGGATAAAATCAGTGGTCATTGCATGTGTGTTCTTTCCACAAACCACATATGGATCAACCAGAGTCATTGCATGTGTGTTCTTTTCACAAACTACATATGGATCAACCACTAGAGTCATTACATGTTTGTTCTTATACTAAAACCACAAACCAACACTAGAGTCATTGCATGTGTGTTCTTTTCCACAAACCACACATGGATCTACTAGACTCATTGCATGTGTGTTCTTTTCCAAAAACAACTTACGGATCAACCAGTGGTCATTGCATGTGTGTTCTTTTCACAAACCACATGTGAACCCACTAGAGTCATTGCATGTGTGTTCTTATACACAAACTAGCACTAGAGGCATTGCATTTGTGTTCTATCCACAAACCACACATGGATCCACCACTGTCATTGCATGTGTGTTCTTTCCACAAACCACACATGGATCAACCACTAGAGTTACTGCATGTGTGTTCTTTCCACAAACCACATATGGATCAACCAGTGGTCATTGCATGTGTGTTCTTTCCACAAACCACATGTGGACCCACTAGAGTCATTGCATGTGTGTTATTTCCACAAACCACACATGGATCAACCACTAGAGTCATTGCATGTGTGTTATTTCCACAAACCACACATGGATCAACCACTAGAGTCATTGCATATGTGTTATTTCTACAAACCACACATGGATCAACCACTAGAGTCATTGCATGGTTGTTCTTATACTAAAACCAACACTAGAGTCATTGCATGTGTGTTCTTTTCACAAACCACACATGGATCAACCACTAGAGTCATTGCATCTGTTTTATTTCCACAAACCACACATGGACCAACCAATGGTCATTTCATGTGTGTTCTTTTCCACAAACCACACATGGATCCACCAATGGTCATTGCATGTGTGTTCTTTCCACAAACCACATATGGATCAACCAGAGTCATTGCATGTGTGTTCTTTCCACAAACCACATATGGATCAACCACTAGAGTCATTACATGTTTGTTCTTATACTAAAACCACAAACCAGCACTAGAGTCATTGCATGTGTGTTCTTTTCCACAAAACACACATGGATCCACTAGACTCATTGCATGTGTGTTCTTTTCCACAAACAACATATGGATCAACCAGTGGTCATTGCATGTGTGTTCTTTTCACAAACGACATGTGGATCCACTAGAGTCATTGCATGTGTGTTCTTATACACAAACTAGCACTAGAGTCATTGCATGTGTGTTCTATCCACAAACCACACATGGATCCACCACTGTCATTGCATGTGTGTTCTTTCCACAAACCACACATGAATCAACCACTAGAGTCATTGCATGTGTGTTCTAATCAGAAACCACATATGGATCAATCAGTGGTCATTGCATGTGTGTTCTTTCCACAAACCACATATGGATCAACCAGAGTCATTACATGTGTGTTCTTTCCACAAACCACATATGGATCAACCAGATTCATTGCATGTGTGTTCTTTCCACAAACCACACATGGATCAACCACTAGAAGAATTGCATGTTTGTTCTTATACTAAAACCACAAACCGGCACTAGAGTCATTGCATGTGTGTTCTTTTCCAAAAACCACACATGGATCCACTAGACTCATTGCATGTGTGTTCTTTTCCACAGACAACTTATGGATCAACCAGTGGTCATTGCATGTGTGTTCTTTTCACAAACCACATGTGGACACACTAGAGTCATTGCATGTGTGTTCTTATACTAAAACTAGCACTAGAGTCATTGCATGTGTGTTCTATCCACAAACCACACATGGATCCACCACTGTCATTGCATGTGTGTTCTTTTCGCAATCCACCCATGGATCAACCACTAGAGTTATTGCATGTGTGTTCTTTCCACAAACCACATATGGATCAACCAGTGGTCATTGCATATGTGTTCTTTTCCATAAACAACTTATGGATCCATTACACTCATTGCATGTGTGTTATTTCCACAAACCACACATGGATCAACCACTAGAGTCATTGCATGTGTGTTATTTCCACAAACCACACATGGATCAACCACTAGAATCATTGCATATGTGTTATTTCCACAAACCACACATGGATCAACCACTAGAGTCATTGCACGTGTCTTCTTTCCACAATCCACACATGGATCAACCACTAGAGTCATTGCATGTTTGTTCTTATACTAAAACCACAAACCAGCACTAGAGTCATTGCATGTGTGTTCTTTTCCACAAACCACACATGGATCCACTAGACTCATTGCATGTGTGTTCTTTTCCACAAAACAACTAATGGATCCACCAGTGGTCATTGCATGTGTGTTCTTTCCACAAACCACATGTGGACCCACTAGAGTCATTGCATGCATGTTATTTCCACAAACCACACATGGATCAACCACTAGAGTCATTGCATGTGTGTTATTTCCACAAACCACACATAGATCAACCACTAGAGTCATTGCATATGTGTTATTTCTACAAACCACACATGGATCAACCACTAGAGTCATTGCATGGTTGTTCTTATACTAAAACCAACACTAGAGTCATTGCATGTGTGTTCTTTTCACAAACCACACATGGATCAACCACTAGAGTCATTGCATGTGTGTTCTTTTCACAAACTACATGTGGACCCACTAGAGTCATTGCATGTGTGTTCTTATACTAAAACTAGCACTAGAGTCATTGCATGTGTGTTCTTTTCCATAAACCACTTATGGATCCATTACAGTCATTGCATGTGTGTTATTTCCACAAACCACACATGGATAAACCACTAGAGTCATTGCATGTGTGTTATTTCCACAAACCACACATGGATCAACCACTAGAGTCGTTGCATGTGTGTGTTCTTTTCCACAAACCACACATGGATCCACCACTAGAGTCATTGCATGTGTGTTCTTATACTAAAACAAACACTAGAGTCATTGCATGTGTGTTCTTTCCACAAACCACACATGGATCAACCAGTGGTCATTGCATGTGTCTTCTTTTCCACAAACCACACATGGATCCACCAGTGGTCATTGCATGTGTGTTCTTTCCACAAATCACATATGGATCAACCAGAGTCATTGCATGTGTGATCGTTCCACAAACCACACATGGATCAACCACTAGAGTCATTGAATGTTGTTCTTATACCAAAACCACAAACCAGCACTAGAGTCATTGCATGTGTGTTCTTTTCCACAAACCACACATGGATCCACTAGACTCATTGCATGTGTGTTCTTTTCCACAAACAACTTATGGATCAACCAGTGGTCATTGCATGTGTGTTCTTTTCACAAACGACATGTGGACCCACTAGAGTCATTGCATGTGTGTTCTTATACACAAACTAGCACTAGAGTCATTGCATGTGTGTTCTATCCACAAACCACACATGGATCCACCACTGTCATTGCATGTGTGTTCTTTCCACAAACCACACATGAATCAACCACTAGAGTCATTGCATGTGTGTTCTAATCAGAAACCACATATGGATCAATCAGTGGTCATTGCATGTGTGTTCTTTCCACAAACCACAGATGGATCAACTAGAGTCATTACATGTGTGTTCTTTCCACAAACCACATATGGATCAACCAGATTCATTGCATGTGTGTTCTTTCCACAAACCACACGTGGATCAACCACTAGAAGAATTGCATGTTTGTTCTTATACTAAAACCACAAACCGGCACTAGAGTCATTGCATGTGTGTTCTTTTCCAAAAACCACACATGGATCCACTAGACTCATTGCATGTGTGTTCTTTTCCACAGACAACTTATGGATCAACCAGTGGTCATTGCATGTGTGTTCTTTTCACAAACCACATGTGGACACACTAGAGTCATTGCATTGTGTTCTTATACTAAAACTAGCACTAGAGTCATTGCATGTGTGTTCTATCCACAAACCACACATGGATCCACCACTGTCATTGCATGTGTGTTCTTTTCGCAAACCACCCATGGATCAACCACTAGAGTTATTGCATGTGTGTTCTTTCCACAAACCACATATGGATCAACCAATGGTCATTGCATATGTGTTCTTTTCCATAAACAACTTATGGATCCATTACACTCATTGCATGTGTGTTATTTCCACAAACCACACATGGATCAACCACTAGAGTCATTGCATGTGTGTTATTTCCACAACCCACACATGGATCAACCACTAGAATCATTGCATATGTGTTATTTCCACAAACCACACATGGATCAACCACTAGAGTCATTGCACGTGTCTTCTTTCCACAATCCACACATGGATCAACCACTAGAGTCATTGCATGTTTGTTCTTATACTAAAACCACAAACCAGCACTAGAGTCATTACATGTGTGTTCTTTTCCACAAACCACACATGGATCCACTAGACTCATTGCATGTGTGTTCTTTTCCACAAAACAACTAATGGATCCACCAGTGGTCATTGCATGTGTGTTCTTTCCACAAACCACATGTGGACCCACTAGAGTCATTGCATGCGTGTTATTTCCACAAACCACACATGGATCAACCACTAGAGTCATTGCATGTGTGTTATTTCCACAAACCACACATAGATCAACCACTAGAGTCATTGCATATGTGTTATTTCTACAAACCACACATGGATCAACCACTAGAGTCATTGCATGGTTGTTCTTATACTAAAACCAACACTAGAGTCATTGCATGTGTGTTCTTTTCACAAACTACATGTGGACCCACTAGAGTCATTGCATGTGTGTTCTTATACTAAAACTAGCACTAGAGTCATTGCATGTGTGTTCTTTTCCATAAACCACTTATGGATCCATTACAGTCATTGCATGTGTGTTATTTCCACAAACCACACATGGATAAACCACTAGAGTCATTGCATGTGTGTTATTTCCACAAACCACACATGGATCAACCACTAGAGTCCTTGCATGTGTGTGTTCTTTTCCACAAACCACACATGGATCCACCACTAGAGTCATTGCATGTGTGTTCTTATACTAAAACAAACACTAGAGTCATTGCATGTGTGTTCTTTCCACAAACCACACATGGATCAACCAGTGGTCATTGCATGTGTCTTCTTTTCCACAAACCACACATGGATCCACCAGTGGTCATTGCATGTGTGTTCTTTCCACAAATCACATATGGATCAACCAGAGTCATTCCATGTGTGTTCTTTCCACAAACCACACATGGATCAACCACTAGAGTCATTGAATGTTGTTCTTATACCAAAACCACAAACCAGCACTAGAGTCATTGCATGTGTGTTCTTTTCCACAAACCACACATGGTTCCACTAGACTCATTGCATGTGTGTTCTTTTCCACAAACAACTTATGGATCAACCAGTGGTCATTGCATGTGTGTTCTTTTCACAAACCACATGTGGACCCACCAGAGTCATTGCATGTGTGTTCTTATACTAAAACTAGCACTAGAGTCATTACATGTGTGTTCTATCCACAAACCACACATGGATCCACCACTGTCATTGCATGTGTTTTTTTCCACAAACCACACTTGGATCAACCACTAGAGTCATTCCATGTGTGTTCTTTCCACAAGCGACACATGGATCAACCACTAGAGTCATTGCATGTGTGTTATTTCCACAAAACACACATGGATCAACCACTAGAGTCATTGCATGTGTATTCTTATACTAAAACCACCATTAGAGTCATTGCATGTGTGTTCTTTCCACAAACCACACATGGATCAACCATTAGAGTCATTGCATGTTTGTTATTTCCACAAACCACCCATGGATCAACCACTAGAGTCATTGCATGTGTGTTCTTATACTAAAACCAACATTAGAGTCATTGCATGTGTGTTCTTTCCACAAACCACACATGGATCCACAAGTGGTCATTGCATGTGCGGTCTTTCCACAAACCACATATGGATCAACCAGAGTCATTGCATGTGTGTTCTTTCCACAAACCACACATGGATCAACCACTAGAGTCATTGCATGTTTGTTCTTATACTAAAACCACAAACCAGCACTAGATTCATTGCATGTGTGTTCTTTTCCACAAACCACACATGGATCCACTAGACTCATTGCATGTGTGTTCTTTTCCACAAAGAACTTATGGATCAACCAGTGGTCATTGTATGTGTGTTCTTTTCACAAACCACATGTAGACCCACTAGAGTCATTGCATGTGTGTTCTTATACTAAAACTGGCACTAGAGTCATTGGATGTGTGTTCTATCCACAAACCATACGTGGATCCATCACTGTCATTGCATGTTTGTTCTTTCCACAAAACACATATGGATCAACCACTAGAGTCATTGCATGTGTGTTCTTATCACAAACCACATATGGATCAACAAGTGGTCATTGCATCTGTGTTCTTTTCCATAAAGCACTTATGGATCCATGACAGTCATTGCATGTGTGTTATTTCCACAAACCACACATGGATCAACCACTAGAGTCATTGCATGTGTGTTATTTCCACAAACCACACATGGATCAACCACTAGAGTCATTGCGTGTGTGTTCTTATACTAAAAGCAACACTAGAGTCATTGCATGTGTGTTCTTTCCACAAACCACACATGGATCAACCAGTATTTATTGCATGTGTGTTCTTTTCCACAAACCACACATGGATCCACCAGTGGTCATTGCATGTGTGTTCTTTCCACAAACCACATATGGATCAACCAGAGTCATTGCATGTGTGTTCTTTCCACAAACCACACATGGATCAACCACTATAAGAATTGCATGTTTGTTCTTATGCTAAAACCACAAACCGGCACTAGATTCATTGCATGTGTGTTCTTTTGCACAAACCACACATGGAGCCACTAGACTCATTGCATGTGTGTTCTTTTCCACAAACAACTTACGGATCAACCAGTGGTCATTGCATGTGTGTTTTTTTCACAAACCACATGTGGACCCACTAGAGTCATTGCATGTGTGTTCTTATACTAAAACTAGCAATAGAGTCATTGCATGTGTGTTCTTTCAACAAACCACACATGGATCCACCACTGTCATTGCATGTGTGTTCTTTTCACAAACCACACATGAATCAACCACTAGAGTTATTGCATGTGTGTTCTTTCCACAAACCACATATGGATCAACCTGTGGTCATTGCATGTGTGTTCTTTTCCATAAACCACTTATGGATCCATTACAGTCATTGCATGTGTGTTATTTCCACAAACCACACATGGATCAACCACTAGAGTCATTGTATGTGTGTTATTTCCACAAACCACACATGGATCAACCACTAGAGTCATTACATATGTGTTATTTCCACAAACCACACATGGATCAACCACTAGAGTCATTGCATGTGTGTTCTTTCCACAAACCACACATGGATCAACCACTAGAGTCATTGCATGTTTGTTCTTATACTAAAACCACAAACCAGCACTAGAGTCATTGCATGTGTGTTCTTGTCCACAAACCACACATGGATCCACTAGAATCATTGCATGTCTGTTATTTTCTAGAAACAACTTATGGATCCATCAGTGGTCATTGCATGTGTGTTATTTCTACAAACCACACATGGATCAACCACTAGAGTCATTGCATGTGTGTTGTTTCCACAAACCACACATGGATCAACCACTAGAGTCATTTCATGTGTGTTCTTATACTAAAACCAACACTAGAGTCATTGCATGTATGTTATTTTCACAAACCACACATGGATCAACCACTAGAGTCATTGCATGTGTTTTATTTCCACAAACCACACATGTATCAACCAATGGTCATTGCATGTGTGTTCTTTTCCACAAACCACACATGGATCCACCAGTGGTCATTGCATGTGTGTTCTTTCCACAAACCACATATGGATCAACCAGAGTCATTGCATGTGTGTTCTTTCCAAAAACCACATATGGATCAACCACTAGAGTCATTACATGTTTGTTCTTATACTAAAACCACAAACCAACACTAGAGTCATTGCATGTGTGTTCTTTTCCACAAACCACACATGGATCCACTAGACTCATTGCATGTGTGTTCTTTTCCACAAACAACTTATGGATCAACCAGTGGTCATTGCATGTGTGTTCTTTTCACAAACCACATGTGAACCCACTAGAGTGATTGCATGTGTGTTCTTATACACAAACTAGCACTACAGTCATTGCATGTGTGTCCTATCCACAAACCACACATGGATCCACCACTATCATTGCATGTGTGTTCTTTCCACAAACCACACATGGATCAACCACTAGAGTTATTGAATGTGTGTTCTTTCCACAAACCAGATATGGATCAACCAGTGGTCATTGCATGTGTGTTCTTTCTACAAACCACACATGGATCCACCAGTGGTCATTGCATGTGTGTTCTTTCCACAAACCACATATGTATCAACCAGAGTCATTGCATGTGTGTTCTTTCCACAAACCACACATGGATCAACCACTAGAGTCATTGCATGTTTGTTCTTATACTAAAACCACAAACCAGCACTAGAGTCATTGCATGTGTGTTCTTTTTCACAAACCACACATGGATCCACTAGACTCATTGCATGTGTGTTCTTTTCCACAAAGAACTTATGGATCAATCAGTGGTGATTGTATGTGTGTTTTTTCACAAACCACATGTGGACCCACTAGAGTCATTGCATGTGTGTTCTTATACTAAAACTAGCACTAGAGTCATTGCATGTGTGTTCTATCCACAAACCATACATGGATCCACCACTGTCATTGCATGTTTGTTCTTTCCACAAACCACACATGGATCAACCACTAGAGTCATTGCATGTGTGTTCTTATACTAAAAGCAACACTAGAGTCATTGCATGTGTGTTCTTTCCACAAACCACACATGGATCAACCAGTATTTATTGCATGTGTGTTCTTTTCCACAAACCACACATGGATCCACCAGTGGTCATTGCATGTGTGTTCTTTCCACAAACCACATATGGATCAACCAGAGTCATTGCATGTGTGTTCTTTCCAAAAACCACATATGGATCAACCACTAGAGTCATTACATGTTTGTTCTTATACTAAAACCACAAACCAACACTAGAGTCATTGCATGTGTGTTCTTTTCCACAAACCACACATGGATCCACTAGACTCATTGCATGTGTGTTCTTTTCCACAAACAACTTATGGATCAACCAGTGGTCATTGCATGTGTGTTCTTTTCACAAACCACATGTGAACCCACTAGAGTGATTGCATGTGTGTTCTTATACACAAACTAGCACTACAGTCATTGCATGTGTGTCCTATCCACAAACCACACATGGATCCACCACTATCATTGCATGTGTGTTCTTTCCACAAACCACACATGGATCAACCACTAGAGTTATTGAATGTGTGTTCTTTCCACAAACCAGATATGGATCAACCAGTGGTCATTGCATGTGTGTTCTTTCTACAAACCACACATGGATCCACCAGTGGTCATTGCATGTGTGTTCTTTCCACAAACCACATATGTATCAACCAGAGTCATTGCATGTGTGTTCTTTCCACAAACCACACATGGATCAACCACTAGAGTCATTGCATGTTTGTTCTTATACTAAAACCACAAACCAGCACTAGAGTCATTGCATGTGTGTTCTTTTTCACAAACCACACATGGATCCACTAGACTCATTGCATGTGTGTTCTTTTCCACAAAGAACTTATGGATCAATCAGTGGTGATTGTATGTGTGTTTTTTCACAAACCACATGTGGACCCACTAGAGTCATTGCATGTGTGTTCTTATACTAAAACTAGCACTAGAGTCATTGCATGTGTGTTCTATCCACAAACCATACATGGATCCACCACTGTCATTGCATGTTTGTTCTTTCCACAAACCACACATGGATCAACCACTAGAGTCATTGCATGTGTGTTCTTATACTAAAAGCAACACTAGAGTCATTGCATGTGTGTTCTTTCCACAAACCACACATGGATCAACCAGTATTTATTGCATGTGTGTTCTTTTCCACAAACCACACATGGATCCACCAGTGGTCATTGCATGTGTGTTCTTTCCACAAACCACATATGGATCAACCAGAGTCATTGCATGTGTGTTCTTTCCACAAACCACACATGGATCAACCACTATAAGAATTGCATGTTTGTTCTTATGCTAAAACCACAAACCGGCACTAGATTCATTGCATGTGTGTTCTTTTGCACAAACCACACATGGAGCCACTAGACTCATTGCATGTGTGTTCTTTTCCACAAACAACTTACGGATCAACCAGTGGTCATTGCATGTGTGTTCTTTTCACAAACCACATGTGGACCCACTAGAGTCATTGCATGTGTGTTCTTATACTAAAACTAGCAATAGAGTCATTGCATGTGTGTTCTTTCAACAAACCACACATGGATCCACCACTGTCATTGCATGTGTGTTCTTTTCACAAACCACACATGAATCAACCACTAGAGTTATTGCATGTGTGTTCTTTCCACAAACCACATATGGATCAACCTGTGGTCATTGCATGTGTGTTCTTTTCCATAAACCACTTATGGATCCATTACAGTCATTGCATGTGTGTTATTTCCACAAACCACACATGGATCAACCACTAGAGTCATTGTATGTGTGTTATTTCCACAAACCACACATGGATCAACCACTAGAGTCATTACATATGTGTTATTTCCACAAACCACACATGGATCAACCACTAGAGTCATTGCATGTGTGTTCTTTTTACAAACCACACATGGATCAACCACTAGAGTCATTGCATGTTTGTTCTTATACTAAAACCACAAACCAGCACTAGAGTCATTGCATGTGTGTTCTTGTCCACAAACCACACATGGATCCACTAGAATCATTGCATGTCTGTTATTTTCTAGAAACAACTTATGGATCCATCAGTGGTCATTGCATGTGTGTTATTTCTACAAACCACACATGGATCAACCACTAGAGTCATTGCATGTGTGTTGTTTCCACAAACCACACATGGATCAACCACTAGAGTCATTTCATGTGTGTTCTTATACTAAAACCAACACTAGAGTCATTGCATGTATGTTATTTTCACAAACCACACATGGATCAACCACTAGAGTCATTGCATGTGTTTTATTTCCACAAACCACACATGTATCAACCAATGGTCATTGCATGTGTGTTCTTTTCCACAAACCACACATGGATCCACCAGTGGTCATTGCATGTGTGTTCTTTCCACAAACCACATATGGATCAACCAGAGTCATTGCATGTGTGTTCTTTCCAAAAACCACATATGGATCAACCACTAGAGTCATTACATGTTTGTTCTTATACTAAAACCACAAACCAACACTAGAGTCATTGCATGTGTGTTCTTTTCCACAAACCACACATGGATCCACTAGACTCATTGCATGTGTGTTCTTTTCCACAAACAACTTATGGATCAACCAGTGGTCATTGCATGTGTGTTCTTTTCACAAACCACATGTGAACCCACTAGAGTGATTGCATGTGTGTTCTTATACACAAACTAGCACTACAGTCATTGCATGTGTGTCCTATCCACAAACCACACATGGATCCACCACTATCATTGCATGTGTGTTCTTTCCACAAACCACACATGGATCAACCACTAGAGTTATTGAATGTGTGTTCTTTCCACAAACCAGATATGGATCAACCAGTGGTCATTGCATGTGTGTTCTTTCTACAAACCACACATGGATCCACCAGTGGTCATTGCATGTGTGTTCTTTCCACAAACCACATATGTATCAACCAGAGTCATTGCATGTGTGTTCTTTCCACAAACCACACATGGATCAACCACTAGAGTCATTGCATGTTTGTTCTTATACTAAAACCACAAACCAGCACTAGAGTCATTGCATGTGTGTTCTTTTTCACAAACCACACATGGATCCACTAGACTCATTGCATGTGTGTTCTTTTCCACAAAGAACTTATGGATCAATCAGTGGTGATTGTATGTGTGTTTTTTCACAAACCACATGTGGACCCACTAGAGTCATTGCATGTGTGTTCTTATACTAAAACTAGCACTAGAGTCATTGCATGTGTGTTCTATCCACAAACCATACATGGATCCACCACTGTCATTGCATGTTTGTTCTTTCCACAAACCACACATGGATCAACCACTAGAGTCATTGCATGTGTGTTCTTATCACACACCACATATGGATCAATCAGTGGTCACTGCATGTGTGTTCTTTTCCTTAAACCACTTGTGGGTCCATTACAGTCATTGCATGTGTGTTATTTCCACAAACCACACATGGATCAACCACTAGAGTCATTGCATGTGTGTTATTTCCTCAAACCACACATGGATCAACCACTAGAGTCATTGCATGTGTGTGTTGTTTTCCACAAACCACACATGGATCCACCACTAGAGTCATTGCATGTGTGTTCTTTCCACAAACCACACATGGATCAACCAGTGGTCATTGCATGTGTGTTCTTTTCCACAAACCACACATGGATCCACCAGTGGTCATTGCATGTGTGTTCTTTCCACAAACCACATATGGATCAACCAGAGTCATTGCATGTGTGTTCTTTCCACAAACCACACATGGATTAACCACTAGAAGAATTGCATGTTTGTTCTTATGCTAAAACCACAAACCGGCACTAGATTCATTGCATGTGTGCTCTTTTCCACAAACCACACATGGAGCCACTAGACTCATTGCATGTGTGTTCTTTTCCACAAACAACTTATGGATCACCCAGTGGTCATTGCATCTGTGTTCTTTTCACAAACCACATGTGGACCCGCTAGAGTCATTGCATGTGTGTTCTTATACTAAAACTAGCACTAGAGTCATTGCATGTGTGTTCTATCCACAAACCACACATGGATCCACCATTGTCATTGCATGTGTGTTCTTTTCACAAACCACACATGGATCAACCACTAGAGTTATTGCATGTGTGTTCTTTACACAAACCACATATGGATCAACCAGTGGTAATAGCATGTGTGTTCTTTTCCATAAACCACTTATGGATCCATTACACTCATTGCATGTGTGTTATATCCACAAACCACACATGGATCAACCACTAGTCATTGCATGTGTGTTATTTCCACAAACCACACATGGATCAACCACTAGAGTCATTGCATATGTGTTATTTCCACAAACCACACATGGATCAACCACTAGAGTCATTGCATGTGTCTTCTTTCCACAAACCACACATGGATTAACCACTAGAGTCATTGCATGTTTGTTCTTATACTAAAACCACAAACCAGCACTAGAGTCATTGCATGTGTGTTCTTTTCCACAAACCACACATGGATCCACTAGACTCATTGCATGTGTGTTCTTTTCCAGAAACAACTTATGGCTCCACCAGTGGTCATTGCATGTGTCTTCTTTCCACAAACCACATGTGGACCCACTAGAGTCATTGCATGTGTGTTATTTCCACAAACCACACATGGATCAACCACTAGAGTCATTGAATGTGTGTTATTTCCACAAACCACACATGGATCAACCACTAGAGTCATTGCATATGTGTTATTTCCACAAACCACACATGGATCAACCACTAGAGTCATTGCATGTGTGTTCTTATACTAAAACCAACACTAGAGTCATTGCATGTGTGTTCTTTTCACAAAACACACATGGATCAACCACTAGAGTCATTGCATGTGTTTTATTTCCACAAACCACACATGTATCAACCAATGGTCATTGCATGTGTGTTCTTTTCCACAAACCACACATGGATCCACCAGTGGTCATTGCATGTGTGTTCTTTCCACAAACCACATGTGGATCAACCAGAGTCATTGCATGTGTGTTCTTTCCACAAACCACATATGGATCAACCACTAGATTCATTACATGTTTGTTATTATACTAAAACCACAAACCAACACTAGAGTCATTGCATGTGTGTTCTTTTCCACAAACAACTTATGGATCAACCAGTGGTCATTGCATGTGTGTTCTTTTCACAAACCACATGTGAACCCACTAGAGTCATTGCATGTGTGTTCTTATACACAAACGAGCACTAGAGTCATTACATGTGTGTTATATCCACAAACCACATAGGGATCCACCACTGTCATTGCATGTGTGTTCTTTCCACAAACCACACATGGATCAACCACTAGAGTTATTGCATGTGTGTTCTTTCCACAAACCACATATGGATCAACCAGTGGTCATTGCATGTGTGTTCTTTTACATAAACCACTTATGGATCCATTACATGTGTGTTCTTTCCACAAACCACACATGGATCAACCAGTATTTATTGCATGTGTGTTCTTTTCCACAAACCACACATGGATCCACCAGTGGTCATTGCATGTGTGTTCTTTCCACAAACCACATATGGATCAACCAGAGTCATTGCATGTGTGTTCTTTCCACAAACCACACATGGATCAACCACTATAAGAATTGCATGTTTGTTCTTATGCTAAAACCACAAACCGGCACTAGATTCATTGCATGTGTGTTCTTTTGCACAAACCACACATGGAGCCACTAGACTCATTGCATGTGTGTTCTTTTCCACAAACAACTTACGGATCAACCAGTGGTCATTGCATGTGTGTTCTTTTCACAAACCACATGTGGACCCACTAGAGTCATTGCATGTGTGTTCTTATACTAAAACTAGCAATAGAGTCATTGCATGTGTGTTCTTTCAACAAACCACACATGGATCCACCACTGTCATTGCATGTGTGTTCTTTTCACAAACCACACATGAATCAACCACTAGAGTTATTGCATGTGTGTTCTTTCCACAAACCACATATGGATCAACCTGTGGTCATTGCATGTGTGTTCTTTTCCATAAACCACTTATGGATCCATTACAGTCATTGCATGTGTGTTATTTCCACAAACCACACATGGATCAACCACTAGAGTCATTGTATGTGTGTTATTTCCACAAACCACACATGGATCAACCACTAGAGTCATTACATATGTGTTATTTCCACAAACCACACATGGATCAACCACTAGAGTCATTGCATGTGTGTTCTTTCCACAAACCACACATGGATCAACCACTAGAGTCATTGCATGTTTGTTCTTATACTAAAACCACAAACCAGCACTAGAGTCATTGCATGTGTGTTCTTGTCCACAAACCACACATGGATCCACTAGAATCATTGCATGTCTGTTATTTTCTAGAAACAACTTATGGATCCATCAGTGGTCATTGCATGTGTGTTATTTCTACAAACCACACATGGATCAACCACTAGAGTCATTGCATGTGTGTTGTTTCCACAAACCACACATGGATCAACCACTAGAGTCATTTCATGTGTGTTCTTATACTAAAACCAACACTAGAGTCATTGCATGTATGTTATTTTCACAAACCACACATGGATCAACCACTAGAGTCATTGCATGTGTTTTATTTCCACAAACCACACATGTATCAACCAATGGTCATTGCATGTGTGTTCTTTTCCACAAACCACACATGGATCCACCAGTGGTCATTGCATGTGTGTTCTTTCCACAAACCACATATGGATCAACCAGAGTCATTGCATGTGTGTTCTTTCCAAAAACCACATATGGATCAACCACTAGAGTCATTACATGTTTGTTCTTATACTAAAACCACAAACCAACACTAGAGTCATTGCATGTGTGTTCTTTTCCACAAACCACACATGGATCCACTAGACTCATTGCATGTGTGTTCTTTTCCACAAACAACTTATGGATCAACCAGTGGTCATTGCATGTGTGTTCTTTTCACAAACCACATGTGAACCCACTAGAGTGATTGCATGTGTGTTCTTATACACAAACTAGCACTACAGTCATTGCATGTGTGTCCTATCCACAAACCACACATGGATCCACCACTATCATTGCATTTGTGTTCTTTCCACAAACCACACATGGATCAACCACTAGAGTTATTGAATGTGTGTTCTTTCCACAAACCAGATATGGATCAACCAGTGGTCATTGCATGTGTGTTCTTTCTACAAACCACACATGGATCCACCAGTGGTCATTGCATGTGTGTTCTTTCCACAAACCACATATGTATCAACCAGAGTCATTGCATGTGTGTTCTTTCCACAAACCACACATGGATCAACCACTAGAGTCATTGCATGTTTGTTCTTATACTAAAACCACAAACCAGCACTAGAGTCATTGCATGTGTGTTCTTTTTCACAAACCACACATGGATCCACTAGACTCATTGCATGTGTGTTCTTTTCCACAAAGAACTTATGGATCAATCAGTGGTGATTGTATGTGTGTTTTTTCACAAACCACATGTGGACCCACTAGAGTCATTGCATGTGTGTTCTT
Organism: Avena sativa; assembly: GCA_916181665.1. Lineage (NCBI taxonomy): Eukaryota > Viridiplantae > Streptophyta > Magnoliopsida > Poales > Poaceae > Avena > Avena sativa. Next base: position 63,959,688 of record OV702287.1, on the reverse strand, counting down.
ATACTAAAACTAGCACTAGAGTCATTGCATGTGTGTTCTATCCACAAACCATACATGGATCCACCACTGTCATTGCATGTTTGTTCTTTCCACAAACCACACATGGATCAACCACTAGAGTCATTGCATGTGTGTTCTTATCACACACCACATATGGATCAATCAGTGGTCACTGCATGTGTGTTCTTTTCCTTAAACCACTTGTGGGTCCATTACAGTCATTGCATGTGTGTTATTTCCACAAACCACACATGGATCAACCACTAGAGTCATTGCATGTGTGTTATTTCCTCAAACCACACATGGATCAACCACTAGAGTCATTGCATGTGTGTGTTGTTTTCCACAAACCACACATGGATCCACCACTAGAGTCATTGCATGTGTGTTCTTTCCACAAACCACACATGGATCAACCAGTGGTCATTGCATGTGTGTTCTTTTCCACAAACCACACATGGATCCACCAGTGGTCATTGCATGTGTGTTCTTTCCACAAACCACATATGGATCAACCAGAGTCATTGCATGTGTGTTCTTTCCACAAACCACACATGGATTAACCACTAGAAGAATTGCATGTTTGTTCTTATGCTAAAACCACAAACCGGCACTAGATTCATTGCATGTGTGCTCTTTTCCACAAACCACACATGGAGCCACTAGACTCATTGCATGTGTGTTCTTTTCCACAAACAACTTATGGATCACCCAGTGGTCATTGCATCTGTGTTCTTTTCACAAACCACATGTGGACCCGCTAGAGTCATTGCATGTGTGTTCTTATACTAAAACTAGCCCTAGAGTCATTGCATGTGTGTTCTATCCACAAACCACACATGGATCCACCATTGTCATTGCATGTGTGTTCTTTTCACAAACCACACATGGATCAACCACTAGAGTTATTGCATGTGTGTTCTTTACACAAACCACATATGGATCAACCAGTGGTAATAGCATGTGTGTTCTTTTCCATAAACCACTTATGGATCCATTACACTCATTGCATGTGTGTTATATCCACAAACCACACATGGATCAACCACTAGTCATTGCATGTGTGTTATTTCCACAAACCACACATGGATCAACCACTAGAGTCATTGCATATGTGTTATTTCCACAAACCACACATGGATCAACCACTAGAGTCATTGCATGTGTCTTCTTTCCACAAACCACACATGGATTAACCACTAGAGTCATTGCATGTTTGTTCTTATACTAAAACCACAAACCAGCACTAGAGTCATTGCATGTGTGTTCTTTTCCACAAACCACACATGGATCCACTAGACTCATTGCATGTGTGTTCTTTTCCAGAAACAACTTATGGCTCCACCAGTGGTCATTGCATGTGTCTTCTTTCCACAAACCACATGTGGACCCACTAGAGTCATTGCATGTGTGTTATTTCCACAAACCACACATGGATCAACCACTAGAGTCATTGAATGTGTGTTATTTCCACAAACCACACATGGATCAACCACTAGAGTCATTGCATATGTGTTATTTCCACAAACCACACATGGATCAACCACTAGAGTCATTGCATGTGTGTTCTTATACTAAAACCAACACTAGAGTCATTGCATGTGTGTTCTTTTCACAAAACACACATGGATCAACCACTAGAGTCATTGCATGTGTTTTATTTCCACAAACCACACATGTATCAACCAATGGTCATTGCATGTGTGTTCTTTTCCACAAACCACACATGGATCCACCAGTGGTCATTGCATGTGTGTTCTTTCCACAAACCACATGTGGATCAACCAGAGTCATTGCATGTGTGTTCTTTCCACAAACCACATATGGATCAACCACTAGATTCATTACATGTTTGTTATTATACTAAAACCACAAACCAACACTAGAGTCATTGCATGTGTGTTCTTTTCCACAAACAACTTATGGATCAACCAGTGGTCATTGCATGTGTGTTCTTTTCACAAACCACATGTGAACCCACTAGAGTCATTGCATGTGTGTTCTTATACACAAACGAGCACTAGAGTCATTACATGTGTGTTCTATCCACAAAACACACAGGGATCCACCACTGTCATTGCATGTGTGTTCTTTCCACAAACCACACATGGATCAACCACTAGAGTTATTGCATGTGTGTTCTTTCCACAAACCACATATGGATCAACCAGTGGTCATTGCATGTGTGTTCTTTTACATAAACCACTTATGGATCCATTACATGTGTGTTCTTTCCACAAACCACACATGGATCAACCACTAGAGTCATTGCATGTTTGTTCTTATAATAAAACCACAAACCAGCACTAGAGTCATTACATGTGTGTTCTTTTCCACAAACCACACATGGATCCACTAGACTCATTGCATGTGTGTTCTTTTCCACAAAAAACTTATGGATCAACCAGTGGTCATTGCATGTGTGTTCTTTTCACAAACCACATGTGGACCCACTAGAGTCATTGCATGTGTGTTCTTATACACCAACTAGCACTAGAATCATTGCATGTGTGTTCGATCCACAAACCACACATGGATCCACCACTATCATTGCATGTGTGTTCTTTCCACAAACCACACATGGATCAACCACTAGAGTCATTGCATGTGTGTTCTTATCACACACAACATATGGATCAATCAGTGGTCATTGCATGTGTGTTCTTTTCCATAAACCACTTGTGGATCCATTACAGTCATTGCATGTGTGTTATTTCCACAAACCACACATGGATCAACCACTAGAGTCATTACATGTGTGTTATTTCCTCAAATCACACATGGATCAACCACTAGAGTCATTGCATGTGTTTTTTTCCCCACAAACCACACATGGATCCACCACTAGAGTCATTGCATGTGTGTTCTTATACTAAATCCAACACTAGAGTCATTGCATGTGTGTTCTTTCAACAAACCACACATGGATCAACCAGTGGTCATTGCATGTGTGTTCTTTTCCACAAACCACACATGGATCCACCAGTGGTCATTGCATGTGTGTTCTTTCCACAAACCACATATGGATCAACCAGAATCATTGCATGTGTGTTCTTTCCACAAACAACACATGGATTAACCACTAGAGTCATTGCATGTTTGTTCTTATACCAAAACCACAAACCAGCACTAGAGTCATTGCATGTGTGTTCTTCTCCACAAACCACACATGGATCCACTAGACTCATTACATGTGTGTTCTTTTCCACAAACAACTTATGGATCAACCAGTGGTCATTGCATGTGTGTTCTTTTAACAAACCACATGTGGACCCACTAGAGTCATTGCATGTGTGTTCTTATACTAAATCTAGCAATAGAGTCATTGCATGTGTGTTCTATCCACAAACCACACATGGATCCACCACTGTCATTGCATGTGTGTTTTTTTCCACAAACCACACATGGATCAACCACTAGAGTCATTGCATGTGTGTTCTTTCCACAAACGACACATGGATCAACCACTAGAGTCATTGCATGTGTGTTATTTCCACAAACCACACATGGATCAACCACTAGAGTCATTGCATGTGTGTTCTTATACTAAAACCAACACTAGAGTCATTGCATGTGTGTTCTTTCCACAAACCACACATGGATCAACCAGTGGTCATTGCATGTGTGTTCTTTTCCACAAACCACACATGGATCCACTAGTGGTCATTGCATGTGTGTTCTTTCCACAAACCACATATGGATCAACCATAGTCATTGCATGTGTGTTCTTTGCACAAACCACACATGGATCAACCACTAGAGTCATTCCATGTTTGTTCTTATACTAAAACCACAAATCAGCACTACAGTCATTGCATGTGTGTTCTTTTCCACAAACCACACATGGATCCACTAGACTCATTGCATGTGTGTTCTTTTCAACAAACAACTTATGGATCAACCAGTGGTCATTGCATGTGTGTTCTTTTCACAAACTACATGTGGACCCACTAGAGTCATTGCATGTGTGTTCTTATACTAAAACTAGCACAAGAGTCATTGCATGTGTGTTCTTTTCCATAAATCACTTATGGATCCATTACAGTCATTGCATGTGTGTTATTTCCACAAACCACACATGGATAAACCACTAGAGTCATTGCATGTGTGTTATTTCCACAAACCACACATGGATCAACCACTAGAGTCATTGCATGTGTGTTATTTCCACAAACCACACATGGATCAACCACTAGAGTCATTGCATGTGTGTTCTTATACTAAAACCAACACTAGAGTCATTGCATGTGTGTTCTTTCCACAAACCACACATGGATCAACTAGTGGTCATTGCACATGTGTTCTTTTCCACAAACCACACATAGATCCACCAGTGGTCATTGCATGTGTGTTCTTTCCACAAACCACATATGGATCAACCAGAATCATTACATGTGTGTTCTTTCCACAAGCCACACATGGATCAACCACTAGAAGAATTGCATGTTTGTTCTTATACGAAAACCACAAACCGGCACTAGAGTCATTGCATGTGTGTTCTTTTCCACAAACCACACATGGATCCACTAGACTCATTGCATGTGTGTTCTTTTCCACAAACAACTTATGGATCAACCAGTGGTCATTGCATGTGTGTTCTTTTCACAAACCACATGTGGACCCACTAGAGTCATTGCATGTGTGTTCTTATACTAAAACTAGCACTAGAGTCATTGCATGTGTGTTCTATCCAGAAACCACACATGGATCCACCACTGTCATTGCATGTGTGTTCTTTTAACAAACCACACATGGATCAACCACTAGAGTTATTGCATGTGTGTTCTTTGCACAAACCACATATGGATCAACCAGTGGTCATTGCATGTGTGTTGTTTTCCATAAACCACTTATGGATCTATTACACTCATTGCATGTGTGTTATTTCCAAAAACCACACATGGATCAACCACTAGAGTCATTGCATGTGTGTTATTTCCACAAACCACACATGGATCAACCACTAGAGTCATTGCATATGTGTTATTTCCACAAACCACACATGGATCAACCACTAGAGTCATTGCATGTGTGTTCTTTCCACAAACCACACATGGATCAACCACTAGAGTCATTGCATGTTTGTTCTTATACTAAAACCACAAACCAGCACTAGAGTCATTGCATGTGTGTTCTTTTCCACAAACCACACATGGATCAACCACTAGAGTTATTGCATGTGTGTTCTTTCCACAAACCACATATGGATCAACCAGTGGTCATTGCATGTGTGTTCTTTTACATAAACCACTTATGGATCCATTACATGTGTGTTCTTTCCACAAACCACACATGGATCAACCACTAGAGTCATTGCATGTTTGTTCTTATAATAAAACCACAAACCAGCACTAGAGTCATTACATGTGTGTTCTTTTCCACAAACCACACATGGATCCACTAGACTCATTGCATGTGTGTTCTTTTCCACAAACAACTTATGGATCAACCAGTGGTCATTGCATGTGTGTTCTTTTCACAAACCACATGTGGACCCACTAGAGTCATTGCATGTGTGTTCTTATACACCAACTAGCACTAGAATCATTGCATGTGTGTTCGATCCACAAACCACACATGGATCCACCACTATCATTGCATGTGTGTTCTTTCCACAAACCACACATGGATCAACCACTAGAGTCATTGCATGTGTGTTCTTATCACACACAACATATGGATCAATCAGTGGTCATTGCATGTGTGTTCTTTTCCATAAACCACTTGTGGATCCATTACAGTCATTGCATGTGTGTTATTTCCACAAACCACACATGGATCAACCACTAGAGTCATTACATGTGTGTTATTTCCTCAAATCACACATGGATCAACCACTAGAGTCATTGCATGTGTTTTTTTTTCCCACAAACCACACATGGATCCACCACTAGAGTCATTGCATGTGTGTTCTTATACTAAATCCAACACTAGAGTCATTGCATGTGTGTTCTTTCAACAAACCACACATGGATCAACCAGTGGTCATTGCATGTGTGTTCTTTTCCACAAACCACACATGGATCCACCAGTGGTCATTGCATGTGTGTTCTTTCCACAAACCACATATGGATCAACCAGAATCATTGCATGTGTGTTCTTTCCACAAACCACACATGGATTAACCACTAGAGTCATTGCATGTTTGTTCTTATACCAAAACCACAAACCAGCACTAGAGTCATTGCATGTGTGTTCTTCTCCACAAACCACACATGGATCCACTAGACTCATTACATGTGTGTTCTTTTCCACAAACAACTTATGGATCAACCAGTGGTCATTGCATGTGTGTTCTTTTAACAAACCACATGTGGACCCACTAGAGTCATTGCATGTGTGTTCTTATACTAAATCTAGCACTAGAGTCATTGCATGTGTGTTCTATCCACAAACCACACATGGATCCACCACTGTCATTGCATGTGTGTTTTTTTCCACAAACCACACATGGATCAACCACTAGAGTCATTGCATGTGTGTTCTTTCCACAAACGACACATGGATCAACCACTAGAGTCATTGCATGTGTGTTATTTCCACAAACCACACATGGATCAACCACTAGAGTCATTGCATGTGTGTTCTTATACTAAAACCAACACTAGAGTCATTGCATGTGTGTTCTTTCCACAAACCACACATGGATCAACCAGTGGTCATTGCATGTGTGTTCTTTTCCACAAACCACACATGGATCCACTAGTGGTCATTGCATGTGTGTTCTTTCCACAAACCACATATGGATCAACCATAGTCATTGCATGTGTGTTCTTTGCACAAACCACACATGGATCAACCACTAGAGTCATTCCATGTTTGTTCTTATACTAAAACCACAAATCAGCACTACAGTCATTGCATGTGTGTTCTTTTCCACAAACCACACATGGATCCACTAGACTCATTGCATGTGTGTTCTTTTCAACAAACAACTGATGGATCAACCAGTGGTCATTGCATGTGTGTTCTTTTCACAAACTACATGTGGACCCACTAGAGTCATTGCATGTGTGTTCTTATACTAAAACTAGCACAAGAGTCATTGCATGTGTGTTCTTTTCCATAAATCACTTATGGATCCATTACAGTCATTGCATGTGTGTTATTTCCACAAACCACACATGGATAAACCACTAGAGTCATTGCATGTGTGTTATTTCCACAAACCACACATGGATCAACCACTAGAGTCATTGCATGTTTGTTATTTCCACAAACCACACATGGATCAACCACTAGAGTCATTGCATGTGTGTTCTTATACTAAAACCAACACTAGAGTCATTGCATGTGTGTTCTTTCCACAAACCACACATGGATCAACTAGTGGTCATTGCACATGTGTTCTTTTCCACAAACCACACATAGATCCACCAGTGGTCATTGCATGTGTGTTCTTTCCACAAACCACATATGGATCAACCAGAATCATTACATGTGTGTTCTTTCCACAAGCCACACATGGATCAACCACTAGAAGAATTGCATGTTTGTTCTTATACGAAAACCACAAACCGGCACTAGAGTCATTGCATGTGTGTTCTTTTCCACAAACCACACATGGATCCACTAGACTCATTGCATGTGTGTTCTTTTCCACAAACAACTTATGGATCAACCAGTGGTCATTGCATGTGTGTTCTTTTCACAAACCACATGTGGACCCACTAGAGTCATTGCATGTGTGTTCTTATACTAAAACTAGCACTAGAGTCATTGCATGTGTGTTCTATCCAGAAACCACACATGGATCCACCACTGTCATTGCATGTGTGTTCTTTTAACAAACCACACATGGATCAACCACTAGAGTTATTGCATGTGTGTTCTTTGCACAAACCACATATGGATCAACCAGTGGTCATTGCATGTGTGTTGTTTTCCATAAACCACTTATGGATCTATTACACTCATTGCATGTGTGTTATTTCCAAAAACCACACATGGATCAACCACTAGAGTCATTGCATGTGTGTTATTTCCACAAACCACACATGGATCAACCACTAGAGTCATTGCATATGTGTTATTTCCACAAACCACACATGGATCAACCACTAGAGTCATTGCATGTGTGTTCTTTCCACAAACCACACATGGATCAACCACTAGAGTCATTGCATGTTTGTTCTTATACAAAAACCACAAACCAGCACTAGAGTCATTGCATGTGTGTTCTTTTCCACAAACCACACATGGATCCACTAGACTCACTGCATGTGTGTTCTTTTCCAGAAACAACTTCTGGATCCACCAGTGGTCATTGCATGTGTGTTCTTTCCAAAAACCATATGTGGTCCCACTAGAGTCATTGCATGTGTGTTATTTCCACAAACCACACATGGATCAACCACTAGAGTCATTGCATGTGTGTTATTTCCACAAACCACACATGGATCAACCACTAGAGTCATTGCATATGTATTATTTCCACAAACCACACATGGATCAACCACTAGAGTCATTGCATGTGTGTTATTTCCACAAACCACACATGGATCAACCAATGGTCATTGCATGTGTGTTCTTTTCCACAAACCACACATGGATCCACCAGTGGTCATTGCATGTGTGTTCTTTCCACAAACCACATATGGATCAACCAGAGTCATTGCATGTGTGTTCTTTCCACAAACCACATATGGATCAACCACTAGATTCATTACATGTTTGTTATTATACTAAAACCACAAACCAACACTAGAGTCATTGCATGTGTGTTCTTTTCCACAAACAACTTATGGATCAACCAGTGGTCATTGCATGTGTGTTCTTTTCACAAACCACATGTGAACCCACTAGAGTCATTGCATGTGTGTTCTTATACACAAACGAGCACTAGAGTCATTACATGTGTGTTCTATCCACAAACCACACAGGGATCCACCACTGTCATTGCATGTGTGTTCTTTCCACAAACCACACATGGATCAACCACTAGAGTTATTGCATGTGTGTTCTTTCCACAAACCACATATGGATCAACCAGTGGTCATTGCATGTGTGTTCTTTTACATAAACCACTTATGGATCCATTACATGTGTGTTCTTTCCACAAACCACACATGGATCAACCACTAGAGTCATTGCATGTTTGTTCTTATAATAAAACCACAAACCAGCACTAGAGTCATTACATGTGTGTTCTTTTCCACAAACCACACATGGATCCACTAGACTCATTGCATGTGTGTTCTTTTCCACAAACAACTTATGGATCAACCAGTGGTCATTGCATGTGTGTTCTTTTCACAAACCACATGTGGACCCACTAGAGTCATTGCATGTGTGTTCTTATACACCAACTAGCACTAGAATCATTGCATGTGTGTTCGATCCACAAACCACACATGGATCCACCACTATCATTGCATGTGTGTTCTTTCCACAAACCACACATGGATCAACCACTAGAGTCATTGCATGTGTGTTCTTATCACACACAACATATGGATCAATCAGTGGTCATTGCATGTGTGTTCTTTTCCATAAACCACTTGTGGATCCATTACAGTCATTGCATGTGTGTTATTTCCACAAACCACACATGGATCAACCACTAGAGTCATTACATGTGTGTTATTTCCTCAAATCACACATGGATCGACCACTAGAGTCATTGCATGTGTTTTTTTTTCCCACAAACCACACATGGATCCACCACTAGAGTCATTGCATGTGTGTTCTTATACTAAATCCAACACTAGAGTCATTGCATGTGTGTTCTTTCAACAAACCACACATGGATCAACCAGTGGTCATTGCATGTGTGTTCTTTTCCACAAACCACACATGGATCCACCAGTGGTCATTGCATGTGTGTTCTTTCCACAAACCACATATGGATCAACCAGAATCATTGCATGTGTGTTCTTTCCACAAACCACACATGGATTAACCACTAGAGTCATTGCATGTTTGTTCTTATACCAAAACCACAAACCAGCACTAGAGTCATTGCATGTGTGTTCTTCTCCACAAACCACACATGGATCCACTAGACTCATTACATGTGTGTTCTTTTCCACAAACAACTTATGGATCAACCAGTGGTCATTGCATGTGTGTTCTTTTAACAAACCACATGTGGACCCACTAGAGTCATTGCATGTGTGTTCTTATACTAAATCTAGCACTAGAGTCATTGCATGTGTGTTCTATCCACAAACCACACATGGATCCACCACTGTCATTGCATGTGTGTTTTTTTCCACAAACCACACATGGATCAACCACTAGAGTCATTGCATGTGTGTTCTTTCCACAAACGACACATGGATCAACCACTAGAGTCATTGCATGTGTGTTATTTCCACAAACCACACATGGATCAACCACTAGAGTCATTGCATGTGTGTTCTTATACTAAAACCAACACTAGAGTCATTGCATGTGTGTTCTTTCCACAAACCACACATGGATCAACCAGTGGTCATTGCATGTGTGTTCTTTTCCACAAACCACACATGGATCCACTAGTGGTCATTGCATGTGTGTTCTTTCCACAAACCACATATGGATCAACCATAGTCATTGCATGTGTGTTCTTTGCACAAACCACACATGGATCAACCACTAGAGTCATTCCATGTTTGTTCTTATACTAAAACCACAAATCAGCACTAGAGTCATTGCATGTGTGTTCTTTTCCACAAACCACACATGGATCCACTAGACTCATTGCATGTGTGTTCTTTTCAACAAACAACTTATGGATCAACCAGTGGTCATTGCATGTGTGTTCTTTTCACAAACTACATGTGGACCCACTAGAGTCATTGCATGTGTGTTCTTATACTAAAACTAGCACAAGAGTCATTGCATGTGTGTTCTTTTCCATAAATCACTTATGGATCCATTACAGTCATTGCATGTGTGTTATTTCCACAAACCACACATGGATAAACCACTAGAGTCATTGCATGTGTGTTATTTCCACAAACCACACATGGATCAACCACTAGAGTCATTGCATGTGTGTTATTTCCACAAACCACACATGGATCAACCACTAGAGTCATTGCATGTGTGTTCTTATACTAAAACCAACACTAGAGTCATTGCATGTGTGTTCTTTCCACAAACCACACATGGATCAACTAGTGGTCATTGCACATGTGTTCTTTTCCACAAACCACACATAGATCCACCAGTGGTCATTGCATGTGTGTTCTTTCCACAAACCACATATGGATCAACCAGAATCATTACATGTGTGTTCTTTCCACAAGCCACACATGGATCAACCACTAGAAGAATTGCATGTTTGTTCTTATACGAAAACCACAAACCGGCACTAGAGTCATTGCATGTGTGTTCTTTTCCACAAACCACACATGGATCCACTAGACTCATTGCATGTGTGTTCTTTTCCACAAACAACTTATGGATCAACCAGTGGTCATTGCATGTGTGTTCTTTTCACAAACCACATGTGGACCCACTAGAGTCATTGCATGTGTGTTCTTATACTAAAACTAGCACTAGAGTCATTGCATGTGTGTTCTATCCAGAAACCACACATGGATCCACCACTGTCATTGCATGTGTGTTCTTTTAACAAACCACACATGGATCAACCACTAGAGTTATTGCATGTGTGTTCTTTGCACAAACCACATATGGATCAACCAGTGGTCATTGCATGTGTGTTGTTTTCCATAAACCACTTATGGATCTATTACACTCATTGCATGTGTGTTATTTCCAAAAACCACACATGGATCAACCACTAGAGTCATTGCATGTGTGTTATTTCCACAAACCACACATGGATCAACCACTAGAGTCATTTCATATGTGTTATTTCCACAAACCACACATGGATCAACCACTAGAGTCATTGCATGTGTCTTCTTTCCACAAACCACACATCGATCAACCACTAGAGTCATTGCATGTTTGTTCTTATACTAAAACCACAAACCAACACTAGAGTCATTGCATGTGTGTTCTTTTCACAAACCACATGTGAACCCACTAGACTCATTGCATGTGTGTTCTTATACACAAACTAGCACTAGAGTCATTGCATATGTGTTCTATCCACAAACCACGCATGGATCCACCACTGTTATTGCATGTGTGTTCTTTCCACAAACCACACATGGATCAACCACTAGAGTTATTGCGTGTGTGTTCTTTCCACAAACCACATATGGATCAACCAGTGGTCATTGTATGTGTGTTCTTTTCCATAAACCACTTATGGATCCATTGCAGTCATTGCATGTGTGTTATTTCCACAAACCACACATGGATCAACCACTAGAGTCATTGCATGTGTGTTATTTCCACAAACCACACATGGATCAACCACTAGAGTCATTGCATATGTGTTATTTCCACAAACCACACATGGATCAACCACTAGAGTCATTGCATGTGTGTTCCTTCCACAAACCACACATGGATCAACCACTAGAGTCATTGCATGTTTGTTCTTATACTAAAACCACAAACCAGCACTAGAGTCATTGCATGTGTGTTCTTTTCCACAAAGCACACATGGATCCACTAGACTCATTGCATGTGTGTTCTTTTCCACAAACAACTTCTAGATCAACCAGTGGTCATTGCATGTGTGTTCTTTTCACAAACCACATGTGGACCCACTAGAGTCATTGCATGTGTGTTCTTATACACAAACTAGCACTAGAGTCATTGCATGTGTGTTCTATCCACAAACCACACATGGATCCACCACTGTCATTGCATGTGTGTTCTTTCCACAAACCACACATGGATCAACCACTAGAGTCATTGCATGTGTGTTCTTATCACACACCACATATGGATCAATCAGTGGTCATTGCATGTGTGTTCTTTTCCACAAACCACACATGGATCAACCACTAGAGTCATTGCATGTGTGTTATTTCCACAAACCACACATGGATCAACCACTAGAGTCATTGCATATGTGGTATTTCCACAAACCACACATGGATCAACCACTAGAGTCATTGCATGTGTGTTCTTTCCACAAACCACACATGGATCAACCACTAGAGTCATTGCATGTTTGTTCTTATACTAAAACCACAAACCAGCACTAGAGTCATTGCATGTGTGTTCTTTTCCACAAAGCACACATGGATCCACTAGACTCATTGCATGTGTGTTCTTTTCCACAAACAACTTCTGGATCAACCAGTGGTCATTGCATGTGTGTTCTTTTCACAAACCACATGTGGACCCACTAGAGTCATTGCATGTGTGTTCTTATACACAAACTAGCACTAGAGTCATTGCATGTGTGTTCTATCCACAAACCACACATGGATCCACCACTGTCATTGCATGTGTGTTCTTTCCACAAACCACACATGGATCAACCACTAGAGTCATTGCACGTGTGTTCTTATCACACACCACATATGGATCAATCAGTGGTCACTGCATGTGTGTTCTTTTCCTTAAACCACTTGTGGGTCCATTACAGTTATTGCATGTGTGTTATTTCCACAAACCACACATGGATCAACCACTAGAGTCATTGCATGTGTGTTATTTCCTCAAACCACACATGGATCAGCCACTAGAGTCATTGCATGTGTGTGTTGTTTTCCACAAACCACACATGGATCCACCACTAGAGTCATTGCATGTGTGTTCTTATACTAAAACCAACACTAGAGTCATTGCATGTGTGTTCTTTCCACAAACCACACATGGATCAACCAGTGGTCATTGCATGTGTGTTCTTTTCCACAAACCACACATGGATCCACCAGTGGTCCTTGCATGTGTGTTCTTTCCACAAACCACATATGGATCAACCAGAGTCATTGCATGTGTGTTCTTTCCACAAACCATACATGGATCAACCACTAGAGTCATTGAATGTTTGTTCTTATACCAAAACCACAAACCAGCACTAGAGTCATTGCATGTGTGTTCTTTTCCACAAACCACACATGGATCCACTAGACTCATTGCATGTGTGTTCTTTTCCACAAACAACTTCTGGATCAACCAGTGGTCATTGCATGTGTGTTCTTTTCACAAACCACATGTGGACCCACTAGAGTCATTGCATGTGTGTTCTTATACACAAACTAGCACTAGAGTCATTACATGTGTGTTCTATCCACAAACCACACATGGATCCACCACTGTCATTGCATGTGTGTTCTTTCCACAAACCACACATGGATCAACCACTAAAGTCATTGCATGTGTGTTCTTATCACACACCACATATGGATCAATCAGTGGTCATTGCATGTGTGTTCTTTTCCTTAAACCACTTATGGGTCCATTACAGTCATTGCATGTGTGTTATTTCCACAAACCACACATGGATCAACCACTAGAGTCATTGCATGTGTGTTATTTCCTCAAACCACACATGGATCAACCACTAAAGTCATTGCATGTGTGTGTTGCTTTCCACAAACCACACATGGATCCACCAATAGAGTCATTGCATGTGTGTTCTTATACTAAAACCAACACTAGAGTCATTGCATGTGTGTTCTTTCCACAAACCACACATGGATCAACCAGTGGTCATTGCATGTGTGTTCTTTTCCACAAACCACACATGGATCCACCAGGGGTCCTTGCATGTGTGTTCTTTCCACAAACCACATATGGATCAACCAGAGTCATTGCATGTGCGTTCTTTCCACAAACCACACATGGATCAACCACTAGAGTCATTGAATGTTTGTTCTTATACCAAAACCACAAACCAGCACTAGAGTCATTGCATGTGTGTTCTTTTCCACAAACCACACATGGATCCACTAGACTCATTGCATGTGTCTTCTTTTCCACAAACAACTTCTGGATCAACCAGTGGTCATTGCATGTGTGTTCTTTTCACAAACCACATGTGGACCCACTAGAGTCATTGCATGTGTGTTCTTATACACAAACTAGCACTAGAGTCATTGCATGTGTGTTCTATCCACAAACCACACATGGATCCACCACTGTCATTGCATGTGTGTTCTTTCCACAAACCACACATGGATCAACCACTGAAGTCATTGCATGTGTGTTCTTATCACACACCACATATGGATCAATCAGTGGTCATTGCATGTGTGTTGTTTTCCATAAACCACTTGTGGGTCCATTATAGTCATTGCACGTGTGTTATTTCCACAAACCACACATGGATCCACTAGACTCATTGCATGTGTGTTCTTTTCGACAAACAACTTATCGATCAACCAGTGGTCATTGCATGTGTGTTCTTTTCACAAACTACATGTGGACCCACTAGAGTCATTGCATGTGTGTTCTTATACTAAAACTAGCACTAGAGTCATTTAATGTGTGCTCTTTTCCATAAACCACTTATGGATCCATTATAGTCATTGCATGTGTGTTATTTCCACAAACCACACATGGATACACCACTAGAGTCATTGCATGTGTGTTATTTCCACAAACCACACATGGATCAACCACTAGAGTCATTGCATGTGTGTTATTTCCACAAACCACACATGGATCAACCACTAGAGTCATTGCATGTGTTGTCTTATACTAAAACCAACACTAGAGTCATTGCATGTGTGTTCTTTCCACAAACCACACATGGATCAACTAGTGGTCATTGCATGTGTGTTCTTTTCCACAAACCACACATGGATCCACCAGTGGTCATTGCATGTGTGTTCTTTCCACAAACCACATATGGATCAACCAGAGTCATTACATGTGTGTTCTTTCCACAAACCACACATGGATCAACCACTAGAAGAATTGCATGTTTGTTCTTATACGAAAACCACAAACCGGCACTAGAGTCATTGCATGTGTGTTCTTTTCCACAAACCACACATGGATCCACTAGACTCATTTCATGTGTGTTCTTTTCCACAAACAAATTATGGATCCACTAGTGGTCATTGCATGTGTGTTCTTTTCACAAACCACATGTGGACCCACTAGAGTCATTGCATGTGTGTTCTTATACTAAAACTAGCACTAGAGTCATTGCATGTGTGTTCTATCCACAAACCACACATGGATCCACCATTGTCATTGCATGCGTGTTCTTTTCACAAACCACACATGCATCAACCACTAGAGTTATTGCATGTGTGTTCTTTGCACAAACCACATATGGATCAACCAGTGGTCATTGCATGTGTGTTCTTTTCCATAAACCACTTATGGATCCATTACACTCATTGCATGTGTGTTATTTCCACAAACCACACATGGATCAACCACTAGAGTCATTGCATGTGTGTTATTTCCACAAACCACACATGGATCAACCACTAGAGTCATTGCATATGTGTTATTTCCACAAACCACACATGGATCAACCACTAGAGTCATTGCATGTGTCTTCTTTCCACAAACCACACATCGATCAACCACTAGAGTCATTGCATGTTTGTTCTTATACTAAAACCACAAACCAGCACTAGAGTCATTGCATGTGTGTTCTTTTCCACAAACCACACATGTATCCACTAGACTCATTGCATGTGTGTTCTTTTCCAGAAACAACTTATGGATCCACCAGTGGTCATTGCATGTGTGTTCTTTTCACAAACCACATGTGGACCCACTAGAGTCATTGCATGTGTGTTCTTATACTAAAACTAGCACTAGAGTCATTGCATGTGTGTTCTATCCAGAAACCACACATGGATCCACCACTGTCATTGCATGTGTGTTCTTTTAACAAACCACACATGGATCAACCACTAGAGTTATTGCATGTGTGTTCTTTGCACAAACCACATATGGATCAACCAGTGGTCATTGCATGTGTGTTGTTTTCCATAAACCACTTATGGATCTATTACACTCATTGCATGTGTGTTATTTCCAAAAACCACACATGGATCAACCACTAGAGTCATTGCATGTGTGTTATTTCCACAAACCACACATGGATCAACCACTAGAGTCATTTCATATGTGTTATTTCCACAAACCACACATGGATCAACCACTAGAGTCATTGCATGTGTCTTCTTTCCACAAACCACACATCGATCAACCACTAGAGTCATTGCATGTTTGTTCTTATACTAAAACCACAAACCAACACTAGAGTCATTGCATGTGTGTTCTTTTCACAAACCACATGTGAACCCACTAGACTCATTGCATGTGTGTTCTTATACACAAACTAGCACTAGAGTCATTGCATATGTGTTCTATCCACAAACCACGCATGGATCCACCACTGTTATTGCATGTGTGTTCTTTCCACAAACCACACATGGATCAACCACTAGAGTTATTGCGTGTGTGTTCTTTCCACAAACCACATATGGATCAACCAGTGGTCATTGTATGTGTGTTCTTTTCCATAAACCACTTATGGATCCATTGCAGTCATTGCATGTGTGTTATTTCCACAAACCACACATGGATCAACCACTAGAGTCATTGCATGTGTGTTATTTCCACAAACCACACATGGATCAACCACTAGAGTCATTGCATATGTGTTATTTCCACAAACCACACATGGATCAACCACTAGAGTCATTGCATGTGTGTTCCTTCCACAAACCACACATGGATCAACCACTAGAGTCATTGCATGTTTGTTCTTATACTAAAACCACAAACCAGCACTAGAGTCATTGCATGTGTGTTCTTTTCCACAAAGCACACATGGATCCACTAGACTCATTGCATGTGTGTTCTTTTCCACAAACAACTTCTAGATCAACCAGTGGTCATTGCATGTGTGTTCTTTTCACAAACCACATGTGGACCCACTAGAGTCATTGCATGTATGTTCTTATACACAAACTAGCACTAGAGTCATTGCATGTGTGTTCTATCCACAAACCACACATGGATCCACCACTGTCATTGCATGTGTGTTCTTTCCACAAACCACACATGGATCAACCACTAGAGTCATTGCATGTGTGTTCTTATCACACACCACATATGGATCAATCAGTGGTCATTGCATGTGTGTTCTTTTCCACAAACCACACATGGATCAACCACTAGAGTCATTGCATGTGTGTTATTTCCACAAACCACACATGGATCAACCACTAGAGTCATTGCATATGTGTTATTTCCACAAACCACACATGGATCAACCACTACAGTCATTGCATGTGTGTTCTTTCCACAAACCACACATGGATCAACCACTAGAGTCATTGCATGTTTGCTCTTATACTAAAACCACAAACCAGCACTAGAGTCATTGCATGTGTGTTCTTTTCCACAAAGCACACATGGATCCACTAGACTCATTGCATGTGTGTTCTTTTCCACAAACAACTTCTGGATCAACCAGTGGTCATTGCATGTGTGTTCTTTTCACAAACCACATGTGGACCCACTAGAGTCATTGCATGTGTGTTCTTATACACAAACTAGCACTAGAGTCATTGCATGTGTGTTCTATCCACAAACCACACATGGATCCACCACTGTCATTGCATGTGTGTTCTTTCCACAAACCACACATGGATCAACCACTAGAGTCATTGCACGTGTGTTCTTATCACACACCACATATGGATCAATCAGTGGTCACTGCATGTGTGTTCTTTTCCTTAAACCACTTGTGGGTCCATTACAGTTATTGCATGTGTGTTATTTCCACAAACCACACATGGATCAACCACTAGAGTCATTGCATGTGTGTTATTTCCTCAAACCACACATGGATCAACCACTAGAGTCATTGCATGTGTGTGTTGTTTTCCACAAACCACACATGGATCCACCACTAGAGTCATTGCATGTGTGTTCTTATACTAAAACCAACACTATAGTCATTGCATGTGTGTTCTTTCCACAAACCACACATGGATCAACCAGTGGTCATTGCATGTGTGTTCTTTTCCACAAACCACACATGGATCCACCAGTGGTCCTAGCATGTGTGTTCTTTCCACAAACCACATATGGATCAACCAGAGTCATTGCATGTGTGTTCTTTCCACAAACCATACATGGATCAACCACTAGAGTCATTGAATGTTTGTTCTTATACCAAAACCACAAACCAGCACTAGAGTCATTGCATGTGTGTTCTTTTCCACAAACCACACATGGATCCACTAGACTCATTGCATGTGTGTTCTTTTCCACAAACAACTTCTGGATCAACCAGTGGTCATTGCATGTGTGTTCTTTTCACAAACCACTTGTGGACCCACTAGAGTCATTGCATGTGTGTTCTTATACACAAACTAGCACTAGAGTCATTACATGTGTGTTCTATCCACAAACCACACATGGATCCACCACTGTCATTGCATGTGTGTTCTTTCCACAAACCACACATGGATCAACCACTAAAGTCATTGCATGTGTGTTCTTATCACACACCACATATGGATCAATCAGTGGTCATTGCATGTGTGTTCTTTTCCTTAAACCACTTGTGGGTCCATTACAGTCATTGCATGTGTGTTATTTCCACAAACCACACATGGATCAACCACTAGAGTCATTGCATGTGTGTTATTTCCTCAAACCACACATGGATCAACCACTAAAGTCATTGCATGTGTGTGTTGCTTTCCACAAACCACACATGGATCCACCAATAGAGTCATTGCATGTGTGTTCTTATACTAAAACCAACACTAGAGTCATTGCATGTGTGTTCTTTCCACAAACCACACATGGATCAACCAGTGGTCATTGCATGTGTGTTCTTTTCCACAAACCACACATGGATCCACCAGGGGTCCTTGCATGTGTGTTCTTTCCACAAACCACATATGGATCAACCAGAGTCATTGCATGTGCGTTCTTTCCACAAACCACACATGGATCAACCACTAGAGTCATTGAATGTTTGTTCTTATACCAAAACCACAAACCAGCACTAGAGTCATTGCATGTGTGTTCTTTTCCACAAACCACACATGGATCCACTAGACTCATTGCATGTGTCTTCTTTTCCACAAACAACTTCTGGATCAACCAGTGGTCATTGCATGTGTGTTCTTTTCACAAACCACATGTGGACCCACTAGAGTCATTGCATGTGTGTTCTTATACACAAACTAGCACTAGAGTCATTGCATGTGTGTTCTATCCACAAACCACACATGGATCCACCACTGTCATTGCATGTGTGTTCTTTCCACAAACCACACATGGATCAACCACTGAAGTCATTGCATGTGTGTTCTTATCACACACCACATATGGATCAATCAGTGGTCATTGCACGTGTGTTGTTTTCCATAAACCACTTGTGGGTCCATTATAGTCATTGCACGTGTGTTATTTCCACAAACCACACATGGATCCACTAGACTCATTGCATGTGTGTTCTTTTCGACAAACAACTTATCGATCAACCAGTGGTCATTGCATGTGTGTTCTTTTCACAAACTACATGTGGACCCACTAGAGTCATTGCATGTGTGTTCTTATACTAAAACTAGCACTAGAGTCATTTAATGTGTGCTCTTTTCCATAAACCACTTATGGATCCATTATAGTCATTGCATGTGTGTTATTTCCACAAACCACACATGGATACACCACTAGAGTCATTGCATGTGTGTTATTTCCACAAACCACACATGGATCAACCACTAGAGTCATTGCATGCGTGTTATTTCCACAAACCACACATGGATCAACCACTAGAGTCATTGCATGTGTGTTCTTATACTAAAACCAACACTAGAGTCATTGCATGTGTGTTCTTTCCACAAACCACACATGGATCAACTAGTGGTCATTGCATGTGTGTTCTTTTCCACAAACCACACATGGATCCACCAGTGGTCATTGCATGTGTGTTCTTTCCACAAACCACATATGGATCAACCAGAGTCATTACATGTGTGTTCTTTCCACAAACCACACATGGATCAACCACTAGAAGAATTGCATGTTTGTTCTTATACGAAAACCACAAACCGGCACTAGAGTCATTGCATGTGTGTTCTTTTCCACAAACCACACATGGATCCACTAGACTCATTTCATGTGTGTTCTTTTCCACAAACAAATTATGGATCCCCTAGTGGTCATTGCATGTGTGTTCTTTTCACAAACCACATGTGGACCCACTAGAGTCATTGCATGTGTGTTCTTATACTAAAACTAGCACTAGAGTCATTGCATGTGTGTTCTATCCACAAACCACACATGGATCCACCATTGTCATTGCATGCGTGTTCTTTTCACAAACCACACATGCATCAACCACTAGAGTTATTGCATGTGTGTTCTTTGCACAAACCACATATGGATCAACCAGTGGTCATTGCATGTGTGTTCTTTTCCATAAACCACTTATGGATCCATTACACTCATTGCATGCGTGTTATTTCCACAAACCACACATGGATCAACCACTAGAGTCATTGCATGTGTGTTATTTCCACAAACCACACATGGATCAACCACTAGAGTCATTGCATATGTGTTATTTCCACAAACCACACATGGATCAACCACTAGAGTCATTGCATGTGTCTTCTTTCCACAAACCACACATCGATCAACCACTAGAGTCATTGCATGTTTGTTCTTATACTAAAACCACAAACCAGCACTAGAGTCATTGCATGTGTGTTCTTTTCCACAAACCACACATGTATCCACTAGACTCATTGCATGTGTGTTCTTTTCCAGAAACAACTTATGGATCCACCAGTGGTCATTGCATGTGTGTTCTTTCCACAAACCACATGTGGACCCACTAGAGTCACTGAATGTGTGTTATTTCCACAAACCACACATGGATCAACCACTAGAGTCATTGCATGTGTGTTATTTCCACAAACCACACATGGATCAACCACTAGAGTCATTTCATATGTGTTATTTCCACAAACCACACATGGATCAACCACTAGAGTCATTTCATGTGTGTTCTTATACTAAAACCAACACTAGAGTCATTGCATGTGTGTTCTTTTCACAAACCACACATCGATCAACCACTAGAGTCATTGCATGTGTTTTATTTCCACAAACCACACATGGATCAACCAATGGTCATTGCATGTGTGTTCTTTTCCACAAACCACACATGGATCCACCAGTGGTCATTGCATGTGTGTTCTTTCCATAAACCACATTTGGATCAACCAGAGTCTTTGCATGTGTGTTCTTTCCACAAACCACATATGGATCAACCACTAGAGTCATTACATGTTTGTTCTTATACTAAAACCACAAACCAACACTAGAGTCATTGCATGTGTGTTCTTTTCACAAAACACATGTTAACCCACTAGAGTCATTGCATGTGTGTTCTTATACACAAACTAGCACTAGAATCATTGAATGTGTGTTCTATCCACAAACCACACATGGATCCACCACTGTCATTGCATGTGTGTTCTTTCCACAAACCACACATGGATCAACCACTAGAGTTATTGCGTGTGTGTTCTTTCCACAAACCACATATGGATCATTGCATGTGTGTTCTTTTCCATAAACCACTTATGGATCCATTACAGTCATTGCATGTGTGTTATTTCCACAAACCACACATGGATCAACCACTAGAGTCATTGCATGTGTGTTATTTCCACAAACAACTCATGGATCAACCACTAGAGTCATTGCATATGTGTTATTTCCACAAACCACACATGGATCAACCACTAGAGTCATTGCATGTGTGTTCTTTCCACAAACCACACATGGATCAACCACTAGAGTCATTGCATGTTTGTTCTTATACTAAAACCACAAACCAGCACTAGAGTCATTGCATGTGTGTTCTTTTCCACAAAGCACACATGGATCCACTAGACTCATTGCATGTGTGTTCTTTTCCACAAACAACTTCTGGATCAACCAGAGGTCATTGCATGTGTGTTCTTTTCACAAACCACATGTGGACCCACTAGAGTCATTGCATGTGTGTTCTTATACACAAACTAGCACTAGAGTCATTGCATGTGTATTCTATCCATAAACCACACATGGATCCACCACTGTCATTGCATGTGTGTTCTTTCCACAAACCACACATGGATCAACCACTAGAGTCATTGCATGTGTGTTCTTATCACACACCACATATGGATCAATCAGTGGTCATTGCATGTGTGTTCTTTTCCATAAACCACTTGTGGGTCCATTACAGTTATTGCATGTGTGTTATTTCCACAAACCACACATGGATCAACCACTAGAGTCATTGCATGTGCGTTATTTCCTCAAACCACACATGGATCAACCACTAAAGTCATTGCATGTGTGTGTTGTTTTCCACAAACCACACATGGATCCACCACTAGATTCATTGCATGTGTGTTCTTATACTAAAACCAACACTAGAGTCATTGCATGTGTGTTCTTTCCACAAACCACACATGGATCAACCAGTGGTCATTGCATGTGTGTTCTTTTCCACAAACCACACATGGATCCACCAGTGGTCATTGCATGTGTGTTCTTTCCACAAACCACATATGGATCAACCAGAGTCATTGCATGTGTGTTCTTTCCAGAAACCACACATGGATCAACCACTAGAGTCATTGAATGTTTGTTCTTATACCAAAACCACAAACCAGCACTAGAGTCATTGCATGTGTGTTCTTTTCCACAAACCACACATGTATCCACTAGACTCATTGCATGTGTGTTCTTTTCCACAAACAACTTATGGATCAACCAGTGGTCATTGCATGTGTGTTCTTTTCACAAACCACATGTGGACCCACTAGAGTCATTGCATGTGTTTTCTTATACTAAAACTAGCACTAGAGTCATTGCATGTGTGTTCTATCCACAAACCACACATGGATCCACCACTGTCATTGCATGTGTTTTTTTCCACAAACCACACATGGATCAACCACTAGAGTCATTCCATGTGTGTTCTTTCCACAAACGACACATGGATCAACCACTAGAGTCATTGCGTGTGTGTTATTTCCACAAACCACACATGGGTCAACCACTAGAGTCGTTGCATGTGTGTTCTTATACTAAAACCAACATTACAGTCATTGCATGTGTGTTATTTCCACAAACCACACATGGATAAACCACTAGAGTCATTGCATGTGTGCTATTTCCACAAACCACACATGGATCAACCACTAGAGTCATTGCATGTGTGTTCCTTCCACAAACCACACATGGATCAACCACTAGAGTCATTGCATGTTTGTTCTTATACTAAAACCACAAACCAGCACTAGAGTCATTGCATGTGTGTTCTTTTCCACAAAGCACACATGGATCCACTAGACTCATTGCATGTGTGTTCTTTTCCACAAACAACTTCTAGATCAACCAGTGGTCATTGCATGTGTGTTCTTTTCACAAACCACATGTGGACCCACTAGAGTCATTGCATGTGTGTTCTTATACACAAACTAGCACTAGAGTCATTGCATGTGTGTTCTATCCACAAACCACACATGGATCCACCACTGTCATTGCATGTGTGTTCTTTCCACAAACCACACATGGATCAACCACTAGAGTCATTGCATGTGTGTTCTTATCACACACCACATATGGATCAATCAGTGGTCATTGCATGTGTGTTCTTTTCCACAAACCACACATGGATCAACCACTAGAGTCATTGCATGTGTGTTATTTCCACAAACCACACATGGATCAACCGCTAGAGTCATTGCATATGTGTTATTTCCACAAACCACACATGGATCAACCACTAGAGTCATTGCATGTGTGTTCTTTCCACAAACCACACATGGATCAACCACTAGAGTCATTGCATGTTTGTTCTTATACTAAAACCACAAACCAGCACTAGAGTCATTGCATGTGTGTTCTTTTCCACAAAGCACACATGGATCCACTAGACTCATTGCATGTGTGTTCTTTTCCACAAACAACTTCTGGATCAACCAGTGGTCATTGCATGTGTGTTCTTTTCACAAACCACATGTGGACCCACTAGAGTCATTGCATGTGTGTTCTTATACACAAACTAGCACTAGAGTCATTGCATGTGTGTTCTATCCACAAACCACACATGGATCCACCACTGTCATTGCATGTGTGTTCTTTCCACAAACCACACATGGATCAACCACTAGAGTCATTGCACGTGTGTTCTTATCACACACCACATATGGATCAATCAGTGGTCACTGCATGTGTGTTCTTTTCCTTAAACCACTTGGGGGTCCATTACAGTTATTGCATGTGTGTTATTTCCACAAACCACACATGGATCAACCACTAGAGTCATTGCATGTGTGTTATTTCCTCAAACCACACATGGATCAACCACTAGAGTCATTGCATGTGTGTGTTGTTTTCCACAAACCACACATGGATCCACCACTAGAGTCATTGCATGTGTGTTCTTATACTAAAACCAACACTAGAGTCATTGCATGTGTGTTCTTTCCACAAACCACACATGGATCAACCAGTGGTCATTGCATGTGTGTTCTTTTCCACAAACCACACTTGGATCCACCAGTGGTCATTGCATGTGTGTTCTTTCCACAAACCACATATGGATCAACCAGAGTCATTGCA
The DNA here is from genome assembly GCA_916181665.1 of Avena sativa. Classification (NCBI taxonomy): domain Eukaryota; kingdom Viridiplantae; phylum Streptophyta; class Magnoliopsida; order Poales; family Poaceae; genus Avena; species Avena sativa. Next base: position 63,934,248 of record OV702287.1, on the reverse strand, counting down.
TGTGTGTTCTTTCCACAAACCATACATGGATCAACCACTAGAGTCATTGAATGTTTGTTCTTATACCAAAACCACAAACCAGCACTAGAGTCATTGCATGTGTGTTCTTTTCCACAAACCACACATGGATCCACTAGACTCATTGCATGTGTGTTCTTTTCCACAAACAACTTCTGGATCAACCAGTGGTCATTGCATGTGTGTTCTTTTCACAAACCACTTGTGGACCCACTAGAGTCATTGCATGTGTGTTCTTATACACAAACTAGCACTAGAGTCATTACATGTGTGTTCTATCCACAAACCACACATGGATCCACCACTGTCATTGCATGTGTGTTCTTTCCACAAACCACACATGGATCAACCACTAAAGTCATTGCATGTGTGTTCTTATCACACACCACATATGGATCAATCAGTGGTCATTGCATGTGTGTTCTTTTCCTTAAACCACTTGTGGGTCCATTACAGTCATTGCATGTGTGTTATTTCCACAAACCACACATGGATCAACCACTAGAGTCATTGCATGTGTGTTATTTCCTCAAACCACACATGGATCAACCACTAAAGTCATTGCATGTGTGTGTTGCTTTCCACAAACCACACATGGATCCACCAATAGAGTCATTGCATGTGTGTTCTTATACTAAAACCAACACTAGAGTCATTGCATGTGTGTTCTTTCCACAAACCACACATGGATCAACCAGTGGTCATTGCATGTGTGTTCTTTTCCACAAACCACACATGGATCCACCAGGGGTCCTTGCATGTGTGTTCTTTCCACAAACCACATATGGCTCAACCAGAGTCATTGCATGTGCGTTCTTTCCACAAACCACACATGGATCAACCACTAGAGTCATTGAATGTTTGTTCTTATACCAAAACCACAAACCAGCACTAGAGTCATTGCATGTGTGTTCTTTTCCACAAACCACACATGGATCCACTAGACTCATTGCATGTGTCTTCTTTTCCACAAACAACTTCTGGATCAACCAGTGGTCATTGCATGTGTGTTCTTTTCACAAACCACATGTGGACCCACTAGAGTCATTGCATGTGTGTTCTTATACACAAACTAGCACTAGAGTCATTGCATGTGTGTTCTATCCACAAACAACACATGGATCCACCACTGTCATTGCATGTGTGTTCTTTCCACAAACCACACATGGATCAACCACTGAAGTCATTGCATGTGCGTTCTTATCACACACCACATATGGATCCATCAGTGGTCATTGCATGTGTGTTGTTTTCCATAAACCACTTGTGGGTCCATTATAGTCATTGCACGTGTGTTATTTCCACAAACCACACATGGATCCACTAGACTCATTGCATGTGTGTTCTTTTCGACAAACAACTTATCGATCAACCAGTGGTCATTGCATGTGTGTTCTTTTCACAAACTACATGTGGACCCACTAGAGTCATTGCATGTGTGTTCTTATACTAAAACTAGCACTAGAGTCATTTAATGTGTGCTCTTTTCCATAAACCACTTATGGATCCATTATAGTCATTGCATGTGTGTTATTTCCACAAACCACACATGGATACACCACTAGAGTCATTGCATGTGTGTTATTTCCACAAACCACACATGGATCAACCACTAGAGTCATTGCATGCGTGTTATTTCCACAAACCACACATGGATCAACCACTAGAGTCATTGCATGTGTGTTCTTATACTAAAACCAACACTAGAGTCATTGCATGTGTGTTCTTTCCACAAACCACACATGGATCAACTAGTGGTCATTGCATGTGTGTTCTTTTCCACAAACCACACATGGATCCACCAGTGGTCATTGCATGTGTGTTCTTTCCACAAACCACATATGGATCAACCAGAGTCATTACATGTGTGTTCTTTCCACAAACCACACATGGATCAACCACTAGAAGAATTGCATGTTTGTTCTTATACGAAAACCACAAACCGGCACTAGAGTCATTGCATGTGTGTTCTTTTCCACAAACCACACATGGATCCACTAGACTCATTTCATGTGTGTTCTTTTCCACAAACAAATTATGGATCCACTAGTGGTCATTGCATGTGTGTTCTTTTCACAAACCACATGTGGACCCACTAGAGTCATTGCATGTGTGTTCTTATACTAAAACTAGCACTAGAGTCATTGCATGTGTGTTCTATCCACAAACCACACATGGATCCACCATTGTCATTGCATGCGTGTTCTTTTCACAAACCACACATGCATCAACCACTAGAGTTATTGCATGTGTGTTCTTTGCACAAACCACATATGGATCAACCAGTGGTCATTGCATGTGTGTTCTTTTCCATAAACCACTTATGGATCCATTACACTCATTGCATGTGTGTTATTTCCACAAACCACACATGGATCAACCACTAGAGTCATTGCATGTGTGTTATTTCCACAAACCACACATGGATCAACCACTAGAGTCATTGCATATGTGTTATTTCCACAAACCACACATGGATCAACCACTAGAGTCATTGCATGTGTCTTCTTTCCACAAACCACACATCGATCAACCACTAGAGTCATTGCATGTTTGTTCTTATACTAAAACCACAAACCAGCACTAGAGTCATTGCATGTGTGTTCTTTTCCACAAACCACACATGTATCCACTAGACTCATTGCACGTGTGTTCTTTTCCAGAAACAACTTATGGATCCACCAGTGGTCATTGCATGTGTGTTCTTTCCACAAACCACATGTGGACCCACTAGAGTCACTGAATGTGTGTTATTTCCACAAACCACACATGGATCAACCACTAGAGTCATTGCATGTGTGTTATTTCCACAAACCACACATGGATCAACCACTAGAGTCATTTCATATGTGTTATTTCCACAAACCACACATGGATCAACCACTAGAGTCATTTCATGTGTGTTCTTATACTAAAACCAACACTAGAGTCATTGCATGTGTGTTCTTTTCACAAACCACACATCGATCAACCACTAGAGTCATTGCATGTGTTTTATTTCCACAAACCACACATGGATCAACCAATGGTCATTGCATGTGTGTTCTTTTCCAGAAACCACACATGGATCCACCAGTGGTCATTGCATGTGTGTTCTTTCCATAAACCACATTTGGATCAACCAGAGTCTTTGCATGTGTGTTCTTTCCACAAACCACATATGGATCAACCACTAGAGTCATTACAAGTTTGTTCTTATACTAAAACCACAAACCAACACTAGAGTCATTGCATGTGTGTTCTTTTCACAAAACACATGTTAACCCACTAGAGTCATTGCATGTGTGTTCTTATACACAAACTAGCACTAGAATCATTGAATGTGTGTTCTATCCACAAACCACACATGGATCCACCACTGTCATTGCATGTGTGTTCTTTCCACAAACCACACATGGATCAACCACTAGAGTTATTGCGTGTGTGTTCTTTCCACAAACCACATATGGATCATTGCATGTGTGTTCTTTTCCATAAACCACTTATGGATCCATTGCAGTCATTGCATGTGTGTTATTTCCACAAACCACACATGGATCAACCACTAGAGTCATTGCATGTGTGTTATTTCCACAAACAACTCATGGATCAACCACTAGAGTCATTGCATATGTGTTATTTCCACAAACCACACATGGATCAACCACTAGAGTCATTGCATGTGTGTTCTTTCCACAAACCACACATGGATCAACCACTAGAGTCATTGCATGTTTGTTCTTATACTAAAACCACAAACCAGCACTAGAGTCATTGCATGTGTGTTCTTTTCCACAAAGCACACATGGATCCACTAGACTCATTGCATGTGTGTTCTTTTCCACAAACAACTTCTGGATCAACCAGAGGTCATTGCATGTGTGTTCTTTTCACAAACCACATGTGGACCCACTAGAGTCATTGCATGTGTGTTCTTATACACAAACTAGCACTAGAGTCATTGCATGTGTATTCTATCCATAAACCACACATGGATCCACCACTGTCATTGCATGTGTGTTCTTTCCACAAACCACACATGGATCAACCACTAGAGTCATTGCACGTGTGTTCTTATCACACACCACATATGGATCAATCAGTGGTCATTGCATGTGTGTTCTTTTCCATAAACCACTTGTGGGTCCATTACAGTTATTGCATGTGTGTTATTTCCACAAACCACACATGGATCAACCACTAGAGTCATTGCATGTGCGTTATTTCCTCAAACCACACATGGATCAACCACTAAAGTCATTGCATGTGTGTGTTGTTTTCCACAAACCACACATGGATCCACCACTAGATTCATTGCATGTGTGTTCTTATACTAAAACCAACACTAGAGTCATTGCATGTGTGTTCTTTCCACAAACCACACATGGATCAACCAGTGGTCATTGCATGTGTGTTCTTTTCCACAAACCACACATGGATCCACCAGTGGTCATTGCATGTGTGTTCTTTCCACAAACCACATATGGATCAACCAGAGTCATTGCATGTGTGTTCTTTCCAGAAACCACACATGGATCAACCACTAGAGTCATTGAATGTTTGTTCTTATACCAAAACCACAAACCAGCACTAGAGTCATTGCATGTGTGTTCTTTTCCACAAACCACACATGTATCCACTAGACTCATTGCATGTGTGTTCTTTTCCACAAACAACTTATGGATCAACCAGTCGTCATTGCATGTGTGTTCTTTTCACAAACCACATGTGGACCCACTAGAGTCATTGCATGTGTTTTCTTATACTAAAACTAGCACTAGAGTCATTGCATGTGTGTTCTATCCACAAACCACACATGGATCCACCACTGTCATTGCATGTGTTTTTTTCCACAAACCACACATGGATCAACCACTAGAGTCATTCCATGTGTGTTCTTTCCACAAACGACACATGGATCAACCACTAGAGTCATTGCGTGTGTGTTATTTCCACAAACCACACATGGGTCAACCACTAGAGTCGTTGCATGTGTGTTCTTATACTAAAACCAACATTACAGTCATTGCATGTGTGTTATTTCCACAAACCACACATGGATAAACCACTAGAGTCATTGCATGTGTGCTATTTCCACAAACAACACATGGATCAACCACTAGAGTCATTGCATGTGTGTTCTCATACTAAAACCACACATGGATCCACCATTGGTCATTGCATGTGCGTTCTTTCCACAAACCACATATGGATCAACCAGAGTCATTGCATGTGTGTTCTTTTCACAAACCACACATGGATCAACCACTAGAGTTATTGCGTGTGTGTTCTTTCCACAAACCACATATGGATCATTGCATGTGTGTTCTTTTCCATAAACCACTTATGGATCCATTGCAGTCATTGCATGTGTGTTATTTCCACAAACCACACATGGATCAACCACTAGAGTCATTGCATGTGTGTTATTTCCACAAACCACTCATGGATCAACCACTAGAGTCATTGCATATGTGTTATTTCCACAAACCACACATGGATCAACCACTAGAGTCATTGCATGTGTGTTCTTTCCACAAACCACACATGGATCAACCACTAGAGTCATTGCATGTGTGTTATTTCCACAAACCACACATGGATCAACCACTAGAGTCATTGCATGTGTGTTCTTATACTAAAACCAACACTAGAGTCATTGCATGTGTGTTCTTTCCACAAACCACACATGGATCAACTAGTGGTCATTGCATGTGTGTTCTTTTCCACAAACCACACATGGATCCACCAGTGGTCATTGCATGTGTGTTCTTTCCACAAACCACATATGGATCAACCAGAGTCATTACATGTGTGTTCTTTCCAAAAACCACACATGGATCAACCACTAGAAGAATTGCATGTTTGTTCTTATACGAAAACCACAAACCGGCACTAGAGTCATTGCATGTGTGTTCTTTTCCACAAACCACACATGGATCCACTAGACTCATTTCATGTGTGGTCTTTTCCACAAACAAATTATGGATCAACTAGTGGTCATTGCATGTGTGTTCTTTTCACAAACCACATGTGGACCCACTAGAGTCATTGCATGTGTGTTCTTATACTAAAACTAGCACTAGAGTCATTGCATGTGTGTTCTATCCACAAACCACACATGGATCCACCACTGTCATTGCATGTGTTTTTTTCCACAAACCACACATGGATCAACCACTAGAGTCATTCCATGTGTGTTCTTTCCACAAACGACACATGGATCAACCACTAGAGTCATTGCGTGTGTGTTATTTCCACAAACCACACATGGGTCAACCACTAGAGTCATTGCATGTGTGTTCTTATACTAAAACCAACATTACAGTCATTGCATGTGTGTTATTTTCACAAACCACACATGGATAAACCACTAGAGTCATTGCATGTGTGCTATTTCCACAAACAACACATGGATCAACCACTAGAGTCATTGCATGTGTGTTCTCATACTAAAACCACACATGGATCCACCATTGGTCATTGCATGTGCGTTCTTTCCACAAACCACATATGGATCAACCAGAGTCATTGCATGTGTGTTCTTTTCACAAACCACACATGGATCAACCACTAGAGTTATTGCGTGTGTGTTCTTTCCACAAACCACATATGGATCATTGCATGTGTGTTCTTTTCCATAAACCACTTATGGATCCATTGCAGTCATTGCATGTGTGTTATTTCCACAGACCACACATGGATCAACCACTAGAGTCATTGCATGTGTGTTATTTCCACAAACCACTCATGGATCAACCACTAGAGTCATTGCATATGTGTTATTTCCACAAACCACACATGGATCAACCACTAGAGTCATTGCATGTGTGTTCTTATACTAAACCCAACACTACAGTCATTGCATGTATGGTCTTTCCACAAACCACACATGGATCAACGAGTGGTCATTACATGTGTGTTCTTTTCCACAAACCACACATGGATCCACCAGTAGTCATTGCATGTGTGTTCTTTCCACAAACCACATATGGATCAACCAGAGTCATTGCATGTGTGTTCTTTCCACAAACCACACATGGATCAACCACTAGAGTCATTGCATGTGTGTTATTTCCACAAACCACACATGGATCAACCACTAGAGTCATTGCATGTGTCTTCTTATACTAAAACCAACACTAGAGTCATTGCATATGTGTTCTTTCCACAAACCACACATGGATCAACTAGTGGTCATTGCATGTGTGTTTTTTTCCACAAACCACACATGGATCCACCAGTGGTCATTGCATGTGTGTTCTTTCCACAAACCACATATGGATCAACCAGAGTCATTACATGTGTTTTCTTTCCACAAACCACACATGGATCAACCACTAGAAGAATTGCATGTTTGTTCTTATACGAAAACCACAAACCGGCACTAGAGTCATTGCATGTGTGTTCTTTTCCACAAACCACACATGGATCCACTAGACTCATTTCATGTGTGTTCTTTTCCAAAAAACAAATTATGGATCAACTAGTGGTCATTGCATGTGTGTTCTTTTCACAAACCACATGTGGACCCACTAGAGTCATTGCATGTGTGTTCTTATACTAAAACTAGCACTAGAGTCATTGCATGTGTGTTCTATCCACAAACCACACATGGATCCACCATTGTCATTGCATGCGTGTTCTTTTCACAAACCACACATGGATCAACCACTAGAGTTATTGCATGTGTGTTCTTTGCACAAACCACATATGGATCAACCAGTGGTCATTGCATGTGTGTTCTTTTCCATAAACCACTTATGGATCCATTACACTCATTGCATGTGTGTTATTTCCACAAACCACACATGGATCAACCACTAGAGTCATTGCATGTGTGTTATTTCCACAAACCACACATGGATCAACCACTAGAGTCATTGCATATGTGTTATTTCCACAAACCACACATGGATCAACCACTAGAGTCATTGCATGTGTCTTCTTTTCACAAACCACACATCGATCAACCACTAGAGTCATTGCATGTTTGTTCTTATACTAAAACCACAAACCAGCACTAGAGTCATTGCATGTGTGTTCTTTTCCACAAACCACACATGGATCCACTAGACTCATTGCATGTGTGTTCTTTTCCAGAAACAACTTATGGATCCACCAGTGGTCATTGCATGTGTGTTCTTTCCACAAACCACATGTGGACCCACTAGAGTCACTGAATGTGTGTTATTTCCACAAACCACACATGGATCAACCACTAGAGTCATTGCATGTGTGTTATTTCCACAAACCACACATGGATCAACCACTAGAGTCATTTCATATGTGTTATTTCCACAAACCACGCATGGATCAACCACTAGAGTCATTTCATGTGTGTTCTTATACTAAAACCAACACTAGAGTCATTGCATGTGTGTTCTTTTCACAAACCACACATCGATCAACCACTAGAGTCATTGCATGTGTTTTATTTCCACAAACCACACATGGATCAACCAATGGTCATTGCATGTGTGTTCTTTTCCAGAAACCACACATGGATCCACCAGTGGTCATTGCATGTGTGTTCTTTCCATAAACCACATTTGGATCAACCAGAGTCATTGCATGTGTGTTCTTTCCACAAACCACATATGGATAACCACTAGAGTCATTACATGTTTGTTCTTATACTAAAACCACAAACCAACACTAGAGTCATTGCATGTGTGTTCTTTTCACAAAACACATGTTAACCCACTAGAGTCATTGCATGTGTGTTCTTATACACAAACTAGCACTAGAGTCATTGAATGTGTGTTCTATCCACAAACCACACATGGATCCACCACTGTCATTGCATGTGTGTTCTTTCCACAAACCACACATGGATCAACCACTAGAGTTATTGCGTGTGTGTTCTTTCCACAAACCACATATGGATCATTGCATGTGTGTTCTTTTCCATAAACCAGTTATGGATCCATTGCAGTCATTGCATGTGTGTTATTTCCACAAACCACACATGGATCAACCACTAGAGTCATTGCATGTGTGTTATTTCCACAAACCACTAATGGATCAACCACTAGAGTCATTGCATATGTGTTATTTCCACAAACCACACATGGATCAACCACTAGAGTCATTTCATGTGTGTTCTTTCCACAAACCACACATGGATCAACCACTAGAGTCATTGCATGTTTGTTCTTATACTAAAACCACAAACCAGCACTAGAGTCATTGCATGTGTGTTCTTTTCCACAAAGCACACATGGATCCACTAGACTCATTGCATGTGTGTTCTTTTCCACAAACAACTTCTGGATCAACCAGTGGTCATTGCATGTGTGTTCTTTTCACACACCACATGTGGACCCACTAGAGTCATTGCATGTGTGTTCTTATACACAAACTAGCACTAGAGTCATTGCATGTGTATTCTATCCATAAACCACACATGGATCCACCACTGTCATTGCATGTGTGTTCTTTCCACAAACCACACATGGATCAACCACTAGAGTCATTGCATGTGTGTTCTTATCACACACCACATATGGATCAATCAGTGGTCATTGCATGTGTGTTCTTTTCCATAAACCACTTGTGGGTCCATTACAGTTATTGCATGTGTGTTATTTCCACAAACCACACATGGATCAACCACTAGAGTCATTGCATGTGCGTTATTTCCTCAAACCACACATGGATCAACCACTAAAGTCATTGCATGTGGGTGTTGTTTTCCACAAACCACACATGGATCCACCACTAGATTCATTGCATGTGTGTTCTTATACTAAAACCAACACTAGAGTCATTGCATGTGTGTTCTTTCCACAAACCACACATGGATCAACCAGTGGTCATTGCATGTGTGTTCTTTTCCACAAACCACACATGGATCCACCAGTGGTCATTGCATGTGTGTTCTTTCCACAAACCACATATGGATCAACCAGAGTCATTGCATGTGTGTTCTTTCCAAAAACCACACATGGATCAACCACTAGAGTCATTGAATGTTTGTTCTTATACCAAAACCACAAACCAGCACTAGAGTCATTGCATGTGTGTTCTTTTCCACAAACCACACATGCATCCACTAGACTCATTGCATGTGTGTTCTTTTCCACAAACAACTTATGGATCAACCAGTGGTCATTGCATGTGTGTTCTTTTCACAAACCACATGTGGACCCACTAGAGTCATTGCATGTGTTTTCTTATACTAAAACTAGCACTAGAGTCATTGCATGTGTGTTCTATCCACAAACCACACATGGATCCACCACTGTAATTGCATGTGTTTTTTTCCACAAACCACACATGGATCAACCACTAGAGTCATTCCATGTGTGTTCTTTCCACAAACGACACATGGATCAACCACTAGAGTCATTGCGTGTGTGTTATTTCCACAAACCACACATGGGTCAACCACTAGAGTCATTGCATGTGTGTTCTTATACTAAAACCAACATTACAGTCATTGCATGTGTGTTATTTCCACAAACCACACATGGATAAACCACTAGAGTCATTGCATGTGTGCTATTTCCACAAACAACACATGGATCAACCACTAGAGTCATTGCATGTGTGTTCTCATACTAAAACCACACATGGATCCACCATTGGTCATTGCATGTGCGTTCTTTCCACAAACCACATATGGATCAACCAGAGTCATTGCATGTGTGTTCTTTCCACAAACGACACATGGATTAACCACTAGAGTCATTGCATGTGTGTTATTTCCACAAACCACACATGGATCAACCACTAGAGTCATTGCATGTGTGTTCTTATACTAAAACCGACATTAGAGTCATTTCATGTGTGTTCTTTCCACAAACCACACATGGATCAACCACTAGAGTCATTGCATGTTTGTTATTTCCACAAACCACACATGGATCAACCACTAGAGTCATTGCATGTGTGTTCTTATACTAAAACCAACACTAGAGTCATTGCATGTGTGTTCTTTCCACAAACCACACATGGATCAACCGGTGGTCATTGCATGTGTGTTCTTTGCCACAAACCACACATGGATCAACCACTAGAGTCATTGCATGTGTGTTCTTTCCACAAACCACACATGGATCAACCACTAGAGTCATTGCATGTTTATTCTTATACTAAAACCACAAACTAGCACTAGAGTCATTCAATGTGTGTTCTTTTCCACAAACCACATATGGATCCACTAGACTCATTGCATGTGTGTTCTTTTCCACAAACAACTTATGGATCAACCAGTGGTCATTGCATGTGTGTTCTTTTCACAAACCACATGTGGACCCACTAGGGTCATTGCATGTGTGTTCTTATACACAAACTAGCACTAGAGTCATTGCATGTGTGTTCTATCCACAAACCACACATGGATCCACCACTGTCATTGCATGTGTCTTCTTTCCACAAACCACACATGGATCAACCAGTAGAGCCATTGCATGTGTGTTCTAATCACAAACCACATATGGATCAATCAGTGGTCATTGCATGTGTGTTCTTTTCCATAAACCACTTATGGATCAATTACACTCATTGTATGTGTGTTATTTCCACAAACCACACATAGATTAACCACTAGAGTCATTGCATGTGTGTTATTTGCACAAACCACACATGGATCACCCACTAGAGTCATTGCATGTGTGTGTTGTTTTCCACAAACCACACATGGATCCACCACTAGAGTCATTGCATGTGTGTTCTTATACTAAAACCAACACTAGAGGCATTGCATGTGTGTTCTTTCCACAAACCATGAATGGATCAACTAGTGGTCATTGCATGTGTGTTCTTTTCCACAAACCACACATGGATCCACCAGTGGTCATTGCATGTGTGTTCTTTCCACAAACCACATATGGATCAACCAGAGTCATTGCATGTGTGTTCTTTCCACAAACCACACATGTATCAACCACTAGAGTCATTGAATGTTTGTTCTTATACTAAAACCACAAACCAGCACTAGAGTCATTGCATGTGTGTTCTTTTCCACAAACCACACATGGATCCACTAGACTCATTGCATGTGTGTTCTTTTCAACAAACAACTTATGGATCAACCAGTGGTCATTGCATGTGTGTTCTTTTCACAAACTACATGTGGACCCACTAGAGTCATTGCATGTGTGTTCTTTTCCACAAACAACTTCTGGATCAACCAGACGTCATTGCATGTGTGTTCTTTTCACAAACCACATGTGGACCCACTAGAGTCATTGCATGTGTGTTCTTATACACAAACTAGCACTAGAGTCATTGCATGTGTATTCTATCCATAAACCACACATGGATCCACCACTGTCATTGCATGTGTGTTTTTTCCACAAACCACACATGGATCAACCACTAGAGTCATTGCATGTGTGTTCTTTCCACAAACGACACATGGATCAACCACTAGAGTCATTGCGTGTGTGTTATTTCCACAAACCACACATGGATCAACCACTAGAGTCATTGCATGTGTGTTCTTATACTAAAACCAACATTAGAGTCATTGCATGTGTGTTCTTTCCACAAACCACACATGGATCAACCACTAGAGTCATTGCATGTTTGTTATTTCCACAAACCACACATGGATCAACCACTAGAGTCATTGCATTTGTGTTATTTCCACAAACCACACATGGATCAACCACTAGAGTCATTGCATGTGTGTTCTTATAGTAAAACAAACACTAGAGTCATTGCATGTGTGTTCTTTTCACAAACCACACATGGATCAACCACTAGAGTCATTGCATGTGTTTTATTTCCACAAACCACACATGGATCAACCAATGGTTATTGCATGTGTGTTCTTTTCCACAAACCACACATGGATCCACCAGTGGTCATTGCATGTGTGTTCTTTCCACAAACCACATATGGATCAACCAGAGTCATTGCATGTGTGTTCTTTCCACAAACCACACATGTATCAACCACTAGAGTCATTGAATGTTTGTTCTTATACCAAAACCACAAACCAGCACTAGAGTCATTGCATGTGTGTTCTTTTCCACAAACCACACATGTATCAACCACTAGAGTCATTGAATGTTTGTTCTTATACCAAAACCACAAACCAGCACTAGAGTCATTGCATGTGTGTTCTTTTCCACAAACCACACATGGATCCACTAGACTCATTGCATGTGTGTTCTTTTCCACAAACAACTTATGGATCAACCAGTGGTCATTGCATGTCTGTTCTTTTCACAAACCACATGTGGACCCACTAGAGTCATTGCATGTGTGTTCTATCCACAAAACACACATGGATCCACCACTGTCATTGCATGTGTGTTTTTTCCACAAACCACACATGGATCAACCACTAGAGTCATTGCATGTGTGTTCTTTCCACAAACGACACATGGATCAACCACTAGAGTCATTGCGTGTGTGTTATTTCCACAAACCACACATGGATCAACCACTAGAGTCATTGCATGTGTGTTCTTATACTAAAACCAACATTAGAGTCATTGCATGTGTGTTCTTTCCACAAACCACACATGGATCAACCACTAGAGTCATTGCATGTTTGTTATTTCCACAAACCACACATGGATCAACCACTAGAGTCATTGCATGTGTGTTCTTATACTAAAACCAACACTAGAGTCATTGCATGTGTGTTCTTTCCACAAACCACACATGGATCAACCGGTGGTCATTGCATGTGTGTTCTTTTCCACAAACCACACATGGATCCACTAGTGGTCATTGCATGTGTGTTCTTTCCACAAACCACATATGGATCAACCAGAGTCATTGCATGTGTGTTCTTTCCACAAACCACACATGGATCAACCACTAGAGTCATTGCATGTTTGTTCTTATACTAAAACCACAAACCAGCACTAGAGTCATTGCATGTGTGTTCTTTTCCACAAACCACATATGGATCCACTAGACTCATTGCATGTGTGTTCTTTTCCACAAACAACTTATGGATCCATTACAGTCATTGCATGTGTGTTATTTCCACAAACCACAGAAGGATCAACCACTAGAGTCATTGCATGTGTGTTATTTCCACAAACCACACATGGATCAACCACTAGAGTCATTGCATGTGTGTGTTGTTTTCCACAAACCACACATGGATCCACCACTAGAGTCATTGCATGTGTGTTCTTATACTAAAACCAACACTAGAGTCATTGCATGTGTGTTCTTTCCACAAACCACACATGGATCAACCAGTAGTCATTGCATGTGTGTTCTTTTCCACAGACCACACATAGATCCACCAGTGGTCACTGCATGTGTGTTCTTTCCACAAACCACATATGGATCAACCAGAGTCATTGCATGTGTGTTCTTTCCACAAACCACAGATGGATCAACCACTAGAGTCATTGAATGTTTGTTCTTATACCAAAACGACAAACCAGCACTAGAGTCATTGCATGTGTGTTCTTTTCCACAAACCACACATGGATCCACTAGACTCATTGCATGTGTGTTCTTTTCCACAAACAACTTATGTTTCAACCAGTGGTCATTGCATGTGTGTTCTTTTCACAAACCACATGTGGACCCACTAAAGTCATTGCATGTGTGTTCTTATACTAAAACTAGCACTAGAGTCATTGCATGTGTGTTCTTTTCCATAAACCACTTATGGATCCATTACAGTCATTGCACGTGTGTTATTTCCACAAACCACACATGGATAAACCACTAGAGTCATTGCATGTGTGTTATTTCCACAAACCACACATGGATCAACCACTAGAGTCATTGCATATGTGTTCTATCCGCAAACCACACATGGATCCACCACTGTCATTGCATGTGTGTTTTTTCCACAAACCACACATGGATCAACCACTAGAGTCATTGCATGTGTGTTATTTCCACAAACCACACATGGGTCAACCACTAGAGTCATTGCATGTGTGTTCTTATACTAAAACCAACATTAGAGTCATTGCATGTGTGTTCTTTCCACAAACCACACATGGATCAACCACTAGAGTCATTGCATGTTTGTTATTTCCACAAACCACACATGGATAAACCACTAGAGTCATTGCATGTTTGTTATTTCCACAAACCACACATGGATTAACCACTAGAGTCATTGCATGTGTGTTCTTTCCACAAACCACACATGGAACAACCAGTGGTCATTGCATGTGTGTTCTTTTCCACAAACCATACATGGATCCACGAGTGGTCATTGCATGTGTGTTCTTTCCACAAACCACATATGGATCAACCAGAGTCATTGCATGTGTGTTCTTTCCACAAACCACACATGGATCAACCACTAGAGTCATTGCATGTTTGTTCTTATACTAAAACCACAAACCAGCACTAGAGTCATTGCATGTGTGTTCTTTTCCACAAACCACATATGGATCCACTAGACTCATTGCATGTGTCTTCTTTTGCACAAACAACTTATGGATCAACTAGTGGTCATTGCATGTGTGTTCTTTTCATAAACTACATGTGGACCCACTAGAGTCATTGCATGTGTGTTCTTAGACTAAACCTAGCACTAGAGTCATTGCATGCGTGTTCTTTTCCATAAACCACTTATGGATCCATTACAGTCATTGCATGTGTGTTATTTCCACAAACCACACATGGATAAACCACTAGAGTCATTGCATGTGTGTTATTTCCACAAACCACACATGGATCAACCACTAGAGTCATTGCATGTGTGTGTTCTTTTCCACAAACCACACATGGATCCACCAGTAGAGTCATTGCATGTGTGTTCTTATACTAAAACCAAAACTAGAGTCATTGCATGTGTGTTCTTTCCACAAACCACACATGGATCAACTAGTGGTCATTGCATGTCTGTTCTTTTCCACAAACCACACATGGATCCACCAATGGTCATTGCATGTGTGTTCTTTCCACAAACCACATATGGATCAACCAGAGTCATTGCATGTGTGTTCTTTCCACAAAGCACACAAGGATCAACGACTAGAGTCATTGCATATTTGTTCTTATACTAAAACCACAAACCAGCACTAGAGTCATTGCATCTGTGTTCTTTTCCACAAACCACACATGGATCCACTAGACTCATTGCATGTGTGTTCTTTTCCACAAACAACTTATAGATCAACCAGTGGTCATTGTATGTGTGTTCTTTGCACAAACCACATGTGGACCCACTAGAGTCATTGCATGTGTGGTCTTATACTAAAACTAGCACTAGAGTCATTGCATGTGTATCCATCCACAAACCATACATGGATCCACCACGGTCATTGCATGTGTGTTCTTTCCACAAACCACACATGGATCAACCACTAGAGTCATTGCATGTGTGTTCTTATCACAAACCACATATGGATCAACCACTAGAGTCATTGGATATGTGTTATTTCCACAAACCACACATGGATCAACCACTAGAGTCATTGCATGTGTGTTATTTCCACAAACCACACATGGATCAACCACTAGAGTCATTGCGTGTGTGTTATTTCCACAAACCACACATGGATCAACCACTAGAGTCATTGCATGTGTGTTCTTATACTAAAACCAACATTAGAGTCATTGCATGTGTGTTCTTTCCACAAACCACACATGGATCAACCACTAGAGTCATTGCATGTTTGTTATTTCCACAAACCACACATGGATCAACCACTAGAGTCATTGCATGTGTGTTCTTATACTAAAACCAACACTAGAGTCATTGCATGTGTGTTCTTTCCACAAACCACACATGGATCCACCAGTGGTCATTGCATGTGTGTTCTTTTCCACAAACCACACATGGATCCACTAGTGGTCATTGCATGTGTGTTCTTCCCACAAACCACATATGGATCAACCAGAGTCATTGCATGTGTGTTCTTTCCACAAACCACACATGGATCAACCACTAGAGTCATTGCATGTTTGTTATTATACTAAAACCACAAACCAGCACTAGATTCATTGCATGTGTGTTCTTTTCCACAAACCACATATGGATCCACTACACTCATTGCATGTGTGTTCTTTTCCATAAACAACTTATGGATCAACCAGTGGTCATTGCATGTGTGTTCTTTTCACAAACTACATGTGGACCCACTAGAGTCATTGCATGTGTGTTCTTATACTAAAACTAGCACTAGAGTCATTGCATGTGTGTTCTTTTCCATAAACCACTTATGGATCCATTACAGTCATTTCATGTGTGTTATTTCCACAAACCACACATGGATAAACCACTAGAGTCATTGCATCTGTGTTATTTCCACAAACAACACATGGATCAACCACTAGAGTAATTGCATGTGTGTTCTTATACTAAAACCAACACTAGAGTCATTGCATGTGTGTTCTTTCCACAAACCACACATGGATCAACCAGTGGTCATTGCATGTGCGTTCTTTTCCACAAACCACATATGGATCAACCAGAGTCATTGCATGTGTGTTCTTTTCCACAAACCACATATGGATCCACTAGACTCATTGCATGTGTGTTCTTTTCCACAAACAACTTATGGATCCATTACAGTCATTGCATGTGTGTTATTTCCACAAACCACACATGGATCAACCACTAGAGTCATTGCATGTGTGTTATTTCCACAAACCACACATGGATCAACCACTAGAGTCATTGCATGTGTGTGTTGTTTTCCACAAACCACACATGGATCCACCACTAGAGTCATTGCATGTGTGTTCTTATACTAAAACCAACACTAGAGTCATTGCATGTGTGTTCTTTCCACAAACCACACATGGATCAACCAGTAGTCATTGCATGTGTGTTCTTTTCCACAAACCACACATAGATCCACTAGTGGTCACTGCATGTGTGTTCTTTCCACAAACCACATATGGATCAACCAGAGTCATTGCATGTGTGTTCTTTCCACAAACCACACATGGATCAACCACTAGAGTCATTGAATGTTTGTTCTTATACCAAAACGACAAACCAGCACTAGAGTCATTGCATGTGTGTTCTTTTCCACAAACCACACATGGATCCACTAGACTCATTGCATGTGTGTTCTTTTCCACAAACAACTTATGGATCAACCAGTGGTCATTGTATGTGTGTTCTTTTCACAAACCACATGTGGACCCACTAGAGTCATTGCATGTGTGTTCTTATACTAAAACTAGCACTAGAGTCATTGCATGTGTGTCCTTTTCCATAAACCACTTATGGATCCATTACAGTCATTGCACGTGTGTTATTTCCACAAACCACACATGGATAAACCACTAGAGTCATTGCATGTGTGTTATTTCCACAAACCACACATGGATCAACCACTAGAGTCATTGAATGTTTGGTCTTATACTAAAACCATAAACCAGCACTAGAGTCATTGCATGTGTGTTCTTTTCCACAAACCACACATGGATCCACTAGACTCATTGCATGTGTGTTCTTTTCCACAAACAACTTATGGATCAACCAGTGGTCATTGCATCTGTGTTCTTTTCACAAACCACATGTGGACCCACTAGAGTCATTGCATGTGTGTTCTTATACTAAAACTAGCACTAGAGTCATTGCATGTGTGTTCTTTTCCATAAACCACTTATGGATCCATTACAGTCATTGCACGTGTGTTATTTCCACAAACCACACATGGATAAACCACTAGAGTCATTGCATGTGTGTTATTTCCACAAACCACACATGGATCAACCACTAGAGTCATTGCATATGTGTTCTATCCGCAAACCACACATGGATCCACCACTGTCATTGCATGTGTGTTTTTTCCACAAACCACACATGGATCAACCACTAGAGTCATTGCATGTGTGTTATTTCCACAAACCACACATGGGTCAACCACTAGAGTCATTACATGTGTGTTCTTATACTAAAACCAACATTAGAGTCATTGCATGTGTGTTCTTTCCACAAACCACACATGGATCAACCACTAGAGTCATTGCATGTTTGTTATTTCCACAAACCACACATGGATCAACCACTAGAGTCATTGCATGTTTGTTATTTCCACAAACCACACATGGATTAACCACTAGAGTCATTGCATGTGTGTTCTTATACTAAAACCAACACTAGAGTCATTGCATGTGTGTTCTTTCCACAAACCACACATGGAACAACCAGTGGTCATTGCATGTGTGTTCTTTTCCACAAACCATACATGGATCCACGAGTGGTCATTGCATGTGTGTTCTTTCCACAAACCACATATGGATCAACCAGAGTCATTGCATGTGTGTTCTTTCCACAAACCACACATGGATCAACCACTAGAGTCATTGCATGTTTGTTATTATACTAAAACCACAAACCAGCACTAGATTCATTGCATGTGTGTTCTTTTCCACAAACCACATATGGATCCACTAGACTCATTGCATGTGTGTTCTTTTCCATAAACAACTTATGGATCAACCAGTGGTCATTGCATGTGTGTTCTTTTCACAAACTACATGTGGACCCACTAGAGTCATTGCATGTGTGTTCTTATACTAAAACTAGCACTAGAGTCATTGCATGTGTGTTCTTTTCCATAAACCACTTATGGATCCATTACAGTCATTTCATGTGTGTTATTTCCACAAACCACACATGGATAAACCACTAGAGTCATTGCATCTGTGTTATTTCCACAAACAACACATGGATCAACCACTAGAGTAATTGCATGTGTGTTCTTATACTAAAACCAACACTAGAGTCATTGCATGTGTGTTCTTTCCACAAACCACACATGGATCAACCAGTGGTCATTGCATGTGCGTTCTTTTCCACAAACCACATATGGATCAACCAGAGTCATTGCATGTGTGTTCTTTTCCACAAACCACATATGGATCCACTAGACTCATTGCATGTGTGTTCTTTTCCACAAACAACTTATGGATCCATTACAGTCATTGCATGTGTGTTATTTCCACAAACCACACATGGATCAACCACTAGAGTCATTGCATGTGTGTTATTTCCACAAACCACACATGGATCAACCACTAGAGTCATTGCATGTGTGTGTTGTTTTCCACAAACCACACATGGATCCACCACTAGAGTCATTGCATGTGTGTTCTTATACTAAAACCAACACTAGAGTCATTGCATGTGTGTTCTTTCCACAAACCACACATGGATCAACCAGTAGTCATTGCATGTGTGTTCTTTTCCACAAACCACACATAGATCCACTAGTGGTCACTGCATGTGTGTTCTTTCCACAAACCACATATGGATCAACCAGAGTCATTGCATGTGTGTTCTTTCCACAAACCACACATGGATCAACCACTAGAGTCATTGAATGTTTGTTCTTATACCAAAACGACAAACCAGCACTAGAGTCATTGCATGTGTGTTCTTTTCCACAAACCACACATGGATCCACTAGACTCATTGCATGTGTGTTCTTTTCCACAAACAACTTATGGATCAACCAGTGGTCATTGTATGTGTGTTCTTTTCACAAACCACATGTGGATCCACTAGAGTCATTGCATGTGTGTTCTTATACTAAAACTAGCACTAGAGTCATTGCATGTGTGTCCTTTTCCATAAACCACTTATGGATCCATTACAGTCATTGCACGTGTGTTATTTCCACAAACCACACATGGATAAACCACTAGAGTCATTGCATGTGTGTTATTTCCACAAACCACACATGGATCAACCACTAGAGTCATTGAATGTTTGGTCTTATACTAAAACCATAAACCAGCACTAGAGTCATTGCATGTGTGTTCTTTTCCACAAACCACACATGGATCCACTAGACTCATTGCATGTGTGTTCTTTTCCACAAACAACTTATGGATCAACCAGTGGTCATTGCATGTGTGTTCTTTTCACAAACCACATGTGGACCCACTAGAGTCATTGCATGTGTGTTCTTATACTAAAACTAGCACTAGAGTCATTGCATGTGTGTTCTTTTCCATAAACCACTTATGGATCCATTACAGTCATTGCACGTGTGTTATTTCCACAAACCACACATGGATAAACCACTAGAGTCATTGCATGTGTGTTATTTCCACAAACCACACATGGATCAACCACTAGAGTCATTGCATATGTGTTCTATCCGCAAACCACACATGGATCCACCACTGTCATTGCATGTGTGTTTTTTCCACAAACCACACATGGATCAACCACTAGAGTCATTGCATGTGTGTTATTTCCACAAACCACACATGGGTCAACCACTAGAGTCATTACATGTGTGTTCTTATACTAAAACCAACATTAGAGTCATTGCATGTGTGTTCTTTCCACAAACCACACATGGATCAACCACTAGAGTCATTGCATGTTTGTTATTTCCACAAACCACACATGGATCAACCACTAGAGTCATTGCATGTTTGTTATTTCCACAAACCACACATGGATTAACCACTAGAGTCATTGCATGTGTGTTCTTATACTAAAACCAACACTAGAGTCATTGCATGTGTGTTCTTTCCACAAACCACACATGGAACAACCAGTGGTCATTGCATGTGTGTTCTTTTCCACAAACCATACATGGATCCACGAGTGGTCATTGCATGTGTGTTCTTTCCACAAACCACATATGGATCAACCAGAGTCATTGCATGTGTGTTCTTTCCACAAACCACACATGGATCAACCACTAGAGTCATTGCATGTTTGTTCTTATACTAAAACCACAAACCAGCACTAGAGTCATTGCATGTGTGTTCTTTTCCACAAACCACATATGGATCCACTAGACTCATTGCATGTGTCTTCTTTTGCACAAACAACTTATGGATCAACTAGTGGTCATTGCATGTGTGTTCTTTTCATAAACTACATGTGGACCCACTAGAGTCATTGCATGTGTGTTCTTAGACTAAACCTAGCACTAGAGTCATTGCATGCGTGTTCTTTTCCATAAACCACTTATGGATCCATTACAGTCATTGCATGTGTGTTATTTCCACAAACCACACATGGATAAACCACTAGAGTCATTGCATGTGTGTTATTTCCACAAACCACACATGGATCAACCACTAGAGTCATTGCATGTGTGTGTTCTTTTCCACAAACCACACATGGATCCACCAGTAGAGTCATTGCATGTGTGTTCTTATACTAAAACCAAAACTAGAGTCATTGCATGTGTGTTCTTTCCACAAACCACACATGGATCAACTAGTGGTCATTGCATGTCTGTTCTTTTCCACAAACCACACATGGATCCACCAGTGGTCATTGCATGTGTGTTCTTTCCACAAACCACATATGGATCAACCAGAGTCATTGCATGTGTGTTCTTTCCACAAAGCACACAAGGATCAACGACTAGAGTCATTGCATGTTTGTTCTTATACTAAAACCACAAACCAGCACTAGAGTCATTGCATCTGTGTTCTTTTCCACAAACCACACATGGATCCACTAGACTCATTGCATGTGTGTTCTTTTCCACAAACAACTTATAGATCAACCAGTGGTCATTGTATGTGTGTTCTTTGCACAAACCACATGTGGACCCACTAGAGTCATTGCATGTGTGGTCTTATACTAAAACTAGCACTAGAGTCATTGCATGTGTATCCATCCACAAACCATACATGGATCCACCACGGTCATTGCATGTGTGTTCTTTCCACAAACCACACATGGATCAACCACTAGAGTCATTGCATGTGTGTTCTTATCACAAACCACATATGGATCAACCACTAGAGTCATTGGATATGTGTTATTTCCACAAACCACACATGGATCAACCACTAGAGTCATTGCATGTGTGTTATTTCCACAAACCACACATGGATCAACCACTAGAGTCATTGCGTGTGTGTTATTTCCACAAACCACACATGGATCAACCACTAGAGTCATTGCATGTGTGTTCTTATACTAAAACCAACATTAGAGTCATTGCATGTGTGTTCTTTCCACAAACCACACATGGATCAACCACTAGAGTCATTGCATGTTTGTTATTTCCACAAACCACACATGGATCAACCACTAGAGTCATTGCATGTGTGTTCTTATACTAAAACCAACACTAGAGTCATTGCATGTGTGTTCTTTCCACAAACCACACATGGATCCACCAGTGGTCATTGCATGTGTGTTCTTTTCCACAAACCACACATGGATCCACTAGTGGTCATTGCATGTGTGTTCTTCCCACAAACCACATATGGATCAACCAGAGTCATTGCATGTGTGTTCTTTCCACAAACCACACATGGATCAACCACTAGAGTCATTGCATGTTTGTTATTATACTAAAACCACAAACCAGCACTAGATTCATTGCATGTGTGTTCTTTTCCACAAACCACATATGGATCCACTAGACTCATTGCATGTGTGTTCTTTTCCATAAACAACTTATGGATCAACCAGTGGTCATTGCATGTGTGTTCTTTTCACAAACTACATGTGGACCCACTAGAGTCATTGCATGTGTGTTCTTATACTAAAACTAGCACTAGAGTCATTGCATGTGTGTTCTTTTCCATAAACCACTTATGGATCCATTACAGTCATTTCATGTGTGTTATTTCCACAAACCACACATGGATAAACCACTAGAGTCATTGCATCTGTGTTATTTCCACAAACAACACATGGATCAACCACTAGAGTAATTGCATGTGTGTTCTTATACTAAAACCAACACTAGAGTCATTGCATGTGTGTTCTTTCCACAAACCACACATGGATCAACCAGTGGTCATTGCATGTGCGTTCTTTTCCACAAACCACATATGGATCAACCAGAGTCATTGCATGTGTGTTCTTTTCCACAAACCACATATGGATCCACTAGACTCATTGCATGTGTGTTCTTTTCCACAAACAACTTATGGATCCATTACAGTCATTGCATGTGTGTTATTTCCACAAACCACACATGGATCAACCACTAGAGTCATTGCATGTGTGTTATTTCCACAAACCACACATGGATCAACCACTAGAGTCATTGCATGTGTGTGTTGTTTTCCACAAACCACACATGGATCCACCACTAGAGTCATTGCATGTGTGTTCTTATACTAAAACCAACACTAGAGTCATTGCATGTGTGTTCTTTCCACAAACCACACATGGATCAACCAGTAGTCATTGCATGTGTGTTCTTTTCCACAAACCACACATAGATCCACTAGTGGTCACTACATGTGTGTTCTTTCCACAAACCACATATGGATCAACCAGAGTCATTGCATGTGTGTTCTTTCCACAAACCACACATGGATCAACCACTAGAGTCATTGAATGTTTGTTCTTATACCAAAACGACAAACCAGCACTAGAGTCATTGCATGTGTGTTCTTTTCCACAAACCACACATGGATCCACTAGACTCATTGCATGTGTGTTCTTTTCCACAAACAACTTATGGATCAACCAGTGGTCATTGTATGTGTGTTCTTTTCACAAACCACATGTGGACCCACTAGAGTCATTGCATGTGTGTTCTTATACTAAAACTAGCACTAGAGTCATTGCATGTGTGTCCTTTTCCATAAACCACTTATGGATCCATTACAGTCATTGCACGTGTGTTATTTCCACAAACCACACATGGATAAACCACTAGAGTCATTGCATGTGTGTTATTTCCACAAAACACACATGGATCAACCACTAGAGTCATTGCATATGTGTTCTATCCGCAAACCACACATTGATCCACCACTGTCATTGCATGTGTGTTTTTTCCACAAACCACACATGGATCAACCACTAGAGTCATTGCATGTGTGTTATTTCCACAAACCACACATGGGTCAACCACTAGAGTCATCGCATGTGTGTTCTTATACAAAAACCAACATTAGAGTCATTGCATGTGTGTTCTTTCCACAAACCACACATGGATCAACCACTAGAGTCATTGCATGTTTGTTATTTCCACAAACCACACATGGATCAACCACTAGAGTCATTGCATGTTTGTTATTTCCACAAACCACACATGGATTAACCACTAGAGTCATTTCATGTGTGTTCTTATACTAAAACCAACACTAGAGTCATTGCATGTGTGTTCTTTCCACAAACCACACATGGATCAACCAGTGGTCATTGCATGTGTGTTCTTTTCCACAAACCACACATGGATCCTCTAGTGGTCATTGCATGTGTGTTCTTTCCACAAACCACATATGGATCAACCAGAGTCATTGCATGTTTGTTCTTTCCACAAACCACACATGGATCAACCACTAGAGTCATTGCATGTTTGTTCTTATACTAAAACCACAAACCAGCACTAGAGTCATTGCATGTGTGTTCTTTTCCACAAAGCACATACGGATCCACTAGACTCATTGCATGTGTCTTCTTTTCCACAAACAAGTTATGGATCAACTAGTGGTCATTGCATGTGTGTTCTTTTCACAAACTACATGTGGACCCACTAGAGTCATTGCATGCGTGTTCTTAGACTAAACCTAGCACTAGAGTCATTGCATGCATGTTCTTTTCCATAAACCACATATGGATCCATTACAGTCATTGCATGTGTGTTATTTCCACAAACCACACATGGATAAACTACTAGAGTCATTGCATGTGTGTTATTTCCACAAACCACACATGGATCAACCACTAGAGTCATTGCATGTGTGTGTTCTTTTCCACAAACCACACATGGATCCACCACTAGAGTCATTGCATGTGTGTTCTTATACTAAAACCAACACTAGAGTCATTGCATGTGTGTTCTTTCCACAAACCACACATGGATCAACTAGTGGTCATTGCATGTCTGTTCTTTTCCACAAACCACACATGGATCCACCAGTGGTCATTGCATGTGTGTTCTTTCCACAAACCACATATGGATCAACCAGAGTCATTGCATGTGTGTTCTTTCCACAAAGCACACAAGGATCAATGACTAGAGTCATTGCATGTTTGTTCTTATACTAAAACCACAAACCGGCACTAGAGTCATTGCATGTGTGTTCTTTTCCACAAACCACACATGGATCCACTAGACTCATTGCATGTGTGTTCTTTTCCACAAACAACTTATAGATCAACCAGTGGTCATTGTATGTGTGTTCTTTGCACAAACCACATGTGGACCCACTAGAGTCATTGCATGTGTGTTCTTATACTAAAACTAGCACTAGAGTCATTGCATGTGTGTTCCATCCACAAACCATACATGGATCCACCACTGTCATTGCATGTGTTTTGTTCCACAAACCACACATGGATCAACCACTAGAGTCATTGCATGTGTGTTCATATCACAAACCACATATGGATCAACAAGTGGTCATTGAAGGTGTGTTCTTTTCCATAAACCACTTATGGATCCATTACAGTCATTGCATGTGTGTTATTTCCACAAACCACGCATGGATCAACCAATCGAGTAATTGCATGTGTGTTATTTCAACCACACATGGATCAACCACTAGAGTCATTCCATGTTTGTTATTTCCACAAACCACACATGGATCAACCACTAGGGTCATTACATGTGTGTTCTTTCCACAAACCACATATGGATCAACCAGTGGTCATTGCATGTGTTTTTTTCCACAAACCACACATGGATCCACCATTGGTCATTGCATGTGTGTTCTTTCCACAAACCACATATGTATCAACCAGAGACATTGCATGTGTGTTCTTTCCACAAACCACACATGGATCAACCAATAGAGTCATTGCATGTTTGTTCTAATACTAAAACCACAAACCAGCACTAGAGTCATTGCATGTGTGTTCTTTTCCACAAACCACACATGGATCCACTAGACTCATTGCATGTGTGTTCTTTTCCACAAACAACTTATGGATCAACCAGTGGTCATTGCATGTGTGTTCTTATACTAAAACTAGCACTAGAGTCATTGCATGTGTGTTCTATCCACAAACAACACATGGATCCACCACTGCCATTGCATTTGTGTTTTTTCCACAAACCACACATGGATCAACCACTAGAGTGATTGCATGTGTGTTCTTTCCACAAACGACACATGGATCAACCACTAGAGTCATTGCATGTGTGTTATTTCCACAAACCACACATGGGTCAACTACTAGAGTCATTGCTTGTGTGTTCTTATACTAAAACCAACATTAGAGTCATTGCATGTGTGTTCTTTCCACAAACCACACATGGATCAACCACTAGAGTCATTGCATGTTTGTTATTTCCACAACCACACATGGATCAACCACTAGAGTCATTGCATGTGTGTTCTTATACTAAAACCAATACTAGAGTCATTGCATGTGTGTTCTTTCCGCAAACCACACATGGATCAACCAGTGGTCATTGCATGTGTGTTCTTTTCCACAAACCACACATGGATCCACTAGTGGTCATTACATGTGTGTTCTTTCCACAAACCACATATGGATCAACCAGAGTCATTGCATGTGTGTTATTTCCACAAACCACACATCGATCAACCACTAGAGTCATTGCATGTTTGTTCTTATACTAAAACCACAAACGAGCACTAGAGTCATTGCATGTGTGTTCTTTTCCACAAACCACATATGGATCCACTAGACTCATTGCATGTGTGTTCTTTTCCACAAACAACTTATGGATCAACCAGTGGTCATTGCATGTGTGGTCTTTTCACAAACTACATGTGGACCCACTAGAGTAATTGCATGTGTGTTCTTATACTAAAACTAGCACTAGAGTCATTGCATGCGTGTTCTTTTCCATAAACCACTTATGGATCCATTATAGTCATTGCATGTGTGTTATTTCCACAAACCACACATGGATAAACCACTAGAGTCATTGCATGTGTGTTATTTCCACAAACCACAGATGGATCAACCACTAGAGTCATTGCATGTGTGTGTTCTTTTCCACAAACCACACATGGATCCACCACTAGAGTCATTGGATGTGTGTTCTTATACTAAAACCAACACTAGAGTCATTGCATGTGTGTTCTTTCCACAAACCACACATGGATCACCCAGTGGTCATTGCATGTCTGTTCTTTTCCACAAACCACACATGGATCCACCAGTGGTCATTGCATGTGTGTTCTTTCCACAAACCACATATGGATCAACCAGAGTCATTGCATGTGTGTTCTTTCCACAAACCACACAAGGATCAACCACTAGAGTCATTGCATGTTTGTTCTTATACTAAAACCACAAACCAGCACTAGAGTCATTGCATGTGTGTTCTTTTCCACAAACCACACATGGATCCACTAGACTCATTGCATGTGTGTTCTTTTCCACAAACAACTTATGGATCAACCAGTGGTCATTGTATGTGTGTTCTTTTCACAAACCACATGTGGACCCACTAGAGTCATTGCATGTGTGTTCTTATACTAAAACTAGCACTAGAGTCATTGCGTGTCTGTTCTATCCACAAACCATACATGGATCCACCACTGTCATTGCATGTGTGTTCTTTCCACAAACCACACATGGATCAACCACTAGAGTCATTGCATGTGTGTTATTTCCACAAACCACACATGGATCAACCACTAGAGTAATTGCATGTGTGTCATTTCAACCACACATGGATCAACCACTAGAGTCATTGCATGTGTGTTATTTCCACAAACCACACATGGATCAACCACTAGATTCATTGCATGTGTGTTATTATACTAAAACCAACACTAGAGTCATTGCATGTGTGTTCTTTCCACAAACCACACATGGATCAACCAGTGGTCATTGCATGTGTTTTTTTTCCACAAACCACACATGGATCCACCATTGGTCATTGCATGTGTGTTCTTTCCACAGACCACATATGTATCAACCAGAGTCATTGCATGTGTGTTCTTTCCACAAACCACACATGGATCAACCACTAGAAGAATTGCATGTTTGTTCTTATACTAAAACCACAAACCAGCACTAGAGTCATTGCATGTGTGTTCTTTTCCACAAACCACAAATGGATCCACTAGACTCATTGCATGTGTGTTCTTTTCCACAAACAACTTATGGATCAACCAGTGGTCATTGCATGTGTGTTCTTTTCACAAACCACATGTGGACCCACTTGAGCCATTGTATGTGAGTTCTTATACAAAAACTAGCACTAAGTCGTTGCATGTGTGTTCTATCCACAAACCACACATGGATCCACCACTGTCATTGCATGTGTGTTCTTTCCACAAACCACACATGGATCAACCAGTGGTCATTGCATGTGTGTTCTTTTCCACAAACCACACATGGATCCACTAGTGGTCATTGCATGTGTGTTCTTTCCACAAACCACATATGGATCAACCAGAGTTATTGCATGTGTGTTCTTTCCACAAACCACACATCGATCAACAACTAGAATCATTGCATGTTTGTTCTTATACTAAAACCACAAACCAGCACTAGAGTCATTGCATGTGTGTTCTTTTCCAGAAACCACATATGGATCCACTAGACTCATTGCATGTGTGTTCTTTTCCACAAACAAATTATGGATCAACCAGTGGTCATTGCATGTGTGGTCTTTTCACAAACTACATGTGGACCCACTAGAGTCATTGCATGTGTGTTCTTATACTAAAACTAGCACTAGAGTCATTGCATGCGTGTTCTTTTCCATAAACCACTTATGGATCCATTACAGTCATTGCATGTGTGTTATTTCCAGAAACCACACATGGATCAACCACTAGAGTAATTGCATGTGTGTTATTTCAACCACACATGGATCAACCACTAGAGTCATTGCATGTGTGTTATTTCCACAAACCACACATGGATCAACCACTAGAGTCATTGCATGTGTGTTATTATACTAAAACCAACACTAGAGTCATTGCATGTGTGTTCTTTCCACAAACCACACATGGATCAACCAGTGGTCATTGCATGTGTTTTTTTTCCACAAACCACACATGGATCCACCATTGGTCATTGCATGTGTGTTCTTTCCACAAACCACATATGTATCAACCAGAGTCATTGCATGTGTGTTCTTTCCACAAACCACACATGGATCAACCACTAGAAGAATTGCATGTTTGTTCTTATACTAAAACCACAAACCAGCACTAGAGTCATTGCATGTGTGTTCTTTTCCACAAACCACAAATGGATCCACTAGACTCATTGCATGTGTGTTCTTTTCCACAAACAACTTATGGATCAACCAGTGGTCATTGCATGTGTGTTCTTTTCACAAACCACATGTGGACCCACTTGAGCCATTGTATGTGAGTTCTTATACAAAAACTAGCACTAAGTCGTTGCATGTGTGTTCTATCCACAAACCACACATGGATCCACCACTGTCATTGCATGTGTGTTCTTTCCACAAACCACACATGGATCAACCAGTGGTCATTGCATGTGTGTTCTTTTCCACAAACCACACATGGATCCACTAGTGGTCATTGCATGTGTGTTCTTTCCACAAACCACATATCGATCAACCAGAGTCATTGCATGTGTGTTCTTTCCACAAACCACACATCGATCAACCACTAGAGTCATTGCATGTGTGTTCTTTTCCAGAAACCACATATGGATCCACTAGACTCATTGCATGTGTGTTCTTTTCCACAAACAACTTATGGATCAATCAGTGGTCATTGCATGTGTGGTCTTTTCACAAACTACATGTGGACCCACTAGAGTCATTGCATGTGTGTTCTTATACTAAAACTAGCACTAGAGTCATTGCATGCGTGTTCTTTTCCATAAACCACTTATGGATCCATTACAGTCATTGCATGTGTGTTATTTCCAGAAACCACACATGGATAAACCACAAGAGTCATTGCATGTGTGTTATTTCCACAAACCACAGATGGATTAACCACTAGAGTCATTGCATGTGTGTGTTCTTTTCCACAAACCACACATGGATCCACCACTAGAGTCATTGCATGTGTGTTCTTATAATAAACCCAACACTAGAGTCATTGCATGTGTGTTCTTTCCACAAACCACAAATGGATCAACCAGTGGTCATTGCATGTCTGTTCTGTTCCACAAACCACACATGCATCCACCAGTGGTCATTGCATGTGTGTTCTTTCCACAAACCACATATGGATCAACCAGAGTCATTGCATGTGTGTTCTTTCCACAAACCACACAAGGATCAACCACTAGAGTCATTGCATGTTTGTTCTTATACTAAAACCACAAACCAGCACTAGAGTCATTGCATGTGTGTTATTTTCCACAAACCACACATGGATCCACTAGACTCATTGCATGTGTGTTCTTTTCCACAAACAACTTATGGATCAACTAGTGGTCATTGTATGTGTGTTCTTTTCACAAACCACATATGGACCCACTAGAGTCATTGTATGTGTGTTCTTATACTAAAACTATCACTAGAGTCATTGCATGTGTGTTCTATCCACAAACCATACATGGATCCACCACTGTCATTGCATGTGTGTTCTTTCCACAAACCACACATGGATCAACCACTAGAGTCATTGCATGTGTGTTCTTATCACAAACCACATATGGATCAACAAGTGGTCATTGAAGGTGTGTTCTTTTCCATAAACCACTTATGGATCCATTACAGTCATTGCATGTGTGTTATTTCCACAAACCACACATGGATCAACCACTAGAGTAATTGCATGTGTGTTATTTCAACCACACATGGATCAACCACTAGAGTCATTGCATGTGTGTTATTTCCACAAACCACTCATGGATCAACCACTAGAGTCATTGCATGTGTGTTCTTATACTAAAACCAACACTAGAGTCATTGCATGTGTGTTCTTTCCACAAACCACACATGGATCAACCAGTGGTCAGTGCATGTGTTTTTTTCCACAAACCACACATGGATCCACCATTGGTCATTGCATGTGTGTTCTTTCCAAAAACCACATATGTATCAACCAGAGTCATTGCATGTGTGTTCTTTCCACAAACCACACATGGATCAACCACTAGAAGAATTGCATGTTTGTTCTTATACTAAGACCACAAACCAGCACTAGAGTCATTGCATGTGTGTTATTTTCCACAAACCACACATGGATCCACTAGACTCATTGCATGTGTTTTCTTTTCCACAAACAACTTATGGATCAACCAGTGGTCATTGCATGTGTGTTCTTTTCACAAACCACATGTGGACCCACTTGAGTCATTGTATGTGAGTTCTTATACTAAAACTAGCACTAAGTCGTTGCATGTGTGTTCTATCCACAAACCACACATGGATCCACCACTGTCATTGCATGTGTGTTCTTTTCACAAACCACACATGGTTCAACCACTAGAGTTATTGCATGTGTGTTCTTTCCACAAATCGCATATGGATCAACCAGTGGTCATTGCATGTGTGTTCTTTTCCATAAACTACTTATGGATCCATTACACTCATTGTATGTGTGTTATTTCCACAAACCACACATGGATCAACCACTAGAGTCATTGCATGTGTGTTATTTCCACAAACCACACATGGATCAACCACTAGAGTCATTGCATGTGTGTTCTTTCCACAAACCACACATGGATCAACCACTAGAGTCATTGCATGTTTGTTCTTATACTAAAACCACAAACCAACACTAGAGTCATTGCATGTGTGTTCTTTTCCACAAACCACACATGGATCCACTAGACTCATTGCATGTGTGTTCTTTTCCAGAAACAACTCATGGATCCACCAGTGGTTATTGCATGTGTGTTCTTTCCACAAACCACATGTGGTCCCACTAGAGTCAGTGCATGTGTGTTATTTCCACAAACCACACATGGATCAACCACTAGAGTCATTGCATGTGTGTTATTTCCACAAACCACACATGGATCAACCACTAGAGTCATTGCATATGTATTATTTCCACAAACCACAAATGGATCAACCACTAGAGTCATTGCATGTGTGTTATTTCCACAAACCACACATGGATCAACCAATGGTCATTGCATGTGTGTTCTTTTCCACAAACCACAGATGGATACACCAGTGGTCATTGCATGTGTGTTGTTTCCACAAACCACATATGGATCAACCAGAGTCATGGCATGTTTGTTCTTTCCACAAACCACATATGGATCAACCACTAGAGTCATTACATGTTTGTTCTTATACTAAATCCACAAACCAGCACTAGAGTCATTGCATGTGTGTTCTTTTCCACAAACCACACATGGATCCACTAGACTCATTGCATGTGTGTTCTTTTCCACAAACAACTTATGGATCAACCAGTGGTCATTGCATGTGTGTTCTTTTCACAACCCACATGTGGACCCACTTGAGTCATTGTATGTGAGTTCTTATACTAAAACTAGCACTAAGTCGTTGCATGTGTGTTCTATCCACTAACCACACATGGATCCACCACTGTCATTGCATGTGTGTTCTTTTTACAAACCACACATGGATCAACCACTAGAGTTATTGCATGTGTGTTCTTTCCACAAACCACATATGGATCAACGAGTGGTCATTGCATGTGTGTTCTTTTCCATAAACTACTTATGTATCCATTACACTCATTGTATGTGTGTTATTTCCACAAACCACACATGGATCAACCACTAGAGTCATTGCATGTGTGTTATTTCCACAAACCACACATGTATCAACCACTAGAGTCATTGCATATGTGTTATTTCCACAAACCACACATGGATCAACCACTAGAGTCATTGCATGTGTGTTCTTTCCACAAACCACACATGGATCAACCACTAGAGTCATTGCATGTTTGTTCTTATGCTAAAACCACAAACCAGCACTAGAGTCATTGCATGTGTGTTCTTTTCCACAAACCACACATGGATCCACTAGACTCATTGCATGTGTGTTCTTTTCCAGAAACAACTCATGGATCCACCAGTGGTCATTGCATGTGTGTTCTTTCCACAAACCACATGTCGTCCCACTAGGGTCATTGCATGTGTGTTATTTCCACAAACCACACATGGATCAACCACTAGAGTCATTGCATGTGTGTTATTTCCACAAACCACACATGGATCAACCACTAGAGTCATTGCATATGTATTATTTCCACAAACCACACATGGATCAACCACTAGAGTCATTGCATGTGTGTTATTTCCACAAACCACACATGGATCAACCAATGGTCATTGCATGTGTGTTCTTTTCCACAAACCACACATGGATACACCAGTGGTCATTGCATGTGTGTTGTTTCCACAAACCACATATGGATCAACCAGAGTCATGGCATGTTTGTTCTTTCCGCAAACCACATATGGATCAACCACTAGAGTCATTACATGTTTGTTATTATACTAAAACCACAAACCAGCACTAGAGTCATTGCATGTGTGTTCTTTTCCACAAACCACACATGGATCCACTAGACTCATTGCATGTGTGTTCTTTTCCACAAACAACTTATGGATCAACCAGTGGTCATTGCATGTGTGTTCTTTCCACAAACCACATATGGATCAACCAGTGGTCATTGCATGTGTGTTCTTTTCCATAAACTACTTATGGATCCATTACACTCATTGTATGTGTGTTATTTCCACAAACCACACATGGATCAACCACTAGAGTCATTGCATGTGTGTTCTTTCCACAAACCACATATGGATCAACGAGTGGTCATTGCATGTGTGTTATTTTCCATAAACTACTTATGGATCCATTACACTCATTGTATGTGTGTTATTTCCACAAACCACACATGGATCAACCACTAGAGTCATTGCATGTGTGTTATTTCCACAAACCACACATGGATCAACCACTAGAGTCATTGCATATGTGTTATTTCCACAAACCACACATGGATCAACCACTAGAGTCATTGCATGTGTGTTCTTTCCACAAACCACACATGGATCAACCACTAGAGTCATTGCATGTTTGTTCTTATACTAAAACCACAAACCAGCACTAGAGTCATTGCATGTGTGTTCTTTTCCACAAACCACACATGGATCCACTAGACTCATTGCATGTGTGTTCTTTTCCAGAAACAACTCATGGATCCACCAGTGGTCATTGCATGTGTGTTCTTTCCACAAACCACATGTCGTCCCACTAGAGTCATTGCATGTGTGTTATTTCCACAAACCACACATGGATCAACCACTAGAGTCATTGCATGTGTGTTATTTCCACAAACCACACATGGATCAACCACTAGAGTCATTGCATATGTATTATTTCCACAAACCACACATGGATCAACCACTCGAGTCATTGCATGTGTGTTATTTCCACAAACCACACATGGATCAACCAATGGTCATTGCATGTGTGTTCTTTTCCACAAACCACACATGGATACACCAGTGGTCATTGCATGTGTGTTGTTTCCACAAACCACATATGGATCAACCAGAGTCATGGCATGTTTGTTCTTTCCACAAACCACATATGGATCAACCACTAGAGTCATTACATGTTTGTTATTATACTAAAACCACAAACCAGCACTAGAGTCATTGCATGTGTGTTCTTTTCCACAAACCACACATGGATCCACTAGACTCATTGCATGTGTGTTCTTTTCCACAAACAACTTATGGATCAACCAGTGGTCATTGCATGTGTGTTCTTTCCACAAACCACATATGGATCAACCAGTGGTCATTGCATGTGTGTTCTTTTCCATAAACTACTTATGGATCCATTACACTAATTGTATGTGTGTTATTTCCACAAACCACACATGGATCAACCACTAGAGTCATTGCATGTGTGTTCTTTCCACAAACCACATATGGATCAAGGAGTGGTCATTGCATGTGTGTTCTTTTCCATAAACTACTTATGGATCCATTACACTCATTGTATGTGTGTTATTTCCACAAACCACACATGGATCAACCACTAGAGTCATTGCATGTGTTATTTCCACAAACCACACATGGATCAACCACTAGAGTCATTGCATATGTGTTATTTCCACAAACCACACATGGATCAACCACTAGAGTCATTGCATGTGTGTTCTTTCCACAAACCACACATGGATCAACCACTAGAGTCATTGCATGTTTGTCCTTATACTAAAACCACAAACCAGCACTAGAGTCATTGCATGTGTGTTCTTTTCCACAAACCACACATGGATCCACTAGACTCATTGCATGTGTGTTCTTTTCCAGAAACAACTCATGGATCCACCAGTGGTCATTGCATGTGTGTTCTTTCCACAAACCACATGTCGTCCCACTAGAGTCATTGCATGTGTGTTATTTCCACAAACCACACATGGATCAACCACTAGAGTCATTGCATGTGTGTTATTTCCACAAACCACACATGGATCAACCACTAGAGTCATTGCATATGTATTATTTCCACAAACCACACATGGATCAACCACTAGAGTCATTACATGTGTGTTATTTCCACAAACCACACATGGATCAACCAATGGTCATTGCATGTGTGTTCTTTTCCACAAACCACACATGGATACACCAGTGGTCATTGCATGTGTGTTGTTTCCACAAGCCACATATGGATCAACCAGAGTCATGGCATGTTTGTTCTTTCCACAAACCACATATGGATCAACCACTAGAGTCATTACATGTTTGTTATTATACTAAAACCACAAACCAGCACTAGAGTCATTGCATGTGTGTTCTTTTCCACAAACCACACATGGATCCACTAGACTCATTGCATGTGTGTTCTTTTCCACAAACAACTTATGGATCAACCAGTGGTCATTGCATGTGTGTTCTTTCCACAAACCACATATGGATCAACCAGTGGTCATTGCATGTGTGTTCTTTTCCATAAACTACTTATGGATCCATTACACTGATTGTATGTGTGTTATTTCCACAAACCACACATGGATCAACCACTAGAGTCATTGCATGTGTGTTCTTTCCACAAACCACATATGGATCAAGGAGTGGTCATTGCATGTGTGTTCTTTTCCATAAACTACTTATGGATCCATTACACTCATTGTATGTGTGTTATTTCCACAAACCACACATGGATCAACCACTAGAGTCATTGCATGTGTTATTTCCACAAACCACACATGGATCAACCACTAGAGTCATTGCATATGTGTTATTTCCACAAACCACACATGGATCAACCACTAGAGTCATTGCATGTGTGTTCTTTCCACAAACCACACATGGATCAACCACTAGAGTCATTGCATGTTTGTCCTTATACTAAAACCACAAACCAGCACTAGAGTCATTGCATGTGTGTTCTTTTCCACAAACCACACATGGATCCACTAGACTCATTGCATGTGTGTTCTTTTCCAGAAACAACTCATGGATCCACCAGTGGTCATTGCATGTGTGTTCTTTCCACAAACCACATGTCGTCCCACTAGAGTCATTGCATGTGTGTTATTTCCACAAACCACACATGGATCAACCACTAGAGTCATTGCATGTGTGTTATTTCCACAAACCACACATGGATCAACCACTAGAGTCATTGCATATGTATTATTTCCACAAACCACACATGGATCAACCACTAGAGTCATTACATGTGTGTTATTTCCACAAACCACACATGGATCAACCAATGGTCATTGCATGTGTGTTCTTTTCCACAAACCACACATGGATACACCAGTGGTCATTGCATGTGTGTTATTTCCACAAACCACATATGGATCAACCAGAGTCATGGCATGTTTGTTCTTTCCACAAACCACATATGGATCAACCACTAGAGTCATTACATGTTTGTTATTATACTAAAACCACAAACCAGCACTAGAGTCATTGCATGTGTGTTCTTTTCCACAAACCACACATGGATCCACTAGACTCATTGCATGTGTGTTCTTTTCCACAAACAACTTATGGATCAACCAGTGGTCATTGCATGTGTGTTCTTTCCACAAACCACATATGGATCAACCAGTGGTCATTGCATGTGTGTTCTTTTCCATAAACTACTTATGGATCCATTACACTCATTGTATGTGTGTTATTTCCACAAACCACACATGGATCAACCACTAGAGTCATTGCATGTGTGTTATTTCCACAAACCACACATGGATCAACCACTAGAGTCATTGCATATGTGTTATTTCCACAAACCACACATAGATCAACCACTAGAGTCATTCCGTATGTGTTATTTCTACAAACCACACATGGATCAACCACTAGAGTCATTGCATGGTTGTTCTTATACTAAAACCAACACTAGAGTCATTGCATGTGTGTTCTTTTCACAAACCACACATGGATCCACTAGACTCATCGCATGTGTGTTCTTTTCCACAAACAACTTATGGATCAACCAGTGGTCATTGTATGTGTGTTCTTTTCACAAACCACATGTGGACCCACTAGAGTCATTGCATGTGTGTTCTTATACTAAAACTATCACTAGAGTCATTGCATGTGTGTTCTATCCACAAACCATACTTGGATCCACCACTGTCATTGCATGTGTGTTCTTTCCACAAACCACACATGGATCAACCACTAGAGTCATTGCATGTGTGTTCTTATCACAAACCACATATGGATCAACAAGTGGTCATTGAAGGTGTGTTCTTTTCCATAAACCACTTATGGATCCATTACAGTCATTGCATGTGTGTTATTTCCACAAACCACACATGGATCAACCACTAGAGTAATTGCATGTGTGTTATTTCAACCACACATGGATCAACCACTAGAGTCATTGCATGTGTGTTATTTCCACAAACCACTCATGGATCAACCACTAGAGTCATTGCATGTGTGTTCTTATACTAAAACCAACACTAGAGTCATTGCATGTGTGTTCTTTCCACAAACCACACATGGATCAACCAGTGGTCAGTGCATGTGTTTTTTTCCACAAACCACACATGGATCCACCATTGGTCATTGCATGTGTGTTCTTTCCAGAAACCACATATGTATAGACCAGAGTCATTGCATGTGTGTTCTTTCCACAAACCACACATGGATCAACCACTAGAAGAATTGCATGTTTGTTCTTATACTAAGACCACAAACCAGCACTAGAGTCATTGCATTTGTGTTCTTTTCCACAAACCACACATGGATCCACTAGACTCATTGCCTGTGTTTTATTTTCCACAAACAACTTATGGATCAACTAGTGGTCATTGCATGTGTGTTCTTTTCACAAACCACATGTGGACCCACTTGAGTCATTGTATGTCAGTTCTTATACTAAAACTAGCACTAAGTCGTTGCATGTGTGTTCTATCCACAAACCACACATGGATCCACCACTGTCATTGCATGTGTGTTCTATTCACAAACCACACATGGATCAACCACTAGAGTTATTGCATGTGTGTTCTTTCCACAAACCGCATATGGATCAACCAGTGGTCATTGCATGTGTGTTCTTTTCCATAAACTACTTATGGATCCATTACACTCATTGTATGTGTGTTATTTCCACAAACCACACATGGATCAACCACTAGAGTCATTGCATGTGTGTTATTTCCACAAACCACACATGGATCAACCACTAGAGTCATTGCATATGTGTTATTTCCACAAACCACACATGGATCAACCACTAGAGTCATTGCATGTGTGTTCTTTCCACAAACCACACATGGATCAACCACAAGAGTCATTGCATATGTGTTATTTCCACAAACCACACATGGATCAACCACTAGAGTCATTGCATGTGTGTTCTTATACTAAAACCAACACTAGAGTCATTGCATGTGTGTTCTTTTCACAAACCACACATGGATCAACCACTAGACTCATTGCATGTGTGTTCTTTTCCACAAACCACACATGAATCAACAAGTGGTCATTGAATGTGTGTTCTTTTCCACAAACCACACATGGATCCACCAGTGGTCATTCCATGTGTGTTCTTTCCACAAACCACATATGGATCCACTAGAGTCATTGCATGTGTTTAATTCCACAAACCACACATGGATCAACCACTAGAGTCATTGCATGTGTGTTATTTCCACAAACCACACATGGATCAACCACTAGAGTCATTGCATGTGTCTTCTTTCCACAAACCACACATGGATCCACCAGTGGTTATTGCATGTGTGTTCTTTCCACAAACCACATATGGATCAACCAGGGTCATTGCATGTGTGTTCTTTCCACAAACCACACATGGATAACCCCACTAGAGTCATTGCATGTTTGTTCTTATACTAAAACCACAAACCAGCACTAGAGTCATTGGATGTGTGTTCTTTTCCACAAACCACACATGGATCCACTAGACTCACTTCATGTGTGTTCTTTTCCACAAACAACTTATGGATCAACCAGTGGTCATTGTATGTGTGTTCTTTTCACAAACCACATGTGGACCCACTAGAGTCATTGAGTGTGTGTTCTTATACTAAAACTAGCGATAGAGTCATTGCATGTGTGTTCCATCCACAAACCATGCATGGATCCACCACTATCATTGCATGTGTGTACTTTCCACAAACCACACATGGATCAACCACTAGAGTCATTGCATGTGTGTTCTTATCACAAACCACATCTGGATCAACAAGTGGTCATTGAAGGTGTGTTCTTTTCCATAAACCACTTATGGATCCATTACAGTTATTGCATGTGTGTTATTTCCACAAACCACACATGGATCAACCACTAGAGTCATTGCATGTGTGTTCTTATACTAAAACCAACACTAGAGTCATTGCATGTGTGTTGTTTCCACAAACCACACATGGATCAACCAGTGGTCATTGCATGGGTGTTTCTTTCCACAAACCACACATGGATCCACCATTGGTCATTGCATGTGTGTTCTTTCCACAAACCACATATGGATCAACCAGAGTCATTGCATGTGTGTTCTTTCCACAATACACATGGATCAACCACTAGAAGAATTGCATGTTTGTTGTTAAACTAAAACCACCAACCATCACTAGAGTCATTGCATGTGTGTTCTTTTCCACAAACCACACATGGATCCACTAGACACATTGCATGTGTGTTCTTTTCCACAAACAACTTATGGATCAACCAGTTGTCATTGCATGTGTGTTCTTTTCACAAACCACATGTGGACCCACTTGAGTCATTGCATGTGAGTTCTTATACTAAAACTAGCACTAAGTCATTGCATGTGTGTTCTTTTCACAAACCACACATGGATCAACCACTAGAGTCATTGCATATGTGTTATTTCCACAAACCACACATGGATAAACCACTAGAGTCATTGCATGTGTGTTCTTTCCACAAACCACACATGGATCAACCACTAGAGTCATTGCATGTTTGTTCTTATAATAAAACCACAAACTAGCACTAGAGTCATTGCATGTGTGTTCTTTTCCACAAACCACACATGGATACACTAGACTCATTACATGTGTGTTCTTTTCCAGAAACAACTTATGGATCCACCAGTGTTCATTGCATGTGTGTTCTTTCCACAAACATCACGTGGTCCCACTAGAGTCATTGCATGTGTGTTATTTCCACAAGCCACACATGGATCAACCAGTAGAGTCATTGCATGTGTGTTATTTCCACAAACCACACATGGATCAACCACTAGAGTCATTGCATATGTATTATTTCCACAAATGACACATGGATCAACCACTAGAGTCATTGCATGTGTGTTATTTCCACAAACCACACATGGATCAACCAATGGTCATTGCATGTCTGTTCTTTTCCACAAGCCACACATGGATCCACCAGTGGTCATTGCATGTGTGTTGTTTCCACAAACCACATATGGATCAACTAGAGTCATGGCATGTGTGTTCTTTCCTCAAACCACATATGGATCAACCACTAGAGTCATTACATGTTTGTTCTTATACTAAAACCACAAACCAGCACTAGATTCATTGCATGTGTGTTCTTTTCCACAAACCACACATGGATCCACTAGACTCATTGCATGTGTGTTCTTTCCGCAAACCACATGTCGACCCACTAGAGTAATTGCATGTGTGTTATTTCCACAAACCACACATGGATCAACCACTAGAGTCATTGCATCTGTGTTATTTCCACAAACCACACATGGATCAGAGTCATTGCATATGTGTTATTTCCACAAACCACACATGGATCAACCACTAGAGTCATTGCATGTGTGTTCTTATACTAAAACAAACACTAGAGTCATTGCATGTGTGTTCTTATACTAAAACCAACACTAGAGTCATTGCATGTGTGTTCTTTTACCAAACCACACATGGATCAACCAGTAGAGTCATTGCATGTGTGTTATTTCCATAAACCACACATGAATCAACCAGTGGTCATTCCATGTGTGTTCTTTTCCACAAACCACACATGGATCCACCAGTGGTCATTGCATGTGTGTTATTTACACAAACCACATATGGATCCACTAGAGTCCTTGCATGTGTGTTATTTCCACAAACCACACATGGATCAACCACTAGAGTCATTGCATGTGTGTTATTTCAACAAACCATACATGGATCAACCACTAGAGTCATTGCATATGTGCTATTTCCACAAACCACACATGGATCAACCAGTAGAGTCATTGCATGTGTGTTCTTATACTAAAACCAATAATAGAATCATTGCATGTGTGTTCTTATACTAAAACAAACACTACATTCATTGCATGTGTGTTCTTTCCACAAACCACACATGGATCAACCAGTGGTCATTGCATGTGTGTTCTTTTCCACAAACCACACATGGATCCACCAGTGGTCATTGCATGTGTGTTCTTTCCACAAACCACATATGGATCAACCAGAGTCATTGCATGTGTGTTCTTTTTTAGAAACAACTTATGGATCCACCAGTGGTCATTGCATGTGTGTTCTTTCCACAAACCACATATGGACCCACTAGAGTCATTGCATGTGTGTTATTTGCACAAACCACACATTGATCATACACTAGAGTCATTGCATGTGTGTTATTTCCACAAACGACACATGGATCAACCACTAGAGTCATTGCATATGTGTTATTTCCACAAACCACACATGGATCAACCACTAGAGTCATTGCATGTGTGTTCTTATACTAAAACCAATACAAGAGTCATTGCATGTGTGTTCTTTTCACAAACCACACATGGATCAACCACTAGAGTCATTGCATGTGTGTTATTTCCACAAACCACACATGGATCAACTAGTGGTCATTGCATGTGTGTTCTTTTCCAGAAACCACACATGGATCCACCAGTGGTAATTGCATGTGTGTTCTTTCCACAAACCACATATGGATCAACCAGAGTCATTGCATGTGTGTTCTTTCCACAAACCACATATGGATCAAGCACTAGAGTCAATACATGTTTGTTCTTATATTAAAACCACAAACCAACACTAGAGTCATTGCATGTGTGTTCTTTTCCACAAACCACACATGGTTCCACTAGACTCATTGCATGTGTGTACTTTTCAACAAACAACTTATGGATCAACCAGTGGTCATTGCATGTGTGTTCTTTTCACAAACTACATGTGGACCCACTAGAGTCATTGCATGTGTATTCTTATACTAAAACTAGCACTAGAGTCATTGCATGTGTGTTCTTTTCCATAAACTACTTATGGATCCATTACAGTCATTGCATGTGTGTTATTCAAACCACACATGGATAAACCACTAGAGTAATTGCATGTGTGTTATTTACACAAACCACACATGGATCAACCACTAGAGTCATTGCATGTGTGTTATTTCCACAAACCACACATGGATCAACCACTAGATTCATTGCATGTGTGTTCTTATACTAAAACCAACACTAGAGTCATTGCATGTGTGTTCTTTCCACAAACCACACATGGATCAACCAGTGGTCATTGCATGTGTGTTCTTTTCCACAAACCACACATGGATCCACTAGTGGTCATTGCATGTGTGTTCTTTCAACAAACCACACATGGATCAACCACTAGAGTCATTGCATATGTGTTATTTCCAGAAACCACACATGGATCAACCACTAGAGTCATTGCATGTGTGTTCTTTCCACAAACCACACATGGATCAGCCACTAGAGTCATTGCATGTTTGTTCTTATACTAAAACCACAAACCAGCACTAGAGTCATTACATGTGTGTTCTTTTCCACAAACCACACATGGATCCACTAGACTCATCGAATGTGTGTTCTTTTCACAAACCACATGTGGACCCACTAGAGTCATTACATGTGTGTTCTTATACACAAACTAGCACTAGAGTTATTGCATGTGTGTTCTATCCACAAACCACACATGGATCCACCACTATCATTGCATGTGTGTTCTTTCC
Source organism: Avena sativa (assembly GCA_916181665.1). NCBI lineage: Eukaryota > Viridiplantae > Streptophyta > Magnoliopsida > Poales > Poaceae > Avena > Avena sativa. The sequence goes on along the minus strand of OV702287.1, from coordinate 63,890,135 downwards.
ACAAACCACACATGGATCAACCACTAGAGTCATTGCATGTGTGTTCTTTTCCATAAACTACTTATGCATCCATTACAGTCATTGCATGTGTGTTATTTCCACAAACCACTCATGGATCAACCACTAGAGTCATTGCATGTGTGTTATTTCCACAAACCACGCATGGATCAACCACTAGAATCATTGCATATGTGTTATTTCCACAAACCACACATGGATCAACCACTAGAGTCATTGCATGTGTCTTCTTTCGACAAGCCACACATGGATCAACCACTAGAGTCATTGCATATTTGTTCTTATACTAAAACCACAAACCAGCACTAGAGTCATTGCATGTGTGTTCTTTTCCACAAACCACACATGGATCCACTAGACTCAATGCATGCGTGTTCTTTTCCAGAAACAACTTATGGATCCACCAGTGGTCATTGCATGTGTGTTCTTTCCACAAACCACATGTGGACCCACTAGAGTCATTGCATGTGTGTTATTTCCACAAACCACACATGGATCAACCACTAGAGTCATTGCATGTGTGTTATTTCCACAAACCACACATGGATCAACCACTAGAGTCATTGCATCTGTGTTATTTCCACAAACCACACATGGATCAACCACTAGAGTCATTGCATGTGTGTTCTTATACTAAAACAAACACTAGAGTCATTGCATGTGTGTTCTTTTCACAAACCACACATGGATCAACCACTAGAGTCATTGCATGTGTTTTATTTCCACAAACCACACATGGATCAACCAATGGTCATTGCATGTGTGTTCTTTTCCAGAAACCACACATGGATCCACCAATGGTCATTGCATGTGTGTTCTTTCCACAAACCACATATATATCAACCAGAGTCATTGCATGTGTGTTCTTTCCACAAACCACATATGGATCAACCACTAGAGTCATTTCATGTTTGTTCTTATACTAAAACCACAAACCAACACTAGAGTCATTGCATGTGTGTTCTTTTCCACAAACCACACATGGATCCACAAGACTCATTGCATGTGTGTTATTTTCCACAAACAACTTATGGATCAACCAGTGGTCATTGCATGTGTGTTCTTTTCACAAATCACATGTGAACCCACTAGAGTCATTGCATGTGTGTTCTTTTCACAAATCACATGTGAACCCACTAGAGTCATTGCATGTGTGTTCTTATACACAAACTAGCACTAGAGTCATTGCATTTGTGTTCTATCCACAAACCACACATGGATCCACCACTGTCATTGCATGTGTGGTCTTTCCACAAACCACACATGGATCAACCAGTAGAGTTATTGCATGTGTGTTCTTTCCACAAACCACATATGGATCAACCAGTGGTCATTGCATGTGTGTTCTTTTCCATAAACCCCTTATGGATCCATTACAGTCATTGCATGTGTGTTATTTCCACAAACCACACATGGATCAACCACTAGAGTCATTGCATGGGTGTTATTTCCACAACCCACACATGGATCAACCACTAGAGTCATTGCATATGTGTTATTTCCACAAACCACACATGGATCAACCACTAGAGTCATTGCATGTGTGTTCTTTCCACAAACCACACATGGATCAACCACTAGAGTCATTGCATGTTTGTGCTTATACTAAAACCACAAACCAGCACTAGAGTCATTGCATGTGTGTTCTTTTCCACAATCCACACATGGATCCACTAGACTCATTGCATGTGTGTTCTTTTCCACAAACAACTTATGGATCAACCAGAGGTCATTGCATGTGTGTTCTTTTCACAAACCACATGTGGACCCACTAGAGTCATTGCATGTGTGTTCTTATACACAAACTAGCACTAGAGTCATTACATGTGTGTTCTATCCACAAACCACACATGGATCCACCACTGTCATTGCATGTGTGTTCTTTCCACAAACCACACATGGATCAACCACTAGAGTCATTGCATGTGTGTTCTAATCACAAACCACATATGGATCAATCAGTGGTCATTGCATGTGTGTTCTTTTCCATAAACCACTAATGGATCAATTAGAGTCATTGCATGTGTGTTATTTCCACAAACCACACAAGGATTAACCACTAGAGTCATTGCATGTGTGTTATTTCCACAAACCACACATGGATCAACCACTAGAATCATTACATGTGTGTGTTGTTTTCCACAAACCACACATGGATCCACCACTAGAGTCATTGCATGTGTGTTCTTATACTAAAACCAACACTAGAGTCATTGCATGTGTGTTCTTTCCACAAACCACACATGGATCAACCAGTGGTCATTGCATGTGTGTTCTTTTCCACAAACCACACATGGATCCACCAGTGGTCATTGCATGTGTGTTCTTTCCACAAACCACATATGGATCAACCAGAGTCATTGCATGTGTGTTCTTTCCACAAACCAGACATGGATCAACCACTAGAGTCATTGAATGTTTGTTCTTGTACCAAAACCACAAACCAGCACTAGAGTCATTTCATGTGTGTTCTTTTCCACAAACCACACATGGATCCACTAGACTCATTGCATGTGTGTTCTTTTCCACAAACAACTTATGGATCAACCAGTGGTCATTGCCTGTGTGTTCTTTTCACAAACCACATGTGGACCCACTAGAGTCATTGCATGTGTGTTCTTATACTAAAACTAGCACTAGAGTCATTGCATTTGTGTTCTATCCACAAACCACACATAGATCCACTAGTGTCATTGCATGTGACTTTTTCCACAAACCACACATGGATCAACCACTAGAGTCATTGCATGTGTGTTCTTTCCACAAACGACACATGGATTAACCACTAGAGTCATTGCATGTGTGTTATTTCCACAAACCACACATGGATCAACCACTAGAGTCATTGCATGTGTGTTCTTATACTAAAACCGACATTAGAGTCATTTCATGTGTGTTCTTTCCACAAACCACACATGGATCAACCACTAGAGTCATTGCATGTTTGTTATTTCCACAAACCACACATGGATCAACCACTAGAGTCATTGCATGTGTGTTCTTATACTAAAACCAACACTAGAGTCATTGCATGTGTGTTCTTTCCACAAACCACACATGGATCAACCGGTGGTCATTGCATGTGTGTTCTTTGCCACAAACCACACATGGATCAACCACTAGAGTCATTGCATGTGTGTTCTTTCCACAAACCACACATGGATCAACCACTAGAGTCATTGCATGTTTATTCTTATACTAAAACCACAAACTAGCACTAGAGTCATTCAATGTGTGTTCTTTTCCACAAACCACATATGGATCCACTAGACTCATTGCATGTGTGTTCTTTTCCACAAACAACTTATGGATCAACCAGTGGTCATTGCATGTGTGTTCTTTTCACAAACCACATGTGGACCCACTAGGGTCATTGCATGTGTGTTCTTATACACAAACTAGCACTAGAGTCATTGCATGTGTGTTCTATCCACAAACCACACATGGATCCACCACTGTCATTGCATGTGTCTTCTTTCCACAAACCACACATGGATCAACCAGTAGAGCCATTGCATGTGTGTTCTAATCACAAACCACATATGGATCAATCAGTGGTCATTGCATGTGTGTTCTTTTCCATAAACCACTTATGGATCAATTACACTCATTGTATGTGTGTTATTTCCACAAACCACACATAGATTAACCACTAGAGTCATTGCATGTGTGTTATTTCCACAAACCACACATGGTTCAACCACTAGAGTCATTACATGTGTGTGTTGTTTTCCACAAACCACACATGGATCCACCACTAGAGTCATTGCATATGTGTTCTTATACTAAAACCAACACTAGAGTCATTGCATGTGTGTTCTTTCCACAAACCACACATGGATCAACCAGTGGTCATTGCATGTGTGTTCTTTTCCACAAACAACACATGGATCCACTAGTGGTCATTGCATGTGTGTTCTTTCCACAAACTACATATGGATCAACCAGAGTCAGTGCATGTGTGTTCTTTCCACGAACCAGACATGGATCAACCACTAGAGTCATTGAATGTTTGTTCTTATACCAAAACCACAAACCAGCACTAGAGTCATTGCATGTGTGTTCTTTTCCGCAAACCACACATTGATCCACTAGACTCATTGCATGTGTGTTCTTTTCCACAAACAACTTATGGATCAACTAGTGGTCATTGCATTTGTGTTCTTTTCACAAACCACATGTGGACCCACTAGAATCATTGCACGTGTGTTCTTATACTAAAACTAGCACTAGAGTCATTGCATGTGTGTTCTATCCACAAACCACACATGGATCCACCACTGTCATTGCATGTGTGTTCTTTCCACAAAACACATATGGATCAACCACTAGAGTCATTGCATGTGTGTTCTTATCACAAACCACATATGGATCAACAAGTGGTCATTGTATTTGTGTTCTTTTCCATAAAGCACTTATGGATCCATTACAGTTATTGCATGTGTGTTATTTCCACAAACCACACATGGATCAACCACTAGAGTCATTGCATGTGTGTTATTTCCACAAACCACACATGGATCAACCACTATAGTCATTGCATGTGTGTTATTTCTACAAACCACACATGGATCAACCACTAGAGTCATTGCATGTGTGTTCTTATACTAAAACCAACACTAGAGTCATTGCATGTGTGTTCTTTCCACAAACCACACATGGATCAACCAGTGGTCATTGCATGTGTGTTCTTTTCCAAAAACCACACATGGATCCACCAGTGGTCATTGAATGTGTGTTCTTTCCACAAACCACATATGGATCAACCAAAGTCATTACATGTGTGTTCTCTCCACAAACCACACATGGATAAACCACTAGAGTCATTGCATGTTTGTTCTTATACTAAAACCATAAACCAGCACTAGAGTCATTGCATGTGTGTCCTTTTCCACAAACCACACATGGATCCACTAGACTCATTGCATGTGTGTTCTTTTCCACAAACAACTTATGGATCAACCAGTGGTCATTGCATGTGTGTTCTTTTCACAAACCACATGTGGACCCACTAGAGTCATTGCATGTGTGTTCTTTTCAAACAACAACTTATGGATCAACCAGTGGTCATTGCATGTGTGTTCATTTCACAAACTACATGTGGACCCACTAGAGTCATTGCATGTGGGTTCTTATACTAAAACTAGCACTAGAGTCATTGCATGTGTGTTCTTTTCACAAACCACACATGGATCAACCACTAGAGTTATTGCATGTGTGTATTTTCCACAAACCACATATGGATCAACCAGTGGTCATTGCATGTGTGTTCTTTTCCATAAACCACTTATGGATCCATTACACTCATTGCATGTGTGTTATTTCCACAAACCACACATGGATCAACCACTAGAGTCATTGCATCTGTGTTATTTCCACAAACCACACATGGATCAACCACTAGAGTCATTGCATATGTGTTATTTCCACAAACCACACATGGATCAACCACTAGAGTCATTGCATGTGTGTTCTTTCCACAAACCACACATGGATCAACCACTAGAGTCATTGCATGTTTGTTCTTATACTAAAACCACAAACCAGCACTAGAGTCATTGCATGTGTGTTCTTTTCCACAAACCACACATGGATCCACCAGTGGTCATTGCATGTGTGTTCTTTCCACAAACCACATATGGATCAACCAGAGTCATTGCATGTGTGTTCTCTCCACAAACCACATATGGATCATCCACTAGAGTCATTACATGTTTGTTCTTATACTAAAACCACAAACCAACACTAGAGTCATTGCATGTGTGTTCTTTTCCACAAACCACACATGGATCCACTAGACTCATTGCATGTGTGTTATTTTCCACAAACAACTTATGGATCAACCAGTGGTCATTGCATGTGTGTTCTTTTCACAAATCACATGTGAACCCACTAGAGTCATTGCATGTGTGTTCTTTTCACAAATCACATGTGAACCCACTAGAGTCATTGCATGTGTGTTCTTATACACAAACTAGCACTAGAGTCATTGCATTTGTGTTCTATTCACAAACCACACATGGATCCACCACTGTCATTGCATGTGTGGTCTTTCCACAAACCACACATGGATCAACCACTAGAGTTATTGCATGTGTGTTCTTTCCACAAACCACATATGGATCAACCAGTGGTCATTGCATGTGTGTTCTTTTCCATAAACCCCTTATGGATCCATTACAGTCATTGCATGTGTGTTATTTCCACAAACCACACATGGATCAACCACTAGAGTCATTGCATGGGTGTTATTTCCACAACCCACACATGGATCAACCACTAGAGTCATTGAATATGTGTTATTTCCACAAACCACACATGGATCAACCACTAGAGTCATTGCATGTGTGTTCTTTCCACAAACCACACATGGATCAACCACTAGAGTCATTGCATGTTTGTGCTTATACTAAAACCACAAACCAGCACTAGAGTCATTGCATGTGTGTTCTTTTCCACAATCCACACATGGATCCACTAGACTCATTGCATGTGTGTTCTTTTCCACAAACAACTTATGGATCAACCAGAGGTCATTGCATGTGTGTTCTTTTCACAAACCACATGTGGACCCACTAGAGTCATTGCATGTGTGTTCTTATACTAAAACTAGCACTAGAGTCATTGCATTTGTGTTCTATCCACAAACCACACATAGATCCACTAGTGTCATTGCATGTGACTTTTTCCACAAACCACACATGGATCAACCACTAGAGTCATTGCATGTGTGTTCTTTCCACAAACGACACATGGATTAACCACTAGAGTCATTGCATGTGTGTTATTTCCACAAACCACACATGGATCAACCACTAGAGTCATTGCATGTGTGTTCTTATACTAAAACCGACATTAGAGTCATTGCATGTGTGTTATTTCCACAAACCACACATGGATCAACCACTAGAGTCATTACATGTGTGTGTTGTTTTCCACAAACCACACATGGATCCACCACTAGAGTCATTGCATGTGTGTTCTTATACTAAAACCAACACTAGAGTCATTGCATGTGTGTTCTTTCGACAAACCACACATGGATCAACCAGTGGTCATTGCATGTGTGTTCTTTTCCACAAACCACACATGGATCCACCAGTGGCCATTGCATGTGTGTTCTTTCCACAAACCACATATGGATCAACCAGAGTCATTGCATGTGTGTTCTTTCCACAAACCACACATGGATCAACCACTAGAGTCATTGAATGTTTGTTCTTATACCAAAACCACAAACCAGCACTAGAGTCATTTCATGTGTGTTCTTTTCCACAAACCACACATGGATCCACTAGACTCATTGCATGTGTGTTCTTTTCCACAAACAACTTATGGATCAACCAGTTGTCATTGCATGTGTGTTCTTTTCACAAACCACATGTGGACCCACTAGAGTCATTGCATGTGTGTTCTTATACTAAAACTAGCACTAGAGTCATTGCATTTGTGTTCTATCCACAAACCACACATAGATCCACTAGTGTCATTGCATGTTACTTTTTCCACAAACCACACATGGATCAACCACTAGAGTCATTGCATGTGTGCTCTTTCCACAAACGACACATGGATTAACCACTAGAGTCATTGCATGTGTGTTATTTCCACAAACCACACATGGATCAACCACTAGAGTCATTGCATGTGTGTTCTTATACTAAAACCGACATTAGAGTCATTGCATGTGTGTTCTTTCCACAAACCACACATGGATCAACCACTAGAGTCATTGCATGTTTGTTATTTCCACAAACCACACATGGATCAACCACTAGAGTCATTGCATGTGTGTTCTTATACTAAAACCAACACTAGAGTCATTGCATGTGTGTTCTTTCCACAAACCACACATGGATCAACCAGTGGTCATTGCATGTGTGTTCTTTGCCACAAACCACACATGGATCAACCACTAGAGTCATTGCATGTGTGTTCTTTCCACAAACCACACATGGATCAACCACTAGAGTCATTGCATGTTTGTTCTTATACTAAAACCACAAACTAGCACTAGAGTCATTCAATGTGTGTTCTTTTCCACAAACCACATATGGATCCACTAGACTCATTGCATGTGTGTTCTTTTCCACAAACAACTTATGGATCAACCAGTGGTCATTGCATGTGTGTTCTTTCACAAACCACATGTGGACCCACTAGAGTCATTGCATGTGTGTTCTTATACACAAACTAGCACTAGAGTCATTGCATGTGTGTTCTTATACACAAACTAGCACTAGAGTCATTGCATGTGTGTTCTATCCACAAACCACACATGGATCCACCACTGTCATTGCATGTGTGTTCTTTCCACAAACCACACATGGATCAACCAGTAGAGTCATTGCATGTGTGTTCTAATCACAAACCACATATGGATCAATCAGTGGTCATTGCATGTGTGTTCTTTTCCATAAACCACTTATGGATCCATTACAGTCATTGCATGTGTGTTATTTCCACAAACCACACATAGATTAACCACTAGAGTCATTGCATGTGTGTTATTTCCACAAACCACACATGGATCAACCACTAGAGTCATTACATGTGTGTGTTGTTTTCCACAAACCACACATGGATCCACCACTAGAGTCATTGCATGTGTGTTCTTATACTAAAACCAACACTAGAGTCATTGCATGTGTGTTCTTTCCACAAACCACACATGGATCAACCAGTGGTCATTGCATGTGTGTTCTTTTCCACAAACCACACATGGATCCACTAGTGGTCATTGCATGTGTGTTCTTTCCACAAACTACATATGGATCAACCAGAGTCAGTGCATGTGTGTTCTTTCCACAAACCAGACATGGATCAACCACTAGAGTCATTGAATGTTTGTTCTTATACCAAAACCACAAACCAGCACTAAAGTCATTGCATGTGTGTTCTTTTCCGCAAACCACACATTGATTCACTAGACTCATTGCATGTGTGTTCTTTTCCACAAACAACTTATGGATCAACCAGTGGTCATTGCATTTGTGTTCTTTTCACAAACCACATGTGGACCCACTAGAATCATTGCATCTGTGTTCTTATACTAAAACTAGCACTAGAGTCATTGCATGTGTGTTCTATCCACAAACCACACATGGATCCACCACTGTCATTGCATGTGTGTTCTTTCCACAAAACACATATGGATCAACCACTAGAGTCATTGCATGTGTGTTCTTATCACAAACCACATATGGATCAACAAGTGGTCATTGTATTTGTGTTCTTTTCCATAAAGCACTTATGGATCCATTACAGTTATTGCATGTGTGTTATTTCCACAAACCACACATGGATCAACCACTAGAGTCATTGCATGTGTGTTATTTCCACAAACCACACATGGATCAACCACTAGAGTCATTGCATGTGTGTTATTTCTACAAACCACACATGGATCAACCACTAGAGTCATTGCATGTGTGTTCTTATACTAAAACCAACACTAGAGTCATTGCATGTGTGTTCTTTCCACAAACCACACATGGATCAACCAGTGGTCATTGCATGTGTGTTCTTTTCCAAAAACCACACATGGATCCACCAGTGGTCATTGAATGTGTGTTCTTTCCACAAACCACATATGGATCAACCAGAGTCATTACATGTGTGTCCTCTCCACACACCACACATGGATAAACCACTAGAGTCATTGCATGTTTGTTCTTATACTAAAACCATAAACCAGCACTAGAGTCATTGCATGTGTGTCCTTTTCCACAAACCACACATGGATCCACTAGACTCATTGCATGTGTGTTCTTTTCCACAAACAACTTATGGATCAACCAGTGGTCATTGCATGTGTGTTCTTTTCACAAACCACATGTGGACCCACTAGAGTCATTGCATGTGTGTTCTTTTCAACAAACAACTTATGGATCAACCAGTGGTCATTGCATGTGTGTTCATTTCACAAACTACATGTGGACCCACTAGAGTCATTGCATGTGGGTTCTTATACTAAAACTAGCACTAGAGTCATTGCATGTGTGTTCTTTTCACAAACCACACATGGATCAACCACTAGAGTTATTGCATGTGTGTATTTTCCACAAACCACATATGGATCAACCAGTGGTCATTGCATGTGTGTTCTTTTCCATAAACCACTTATGGATCCATTACACTCATTGCATGTGTGTTATTTCCACAAACCACACATGGATCAACCACTAGAGTCATTGCATGTGTCTTATTTCCACAAACCACACATGGATCAACCACTAGAGTCATTGCATATGTGTTATTTCCACAAACCACACATGGATCAACCACTAGAGTCATTGCATGTGTGTTCTTTCCACAAACCACACATGGATCAACCACTAGAGTCATTGCATGTTTGTTCTTATACTAAAACCACAAACCAGCACTAGAGTCATTGCATGTGTGTTCTTTTCCACAAACCACACATGGATCCACCAGTGGTCATTGCATGTGTGTTCTTTCCACAAACCACACATGGATCAACCACTAGAGTCATTGCATGTTTGTTCTTATACTAAAACCACAAACCAGCACTAGAGTCATTGCATGTGTGTTCTTTTCCACAAACCACACATGAATCCACTAGACTCATTGCATGTGTGTTCTTTTCCAGAAACAACTCATGGATCCACCAGTGGTCATTACATGTGTGTTCTTTCCACAAACCACATGTGGTCCCACTAGAGTCATTGCATGTGTGTTATTTCCACAAAACCACACATGGATCAACCACTAGAGTCATTGCATGTGTGTTATTTCCACAAACCACACATGGATCAACCACTAGAGTCATTGCATATGTATTATTTCCACAAACCACACATGGATCAACAACTAGAGTCATTGCATGTGTGTTATTTCCACAAACCACACATGGATCAACCAATGGTCATTGCATGTGTGTTCTTTTCCACAAACCACACATGGATACACCAGTGGTCATTGCATGTGTGTTGGTTCCACAAACCATATATGGATCAACCAGAGTCATGGCATGTTTGTTCTTTCCACAAACCACACATGGATCAACCACTAGAAGAATTGCATGTTTGTTCTTATACGAAAACCACAAACCAGCACTAGAGTCATTGCATGTGTGTTCTTTTCCACAAACCACACATGGATCCACTAGACTCATTGCATGTGTGTTCTTTTCCACAAACAACTTATGGATCAACAAGTGGTCATTGCATGTGTGTTCTTTTCACAAACCACATGTGGACCCACTTGAGTCATTGTATGTGAGTTCTTATACTAAAACTAGCACTAAGTCGTTGCATGTGTGTTCTATCCACAAACCACACATGGATCCACCACTGTCATTGCATGTGTGTTCTTTTCACAAACCACACATGGATCAACCACTAGAGTCATTGCATGTGTGTTCTATCCACAAACCACACATGGATCCACTAGTGGTCATTGCATGTGTGTTCTTTCCACAAACCACACATGGATCAACCACTAGAGTCATTGCATATGTGTTATTTCCAGAAACCACACATGGATCAACCACTAGAGTCATTGCTTGTGTGTTCTTTCCACAAACCACACATGGATCAACCACTAGAGTCATTGCATGTTTGTTCTTATACTAAAACCACAAAGCAACACTAGAGTCATTGCATGTGTGTTCTTTTCCACAGACCACACATGGATCCACTAGACTCATCGAATGTGTGTTCTTTTCACAAACCACATGTGGACCCACTAGAGTCATTGCATGTGTGTTCTTATACACAAACTAGCACTAGAGTCATTACATGTGTGTTCTATCCACAAACCACACATGGATCCACCACTGTCATTGCATGTGTGTTCTTTTCCACAAACCACACATGGATCCACTAGACTCATTGCATGTGTGTTCTTTTCCACAAACAACTTATGGATCAACCAGTGGTCATTGCATGTGTGTTCATTTCACAAACTACATGTGGACCCACTAGAGTCATTGCATGTGGGTTCTTATACTAAAACTAGCACTAGAGTCATTGCATGTGTGTTCTTTTCACAAACCACACATGGATCAACCACTAGAGTTATTGCATGTGTGTATTTTCCACAAACCACATATGGATCAACCAGTGGTCATTGCATGTGTGTTCTTTTCCATAAACCACTTATGGATCCATTACACTCATTGCATGTGTGTTATTTCCACAAACCACACATGGATCAACCACTAGAGTCATTGCATCTGTGTTATTTCCACAAACCACACATGGATCAACCACTAGAGTCATTGCATATGTGTTATTTCCACAAACCACACATGGATCAACCACTAGAGTCATTGCATGTGTGTTCTTTCCACAAACCACACATGGATCAACCACTAGAGTCATTGCATGTTTGTTCTTATACTAAAACCACAAACCAGCACTAGAGTCATTGCATGTGTGTTCTTTTCCACAAACCACACATGGATCCACCAGTGGTCATTGCATGTGTGTTCTTTCCACAAACCACATATGGATCAACCAGAGTCATTGCATGTGTGTTCTCTCCACAAACCACATATGGATCATCCACTAGAGTCATTACATGTTTGTTCTTATACTAAAACCACAAACCAACACTAGAGTCATTGCATGTGTGTTCTTTTCCACAAACCACACATGGATCCACTAGACTCATTGCATGTGTGTTATTTTCCACAAACAACTTATGGATCAACCAGTGGTCATTGCATGTGTGTTCTTTTCACAAATCACATGTGAACCCACTAGAGTCATTGCATGTGTGTTCTTTTCACAAATCACATGTGAACCCACTAGAGTCATTGCATGTGTGTTCTTATACACAAACTAGCACTAGAGTCATTGCATTTGTGTTCTATTGACAAACCACACATGGATCCACCACTGTCATTGCATGTGTGGTCTTTCCACAAACCACACATGGATCAACCACTAGAGTTATTGCATGTGTGTTCTTTCCACAAACCACATGTGGATCAACCAGTGGTCATTGCATGTGTGTTCTTTTCCATAAACCCCTTATGGATCCATTACAGTCATTGCATGTGTGTTATTTCCACAAACCACACATGGATCAACCACTAGAGTCATTGCATGGGTGTTATTTCCACAACCCACACATGGATCAACCACTAGAGTCATTGAATATGTGTTATTTCCACAAACCACACATGGATCAACCACTAGAGTCATTGCATGTGTGTTCTTTCCACAAACCACACATGGATCAACCACTAGAGTCATTGCATGTTTGTGCTTATACTAAAACCACAAACCAGCACTAGAGTCATTGCATGTGTGTTCTTTTCCACAATCCACACATGGATCCACTAGACTCATTGCATGTGTGTTCTTTTCCACAAACAACTTATGGATCAACCAGAGGTCATTGCATGTGTGTTCTTTTCACAAACGACATGTGGACCCACTAGAGTCATTGCATGTGTGTTCTTATACTAAAACTAGCACTAGAGTCATTGCATTTGTGTTCTATCCACAAACCACACATAGATCCACTAGTGTCATTGCATGTGACTTTTTCCACAAACCACACATGGATCAACCACTAGAGTCATTGCATGTGTGTTCTTTCCACAAACGACACATGGATTAACCACTAGAGTCATTGCATGTGTGTTATTTCCACAAACCACACATGGATCAACCACTAGAGTCATTGCATGTGTGTTCTTATACTAAAACCGACATTAGAGTCATTGCATGTGTGTTATTTCCACAAACCACACATGGATCAACCACTAGAGTCATTACATGTGTGTGTTGTTTTCCACAAACCACACATGGATCCACCACTAGAGTCATTGCATGTGTGTTCTTATACTAAAACCAACACTAGAGTCATTGCATGTGTGTTCTTTCGACAAACCACACATGGATCAACCAGTGGTCATTGCATGTGTGTTCTTTTCCACAAACCACACATGGATCCACCAGTGGTCATTGCATGTGTGTTCTTTCCACAAACCACATATGGATCAACCAGAGTCATTGCATGTGTGTTCTTTCCACAAACCACACATGGATCAACCACTAGAGTCATTGAATGTTTGTTCTTATACCAAAACCACAAACCAGCACTAGAGTCATTTCATGTGTGTTCTTTTCCACAAACCACACATGGATCCACTAGACTCATTGCATGTGTGTTCTTTTCCACAAACAACTTATGGATCAACCAGTTGTCATTGCATGTGTGTTCTTTTCACAAACCACATGTGGACCCACTAGAGTCATTGCATGTGTGTTCTTATACTAAAACTAGCACTAGAGTCATTGCATTTGTGTTCTATCCACAAACCACACATAGATCCACTAGTGTCATTGCATGTTACTTTTTCCACAAACCACACATGGATCAACCACTAGAGTCATTGCATGTGTGCTCTTTCCACAAACGACACATGGATTAACCACTAGAGTCATTGCATGTGTGTTATTTCCACAAACCACACATGGATCAACCACTAGAGTCATTGCATGTGTGTTCTTATACTAAAACCGACATTAGAGTCATTGCATGTGTGTTCTTTCCACAAACCACACATGGATCAACCACTAGAGTCATTGCATGTTTGTTATTTCCACAAACCACACATGGATCAACCACTAGAGTCATTGCATGTGTGTTCTTATACTAAAACCAACACTAGAGTCATTGCATGTGTGTTCTTTCCACAAACCACACATGGATCAACCAGTGGTCATTGCATGTGTGTTCTTTGCCACAAACCACACATGGATCAACCACTAGAGTCATTGCATGTGTGTTCTTTCCACAAACCACACATGGATCAACCACTAGAGTCATTGCATGTTTGTTCTTATACTAAAACCACAAACTAGCACTAGAGTCATTCAATGTGTGTTCTTTTCCACAAACCACATATGGATCCACTAGACTCATTGCATGTGTGTTCTTTTCCACAAACAACTTATGGATCAACCAGTGGTCATTGCATGTGTGTTCTTTCACAAACCACATGTGGACCCACTAGAGTCATTGCATGTGTGTTCTTATACACAAACTAGCACTAGAGTCATTGCATGTGTGTTCTTATACACAAACTAGCACTAGAGTCATTGGATGTGTGTTCTATCCACAAACCACACATGGATCCACCACTGTCATTGCATGTGTGTTCTTTCCACAAACCACACATGGATCAACCAGTAGAGTCATTGCATGTGTGTTCTAATCACAAACCACATATGGATCAATCAGTGGTCATTGCATGTGTGTTCTTTTCCATAAACCACTTATGGATCCATTACAGTCATTGCATGTGTGTTATTTCCACAAACCACACATAGATTAACCACTAGAGTCATTGCATGTGTGTTATTTCCACAAACCACACATGGATCAACCACTAGAGTCATTACATGTGTGTGTTGTTTTCCACAAACCACACATGGATCCACCACTAGAGTCATTGCATGTGTGTTCTTATACTAAAACCAACACTAGAGTCATTGCATGTGTGTTCTTTCCACAAACCACACATGGATCAACCAGTGGTCATTGCATGTGTGTTCTTTTCCACAAACCACACATGGATCCACTAGTGGTCATTGCATGTGTGTTCTTTCCACAAACTACATATGGATCAACCAGAGTCAGTGCATGTGTGTTCTTTCCACAAACCAGACATGGATCAACCACTAGAGTCATTGAATGTTTGTTCTTATACCAAAACCACAAACCAGCACTAAAGTCATTGCATGTGTGTTCTTTTCCGCAAACCACACATTGATTCACTAGACTCATTGCATGTGTGTTCTTTTCCACAAACAACTTATGGATCAACCAGTGGTCATTGCATTTGTGTTCTTTTCACAAACCACATGTGGACCCACTAGAATCATTGCATGTGTGTTCTTATACTAAAACTAGCACTAGAGTCATTGCATGTGTGTTCTATCCACAAACCACACATGGATCCACCACTGTCATTGCATGTGTGTTCTTTCCACAAAACACATATGGATCAACCACTAGAGTCATTGCATGTGTGTTCTTATCACAAACCACATATGGATCAACAAGTGGTCATTGTATTTGTGTTCTTTTCCATAAAGCACTTATGGATCCATTACAGTTATTGCATGTGTGTTATTTCCACAAACCACACATGGATCAACCACTAGAGTCATTGCATGTGTGTTATTTCCACAAACCACACATGGATCAACCACTAGAGTCATTGCATGTGTGTTATTTCTACAAACCACACATGGATCAACCACTAGAGTCATTGCATGTGTGTTCTTATACTAAAACCAACACTAGAGTCATTGCATGTGTGTTCTTTCCACAAACCACACATGGATCAACCAGTGGTCATTGCATGTGTGTTCTTTTCCAAAAACCACACATGGATCCACCAGTGGTCATTGAATGTGTGTTCTTTCCACAAACCACATATGGATCAACCAGAGTCATTACATGTGTGTCCTCTCCACACACCACACATGGATAAACCACTAGAGTCATTGCATGTTTGTTCTTATACTAAAACCATAAACCAGCACTAGAGTCATTGCATGTGTGTCCTTTTCCACAAACCACACATGGATCCACTAGACTCATTGCATGTGTGTTCTTTTCCACAAACAACTTATGGATCAACCAGTGGTCATTGCATGTGTGTTCTTTTCACAAACCACATGTGGACCCACTAGAGTCATTGCATGTGTGTTCTTTTCAACAAACAACTTATGGATCAACCAGTGGTCATTGCATGTGTGTTCATTTCACAAACTACATGTGGACCCACTAGAGTCATTGCATGTGGGTTCTTATACTAAAACTAGCACTAGAGTCATTGCATGTGTGTTCTTTTCACAAACCACACATGGATCAACCACTAGAGTTATTGCATGTGTGTATTTTCCACAAACCACATATGGATCAACCAGTGGTCATTGCATGTGTGTTCTTTTCCATAAACCACTTATGGATCCATTACACTCATTGCATGTGTGTTATTTCCACAAACCACACATGGATCAACCACTAGAGTCATTGCATGTGTCTTATTTCCACAAACCACACATGGATCAACCACTAGAGTCATTGCATATGTGTTATTTCCACAAACCACACATGGATCAACCACTAGAGTCATTGCATGTGTGTTCTTTCCACAAACCACACATGGATCAACCACTAGAGTCATTGCATGTTTGTTCTTATACTAAAACCACAAACCAGCACTAGAGTCATTGCATGTGTGTTCTTTTCCACAAACCACACATGGATCCACCAGTGGTCATTGCATGTGTGTTCTTTCCACAAACCACACATGGATCAACCACTAGAGTCATTGCATGTTTGTTCTTATACTAAAACCACAAACCAGCACTAGAGTCATTGCATGTGTGTTCTTTTCCACAAACCACACATGAATCCACTAGACTCATTGCATGTGTGTTCTTTTCCAGAAACAACTCATGGATCCACCAGTGGTCATTACATGTGTGTTCTTTCCACAAACCACATGTGGTCCCACTAGAGTCATTGCATGTGTGTTATTTCCACAAAACCACACATGGATCAACCACTAGAGTCATTGCATGTGTGTTATTTCCACAAACCACACATGGATCAACCACTAGAGTCATTGCATATGTATTATTTCCACAAACCACACATGGATCAACAACTAGAGTCATTGCATGTGTGTTATTTCCACAAACCACACATGGATCAACCAATGGTCATTGCATGTGTGTTCTTTTCCACAAACCACACATGGATACACCAGTGGTCATTGCATGTGTGTTGGTTCCACAAACCATATATGGATCAACCAGAGTCATGGCATGTTTGTTCTTTCCACAAACCACACATGGATCAACCACTAGAAGAATTGCATGTTTGTTCTTATACGAAAACCACAAACCAGCACTAGAGTCATTGCATGTGTGTTCTTTTCCACAAACCACACATGGATCCACTAGACTCATTGCATGTGTGTTCTTTTCCACAAACAACTTATGGATCAACAAGTGGTCATTGCATGTGTGTTCTTTTCACAAACCACATGTGGACCCACTTGAGTCATTGTATGTGAGTTCTTATACTAAAACTAGCACTAAGTCGTTGCATGTGTGTTCTATCCACAAACCACACATGGATCCACCACTGTCATTGCATGTGTGTTCTTTTCACAAACCACACATGGATCAACCACTAGAGTCATTGCATGTGTGTTCTATCCACAAACCACACATGGATCCACTAGTGGTCATTGCATGTGTGTTCTTTCCACAAACCACACATGGATCAACCACTAGAGTCATTGCATATGTGTTATTTCCAGAAACCACACATGGATCAACCACTAGAGTCATTGCTTGTGTGTTCTTTCCACAAACCACACATGGATCAACCACTAGAGTCATTGCATGTTTGTTCTTATACTAAAACCACAAAGCAACACTAGAGTCATTGCATGTGTGTTCTTTTCCACAGACCACACATGGATCCACTAGACTCATCGAATGTGTGTTCTTTTCACAAACCACATGTGGACCCACTAGAGTCATTGCATGTGTGTTCTTATACACAAACTAGCACTAGAGTCATTACATGTGTGTTCTATCCACAAACCACACATGGATCCACCACTGTCATTGCATGTGTGTTCTTTCCACAAACCACACATGGATCAACCACTAGAGTCATTGCATGTGTGTTCTAATCACAAACCACATATGGATCAATCAGTGGTCATTGCATGTGTGTTCTTTTCCATAAACCACTTATGCATCCATGACAGGCATTGCATGTGTGTTATTTCCACAAACCACTCATGGATCAACCACTAGAGTCATTGCATGTGTGTTATTTCCACAAACCACACATTGATCAACCACTAGAGTCATTGCATATGTGTTATTTCCACAAACCACACATGGATCAACCACTAGAGTCATTGCATGCGTCTTCTTTCGACATGCCACACATGGATCAACCAGAAGAGTCATTGCATGTTTGTTCTTATACTAAAACCACAAACCAGCACTAGAGTCATTGCATGTGTGTTCTTTCCCACAAACCACACATGGATCCACTAGACTCATTGCATGTGTGTTCTTTTCCAGAAACAACTTATGGATCCACCAGTGGTCATTGCATGTGTGTTCTTTCCACACACCACATGTGGACCCACTAGAGTCATTGCATGTGTGTTATTTCCACAAACCACACATGGATCAACCACTAGAGTCATTGCATGTGTGTTATTTCCACAAACCACACATGGATCAACCACTAGAGTCATTGCATCTGTGTTATTTCCACAAACCACACATGGATCAACCACTAGAGTCATTGCATGTGTGTTCTTATAGTAAAACAAACACTAGAGTCATTGCATGTGTGTTCTTTTCACAAACCACACATGGATCAACCACTAGAGTCATTGCATGTGTTTTATTTCCACAAACCACACATGGATCAACCAATGGTCATTGCATGTGTGTTCTTTTCCACAAACCACACATGGATCCACCAGTGGTCATTGCATGTGTGTTCTTTCCACAAACCACATATGGATCAACCAGAGTCATTGCATGTGTGTTCTTTCCACAAACCACATATGGATCAACCACTAGAGTCATTACATGTTTGTTCTTATACTAAAACCACAAACCAACACTAGAGTCATTGCATGTGTGTTCTTTTCCACAAACCACACATGGATCCACTAGACTCATTGAAGGTGTGTTATTTTCCACAAACAACTTATGGATCAACCAGTGGTCATTGCATGTGTGTTCTTTTCACAAACCACATGTGAACCCACTAGAGTAATTGCATGTGTGTTCTTATACACAAACTACCACTAGAGTCATTGCATTTGTGTTCTATCCACAAACCACACATGGATCCACCACTGTCATTGCATGTGTGGTCTTTCCACAAACCACACATGGATCAACCACTAGAGTTATTGCATGTGTGTTGTTTCCACAAACCACATATGGATCAACCAGTGGTCATTGCATGTGTGTTCTTTTCCATAAACCCCTTATGGATCCATTACAGTCATTGCATGTGTGTTATTTCCACAAAACACACATGGATCAACCACTAGAGTCATTGCATGGGTGTTATTTCCACAACCCACACATGGATCAACCACTAGAGTCATTGCATATGTGTTATTTCCACAAACCACACATGGATCAACCACTAGAGTCATTGCATGTGTGTTCTTTCCACAAACCACACATGGATCAACCACTAGAGTCATTGCATGTTTGTGCTTATACTAAAACCACAAACCAGCACTAGAGTCATTGCATGTGTGTTCTTTTCCACAATCCACACATGGATCCACTAGACTCATTGCATGTGTGTTCTTTTCCACAAACAACTTATGGATCAACCAGAGGTCATTGCAATTGTGTTCTTTTCACAAACCACATGTGGACCCACTAGAGTCATTGCATGTGTGTTCTTATACACAAACTAGCACAAGAGTCATTACATGTGTGTTCTATCCACAAACCACACATGGATCCACCACTGTCATTGCATGTGTGTTCTTTCCACAAACCACACATGGATCAACCACTAGAGTCATTGCATGTGTGTTCTAATCACAAACCACATATGGATCAATCAGTGGTCATTGCATGTGTGTTCTTTTCCATAAACCACTAATGGATCAATTACAGTCATTGCATGTGTGTTATTTCCACAAACCACACAAGGATTAACCACTAGAGTCATTGCATGTGTGTTATTTCCACAAACCACACATGGATCAACCACTAGAGTCATTACATGTGTGTGTTGTTTTCCACAAACCAGACATGGATCCACCACTAGAGTCATTGCATGTGTGTTCTTATACTAAAACCAACACTAGAGTCATTGCATGTGTGTTCTTTCCACAAACCACACATGGATCAACCAGTGGTCATTGCATGTGTGTTCTTTTCCACAAACCACACATGGATCCACCAGTGGTCATTGCATGTGTGTTCTTTCCACAAACCACATATGGATCAACCAGAGTCATTGCATGTGTGTTCTTTCCACAAACCACACATGGATCAACCACTAGAGTCATTGAATGTTTGTTCTTATACCAAAACCACAAACCAGCACTAGAGTCATTTCATGTGTGTTCTTTTCCACAAACCACACATGGATCCACTAGACACATTGCATGTGTGTTCTTTTCCACAAACAACTTATGGATCAACCAGTGGTCATTGCCTGTGTGTTCTTTTCACAAACCACATGTGGACCCACTAGAGTCATTGCATGTGTGTTCTTATACTAAAACTAGCACTAGAGTCATTGCATTTGTGTTCTATCCACAAACCACACATAGATCCACTAGTCTCATTGCATGTGACTTTTTCAACAAACCACACATGGATCAACCACTAGAGTCATTGCATGTGTGTTCTTTCCACAAACGACACATGGATTAACCACAAGAGTCATTGCATGTGTGTTATTTCCACAAACCACACATGGATCAACCACTAGAGTCATTGCATGTGTGTTCTTATACTAAAACTGACATTAGAGTCATTGCATGTGTGTTCTTTCCACAAACCACACATGGATCAACCAATAGAGTCATTGCATGTTTGTTATTTCCACAAACCACACATGGATCAACCACTAGAGTCATTGCATGTGTGTTCTTATACTAAAACCAACACTAGACTCATGGCATGTGTGTTCTTTTCCACAAACCACACATGGATCCACTAGACTTATTGCTTGTGTGTTCTTTTCCACAAACAACTTATGGATCAACCAGTGGTCATTGCATGTGTGTTCTTTTCACAAACCACATGTGGACCCAATTGAGTCATTGCTTATGTGTTCTTATACTAAAACTAGCACTAGAGTCATTGCATGTGTGTTCTATCCACAAACCACACATGGATCCACTAGTGGTCATTGCATGTGTGTTCTTTCCACAAACCACACATGGATCAACCACTAGAGTCATTGCATATGTGTTATTTCCAGAAACCACACATGGATCAACCACTAGAGTCATTGCTTGTGTGTTCTTTCCACAAACCACACATGGATCAACCACTAGAGTCATTGCATGTTTGTTCTTATACTAAAACCACAAAGCAACACTAGAGTCATTGCATGTGTGTTCTTTTCCACAAACCACACATGGATCCACTAGACTCATCGAATGTGTGTTCTTTTCACAAACCACATGTGGACCCACTAGAGTCATTGCATGTGTGTTCTTATACACAAACTAGCACTAGAGTCATTACATGTGTGTTCTATCCACAAACCACACATGGATCCACCACTGTCATTGCATGTGTGTTCTTTCCACAAACCACACATGGATCAACCACTAGAGTCATTGCATGTGTGTTCTAATCACAAACCACATATGGATCAATCAGTGGTCATTGCATGTGTGTTCTTTTCCATAAACCACTTATGCATCCATGACAGGCATTGCATGTGTGTTATTTCCACAAACCACTCATGGATCAACCACTAGAGTCATTGCATGTGTGTTATTTCCACAAACCACACATTGATCAACCACTAGAGTCATTGCATATGTGTTATTTCCACAAACCACACATGGATCAACCACTAGAGTCATTGCATGCGTCTTCTTTCGACATGCCACACATGGATCAACCAGAAGAGTCATTGCATGTTTGTTCTTATACTAAAACCACAAACCAGCACTAGAGTCATTGCATGTGTGTTCTTTTCCACAAACCACACATGGATCCACTAGACTCATTGCATGTGTGTTCTTTTCCAGAAACAACTTATGGATCCACCAGTGGTCATTGCATGTGTGTTCTTTCCACACACCACATGTGGACCCACTAGAGTCATTGCATGTGTGTTATTTCCACAAACCACACATGGATCAACCACTAGAGTCATTGCATGTGTGTTATTTCCACAAACCACACATGGATCAACCACTAGAGTCATTGCATCTGTGTTATTTCCACAAACCACACATGGATCAACCACTAGAGTCATTGCATGTGTGTTCTTATAGTAAAACAAACACTAGAGTCATTGCATGTGTGTTCTTTTCACAAACCACACATGGATCAACCACTAGAGTCATTGCATGTGTTTTATTTCCACAAACCACACATGGATCAACCAATGGTCATTGCATGTGTGTTCTTTTCCACAAACCACACATGGATCCACCAGTGGTCATTGCATGTGTGTTCTTTCCACAAACCACATATGGATCAACCAGAGTCATTGCATGTGTGTTCTTTCCACAAACCACATATGGATCAACCACTAGAGTCATTACATGTTTGTTCTTATACTAAAACCACAAACCAACACTAGAGTCATTGCATGTGTGTTCTTTTCCACAAACCACACATGGATCCACTAGACTCATTGCAGGTGTGTTATTTTCCACAAACAACTTATGGATCAACCAGTGGTCATTGCATGTGTGTTCTTTTCACAAACCACATGTGAACCCACTAGAGTCATTGCATGTGTGTTCTTATACACAAACTACAACTAGAGTCATTGCATTTGTGTTCTATCCACAAACCACACATGGATCCACCACTGTCATTGCATGTGTGGTCTTTCCACAAACCACACATGGATCAACCACTAGAGTTATTGCATGTGTGTTCTTTCCACAAACCACATATGGATCAACCAGTGGTCATTGCATGTGTGTTCTTTTCCATAAACCCCTTATGGATCCATTACAGTCATTGCATGTGTGTTATTTCCACAAAACACACATGGATCAACCACTAGAGTCATTGCATGGGTGTTATTTCCACAACCCACACATGGATCAACCACTAGAGTCATTGCATATGTGTTATTTCCACAAACCACACATGGATCAACCACTAGAGTCATTGCATGTGTGTTCTTTCCACAAACCACACATGGATCAACCACTAGAGTCATTGCATGTTTGTGCTTATACTAAAACCACAAACCAGCACTAGAGTCATTGCATGTGTGTTCTTTTCCACAATCCACACATGGATCCACTAGACTCATTGCATGTGTGTTCTTTTCCACAAACAACTTATGGATCAACCAGAGGTCATTGCATGTGTGTTCTTTTCACAAACCACATGTGGACCCACTAGAGTCATTGCATGTGTGTTCTTATACACAAACTAGCACAAGAGTCATTACATGTGTGTTCTATCCACAAACCACACATGGATCCACCACTGTCATTGCATGTGTGTTCTTTCCACAAACCACACATGGATCAACCACTAGAGTCATTGCATGTGTGTTCTAATCACAAACCACATATGGATCAATCAGTGGTCATTGCATGTGTGTTCTTTTCCATAAACCACTAATGGATCAATTACAGTCATTGCATGTGTGTTATTTCCACAAACCACACAAGGATTAACCACTAGAGTCATTGCATGTGTGTTATTTCCACAAACCACACATGGATCAACCACTAGAGTCATTACATGTGTGTGTTGTTTTCCACAAACCACACATGGATCCACCACTAGAGTCATTGCATGTGTGTTCTTATACTAAAACCAACACTAGAGTCATTGCATGTGTGTTCTTTCCACAAACCACACATGGATCAACCAGTGGTCATTGCATGTGTGTTCTTTTCCACAAACCACACATGGATCCACCAGTGGTCATTGCATGTGTGTTCTTTCCACAAACCACATATGGATCAACCAGAGTCATTGCATGTGTGTTCTTTCCACAAACCACACATGGATCAACCTCTAGAGTCATTGAATGTTTGTTCTTATACCAAAACCACAAACCAGCACTAGAGTCATTTCATGTGTGTTCTTTTCCACAAACCACACATGGATCCACTAGACACATTGCATGTGTGTTCTTTTCCACAAACAACTTATGGATCAACCAGTGGTCATTGCCTGTGTGTTCTTTTCACAAACCACATGTGGACCCACTAGAGTCATTGCGTGTGTGTTCTTATACTAAAACTAGCACTAGAGTCATTGCATTTGTGTTCTATCCACAAACCACACATAGATCCACTAGTGTCAATGCATGTGACTTTTTCCACAAACCACACATGGATCAACCACTAGAGTCATTGCATGTGTGTTCTTTCCACAAACGACACATGGATTAACCACAAGAGTCATTGCATGTGTGTTATTTCCACAAACCACACATGGATCAACCACTAGAGTCATTGCATGTGTGTTCTTATACTAAAACTGACATTAGAGTCATTGCATGTGTGTTCTTTCCACAAACCACACATGGATCAACCACTAGAGTCATTGCATGTTTGTTATTTCCACAAACCACACATGGATCAACCACTAGAGTCATTGCATGTGTGTTCTTATACTAAAACCAACACTAGAGTCATTGCATGTGTGTTCTTTCCACAAACCACACATGGATCAACCAGTGGTCATTGCATGTGTGTTCTTTGCCACAAACCACACATGGATCAACCACTAGAGTCATTGCATGTGTGTTCTTTCCACAAACCACACATGGATCAACCACTAGAGTCATTGCATGTTTGTTCTTATACTAAAACCACAAACTAGCACAAGAGTCATTCAATGTGTGTTCTTTTCCACAAACCACATATGGATCCACTAGACTCATTGCGTGTGTGTTCTTTTCCACAAACAACTTATGGATCAACCAGTGGTCATTGCATGTGTGTTCTTTTCACAAACCACATGTGGACCCACTAGAGTCATTGCATGTGTGTTCTTATACACAAACTAGCACTAGAGTCATTGCATGTGTGTTCTATCCACAAACCACACATGGATCCACCACTGTCATTGCATGTGTGTTCTTTCCACAAACCACACATGGATCAACCAGTAGAGTCATTGCATGTGTGTTCTAATCACAAACCACATATGGATCAATCAGTGGTCATTGCATGTGTGTTCTTTTCCATAAACCACTTATGGATCCATTACAGTCATTGCATGTGTGTTATTTCCACAAACCACACATAGATTAACCACTAGAGTCATTGCATGTGTGTTATTTCCACAAACCACACATGGATCAACCACTAGAGTCATTACATGTGTGTGTTGTTTTCCACAAACCACACATGGATCCACCACTAGAGTCATTGCATGTTTGTTCTTATACTAAAACCAACACTAGAGTCATTGCATGTGTGTTCTTTCCACAAACCACACATGGATCAACCAGTGGTCATTGCATGTGTGTTCTTTTCCACAAACCACACATGGATCCACTAGTGGTCATTGCATGTGTGTTCTTTCCACAAACTACATATGGATCAACCAGAGTCAGTGCATGTGTGTTCTTTCCACAAACCAGACATGGATCAACCACTAGAGTCATTGAATGTTTGTTCTTATACCAAAACCACAAACCAGCACTAGAGTCATTGCATGTGTGTTCCTTTCCGCAAACCACACATTGATCCACTAGACTCATTGCATGTGTGTTCTTTTCCACAAACAACTTATGGATCAACCAGTGGTCATTGCATTTGTGTTCTTTTCACAAACCACATGTGGACCCACTAGAATCATTGCATGTGTGTTCTTATACTAAAACTAGCACTAGAGTCATTGCATGTGTGTTCTATCCACAAACCACACATGGATCCACCACTGTCATTGCATGTGTGTTCTTTCCACAAAACACATATGGATCAACCACTAGAGTCATTGCATGTGTGTTCTTATCACAAACCACATATGGATCAACAAGTGGTCATTGTATTTGTGTTCTTTTCCATAAAGCACTTATGGATCCATTACAGTTATTGCATGTGTGTTATTTCCACAAACCACACATGGATCAACCACTAGAGTCATTGCATGTGTGTTATTTCCACAAACCACACATGGATCAACCACTAGAGTCATTGCATGTGTGTTATTTCTACAAACCACACATGGATCAACCACTAGAGTCATTGCATGTGCGTTCTTATACTAAAACCAACACTAGAGTCATTGCATGTGTGTTCTTTCCACAAACCACACATGGATCAACCAGTGGTCATTGCATGTGTGTTCTTTTCCAAAAACCACACATGGATCCACCAGTGGTCATTGAATGTGTGTTCTTTCCACAAACCACATATGGATCAACCAGAGTCATTACGTGTGTGTTCTCTCCACAAACCACACATGGATAAACCACTAGAGTCATTGCATGTTTGTTCTTATACTAAAACCATAAACCAGCACTAGAGTCATTGCATGTGTGTCCTTTTCCACAAACCACACATGGATCCACTAGACTCATTGCATGTGTGTTCTTTTCCACAAATAACTTATGGATCAACCAGTGGTCATTGCATGTGTGTTCTTTTCACAAACCACATGTGGACCCACTATAGTCATTGCATGTGTGTTCTTTTCAACAAACAACTTATGGATCAACCAGTGGTCATTGCATGTGTGTTCATTTCACAAACTACATGTGGACCCACTAGAGTCATTGCATGTGGGTTCTTATACTAAAACTAGCACTAGAGTCATTGCATGTGTGTTCTTTTCACAAACCACACATGGATCAACCACTAGAGTTATTGCATGTGTGTATTTTCCACAAACCACATATGGATCAACCAGTGGTCATTGCATGTGTGTTCTTTTCCATAAACCACTTATGGATCCATTACACTCATTGCATGTGTGTTATTTCCACAAACCACACATGGATCAACCACTAGAGTCATTGCATGTGTGTTATTTCCACAAACCACACATGGATCAACCACTAGAGTCATTGCATATGTGTTATTTCCACAAACCACACATGGATCAACCACTAGAGTCATTGCATGTGTGTTCTTTCCACAAACCACACATGGATCAACCACTAGAGTCATTGCATGTTTGTTCTTATACTAAAACCACAAACCAGCACTAGAGTCATTGCATGTGTGTTCTTTTCCACAAACCACACATGCATCCACCAGTGGTCATTGCATGTGTGTTCTTTCCACAAACCACACATGGATCAACCACTAGAGTCATTGCATGTTTGTTCTTATACTAAAACCACAAACCAGCACTAGAGTCATTGCATGTGTGTTCTTTTCCACAAACCACACATGAATCCACTAGACTCATTGCATGTGTGTTCTTTTCCAGAAACAACTCATGGATCCACCAGTGGTCATTACATGTGTGTTCTTTCCACAAACCACATGTGGTCCCACTAGAGTCATTGCATGTGTGTTATTTCCACAAAACACACATGGATCAACCACTAGAGTCATTGCATGTGTGTTATTTCCACAAACCACACATGGATCAACCACTAGAGTCATTGCATGTGTGTTATTTCCACAAACCACACATGGATCAACCACTAGAGTCATTGCATATGTATTATTTCCACAAACCACACATGGATCAACAACTAGAGTCATTGCATGTGTGTTATTTCCACAAACCACACATGGATCAACCAATGGTCATTGCATGTGTGTTCTTTTCCACAAAGAACACATGGATACACCAGTGGTCATTGCATGTGTGTTGGTTCCACAAACCATATATGGATCAACCAGAGTCATGTCATGTTTGTTCTTTCCACAAACCACACATGGATCAACCACTAGAAGAATTGCATGTTTGTTCTTATACGAAAACCACAAACCAGCACTAGAGTCATTGCATGTGTGTTCTTTTCCACAAACCACACATGGATCCACTAGACTCATTGCATGTGTGTTCTTTTCCACAAACAACTTATGGATCAACAAGTGGTCATTGCATGTGTGTTCTTTTCACAAACCACATGTGGACCCACTTGAGTCATTGTATGTGAGTTCTTATACTAAAACTAGCACTAAGTCGTTGCATGTGTGTTCTATCCACAAACCACACATGGATCCACCACTGTCATTGCATGTGTGGTCTTTTCACAAACCACACATGGATCAACCACTAGAGTTATTGCATGTGTGTCTTTCCACAAACCACATATGGATCAACCTGTGGTCATTGCATGTGTGTTCTTTTCCATAAACTACTTATGGATCAATTACACTCATTGTATGTGTGTTATTTCCACAAACCACACATGGGTCAACCACTAGAGTCATTTCATGTGTGTTATTTTCACAAAACACACATGGATCAACCACTAGAGTCATTGCATATGTGTTATTTCCATAAACCACACATGGATCAACCACTAGAGTCATTGCATGTGTGTTCTTATACTAAAACCAACACTAGAGTCATTGCATGTGTGTTCTTTTCACAAACTACACATGGATCAACCACTAGAGTCATTGCATGTGTTTTATTTCCACAAACCACACATGTATCAGCCAATGTTCATGGCATGTGTGTTCTTTTCCACAAACCACACATGGATCCACTAGACTTATTGCTTGTGTGTTCTTTTCCACAAACAACTTATGGATCAACCAGTGGTCATTGCATGTGTGTTCTTTTCACAAACCACATGTGGACCCACTTGAGTCATTGCTTGTGTGTTCTTATACTAAAACTAGCACTAGAGTCATTGCATGTGTGTTCTATCCACAAACCACACATGGATCCACTAGTGGTCATTGCATGTGTGTTCTTTCCACAAACCACACATGGATCAACCACTAGAGTCATTGCATATGTGTTATTTCCACAAACCACACATGGATCAACCACTAGAGTCATTGCTTGTGTGTTCTTTCCACAAACCACACATGGATCAACCACTAGAGTCATTGCATGTTTGTTCTTATACTAAAACCACAAAGCAACACTAGAGTCATTGCATGTGTGTTCTTTTCCACAAACCACACATGGATCCACTAGACTCATCGAATGTGTGTTCTTTTCACAAACCACATGTGGACCCACTAGAGTCATTGCATGTGTGTTCTTATACACAAACTAGCACTAGAGTCATTGCATGTGTGTTCTATCCACAAACCACACATGGATCCACCACTGTCATTGCATGTGTGTTCTTTCCATAAACCACACATGGATCAACCACTAGAGTCATTGCATGTGTGTTCTAATCACAAACCACATATGGATCAATCAGTGGTCATTGCATGTGTGTTCTTTTCCATAAACCACTTATGCATCCATTACAGTCATTGCATGTGTGTTATTTCCACAAACCACTCATGGATCAACCACTAGAGTCATTGCATGTGTGTTATTTCCACAAACCACACATTGATCAACCACTAGAGTCATTGCATATGTGTTATTTCCACAAACCACACATGGATCAACCACTAGAGTCATTGCATGCGTCTTCTTTCGACATGCCACACATGGATCAACCACTAGAGTCATTGCATGTTTGTTCTTATACTAAAACCACAAACCAGCACTAGAGTCATTGCATGTGTGTTCTTTTCCACAAACCACACATGGATCCACTAGACTCATTGCATGTGTGTTCTTTTCCAGAAACAACTTATGGATCCACCAGTGGTCATTGCATGTGTGTTCTTTCCACACACCACATGTGGACCCACTAGAGTCATTGCATGTGTGTTATTTCCACAAACCACACATGGATCAACCACTAGAGTCATTGCATGTGTGTTATTTCCACAAACCACACATGGATCAACCACTAGAGTCATTGCATTTGTGTTATTTCCACAAACCACACATGGATCAACCACTAGAGTCATTGCATGTGTGTTCTTATAGTAAAACAAACACTAGAGTCATTGCATGTGTGTTCTTTTCACAAACTGTCGTGGTGGTGGCACGGCAGATGCCATGGGTAGGCTAAAGAATGGGGCCAATGGATGCTAGTGGGATCTGGGGAGGGAAGATGCAACTGTCGTTACACTCAAGCTGCCAAAGTGATGGACTTTATTTCTCTCTTGATGGGTTACAAGTGCTCCTTGAGCTGTTTACAGGGGGACAATGTGAATTTCCCCAGCCTAACGGTGCTCCTCCGTCTTCTCCCTTCCCTCAGGGTCCAAACCTCCCCTTATAAAGGGGTGCCTTGGGTGCCCTTAGGGCTGACGAGGCAAGCATATTCGTGGAATATGCTTGTCCCAAAATGGTAGTTCGGCGGCCTCCTTTCCCTGTCGCCCTTCGAATGACGGCAAGGCTCTAGTGGCCCCCCTCCTGCGGGCCTCGGGCTTCTGGACTGTCACCCTCGTGACCTTCTTCTGCCCCTCTGACGCCGTGCATCCTTGTCTCTTGTGCTTGGCCCTGTCCTGATTCCTTCTAGCCTGCAGCTATACTTTGACCCTGGGCCTCTCCTTCTCCTGCAAGCTTCGTATCACTCGGCCTTACCTTGTGTTACTCGGCTCGTCCCTTACCTGCATGAAGATCATTTGGGTAACCCGGCCGATTTTCTCATTAACTCGGCCGGGTAACTACCTGATACCTATACATGGGCTTCTTGCCTTCGTTCATCGGCCGACATATCCATGATTCGGCTGACCTAGGCCGTAGCTCGGAAACCAGACGGGGACAGTACCTCTGTCTTTCCCCGTCTCTGACCTACCCGAGGTTAACCCCCCGACATTAGTCCCCGAAGCTGATGTGGCCCTGTCAATAGCTTTGGCCGGGTTATATCAGCTTCATCACTTTCTTAAGTCTTGTTTCCGAGCTATGGCCTCGTCCGAGGTTTCCTCGTTCCTTCCATCGTACGCCATGTCCTACGTATCACCCCATCATTGCTCTTTTAGTTTTTAGGTCCTTCTACAGTGCTTACTGACAAGCTACAGTGAACCCTGTTCCTGCTGCGCCGCCGCCGCGACGCCTCGTGTGCCGCTCCTCTCGGGATCGTACCCACTTTTCTTTGTCTGTGGCCGTTGGTGTGGCTCCACTTACCGTCGTGCGTTCGTGCTGTTCCCACGATCTACACGGGTAACTGCCACACCCACGATCCTACTCCCTGTTCGTGGCTTGACTATAAAGAGGGGAAACGCGCCCGCAGGGTTCATCTTTCCCCTTATCGCTCGCGTCCGCTCTCCTTCTTCCCTTCGCCTGCGCGTTCTCTTGCCGCTCCGCCGCCGTTCATCCGCCAGAGCCTCCGCCGGTGAGGATTCCGCCGCGTCGTTCGCCCGCGCTCTACGGCTGTGGCTCCGCCGCCGGTGAGTCCTTTCTGACCATCTTGCCCTGATTTTTCCCTAGATCGATCCGCTCCGTTTTCGTGCTCAGGCAGCGGTTCCTCCTCTCTTCGCCATTGTTTTCGTGCTGAGTTCCGACGGGGCCTTGTAGCTCTAAGCTCCCGTCCGCCGCCAGTTTTTCCTCCGGCGATCTCTCCGGCGCACCCATGTCTAGTTCGTTTAGCGGTGCTCTTGTTGAGGACGATGACGCTGGCTCTGGGCCCGAGCGTGGATCGTGGCAAGGCTCTTCAGTCACGCGCCGTGAGATTGAATGGCTCATCCGAACTCGACGGATTCCTGCCGAGGTTTCCTGCCGTTTACCCGGCAGCGAATCCTCTCCAGTTATCAGAGAGGGCGAGTATGTGGTCTTCATGTCTCACTTCGCCCGCGGCTTCGGTCTCCCTCTCAGCGATTTCGCTAGAGAATTCCTTGACTACTTCGGCCTTCAGCCGCACCACCTTCCTGCGAACGCCATAGCTTCTCTTTCTGCTTTCATCTCCGCTTCGGAGGGTTACTTCGGCCTGTGGCCGTCAGTGCACGTCTGGTCGAAGTTCTTCCAGATCCGCTCCAACGTCGTTCCCGACAAATCTCTGCATCCTTCCGAGAAGTTGCTCACCCAATGTGGGGCGGCGTCTATTACACCTCGGAGGAAATCCGTGTTCCCCCGTGTCACTGGGTTGGAGTCATGCAAGAAATGGCACAAATCATTCTTCTATGTCAAGAACAGAGGGGCGGAAGACAAGATTCGGCTCCCTCCATTCTCAATTGGCCCACCTTCCAAAGTGAACTGGCTCTATAACCCAAGGAAAACTCATGCCCTGGCCGAGGCCTTCGAGATTCGGCTAAAAGAGTTGATCCGGGCCGGGTTGTGCGGCGAAGACCTGATGGCAACTTTTATTAGTAGCCGGATCTGCCCGTTCCAGCAGCGGACCCACAAGCTATGCTACATGAGTGGTCCTCTTGACCCTAACCGAGTCTCGACCGTGGAGTTGGACAATTACCTTATTCATAAGCGCGTCCGAGCTATCTTCAAGACTGAGATGCCTGAGGATTGGTCTTGGGGGTTAAGACCATTCACCCGCGACCGTCCGCCTCCCGAGGTATGCCTAATCTCCATTACTCTATTTTTTCTCAGTTCCTAGAGACTGGTTTACATGATTTTCTTTCTCCTTGTCCTGCAGAGGTTCGCAGAGCAGAAGAATGAGGACGCCGAAGTTCTGCAGCTCCCTTGGCCCGCAGACAGGAGTACCCCGGATAATGGCGAGCCGGACTCCGAGGAGTTCGTCCCTAAGTCGGATCCTGCTCCGGCTCGAGCTCGCGGCAAAACTTCAGCGCAAGAAGAGGAAGGTGATTCGGGCGAGGTCCAAATTCTTGAGGTAGTTGCCGCCATGCCTATTTCTTATGCATTTCTGGCTTCTACTTTCCCAGCTAATCCGGCCGGTCAGGTTCACGACGCCGAACCTATTGCTTCCCGGCCTCCCGTTACCTCGGGGAAGCGCGGGGCTCCTGCTAGTGCCTCGGAGGCGGTTCCTAAGAAGCGAATAAAGAAATCCGCTCCGAATCCTCCCAAGCGCAAGACTATGCCCGGGGTTGCTGGGTAAGTTCTTTTGCCTATATTTCTTGTTTCTCTCTCTGTCTCCCATACCGACGAATCTTCTTTCTTATTTTTGCAGCGCTCCTCTGTCTGTTAAACCCGGCGGTCCTAGTATGACTAGCCGTCCGATTCGGCCGTCATATCCTCCTCCCGCTGATGACACCCGAATTCCTAGTCCTATTCGTCCTGCTTCTCCCCCCGCTCCAAATACATCGCCTGTTCGTCGTGATGCCCCTGAGACCTCTTCCATTGATCTGGATCCGATCCGGCCCTCCAATGTTTTCGTTGAGCCAGCTGTCCCCTCTATGGGCCCCAGCGTTACCATTGAGCCTCCATCTACTCCGGCAGTTTCTACGGTCGTCCCGACCTTGGCCGAAAAGGTCGTTGCCCCGGCGCCCTCTGCGAGCTTATCCTCCGCTGGTCCTAAGGACTCCGTCCCCACTTCGGAGGCGCAACTTCCTGCTGACGCCTCTTCTAAGGAGAAACGTGTTATTGCCGTCAAGACTTCTTCTCAGAAAGGTCTTGCCGGCTCTTCTCAGCCGAGTATTGCAGACGCGCTGCGTAAGGGAGCTGCATCTGCCAAAGTCACTGTCACCTCGGCCACCGGCAGCCAGCTTACTCTTCATAAGAGCCCTGCGACTGCCGTGGTCGGACCGCCTGCCCGGGGTAAAGTTCTAACTCGGACAGCTAGCGGGAACAGCCTTGGAACGCTAGTTGAGTATGCCAATAACTGGAATGCTGCTGATCAATTTGAGGGTAATCCAGCCAACCAACCTTTCCAGCTTTCTGACATCAGCGGCCGTTTTGACCATGCTGCCCAGTTTATCATTGATACCAACAAGATGAATGCGGTAATTATTTTATCTCTGAGTCTTAAATTATTCTCCAGATGTTACCATATTCTCTAGTCCCCGAAACTTGCAAGGAAATAACTTGTTGTATGCTTGGAAGTTTGACTTAATTTTATTTTTAAGGTTTGTTAGTCCGGCCATCTAGTTCATAGTTTATTCGGACTTGGTGTAGCTTTGAATATCCATCCACCTAGAGCCGAGTTAAGCCCTTCTTGACTCGGATCTGGCATAGCTTTGAATATCCAGCCACCTAGAGCCGAAGTGAGCTTTGCTTGATTCGGATCTAGTTTAGCTTTTAATATCCAGCCACTTAGAGCCGAAGTGAGCTTTGCTTGATTCGGATCTAGTTTAGCATTTAATATCCAGCTACCTAGAGCCGAATTAAGCTTTTGCTTGATTTGGATCTGGTATAGCTTTGAATATCCGGCCACCTATAGCCGAATTAAGCTTTGCTTGATTCGGATCTGGTATTGCTTTGAATATCCAGCCACCTAGAGCCGAATTAAGCTTTGCTTGATTCGGATCTGGTATCGCTTTGAATATCCAGCCACCTAGAGCCGAATTAAGCTTTGCTCGATTCGGATCTAATTTAGCTTCTACTTGTTGTTTTATCATTTTGCTCCATTGCTCAGGTTGCACATGACCGACGGACCGCCGAGTTCCAGAGGTTGCTTTTTTCGCACCGCAAGCTGGAAGAGAAGTACGAGAAAGTTCTGCCCGTGGCAAAGAAGGCCGGTAAGTCGATAGTTCGTTTTCCTTATTTCCACCTTTCTCATATACTCGTCCGCGGAATGCCGGCTTACTTCTTGTTGAATAGGTAATATCAATAACCTCAATATCCGCCTTGAAAAGAAGATCAAGACCTTGGAAGGTTAGTTTCCTTTCTACTTTACTCCTTCTCCTTTTAGTATCTATACTAAGTTTCCTTATTGCGTTGGGCTGTGGTAAAGCCGAGTTGCAAGACTTTGCAGTGTCGTAACAAGATTGCGTGCCCATGCCTGACGTGATGCTTCATTTTTTAGAACAAAGCGCAGTTCATTCGGCGCAACTACAAGAAAAAGATGATGAGATAGCTCGCCTGAGATCCGAGGTGAATGCACTCAAGCTCTCTCAGAAATCCGAGCTAGAGAAGGTCGACCAAGAATTTGCCGAGGAAAAGAATCGGCTGACTCTGGATTTACAGAAGAACAAAGAACTCCTCGAAGCTGCCGAAC
This sequence comes from Avena sativa, assembly GCA_916181665.1. NCBI lineage: Eukaryota > Viridiplantae > Streptophyta > Magnoliopsida > Poales > Poaceae > Avena > Avena sativa. The sequence goes on along the minus strand of OV702287.1, from coordinate 63,854,354 downwards.
TTAAAACTCACAGTTTGAGCGAGGAAATTGCTCGTTTCGAGAAGAGTAAAGCTGCTTGGGCCAAAGACCTTCAGATAATGATGAGCTACATTCATCGTAAGTTAGTTGGCCTGGCCGAACTATATTTTTGCTTTGTCGTCGCTGCTATCCTTTGACACGTCCATGTTTTGCGCAGATCACTTCCCCGAGGCCAAACCCGTGAGTTCTAAAGCTGTTCTTGCAGCTCGCGCTCGTCGAGGTGAACTTGTTGCTGTTGACTTTGAATATTCGATGGAGGATTTCTTGGTTGCTGTTGGTGCTGCAGTTGGTCCGATGAAAATTATGGGCCGGGACTTGGTGCAGGCCGCTATCCGAGCTTATCATGCACTCTGGCCGAATACCTCAGGGACTCCTGATATCAATGAAGTCAAGTTATTGGTGACAAGGCTGATGGCATCTAAGAGGCAGTTGAGTCTTTGGAGAGAATCTGCTGCGCGTGCTGGTGCCGACATGGCCCTTACTGTAATCATGTCATGGTATGAAGACATCTCTCTTGACATTCTGAGGAATCTGCGCACTGGCTCCCGCTGGGTTGAAGATCCCACCTTCGTTGCTCTTCGGCAAGCTCGGGCTTTCCAGCTTGTCGAGTACGCCGACGTGCACACTTGGAATGAAGGGCCGAGTTTTCTCCCCGATCCGGATGAAGGTGCTTCGGGTGATGATTCAGCTGAGCATGGGGAAGGTGAAGATGATTCGGCCACATCCGATAGCTCCAGCTCAAGCTCGGATAGCAACGGTGATGCGCGGTCCTCCTCCAAAGGCACCGGGCATTCTACCGCACGTACTGACGCTCCTGAACAACCCCGTGATACCGCCGAAGTTGCACCTGGGTCGGCGGAGGGCGAGGCGACCTCAGTCGAAGTTCCACCTACTTCGGAGTGCCCCGCACCTGAGCAAGGAGCTGCCCCTCCAATGAACAACGCCTAGGTTATTTGCGATCCCTGGTATGCCGGGCGTATAATGTAGACGAAAAATTTGTCAACTCGTATGATTCGAACTTCTTTTGCTATGTGTTGTTGAGACTCTTTGTTAAGTGGATGCTCGTCCGAATTATTGCCTTGCTGGCTCGTAATTTCTTCATCTTTTAGGGCTCAACTTTGTCGTTATTTTGATGATCTTATCCAGGCATTAGCGCTGAATATCTACGCTATTGACCTGTTTTGAATATAAGTTAACTACTCCGTTGTGGGAGCAAGCAACAATCGCTGGATCGTCGTTTACTGTCCGGAACTTCCTTATATAAATTACGTTTCGGAGGTGGTATAAAACTGATATGATTGCATTTAGCATAGGTTTGAGGTATCATACGGTAGTCCCCGAATCGTTGCTTTAGATGCCGAGGTTTAAGTGTCAATACGCATTTGACATATCATATGATAGTCCCTGAGTCAATGCTTTTGGCACCGAGGTACATATTCGTAACATGAAAGGAACACAACATACGGCAGTCCCCGAGCCACTGCTCTGATCGCCAATGTTCAAGTATGTAACGCGAAAGAAATAAATATACCATATGGCAGTCCCCGAGTCATTGCTCTGCGTGTCGAGGTTCAAACATATAATACGAAATAATCATTACATATGGCAGTCCCCGAGTAACTGCTCTGGGTACCGAGGTTTAACCATCTAACATGAAATAACATAACATATTGTAGTCCCCGAGTAACTGCTCTGGGTGCCGAGGTTTGAAATACATGATATGACATAAATATATCCTATGGCAGTCCCCGAGTCACTGCTCTGGGTGCCGAGATGCAAATACATTATTGGATTTTTACCTTGAGATAGAACGCTACGAGTAAAACGGCCGAAGTAAAGCCACATTCCAGGGGCGCTTCGTTTCTTCACCAGCTTTGTCTGCCTTGTTCTCTCCAGGGGATTGAGCATCGATCAGATAATATGCATCGTTGTGCAATGCTTTGCTCACGATAAATGGTCCTTCCCATGGGGGTGATAATTTGTGCATGCCGGCCGTGCGCTGCACCAGCCGGAGGACTAAATCTCCTTCTTTGAATACTCTTGGATTCACTTTCTTGCTGTGATATCGCCGTAAGTTCTGTTGATAAATGGCCGATCGTGATAATGTCAACTCCCTGGCTTCTTCCAACAGGTCTACGGCATCTTGCCGAGCTATTTCATTTGTTTCTGAGGTTGTGTACTGAGCAACCCTTGGCGAGTCATAGATTATGTCGGCCGGGAGTACGGCCTCTGCCCCGTATACCAGAAAGAATGGAGTGTAACCTGTTGATCTATTCGGAGTAGTCCGGAGGCTCCATAACACGGCTGGGATTTCTTCGATCCAACATCCTGCCGACCGTTGTAAAGGTTCAACAAGTCGTGGTTTTATTCCTGATAACACCAGTCCATTAGATCTTTCAACTTGCCCATTGGATGCTGGGTGGGCCACCGAGGCAACATCTAGTCTTATGTGCTTCTCTTGGCAAAATCTGGCGAAGGCTCCTTCTGCAAAGTTCGTGCCATTATCCGTAATAATGCTATGTGGGTATCCGTATCTCAAGATGATATCCTTGAGAAATTTCACTGCTGTGTGCCCATCACACTTTTTGATTGGTTTTACTTCAATCCACTTTGTGAACTTGTCTACCATAACCAAGATGTGGGTCATTCCTCCTCTCGCCGGCTTGAAAGGTCCCACCATGTCTAAACCCCATACAGAAAATGGCCAAGTGATGGGTATTGTTTTTAACTCGGCCGACGGCATATGTATTCTGGTTGCATATCTCTGACACCCATTGCACTTCTTAACTAATTTTTCTGCCTCTTTTAACGCCGTTGGCCAGTAAAATCCATGCCTGAAAGCCTTGGCTACTAAAGCGCGAGATGAGGCATGGTGCCCACATTCTCCTTGGTGTATGTCTAGAAGGATTTCCTGACCTTCTGTGGAACTCACGCACTTCTGCAATATGTTTGTTATGCTTCTCTTATATAACTCATTGTTTATGATTGTATAGGCTTTTGCTCTTCTGATGGTTTGTCTGGCTAATATTTCATTACTCGGCAATACCGCGTCTTTTAGGTACGAAAATATGGGTTGCGCCCATATCGGCGTTACTCTTTCTGCAGTGATCTCAGTGTCTATCTCCATGTTTTCTGCCGACGTATATACCTTGGCTCTCTCTATGATTGCTATTACCTCGGCTGTCCCTCTCTTTAGGGATTCCGAATCTTTCTGCGGATCTACCTCTATTGGCGTATGATTCTCTGCAGAACTTGCTGGGATAAAGATTGATTCGGACTCTGGTGATGGGTTTATTGATGGTTTCCTGAGGTGCTCCAGGGCAATACCTGGCGGAATTGATTGCCGGGTTGATCCTAATTTTGACAATGTGTCAGCAGCGTCATTTTCTGCTCGTGGTATGTGGTGGAATTCACATCCTTCAAAATATCCACTTATCTTTTGCACATGGAATCTGTATAAAGCCATATTAGCATCTAATGCGTCCCAACTGCCCGATACTTGCTGTACTACTAGATCCGAGTCACCGTAGCATAGAATTCGGCGTATACCAATTTCTTTCGCCACTTTCAATCCATGAACTAGTGCTTCATATTCAGCTACATTGTTGGATGCAGCAAAATGTATTTGCAGTACATATTTCAACTGATCTTTTTTAGGCGAGGTTAGCACTATTCCTGCTCCCAAACCGTTCCTTAGTTTGGAACCATCAAAATGCATTGTCCAGTAATTTGGATCTGGCAGTGGTGGCTCATATTGCACCTCGGCCCAGTCTACGAGAAAGTCGGCGACAGCCTGAGATTTGATCGCATCTCTCCTATCAAATTGTGGAGCATACGGTGATAACTCGATTGCCCATTTTGCTATTCGGCCACTTGCATCTTTGTTGTTCAATATGTCGGCTATGGGTGCCTCACAGATTACTTTGATGGGGTGCTCTTCAAAGTAATGCTTAAGCTTTTTTGCCGACATATATACTCCATAAGCCATCTTCTGATAGTGCGGATAATTCTGCTTTGAAGTGGATAATACTTCACTTAGATAATATACTAGCCTTTGGACTGTCTTACCCTCTTCAAGTCGTTCCACTGCAACCACAGTACTAACCACTCGATTGGTAGCCGCTACATAGAGTAGCATAGGTTCTTTCGATAATGGAGAAGCTAAAATGGGTGCCGTAACTAGCATCTTTTTCAACTCATGAAATGCAAGGTCCACCTGGGGAGTCCAGCTGAATTTGTCCGACTTTCTCATCAGCTGATAAAGTGGCAGTGCCTTTTCTCCTAGCCGACATACAAATCGACTAAGCGAGGCCAGGCAGCCCGTGAATTTTTGTACATCGTTCAAGCATCTCGGCAATTCCATTCTTTCTATTGCTCTTATCTTCGTTGGATTAGCCTCGATACCTCGGCTGGACACAAGGAAACCGAGTAATTTTCCTGCCGGCACGCCAAATGTGCACTTCTCTGGATTAAGTTTCATTCGGAACCTTCTCAGGTTCGCGAAAGTTTGCCGTATATCTTCTAGCAAGGTTTTGCTCTCCTTAGTTTTGATGACTACGTCATCTACATATACTTGTACATTTTTTCCTATCTGATCATGTAGGCACTTTTGCATGCACCTTTGATACGTTGCTCCTGCATTTCGCAGGCCGAATGGCATTGTGCGATAACAATAAGCCCCGTACGGGGTAATAAATGCAGTCTTTATTTGATCGGCCGGATTTAACGGTATCTGGTGGAAACCAGAATACGCGTCTACAAATGATAACAGCTCACAGCCAGCGGTTGAGTCAATGACTTGGTCTATTCTAGGCAAAGGAAAAGGATCTTTCGGACATGCCTTGTTCAGGTTAGTGTAGTCGATACACATTCGCCACACAATGGCTACATTGGGGTCATCTTTTTTCTTTTCTACTAGTACCGGATTTGATAACCAATCCGGATACAGCACCTCCATGATGAACCCGGCTGCGAGAAGCCGAGCTATTTCATCCCCTATTACTTTTCTCCTGTCTTCGGCGAAGCGGCGGAGAGGTTGCTTCACCGGCCTTGCTCCTGGCCTGACGTTTAAAGAGTGCTCAGCCAACTCCCTCGGCACACCTTGCAGATCTTGAGTTGACCATGCAAATATGTCCCGATTCTCACGGAGGAAGTTGGTGAGCTCGCTTTCCTATTTAGCGTCAAGGCCCGCACCAATAGTAACAGTGCGCTCTGGGAACTCCTCATCAATCTGAAATTTCTTCGTCTCTTTGGTCGGCTGAAAAGAAACACTGCCATGAGGGTTGGCCAGTGCCGGCATGCTTAACTGTGCTGACTGAGCGAGGGCTGCTACCTCCTGAATCCTTTTCTTTTCTCTTGCTATAACCAATGACTCGGCCAAATTTGACCCGGCCGAAGCACACTCCATTGACTTCTTGTAATCTCCTGCAACTGTTATCACCCCTTGTGGTCCGGGTAACTTCATCTTTAGATAACCTATATGACAGCTGCTCATGAATTTGGCCAGTGCGGGCCGTCCGAGTAGAGCATGATAACAACTTTCCAGATCGACCACCTCAAATTCTAAATTTTCTGCTCTGCAGTTATCTCTTGTGCCGAATAACACGTCCACTCGGACTTTACCGATGGGCTCACATGAAAGCCCTGGCACTATTCCATGGAAAGTTGTCCTCGTGGACTGCAGCATATTCTGTGATATTCCGAGCTTGTGCATGGTATCTTTGTACATGATGTTGATACTGCTTCCATTATCGATGAGTACTTTTGAGAATTTCACATTGATGCTTGGCCCCACAAACGTTGGATCCAACACGAGTGCATATGACCCTGGACTTGGCATTATTCTGGGGTGGTCTTTCATGCTCCAGGTCATCTCCTGATCAGACCATGACTGGTATCTTGGCACTGCCGGCACAACTGCATTCACTTCCATATGTCGGCGCTGCACACTCTGCTTGTCCTGCTGTTCCGTCGTGAACACACAATAAGACTGGTGATGTTCCCTGTAATCATTACGTCCAGCATTCGCCGGATTTATCCTTCCGTCCTGCCCCTGGTTCATTACTTGATGCACTGCATCCCTTCGATCCGAGTTATCGTACCTCGGGAGAGGGGGCGGTAGCATCAGTTGCTGTGTATTTGCTCCAGTTAATTGCGGCTGATGCTGCTGTTGCACCTGATGGGAAACCTGAACTCCTGCCGGGTTCCCCATCGCATTTTTCATCCAGGCGCATTGCCGAGTTGTATGATTGGCCGGTCTAGATGGGTTTGATGTGTGAAATTTGCACGGCTGATCTAACATGGATTCGAACGTATACTTCGGCCTCTCTTGCCATTGCTTCTTTTGCTCTGGGGTCCATTGCCTCTTTCCCTCATTCCTTGATGTCCACTGTTGAGGTCCATTTTTCTGTCGTTGAGTTGCTCCGTGACTCGGCTGATCTTGCGCTACAGCCGCCACCTGGGCTGAATTATATCTATAATTCGGCCTCTCTTCTCTTCTTCTTCCTCTGAAATCACGCCTAGATGACCCGGCCAATTCTCTCGTTTACTGGTCTTGTTGCTCACGATGATCTGCCGACATTAACTCCGGTTGGGTTGGGTCACCCAATGCATAGGAGTCCGCTATTCTGATAGTTTCTGCCAGTGTGGTTGGCATATCTCTCTGCAGGCGTTGCCACAGTACGCTGCCATAACGGCAACCTTGCGCGAACCAAGCGATCGCTTGCGATTCGATAACTCCCTCACATGAGTTTCTCAGGTTACACCATCGAGTTAAAAACTCTCTGTCTGTTTCATTCGGCCTCTGCTTGCACATGGCTAGTTGCTGTGGTCTATTCGGTCTCTTGTATGTGCTGGTAAAGTTGCTAACGAACATCTCTTCGAAATCCAACCAGCAGTTGACACTGCCAGCTGGTTGATTATTCAACCATACCCTGGCTGGTTCTTCCAACATCTGTGGGACATACCGCACAGCCCATCTCAGATTACCACCTGCTATCTTCACAGCGGTGGCATAATCAATCAACCAGTCTTGTGGTTTGGTACTTCCATTGTACGTTTTTGTGCCTCTTGCCAACTGAAAATTCGGCACTGGTGGTTCGCCCATGATCCTTGGTCCAAAACATGCCGGACCTGGCGGACCTTGCTCTTCCAATAGCTCGGACCGGTATAGCCGATCCAACTTTACTCTTGCATCATTTGCTGGCAAATCTCTGTACAGGATTCTATCCTGCATCCCATAGTGATTGTTTCCACCCTGGTTTGCGTATTCTACCTCGGAATATCCATCATTGTACCTTTCATTCATCTGATTGTAGCGAGTTGGCCTCACTTCTCTTTCCTGCCGAGGCTCATGTCTTGGTTGCGGGTTGAGCGGCACTTCTCTTCTTACCTCGGCCGGGGTTTGGTTTTCATGATTGTCTCTTGCAGGTTCTTTCCTGCCGTGCTCCCCATTACCTCGGCCGCCGTCGTCCTTTTCCATGCGGCCGTGGTTTCTCTCCCCACTATTACCTCGGCTTGCATTGCCTCTGTTCTCATCTGCCTTTCCAGCTATTGCCGGGTCATATGGAACAATTTGTTTGTTCCTCTTCCCCGAGGTTACTGCTTTTTCTTTTCTAGCGTTGTTTCCAGGTGAAGACGCCGCTGCCACAGATAAAGCAGGTGCTGCCCCTGCCGAATGAACCATCCGTGAAGCCCCTGGTCTTGCCGGGTTAGCTCTGAGCATTTCTTCATTTTGCTGGTTCGCGATGCGCACCAGCTCATTCACTCTCTCTTGTTGTTTCTGCCGAGCTTCCCCTGTTAATCCCTCTAATTCCAATGCTGCGGCATTTGCCGCTCTCAGGTTTTTCGCCGGGGTACTGTACCTCGGCAAACCCAAATCGCCTGATTCAGCTCTGTGAGCTTCATGCTCTTTGTTAATATCATTCATGAGGTTCTTACCTCTCAATCTTAGTTCGTCCACCCGCTCGGGTGCGATATCAAGCTTATTAGCTTTTGCATATTCTCTCAGGGTCCTGTTCAAGGATTCCCGCAGGGCTGATACTTTTTTGGCCTCTACTAGCACCTTTTGCCTGGTTTCCTCTAACTCTGCCTGCGCATTTGCCGGATCAAGTATCGGCGCTACTGGTGTGGTTAAGTTCTCTATAGTTGCCTGAAGAATGTTCTCTGGTCTCTCCAGAGGTGGTCCTCTCACTCTTGGTGCCTTTGGGGTGGTGTCATGCAGCTCTGCCGGGTTTGTCACTGGCGGAATTACCTCGGCGGTTTGCAGTGTGATCTGCTTAGGCGGACCCTGCGCGCCTGCGGCGGGTTCTCTGCTTGACCCGGCTAATGCTGCTCCCGCTTGAGTCCCTGCTGCGACCATCACCTCGACGCTGCCCGCCCGATGCTCCCCTGATGGACTGCTCGCCGCGCTTCGAGGTGGTTCCCCTGCAACAACAACTTGGTGAGGATAAACGTCGGTGATGTCGACGCCGACGTAGACCCTGTGCTCGCCCAGGCCGATGAAGATCCCGTTGCGCGGGGGGGTTTTCCCCCTGAAGCTCCCTGCATTGTCTCTGACATAGTCGCAGAGACCAAATCTCTGGACCAAGCCAGAAACAACGCGCTCGCCGGTGTTGATGAAGTTTCCCGTCCGGATCACGACTCCAGCTAGCATCGCTGCGGGCCCCACGGTGGGCGCCAACTGTCGTGGTGGTGGCACGGCAGATGCCATGGGTAGACTAAAGAATGGGGCCAATGGATGCTAGTGGGATTTGGGGAGGGAAGATGCAACTGTCGTTACACTCAAGCTGCCAAAGTGATGGACTTTATTTCTCTCTTGATGGGTTACAAGTGCTCCTTGAGCTGTTTACAGGGGGACAATGTGAATTTCCCCAGCCTAACGGTGCTCCTCCGTCTTCTCCCTTCCCTCAGGGTCCAAACCTCCCCTTATAATGGGGTGCCTTGGGTGCCCTTAGGGCTGACGAGGCAAGCATATTCGTGGAATATGCTTGTCCCAAAATGGTAGTTCGGCGGCCTCCTTTCCCTGTCGCCCTTCTAATGACGGCAAGGCTCTAGTGGCCCCCCTCCTGCGGGCCTTGGGCTTCTGGACTGTCACCCTCGTGACCTTCTTCTGCCCCTCTGACGCCGTGCATCCTTGTCTCTTGTGCTTGGCCCTGTCCTGATTCCTTCTAGCCTGCAGCTATACTTTGACCCTGGGCCTCTCCTTCTCCTGCAAGCTTCGTATCACTCGGCCTTACCTTGTGTTACTCGGCTCGTCCCTTACCTGCATGAAGATCATTTGGGTAACCCGGCCGATTTTCTCATTAACTCGGCCGGGTAACTACCTGATACCTATACATGGGCTTCTTGCCTTCGTTCATCGGCCGACATATCCATGATTCGGCCGACCTAGGCCGTAGCTCGGAAACCAGACGGGGACAGTACCTCTGTCTTTCCCCGTCTCTGACCTACCCGAGGTTAACCCCCCGACACAAACCACACATGGATCAACCACTAGAGTCATTGCATGTGTTTTATTTCCACAAACCACACATGGATCAACCAATGGTCATTGCATGTGTGTTCTTTTCCACAAACCACACATGGATCCACCAGTGGTCATTGCATGTGTGTTCTTTCCACAAACCACATATGGATCAACCAGAGTCATTGCATGTGTGTTCTTTCCACAAACCACATATGGATCAACCACTAGAGTCATTACATGTTTGTTCTTATACTAAAACCACAAACCAACACTAGAGTCATTGCATGTGTGTTCTTTTCCACAAACCACACATGGATCCACTAGACTCATTGCAGGTGTGTTATTTTCCACAAACAACTTACGGATCAACCAGTGGTCATTGCATGTGTGTTCTTTTCACAAACCACATGTGAACCCACTAGAGTCATTGCATGTGTTTTCTTATACACAAACTACCACTAGAGTCATTGCATTTGTGTTCTATCCACAAACCACACATGGATCCACCACGTTCATTGCATGTGTGGTCTTTCCACAAACCACACATGGATCAACCACTAGAGTTATTGCATGTGTGTTCTTTCCACAAACCACATATGGATCAACCAGTGGTCATTGCATGTGTGTTCTTTTCCATAAACCACTTATGGATCCATTACAGTCATTGCATGTGTGTTATTTCCACAAAACACACATGGATCAACCACTAGAGTCATTGCATGGGTGTTATTTCCATAAACCACACATGGATCAACCACTAGAGTCATTGCATATGTGTTATTTCCACAAACCACACATGGATCAACCACTAGAGTCATTGCATGTGTGTTCTTTCCACAAACCACACATGGATCAACCACTAGAGTCATTGCATGTTTGTTCTTATACTAAAACCACAAACCAGCACTAGAGTCATTGCATGTGTGTTCTTTTCCACAAACCACACATGGATCCACTAGACTCATTGCATGTGTGTTCTTTTCCAGAAACAACTTATGGATCAACCAGTGGTCATTGCATGTGTGTTCTTTTCACAAACCACATGTGGACCCACTAGAGTCATTGCATGTGTGTTCTTATACACAAACTAGCACTAGAGTCATTACATGTGTGTTCTATCCACAAACCACACATGGATCCACCACTGTCATTGCATGTGTGTTCTTTCCACAAACCACACATGGATCAACCACTAGAGTCATTGCATGTGTGTTCTAATCACAAACCACATATGGATCAATCAGTGGTCATTGCATGTGTGTTCTTTTCCATAAACCACTAATGGATCAATTACAGTCATTGCATATGTGTTATTTCCACAAACCACACATGGATTAACCACTAGAGTCATTGCATGTGTGTTATTTCCACAAACCACACATGGATCAACCACAAGAGTCATTACATGTGTGTGTTGTTTTCCACAAACCACACATGGATCCACCACTAGAGTCATTGCATGTGTGTTCTTATACTAAAAAACCACACATGGATCAACCACTAGAGTCATTGCATGTTTGTGCTTATACTAAAACCACAAACCAGCACTAGAGTCATTTCATGTGTGTTCTTTTCCACAAACCACACATGGATCCACTAGACTCATTGCATGTGTGTTCTTTTCCAGAAACAACTTATGGATCAACCAGTGGTCATTGCATGTGTGTTCTTTTCACAAACCACATGTGGACCCACTAGAGTCATTGCATGTGTGTTCTTATACACAAACTAGCACTAGAGTCATTACATGTGTGTTCTATCCACAAACCACACATGGATCCACCACTGTCATTGCATGTGTGTTCTTTCCACAAACCACACATGGATCAACCACTAGAGTCATTGCATGTGTGTTCTAATCACAAACCACATATGGATCAATCAGTGGTCATTGCATGTGTGTTCTTTTCCATAAACCACTAATGGATCAATTACAGTCATTGCATGTGTGTTATTTCCACAAACCACACATGGATTAACCACTAGAGTCATTGCATGTGTGTTATTTCCACAAACCACACATGGATCAACCACTAGATTCATTACATGTGTGTGTTGTTTTCCACAAACCACACATGGATCCACCACTAGAGTCATTGCATGTGTGTTCTTATACTAAAACCAACACTAGAGTCATTGCATGTGTGTTCTTTCCACAAACCACACATGGATCAACCAGTGGTCATTGCATGTGTGTTCTTTTCCCCAAACCACACATGGATCCACCAGTGGTCATTACATGTGTGTTCTTTCCACAAACCACATATGGATCAACCAGAGTCATTGCATGTGTGTTCTTTCCACAAACCACACATGGATCAACCACTAGAGTCATTGAATGTTTGTTCTTATACCAAAACCACAAACCAGCACTAGAGTCATTTCATGTGTGTTCTTTTCCACAAACCACACATGGATCCACTAGACTCATTTCATGTGTGTTCTTTTCCACAAACAACTTATGGATCAACTAGTGGTCATTGCATGTGTGTTCTTTTCACAAACCACATGTGGACCCACTAGAGTCATTGCATGTGTGTTCTTATACTAAAACTAGCACTAGAGTCATTGCATTTGTGTTCTATCCACAAACCACACAAGGATCCACTAGTGTCATTGCATGTGACTTTTTCCACAAACCACACATGGATCAACCACTAGAGTCATTTCATGTGTGTTCCTTCCACAAACGACACATGGATTAACCACTAGAGTCATTGCATGTGTGTTATTTCCACAAACCACACATGGATCAACCACTAGAGTCATTGCATGTGTGTTCTTATACTAAAACCGACATTAGAGTCATTGCATGTGTGTTCTTCCACAAACCACACATGGATCAACCACTAGAGTCATTGCATGTTTGTTATTTCCAAAAACCACACATGGATCAACCACTAGAGTCATTGCATGTGTGTTCTTATACTAAAACCAACACTAGAGTGATTGCATGTGTGTTCTTTCAACAAACCACACATGGATCAACCAGTGGTCATTGCATGTGTGTTCTTTTCCACAAACCACACATGGATCAACCACTAGAGTCATTGCATGTGTGTTCTTTCCACAAACCACACATGGATCAACCACTAGAGTCATTGCATGTTTGTTCTTATACTAAAACCACAAACTAGCACTAGAGTCATTGCATGTGTGTTCTTTTCCACAAACCACATATGGATCCATTTGACTCATTGCATGTGTGTTCTTTCCCACAAACAACTTATGGATCAACCAGTGGTCATTGCATGTGTGTTCTTTCCACAAACCAGACATGGATCAACCACTAGAGTCATTGAATGTTTGTTTTTATACCAAAACCACAAACCAGCACTAGAGTCATTGCATGTGTGTTCTTTTCCGCAAACCACACATTGATCCACTAGACTCATTGCATGTGTGTTCTTTTCCACAAACAACTTATGGATCAACCAGTGGTCATTGCATTTGTGTTCTTTTCACAAACCACATGTGGACCCACTAGAATCATTGCATGTGTGTTCTTATACTAAAACTAGAACTAGAGTCATTGCATGTGTGTTCTATCCACAAACCACACATGGATCCACCACTGTCATTGCATGTGTGTTCTTTCCACAAAACACATATGGATCAACCACTAGAGTCATTGCATGTGTGTTCTTATCACAAACCACATATGGATCAACAAGTGGTCATTGTATTTGTGTTCTTTTCCATAAAGCACTTATGGATCCATTACAGTTATTGCATGTGTGTTATTTCCACAAACCACACATGGATCAACCACTAGAGTCATTGCATGTGTGTTATTTCCACAAACCACACATGGATCAACCACTAGAGTCATTGCATGTGTGTTATTTCTACAAACCACACATGGATCAACCACTAGAGTCATTGCATGTGTGTTCTTATACTAAAACCAACACTAGAGTCATTGCATGTGTGTTCTTTCCACAAACCACACATGGATCAACCAGTGGTCATTGCATGTGTGTTCTTTTCCACAAACCACACATGGATCCACCAGTGGTCATTGAATGTGTGTTCTTTCCACAAACCACATATGGATCAACCAGAGTCATTACATGTGTGTTCTCTCCACAAACCACACATGGATAAACCACTAGAGTCACTGCATGTTTGGTCTTATACTAAAACCATAAACCAGCACTAGAGTCATTGCATGTGTGTCCTTTTACACAAACCACACATGGATCCACTAGACTCATTGCATGTGAGTTCTTTTCCACAAACAACTTATGGATCAACCAGTGGTCATTGCATGTGTGTTCTTTACACAAACCACATGTGGACCCACTAGAGTCATTGCATGTGTGTTCTTTTCAACAAACAACTTATGGATCAACTAGTGGTCATTGCATGTGTGTTCATTTCACAAACTACATGTGGACCCACTAGAGTCATTGCATGTGGGTTCTTATACTAAAACTAGCACTAGAGTCATTGCATGTGTGTTCTTTTCACAAACCACACATGGATCAACCACTAGAGTTATTGCATGTGTGTATTTTCCACAAACCACATATGGATCAACCAGTGGTCATTGCATGTGTGTTCTTTTCCATAAACCACTTATGGATACATTACACTCATTGCATGTGTGTTATTTCCACAAACCACACATGGATCAACCACTACAGTCATTGCATGTGTGTTATTTCCACAAACCACACATGGATCAACCACTAGAGTCATTGCATATGTGTTATTTCCACAAACCACACATGGATCAACCACTAGAGTCATTGCATGTGTGTTCTTTCCACAAACCACACATGGATCAACCACTAGAGTCATTGCATGTTTGTTCTTATACTAAAACCACAAACCAGCACTAGAGTCATTGCATGTGTGTTCTTTTCCACAAACCACACATGGATCCACCAGTGGTCATTGCATGTGTGTTCTTTCCACAAACCACACATGGATCAACCACTAGAGTCATTGCATGTTTGTTCTTATACTAAAACCACAAACCAGCACTACAGTCATTGCATGTGTGTTCTTTTCCACAAACCACACATGGATCCACTAGACTCATTGCATGTGTGTTCTTTTCCAGAAACAACTTATGGATCAACCAGTGGTCATTGCATGTGTGTTCTTTTCACAAACCACATGTGTGTTCTTTTGCAGAAACAACTCATGGATCCACCAGTGGTCATTACATGTGTGTTCTTTCCACAAACCACATGTGGTCCCACTAGAGTCATTGCATATGTGTTATTTCCACAAACGACACATGGATCAACCACTAGAGTCATTGCATGTGTGTTATTTCCATAAACCACACATGGATCAACCACTAGAGTCATTGCATATGTATTATTTCCACAAACCACACATGGATCAACAACTAGAGTCATTGCATGTGTGTTATTTCCACAAACCACACATGGATCAACGAATGGTCATTGCATGTGTGTTCTTTTCCACAAACCACACATGGATACACCAGTGGTCATTGCATGTGTGTTATTTCCACAAACCACATATGGATTAACCAGAGTCATGGCATGTTTGTTCTTTCCACAAACCACATATGGATCAACCACTAGAGTCATTACATGTTTGTTCTTATACTAAAACCACAAACCAGCACTAGAGTCATTGCATGTGTGTTCTTTTCCACAAACCACACATGGATCCACTAGACTCATTGCATGTGTGTTCTTCTCCACAAACAACTTATGGATCAACAAGTGGTCATTGCATGTGTGTTCTTTTCACAAACCACATGTGGACCCACTTGAGTAATTGTATGTGAGTTCTTATACTAAAACTAGCACTAAGTCGTTGCATGTGTGTTCTATCCACAAACCACACATGGATCCACCACTGTCATTGCATGTGTGTTCTTTTCACAAACCACACATGGATCAACCACTAGAGTTATTGCATGTGTGTTCTTTCCACAAACCACATATGGATCAACCAGTGGTCATTGCATGTGTGTTCTTTTCCATAAACTACTTATGGATCAATTACACTCATTGTATGTGTGTTATTTCTACAAACCACACATGGATCAACCACTAGAGTCATTGCATGTGTGTTCTTATACTAAAACCAACACTAGAGTCATTGCATGTGTGTTCTTTCCACAAACCACACATGGAACAACCAGTGGTCATTGCATGTGTGTTCTTTTCCACAAACCACACATGGATCCACCAGTGGTCATTGAATGTGTGTTCTTTCCACAAACCACATATGGATCAACCAGAGTCATTACATGTGTGTTCTCTCCACAAACCACACATGGATAAACCACTAGAGTCATTGCATGTTTGGTCTTATACTAAAACCATAAACCAGCACTAGAGTCATTGCATGTGTGTCCTTTTACACAAACCACACATGGATCCACTAGACTCATTGCATGTGTGTTCTTTTCCACAAACAACTTATGGATCAACCAGTGGTCATTGCATGTGTGTTCTTTTCACAAACCACATGTGGACCCACTAGAGTCATTGCATGTGTGTTCTTTTCAACAAACAACTTATGGATCAACCAGTGGTCATTGCATGTGTGTTCATTTCACAAACTACATGTGGACCCACTAGAGTCATTGCATGTGGGTTCTTATACTAAAACTAGCACTAGAGTCATTGCATGTGTGTTCTTTTCACAAACCACACATGGATCAACCACTAGAGTTATTGCATGTGTGTATTTTCCACAAACCACATATGGATCAACCAGTGGTCATTGCATGTGTGTTCTTTTCCATAAACCACTTATGGATCCATTACACTCATTGCATGTGTGTTATTTCCACAAACCACACATGGATCAACCACTACAGTCATTGCATGTGTGTTATTTCCACAAACCACACATGGATCAACCACTAGAGTCATTGCATATGTGTTATTTCCACAAACCACACA
Source organism: Avena sativa (assembly GCA_916181665.1). Classification (NCBI taxonomy): domain Eukaryota; kingdom Viridiplantae; phylum Streptophyta; class Magnoliopsida; order Poales; family Poaceae; genus Avena; species Avena sativa. Next base: position 63,837,965 of record OV702287.1, on the reverse strand, counting down.
TGGATCAACCACTAGAGTCATTGCATGTGTGTTCTTTCCACAAACCACACATGGATCAACCACTAGAGTCATTGCATGTTTGTTCTTATACTAAAACCACAAACCAGCACTAGAGTCATTGCATGTGTGTTCTTTTCCACAAACCACACATGGATCCACCAGTGGTCATTGCATGTGTGTTCTTTCCACAACCACACATGGATCAACCACTAGAGTCATTGCATGTTTGTTCTTATACTAAAACCACAAACCAGCACTACAGTCATTGCATGTGTGTTCTTTTCCACAAACCACACATGGATCCACTAGACTCATTGCATGTGTGTTCTTTTCCAGAAACAACTTATGGATCAACCAGTGGTCATTGCATGTGTAATCTTTTCACAAACCACATGTGTGTTCTTTTGCAGAAACAACTCATGGATCCACCAGTGGTCATTACATGTGTGTTCTTTCCACAAACCACATGTGGTCCCACTAGAGTCATTGCATATGTGTTCTTTCCACAAACCACACATGGATCAACCACTAGAGTCATTGCATGTGTGTTCTTATACTAAAACCACAAACCAACACTAGAGTCATTGCATGTGTGTTCTTTTCCACAAACCACACATGGATCCACTAGACTCATTGCATGTGTGTTCTTTTCCAGAAACAACTTATGGATCCACTAGTGGTCATTGCATGTGTGTTCTTTCCACAAACCACATGTGGTCCCACTAGAGTCATTGCATGTGTGTTATTTCCACAAACCACACATGGATCAACCACTAGAGTCATTGCATGTGTGTTATTTCCACAAACCACACATGGATCAACCACTAGAGTCATTGCATATGTATTATTTCCACCAACCACATATGGATTAACCAGAGTCATGGCATGTTTGTTCTTTCCACAAACCACATATGGATCAACCACTAGAGTCATTACATGTTTGTTCTTATACTAAAACCACAAACCAGCACTAGAGTCATTGCATGTGTGTTCTTTTCCACAAACCACACATGGATCCACTAGACTCATTGCATGTGTGTTCTTCTCCACAAACAACTTATGGATCAACAAGTGGTCATTGCATGTGTGTTCTTTTCACAAACCACATGTGGACCCACTTGAGTCATTGTATGTGAGTTCTTATACTAAAACTAGCACTAAGTCGTTGCATGTGTGTTCTATCCACAAACCACACATGGATCCACCACTGTCGTTGCATGTGTGTTCTTTTCACGAACCACACATGGATCAACCACTAGAGTTATTGCATGTGTGTTCTTTCCACAAACCACATATGGATCAACCAGTGGTCATTGCATGTGTGTTCTTTTCCATAAACTACTTATGGATCAATTACACTCATTGTATGTGTGTTATTTCTACAAACCACACATGGATCAACCACTAGAGTCATTGCATGTGTGTTCTTATACTAAAACCAACACTAGAGTCATTGCATGTGTGTTCTTTCCACAAACCACACATGGAACAACCAGTGGTCATTGCATGTGTGTTCTTTTCCACAAACCACACATGGATCCACCAGTGGTCATTGAATGTGTGTTCTTTCCACAAACCACATATGGATCAACCAGAGTCATTACATGTGTGTTCTCTCCACAAACCACACATGGATAAACCACTAGAGTCATTGCATGTTTGGTCTTATACTAAAACCATAAACCAGCACTAGAGTCATTGCATGTGTGTCCTTTTACACAAACCACACATGGATCCACTAGACTCATTGCATGTGTGTTCTTTTCCACAAACAACTTATGGATCAACCAGTGGTCATTGCATGTGTGTTCTTTTCACAAACCACATGTGGACCCACTAGAGTCATTGCATGTGTGTTCTTTTCAACAAACAACTTATGGATCAACCAGTGGTCATTGCATGTGTGTTCATTTCACAAACTACATGTGGACCCACTAGAGTCATTGCATGTGGGTTCTTATACTAAAACTAGCACTAGAGTCATTGCATGTGTGTTCTTTTCACAAACCACACATGGATCAACCACTAGAGTTATTGCATGTGTGTATTTTCCACAAACCACATATGGATCAACCAGTGGTCATTGCATGTGTGTTCTTTTCCATAAACCACTTATGGATCCATTACACTCATTGCATGTGTGTTATTTCCACAAACCACACATGGATCAACCACTACAGTCATTGCATGTGTGTTATTTCCACAAACCACACATGGATCAACCACTAGAGTCATTGCATATGTGTTATTTCCACAAACCACACATGGATCAACCACTAGAGTCATTGCATGTGTGTTCTTTCCACAAACCACACATGGATCAACCACTAGAGTCATTGCATGTTTGTTCTTATACTAAAACCACAAACCAGCACTAGAGTCATTGCATGTGTGTTCTTTTCCACAAACCACACATGGATCCACCAGTGGTCATTGCATGTGTGTTCTTTCCACAAACCACACATGGATCAACCACTAGAGTCATTGCATGTTTGTTCTTATACTAAAACCACAAACCAGCACTACAGTCATTGCATGTGTGTTCTTTTCCACAAACCACACATGGATCCACTAGACTCATTGCATGTGTGTTCTTTTCCAGAAACAACTTATGGATCAACCAGTGGTCATTGCATGTGTAATCTTTTCACAAACCACATGTGTGTTCTTTTGCAGAAACAACTCATGGATCCACCAGTGGTCATTACATGTGTGTTCTTTCCACAAACCACATGTGGTCCCACTAGAGTCATTGCATGTGTGTTATTTCCACAAACGACACATGGATCAACCACTAGAGTCATTGCATGTGTGTTATTTCCATAAACCACACATGGATCAACCACTAGAGTCATTGCATATGTATTATTTCCACAAACCACACATGGATCAACAACTAGAGTCATTGCATGTCTGTTATTTCCACAAACCACACATGGATCAACCAATGGTCATTGCATGTGTGTTCTTTTCCACAAACCACACATGGATACACTAGTGGTCATTGCATGTGTGTTGTTTCCACAAACCACATATGGATTAACCAGAGTCATGGCATGTTTGTTCTTTCCACAAACCACATATGGATCAACCACTAGAGTCATTACATGTTTGTTCTTATACTAAAACCACAAACCAGCACTAGAGTCATTGCATGTGTGTTCTTTTCCACAAACCACACATGGATCCACTAGACTCATTGCATGTGTGTTCTTCTCCACAAATAACTTATGGATCAACAAGTGGTCATTGCATGTGTGTTCTTTTCACAAACCACATGTGGACCCACTTGAGTCATTGTATGTGAGTTCTTATACTAAAACTAGCACTAAGTCGTTGCATGTGTGTTCTATCCACAAACCACACATGGATCCACCACTGTCATTGCATGTGTGTTCTTTTCACAAACCACACATGGATCAACCACTAGAGTTATTGCATGTGTGTTCTTTCCACAAACCACATATGGATCAACCAGTGGTCATTGCATGTGTGTTCTTTTGCATAAACTACTTATGGATCAATTACACTCATTGTATGTGTGTTATTTCCACAAACCACACATGGATCAACCACTAGAGTCATTGCATGTGTGTTATTTCCACAAACCACACATCGATCAACCACTAGAGTCATTGCATATGTGTTATTTCCACAAACCACACATGGATCAACCACTAGAGTCATTGCATGTGTGTTCTTTCCACAAACCACACATGGATCAACCACTAGAGTCATTGCATGTTTGTTCTTATACTAAAACCACAAACCAGCACTAGAGTCATTGGATGTGTGTTCTTTTCCACAAACCACACATGGATCCACTAGACTCATTGCATGTGTGTTCTTTTCCAGAAACAACTTATGGATCCACCAGTGGTCATTGCATGTGTGTTCTTTCCACAAACCACATGTGGTCCCACTAGAGTCATTGCATGTGTGTTATTTCCACAAACCACACATGGATCAACCACTAGAGTCATTGCATGTGTGTTATTTCCACAAACCACACATGGATCAACCACTAGAGTCATTGCATATGTATTATTTCCACCAACCACATATGGATTAACCAGAGTCATGGCATGTTTGCTCTTTCCACAAACCACATATGGATCAACCACTAGAGTCATTACATGTTTGTTCTTATACTAAAACCACAAACCAGCACTAGAGTCATTGCATGTGTGTTCTTTTCCACAAACCACACATGGATCCACTAGACTCATTGCATGTGTGTTCTTCTCCACAAACAACTTATGGATCAACAAGTGGTCATTGCATGTGTTTTTTTTCTCAAACCACATGTGGACCCACTTGAGTCATTGTATGTGAGTTCTTATACTAAAACTAGCACTAAGTCGTTGCATCTGTGTTCTATCCACAAACCACACATGGATCCACCACTGTCATTGCATGTGTGTTCTTTTCACAAACCACACATGGATCAACCACTAGAGTTATTGCATGTGTGTTCTTTCCACAAACCACATATGGATCAACCAGTGGTCATTGCATGTGTGTTCTTTTCCATAAACTACTTATGGATCAATTACACTCATTGTATGTGTGTTATTTCCACAAACCACACATGGATCAACCACTAGAGTCATTGCATGTGTGTTATTTCCACAAACCACACATGGATCAACCACTAGAGTCATTGCATATGTGTTATTTCCACAAACCACACATGGATCAACCAGTGGTCATTGCATGTGTGTTCTTTTCCACAAACCACACATGGATCCACCAGTGGTCATTGAATGTGTGTTCTTTCCACAAACCACATATGGATCAACCAGAGTCATTACATGTGTGTTCTCTCCACAAACCACACATGGATAAACCACTAGAGTCATTGCATGTTTGGTCTTATACTAAAACCATAAACCAGCACTAGAGTCATTGCATGTGTGTCCTTTTCCACAAACCACACATGGATCCACTAGACTCATTGCATGTGTGTTCTTTTCCACAAACAACTTATGGATCAACCAGTGGTCATTGCATGTGTGTTCTTTTCACAAACCACATGTGGACCCACTAGAGTCATTGCATGTGTGTTCTTTTCAACAAACAACTTATGGATCAACCAGTGGTCATTGCATGTGTGTTCATTTCACAAACTACATGTGGACCCACTAGAGTCATTGCATGTGGGTTCTTATACTAAAACTAGCACTAGAGTCATTGCATGTGTGTTCTTTTCACAAACCACACATGGATCAACCACTAGAGTTATTGCATGTGTGTATTTTCCACAAACCACATATGGATCAACCAGTGGTCATTGCATGTGTGTTCTTTTCCATAAACCACTTATGGATCCATTACACTCATTGCATGTGTGTTATTTCCACAAACCACACATGGATCAACCACTACAGTCATTGCATGTGTGTTATTTCCACAAACCACACATGGATCAACCACTAGAGTCATTGCATATGTGTTATTTCCACAAACCACACATGGATCAACCACTAGAGTCATTGCATGTGTGTTCTTTCCACAAACCACACATGGATCAACCACTAGAGTCATTGCATGTTTGTTCTTATACTAAAACCACAAACCAGCACTAGAGTCATTGCATGTGTGTTCTTTTCCACAAACCACACATGGATCCACCAGTGGTCATTGCATGTGTGTTCTTTCCACAAACCACACATGGATCAACCACTAGAGTCATTGCATGTTTGTTCTTATACTAAAACCACAAACCAGCACTAGAGTCATTGCATGTGTGTTCTTTTCCACAAACCACACATGGATCCACTAGACTCATTGCATGTGTGTTCTTTTCCAGAAACAACTCATGGATCCACCAGTGGTCATTACATGTGTGTTCTTTCCACAAACCACATGTGGTCCCACTAGAGTCATTGCATGTGTGTTATTTCCACAAACGACACATGGATCAACCACTAGAGTCATTGCATGTGTGTTATTTCCATAAACCAAACATGGATCAACCACTAGAGTCATTGCATATGTATTATTTCCACAAACCACACATGGATCAACAACTAGAGTCATTGCATGTGTGTTATTTCCACAAACCACACATGGATCAACCTATGGTCATTGCATGTGTGTTCTTTTCCACAAACCACACATGGATACACCAGTGGTCATTGCATGTGTGTTGTTTCCACAAACCACATATGGATTAACCAGAGTCATGGCATGTTTGTTCTTTCCACAAACCACATATGGATCAACCACTAGAGTCATTACATGTTTGTTCTTATACTAAAACCACAAACCAGCACTAGAGTCATTGCATGTGTGTTCTTTTCCACAAACCACACATGTATCCACTAGACTCATTGCATGTGTGTTCTTCTCCACAAACAACTTATGGATCAACAAGTGGTCATTGCATGTGTGTTCTTTTCACAAACCACATGTGGACCCACTTGAGTCATTGTATGTGAGTTCTTATACTAAAACTAGCACTAAGTCGTTGCATGTGTGTTCTATCCACAAACCACACATGGATCCACCACTGTCATTGCATGTGTGTTCTTTTCACAAACCACACATGGATCAACCACTAGAGTTATTGCATGTGTGTTCTTTCCACAAACCACATATGGATCAACCAGTGGTCATTGCATGTGTGTTCTTTTCCATAAACTACTTATGGATCAATTACACTCATTGTATGTGTGTTATTTCCACAAACCACACATGGATCAACCACTAGAGTCATTGCATGTGTGTTATTTCCACAAACCACACATCGATCAACCACTAGAGTCATTGCATATGTGTTATTTCCACAAACCACACATGGATCAACCACTAGAGTCATTGCATGTGTGTTCTTTCCACAAACCACACATGGATCAACCACTAGAGTCATTGCATGTTTGTTCTTATACTAAAACCACAAACCAACACTAGAGTCATTGCATGTGTGTTCTTTTCCACAAACCACACATGGATCCACTAGACTCATTGCATGTGTGTTCTTTTCCAGAAACAACTTATGGATCCACTAGTGGTCATTGCATGTGTGTTCTTTCCACAAACCACATGTGGTCCCACTAGAGTCATTGCATGTGTGTTATTTCCACAAACCACACATGGATCAACCACTAGAGTCATTGCATGTGTGTTATTTCCACAAACCACACATGGATCAACCACTAGAGTCATTGCATATGTATTATTTCCACCAACCACATATGGATTAACCAGAGTCATGGCATGTTTGTTCTTTCCACAAACCACATATGGATCAACCACTAGAGTCATTACATGTTTGTTCTTATACTAAAACCACAAACCAGCACTAGAGTCATTGCATGTATGTTCTTTTCCACAAACCACACATGGATCCACTAGACTCATTGCATGTGTGTTCTTCTCCACAAACAACTTATGGATCAACAAGTGGTCATTGCATGTGTGTTCTTTTCACAAACCACATGTGGACCCACTTGAGTCATTGTATGTGAGTTCTTATACTAAAACTAGCACTAAGTCGTTGCATGTGTGTTCTATCCACAAACCACACATGGATCCACCACTGTCGTTGCATGTGTGTTCTTTTCACGAACCACACATGGATCAACCACTAGAGTTATTGCATGTGTGTTCTTTCCACAAACCACATATGGATCAACCAGTGGTCATTGCATGTGTGTTCTTTTCCATAAACTACTTATGGATCAATTACACTCATTGTATGTGTGTTATTTCTACAAACCACACATGGATCAACCACTAGAGTCATTGCATGTGTGTTCTTATACTAAAACCAACACTAGAGTCATTGCATGTGTGTTCTTTCCACAAACCACACATGGAACAACCAGTGGTCATTGCATGTGTGTTCTTTTCCACAAACCACACATGGATCCACCAGTGGTCATTGAATGTGTGTTCTTTCCACAAACCACATATGGATCAACCAGAGTCATTACATGTGTGTTCTCTCCACAAACCACACATGGATAAACCACTAGAGTCATTGCATGTTTGGTCTTATACTAAAACCATAAACCAGCACTAGAGTCATTGCATGTGTGTCCTTTTACACAAACCACACATGGATCCACTAGACTCATTGCATGTGTGTTCTTTTCCACAAACAACTTATGGATCAACCAGTGGTCATTGCATGTGTGTTCTTTTCACAAACCACATGTGGACCCACTAGAGTCATTGCATGTGTGTTCTTTTCAACAAACAACTTATGGATCAACCAGTGGTCATTGCATGTGTGTTCATTTCACAAACTACATGTGGACCCACTAGAGTCATTGCATGTGGGTTCTTATACTAAAACTAGCACTAGAGTCATTGCATGTGTGTTCTTTTCACAAACCACACATGGATCAACCACTAGAGTTATTGCATGTGTGTATTTTCCACAAACCACATATGGATCAACCAGTGGTCATTGCATGTGTGTTCTTTTCCATAAACCACTTATGGATCCATTACACTCATTGCATGTGTGTTATTTCCACAAACCACACATGGATCAACCACTACAGTCATTGCATGTGTGTTATTTCCACAAACCACACATGGATCAACCACTAGAGTCATTGCATATGTGTTATTTCCACAAACCACACATGGATCAACCACTAGAGTCATTGCATGTGTGTTCTTTCCACAAACCACACATGGATCAACCACTAGAGTCATTGCATGTTTGTTCTTATACTAAAACCACAAACCAGCACTAGAGTCATTTCATGTGTGTTCTTTTCCACAAACCACACATGGATCCACCAGTGGTCATTGCATGTGTGTTCTTTCCACAACCACACATGGATCAACCACTAGAGTCATTGCATGTTTGTTCTTATACTAAAACCACAAACCAGCACTACAGTCATTGCATGTGTGTTCTTTTCCACAAACCACACATGGATCCACTAGACTCATTGCATGTGTGTTCTTTTCCAGAAACAACTTATGGATCAACCAGTGGTCATTGCATGTGTAATCTTTTCACAAACCACATGTGTGTTCTTTTGCAGAAACAACTCATGGATCCACCAGTGGTCATTACATGTGTGTTCTTTCCACAAACCACATGTGGTCCCACTAGAGTCATTGCATATGTGTTCTTTCCACAAACCACACATGGATCAACCACTAGAGTCATTGCATGTGTGTTCTTATACTAAAACCACAAACCAACACTAGAGTCATTGCATGTGTGTTCTTTTCCACAAACCACACATGGATCCACTAGACTCATTGCATGTGTGTTCTTTTCCAGAAACAACTTATGGATCCACTAGTGGTCATTGCATGTGTGTTCTTTCCACAAACCACATGTGGTCCCACTAGAGTCATTGCATGTGTGTTATTTCCACAAACCACACATGGATCAACCACTAGAGTCATTGCATGTGTGTTATTTCCACAAACCACACATGGATCAACCACTAGAGTCATTGCATATGTATTATTTCCACCAACCACATATGGATTAACCAGAGTCATGGCATGTTTGTTCTTTCCACAAACCACATATGGATCAACCACTAGAGTCATTACATGTTTGTTCTTATACTAAAACCACAAACCAGCACTAGAGTCATTGCATGTGTGTTCTTTTCCACAAACCACACATGGATCCACTAGACTCATTGCATGTGTGTTCTTCTCCACAAACAACTTATGGATCAACCAGTGGTCATTGCATGTGTGTTCATTTCACAAACTACATGTGGACCCACTAGAGTCATTGCATGTGGGTTCTTATACTAAAACTAGCACTAGAGTCATTGCATGTGTGTTCTTTTCACAAACCACACATGGATCAACCACTAGAGTTATTGCATGTGTGTATTTTCCACAAACCACATATGGATCAACCAGTGGTCATTGCATGTGTGTTCTTTTCCATAAACCACTTATGGATCCATTACACTCATTGCATGTGTGTTATTTCCACAAACCACACATGGATCAACCACTACAGTCATTGCATGTGTGTTATTTCCACAAACCACACATGGATCAACCACTAGAGTCATTGCATATGTGTTATTTCCACAAACCACACATGGATCAACCACTAGAGTCATTGCATGTGTGTTCTTTCCACAAACCACACATGGATCAACCACTAGAGTCATTGCATGTTTGTTCTTATACTAAAACCACAAACCAGCACTAGAGTCATTGCATGTGTGTTCTTTTCCACAAACCACACATGGATCCACCAGTGGTCATTGCATGTGTGTTCTTTCCACAAACCACACATGGATCAACCACTAGAGTCATTGCATGTTTGTTCTTATACTAAAACCACAAACCAGCACTAGAGTCATTGCATGTGTGTTCTTTTCCACAAACCACACATGGATCCACTAGACTCATTGCATGTGTGTTCTTTTCCAGAAACAACTCATGGATCCACCAGTGGTCATTACATGTGTGTTCTTTCCACAAACCACATGTGGTCCCACTAGAGTCATTGCATGTGTGTTATTTCCACAAACGACACATGGATCAACCACTAGAGTCATTGCATGTGTGTTATTTCCATAAACCAAACATGGATCAACCACTAGAGTCATTGCATATGTATTATTTCCACAAACCACACATGGATCAACAACTAGAGTCATTGCATGTGTGTTATTTCCACAAACCACACATGGATCAACCTATGGTCATTGCATGTGTGTTCTTTTCCACAAACCACACATGGATACACCAGTGGTCATTGCATGTGTGTTGTTTCCACAAACCACATATGGATTAACCAGAGTCATGGCATGTTTGTTCTTTCCACAAACCACATATGGATCAACCACTAGAGTCATTACATGTTTGTTCTTATACTAAAACCACAAACCAGCACTAGAGTCATTGCATGTGTGTTCTTTTCCACAAACCACACATGTATCCACTAGACTCATTGCATGTGTGTTCTTCTCCACAAACAACTTATGGATCAACAAGTGGTCATTGCATGTGTGTTCTTTTCACAAACCACATGTGGACCCACTTGAGTCATTGTATGTGAGTTCTTATACTAAAACTAGCACTAAGTCGTTGCATGTGTGTTCTATCCACAAACCACACATGGATCCACCACTGTCATTGCATGTGTGTTCTTTTCACAAACCACACATGGATCAACCACTAGAGTTATTGCATGTGTGTTCTTTCCACAAACCACATATGGATCAACCAGTGGTCATTGCATGTGTGTTCTTTTCCATAAACTACTTATGGATCAATTACACTCATTGTATGTGTGTTATTTCCACAAACCACACATGGATCAACCACTAGAGTCATTGCATGTGTGTTATTTCCACAAACCACACATCGATCAACCACTAGAGTCATTGCATATGTGTTATTTCCACAAACCACACATGGATCAACCACTAGAGTCATTGCATGTGTGTTCTTTCCACAAACCACACATGGATCAACCACTAGAGTCATTGCATGTTTGTTCTTATACTAAAACCACAAACCAACACTAGAGTCATTGCATGTGTGTTCTTTTCCACAAACCACACATGGATCCACTAGACTCATTGCATGTGTGTTCTTTTCCAGAAACAACTTATGGATCCACTAGTGGTCATTGCATGTGTGTTCTTTCCACAAACCACATGTGGTCCCACTAGAGTCATTGCATGTGTGTTATTTCCACAAACCACACATGGATCAACCACTGGAGTCATTGCATGTGTGTTATTTCCACAAACCACACATGGATCAACCACTAGAGTCATTGCATATGTATTATTTCCACCAACCACATATGGATTAACCAGAGTCATGGCATGTTTGTTCTTTCCACAAACCACATATGGATCAACCACTAGAGTCATTACATGTTTGTTCTTATACTAAAACCACAAACCAGCACTAGAGTCATTGCATGTATGTTCTTTTCCACAAACCACACATGGATCCACTAGACTCATTGCATGTGTGTTCTTCTCCACAAACAACTTATGGATCAACAAGTGGTCATTGCATGTGTGTTCTTTTCACAAACCACATGTGGACCCACTTGAGTCATTGTATGTGAGTTCTTATACTAAAACTAGCACTAAGTCGTTGCATGTGTGTTCTATCCACAAACCACACATGGATCCACCACTGTCGTTGCATGTGTGTTCTTTTCACGAACCACACATGGATCAACCACTAGAGTTATTGCATGTGTGTTCTTTCCACAAACCACATATGGATCAACCAGTGGTCATTGCATGTGTGTTCTTTTCCATAAACTACTTATGGATCAATTACACTCATTGTATGTGTGTTATTTCTACAAACCACACATGGATCAACCACTAGATTCATTGCATGTGTGTTCTTATACTAAAACCAACACTAGAGTCATTGCATGTGTGTTCTTTCCACAAACCACACATGGAACAACCAGTGGTCATTGCATGTGTGTTCTTTTCCACAAACCACACATGGATCCACCAGTGGTCATTGAATGTGTGTTCTTTCCACAAACCACATATGGATCAACCAGAGTCATTACATGTGTGTTCTCTCCACAAACCACACATGGATAAACCACTAGAGTCATTGCATGTTTGGTCTTATACTAAAACCATAAACCAGCACTAGAGTCATTGCATGTGTGTCCTTTTACACAAACCACACATGGATCCACTAGACTCATTGCATGTGTGTTCTTTTCCACAAACAACTTATGGATCAACCAGTGGTCATTGCATGTGTGTTCTTTTCACAAACCACATGTGGACCCACTAGAGTCATTGCATGTGTGTTCTTTTCAACAAACAACTTATGGATCAACCAGTGGTCATTGCATGTGTGTTCATTTCACAAACTACATGTGGACCCACTAGAGTCATTGCATGTGGGTTCTTATACTAAAACTAGCACTAGAGTCATTGCATGTGTGTTCTTTTCACAAACCACACATGGATCAACCACTAGAGTTATTGCATGTGTGTATTTTCCACAAACCACATATGGATCAACCAGTGGTCATTGCATGTGTGTTCTTTTCCATAAACCACTTATGGATCCATTACACTCATTGCATGTGTGTTATTTCCACAAACCACACATGGATCAACCACTACAGTCATTGCATGTGTGTTATTTCCACAAACCACACATGGATCAACCACTAGAGTCATTGCATATGTGTTATTTCCACAAACCACACATGGATCAACCACTAGAGTCATTGCATGTGTGTTCTTTCCACAAACCACACATGGATCAACCACTAGAGTCATTGCATGTTTGTTCTTATACTAAAACCACAAACCAGCACTAGAGTCATTGCATGTGTGTTCTTTTCCACAAACCACACATGGATCCACCAGTGGTCATTGCATGTGTGTTCTTTCCACAACCACACATGGATCAACCACTAGAGTCATTGCATGTTTGTTCTTATACTAAAACCACAAACCAGCACTACAGTCATTGCATGTGTGTTCTTTTCCACAAACCACACATGGATCCACTAGACTCATTGCATGTGTGTTCTTTTCCAGAAACAACTTATGGATCAACCAGTGGTCATTGCATGTGTAATCTTTTCACAAACCACATGTGTGTTCTTTTGCAGAAACAACTCATGGATCCACCAGTGGTCATTACATGTGTGTTCTTTCCACAAACCACATGTGGTCCCACTAGAGTCATTGCATATGTGTTCTTTCCACAAACCACACATGGATCAACCACTAGAGTCATTGCATGTGTGTTCTTATACTAAAACCACAAACCAACACTAGAGTCATTGCATGTGTGTTCTTTTCCACAAACCACACATGGATCCACTAGACTCATTGCATGTGTGTTCTTTTCCAGAAACAACTTATGGATCCACTAGTGGTCATTGCATGTGTGTTCTTTCCACAAACCACATGTGGTCCCACTAGAGTCATTGCATGTGTGTTATTTCCACAAACCACACATGGATCAACCACTAGAGTCATTGCATGTGTGTTATTTCCACAAACCACACATGGATCAACCACTAGAGTCATTGCATATGTATTATTTCCACCAACCACATATGGATTAACTAGAGTCATGGCATGTTTGTTCTTTCCACAAACCACATATGGATCAACCACTAGAGTCATTACATGTTTGTTCTTATACTAAAACCACAAACCAGCACTAGAGTCATTGCATGTGTGTTCTTTTCCACAAACCACACATGGATCCACTAGACTCATTGCATGTGTGTTCTTCTCCACAAACAACTTATGGATCAACAAGTGGTCATTGCATGTGTGTTCTTTTCACAAACCACATGTGGACCCACTTGAGTCATTGTATGTGAGTTCTTATACTAAAACTAGCACTAAGTCGTTGCATGTGTGTTCTATCCACAAACCACACATGGATCCACCACTGTCGTTGCATGTGTGTTCTTTTCACGAACCACACATGGATCAACCACTAGAGTTATTGCATGTGTGTTCTTTCCACAAACCACATATGGATCAACCAGTGGTCATTGCATGTGTGTTCTTTTCCATAAACTACTTATGGATCAATTACACTCATTGTATGTGTGTTATTTCTACAAACCACACATGGATCAACCACTAGAGTCATTGCATGTGTGTTCTTATACTAAAACCAACACTAGAGTCATTGCATGTGTGTTCTTTCCACAAACCACACATGGAACAACCAGTGGTCATTGCATGTGTGTTCTTTTCCACAAACCACACATGGATCCACCAGTGGTCATTGAATGTGTGTTCTTTCCACAAACCACATATGGATCAACCAGAGTCATTACATGTGTGTTCTCTCCACAAACCACACATGGATAAACCACTAGAGTCATTGCATGTTTGGTCTTATACTAAAACCATAAACCAGCACTAGAGTCATTGCATGTGTGTCCTTTTACACAAACCACACATGGATCCACTAGACTCATTGCATGTGTGTTCTTTTCCACAAACAACTTATGGATCAACCAGTGGTCATTGCATGTGTGTTCTTTTCACAAACCACATGTGGACCCACTAGAGTCATTGCATGTGTGTTCTTTTCAACAAACAACTTATGGATCAACCAGTGGTCATTGCATGTGTGTTCATTTCACAAACTACATGTGGACCCACTAGAGTCATTGCATGTGGGTTCTTATACTAAAACTAGCACTAGAGTCATTGCATGTGTGTTCTTTTCACAAACCACACATGGATCAACCACTAGAGTTATTGCATGTGTGTATTTTCCACAAACCACATATGGATCAACCAGTGGTCATTGCATGTGTGTTCTTTTCCATAAACCACTTATGGATCCATTACACTCATTGCATGTGTGTTATTTCCACAAACCACACATGGATCAACCACTACAGTCATTGCATGTGTGTTATTTCCACAAACCACACATGGATCAACCACTAGAGTCATTGTATATGTGTTATTTCCACAAACCACACATGGATCAACCACTAGAGTCATTGCATGTGTGTTCTTTCCACAAACCACACATGGATCAACCACTAGAGTCATTGCATGTTTGTTCTTATACTAAAACCACAAACCAGCACTAGAGTCATTGCATGTGTGTTCTTTTCCACAAACCACACATGGATCCACCAGTGGTCATTGCATGTGTGTTCTTTCCACAAACCACACATGGATCAACCACTAGAGTCATTGCATGTTTGTTCTTATACTAAAACCACAAACCAGCACTACAGTCATTGCATGTGTGTTCTTTTCCACAAACCACACATGGATCCACTAGACTCATTGCATGTGTGTTCTTTTCCAGAAACAACTTATGGATCAACCAGTGGTCATTGCATGTGTAATCTTTTCACAAACCACATGTGTGTTCTTTTGCAGAAACAACTCATGGATCCACCAGTGGTCATTACATGTGTGTTCTTTCCACAAACCACATGTGGTCCCACTAGAGTCATTGCATGTGTGTTATTTCCACAAACGACACATGGATCAACCACTAGAGTCATTGCATGTGTGTTATTTCCATAAACCACACATGGATCAACCACTAGAGTCATTGCATATGTATTATTTCCACAAACCACACATGGATCAACAACTAGAGTCATTGCATGTGTGTTATTTCCACAAACCACACATGGATCAACCAATGGTCATTGCATGTGTGTTCTTTTCCACAAACCACACATGGATACACCAGTGGTCATTGCATGTGTGTTGTTTCCACAAACCACATATGGATTAACCAGAGTCATGGCATGTTTGTTCTTTCCACAAACCACATATGGATCAACCACTAGAGTCATTACATGTTTGTTCTTATACTAAAACCACAAACCAGCACTAGAGTCATTGCATGTGTGTTCTTTTCCACAAACCACACATGGATCCACTAGACTCATTGCATGTGTGTTCTTCTCCACAAATAACTTATGGATCAACAAGTGGTCATTGCATGTGTGTTCTTTTCACAAACCACATGTGGACCCACTTGAGTCATTGTATGTGAGTTCTTATACTAAAACTAGCACTAAGTCGTTGCATGTGTGTTCTATCCACAAACCACACATGGATCCACCACTGTCATTGCATGTGTGTTCTTTTCACAAACCACACATGGATCAACCACTAGAGTTATTGCATGTGTGTTCTTTCCACAAACCACATATGGATCAACCAGTGGTCATTGCATGTGTGTTCTTTTGCATAAACTACTTATGGATCAATTACACTCATTGTATGTGTGTTATTTCCACAAACCACACATGGATCAACCACTAGAGTCATTGCATGTGTGTTATTTCCACAAACCACACATCGATCAACCACTAGAGTCATTGCATATGTGTTATTTCCACAAACCACACATGGATCAACCACTAGAGTCATTGCATGTGTGTTCTTTCCACAAACCACACATGGATCCACCACTAGAGTCATTGCATGTTTGTTCTTATACTAAAACCACAAACCAGCACTAGAGTCATTGGATGTGTGTTCTTTTCCACAAACCACACATGGATCCACTAGACTCATTGCATGTGTGTTCTTTTCCAGAAACAACTTATGGATCCACCAGTGGTCATTGCATGTGTGTTCTTTCCACAAACCACATGTGGTCCCACTAGAGTCATTGCATGTGTGTTATTTCCACAAACCACACATGGATCAACCACTAGAGTCATTGCATGTGTGTTATTTCCACAAACCACACATGGATCAACCACTAGAGTCATTGCATATGTATTATTTCCACCAACCACATATGGATTAACCAGAGTCATGGCATGTTTGCTCTTTCCACAAACCACATATGGATCAACCACTAGAGTCATTACATGTTTGTTCTTATACTAAAACCACAAACCAGCACTAGAGTCATTGCATGTGTGTTCTTTTCCACAAACCACACATGGATCCACTAGACTCATTGCATGTGTGTTCTTCTCCACAAACAACTTATGGATCAACAAGTGGTCATTGCATGTGTTTTTTTTCTCAAACCACATGTGGACCCACTTGAGTCATTGTATGTGAGTTCTTATACTAAAACTAGCACTAAGTCGTTGCATCTGTGTTCTATCCACAAACCACACATGGATCCACCACTGTCATTGCATGTGTGTTCTTTTCACAAACCACACATGGATCAACCACTAGAGTTATTGCATGTGTGTTCTTTCCACAAACCACATATGGATCAACCAGTGGTCATTGCATGTGTGTTCTTTTCCATAAACTACTTATGGATCAATTACACTCATTGTATGTGTGTTATTTCCACAAACCACACATGGATCAACCACTAGAGTCATTGCATGTGTGTTATTTCCACAAACCACACATGGATCAACCACTAGAGTCATTGCATATGTGTTATTTCCACAAACCACACATGGATCAACCAGTGGTCATTGCATGTGTGTTCTTTTCCACAAACCACACATGGATCCACCAGTGGTCATTGAATGTGTGTTCTTTCCACAAACCACATATGGATCAACCAGAGTCATTACATGTGTGTTCTCTCCACAAACCACACATGGATAAACCACTAGAGTCATTGCATGTTTGGTCTTATACTAAAACCATAAACCAGCACTAGAGTCATTGCATGTGTGTCCTTTTCCACAAACCACACATGGATCCACTAGACTCATTGCATGTGTGTTCTTTTCCACAAACAACTTATGGATCAACCAGTGGTCATTGCATGTGTGTTCTTTTCACAAACCACATGTGGACCCACTAGAGTCATTGCATGTGTGTTCTTTTCAACAAACAACTTATGGATCAACCAGTGGTCATTGCATGTGTGTTCATTTCACAAACTACATGTGGACCCACTAGAGTCATTGCATGTGGGTTCTTATACTAAAACTAGCACTAGAGTCATTGCATGTGTGTTCTTTTCACAAACCACACATGGATCAACCACTAGAGTTATTGCATGTGTGTATTTTCCACAAACCACATATGGATCAACCAGTGGTCATTGCATGTGTGTTCTTTTCCATAAACCACTTATGGATCCATTACACTCATTGCATGTGTGTTATTTCCACAAACCACACATGGATCAACCACTACAGTCATTGCATGTGTGTTATTTCCACAAACCACACATGGATCAACCACTAGAGTCATTGCATATGTGTTATTTCCACAAACCACACATGGATCAACCACTAGAGTCATTGCATGTGTGTTCTTTCCACAAACCACACATGGATCAACCACTAGAGTCATTGCATGTTTGTTCTTATACTAAAACCACAAACCAGCACTAGAGTCATTGCATGTGTGTTCTTTTCCACAAACCACACATGGATCCACCAGTGGTCATTGCATGTGTGTTCTTTCCACAAACCACACATGGATCAACCACTAGAGTCATTGCATGTTTGTTCTTATACTAAAACCACAAACCAGCACTAGAGTCATTGCATGTGTGTTCTTTTCCACAAACCACACATGGATCCACTAGACTCATTGCATGTGTGTTCTTTTCCAGAAACAACTCATGGATCCACCAGTGGTCATTACATGTGTGTTCTTTCCACAAACCACATGTGGTCCCACTAGAGTCATTGCATTTGTGTTATTTCCACAAACGACACATGGATCAACCACTAGAGTCATTGCATGTGTGTTATTTCCATAAACCAAACATGGATCAACCACTAGAGTCATTGCATATGTATTATTTCCACAAACCACACATGGATCAACAACTAGAGTCATTGCATGTGTGTTATTTCCACAAACCACACATGGATCAACCTATGGTCATTGCATGTGTGTTCTTTTCCACAAACCACACATGGATACACCAGTGGTCATTGCATGTGTGTTGTTTCCACAAACCACATATGGATTAACCAGAGTCATGGCATGTTTGTTCTTTCCACAAACCACATATGGATCAACCACTAGAGTCATTACATGTTTGTTCTTATACTAAAACCACAAACCAGCACTAGAGTCATTGCATGTGTGTTCTTTTCCACAAACCACACATGTATCCACTAGACTCATTGCATGTGTGTTCTTCTCCACAAACAACTTATGGATCAACAAGTGGTCATTGCATGTGTGTTCTTTTCACAAACCACATGTGGACCCACTTGAGTCATTGTATGTGAGTTCTTATACTAAAACTAGCACTAAGTCGTTGCATGTGTGTTCTATCCACAAACCACACATGGATCCACCACTGTCATTGCATGTGTGTTCTTTTCACAAACCACACATGGATCAACCACTAGAGTTATTGCATGTGTGTTCTTTCCACAAACCACATATGGATCAACCAGTGGTCATTGCATGTGTGTTCTTTTCCATAAACTACTTATGGATCAATTACACTCATTGTATGTGTGTTATTTCCACAAACCACACATGGATCAACCACTAGAGTCATTGCATGTTTGTTATTTCCACAAACCACACATGGATCAACCACTAGAGTCATTTCATATGTGTTATTTCCACAAAGCACACATGGATCAACCACTAGAGTCATTGCATGTGTGTTCTTTCCACAAACCACACATGGATCAACCACTAGAGTCATTGCATGTTTGTTCTTATACTAAAACCACAAACCAGCACTACAGTCATTGCATGTGTGTTCTTTTCCACAAACCACACATGGATCCACTAGACTCATTGCATGTGTGTTCTTTTCCAGAAACAACTTATGGATCAACCAGTGGTCATTGCATGTGTAATCTTTTCACAAACCACATGTGTGTTCTTTTGCAGAAACAACTCATGGATCCACCAGTGGTCATTACATGTGTGTTCTTTCCACAAACCACATGTGGTCCCACTAGAGTCATTGCATGTGTGTTATTTCCACAAACGACACATGGATCAACCACTAGAGTCATTGCATGTGTGTTATTTCCATAAACCACACATGGATCAACCACTAGAGTCATTGCATATGTATTATTTCCACAAACCACACATGGATCAACAACTAGAGTCATTGCATGTGTGTTATTTCCACAAACCACACATGGATCAACCAATGGTCATTGCATGTGTGTTCTTTTCCACAAACCACACATGGATACACCAGTAGTCATTGCATGTGTGTTGTTTCCACAAACCACATATGGAGTAACCAGAGTCATGGCATGTTTGTTCTTTCCACAAACCACATATGGATCAACCACTAGAGTCATTACATGTTTGTTCTTATACTAAAACCACAAACCAGCACTAGAGTCATTGCATGTGTGTTCTTTTCCACAAACCACACATGGATCCACTAGACTCATTGCATGTGTGTTCTTCTCCACAAATAACTTATGGATCAACAAGTGGTCATTGCATGTGTGTTCTTTTCACAAACCACATGTGGACCCACTTGAGTCATTGTATGTGAGTTCTTATACTAAAACTAGCACTAAGTCGTTGCATGTGTGTTCTATCCACAAACCACACATGTATCCACCACTGTCATTGCATGTGTGTTCTTTTCACAAACCACACATGGATCAACCACTAGAGTTATTGCATGTGTGTTCTTTCCACAAACCACATATGGATCAACCAGTGGTCATTGCATGTGTGTTCTTTTGCATAAACTACTTATGGATCAATTACACTCATTGTATGTGTGTTATTTCCACAAACCACACATGGATCAACCACTAGAGTCATTGCATGTGTGTTATTTCCACAAACCACACATCGATCAACCACTAGAGTCATTGCATATGTGTTATTTCCACAAACCACACATGGATCAACCACTAGAGTCATTGCATGTGTGTTCTTTCCACAAACCACACATGTATCAACCACTAGAGTCATTGCATGTTTGTTCTTATACTAAAACCACAAACCAGCACTAGAGTCATTGGATGTGTGTTCTTTTCCACAAACCACACATGGATCCACTAGACTCATTGCATGTGTGTTCTTTTCCAGAAACAACTTATGGATCCACCAGTGGTCATTGCATGTGTGTTCTTTCCACAAACCACATGTGGTCCCACTAGAGTCATTGCATGTGTGTTATGTCCACAAACCACACATGGATCAACCACTAGAGTCATTGCATGTGTGTTATTTCCACAAACCACACATGGATCAACCACTAGAGTCATTGCATATGTATTATTTCCACCAACCACATATGGATTAACCAGAGTCATGGCATGTTTGCTCTTTCCACAAACCACATATGGATCAACCACTAGAGTCATTACATGTTTGTTCTTATACTAAAACCACAAACCAGCACTAGAGTCATTGCATGTGTGTTCTTTTCCACAAACCACACATGGATCCACTAGACTCATTGCATGTGTGTTCTTCTCCACAAACAACTTATGGATCAACAAGTGGTCATTGCATGTGTGTTCTTTTCACAAACCACATGTGGACCCACTTGAGTCATTGTATGTGAGTTCTTATACTAAAACTAGCACTAAGTCGTTGCATCTGTGTTCTATCCACAAACCACACATGGATCCACCACTGTCATTGCATGTGTGTTCTTTTCACAAACCACACATGGATCAACCACTAGAGTTATTGCATGTGTGTTCTTTCCACAAACCACATATGGATCAACCAGTGGTCATTGCATGTGTGTTCTTTTCCATAAACTACTTATGGATCAATTACACTCATTGTATGTGTGTTATTTCCACAAACCACACATGGATCAACCACTAGAGTCATTGCATGTGTGTTATTTCCACAAACCACACATGGATCAACCACTAGAGTCATTGCATATGTGTTATTTCCACAAACCACACATGGATCAACCAGTGGTCATTGCATGTGTGTTCTTTTCCACAAACCACACATGGATCCACCAGTGGTCATTGAATGTGTGTTCTTTCCACAAACCACATATGGATCAACCAGAGTCATTACATGTGTGTTCTCTCCACAAACCACACATGGATAAACCACTAGAGTCATTGCATGTTTGGTCTTATACTAAAACCATAAACCAGCACTAGAGTCATTGCATGTGTGTCCTTTTCCACAAACCACACATGGATCCACTAGACTCATTGCATGTGTGTTCTTTTCCACAAACAACTTATGGATCAACCAGTGGTCATTGCATGTGTGTTCTTTTCACAAACCACATGTGGACCCACTAGAGTCATTGCATGTGTGTTCTTTTCAACAAACAACTTATGGATCAACCAGTGGTCATTGCATGTGTGTTCATTTCACAAACTACATGTGGACCCACTAGAGTCATTGCATGTGGGTTCTTATACTAAAACTAGCACTAGAGTCATTGCATGTGTGTTCTTTTCACAAACCACACATGGATCAACCACTAGAGTTATTGCATGTGTGTATTTTCCACAAACCACATATGGATCAACCAGTGGTCATTGCATGTGTGTTCTTTTTCATAAACCCCTTATGGATCCATTACACTCATTGCATGTGTGTTATTTCCACAAACCACACATGGATCAACCACTACAGTCATTGCATGTGTGTTATTTCCACAAACCACACATGGATCAACCACTAGAGTCATTGCATATGTGTTATTTCCACAAACCACACATGGATCAACCACTAGAGTCATTGCATGTGTGTTCTTTCCACAAACCACACATGGATCAACCACTAGAGTCATTGCATGTTTGTTCTTATACTAAAACCACAAACCAGCACTAGAGTCATTGCATGTGTGTTCTTTTCCACAAACCACACATGGATCCACCAGTGGTCATTGCATGTGTGTTCTTTCCACAAACCACACATGGATCAACCACTAGAGTCATTGCATGTTTGTTCTTATACTAAAACCACAAACCAGCACTACAGTCATTGCATCTGTGTTCTTTTCCACAAACCACACATGGATCCACTAGACTCATTGCATGTGTGTTCTTTTCCAGAAACAACTTATGGATCAACCAGTGGTCATTGCATGTGTAATCTTTTCACAAACCACATGTGTGTTCTTTTGCAGAAACAACTCATGGATCCACCAGTGGTCATTACATGTGTGTTCTTTCCACAAACCACATGTGGTCCCACTAGAGTCATTGCATGTGTGTTATTTCCACAAACGACACATGGATCAACCACTAGAGTCATTGCATGTGTGTTATTTCCATAAACCACACATGGATCAACCACTAGAGTCATTGCATATGTATTATTTCCACAAACCACACATGGATCAACAACTAGAGTCATTGCATGTGTGTTATTTCCACAAACCACACATGGATCAACCAATGGTCATTGCATGTGTGTTCTTTTCCACAAACCACACATGGATACACCAGTGGTCATTGCATGTGTGTTGTTTCCACAAACCACACATGGATCAACCACTAGAGTCATTGCATGTGTGTTATTTCCACAAACCACACATGGATCAACCACTAGAGTCATTGCATATGTATTATTTCCACCAACCACATATGGATTAACCAGAGTCATGGCATGTTTTCTCTTTCCACAAACCACATATGGATCAACCACTAGAGTCATTACATGTTTGTTCTTATACTAAAACCACAAACCAGCACTAGAGTCATTGCATGTGTGTTCTTTTCCACAAACCACACATGGATCCACTAGACTCATTGCATGTGTGTTCTTCTCCACAAACAACTTATGGATCAACAAGTGGTCATTGCATGTGTGTTCTTTTCACAAACCACATGTGGACCCACTTGAGTCATTGTATGTGAGTTCTTATACTAAAACTAGCACTAAGTCGTTGCATCTGTGTTCTATCCACAAACCACACATGGATCCACCACTGTCATTGCATGTGTGTTCTTTTCACAAACCACACATGGATCAACCACTAGAGTTATTGCATGTGTGTTCTTTCCACAAACCACATATGGATCAACCAGTGGTCATTGCATGTGTGTTCTTTTCCATAAACTACTTATGGATCAATTACACTCATTGTATGTGTGTTATTTCCACAAACCACACATGGATCAACCACTAGAGTCATTGCATGTGTGTTATTTCCACAAACCACACATGGATCAACCACTAGAGTCATTGCATATGTGTTATTTCCACAAACCACACATGGATCAACCAGTGGTCATTGCATGTGTGTTCTTTTCCACAAACCACACATGGATCCACCAGTGGTCATTCAATGTGTGTTCTTTCCACAAACCACATATGGATCAACCAGAGTCATTACATGTGTGTTCTCTCCACAAACCACACATGGATAAACCACTAGAGTCATTGCATGTTTGGTCTTATACTAAAACCATAAACCAGCACTAGAGTCATTGCATGTGTGTCCTTTTCCACAAACCACACATGGATCCACTAGACTCATTGCATGTGTGTTCTTTTCCACAAACAACTTATGGATCAACCAGTGGTCATTGCATGTGTGTTCTTTTCACAAACCACATGTGGACCCACTAGAGTAATTGCATGTGTGTTCTTTTCAACAAACAACTTATGGATCAACCAGTGGTCATTGCATGTGTGTTCATTTCACAAACTACATGTGGACCCACTAGAGTCATTGCATGTGGGTTCTTATACTAAAACTAGCACTAGAGTCATTGCATGTGTGTTCTTTTCACAAACCACACATGGATCAACCACTAGAGTTATTGCATGTGTGTATTTTCCACAAACCACATATGGATCAACCAGTGGTCATTGCATGTGTGTTCTTTTCCATAAACCCCTTATGGATCCATTACACTCATTGCATGTGTGTTATTTCCACAAACCACACATGGATCAACCACTACAGTCATTGCATGTGTGTTATTTCCACAAACCACACATGGATCAACCACTAGAGTCATTGCATATGTGTTATTTCCACAAACCACACATGGATCAACCACTAGAGTCATTGCATGTGTGTTCTTTCCACAAACCACACATGGATCAACCACTAGAGTCATTGCATGTTTGTTCTTATACTAAAACCACAAACCAGCACTAGAGTCATTGCATGTGTGTTCTTTTCCACAAACCACACATAGATCCACCAGTGGTCATTGCATGTGTGTTCTTTCCACAAACCACACATGGATCAACCACTAGAGTCATTGCATGTTTGTTCTTATACTAAAACCACAAACCAGCACTACAGTCATTGCATCTGTGTTCTTTTCCACAAACCACACATGGATCCACTAGACTCATTGCATGTGTGTTCTTTTCTAGAAACAACTTATGGATCAACCAGTGGTCATTGCATGTGTAATCTTTTCACAAACCACATGTGTGTTCTTTTGCAGAAACAACTCATGGATCCACCAGTGGTCATTACATGTGTGTTCTTTCCACAAACCACATGTGGTCCCACTAGAGTCATTGCATGTGTGTTATTTCCACAAACGACACATGGATCAACCACTAGAGTCATTGCATGTGTGTTATTTCCATAAACCACACATGGATCAACCACTAGAGTCATTGCATATGTATTATTTCCACAAACCACACATGGATCAACAACTAGAGTCATTGCATGTGTGTTATTTCCACAAACCACACATGGATCAACCAATGGTCATTGCATGTGTGTTCTTTTCCACAAACCACACATGGATACACCAGTGGTCATTGCATGTGTGTTGTTTCCACAAACCACACATGGATCAACCACTAGAGTCATTGCATGTGTGTTATTTCCACAAACCACACATGGATCAACCACTAGAGTCATTGCATATGTATTATTTCCACCAACCACATATGGATTAACCAGAGTCATGGCATGTTTGCTCTTTCCACAAACCACATATGGATCAACCACTAGAGTCATTACATGTTTGTTCTTATACTAAAACCACAAACCAGCACTAGAGTCATTGCATGTGTGTTCTTTTCCACAAACCACACATGGATCCACTAGACTCATTGCATGTGTGTTCTTCTCCACAAACAACTTATGGATCAACAAGTGGTCATTGCATGTGTGTTCTTTTCACAAACCACATGTGGACCCACTTGAGTCATTGTATGTGAGTTCTTATACTAAAACTAGCACTAAGTCGTTGCATCTGTGTTCTATCCACAAACCACACATGGATCCACCACTGTCATTGCATGTGTGTTCTTTTCACAAACCACACATGGATCAACCACTAGAGTTATTGCATGTGTGTTCTTTCCACAAACCACATATGGATCAACCAGTGGTCATTGCATGTGTGTTCTTTTCCATAAACTACTTATGGATCAATTACACTCATTGTATGTGTGTTATTTCCACAAACCACACATGGATCAACCACTAGAGGTATTGCATGTGTGTTATTTCCACAAACCACACATGGATCAACCACTAGAGTCATTGCATATGTGTTATTTCCACAAACCACACATGGATCAACCAGTGGTCATTGCATGTGTGTTCTTTTCCACAAACCACACATGGATCCACCAGTGGTCATTAAATGTGTGTTCTTTCCACAAACCACATATGGATCAACCAGAGTCATTACATGTGTGTTCTCTCCACAAACCACACATGGATAAACCACTAGAGTAATTGCATGTTTGGTCTTATACTAAAACCATAAACCAGCACTAGAGTCATTGCATGTGTGTCCTTTTCCACAAACCACACATGGATCCACTAGACTCATTGCATGTGTGTTCTTTTCCACAAACAACTTATGGATCAACCAGTGGTCATTGCATGTGTGTTCTTTTCACAAACAACATGTGGACCCACTAGAGTCATTGCATGTGTGTTCTTTTCAACAAACAACTTATGGATCAACCAGTGGTCATTGCATGTGTGTTCATTTCACAAACTACATGTGGACCCACTAGAGTCATTGCATGTGGGTTCTTATACTAAAACTAGCACTAGAGTCATTGCATGTGTGTTCTTTTCACAAACCACACATGGATCAACCACTAGAGTTATTGCATGTGTGTATTTTCCACAAACCACATATGGATCAACCAGTGGTCATTGCATGTGTGTTCTTTTCCATAAACCCCTTATGGATCCATTACACTCATTGCATGTGTGTTATTTCCACAAACCACACATGGATCAACCACTACGGTGATTGCATGTGTGTTATTTCCACAAACCACACATGGATCAACCACTAGAGTCATTGCATATGTGTTATTTCCACAAACCACACATGGATCAACCACTAGAGTCATTGCATGTGTGTTCTTTCCACAAACCACACATGGATCAACCACTAGAGTCATTGCATGTTTGTTCTTATACTAAAACCACAAACCAGCACTAGAGTCATTGCATGTGTGTTCTTTTCCACAAACCACACATGGATCCACCAGTGGTCATTGCATGTGTGTTCTTTCCACAAACCACACATGGATCAACCACTAGAGTCATTGCATGTTTGTTCTTATACTAAAACCACAAACCAGCACTAGAGTCATTGCATGTGTGTTCTTTTCCACAAACCACACATGGATCCACTAGACTCATTGCATGTGTGTTCTTTTCCAGAAACAACTCATGGATCCACTAGTGGTCATTACATGTGTGTTCTTTCCACAAACCACATGTGGTCCCACTAGAGTCATTGCATGTGTGTTATTTCCACAAACGACACATGGATCAACCACTAGAGTCATTGCATGTGTGTTATTTCCATAAACCAAACATGGATCAACCACTAGAGTCATTGCATATGTATTATTTCCACAAACCACACATGGATCAACAACTAGAGTCATTGCATGTGTGTTATTTCCACAAACCACACATGGATCAACCTATGGTCATTGCATGTGTGTTCTTTTCCACAAACCACACATGGATACACCAGTGGTCATTGCATGTGTGTTGTTTCCACAAACCACATATGGATTAACCAGAGTCATGGCATGTTTGTTCTTTCCACAAACCACATATGGATCAACCACTAGAGTCATTACATGTTTGTTCTTATACTAAAACCACAAACCAGTACTAGAGTCATTGCATGTGTGTTCTTTTCCACAAACCACACATGTATCCACTAGACTCATTGCATGTGTGTTCTTCTCCACAAACAACTTATGGATCAACAAGTGGTCATTGCATGTGTGTTCTTTTCACAAACCACATGTGGACCCACTTGAGTCATTGTATGTGAGTTCTTATACTAAAACTAGCACTAAGTCGTTGCATGTGTGTTCTATCCACAAACCACACATGGATCCACCACTGTCATTGCATGTGTGTTCTTTTCACAAACCACACATGGATCAACCACTAGAGTTATTGCATGTGTGTTCTTTCCACAAACCACATATGGATCAACCAGTGGTCATTGCATGTGTGTTCTTTTCCATAAACTACTTATGGATCAATTACACTCATTGTATGTGTGTTATTTCCACAAACCACACATGGATCAACCACTAGAGTCATTGCATGTTTGTTATTTCCACAAACCACACATGGATCAACCACTAGAGTCATTTCATATGTGTTATTTCCACAAACCACACATGGATCAACCACTAGAGTCATTGCATGTGTGTTCTTTCCACAAACCACACATGGCTCAACCACTAGAGTCATTGCATGTTTGTTCTTATACTAAAACCACAAACCAGCACTAGAGTCATTGCATGTGTGTTCTTTTCCACAAACCACACATGGATCCACTAGACTCATTGCATGTGTGTTCTTTTCCAGAAACAACTTATTGATCCACCAGTGGTCATTGCATGTGTGTTCTTTCCACAAACCACATGTTGTCCCACTAGAGTCATTGCATGTGTGTTATTTCCACAAACCACACATGGATCAACCACTAGAGTCATTGCATCTGTGTTATTTCCACAAACCACACATGTATCAACCACTAGAGTCATTGCATGTGTGTTCTTATACTAAAACCAACACTAGAGTCAATGCATGTGTGTTCTTTTCACAAACCACACATGGATCAACCACTAGACTCATTGCATGTGTGTTATTTCCACAAACCACACATGAATCAACAAGTGGTCATTGCATGTGTGTTCTTTTCCACAAACCACACATGGATCCACCAGTGGTCATTCCATGTGTGTTCTTTCCACAAACCACATATGGATCCACTAGAGTCATTGCATGTGTGTTATTTCCACAAACCACACATGGATCAACCACTAGAGTCATTGCATGTGTGTTATTTCCACAAACCACATATGGATCAACCACTAGAGTCATTGCATGTGTCTTCTTTCCACAAACCACACATGGATCCACCAATGGTCATTGCATGTGTCTTCTTTCCACAAACCACACATGGATCCACCAATGGTCATTGCATGTGTGTTCTTTCCACAAACCACATATGGATCAACCAGGGTCATTGCATGTGTGTTCTTTCCACAAACCACACATGGATCAACCACTTGAGTCATTGCATGTTTGTTCTTTTACTAAAACCACAAACCAGCACTAGAGTCATTGGATGTGTGTTCTTTTCCACAAACCACACATGGATCCACTAGACTCACTGCATGTGTGTTCTTTTCCACAAACAACTTATGGATTAACCAGTGGTCATTGTATGTGTTCTTTTCACAAACCACATGTGGACCCACTAGAGTCATTGCCTGTGTGTTCTTATACTAAAACTAGCACTAGAGTCATTGCATGTGTGTTCCATCCACAAACCATACATAGATCCACCACTGTCATTGCATGTGTGCACTTTCCACAAACCACACATGGATCAACCACTAGAGTCATTGCATGTGTGTTCTTATCACAAACCACATTTGGATCAACAAGTGGTCATTGAAGGTGTGGTCTTTTCCATAAACCACTTATGGATCCATTACAGTTATTGCATGTGTGTTATTTCCACAAACCACACATGGATCAACCACTAGAGTCATTGCATGTGTGTTATTTCCACAAACCACACATGGATCAACCACTAGAGTCATTGCATGTGTGTTCATATACTAAAACCAACACTAGAGTCATTGCATGTGTGTTGTTTACACAAACCACACATGGATCAACCAGTGGTTATTGCATGTGTGTTTCTTTCCACAAACCACACATGGATCCACCATTGGTCATTGCATGTGTGTTCTTTCCACAAACCACATATGGATCAACTAGAGTCATTGCATGTGTGTTCTTTCCACAGTACACATGGATCAACCACTATAAGAATTGCATGTTTGTTGTTATACTAAAACCACAAACCAGCACTAGAGTCATTGCATGTGTGTTCTTTTCCACAAACCACACACGGATCCACTAGACTCATTGCATGTGTGTTCTTTTCCACAAACAACTTATGGATCAACCAGTGGTCATTGCATGTGTGTTCTTTTCACAAACCACATGTGGACCCACTTGAGTCATTGCATGTGAGTTCTTTTCACAAACCACACATGGATCAACCACTAGAATCATTGCATATGTGTTATTTCCACAAACCACACATGGATAAACCACTAGAGTCATTGCATGTGTGTTCTTTCCACAAACCACACATGGATCAACCACTAGAGTCATTGCATGTTTGTTCTTATAATAAAACCACAAACCAGCACTAGAGTCATTGCATGTGTGTTCTTTGCCACAAACCACACATGGATCCACTAGACTCATTGCATGTGTGTTCTTTTCCATAAACAACTTATGGATCCACCAGTGGTCATTGCATGTGTGTTCTTTCCACAAACATCACGTGGTCCCACTAGAGTCATCGCATGTGTGTTATTTCCACAAGCCACACATGGATCAACCAGTAGAGTCATTGCATGTGTGTTATTTCCACAAACCACACATGGATCAACCACTAGAGTCATTGCATATGTATTATTTCCACAAACCACACATGGATGAACCACTAGAGTCATTGCATGTGTGTTATTTCCACAAACCACACATGGATCAAGCAATGGTCATTGCATGTGTGTTCTTTTCCACAAACCACACATGGATCCACCAGTGGTCATTGCATGTGTGTTGTTTCCACAAACCACATATGGATCAACCAGAGTCATGGCATGTGTGTTCTTTCCTCAAACCACATATGGATCAACCACTAGAGTCATTACATGTTTGTTCTTATACTAAAACCACAAACCAGCACTAGATTCATTGCATGTGTGTTCTTTTCCACAAACCACACATGGATCCACTAGACTCATTACATGTGTGTTCTTTCCACAAACCACATGTCGACCCACTAGAGTCATTGCATGTGTGTTATTTGCACAAACCACACATGGATCAACCACTAGAGTCATTGCATATGTGTTATTTCCACAAACCAGACATGGATCAACCACTAGAGTCATTGCATGTGTGTTCTTATACTAAAACCAACACTAGAGTCATTGCATGTGTGTTCTTATACTAAAACCAACACTAGAGTCATTGCATGTGTGTTCTTTTCACAAACCACACATTGATCAACCACTAGAGTCATTGCATGTGTGTTATTTCCATAAACCACACATGAATCAACCAGTGGTCATTGCATGTGTGTTCTTTTCCACAAACCACACATGGATCCACCAGTGGTCATTGCATGTGTGTTCTTTCCACAAACCACATATGGATGCACTAGAGTCATTGCATGTGTGTTATTTCCACAAACCACACATGGATCAACCACTAGAGTCATTGCATGTGTGTTATTTCCACAAACCATACATGGATCAACCACTAGAGTCATTGCATATGTGTTATTTCCACAAACCACACATGGATCAACAACTAGAGTCATTGCATGTGTGTTCTTATACTAAAACCAATAATAGAATCATTGCTTGTGTGTTCTTATACTAAAACCAACACTACAGTCATTGCATGTGTGTTCTTTCCACAAACCACACATGGATCAACCAGTGGTCATTGCATGTGTGTTCTTTTCCACAAACCACACATGGATCCACCAGTGGTCATTGCATGTGTGTTCTTTCGACAAACCACATACGGATCAACCAGAGTCATTGCATGTGTGTTCTTTTTTAGAAACAACTTATGGATCCACCAGTGGTCATTGCATGTGTGTTCTTTCCACAAACCACATATGGACCCACTAGAGTCATTGCATGTGTGTTATTTCCACAAACCACACATTGATCAACCACTAGAGTCATTGCATGTGTGTTATTTCCACAAACGACACATGGATCAACCACTAGAGTCATTGCATATGTGTTATTTCCACAAACCACACATGGATCAACCACTAGAGTCATTGCATGTGTGTTCTTATACTAAAACCAATACTAGAGTCATTGCATGTGTGTTCTTTTCACAAACCACACATGGATCAACAACTAGAGTCATTGCATGTGTGTTATTTCCACAAACAACACATGGATCAACCAGTGGTCATTGCATGTGTGTTCTTTTCCACAAACCACACATGGATCCACCAGTGGTCATTGCATGTGTGTTCTTTCCACAAACCACATATGGATCAACCAGAGTCATTGCATGTGTGTTCTTTCCACAAACCACATATGGATCAACCACTAGAGTCATTACATGTTTGTTCTTATACTAAAACCACAAACCAGCACTAGAGTCATTGCATGTGTGTTCTTTTCCACAAACCACACATGGATCCACTAGACTCATTGCATGTGTGTTCTTTTCCACAGACAACTTATGGATCAACCAGTGGTCATAGCATGTGTGTTCTTTTCCACAAACCACAGATGGTTCCACTAGACTCATTGCATGTGTGTTCTTTTCAACAAACAAGTTATGGATCAACCTATGGTCATTGCATGTGTGTTCTTTTCACAAACTACACGTGGACCCACTAGATTCATTGCATGTGTGTTCTTATACTAAAACTAGCACTAGAGTCATTGCACGTGTGTTCTTTTCCATAAACCACTTATGGATCCATTACAGTCATTGCATGTGTGTTATTCAAACCACACATGGATAAACCACTAGAGTAATTGCATGTGTGTTATTTCCACAAACCACACATGGATCAAGCACTAGAGTCATTGCATTTGTGTTATTTCCACAAACCACACATGGATCAACCACTAGAGTCATTGCACGTGTGTTCTTATACTAAAACCAACACTAGAGTCATTGCATGTGTGTTCTTTCCACAAACCACACATGGATCGACCAGTGGTCATTGCATGTGTGTTCTTTTCCACAAACCACGCATGGATCCAGCAGTGGTCATTGCATGTGTGTTCTTTCCACAAACCACACATGGATCAACCACTAGAGTCATTGCATATGTGTTATTTCCACAAACCACACATGGATCAACCACTAGAGTCATTGCATGTGTGTTCTTTCCACAAACCACACATGGATCAACCACTAGAGTCATTGCATGTTTGTTCTTATACTAAAACCACAAACCAGCACTAGAGTCATTGCATGTGTGTTCTTTTCCACAAACCACACATGGATCCACTAGACTCATTGCATGTGTGTTCTTTTCACAAACCACATGTGGACCCACTAGAGTCATTGCATGTGTGTTCTTATACACAAACTAGCACTAGAGTCATTGCATGTGTGTTCTATCCACAAACCACACATGGATCCACCATTGTCATTGCATGTGTGTTCTTTCCACAAACCACACATGGATCAACCACTAGAGTCATTGCATGTGTGTTCTAATCACAAACCACATATGGATCAATCAGTGGTCATTGCATGTGTGTTCTTTTCCATAAACCACTTATGCATCCATTACAGTCATTGCATGTGTGTTATTTCCACAAACCACACATGGATCAACCACTAGAGTCATTACATGTGTGTTCTTTTCCACAAACCACACATGGATCCACTAGACTCATTGCATGTGTGTTCTTTTCCACAAACAACTTATGGATCAACCAGTGGTCATTGCATGTGTGTTCTTTTCACAAACCACATATGGACCCACTAGAGTCATTGCATGTGTGTTCTTATACACAAACTAGCACTAGAGTCATTACATGTGTGTTCTATCCACAAACCACACATGGATCCACCACTGTCATTGCATGTGTGTTCTTTCCACAAACCACACATGGATCAACCACTAGAGTCATTGCATGTGTGTTCTAATCACAAACCACATATGGATCAATCAGTGGTCATTGCATGTGTGTTCTTTTCCATAAACCACTAATGGATCCATTATAGTCATTGCATGTGTGTTATTTACACAAACCACACATGGATTAACCACTAGAGTAATTGCATGTGTGTTATTTCCACAAACCACACATGGATCAACCACTAGAGTCATTACATGTGTGTGTTGTTTTCCACAAACCACACATGGATCCACCACTATAGTCATTGCATGTGCGTTCTTATAGTAAAACCAACACTAGAGTCATTGCATGTGTGTTCTTTCCACAAACCACACATGGATCAACCAGTGGTCATTGCATGTGTGTTCTTTTCCACAAACCACACATGGATCCACCAGTGGTCATTGCATGTGTGTTCTTTCCACAAACCACATATGGATCAACCAGAGTCATTGCATGTGTGTTCTTTCCACAAACCACACATGGATCAACCACTAGAGTCATTGAATGTTTGTTCTTATACCAAAACTACAAACCAGCACTAGAGTCATTTCATGTGTGTTGTTTTCCACAAACCGCACATGGATCCACTAGACTCATTGCATGTGTGTTCTTTTCCACAAACAACTTATGGATCAACCAGTGGTCATTGCATGTGTGTTCCTTTCACAAACCACATGTGGACCCACTAGAGTCATTGCATGTGTGTTCTTATACTAAAACTAGCACTAGAGTCATTGCATGTGTGTTCTATCCACAAACCACACATGGATCCACCAGTGTCATTGCATGTGACTTTTTCCACAAACCTCACATGGATCAACCACTAGAGTCATTGCATGTGTGTTATTTCCACAAACGACACATGGATCAACCACTAGAGTCATTGCATGTTTGTTATTTCCACAAACCACACATGGATCAACCACTAGAGTTATTGCACGTGTGTTCTTATACTAAAACCGACATTAGAGTCATTGCATGTGTGTTCTTTCCACAAACCACAAATGGATCAACCACTAGAGTCATTGCATGTTTGTTATTTCCACAAACCACACATGGATCAACCACTAGAGTCATTGCATGTGTGTTCTTATACTAATACCAACACTAGAGTCATTGCATGTGTGTTCTTTCCACAAACCACACATGGATCAACTAGTGGTCATTGCATGTGTGTTCTTTTCCACAAACCACACATGGATCAACCACTAGAGTCATTGCATGTGTGTTCTTTTCCACAAACCACACATGGATCCACTAGACTCATTGCATGTGTGTTCTTTTCCACAAACAACTTATGGATCAACCAGTGGTCATTGCATGTGCGTTCTTTTCACAAGCCACATGTGGTCCCACTTGAGTCATTGCATGTGAGTTCTTATACTAAAACTAGCACTAAGTCATTGCATGTGTGTTCTTTTCACAAACCACACATGGATCAACCACTAGAATCATTGCATATGTGTTATTTCCACAAACCACACATGGATAAACCACTAGAGTCATTGCATGTGTGTTCTTTCCACAAACCACACATGGATCAACCACTAGAGTCATTGCATGTTTGTTCTTATAATAAAACCACAAACCAGCACTAGAGTCATTTCATGTGTGTTCTTTTCCACAAACCACACATGGATCCACTAGACTCATTGCATGTGTGTTCTTTTCCAGAAACAACTTATGGATCCACCAGTGGTCATTGCATGTGTGTTCTTTCCACAAACATCACGTGGTCCCACTAGAGTCATTGCATGTGTGTTATTTCCACAAGCCACACATGGATCAACCAGTAGAGTCATTGCATGTGTGTTATTTCCACAAACCACACATGGATCAACCACTAGAGTCATTGCATATGTATTATTTCCACAAACCACACATGGATCAACCACTAGAGTCATTACATGTGTGTGTTGTTTTCCATAAACCACACATGGATCCACCACTAGAGTCATTGCATGTGTGTTCTTATACTAAAACCAACACTAGAGTCATTGCATGTGTGTTCTTTCCACAAACCACACATGGATTAACCACTAGAGTAATTGCATGTGTGTTATTTCCACAAACCACACATGGATCAACCAATGGTCATTGCATGTGTGTTCTTTTCCACAAACCACACATGGATCCACCAGTGGTCATTGCATGTGTGTTGTTTCCACAAACCACATATGGATCAACCAGAGTCATGGCATGTGTGTTCTTTCCTCAAACCACATATGGATCAACCACTAGAGTCATTACATGTTTGTTCTTATACTAAAACCACAAACCAGCACTAGATTCATTGCATGTGTGTTCTTTTCCACAAACCACACATGGATCCACTAGACTCATTGCATGTGTGTTCTTTCCACAAACCACATGTCGACCCACTAGAGTCATTGCATGTGTGTTATTTGCACAAACGACACATGGATCAACCACTAGAGTCATTGCATATGTGTTATTTCCACAAACCACACATGGATCAACCACTAGAGTCATTGCATGTGTGTTCTTATACTAAAACCAACACTAGAGTCATTGGATGTGTGTTCTTATACTAAAACCAACACTAGAGTCATTGCATGTGTGTTCTTTTCACAAACCACACATGGATCAACCACTAGAGTCATTGCATGTGTGTTATTTCCACAAACCATACATGGATCAACCACTAGAGTCATTGCATATGTGTTATTTCCACAAACCACACATGGATCAACCACTAGAGTCATTGCATGTGTGTTCTTATACTAAAACCAATAATAGAATCATTGCTTGTGTGTTCTTATACTAAAACCAACACTACAGTCATTGCATGTGTGTTCTTTCCACAAACCACACATGGATCAACCAGTGGTCATTGCATGTGTGTTCTTTTCCACAAACCACACATGGATCCACCAGTGGTCATTGCATGTGTGTTCTTTCCACAAACCACATATGGATCAACCAGAGTCGTTGCATGTGTCTTCTTTTTTAGAAACAACTTATGGATCCACCAGTGGCCATTGCATGTGTGTTCTTTCCACAAACCACATATGGACCCACTAGAGTCATTGCATGTGTGTTATTTCCACAAACCACACATTGATCAACCACTAGAGTCATTGCATGTGTGTTATTTCCACAAACGACACATGGATCAACCACTAGAGTCATTGCATATGTGTTATTTCCACAAACCACACATGGATCAACCACTAGAGTCATTGCATGTGTGTTCTTATACTAAAACCAATACTAGAGTCATTGCATGTATGTTCTTTTCACAAACCACACATGGATCAACCACTAGAGTCATTGCATGTGTATTACTTCCACAAACCACACATGGATCAACCAGTGGTCATTGCATGTGTGTTCTTTTCCACAAACCACACATGGATCCACCAGTGGTCATTGCATGTGTGTTCTTTCCACAAACCACATATGGATCAACCAGAGTCATTGCATGTGAGTTCTTTCCATAAACCACATATGGATCAACCACTAGAGTCATTACATGTTTGTTCTTATACTAAAACCACAAACCAGCACTAGAGTCATTGCATGTGTGTTCTTTTCCACAAACCACACATGGATCCACTAGACTCATTGCATGTGTGTTCTTTTCCACAAACAACTTGTGGATCAACCAGTGGTCATAGCGTGTGTGTTCTTTTCCAAAAACCACACATGGATCAACCACTAGAGTTATTGCATGTGTGTTATTTCCACAAACCACACATGGATCAACCACTAGATTCATTGCATATGTGTTATTTCCACAAACCACACATGGATCAACCACTAGAGTCATTGCATGTGTCTTGTTTCGACAAGCCACACATGGATCAACCACTAGAGTCATTGCATGTTTGTTCTTATACTAAAACCACAAACCAGCACTAGAGTCATTGCATGTGTGTTCTTTTCCACAAACCACACATGGATCCACTAGACTCATTGCATGTGTGTTCTTTTCTAGAAACAACTTATGGATCCACCAGTGGTCATTGCATGTGTGTTCTTTCCAGAAACCACATGTGGACCCACTAGAGTCATTGCATGTGTGTTATTTCCACAAACCACAGATGGATCAACCACTAGAGTCATTGCATGTGTGTTATTTCCACAAACCACACATGGATCAACCACTAGAGTCATTGCATCTGTGTTATTTCCACAAACCACACATGGATCAACCACTAGAGTCATTGCATGTGTGTTCTTATACTAAAACGAACACAAGAGTCATTGCATGTGTGTTCTTTTCACAAACCACACATGTATCAACCACTAGAGTCATTGCATGTGTTTTATTTCCACAAACCACACATGGATCAACCAATGGTCATTGCATGTGTGCTCTTTTCCACAAACCACACATGGATCCACCAGTGGTCATTGCATGTGTGTTCTTTCCACAAACCACATATGGATCAACCAGAGTCATTGCATGTGTGTTCTTTCCACAAACCACATATGGATCAACCACTAGAGTCATTACATGTTTGTTCTTATACTAAAACCACAAACCAACACTAGACTCATTGCATGTGTGTTCTTTTCCACAAACCACACATGGATCCACTAGACTCACTGCATGTGTGTTCTTTTCCACAAACAAATTATGGATCAACCAGTGGTCATTGCATGTGTGTTCTTTCCACAAACCAGACATGGATCAACCACTAGAGTTATTGCATGTGTGTTCTTTCCAGAAACCACATATGGATCAACCAGTGGTCATTGCATGTGTGTTCTTTTCCATAAACCACTTATGGATCCATTACAGTCATTGCATGTGTGTTATTTCCACAAACCACACATGGATCAACCACTAGAGTCATTGCATGGGTGTTATTTCCACAAACCACACATGGATCAACCACTAGAGTCATTGCATATGTGTTATTTCCACAAACCACACATGGATCAACCACTAGAGTCATTGCATGTGTGTTCTTTCCACAAACCACACATGGATCAACCACTAGAGTCATTGCATGTTTGTGCTTATACTAAAACCACAAACCAGCACTAGAGTCATTGCATGTGTGTTCTTTTCCACAAACCACACATGGATCCACTAGACTCATTGCATGTGTGTTCTTTTCCACAAACAACTTATGGATCAACCAGTTGTCATTGCATGTGTGTTCTTTTCACAAACCACATGTGGACCCACTAGAGTCATTGCATGTGTGTTCTTATACACAAACTAGCACTAGAGTCATTACATGTGTGTTCTATCCACAAACCACACATGGATCCACCACTGTCATTGCATGTGTGTTATTTCCACAAACCACACATGGATCAACCACTAGAGTCATTGCATATGTGTTATTTCCACAAACCACACATGGATCAACCACTAGAAGAACTTCATGTTTGTTCTTATACTAAAACCACAAACCAGCACTAGATTCATTGCATGTGTGTTCTTTTCCACAAACCACACATGGATCCACTAGACTCATTGCATGTGTGTTCTTTCCACAAACCACATGTCGACCCACTAGAGTCATTGCATGTGTGTTATTTGCACAAACGACACATGGATCAACCACTAGAGTCATTGCATATGTGTTATTTCCACAAACCACACATGGATCAACCACTAGAGTCATTGCATGTGTGTTCTTATACTAAAACCAACACTAGAGTCATTGGATGTGTGTTCTTATACTAAAACCAACACTAGAGTCATTGCATGTGTGTTCTTTTCACAAACCACACATGGATCAACCACTAGAGTCATTGCATGTGTGTTATTTCCACAAACCAGACCTGGATCAACCACTAGAGTCATTGCATATGTGTTATTTCCACAAACCACACATGGATCAACCACTAGAGTCATTGCATGTGTGTTCTTATACTAAAACCAATAATAGAATCATTGCTTGTGTGTTCTTATACTAAAACCAACACTACAGTCATTGCATGTGTGTTCTTTCCACAAACCACACATGGATCAACCAGTGGTCATTGCATGTGTGTTCTTTTCCACAAGCCACACATGGATCCACCAGTGGTCATTGCATGTGTGTTCTTTCCACAAACCACATATGGATCAACCAGAGTCGTTGCATGTGTGTTCTTTTTTAGAAACAACTTATGGATCCACCAGTGGCCATTGCATGTGTGTTCTTTCCACAAACCACATATGGACCCACTAGAGTCATTGCATGTGTGTTATTTCCACAAACCACACATTGATCAACCACTAGAGTCATTGCATGTGTGTTATTTCCACAAACGACACATGGATCAACCACTAGAGTCATTGCATATGTGTTATTTCCACAAACCACACATGGATCAACCACTAGAGTCATTGCATGTGTGTTCTTATACTAAAACCAATACTAGAGTCATTGCATGTATGCTCTTTTCACAAACCACACATGGATCAACCACTAGAGTCATTGCATGTGTGTTACTTCCACAAACCACACATGGATCAACCAGTGGTCATTGCATGTGTGTTCTTTTCCACAAACCACACATGGATCCACCAGTGGTGATTGCATGTGTGTTCTTTCCACAAACCACATATGGATCAACCAGAGTCATTGCATGTGAGTTCTTTCCATAAACCACATATGGATCAACCACTAGAGTCATTACATGTTTGTTCTTATACTAAAACCACAAACCAGCACTAGAGTCATTGCATGTGTGTTCTTTTCCACAAACCACACATGGATCCACTAGACTCATTGCATGTGTGTTCTTTTCCACAGACAACTTATGGATCAACCAGTGGTCATAGCGTGTGTGTTCTTTTCCAAAAACCACACATGGTTCCACTAGACTCATTGCATGTGTGTTCTTTTCAACAAACAAGTTATGGATCAACCAGTGGTCATTGCATGTGTGTTCTTTTCACAAACTACATGCGGACCCACTAGAGTCATTGCATGTGTGTTCTTATACTAAAACTAGCACTAGAGTCATTACATGTGTGTTCTTTTCCATAAACCACTTATGGATCCATTACAGTCATTGCATGTGTGTTATTCGAACCACACATGGATAAACCACTAGAGTAATTGCATGTGTGTTATTTCCACAAACCACACATGGATCAACCACTAGAGTCATTGCATTTGTGTTATTTCCACAAACCACACATTGATCAACCACTAGAGTCATTGCATGTGTGTTCTTATACTAAAACCAACACTAGAGTCATTGCATGTGTGTTCTTTCCACAAACCACACATGGATCGACCTGTGGTCATTGCATGTGTGTTCTTTTCCACAAACCACACATGGATCCACTAGTGGTCATTGCATGTGTGTTCTTTCCACAAACCACACATGGATCAACCACTAGAGTCATTGCATATGTGTTATTTCCACAAACCACACATGGATCAACCACTAGAGTCATTGCATGTGTGTTCTTTCCACAAACCACACATGGATCAACCACTAGAGTCATTGCATGTTTGTTCTTATACTAAAACCACAAACCAGCACTAGAGTCATTGCATGTGTGTTCTTTTCCACAAACCACACATGGATCCACTAGACTCATTGCATGTCTGTTATTTTCACAAACCACATGTGGACCCACTAGAGTCATTGCATGTGTGTTCTTATACACAAACTAGCACTAGAGTCATTGCATGTGTGTTCTTTTCCACAAACCACACACGGATCCACTAGACTCATTGCATGTGTGTTCTTTTCCACAAACAACTTATGGATCAACCACTAGAGTCATTGCATGTGTGTTCTAATCACAAACCACATATGGATCAATCAGTGGTCATTGCATGTGTGTTCTTTTCCATAAACCACTTATGCATCCATTACAGTCATTGCATGTGTGTTATTTCCACAAACCACACATGGATCAACCACTAGAGTCATTGCATGTGTGTTATTTCCACAAACCACACATGGATCAACCACTAGATTCATTGCATATGTGTTATTTCCACAAACCACACATGGATCAACCACTAGAGTCATTGCATGTGTCTTGTTTCGACAAGCCACACATGGATCAACCACTAGAGTCATTGCATGTTTGTTCTTATACTAAAATCACAAACCAGCACTAGAGTCATTGCATGTGTGTTCTTTTCCACAAACCACACATGGATCCACTAGACTCATTGCATGTGTGTTCTTTTCCAGAAACAACTTATGGATCCACCAGTGGTCATTGCATGTGTGTTCTTTCCAGAAACCACATGTGGACCCACTAGAGTCATTGCATGTGTGTTATTTCCACAAACCACAGATGGATCAACCACTAGAGTCATTGCATGTGTGTTATTTCCACAAACCACACATGGATCAACCACTAGAGTCATTGCATCTGTGTTCTTATACTAAAACGAACACAAGAGTCATTACATGTGTGTTCTTTTCACAAACCACACATGTATCAACCACTAGAGTCATTGCA
Organism: Avena sativa; assembly: GCA_916181665.1. Classification (NCBI taxonomy): domain Eukaryota; kingdom Viridiplantae; phylum Streptophyta; class Magnoliopsida; order Poales; family Poaceae; genus Avena; species Avena sativa. The sequence goes on along the minus strand of OV702287.1, from coordinate 63,795,080 downwards.
TGTGTTTTATTTCCACAAAGCACACATGGATCAACCAATGGTCATTGCATGTGTGCTCTTTTCCACAAACCACACATGGATCCACCAGTGGTCATTGCATGTGTGTTCTTTCCACAAACCACATATGGATCAACCAGAGTCATTGCATGTGTGTTCTTTCCACAAACCACATATGGATCAACCACTAGAGTCATTACATGTTTGTTCTTATACTAAAACCACAAACCAACACTAGAGTCATTGCATGTGTGTTCTTTTCCACAAACCACACATGGATCCACTAGACTCACTGCATGTGTGTTCTTTTCCACAAACAAATTATGGATCAACCAGTGGTCATTGCATGTGTGTTCTTTCCACAAACCAGACATGGATCAACCACTAGAGTTATTGCATGTGTGTTCTTTCCAGAAACCACATATGGATCAACCAGTGGTCATTGCATGTGTGTTCTTTTCCATAAACCACTTATGGATCCATTATAGTCATTGCATGTGTGTTATTTCCACAAACCACACATGGATCAACCACTAGAGTCATTGCATGGGTGTTATTTCCACAAACCACACATGGATCAACCACTAGAGTCATTGCATATGTGTTATTTCCACAAACCACACATGGATCAACCACTAGAGTCATTGCATGTGTGTTCTTTCCACAAACCACACATGGATCAACCACTAGAGTCATTGCATGTTTGTGCTTATACTAAAACCACAAACCAGCACTAGAGTCATTGCATGTGTGTTGTTTTCCACAAACCACACATGGATCCACTAGACTCATTGCATGTGTGTTCTTTTCCACAAACAACTTATGTATCAACCAGTTGTCATTGCATGTGTGTTCTTTTCACAAACCACATGTGGACCCACTAGAGTCATTGCATGTGTGTTCTTATACACAAACTAGCACTAGAGTCATTACATGTGTGTTCTATCCACAAACCACACATGGATCCACCACTGTCATTGCATGTGTGTTCTTTCCACAAACCACACATGGATCAACCACTAGAGTCATTGCATGTGTGTTCTAATCACAAACCACATATGGATCAATCAGTGGTCATTGTGTCAGGATCCCAACCTTTAAATAGGTTGAGCCCCCTGTGTTTACAATGCTAGTCCCTAGATCAATAGCTAGCATCCACAGTTTAGATGTAATATCAAGAAACAAAGGTCATAATACAACTTTATAACCAGGAATAAAATAATTTTATTACATCAAACATAGCTCATTGGCTATTTACATTATATTGCAGCGGAATAACTATAAGCATGGGTCCTTCATCTTCAAGTGCCACAGGCAGATGTTGGTTGTAGACTTTGTAATCCTAATCAATCAATCTTCACTAAAATCAATCAAACCTGCAACATTACAAGTTACAGCCACAAGGGTCAATACATTTGATTTGTATTGGCAAGTGATACTATGGTAGTATGGTGGAGTCTATCATCTACATGCATTTGGCTAAGTGGAGTTGAGGCTTGCATTGCTCAAAATAGATTTTTCCTTAACATTTGAAAATACTAAGTTTTGTTTTGACAAAATCATTTTTCCCAATCTAAGATTTCAAGATCCTTGTACCAAGCCATCTCTCCATCAAAGATTGAAGAATTCAAACAACCCTTGTTCACCCACAAGTTTTACTTAGAAATTGGAATGATGAGATTCTTGATAGCTTCCATGTCTTGATGCTCAAATTGTCCTTTACCAGGGACATGGCTAAGTACTTAGGTTTTACACTCTGCAGAGGTGGTGCACTTTCCCCACAAGACTTGGTTTCCCAAGACAAGATCTTTTAGAAGCCTTCCCTTAGACCATCATGGACGCATTCCATCCTATCAAACACTACCACCCACTGTCCATATGGCTAAGTTCTTGCAACCTATATGATCAGGGCAGAGCCCATATTGCCAAGTGGTTGCACTTGAAGCTTCTCAACATTTGACATCTCAAATCTCTTTGTTCCTGGGTGGCCATCCACAAGTGAGATACACAAGCCAAGTCCATGGCCTTGTGAACCACTCAACACAAACCATTCTTCCATTCCACCCAGGTGATTCATTCACTTAGTTGTTTTTATTAAACAAAACATAAGTCCACAGACTTAGAATATTTTTCCATAGTGTGAATATATATTCCACCCATGTTTTCTATTAGCTAGGCTAAGCTTGATAGTAATAGGATTCTTAACTTAGGAAAATCCTACTAAGGATTCATCTACTAGGTTTTCCTATAGCAAGGTCTATACTTAGCAAAAATCCATGCAAGTTTTACTTAGCAAAAACACTAATGCATAGTGAAAATAATGGGATAGAAAGTATGAAGCATCACTTGCCTTTTTGGTAGAGGGTATAGGTTCACTCCTTGTCCTAGCAACAATCACACTCTTCAAGTCACTACAATAAATCAAACAAGGCACAAACTCAATCTACCAAACAAGCAAAACAACACACACAACATGACAAAGTCAAAGTAATGCATGCAAGCATGCCAAGCTTTGTTTTGTTTGAAAAAGTGGTTCCTAATGGGTCATAGACATTTGGGTACACATAATGGTCATTTTGTAAAGTGGCCACGTCATTTGCAAAAGGTTTCACTATAAAACCATTTTCAAAACAAGTATCATTTTATGTGGTGTAGAAATATTTTTACTAAGGCATTAACCTATAGGGTTCACCAAGTATGTTTTCAAATCACAAAACTTGGGTTTTGGGTCAGTGAGTTTAAAACAAAACATTTCTCAAAGGTTTTCTTCAAAATCAATTTTAATAAATAAACCACATTTCTATTTGACTAGAAATGGTTTTAATTCAAGGAATCCTTATTTTGTTTCACCAAAAGAGTTGCTATTGCAACACTTGGTGTTTGGTTAGTAGGTTTGGTCCAAACCATTTCCTCCAAAGTTTTTACTCAAAACCAATTTTCATAAACAAAACAATAGTTTTATTTAGCTAGAAATGGACTAAACCAATTAATCTATTCTAATCTTTTCCAAAATCATTTTTAAAAACATGGGTTGGTTCCTAGGGTCAGTAAGGTCACAACAAACCATTTTGCAAAGGTTTTAACCCTAAAAACATTTTCAAACAATTTTTATACTCTAAACAAGCACACAAAAGAATCTGCAAAAACAAGCAAACTAACAGATACTATTTGCTAATCTAAGGGCAGGGTTGGTTAGGTCTTGCTCTCCTGAATCCAACGACATAAAATTTGAAATTTTTGGACGTGTGGATTCAAAGTTACAAGGGTTTGAAGTTTGCAAAATATTCTGTTTTCAATTTCTGTTTTAAACAGAACAGTGACACGCGGCGCTATCTCACTGGCTGATACCGGTTCAGCCGGATCGTGGCCATGGGGCGTTGGATCAGATCGATCGCACGGTCCAGAGGACATACCCCTTCATGGTTAAGTGAATCTATCGTGCTCGCCCGATCTAGATCTAACGGCTGTGGGGTGCTCGACCTTAAACGAGCGGCGCTGCTGCGGCTGCCGGCGGCGGAGCTGTCGGTCGACGACGGTGCCGATGCTACCGGGGGTGAGGAAGAAAGGGGAGATGCTCACCAGGCTCAGGAGAACACGGCGAAGCTCAAGGTACTCGCGGTTGGTCAAGGGGCGCTCGGGGTCTGCGGCAATTCCTCACCGGAGTTCGTTCTGGCGGCGGTTGGCTCTGGTTGAGGTCGAGGACGAAGCTGTCGATCACCCTAAGGCAGAATGAAGGCGCGGTTAGATGCGCAGGATGACAAAGCTGTGCGCGTGAACGAGGAGGCTCGGGGCGGTCGGAACCTACCTAGGGACGTTGTCGGAGAAGAACCAGACGGCGGCGATGCTGGAGGATGTCGAAGGCGAGGATAGGGGGCGCCCTAAGACAAACGGAAAGTGCTGTTAGGTTCGTATGAGCTTGGAGATCATCATTGTGTCCACGGGGAGGAGAGGGGAGGTCGGGTACTACCTGGGAACGTCGCCGGAGAAGAAGGCAGACAGCGGTGTTCGGAAGCTAGTCATTGCCGATACTCTGGGGCGCCCGCGGATGAATGACTAGCACAGGAAGATGCGCCAGGATGCGGTGAGCGTGTGTGCTTGGTCAATGAGGCAAGGGGAGGTCTGGTTTCGCCGGAATCGTCACCGGAACATCGTCGGACAGTGGCCGGTGTGCGGCGCAATTCGTCCAGCCTGGGGGCAGAGAGAGGGAGTGGTCTGGGGGAAATGGAGGAGAAGGCGCTGGCGCTTAAAATAGCGTGGTTGCAGGAGGGATTAACTGCGGCGTTAACTCGAATTGATGCTCGCGAATTCATCGCAGAAACGGAAGAGAGGAACTGGTCTGCGGGGGAGGGGTGAAGGAGACGATGAACAGGGAAAATGGGCCTACCAGTCAGTGGGAAAAGGAGAGAGGGGAGGTCCACCGGTCATACTCTGTGTGGGTTCTGTCCGCGGTAAAGAAAAACGGTTCGCTCGTGAGAGAGAGAGGTGGGGTCCACCGGTCAGTGGGGAAAGAAATGAGGGGGAGGGTCCACTGGTCAGTGGCTTTGCGGGTTAACTAATTGGTGCGAATCGTTTTGCTGGGGGAAAAGAAAGGTGGGCTGGAGTTGGGCCTATTTGGGCCAAAGGGTGGGCTGCTCTATTTTTTTTTCTGTCTAAATTCTTTTTCCTTTTCTATTTCTATTTTTCTGTTTTGAATTTTCAATCAATTATTCAAGCAATCAAACCATTCAAACAATCACTCAACTTTGTACTTTGAATTTGGTTCTATTTATTAACATAATCCAAATCTCAAAATAAAATAATATTTTTATTCATTTTAGGATCCATTTATTAATTAAATAAAATGGATCTTTAGTTATTTAATAAAATAGGGTTTGATTTAATTAATAAAATTTCCAAAATATTTTATTTTCCTTTATTAAATGTTTTATCTTTTTAAATCCGTTTAGGATTATTTGTTCACCAATTGGTATGGGTTTTTGGTAAGGGCTTTATTAGCTTTGGAAATTCAATTTCCTTATCTTATTATATTCATAAGATTTTATTTATGGTTCCAATTTGAGTGAAACCAACTTCTATGGTCTTACTTGATCCTTTGTGAATATTTGTTGATCAATTTTGGTATGGATCAAATCCATGGATTTGGAGATAACTTGGAAATGGTTTTTATTCCATTAGGGCTTAGGGTTTTGGATTTATTTTCCAAGTGTTCAAATTTCCAGATACATTCATTGAGGAATGCATTTCTCTTTATTTGGATTTGTTGAATTCAAACTTTATCCAAAGTTTGTTCAGGATGGGATTTTAAGTTTCCTTTTAGAAACAAAAGTTTCTTTTCACCCTGATTTTCAACAAAAAATTATTTTATTCATTTATTTTCACGTTACAAGATTTGGAAAATCTTGGGATGTGACACATTGCATGTGTGTTCTTTTCCATAAACCACTAATGGATCCATTACAGTCATTGCATGTGTGTTATTTCCACAAACCACACATGGATTAACCACTAGAGTAATTGCATGTGTGTTATTTCCACAAACCACACATGAATCCACCACTAGATTCATTGCATGTGCATTCTTATACTAAAACCAACACTAGAGTCATTGCATGTGTGTTCTTTCCACAAACCACACATGGATCAACCAGTGGTCATTGGATGTGTGTTCTTTTCCACAAACCACACATGGATCCACCAGTGGTCATTGCATGTGTGTTCTTTCCACAAACCACATATGGATCAACCAGAGTCATTGCATGTGTGTTCTTTCCACAAACCACACATGGATCAACCACTAGAGTCATTGAATGTTTGTTCTTATACCAAAACCACAAACCAGCACTCGAGTCATTTCATGTGTGTTCTTTTCCACAAACCGCACATGGATCCACTAGACTCATTGCATGTGTGTTGTTTTCCACAAACAACTTATGGATCAACCAGTGGTCATTGCATGTGTGTTCTTTTCACAAACCACATGTGGACCCACTAGAGTCATTGCATGTGTGTTCTTATACTAAAACTAGCAATAGAGTCATTGCATGTGTGTTCTATCCACAAACCACACATGGATCCACCAGTGTCATTGCATGTGACTTTTTCCACAAACCTCACATGGATCAACCACTAGAGTCATTGCATGTGTGTTCTTTCCACAAACGACACATGGATCAACCACTAGAGTCATTGCATGTGTGTTCTTATACTAAAACCGACATTAGAGTCATTGCATGTGTGTTCTTTCCACAAACCACACATGGATCAACCACTAGAGTCATTGCATGTTTGTTATTTCCACAAACCACACATTGATCCACCACTGTCATTGCATGTGTGTTCTTTCCACAAACCACACATGGATCAACCACTAGAGTCATTGCATGTGTGCCTTATACTAAAACCGACATTAGAGTCATTGCATGTGTGTTCTTTCCACAAACCACACATGGATCAACCACTAGAGTCATTGCATGTTTGTTATTTCCACAAACCACACATGGATCAACCACTAGAGTCATTGCATGTGTGTTCTTATACTAAAACCAACACTAGAGTCATTGCCTGTGTGTTCTTTCCACAAACCACACATGGATCAACCAGTGGTCATTGCATGTGTGTTCTTTTCAACAAACCACACATGGATCAACCACTAGAGTCATTGCATGTGTGTTCTTTCCACAAACCACACATGGATCAACCACTAGATTCATTGCATGTTTGTTCTTATACTAAAACCACAAACTAGCACTAGAGTCATTGCATGTGTGTTCTTTTCCACAAACCACATATGGATCCACTAGACTCATTGCATGTGTGTTGTTTTCCACAAACAACTTATGGATCAACCAGTGGTCATTGCATGTGTGTTCTTTTCACAAACCACATGTGGACCCACTAGAGTCATTCATGTGTGTTCTTATACATAAACTAGCACTAGAGTCATTGCATGTGTGTTCTATCCACAAACCACACATGGATCCACCACTGTCATTGCATGTGTGTTCTTTCCACAAACCACACATGGATCAACCACTAGAGTCATTGCATGTGTGTTCTAATCACAAACCACATATGGATCAATCAGTGGTCATTGCATGTGTGTTATTTTCCATAAACCACTAATGGATCCATTACAGTCATTGCATGTGTGTTATTTCCACAAACCACACATGGATTAACCACTAGAGTAATTTCATGTGTGTTATTTCCACAAACCACACATGGATCAACCACTAGAGTCATTACATGTGTGTGTTGTTTTCCATAAACCACACATGGATCCACCACTAGAGTCATTGCATGTGTGTTCTTATACTAAAACCAACACTAGAGTCATTGCATGTGTGTTCTTTCCACAAACCACACATGGATTAACCACTAGAGTAATTGCATGTGTGTTATTTCCACAAACCACACATGGATCAACCACTAGAGTCATTACATGTGTGTGTTGTTTTCCACAAACCACACATGGATCCACCACTAGAGTCATTGCATGTGCGTTCTTATACTAAAACCAACACTAGAGTCATTGCATGTGTGTTCTTTCCAAAAACCACACATGGATCAACCAGTGGTCATTGGATGTGTGTTCTTTTCCACAAACCACACATGGATCCACCAGTGGTCATTGCATGTGTGTTCTTTCCACAAACCACATATGGATCAACCAGAGTCATTGCATGTGTGTTCTTTCCACAAACCACACATGGATCAACCACTAGAGTCATTGAATGTTTGTTCTTATACCAAAACCACAAACCAGCACTCGAGTCATTTCATGTGTGTTCTTTTCCACAAACCGCACATAGATCCACTAGACTCATTGCATGTGTGTTCTTTTCCACAAACAACTTATGGATCAACCAGTGGTCATTGCATGTGTGTTCTTTTCACAAACCACATGTGGACCCACTAGAGTCATTGCATGTGTGTTCTTATACTAAAACTAGCAATAGAGTCATTGCATGTGTGTTCTATCCACAAACCACACATGGATCCACCAGTGTCATTGCATGTGACTTTTTCCACAAACCTCACATGGATCAACCACTAGAGTCATTGCATGTGTGTTCTTTCCACAAACGACACATGGATCAACCACTAGAGTCATTGCATGTGTGTTCTTATACTAAAACCGACATTAGAGTCATTGCATGTGTGTTCTTTCCACAAACCACACATGGATCAACCACTAGAGTCATTGCATGTTTGTTATTTCCACAAACCACACATTGATCCACCACTGTCATTGCATGTGTGTTCTTTCCACAAACCACACATGGATCAACCACTAGAGTCATTGCATGTGTGTTCTTATACTAAAACCGACATTAGAGTCATTGCATGTGTGTTCTTTCCACAAACCACACATGGATCAACCACTAGAGTCATTGCATGTTTGTTATTTCCACAAACCACACATGGATCAACCACTAGAGTCATTGCATGTGTGTTCTTATACTAAAACCAACACTAGAGTCATTGCATGTGTGTTCTTTCCACAAACCACACATGGATCAACCAGTGGTCATTGCATGTGTGTTCTTTTCAACAAACCACACATGGATCAACCACTAGAGTCATTGCATGTGTGTTCTTTCCACAAACCACACATGGATCAACCACTAGATTCATTGCATGTTTGTTCTTATACTAAAACCACAAACTAGCACTAGAGTCATTGCATGTGTGTTCTTTTCCACAAACCACATATGGATCCACTAGACTCATTGCATGTGTGTTCTTTTCCACAAACAACTTATGGATCAACCAGTGGTCATTGCATGTGTGTTCTTTTCACAAACCACATGTGGACCCACTAGAGTCATTCATGTGTGTTCTTATACACAAACTAGCACTAGAGTCATTGCATGTGTGTTCTATCCACAAACCACACATGGATCCACCACTGTCATTGCATGTGTGTTCTTTCCACAAACCACACATGGATCAACCACTAGAGTCATTGCATGTGTGTTCTAATCACAAACCACATATGGATCAATCAGTGGTCATTGCATGTGTGTTCTTTTCCATAAACCACTAATGGATCCATTACAGTCATTGCATGTGTGTTATTTCCACAAACCACACATGGATTAAGCACTAGAGTAATTTCATGTGTGTTATTTCCACAAACCACACATGGATCAACCACTAGAGTCATTACATGTGTGTGTTGTTTTCCACAAACCACACATGGATCCACCACTAGAGTCATTGCATGTGTGTTCTTATACTAAAACCAATACTAGAGTCATTGCATGTGTGTTCTTTCCACAAACCACACATGGATTAACCACTAGAGTAATTGCATGTGTGTTATTTCCACAAACCACACATGGATCAACCACTAGAGTCATTACATGTGTGTGTTGTTTTCCACAAACCACACATGGATCCACCACTAGAGTCATTGCATGTGCGTTCTTATACTAAAACCAACACTAGAGTCATTGCATGTGTGTTCTTTCCATAAACCACACATGGATCAACCAGTGGTCATTGGATGTGTGTTCTTTTCCACAAACCACACATGGATCCACCAGTGGTCATTGCATGTGTGTTCTTTCCACAAACCACATATGGATCAACCAGAGTCATTGCATGTGTGTTCTTTCCACAAACCACACATGGATCAACCACTAGAGTCATTGAATGTTTGTTCTTATACCAAAACCACAAACCAGCACTCGAGTCATTTCATGTGTGTTCTTTTCCACAAACCGCACATAGATCCACTAGACTCATTGCATGTGTGTTCTTTTCCACAAACAACTTATGGATCAACCAGTGGTCATTGCATGTGTGTTCTTTTCACAAACCACATGTGGACCCACTAGAGTCATTGCATGTGTGTTCTTATACTAAAACTAGCAATAGAGTCATTTCATGTGTGTTCTATCCACAAACCACACATGGATCCACCAGTGTTATTGCATGTGACTTTTTCCACAAACCTCACATGGATCAACCACTAGAGTCATTGCATGTGTGTTCTTTCCACAAACGACACATGGATCAACCACTAGAGTCATTGCATGTGTGTTCTTATACTAAAACCGACATTAGAGTCATTGCATGTGTGTTCTTTCCACAAACCACACATGGATCAACCACTAGAGTCATTGCATGTTTGTTATTTCCACAAACGACACATTGATCCACCACTGTCATTGCATGTGTATTCTTTCCACAAACCACACATGGATCAACCACTAGAGTCATTGCATGTGTGTTCTTATACTAAAACCGACATTAGAGTCATTGCATGTGTGTTCTTTCCACAAACCACACATGGATCAACCACTAGAGTCATTGCATGTTTGTTATTTCCACAAACCACACATGGATCAACCACTAGAGTCATTGCATGTGTGTTCTTATACTAAAACCAACACTAGAGTCATTGCATGTGTGTTCTTTCCACAAACCACACATGGATCAACCAGTGGTCATTGCATGTGTGTTCTTTTCAACAAACCACACATGGATCAACCACTAGAGTCATTGCATGTGTGTTCTTTCCACGAACCACACATGGATCAACCACTAGATTCATTGCATGTTTGTTCTTATACTAAAACCACAAACTAGCACTAGAGTCATTGCATGTGTGTTCTTTTCCACAAACCACATATGGATCCACTAGACTCATTGCATGTGTGTTGTTTTCCACAAACAACTTATGGATCAACCAGTGGTCATTGCATGTGTGTTCTTTTCACAAACCACATGTGGACCCACTAGAGTCATTCATGTGTGTTCTTATACACAAACTAGCACTAGAGTCATTGCATGTGTGTTCTATCCACAAACCACACATGGATCCACCACTGTCATTGCATGTGTGTTCTTTCCACAAACCACACATGGATCAACCACTAGAGTCATTGCATGTGTGTTCTAATCACAAACCACATATGGATCAATCAGTGGTCATTGCATGTGTGTTATTTTCCATAAACCACTAATGGATCCATTACAGTCATTGCATGTGTGTTATTTCCACAAACCACACATGGATTAACCACTAGAGTAATTTCATGTGTGTTATTTCCACAAACCACACATGGATCAACCACTAGAGTCATTACATGTGTGTGTTGTTTTCCATAAACCACACATGGATCCACCACTAGAGTCATTGCATGTGTGTTCTTATACTAAAACCAACACTAGAGTCATTGCATGTGTGTTCTTTCCACAAACCACACATGGATTAACCACTAGAGTAATTGCATGTGTGTTATTTCCACAAACCACACATGGATCAACCACTAGAGTCATTACATGTGTGTGTTGTTTTCCACAAACCACACATGGATCCACCACTAGAGTCATTGCATGTGCGTTCTTATACTAAAACCAACACTAGAGTCATTGCATGTGTGTTCTTTCCAAAAACCACACATGGATCAACCAGTGGTCATTGGATGTGTGTTCTTTTCCACAAACCACACATGGATCCACCAGTGGTCATTGCATGTGTGTTCTTTCCACAAACCACATATGGATCAACCAGAGTCATTGCATGTGTGTTCTTTCCACAAACCACACATGGATCAACCACTAGAGTCATTGAATGTTTGTTCTTATACCAAAACCACAAACCAGCACTCGAGTCATTTCATGTGTGTTCTTTTCCACAAACCGCACATAGATCCACTAGACTCATTGCATGTGTGTTCTTTTCCACAAACAACTTATGGATCAACCAGTGGTCATTGCATGTGTGTTCTTTTCACAAACCACATGTGGACCCACTAGAGTCATTGCATGTGTGTTCTTATACTAAAACTAGCAATAGAGTCATTGCATGTGTGTTCTATCCACAAACCACACATGGATCCACCAGTGTCATTGCATGTGACTTTTTCCACAAACCTCACATGGATCAACCACTAGAGTCATTGCATGTGTGTTCTTTCCACAAACGACACATGGATCAACCACTAGAGTCATTGCATGTGTGTTCTTATACTAAAACCGACATTAGAGTCATTGCATGTGTGTTCTTTCCACAAACCACACATGGATCAACCACTAGAGTCATTGCATGTTTGTTATTTCCACAAACCACACATTGATCCACCACTGTCATTGCATGTGTGTTCTTTCCACAAACCACACATGGATCAACCACTAGAGTCATTGCATGTGTGTTCTTATACTAAAACCGACATTAGAGTCATTGCATGTGTGTTCTTTCCACAAACCACACATGGATCAACCACTAGAGTCATTGCATGTTTGTTATTTCCACAAACCACACATGGATCAACCACTAGAGTCATTGCATGTGTGTTCTTATACTAAAACCAACACTAGAGTCATTGCATGTGTGTTCTTTCCACAAACCACACATGGATCAACCAGTGGTCATTGCATGTGTGTTCTTTTCAACAAACCACACATGGATCAACCACTAGAGTCATTGCATGTGTGTTCTTTCCACAAACCACACATGGATCAACCACTAGATTCATTGCATGTTTGTTCTTATACTAAAACCACAAACTAGCACTAGAGTCATTGCATGTGTGTTCTTTTCCACAAACCACATATGGATCCACTAGACTCATTGCATGTGTGTTCTTTTCCACAAACAACTTATGGATCAACCAGTGGTCATTGCATGTGTGTTCTTTTCACAAACCACATGTGGACCCACTAGAGTCATTCATGTGTGTTCTTATACACAAACTAGCACTAGAGTCATTGCATGTGTGTTCTATCCACAAACCACACATGGATCCACCACTGTCATTGCATGTGTGTTCTTTCCACAAACCACACATGGATCAACCACTAGAGTCATTGCATGTGTGTTCTAATCACAAACCACATATGGATCAATCAGTGGTCATTGCATGTGTGTTCTTTTCCATAAACCACTAATGGATCCATTACAGTCATTGCATGTGTGTTATTTCCACAAACCACACATGGATTAAGCACTAGAGTAATTTCATGTGTGTTATTTCCACAAACCACACATGGATCAACCACTAGAGTCATTACATGTGTGTGTTGTTTTCCACAAACCACACATGGATCCACCACTAGAGTCATTGCATGTGTGTTCTTATACTAAAACCAATACTAGAGTCATTGCATGTGTGTTCTTTCCACAAACCACACATGGATTAACCACTAGAGTAATTGCATGTGTGTTATTTCGACAAACCACACATGGATCAACCACTAGAGTCATTACATGTGTGTGTTGTTTTCCACAAACCACACATGGATCCACCACTAGAGTCATTGCATGTGCGTTCTTATACTAAAACCAACACTAGAGTCATTGCATGTGTGTTCTTTCCATAAACCACACATGGATCAACCAGTGGTCATTGGATGTGTGTTCTTTTCCACAAACCACACATGGATCCACCAGTGGTCATTGCATGTGTGTTCTTTCCACAAACCACATATGGATCAACCAGAGTCATTGCATGTGTGTTCTTTCCACAAACCACACATGGATCAACCACTAGAGTCATTGAATGTTTGTTCTTATACCAAAACCACAAACCAGCACTCGAGTCATTTCATGTGTGTTCTTTTCCACAAACCGCACATAGATCCACTAGACTCATTGCATGTGTGTTCTTTTCCACAAACAACTTATGGATCAACCAGTGGTCATTGCATGTGTGTTCTTTTCACAAACCACATGTGGACCCACTAGAGTCATTGCATGTGTGTTCTTATACTAAAACTAGCAATAGAGTCATTTCATGTGTGTTCTATCCACAAACCACACATGGATCCACCAGTGTTATTGCATGTGACTTTTTCCACAAACCTCACATGGATCAACCACTAGAGTCATTGCATGTGTGTTCTTTCCACAAACGACACATGGATCAACCACTAGAGTCATTGCATGTGTGTTCTTATACTAAAACCGACATTAGAGTCATTGCATGTGTGTTCTTTCCACAAACCACACATGGATCAACCACTAGAGTCATTGCATGTTTGTTATTTCCACAAACGACACATTGATCCACCACTGTCATTGCATGTGTATTCTTTCCACAAACCACACATGGATCAACCGCTAGAGTCATTGCATGTGTGTTCTTATACTAAAACCGACATTAGAGTCATTGCATGTGTGTTCTTTCCACAAACCACACATGGATCAACCACTAGAGTCATTGCATGTTTGTTATTTCCACAAACCACACATGGATCAACCACTAGAGTCATTGCATGTGTGTTCTTATACTAAAACCAACACTAGAGTCATTGCATGTGTGTTCTTTCCACAAACCACACATGGATCAACCAGTGGTCATTGCATGTGTGTTCTTTTCAACAAACCACACATGGATCAACCACTAGAGTCATTGCATGTGTGTTCTTTCCACAAACCACACATGGATCAACCACTAGATTCATTGCATGTTTGTTCTTATACTAAAACCACAAACTAGCACTAGAGTCATTGCATGTGTGTACTTTTCCACAAACCACATATGGATCCACTAGACTCATTGCATGTGTGTTCTTTTCCACAAACAACTTATGGATCAACCAGTGGTCATTGTATGTGTGTTCTTTTCACAAACCACATGTGGACCCACTAGAGTCATTCATGTGTGTTCTTATACACAAACTAGCACAAACCACACATGGATCAACCACTAGAGTCATTGCATGTGTGTTCTAATCACAAACCACATATGGATCAATCAGTGGTCATTGCATGTGTGTTCTTTTCCATAAACCACTAATGGATCCATTACAGTCATTGCATGTGTGTTATTTCCACAAACCACACATGGATTAACCACTAGAGTAATTTCATGTGTGTTATTTCCACAAACCACACGTGGATCAACCACTAGAGTCATTACATGTGTGTGTTGTTTTCCACAAACCACACATGGATCCACCACTAGAGTCATTGCATGTGTGTTCTTATACTAAAACCAACACTAGAGTCATTGCATGTGTGTTCTTTCCACAAACCACACATGGATCAACCAGTGGTAATTGCATGTGTGTTCTTTTCCACAAACCACACATGGATCCACTAGTGGTCATTGCATGTGTGTTCATTCCACAAACTACATATGGATCAACCAGAGTCATTGCATGTGTGTTCTTTCCACAAACTAGACATGGATCAACCACTAGAGTCATTGAATGTTTGTTCTTATACCAAAACCACAAACCAGAACTAGAGTCATTGCATGTGTGTTCTTTTCCGCAAACCACACATTGATCCACTAGACTCATTGCATGTGTGTTCTTTTCCACAAACAAATTATGGATCAACTAGTGGTCATTGCATGTGTGTTCTTTTCACAAACCACATGTGGACCCACTAGAATCATTGCATGTGTGTTCTTATACTAAAACTAGCACTAGAGTCATTGCATGTGTGTTCTATCCACAAACCAGACATGGATCCACCACTGTCATTGCATGTGTGTTCTTTCCACAAAACACATATGGATCAACCACTAGAGTCATTGCATGTGTGTTCTTATCACAAACCACATATGGATCAACAAGTGGTCATTGTATGTGTGTTCTTTTCCATAAAGCACTTATGGATCCATTACAGTTATTGCATGTGTGTTATTTCCACAAACCACACATGGATCAACCACTAGAGTCATTGCATGTGTGTTATTTCCACAAACCACACATGTATCAACCACTAGAGTCATTGCATGTGTGTTATTTCTACAAACCAGACATGGATCAACCACTAGAGTCATTGCATGTGTGTTCTTATACTAAAACCAACACTAGAGTCATTGCATGTGTGTTCTTTCCACAAACCACACATGGATCAACCAGTGGTCATTGCATGTGTGTTCTTTTCCACAAACCACACATGGATCCACCAGTGGTCATTGAATGTGTGTTCTTTCCACAAACCACATATGGGTCAACCAGAGTTATTGCATGTGTGTTCTCTCCACAAACCACACATGGATCAACCACTAGAGTCATTGCATGTTTGTTCTTATACTAAAACCGTAAACCAGCACTAGAGTCATTGCATGTGTGTCCTTTTCGACAAACCACAAATGGATCCACTAGACTCATTGCATGTGTGTTCTTTTCCACAAACAACTTATGGATCAACCAGTGGTCATTGCATGTGTGTTCTTTTCACAAACCACATGTGGACCCACTAGAGTCATTGCATGTGTGTTCTTATACTAAAACTAGCACTAGAGTCATTGCATGTGTGTGCTATCCACAAACCACACAAGAATCCACCACTGTCATTGCATGTGTGTTCTTTTCACAAACCACACATGGATCAACCACTAGAGTTATTGCATGTGTGTATTTTCCACAAACCACATATGGATCAACCAGTCGTCATTGCATGTGTGTTCTTTTCCATAAACCACTTATGGATCCATTACACTCATTGCATGTGTGTTATTTCCACAAACCACACATGGATCAACCACTAGAGTCATTGCATGTGTGTTATTTCCACAAACCACACATGGATCAACCACTAGAGTCATTGCATATGTGTTATTTCCACAAACCACACATGGATCCACCACTAGAGTCATTGCATGTGTGTTCTTTCCACAAACCACACATGGATCAACCACTAGAGTCATTCCATGTTTGTTCTTATACTAAAACCACAAACCAGCACTAGAGTCATTGCATGTGTGTTCTTTTCCACAAACCACACATGGATCCACCAGTGGTGATTGCATGTGTGTTGTTTCCACAAACCACATATGGATCAACCAGAGTCATTGCATGTGTGTTCTTTCCACAAACCACAGATGGATCAACCACTAGAGTTATTCCATGTTTGTTCTTATACTAAAACCACAAACCAGCACTAGAGTCATTGCATGTGTGTTCTTTTCCACAAACCACACATGGATCCACTAGACTCATTGCATGTGTGTTCTTTTCCACAAACAACTTGTGGATCAACTAGTGGTCATTGCATGTGTGTTCTTTTCACAAACGACATGTGGACCCACTAGAGTCATTGCATGTGTGTTCTTATACACAAACTAGCACTAGAGTCATTGCATGTGTGTTCTTTTCCATAAACCACTTATGGATCCATTACAGTCATTGCATGTGTGTTATTTCCACAAACCACACATGGATAAACCACTAGAGTCATTGCATGTGTGTTATTTCCACAAACAACACATGGATCAACCACTAGAGTCATTGCATGTGTGTGTTCGTTTCCACAAACCACACATGGATCCACCACAGGAGTCATTGGATGTGTGTTCTTATACTAAAACCAACACTAGAGTCATTGCATGTGTGTTCTTTCCACAAACCACACATGGATCAACGAGTGGTCATTACATGTGTGTTCTTTTCCACAAACCACACATGGATCCACCAGTGGTCATTGCATGTGTGTTCTGTCCACAAACCACATATGGATCAACCAGAGCCATTGCATGTGTGTTCTTTCCACAAACCACACATGTATCAACCACTAGAGTCATTGCATGTTTGTTCTTATACTAAAACCACAAACCAGCACTAGAGTCATTGCATGTCTGTTCTTTTCCACAAACCACACATGGATCCACTAGACTCATTGCATGTGTGTTCTTTTCCACAAACAACTTATGGATCAACCAGTCGTTATTGTATGTGTGTTCCTTTCACAAACCACATGTGGAACCACTAGAGTCATTGCATGTGTGTTCTTATACTAAAACTAGCACTAGAGTCATTGCATGTGTGTTCTATCCACAAACCATACATGGATCCACCACTGTCATTGCATGTGTGTTGTTTCCACAAAACACATATGGATCAACCACTAGAGTCATTGCATGTGTGTTCTTATCACAAACCACATATGGATCAACAAGTGGTCATTGCATGTGTGTTCTTTTCCATACAGCACTTATGGATCCATTACAGTTATTGCATGTGTGTTATTTCCACAAACCACACATGGATCAAGCACTAGAGTCATTGCATGTGTGTTATTTCCACAAACCACACATGGATCAACCACTAGAGTCATTGCATGTGTGTTATTTCCACAAACCACACATGGATCAACCACTAGAGTCATTGCATGTGTGTTCTTATACTAAAACCAACACTAGAGTCATTGCACGTGTGTTCTTTTCACAAACCACACATGGATCAACCAGTGGTCATTGCATGTGTGTTCTTTTCCACAAACCACACATGGATCCACGAGTGGTCATTGCATGTGTGTTCTTTCCACAAACCACATATGGATCAACCAAGAGTCATTGCATGTGTGTTCTTTCCACAAACCACACATGGATCAACCACTAGAAGAATAGCATGTTTGTTCTTATACTAAAACCACAAACCAGCACTAGAGTCATTGCATGTGTGTTCTTTTCCACAAACCACACATGGATCCACTAGACTCATTGCATGTGTGTTCTTTTCCACAAACAACTTATGGATCAACCAGTGGTCATTGCATGTGTGTTCTTTTCACAAAGCACATGTGGACCCACTAGAGTCATTGCATGTGTGTTCTTATACTAAAACTAGCACTAGAGTCATTGCATGTGTGTTCTATCCACAAACCACACAAGGAACCACCACTGTCATTGCATGTGTGTTCTTTTCACAAACCACACATGGATAAACCACTAGAGTTATTGCATGTGTGTTATTTCCACAAACCACATATGGATCAACCAGTGGTTATTGCGTGTGCGGTCTTTTCCATAAACCACTTATGGATCCATTACACTAATTGCATGTGTGTTATTTCCACAAACCACACATGGATCAACCACTAGAGTCATTGCATGTGTGTTATTTCCACAAACCACACATGGATCAACCACTAGAGTCATTGCATATGTGTTATTTCCACAAAGCACACATGGATCAACCACTAGAGTCATTGCATGTGTGTTCTTTCCACAAACCACACATGGATCAACCACTAGAGTCATTGCATGTTTGTTCTTATACTAAAACCACAAACCAGCACTAGAGTCATTGCATGTGTGATCTTTTCCACAAACCACACATGGATCCACTAAACTCATTGCATGTGTGTTCTTTTCCAGAAACAACTTATGGATCCATCAGTGGTCATTGCATGTGTGTTCGTTCCACAAACCGCATGTGGACCCACTAGACTCATTGCATGTGTGTTCTTTTCCACAAACAAATTATGTATCAACCAGTGGTCATTGCATGTGTGTTCTTTTCACAAACCACATGTGGACCCACTAGAATCATTGCATGTGTGTTCTTATACTAAAACTAGCACTAGAGTCATTGCATGTGTGTTCTATCCACAAACCACACATGGATCCACCACTGTCATTGCATGTGTGTTCTTTCCACAAAACACATATGGATCAACCACTAGAGTCATTGCATGTGTGTTCTTATCACAAACCACATATGGATCAACAAGTGGTCATTGTATGTGTGTTCTTTTCCATAAAGCACTTATGGATC
Source organism: Avena sativa (assembly GCA_916181665.1). Lineage (NCBI taxonomy): Eukaryota > Viridiplantae > Streptophyta > Magnoliopsida > Poales > Poaceae > Avena > Avena sativa. The sequence goes on along the minus strand of OV702287.1, from coordinate 63,775,613 downwards.
CATTACAGTTATTGCATGTGTGTTATTTCCACAAACCACACATGGATCAACCACTAGAGTCATTGCATGTGTGTTATTTCCACAAACCACACATGGATCAACCACTAGAGTCATTGCATGTGTGTTATTTCTACAAACCAGACATGGATCAACCACTAGAGTCATTGCATGTGTGTTCTTATACTAAAACCAACACTAGAGTCATTGCATGTGTGTTCTTTCCACAAACCACACATGGATCAACCAGTGGTCATTGCATGTGTGTTCTTTTCCACAAACCACACATGGATCCACCAGTGGTCATTGAATGTGTGTTCTTTCCACAAACCACATATGGGTCAACCAGAGTCATTGCATGTGTGTTCTCTCCACAAACCACACATGGATCAACCACTAGAGTCATTGCATGTTTGTTCTTATACTAAAACCGTAAACCAGCACTAGAGTCATTGCATGTGTGTCCTTTTCGACAAACCACAAATGGATCCACTAGACTCATTGCATGTGTGTTCTTTTCCACAAACAACTTATGGATCAACCAGTGGTCATTGCATGTGTGTTATTTTCACAAACCACATGTGGACCCACTAGAGTCATTGCATGTGTGTTCTTATACTAAAACTAGCACTAAGTCATTGCATGTGTGTGCTATCCACAAACCACACAAGAATCCACCACTGTCATTGCATGTGTGTTCTTTTCACAAACCACACATGGATCAACCACTAGAGTTATTGCATGTGTGTATTTTCCACAAACCACATATGGATCAACCAGTCGTCATTGCATGTGTGTTCTTTTCCATAAACCACTTATGGATCCATTACACTCATTGCATGTGTGTTATTTCCACAAACCACACATGGATCAACCACTGGAGTCATTGCATGTGTGTTATTTCCACAAACCACACATGGATCAACCACTAGAGTCATTGCATATGTGTTATTTCCACAAACCACACATGGATCCACCACTAGAGTCATTGCATGTGTGTTGTTTCCACAAACCACACATGGATCAACCACTAGAGTCATTCCATGTTTGTTCTTATACTAAAACCACAAACCAGCACTAGAGTCATTGCATGTGTGTTCTTTTCCACAAACCACACATGGATCCACTAGACTCATTGCATGTGTGTTCTTTTCCAGAAACAACTTATGGATCCACCAGTGGTCATTCCATGTGTGTTCTTTCCACAAACCGCATGTGGACCCACTAGAGTCATTGCATGTGTGTTATTTCCAGAAACCACACATGGATCAACCACTAGAGTCATTGCATCTGTGTTATTTCCACAAACCATACATGGATCAACCACTAGAGTCATTGCATATGTGTTATTTCCACAAACCACACATGGATCAACCACTACAGTCATTGCATGTGTGTTCTTATACTAAAAGCAATACTAGAGTCATTGCATGTGTGTTCTTTTCACAAAACACACATGGATCAACCACTACAGTCATTGCATGTGTGTTATTTCCACAAACCACACATGGATCAACTAGTGGTCATTGCATGTGTGTTCTTTTCCACAAACCACACATGGATCCACCAGTGGTGATTGCATGTGTGTTGTTTCCACAAACCACATATGGATCTACCAGAGTCATTGCATGTGTGTTCTTTCCACAAACCACAGATGGATCAACCACTAGAGTCATTCCATGTTTGTTCTTATACTAAAACCGCAAACCAGCACTAGAGTCATTGCATGTGTGTTCTTTTCCACAAACCACACATGGATCCACTAGACTCATTGCATGTGTGTTCTTTTCCACAAACAACTTGTGGATCAACTAGTGGTCATTGCATGTGTGTTCTTTTCACAAACGACATGTGGACCCACTAGAGTCATTGCATGTGTGTTCTTATACACAAACTAGCACTAGAGTCATTGCATGTGTGTTCTTTTCCATAAACCACTTATGGATCCATTACAGTCATTGCATGTGTGTTATTTCCACAAACCACACATGGATAAACCACTAGAGTCATTGCATGTGTGTTATTTCCACAAACCACACATGGATCAACCACTAGAGTCATTGCATGTGTGTGTTCTTTTCCACAATACACACATGGATCCACCACTAGAGTCATTGGATGTGTGTTATTTCCACAAACCACACATGGATCAAGCACTAGAGTCATTGCATGTGTGTTATTTCCACAAACCACACATGGATCAACCACTAGAGTCATTGCATGTGTGTTATTTCCACAAACCACACATGGATCAACCACTAGAGTCATTGCATGTGTGTTCTTATACTAAAACCAACACTAGAGTCATTGCACGTGTGTTCTTTTCACAAACCACACATGGATCAACCAGTGGTCATTGCATGTGTGTTCTTTTCCACAAACCCCACATGGATCCACGAGTGGTCATTGCATGTGTGTTCTTTCCACAAACCACATATGGATCAACCAAGAGTCATTGCATGTGTGTTCTTTCCACAAACCACACATGGATCAACCACTAGAAGAATTGCATGTTTGTTCTTATACTAAAACCACAAACCAGCACTAGAGTCATTGCATGTGTGTTTTTTCCACAAACCACACATGGATCCACTAGACTCATTGCATGTGTGTTCTTTTCCACAAACAACTTATGGATCAACCAGTGGTCATTGCATGTGTGTTCTTTTCACAAAGCACATGTGGACCCACTAGAGTCATTGCATGTGTGTTCTTATACTAAAACTAGCACTAGAGTCATTGCATGTGTGTTCTATCCACAAACCACACAAGGAACCACCACTGTCATTGCATGTGTGTTCTTTTCACAAACCACACATGATCAGCCACTAGAGTTATTGCATGTGTGTTATTTCCACAAACCACATATGGATCAACCAGTGGTTATTGCGTGTGCGGTCTTTTCCATAAACCACTTATGGATCCATTACACTAATTGCATGTGTGTTATTTCCACAAACCACACATGGATCAACCACTAGAGTCATTGCATGTGTGTTATTTCCACAAACCACACATGGATCAACCACTAGAGTCATTGCATATGTGTTATTTCCACAAAGCACACATGGATCAACCACTAGAGTCATTGCATGTGTGTTCTTTCCACAAACCACACATGGATCAACCACTAGAGTCATTGCATGTTTGTTCTTATACTAAAACCACAAACCAGCACTAGAGTCATTGCATGTGTGTTGTTTTCCACAAACCACACATGGATCCACTAAACTCATTGCATGTGTGTTCTTTTCCAGAAACAACTTATGGATCCATCAGTGGTCATTGCATGTGTGTTCGTTCCACAAACCGCATGTGGACCCACTAGACTCATTGCATGTGTGTTCTTTTCCACAAACAAATTATGGATCAACCAGTGGTCATTGCATGTGTGTTCTTTTCACAAACCACATGTGGACCCACTAGAATCATTGCATGTGTGTTCTTATACTAAAACTAGCACTAGAGTCATTGCATGTGTGTTCTATCCACAAACCACACATGGATCCACCACTGTCATTGCATGTGTGTTCTTTCCACAAAACACATATGGATCAACCACTAGAGTCATTGCATGTGTGTTCTTATCACAAACCACATATGGATCAACAAGTGGTCATTGTATGTGTGTTCTTTTCCATAAAGCACTTATGGATCCATTACAGTTATTGCATGTGTGTTATTTCCACAAACCACACATGGATCAACCACTAGAGTCATTGCATGTGTGTTATTTCCACAAACCACACATGGATCAACCACTAGAGTCATTGCATGTGTGTTATTTCTACAAACCAGACATGGATCAACCACTAGAGTCATTGCATGTGTGTTCTTATACTAAAACCAACACTAGAGTCATTGCATGTGTGTTCTTTCCACAAACCACACATGGATCAACCAGTGGTCATTGCATGTGTGTTCTTTTCCACAAACCACACATGGATCCACCAGTGGTCATTGAATGTGTGTTCTTTCCACAAACCACATATGGGTCAACCAGAGTCATTGCATGTGTGTTCTCTCCACAAACCACACATGGATCAACCACTAGAGTCATTGCATGTTTGTTCTTATACTAAAACCGTAAACCAGCACTAGAGTCATTGCATGTGTGTCCTTTTCGACAAACCACAAATGGATCCACTAGACTCATTGCATGTGTGTTCTTTTCCACAAACAACTTATGGATCAACCAGTGGTCATTGCATGTGTGTTCTTTTCACAAACCACATGTGGACCCACTAGAGTCATTGCATGTGTGTTCTTATACTAAAACTAGCACTAGAGTCATTGCATGTGTGTGCTATCCACAAACCACACAAGAATCCACCACTGTCATTGCATGTGTGTTCTTTTCACAAACCACACATGGATCAACCACTAGAGTTATTGCATGTGTGTATTTTCCACAAACCACATATGGATCAACCAGTCGTCATTGCATGTGTGTTCTTTTCCATAAAACACTTATGGATCCATTACACTCATTGCATGTGTGTTATTTCCACAAACCACACATGGATCAACCACTAGAGTCATTGCATGTGTGTTATTTCCACAAACCACACATGGATCAACCACTAGAGTCATTGCATATGTGTTATTTCCACAAACCACACATGGATCCACCACTAGAGTCATTGCATGTGTGTTCTTTCCACAAACCACACATGGATCAACCACTAGAGTCATTCCATGTTTGTTCTTATACTAAAACCACAAACCAGCACTAGAGTCATTGCATGTGTGTTCTTTTCCACAAACCACACATGGATCCACTAGACTCATTGCATTTGTGTTCTTTTTCCAGAAACAACTTATGGATCCACCAGTGGTCATTCCATGTGTCTTCTTTCCACAAACCGCATGTGGACCCACTATAGTCATTGCATGTGTGTTATTTCCAGAAACCACACATGGATCAACCACTAGAGTCATTGCATGTGTGTTATTTCCACAAACCATACATGGATCAACCACTAGAGTCATTGCATATGTGTTATTTCCACAAACCACACATGGATCAACCACTACAGTCATTGCATGTGTGTTCTTATACTAAAAGCAATACTAGAGTCATTGCATGTGTGTTCTTTTCACAAAACACACATGGATCAACCACTACAGTCATTGCATGTGTGTTATTTCCACAAACCACACATGGATCAACTAGTGGTCATTGCATGTGTGTTCTTTTCCACAAACCACACATGGATCCACCAGTGGTGATTGCATGTGTGTTGTTTCCACAAACCACATATGGATCTACCAGAGTCATTGCATGTGTGTTCTTTCCACAAACCACAGATGGATCAACCACTAGAGTTATTCCATGTTTGTTCTTATACTAAAACCACAAACCAGCACTAGAGTCATTGCATGTGTGTTCTTTTCCACAAACCACACATGGATCCACTAGACTCATTGCATGTGTGTTCTTTTCCACAAACAACTTGTGGATCAACTAGTGGTCATTGCATGTGTGTTCTTTTCACAAACGACATGTGGACCCACTAGAGTCATTGCATGTGTGTTCTTATACACAAACTAGCACTAGAGTCATTGCATGTGTGTTCTTTTCCATAAACCACTTATGGATCCATTACAGTCATTGCATGTGTGTTATTTCCACAAACCACACATGGATAAACCACTAGAGTCATTGCATGTGTGTTATTTCCACAAACAACACATGGATCAACCACTAGAGTCATTGCATGTGTGTGTTCTTTTCCACAAACCACACATGGATCCACCACTAGAGTCATTGGATGTGTGTTATTTCCACAAACCACACATGGATCAAGCACTAGAGTCATTGCATGTGTGTTATTTCCACAAACCACACATGGATCAACCACTAGAGTCATTGCATGTGTGTTATTTCCACAAACCACACATGGATTAACCACTAGAGTCATTGCATGTGTGTTCTTATACTAAAACCAACACTAGAGTCATTGCACGTGTGTTCTTTTCACAAACCACACATGGATCAACCAGTGGTCATTGCATGTGTGTTCTTTTCCACAAACCCCACATGGATCCACGAGTGGTCATTGCATGTGTGTTCTTTCCACAAACCACATATGGATCAACCAAGAGTCATTGCATGTGTGTTCTTTCCACAAACCACACATGGATCAACCACTAGAAGAATTGCATGTTTGTTCTTATACTAAAACCACAAACCAGCACTAGAGTCATTGCATGTGTGTTTTTTCCACAAACCACACATGGATCCACTAGACTCATTGCATGTGTGTTCTTTTCCACAAACAACTTATGGATCAACCAGTGGTCATTGCATGTGTGTTCTTTTCACAAAGCACATGTGGACCCACTAGAGTCATTGCATGTGTGTTCTTATACTAAAACTAGCACTAGAGTCATTGCATGTGTGTTCTATCCACAAACCACACAAGGAACCACCACTGTCATTGCATGTGTGTTCTTTTCACAAACCACACATGGATCAACCACTAGAGTTATTGCATGTGTGTTATTTCCACAAACCACATATGGATCAACCAGTGGTTATTGCATGTGCGGTCTTTTCCATAAACCACTTATGGATCCATTACACTAATTGCATGTGTGTTATTTCCACAAACCACACATGGATCAACCACTAGAGTCATTGCATGTGTGTTATTTCCACAAACCACACATGGATCAACCACTAGAGTCATTGCAAATGTGTTATTTCCACAAAGAACACATGGATCAACCACTAGAGTCATTGCATGTGTGTTCTTTCCACAAACCACACATGGATCAACCACTAGAGTCATTGCATGTTTGTTCTTATACTAAAACCACAAACCAGCACTAGAGTCATTGCATGTGTGTTCTTTTCCACAAACCACACATGGATCCACTAAACTCATTGCATGTGTGTTCTTTTCCAGAAACAACTTATGGATCCATCAGTGGTCATTGCATGTGTGTTCGTTCCACAAACCGCATGTGGACCCACTAGACTCATTGCATGTGTGTTCTTTTCCACAAACAAATTATGGATCAACCAGTGGTCATTGCATGTGTGTTCTTTTCACAAACCACATGTGGACCCACTAGAATCATTGCATGTGTGTTCTTATACTAAAACTAGCACTAGAGTCATTGCATGTGTGTTCTATCCACAAACCACACATGGATCCACCACTGTCATTGCATGTGTGTTCTTTCCACAAAACACATATGGATCAACCACTAGAGTCATTGCATGTGTGTTCTTATCACAAACCACATATGGATCAACAAGTGGTCATTGTATGTGTGTTCTTTTCCATAAAGCACTTATGGATCCATTACAGTTATTGCATGTGTGTTATTTCCACAAACCACACATGGATCAACCACTAGAGTCATTGCATGTGTGTTATTTCCACAAACCACACATGGATCAACCACTAGAGTCATTGCATGTGTGTTATTTCTACAAACCAGACATGGATCAACCACTAGAGTCATTGCATGTGTGTTCTTATACTAAAACCAACACTAGAGTCATTGCATGTGTGTTCTTTCCACAAACCACACATGGATCAACCAGTGGTCATTGCATGTGTGTTCTTTTCCACAAACCACACATGGATCCACCAGTGGTCATTGAATGTGTGTTCTTTCCACAAACCACATATGGGTCAACCAGAGTCATTGCATGTGTGTTCTCTCCACAAACCACACATGGATCAACCACTAGAGTCATTGCATGTTTGTTCTTATACTAAAACCGTAAACCAGCACTAGAGTCATTGCATGTGTGTCCTTTTCGACAAACCACAAATGGATCCACTAGACTCATTGCATGTGTGTTCTTTTCCACAAACAACTTATGGATCAACCAGTGGTCATTGCATGTGTGTTCTTTTCACAAACCACATGTGGACCCACTAGAGTCATTGCATGTGTGTTCTTATACTAAAACTAGCACTAGAGTCATTGCATGTGTGTGCTATCCACAAACCACACAAGAATCCACCACTGTCATTGCATGTGTGTTCTTTTCACAAACCACACATGGATCAACCACTAGAGTTATTGCATGTGTGTATTTTCCACAAACCACATATGGATCAACCAGTCGTCATTGCATGTGTGTTCTTTTCCATAAAACACTTATGGATCCATTACACTCATTGCATGTGTGTTATTTCCACAAACCACACATGGATCAACCACTAGAGTCATTGCATGTGTGTTATTTCCACAAACCACACATGGATCAACCACTAGAGTCATTGCATATGTGTTATTTCCACAAACCACACATGGATCCACCACTAGAGTCATTGCATGTGTGTTCTTTCCACAAACCACACATGGATCAACCACTAGAGTCATTCCATGTTTGTTCTTATACTAAAACCACAAACCAGCACTAGAGTCATTGCATGTGTGTTCTTTTCCACAAACCACACATGGATCCACTAGACTCATTGCATGTGTGTTCTTTTTCCAGAAACAACTTATGGATCCACCAGTGGTCATTCCATGTGTCTTCTTTCCACAAACCGCATGTGGACCCACTAGAGTCATTGCATGTGTGTTATTTCCAGAAACCACACATGGATCAACCACTAGAGTCATTGCATGTGTGTTATTTCCACAAACCATACATGGATCAACCACTAGAGTCATTGCATATGTGTTATTTCCACAAACCACACATGGATCAACCACTACAGTCATTGCATGTGTGTTCTTATACTAAAAGCAATACTAGAGTCATTGCTTGTGTGTTCTTTTCACAAAACACACATGGATCAACCACTACAGTCATTGCATGTGTGTTATTTCCACAAACCACACATGGATCAACTAGTGGTCATTGCATGTGTGTTCTTTTCCACAAACCACACATGGATCCACCAGTGGTGATTGCATGTGTGTTGTTTCCACAAACCACATATGGATCTACCAGAGTCATTGCATGTGTGTTCTTTCCACAAACCACAGATGGATCAACCACTAGAGTTATTCCATGTTTGTTCTTATACTAAAACCACAAACCAGCACTAGAGTCATTGCATGTGTGTTCTTTTCCACAAACCACACATGGATCCACTAGACTCATTGCATGTGTGTTCTTTTCCACAAACAACTTGTGGATCAACTAGTGGTCATTGCATGTGTGTTCTTTTCACAAACGACATGTGGACCCACTAGAGTCATTGCATGTGTGTTCTTATACACAAACTAGCACTAGAGTCATTGCATGTGTGTTCTTTTCCATAAACCACTTATGGATCCATTATGTGGCATCCCGCAAAACCACTACTAGAAAATCGCGTTGTTTTTGTGCATTGCATCATCATGACCGCATGCTCATGTCATCATGCCACATTGCATTTGAGCATCGTCATCGTCTTGTTTTTGCTCGCATAAAACTATTTGCAGAAAAACCTGGTTTTGTTTTCTGAACGCCCCGTCTTTTATTCAAACACAAACCCGGATCGCCGGAATATTTTGTTGTGATTAAATGTGTTTTGCAAACGGTCCGTTTAATTAAATAAAACATTTAATTAATTTTTAGCGGGGCAGTCGAACGGGCCGTTCTGACCCGAACGACCGCCCCAGGAAAAACTAAAACGGTCCAGCTGTACCCGCCCTTCTAAATCCTATACCTACCAGAGAATCTACCCACCCTCCTTGGCCACATCACCCTGGCCACTCCCCTTGTGCCACCTCACCTCTGCTCTTTCCCCAACCAACCAGAACCTGACACCTAGCCCACCCCCACTCCCTCTCCCAACACCCTGGACCCGCAGCAGCCCCACCACTACCACCACAGCAGCCGCCCCCCCTTTTTCCACTCTCAGCCAGCCGACCCAACCCCCCCACTCTCCCTGACCCGCCTGGCCCGCTCGCCCACGTGGCCCCTGGCCCAGCCGGCCACCCGCACCTCCCACGCGCCCCGCGAGCCACCCCGACACGCTCCCCCACCCCGGTCCCACTTCTCTCTCTCCCCTCCCCACGCTCTCTCTCCCCGCAGCGCCCTCACCCCACCGACGCGCACGCCCCGTCCCCGCTCCTCCTCTGCCACGCTCGCGTGCTCCGCCGCCCAAGCCCCGGCGCGCCCCTGCCTCGCCCGCCAGGCCGCTCCGGCGCGCGGCCGCCCTCCTCCTTCCTCGCCCGCGCCAGCCGTCGCCCTCCTCCCTCACCGCGTCCGCCGCTCCCAACCGTCGCCGAGCGCCGCCCGAGCCCCGCCGCGCCGCTCAAGCTCGCCTTGCCGCTCTCCTCTCCGGCCTCCCCCACCGCCCGCGCACGACGGACGCCGCCGTCGCCGCCCGCGTCGGGACCCGCCCCGACAACCTCGCCGGCCCCGCCTGCCTCCTCGCCGCACCGAGCCAACCCGCCACCGGCCGTGCCCGACTCCGGCCGCCTCCCGCCGTCGCGCTCAGGCCGCAGCCGCCCAGCACCCCGCCCCCCGCGCGCATCCTCCCGCCGCCGGAGCCGGCCTCTCAACCGCCCGCCCGAGCTCTACCACCTCCCAAGCTCCACCCCGCGGCGCCGGCCTCCCGTCCGCCGCCGGACGGCCTCGGCCCTCCTTCCCCGCCGGCCCGTCTTCCGGTCTCCGCCTCGGCCCCCACCAGCGCGCCGTCCGACGGCCACGGCAGCGTTGTTCCTCGTGGGACCTCGTTCTCTGTACGGGCGTTGGCCGATGTGGTGCATGTGCTACAGATGCTCTATGTGAGATCGTCCCCAAGCCAACCCTGCCGACAGATCTTACTGATGTTGTTCAGCTGTGGTGAGTATATGTCGACTATGCGACGCATGGCAAGATCTTCGGAAATACCCCAGCTTAGACCACTCGAGTGCGACAACAAGTTCGGCACCGACCCCGAACAAATCCGGTGAACCCCGACACCCTTCCGAAGTTCGACAACGACTACCCGGACGCCAAGATCTCCGTCTCGGAACGACACGATCTTCGCCTCGGACGCCAAGATCTCCGCCGGAAAGGACAAAACCAACGACATGACCCGAGGACCGCGAATGCGACAAGACCTGCATGCGACAAGAACGGCACCGACCGAAGCAAACCCGCTGCGCCCCGGCACGGAATCAAGACCTGCTTCCCGGACGCGACAAGAACTACCCCGATCCGAGACCCTAACCCCGGAGCCCGAGAACGACCCGTCGAACCCTGAACCCTGAGGCCGAACCCCGAACCCCGGAACCCCAAGTCCGTCGAGAACCCTAATGTGTGACCCTTTTCCTCGATACCCTATTTTTATAAATGATATCAACTTGTTGCATTAAGTCATTCATCTCGCATGCATATCTGTGGTTTGGGGGCCTTATGCCGATTCACCTTATAATTAAATATGGGGCCATATGCGGGCAAATCTGGTCTCATATCGGCCTCATTTAAATTTGTGTAGCGAACCCGATGCTATCTTTTGCCATGCTAAAACAACATTTAATATGCGGGGGTTTAAATAACATGAACCACCTAATTAATTGTCGGGACCCCTGGTTCCGCTTAATATGACCTAATTGCATCGCACCTTGCCATGCCATACATCATACATGCATCATGCCGATCTTCTGCCGTTGTATTAAATATTGCATCCGGTGTTTCTTCTAGTGTTTTGCTTCTTCGCGGATAAGGCCGTTGAGTTGATGTGAGCTTCGCCCCGATCTTCGGATGAACCCTTCGACAATGTTTTCAGGCGAGCATCTCCCTCTTTCTACCTATCTTACTTTTATAGTATTTATTCCCTCCCGTTGATCTATTGCTATCTGTGTTGCGATGCTTTAGTTTCCGTACCTGTGATATACCGTGCAGCCCTATATTGCCTTGGACACATCCTATTAACTGTTGTTTGGTAGATAGTTGGACTTGCGCGTCGTAGTTGCTTGCTCAAGTGCTGATGTGCGTCGCCATATGCCACAGTTGCTGATGTATTGCCGCATGTTGATGTTGGAGATGATTCTAGTTTTACTTACCATCACTTTAAATTCTGTTTAACAACTAAAACTGATTAAGCAGAGGCATCGGTGGGTGATAGATAATATTTGGTTTCCGAACGCCCACTTGTGTCCCGTAAGACCCCGAGTACTTGATACCTGTTCCTTGATTTATCGCGCTATCCACATCCGGGAGGTATATGGGACCCCCCTTAGCCAGAGCTTGATTCAGTCTTATTTCTTGGGGCCACAAACTAGTTTGAGGTTTTATTTACGATCCTGTACTTATGCCATGCTTTACTGCTTTATTTACGATTGTGCGAGGAGCACACTGTACTGTTTAGGAAAGCGGAGTGATTACGCGGTATCGACAAGCCCCGTTTGGGGTTCCCAGTCGCTTACAGCCATTGTCGCAGACCTTGAGGCCGTCTCGGAGCTTGCTTACTCCGTTGCGGGATCTACTTAAGGGGTGGCCCCCTGAAATATTTCTGAATCTTGTGATTGCTTTGTCGTGAAAGCCTCGTTGGGTTTTGATTTGGTTTTTCCGAGGTTGATCGAGTGTGTGTTGCTATTGGTGCACCCCGGCCGGGTAAAACTTTCTGAAAGCCGTGTCCGCGGATATGGACGACTTGGAGCACAGTATCTCGACCATAGACAAGCATAACTAAAGTTTACTGTTATAAATTTGACTTTATAATGACTAGTAATCAGCTTCACTATAATGGAATGGCTAAATAATACTGCCCACAATTGCTTGTTCGAGATGTCGCTTGCGACCATTGTATCTGACTAGTAAGTACTGCAACTACAACGGATTGGCTGAATAAAAGTATCAACCACTGCTGGGTTTTTGGGTTATCTCATGCTAATTGTATCTGAGTAGTAAGTATTGTATCTATAACGGAATGATTAACTAAAAGTGCCCACTGCTTATTTTATCAGGATGATTATCTATACCTGACTAGTAATTGCTGCAACGATAACTGAATAGATAAAACTGCCAACTGTGTGAGTTCCTCGGGTGACTTCCTCGATCGGTGTCGAGGGGGAAACGCCAGGATGGGTTTGATTGGTGGTAGTATCCGGTTGGTTCCGAATAGGTCTTTCTTACCCCTCTCTGATTGCCGCCAGTTGTATCGAGTCTCTATAGGTTGTTTAGTGCATGCTGCCGCTGCCGCTCAGTCCACCATACCTATGTAGGCGAGGACCGCCGAATTCTAGTCTCGCCGTGTACTGGCCTCAGTACTGACGCTCCTCTTTTTCCTTTGCCCTTTGTCGGCACCCCTTTTGTTTAAGCAGGTTTTGAGATCGACGCCGTTAGCAGGGTTACCCTTCCGGCTTGGCCTGGGCAGGGTTATGGACGCCATTGGTTATTCTTCAGGGCTCTTAGCCCCATTTGCCTCTTGTCCGTAGTCGGACGCTATATCATTTTCAAGGTGATTTGGATCTTTGTATATTATATCTGTATTCTTGCCTCTTTGAGTCGCTGTTATATGTATCTGTTCTGTGGGTCCCATCGAGGACTGTTGTGTAATGTTATTACTTCGTTTTCCACCCGCACGAAAGTGCCTGGTGGGCACCTTTGAATCTTTTCTATGCGGGTTTGGCGAATTTTGCTCAAACTTGCATAGGTCCGATTCTGAGGGTGTTACACATTACAGTCATTGCATGTGTGTTATTTCCACAAACCACACATGGATAAACCACTAGAGTCATTGCATGTGTGTTATTTCCACAAACAACACATGGATCAATCACTAGAGTCATTGCATGTGTGTGTTCTTTTCCACAAACCACACATGGATCCACCACTAGAGTCATTGGATGTGTGTTATTTCCACAAACCACACATGGATCAAGCACTAGAGTCATTGCATGTGTGTTATTTCCACAAACCACACATGGATCAACCACTAGAGTCATTGCATGTGTGTTATTTCCACAAACCACACATGGATTAACCACTAGAGTCATTGCATGTGTGTTCTTATACTAAAACTAACACTAGAGTCATTGCACGTGTGTTCTTTTCACAAACCACACATGGATCAACCAGTGGTCATTGCATGTGTGTTCTTTTCCACAAACCCCACATGGATCCACGAGTGGTCATTGCATGTGTGTTCTTTCCACAAACCACATATGGATCAACCAAGAGTCATTGCATGTGTGTTCTTTCCACAAACCACACATGGATCAACCACTAGAAGAATTGCATGTTTGTTCTTATATTAAAACCACAAACCAGAACTAGAGTCATTGCATGTGTGTTCTTTTCCACAAACCACACATGGATCCACTAGACTCATTGCATGTGTGTTCTTTTCCACAAACAACTTATGGATCAACCAGTGGTCATTGCATGTGTGTTCTTTTCACAAAGCACATGTGGACCCACTAGAGTCATTGCATGTGTGTTCTTATACTAAAACTAGCACTAGAGTCATTGCATGTGTGTTCTATCCACAAACCACACAAGGAACCACCACTGTCATTGCATGTGTGTTCTTTTCACAAACCACACATGGATCAACCACTAGAGTTATTGCATGTGTGTTATTTCCACAAACCACATATGGATCAACCAGTGGTTATTGCATGTGCGGTCTTTTCCATAAACCACTTATGGATCCATTACACTAATTGCATGTGTGTTATTTCCACAAACCACACATGGATCAACCACTAGAGTCATTGCATGTGTGTTATTTCCACAAACCACACATGGATCAACCACTAGAGTCATTGCAAATGTGTTATTTCCACAAAGAACACATGGATCAACCACTAGAGTCATTGCATGTGTGTTCTTTCCACAAACCACACATGGATCAACCACTAGAGTCATTGCATGTTTGTTCTTATACTAAAACCACAAACCAGCACTAGAGTCATTGCATGTGTGTTCTTTTCCACAAACCACACATGGATCCACTAAACTCATTGCATGTGTGTTCTTTTCCAGAAACAACTTATGGATCCATCAGTGGTCATTGCATGTGTGTTCGTTCCACAAACCGCATGTGGACCCACTAGACTCATTGCATGTGTGTTCTTTTCCACAAACAAATTATGGATCAACCAGTGGTCATTGCATGTGTGTTCTTTTCACAAACCACATGTGGACCCACTAGAATCATTGCATGTGTGTTCTTATACTAAAACTAGCACTAGAGTCATTGCATGTGTGTTCTATCCACAAACCACACATGGATCCACCACTGTCATTGCATGTGTGTTCTTTCCACAAAACACATATGGATCAACCACTAGAGTCATTGCATGTGTGTTCTTATCACAAACCACATATGGATCAACAAGTGGTCATTGTATGTGTGTTCTTTTCCATAAAGCACTTATGGATCCATTACAGTTATTGCATGTGTGTTATTTCCACAAACCACACATGGATCAACCACTAGAGTCATTGCATGTGTGTTATTTCCACAAACCACACATGGATCAACCACTAGAGTCATTGCATGTGTGTTATTTCTACAAACCAGACATGGATCAACCACTAGAGTCATTGCATGTGTGTTCTTATACTAAAACCAACACTAGAGTCATTGCATGTGTGTTCTTTCCACAAACCACACATGGATCAACCAGTGGTCATTGCATGTGTGTTCTTTTCCACAAACCACACATGGATCCACCAGTGGTCATTGAATGTGTGTTCTTTCCACAAACCACATATGGGTCAACCAGAGTCATTGCATGTGTGTTCTCTCCACAAACCACACATGGATCAACCACTAGAGTCATTGCATGTTTGTTCTTATACTAAAACCGTAAACCAGCACTAGAGTCATTGCATGTGTGTCCTTTTCGACAAACCACAAATGGATCCACTAGACTCATTGCATGTGTGTTCTTTTCCACAAACAACTTATGGATCAACCAGTGGTCATTGCATGTGTGTTCTTTTCACAAACCACATGTGGACCCACTAGAGTCATTGCATGTGTGTTCTTATACTAAAACTAGCACTAGAGTCATTGCATGTGTGTGCTATCCACAAACCACACAAGAATCCACCACTGTCATTGCATGTGTGTTCTTTTCACAAACCACACATGGATCAACCACTAGAGTTATTGCATGTGTGTATTTTCCACAAACCACATATGGATCAACCAGTCGTCATTGCATGTGTGTTCTTTTCCATAAAACACTTATGGATCCATTACACTCATTGCATGTGTGTTATTTCCACAAACCACACATGGATCAACCACTAGAGTCATTGCATGTGTGTTATTTCCACAAACCACACATGGATCAACCACTAGAGTCATTGCATATGTGTTATTTCCACAAACCACACATGGATCCACCACTAGAGTCATTGCATGTGTGTTCTTTCCACAAACCACACATGGATCAACCACTAGAGTCATTCCATGTTTGTTCTTATACTAAAACCACAAACCAGCACTAGAGTCATTGCATGTGTGTTCTTTTCCACAAACCACACATGGATCCACTAGACTCATTGCATGTGTGTTCTTTTTCCAGAAACAACTTATGGATCCACCAGTGGTCATTCCATGTGTCTTCTTTCCACAAACCGCATGTGGACCCACTAGAGTCATTGCATGTGTGTTATTTCCAGAAACCACACATGGATCAACCACTAGAGTCATTGCATGTGTGTTATTTCCACAAACCATACATGGATCAACCACTAGAGTCATTGCATATGTGTTATTTCCACAAACCACACATGGATCAACCACTACAGTCATTGCATGTGTGTTCTTATACTAAAAGCAATACTAGAGTCATTGCTTGTGTGTTCTTTTCACAAAACACACATGGATCAACCACTACAGTCATTGCATGTGTGTTATTTCCACAAACCACACATGGATCAACTAGTGGTCATTGCATGTGTGTTCTTTTCCACAAACCACACATGGATCCACCAGTGGTGATTGCATGTGTGTTGTTTCCACAAACCACATATGGATCTACCAGAGTCATTGCATGTGTGTTCTTTCCACAAACCACAGATGGATCAACCACTAGAGTTATTCCATGTTTGTTCTTATACTAAAACCACAAACCAGCACTAGAGTCATTGCATGTGTGTTCTTTTCCACAAACCACACATGGATCCACTAGACTCATTGCATGTGTGTTCTTTTCCACAAACAACTTGTGGATCAACTAGTGGTCATTGCATGTGTGTTCTTTTCACAAACGACATGTGGACCCACTAGAGTCATTGCATGTGTGTTCTTATACACAAACTAGCACTAGAGTCATTGCATGTGTGTTCTTTTCCATAAACCACTTATGGATCCATTACAGTCATTGCATGTGTGTTATTTCCACAAACCACACATGGATAAACCACTAGAGTCATTGCATGTGTGTTATTTCCACAAACAACACATGGATCAATCACTAGAGTCATTGCATGTGTGTGTTCTTTTCCACAAACCACACATGGATCCACCACTAGAGTCATTGGATGTGTGTTATTTCCACAAACCACACATGGATCAAGCACTAGAGTCATTGCATGTGTGTTATTTCCACAAACCACACATGGATCAACCACTAGAGTCATTGCATGTGTGTTATTTCCACAAACCACACATGGATTAACCACTAGAGTCATTGCATGTGTGTTCTTATACTAAAACCAACACTAGAGTCATTGCACGTGTGTTCTTTTCACAAACCACACATGGATCAACCAGTGGTCATTGCATGTGTGTTCTTTTCCACAAACCCCACATGGATCCACGAGTGGTCATTGCATGTGTGTTCTTTCCACAAACCACATATGGATCAACCAAGAGTCATTGCATGTGTGTTCTTTCCACAAACCACACATGGATCAACCACTAGAAGAATTGCATGTTTGTTCTTATACTAAAACCACAAACCAGAACTAGAGTCATTGCATGTGTGTTTTTTCCACAAACCACACATGGATCCACTAGACTCATTGCATGTGTGTTATTTTCCACAAACAACTTATGGATCAACCAGTGGTCATTGCATGTGTGTTCTTTTCACAAAGCACATGTGGACCCACTAGAGTCATTGCATGTGTGTTCTTATACTAAAACTAGCACTAGAGTCATTGCATGTGTGTTCTATCCACAAACCACACAAGGAACCACCACTGTCATTGCATGTGTGTTCTTTTCACAAACCACACATGGATCAACCACTAGAGTTATTGCATGTGTGTTATTTCCACAAACCACATATGGATCAACCAGTGGTTATTGCGTGTGCGGTCTTTTCCATAAACCACTTATGGATCCATTACACTAATTGCATGTGTGTTATTTCCACAAACCACACATGGATCAACCACTAGAGTCATTGCATGTGTGTTATTTCCACAAACCACACATGGATCAACCACTAGAGTCATTGCAAATGTGTTATTTCCACAAAGCACACATGGATCAACCACTAGAGTCATTGCATGTGTGTTCTTTCCACAAACCACACATGGATCAACCACTAGAGTCATTGCATGTTTGTTCTTATACTAAAACCACAAACCAGCACTAGAGTCATTGCATGTGTGTTCTTTTCCACAAACCACACATGGATCCACTAAACTCATTGCATGTGTGTTCTTTTCCAGAAACAACTTATGGATCCATCAGTGGTCATTGCATGTGTGTTCGTTCCACAAACCGCATGTGGACCCACTAGACTCATTGCATGTGTGTTCTTTTCCACAAACAAATTATGGATCAACCAGTGGTCATTGCATGTGTGTTCTTTTCACAAACCACATGTGGACCCACTAGAATCATTGCATGTGTGTTCTTATACTAAAACTAGCACTAGAGTCATTGCATGTGTGTTCTATCCACAAACCACACATGGATCCACCACTGTCATTGCATGTGTGTTCTTTCCACAAAACACATATGGATCAACCACTAGAGTCATTGCATGTGTGTTCTTATCACAAACCACATATGGATCAACAAGTGGTCATTGTATGTGTGTTCTTTTCCATAAAGCACTTATGGATCCATTACAGTTATTGCATGTGTGTTATTTCCACAAACCACACATGGATCAACCACTAGAGTCATTGCATGTGTGTTATTTCCACAAACCACACATGGATCAACCACTAGAGTCATTGCATGTGTGTTATTTCTACAAACCAGACATGGATCAACCACTAGAGTCATTGCATGTGTGTTCTTATACTAAAACCAACACTAGAGTCATTGCATGTGTGTTCTTTCCACAAACCACACATGGATCAACCAGTGGTCATTGCATGTGTGTTCTTTTCCACAAACCACACATGGATCCACCAGTGGTCATTGAATGTGTGTTCTTTCCACAAACCACATATGGGTCAACCAGAGTCATTGCATGTGTGTTCTCTCCACAAACCACACATGGATCAACCACTAGAGTCATTGCATGTTTGTTCTTATACTAAAACCGTAAACCAGCACTAGAGTCATTGCATGTGTGTCCTTTTCGACAAACCACAAATGGATCCACTAGACTCATTGCATGTGTGTTCTTTTCCACAAACAACTTATGGATCAACCAGTGGTCATTGCATGTGTGTTCTTTTCACAAACCACATGTGGACCCACTAGAGTCATTGCATGTGTGTTCTTATACTAAAACTAGCACTAGAGTCATTGCATGTGTGTGCTATCCACAAACCACACAAGAATCCACCACTGTCATTGCATGTGTGTTCTTTTCACAAACCACACATGGATCAACCACTAGAGTTATTGCATGTGTGTATTTTCCACAAACCACATATGGATCAACCAGTCGTCATTGCATGTGTGTTCTTTTCCATAAACCACTTATGGATCCATTACACTCATTGCATGTGTGTTATTTCCACAAACCACACATGGATCAACCACTAGAGTCATTGCATGTGTGTTATTTCCACAAACCACACATGGATCAACCACTAGAGTCATTGCATATGTGTTATTTCCACAAACCACACATGGATCCACCACTAGAGTCATTGCATGTGTGTTCTTTCCACAAACCACACATGGATCAACCACTAGAGCCATTCCATGTTTGTTCTTATACTAAAACCACAAACCAGCACTAGAGTCATTGCATGTGTGTTCTTTTCCACAAACCACACATGGATCCACTAGACTCATTGCATGTGTGTTCTTTTCCAGAAACAACTTATGGATCCACCAGTGGTCATTCCATGTGTGTTCTTTCCACAAACCGCATGTGGACCCACTAGAGTCATTGCATGTGTGTTATTTCCAGAAACCACACATGGATCAACCACTAGAGTCATTGCATGTGTGTTATTTCCACAAACCATACATGGATCAACCACTAGAGTCATTGCATATGTGTTATTTCCACAAACCACACATGGATCAACCACTACAGTCATTGCATGTGTGTTCTTATACTAAAAGCAATACTAGAGTCATTGCATGTGTGTTCTTTTCACAAAACACACATGGATCAACCACTACAGTCATTGCATGTGTGTTATTTCCACAAACCACACATGGATCAACTAGTGGTCATTGCATGTGTGTTCTTTTCCACAAACCACACATGGATCCACCAGTGATGATTGCATGTGTGTTGTTTCCACAAACCACATATGGATCTACCAGAGTCATTGCATGTGTGTTCTTTCCACAAACCACAGATGGATCAACCACTAGAGTCATTCCATGTTTGTTCTTATACTAAAACCACAAACCAGCACTAGAGTCATTGCATGTGTGTTCTTTTCCACAAACCACACATGCATCCACTAGACTCATTGCATGTGTGTTCTTTTCCACAAACAACTTGTGGATCAACTAGTGGTCATTGCATGTGTGTTCTTTTCACAAACGACATGTGGACCCACTAGAGTCATTGCATGTGTGTTCTTATACACAAACTAGCACTAGAGTCATTGCATGTGTGTTCTTTTCCATAAACCACTTATGGATCCATTACAGTCATTGCATGTGTGTTATTTCCACAAACCACACATGGATAAACCACTAGAGTAATTGCATGTGTGTTATTTCCACAAACAACACATGGATCAACCACTAGAGTCATTGCATGTGTGTGTTCTTTTCCACAAACCACACATGGATCCACCACTAGAGTCATTGGATGTGTGTTCTTATACTAAAACCAACACTAGAGTCATTGCATGTGTGTTCTTTCCACAAACCACACATGGATCAACGAGTGGTCATTACATGTGTGTTCTTTTCCACAAACCACACATGGATCCACCAGTGGTCATTGCATGTGTGTTCTGTCCACAAACCACATATGGATCAACCAGAGCCATTGCATGTGTGTTCTTTCCACAAACCACACATGGATCAACCACTAGAGTCATTGCATGTTTGTTCTTATACTAAAACCACAAACCAGCACTAGAGTCATTGCATGTCTGTTCTTTTCCACAAACCACACATGGATCCACTAGACTCATTGCATGTGTGTTCTTTTCCACAAACAACTTATGGATCAACCATTCGTTATTGTATGTGTGTTCTTTTCACAAACCACATGTGGAACCACTAGAGTCATTGCATGTGTGTTCTTAAAATAAAACTAGCACTAGAGTCATTGCATGTGTGTTCTATCCACAAACCATACATGGATCCACCACTGTCATTGCATGTGTGTTGTTTCCACAAAACACATATGGATCAACCACTAGAGTCATTGCATGTGTGTTCTTATCACAAACCACATATGGATCAACAAGTGGTCATTGCATGTGTGTTCTTTTCCATACAGCACTTATGGATCCATTACAGTTATTTCATGTGTGTTATTTCCACAAACCACACATGGATCAAGCACTAGAGTCATTGCATGTGTGTTATTTACACAAACCACACATGGATCAACCACTAGAGTCATTGCATGTGTGTTATTTCCACAAACCACACATGGATCAACCACTAGAGTCATTGCATGTGTGTTCTTATACTAAAACCAACACTAGAGTCATTGCACGTGTGTTCTTTTCACAAACCACACATGGATCAACCAGTGGTCATTGCATGTGTGTTCTTTTCCACAAACCACACATGGATCCACGAGTGGTCATTGCATGTGTGTTCTTTCCACAAACCACATATGGATCAACCAAGAGTCATTGCATGTGTGTTCTTTCCACAAACCACACATGGATCAACCACTAGAAGAATTGCATGTTTGTTCTTATACTAAAACCACAAACCAGCACTAGAGTCATTGCATGTGTGTTCTTTTCCACAAACCACACATGGATCCACTAGACTCATTGCATGTGTGTTCTTTTCCACAAACAACTTATGGATCAACCAGTGGTCATTGCATGTGTGTTCTTTTCACAAAGCACATGTGGACCCACTAGAGTCATTGCATGTGTGTTCTCATACTAAAACTAGCACTAGAGTCATTGCATGTGTGTTCTATCCACAAACCACACAAGGAACCACCACTGTCATTGCATGTGTGTTCTTTTCAAAACCACACATGGATCAACCACTAGAGTTATTGCATGTGTGTTATTTCCACAAACCACATATGGATCAACCAGTGGTTATTGCGTGTGCGGTCTTTTCCATAAACCACTTATGGATCCATTACACTAATTGCATGTGTGTTATTTCCACAAACCACACATGGATAAACCACTAGAGTCATTGCATGTGTGTTATTTCCACAAACCACACATGGATCAACCACTAGAGTCATTGCATATGTGTTATTTCCACAAAGCACACATGGATCAACCACTAGAGTCATTGCATGTGTGTTCTTTCCACAAACCACACATGGATCAACCACTAGAGTCATTGCATGTTTGTTCTTATACTAAAACCACAAACCAGCACTAGAGTCATTGCATGTGTGTTCTTTTCCACAAACCACACATGGATCCACTAAACTCATTGCATGTGTGTTCTTTTCCAGAAACAACTTATGGATCCATCAGTGGTCATTGCATGTGTGTTCGTTCCACAAACCGCATGTGGACCCACTAGACTCATTGCATGTGTGTTCTTTTCCTCAAACAAATTATGGATCAACCGGTGGTCATTGCATGTGTGTTCTTTTCACAAACCACATGTGGACCCACTAGAATCATTGCATGTGTGTTCTTATACTAAAACTAGCACTAGAGTCATTGCATGTGTGTTCTATCCACAAACCACACATGGATCCACCACTGTCATTGCATGTGTGTTCTTTCCACAAAACACATATGGATCAACCACTAGAGTCATTGCATGTGTGTTCTTATCACAAACCACATATGGATCAATAAGTGGTCATTGTATGTGTGTTCTTTTCCATAAAGCACTTATGGATACATTACAGTTATTGCATGTGTGTTATTTCCACAAACCACACATGGATCAACCACTAGAGTCATTGCATGTGTGTTATTTCCACAAACCACACATGGATCAACCACTAGAGTCATTGCATGTGTGTTATTTCTACAAACCAGACATGGATCAACCACTAGAGTCATTGCATGTGTGTTCTTATACTAAAACCAACACTAGAGTCATTGCATGTGTGTTCTTTCCACAAACCACACATGGATCAACCAGTGGTCATTGCATGTGTGTTCTTTTCCACAAACCACACATGGATCCACCAGTGGTCATTGAATGTGTGTTCTTTCCACAAACCACATATGGGTCAACCAGAGTCATTGCATGTGTGTTCTCTCCACAAACCACACATGGATCAACCACTAGAGTCATTGCATGTTTGTTCTTATACTAAAACCGTAAACCAGCACTAGAGTCATTGCATGTGTGTCCTTTTCGACAAACCACAAATGGATCCACTAGACTCATTGCATCTGTGTTCTTTTCCACAAACAACTTATGGATCAACCAGTGGTCATTGCATGTGTGTTCTTTTCACAAACCACATCTGGACCCACTAGAGTCATTGCATGTGTGTTCTTATACTAAAACTAGCACTAAGTCATTGCATGTGTGTGCTATCCACAAACCACACAAGAATCCACCACTGTCATTGCATGTGTGTTCTTTTCACAAACCACACATGGATCAACCACTAGAGTTATTGCATGTGTGTATTTTCCACAAACCACATATGGATCAACCAGTCGTCATTGCATGTGTGTTCTTTTCCATAAACCATTTATGGATCCATTACACTCATTGCATGTGTGTTATTTCCACAAACCACACATGGATCAACCACTAGAGTCATTGCATGTGTGTTATTTCCACAAACCACACATGGATCAACCACTAGAGTCATTGCATATGTGTTATTTCCACAAACCACACATGGATCCACCACTAGAGTCATTGCATGTGTGTTCTTTCCACAAACCACACATGGATCAACCACTAGAGTCATTCCATGTTTGTTCTTATACTAAAACCACAAACCAGCACTAGAGTCATTGCATGTGTGTTCTTTTCCACAAACCACACATGGATCCACTAGACTCATTGCATGTGTGTTCTTTTCCAGAAACAACTTATGGATCCACCAGTGGTCATTCCATGTGTGTTCTTTCCACAAACCGCATGTGGACCCACTAGAGTCATTGCATGTGTGTTATTTCCAGAAACCACACATGGATCAACCACTAGAGTCATTGCATGTGTGTTATTTCCACAAACCATACATGGATCAACCACTAGAGTCATTGCATATGTGTTATTTCCACAAACCACACATGGATCATCCACTACAGTCATTGCATGTGTGTTCTTATACTAAAAGCAATACTAGAGTCATTGCATGTGTGTTCTTTTCACAAAACACACATGGATCAACCACTACAGTCATTGCATGTGTGTTATTTCCACAAACCACACATGGATCAACTAGTGGTCATTGCATGTGTGTTCTTTTCCACAAAACACACATGGATCAACCACTACAGTCATTGCATGTGTGTTATTTCCACAAACCACACATGGATCAACTAGTGGTCATTGCATGTGTGTTCTTTTCCACAAACCACACATGGATCCACCAGTGGTGATTGCATGTGTGTTGTTTCCACAAACCACATATGGATCTACCAGAGTCATTGCATGTGTGTTCTTTCCACAAACCACAGATGGATCAACCACTAGAGTCATTCCATGTTTGTTATTATACTAAAACCACAAACCAGCACTAGAGTCATTGCATGTGTGTTCTTTTCCACAAACCACACATGGATCCACTAGACTCATTGCATGTGTGTTCTTTTCCACAAACAACTTGTGGATCAACTAGTGGTCATTGCATGTGTGTTCTTTTCACAAACGACATGTGGACCCACTAGAGTCATTGCATGTGTGTTCTTATACACAAACTAGCACTAGAGTCATTGCATGTGTGTTCTTTTCCATAAACCACTTATGGATCCATTACAGTCATTGCATGTGTGTTATTTCCACAAACCACACATGGATAAACCACTAGAGTCATTGCATGTGTGTTATTTCCACAAACCACACATGGATCAACCACTAGAGTCATTGCATGTGTGTGTTCTTTTCCACAAACCACACATGGATCCACCACTAGAGTCATTGGATGTGTGTTATTTCCACAAACCACACATGGATCAAGCACTAGAGTCATTGCATGTGTG
Source organism: Avena sativa (assembly GCA_916181665.1). Lineage (NCBI taxonomy): Eukaryota > Viridiplantae > Streptophyta > Magnoliopsida > Poales > Poaceae > Avena > Avena sativa. The sequence goes on along the minus strand of OV702287.1, from coordinate 63,750,070 downwards.
TTATTTCCACAAACCACACATGGATCAACCACTAGAGTCATTGCATGTGTGTTATTTCCACAAACCACACATGGATCAACCACTAGAGTCATTGCATGTGTGTTCTTATACTAAAACCAACAATAGAGTCATTGCACGTGTGTTCTTTTCACAAACCACACACGGATCAACCAGTGGTCATTGCATGTGTGTTCTTTTCCACAAACCACACATGGATCCACGAGTGGTCATTGCATGTGTGTTCTTTCCACAAACCACATATGGATCAACCAAGAGTCATTGCATGTGTGTTCTTTCCACAAACCACACATGGATCAACCACTAGAAGAATTGCATGTTTGTTCTTATACTAAAACCACAAACTAGCACTAGAGTCATTGCATGTGTGTTCTTTTCCACAAACCACACATGGATCCACTAGACTCATTGCATGTGTGTTCTTTTCCACAAACAACTTATGGATCAACCAGTGGTCATTGCATGTGTGTTCTTTTCACAAAGCACATGTGGACCCATTAGAGTCATTGCATGTGTGTTCTTATACTAAAACTAGCACTAGAGCCATTGCATGTGTGTTCTATCCACAAACCACACAAGGAACCACCACTGTCATTGCATGTGTGTTCTTTTCACAAACCACACATGGATCAACCACTAGAGTTATTGCATGTGTGTTATTTCCACAAACCACATATGGATCAACCAGTGGTTATTGCATGTGCGGTCTTTTCCATAAACCACTTATGGATCCATTACACTAATTGCATGTGTGTTATTTCCACAAACCACACATGGATCAACCACTAGAGTCATTGCATGTGTGTTATTTCCACAAACCACACATGGATCAACCACTAGAGTCATTGCATATGTGTTATTTCCACAAAGCACACATGGATCAACCACTAGAGTGATTGCATGTGTGTTCTTTCCACAAACCACACATGGATCAACCACTAGAGTCATTGCATGTTTGTTCTTATACTAAAACCATAAACCAGCACTAGAGTCATTGCATGTGTGTTCTTTTCCACAAACCACACATGGATCCACTAAACTCATTGCATGTGTGTTCTTTTCCAGAAATAACTTATGGATCCATTAGTGGTCATTGCATGTGTGTTCGTTCCACAAACCGCATGTGGACCCACTAGACTCATTGCATGTGTGTTCTTTTCCACAAAAAAATTATGGATCAACCAGTGGTCATTGCATGTGTGTTCTTTTCACAAACCACATGTGGACCCACTAGAATCATTGCATGTGTGTTCTTATACTAAAACTAGCACTAGAGTCATTGCATGTGTGTTCTATCCACAAACCACACATGGATCCACCACTGTCATTGCATGTGTGTTCTTTCCACAAAACACATATGGATCAACCACTAGAGTCATTGCATGTGTGTTCTTATCACAAACCACATATGGATCAACAAGTGGTCATTGTATGTGTGTTCTTTTCCGTAAAGCACTTATGGATCCATTACAGTTATTGCATGTGTGTTATTTCCACAAACCACACATGGATCAACCACTAGAGTCATTGCATGTGTGTTATTTCCACAAACCACACATGGATCAACCACTAGAGTCATTGCATGTGTGTTATTTCTACAAACCAGACATGGATCAACCACTAGAGTCATTGCATGTGTGTTCTTATACTAAAACCAACACTAGAGTCATTGCATGTGTGTTCTTTCCACAAACCACACATGGATCAACCAGTGGTCATTGCATGTGTCTTCTTTTCCACAAACCACACATGGATCCACCAGTGGTCATTGAATGTGTGTTCTTTCCACAAACCACATATGGGTCAACCAGAGTCATTGGATGTGTGTTCTCTCCACAAACCACACATGGATCAACCACTAGAGTCATTGCATGTTTGTTCTTATACTAAAACCGTAAACCAGCACTAGAGTCATTGCATGTGTGTCCTTTTCGACAAACCACAAATGGATCCACTAGACTCATTGCATGTGTGTTCTTTTCCACAAACAACTTATGGATCAACCAGTGGTCATTGCATGTGTGTTCTTTTCACAAACCACATGTGAACCCACTAGAGTCATTGCATGTGTGTTCTTATACTAAAACTAGCACTAGAGTCATTGCATGTGTGTGCTATCCACAAACCACACAAGAATCCACCACTGTCATTGCATGTGTGTTCTTTTCACAAACGACACATGGATCAACCACTAGAGTTATTGCATGTGTGTATTTTCCACAAACCACATATGGATCAACCAGTCGTCATTGCATGTGTGTTCTTTTCCATAAACCACTTATGGATCCATTACACTCATTGCATGTGTGTTATTTCCACAAACCACACATGGATCAACCACTAGAGTCATTGCATGTGTGTTATTTCCACAAACCACACATGGATCAACCACTAGAGTCATTGCATATATGTTATTTCCACAAACCACACATGGATCCACCACTAGAGTCATTGCATGTGTGTTCTTTCCACAAACCACACATGGTTCAACCACTAGAGTCATTCCATGTTTGTTCTTATACTAAAACCACAAACCAGCACTAGAGTCATTGCATGTGTGTTCTTTTCCACAAACCACACATGGATCCACTAGACTCATTGCATGTGTGTTCTTTTCCAGAAACAACTTATGGATCCACCAGTGGTCATTCCATGTGTGTTCTTTCTACAAACCGCATGTGGACCCACTAGAGTCATTGCATGTGTGTTATTTCCAGAAACCACACATGGATCAACCACTAGAGTCATTGCATGTGTGTTATTTCCACAAACCATACATGGATCAACCACTAGAGTCATTGCATATGTGTTATTTCCACAAACCACACATGGATCAACCACTACAGTCATTGCATGTGTGTATTTATACTAAAAGCAATACTAGAGTCATTGCATGTGTGTTCTTTTCACAAAACACACATGGATCAACCACTACAGTCATTGCATGTGTGTTATTTCCACAAACCACACATGGATCAACTAGTGGTCATTGCATGTGTGTTCTTTTCCACAAACCACACATGGATCCACCAGTGGTGATTGCATGTGTGTTGTTTCCACAAACCACATATGGATCAACCAGAGTCATTGCATGTGTGTTCTTTCCACAAACCACAGATGGATCAACCACTAGAGTCATTCCATGTTTGTTCTTATACTAAAACCACAAACCAGCACTAGAGTCATTGCATGTGTGTTCTTTTCCACAAACCACACATGGATCCACTAGACTCATTGCATGTGTGTTCTTTTCCACAAACAACTTGTGGATCAACTAGTGGTCATTGCATGTGTGTTCTTTTCACAAACGACATGTGGACCCACTAGAGTCATTGCATGTGTGTTCTTATACACAAACTAGCACTAGAGTCATTGCATGTGTGTTCTTTTCCATAAACCACTTATGGATCCATTACAGTCATTGCATGTGTGTTATTTCCACAAACCACACATGGATAAACCACTAGAGTCATTGCATGTGTGTTATTTCCACAAACAACACATGGATCAACCACTAGAGTCATTGCATGTGTGTGTTCTTTTCCACAAACCACACATGGATCCACCACTAGAGTCATTGGATGTGTGTTCTTATACTAAAACCGACACTAGAGTCATTGCATGTGTGTTCTTTCCACAAACCACACATGGATCAACGAGTGGTCATTACATGTGTGTTCTTTTCCACAAACCACACATGGATCCACCAGTGGTCATTGCATGTGTGTTCTGTCCACAAACCACATCTGGATCAACCAGAGCCATTGCATGTGTGTTCTTTCCACAAACCACACATGGATCAACCACTAGAGTCATTGCATGTTTGTTCTTATACTAAAACCACAAACCAGCACTAGAGTCATTGCATGTCTGTTCTTTTCCACAAACCACACATGGATCCACTAGACTCATTGCATGTGTGTTCTTTTCCACAAACAACTTATGGATCAACCAGTCGTTATTGTATGTGTGTTCTTTTCACAAACCACATGTGGAACCACTAGAGTCATTGCATGTGTGTTCTTATACTAAAACTAGCACTAGAGTCATTGCATGTGTGTTCTATCCACAAACCATACATGGATCCACCACTGTCATTGCATGTGTGTTGTTTCCACAAAACACATATGGATCAACCACTAGAGTCATTGCATGTGTGTTCTTATCACAAACCACATATGGATCAACAAGTGGTCATTGCATGTGTGTTCTTTTCCATACAGCACTTATGGATCCATTACAGTTATTGCATGTGTGTTATTTCCACAAACCACACATGGATCAAGCACTAGAGTCATTGCATGTGTGTTATTTCCACAAACCACACATGGATCAACCACTAGAGTCATTGCATGTGTGTTATTTCCACAAACCACACATGGATCAACCACTAGAGTCATTGCATGTGTGTTCTTATACTAAAACCAACACTAGAGTCATTGCACGTGTGTTCTTTTCACAAACCACACATGGATCAACCAGTGGTCATTGCATGTGTGTTCTTTTCCACAAACCACACATGGATCCACGAGTGGTCATTGCATGTGTGTTCTTTCCACAAACCACATATGGATCAACCAAGAGTCATTGCATGTGTGTTCTTTCCACAAACCACACATGGATCAACCACTAGAAGAATTGCATGTTTGTTCTTATACTAAAATCACAAACCAGCACTAGAGTCATTGCATGTGTGTTCTTTTCCACAAACCACACATGGATCCACTAGACTCATTGCATGTGTGTTCTTTTCCACAAACAACTTATGGATCAACCAGTGGTCATTGCATGTGTGTTCTTTTCACAAAGCACATGTGGACCCACTAGAGTCATTGCATGTGTGTTCTTATACTAAAACTAGCACTAGAGTCATTGCATGTGTGTTCTATCCACAAACCACACAAGGAACCACCACTGTCATTGCATGTGTGTTCTTTTCACAAACCACACATGGATCAACCACTAGAGTTATTGCATGTGTGTTATTTCCACAAACCACATATGGATCAACCAGTGGTTATTGCGTGTGCGGTCTTTTCCATAAACCACTTATGGATCCATTACACTAATTGCATGTGTGTTATTTCCACAAACCACACATGGATCAACCACTAGAGTCATTGCATGTGTGTTATTTCCACAAACCACACATGGATCAACCACTAGAGTCATTGCATATGTGTTATTTCCACAAAGCACACATGGATCAACCACTAGAGTCATTGCATGTGTGTTCTTTCCACAAACCACACATGGATCAACCACTAGAGTCATTGCATGTTTGTTCTTATACTAAAACCACAAACCAGCACTAGAGTCATTTCATGTGTGTTCTTTTCCACAAACCACACATGGATCCAGTAAACTCATTGCATGTGTGTTATTTTCCAGAAACAACTTATGGATCCATCAGTGGTCATTGCATGTGTGTTCGTTCCACAAACCGCATGTGGACCCACTAGAGTCATTGCATGTGTGTTATTTCCACAAACCACACATGGATCAACCACTAGAATCGTTGCATGTGTGTTATTTCCACAAACTACACATGGATCAACCACTAGAGTCATTGCATATGTGTTATTTCCACAAACCACACATGGATCAACCACTACAGTCATTGCATGTGTGTTCTTATACTAAAAGCAATACTAGAGTCATTGCATGTGTGTTCTTTTCACAAACCACACATGGATCAACCACTAGAGTCATTTCATGTGTGTTATTTCCACAAACCACACATGGATCAACTAGTGGTCATTGCATGTGTGTTCTTTTCCACAAACCACACATGGATCCACCAGTGGTCATTGCATGTGTGTTCTTTCCACAAACCACATATGGATCAACCAGAGTCATTGCATGTGTGTTCTTTCCACAAACCACACATGGATCAACCACTAGAGTCATTACATGTTTGTTCTTATAATAAAACCACAAACCAGCACTAGAGTCATTGCATGTGTGTTCTTTTCCACAAACCACACATGGATCCACTAGACTCATTGCATGTGTGTTCTTTTCCACAAACAACTTATGGATCAACCAATGTTCATTGCATGTGTGTTCTTTTCACAAACCACATGTGAACCCACTAGACTCATTGCATGTGTGTTTTCATACACAAACTACCATTAGAGTCATTGCATATATGTTCTATCCACAAACAACACATGGATCCACCATTGTCATTGCATATGTGTTATTTCCACAAACCACACATGGATCAACCACTAGAGTCATTGCATGTGTGTTCTTTCCACAAACCACATATGGATCAACCAGAGTCATTGCATGTGTGTTCTTTGCACAAACCACACATGGATCAACCACTAGAGTCATTGCATGTTTGTTCTTATACTAAAACCACAAACAAGCACTAGAGTCATTGCATGTGTGTTCTTTTCCACAAACCACACATGGATCCGCTAGACTCATTGCATGTGTGTTCTTTTCAACAAACAACTTATGGATCAACCAGTGGTCATTTCATGTGTGTTCTTTTCACAAACTACATGTGGACCCACTAGAGTCATTGCATGTGTGTTCTTATACTAAAACTAGCACTAGAGTCATTGCATGTGTGTTCTTTTCCATAAACCACTTATGGATCCATTACAGTCATTGGATGTGTGTTATTTCCACAAACCACACATGGATAAACCACTAGTGTCATTGCATGTGTGTTATTTCCACAAACCACACATGGATCAACCACTAGAGTCATTGCATGTGTGTTCTTTCCACAAACCACACATGGATCAACCAGTGGTCATTGCATGTGTGTTCTTTTCCACAAACCACACATGGATCCACCAGTGGTCATTGCATGTGTATTCTTTCCACAAACCACATATGGATCAACCAGAGTCATTGCATGTGTGTTCTTTCCACAAACCACACATGGATCAACCACTAGAAGAATTGCATGTTTGTTCTTATACGAAAACCACAAACCGGCACTAGAGTCATTGCATGTGTGTTCTTTTCCACAAACCACACATGGATCCACTAGACTCATTGCATGTGTGTTCTTTTCCACAAACAACTTATGGATCAACCAGTGGTCATTGCATGTGTGTTCTTTTCACAAACCACATGTGGACCCACTAGAGTCATTGCATGTGTGTTAGTATACTAAAACTAGCACTAGAGTCATTGCATGTGTGTTCTATCCACAAACCACACATGGATCCACCACTGTCATTGCATGTGTGTTCATTTCACAAACCACACATGGATCAACCACTAGAGTCATTGCATGTGTGTTCTTTTCCATAAACCACTTATGGATCCATTACACTCATTGCATGTGTGTTATTTCCATAAACCACACATGGATCAACCACTAGAGTCATTGCATGTGTGTTATTTCCACAAACCACAGATGGATCAACCACTAGATTCATTGCATATGTGTTATTTGCACAAACCACACATGGATCAACCACTAGAGTCATTGCATGTGTCTTCTTTCCACAAACCACACATGGATTAACCACTAGAGTCATTGCATGTTTGTTCTTATACTAAAACCATAAACCTGCACTAGAGTCATTGCATGTGTGTTCTTTTCCACAAACCACACATGGATCCACTAGACTCATTGCATGTGTGTTCTTTTCCACAAACAACTTATGGATCAACCAGTGGTCATTGCATGTGTGTTCTTTTCACAAACCAGATGTGGACCCACTAGAGTCATTGCATGTGTGTTCTTATAATAAAACTAACACTAGAGTCATTGCATGTGTGTTCTATCCGCAAACCACACATGGATCCACCACTATCATTGCATGTGTGTTTTTTCCACAAACCACACATGGATCAACCACTAGAGTCATTGCACCTGTGTTCTTTCCACAAACGACACATGGATCAACCACTAGAGTCATTTCATGTGTGTTATTTCCACAAACCACACATGGATCAACCACTAGCGTCATTGCATGTGAGTTCTTGTACTAAAACAGATATTAGAGTCATTGCATGTGTGTTATTTCCACAAACCACGCATGGATCAACCACTTGAGTCATTGCATGTGTGTTATTTCCACAAACCACACATGGATCAACCACTAGAGTCATTGCATGTGTGTTCTTATACTAAAACCAACACTAGAGTCATTGCATGTGTGTTCTTTCCACAAACCACACATGGATCAACCAGTGGTCATTGCATGTGTGTTCTTTTCCACAAACCACACATGGATCCACCAGTGGTCATTGCATGTGTGTTCTTTCCACAAACCACATATGGATCAACCAGAGTCATTGCATGTGTGTTCTTTCCACAAACCACACATGGATCAACCACTAGAATAATTGCATGTTTGTTCTTATACGAAAACCACAAACCGGCACTAGAGTCATTGGATGTGTGTTCTTTTCCATAAACCACACATGGATCCACTAGACTCATTGCATGTGTGTTCTTTTCCACAAACAACTTATGGATCAACCAGTGGTCATTGCATGTGTGTTCTTTTCACAAACCACATGTGGACCCACTAGAGTCATTGCATGTGTGTTAGTATACTAAAACTAGCTCTAGAGTCATTGCATGTGTGTTCTATCCACAAACCACACATTGATCCACCACTGTCATTGCATGTGTGTTCTTTTCACAAACCACACATGGATTAACCACTAGAGTTATTGCATGTGTGTTCTTTCCACAAACCACATATGGATCAACTAGTGGTCATTGCACGTGTGTTCTTTTCCATAAACCACTTATGGATCCATTACACTCATTGCATGTGTGTTATTTCCACAAACCACACATGGATAAACCACTAGTGTCATTGCATGTGTGTTATTTCCACAAACCACACATGGATCAACCACTAGAGTCATTGCATGTGTGTTCTTTCCACAAACCACACATGGATCAACCAGTGGTCATTGCATGTGTGTTCTTTTCCACAAACCACACATGGATCCACCAGTGGTCATTGCATGTGTGTTCTTTCCACAAACCACATATGGATCAACCAGAGTCATTGCATGTGTGTTCTTTCCACAAACCACACATGGATCAACCACTAGAAGAATTGCATGTTTGTTCTTATACGAAAACCACAAACCGGCACTAGAGTCATTGCATGTGTGTTCTTTTCCACAAACCACACATGGATCCACTAGACTCATTGCATGTGTGTTCTTTTCCACAAACAACTTATGGATCAACCAGTGGTCATTGCATGTGTGTTCTTTTCACAAACCACATGTGGACCCACTAGAGTCATTGCATGTGTGTTAGTATACTAAAACTAGCACTAGAATCATTGCATGTGTGTTCTATCCACAAACCACACATGGATCCACCACTGTCATTGCATGTGTGTTCATTTCACAAACCACACATGGATCAACCACTAGAGTCATTGCATGTGTGTTCTTTTCCATAAACCACTTATGGATCCATTACACTCATTGCATGTGTGTTATTTCCATAAACCACACATGGATCAACCACTAGAGTCATTGCATGTGTGTTATTTCCACAAACCACACATGGATCAACCACTAGATTCATTGCATATGTGTTATTTGCACAAACCACACATGGATCAACCACTAGAGTCATTGCATGTGTCTTCTTTCCACAAACCACACATGGATTAACCACTAGAGTCATTGCATGTTTGTTCTTATACTAAAACCATAAACCAGCACTAGAGTCATTGCATGTGTGTTCTTTTCCACAAACCACACATGGATCCACTAGACTCATTGCATGTGTGTTCTTTTCCACAAACAACTTATGGATCAACCAGTGGTCATTGCATGTGTGTTCTTTTCACAAACCAGATGTGGACCCACTAGAGTCATTGCATGTGTGTTCTTATAATAAAACTAACACTAGAGTCATTGCATGTGTGTTCTATCCGCAAACCACACATGGATCCACCACTATCATTGCATGTGTGTTTTTTCCACAAACCACACATGGATCAACCATTAGAGTCATTGCACGTGTGTTCTTTCCACAAACGACACATGGATCAACCACTAGAGTCATTTCATGTGTGTTATTTCCACAAACCACACATGGATCAACCACTAGCGTCATTGCATGTGAGTTCTTATACTAAAACAGATATTAGAGTCATTGCATGTGTGTTATTTCCACAAACCACGCATGGATCAACCACTTGAGTCATTGCATGTGTGTTATTTCCACAAACCACACATGGATCAACCACTAGAGTCATTGCATGTGTGTTCTTATACTAAAACCAACACTAGAGTCATTGCATGTGTGTTCTTTCCACAAACCACACATGGATCAACCAGTGGTCATTGCATGTGTGTTCTTTTCCACAAACCACACATGGATCCACCAGTGGTCATTGCATGTGTGTTCTTTCCACAAACCACATATGGATCAACCAGAGTCATTGCATGTGTGTTCTTTCCACAAACCACACATGGATCAACCACTAGAATAATTGCATGTTTGTTCTTATACGAAAACCACAAACCGGCACTAGAGTCATTGGATGTGTGTTCTTTTCCATAAACCACACATGGATCCACTAGACTCATTGCATGTGTGTTCTTTTCCACAAACAACTTATGGATCAACCAGTGGTCATTGCATGTGTGTTCTTTTCACAAACCACATGTGGACCCACTAGAGTCATTGCATGTGTGTTAGTATACTAAAACTAGCTCTAGAGTCATTGCATGTGTGTTCTATCCACAAACCACACATTGATCCACCACTGTCATTGCATGTGTGTTCTTTTCACAAACCACACATGGATTAACCACTAGAGTTATTGCATGTGTGTTCTTTCCACAAACCACATATGGATCAACTAGTGGTCATTGCACGTGTGTTCTTTTCCATAAACCACTTATGGATCCATTACACTCATTGCATGTGTGTTATTTCCATAAACCACACATGGATCAACCACTAGAGTCAATGCATGTGTGTTATTTCCACAAACCACACATGGATCAACCACTAGATTCATTGCATATGTGTTATTTCCACAAACCACACATGGATCAACCACTAGAGTCATTGCATGTGTCTTCTTTCCACAAACCACACATGGATTAACCACTAGAGTCATTGCATGTTTGTTCTTATACTAAAACCATAAACCAGCACTAGAGTCATTGCATGTGTGTTGTTTTCCACAAACCACACATGGATCCACTAGACTCATTGCATGTGTGTTCTTTTCCAAAAACAACTTATGGATCCACAAGTGGTCATTGAATGTGTGTTCTTTCCACAAACCACATGTGGACCCACTAGAGTCATTGCATGTGTGTTATTTCCACAAACCACACATGGATCAACCACTAGAGTCATTGCATGTGTGTTATTTCCACAAACCACACATGGATCAACCACTAGAGTCATTGCATATGTGTTATTTCCACAAACCACACATGGATCAACCACTAGAGTCATTTCATGTGTGTTCTTATACTAAAACCAACACTAGAGTCATTGCATGTGTGTTCTTTTCACAAACCACACATGGATCAACCACTAGAGTCATTGCATGTGTTTTATTTCCACAAACCACACATGTATCAACCAATGGTCATTGCATGTGTGTTCTTTTCCACAAACCACACATGGATCCACCAGTGGTCATTGCATGTGTGTTCTTTCCACAAACCACATATGGATCAACCAGAGTCATTCAATGTGTGTTCTTTCCACAAACCACACATGGATCAACCACTAGAAGAATTGCATGTTTGTTATTATACTAAAACCACAAACCAGCACTAGAGTCATTGCATGTGTGTTCTTTTCCACAAACCACACATGGATCCACTAGACTCATTGCATGTGTGTTGTTTTCCACAAACAACTTATTGATCAACCAGTGGTAATTGCATGTGTGTTCTGTTCACAAACCACATGTGGACCCACTTGAGTCATTGCATGTGAGTTCTTATACTAAAACTAGCACTAAGTCATTGCATGTGTGTTCTATCCACAAACAACACATGGATCCACCACTGTCATTGCATGTGTGTTCTTTTCACAAACCACACATGGATCAACCATTAGAGTCATTACATGTTTGTTATTATACCAAAACCACAAACCAGCACTAGAGTCATTGCATGTGTGTTCTTTTCCACAAACCACACATGGATCCACTAGACTCATTGCATGTGTGTTATTTTCCACAAACAACTTATGGATCAACCAGTGGTCATTGCATGTGTGTTCTTTTCACAAACCACATGTGGACCCACTAGAGTCATTGCATGTGTGTTAGTATACTAAAACTAGCTCTAGAGTCATTGCATGTGTGTTCTATCCACAAACCACACATGGATCCACCACTGTCATTGCATGTGTGTTCATTTCACAAACCACACATGGATCAACCACTAGAGTTATTGCATGTGTGTTCTTTCCACAAACCACATATGGATCAACCAGTGGTCATTGCATGTGTGTTCTTTTCCATCAACCACTTATGGATCCATTACACTAATTGCATGTGTGTTATTTCCACAAACCACACATGGATCAACCACTAGAGTCATTGCATGTGTGTTATTTCCACAAACCACACATGGATCAACCACTAGAGTCATTGCATATGTGTTATTTCCACAAAGCACACATGGATCAACCACTAGAGTGATTGCATGTGTGTTCTTTCCACAAACCACACATGGATCAACCACTAGAGTCATTGCATGTTTGTTCTTATACTAAAACCATAAACCAGCACTAGAGTCATTGCATGTGTGTTCTTTTCCACAAACCACACATGGATCCACTAAACTCATTGCATGTGTGTTCTTTTCCAGAAATAACTTATGGATCCATTAGTGGTCATTGCATGTGTGTTCGTTCCACAAACCGCATGTGGACCCACTAGACTCATTGCATGTGTGTTCTTTTCCACAAAAAAATTATGGATCAACCAGTGGTCATTGCATGTGTGTTCTTTTCACAAACCACATGTGGACCCACTAGAATCATTGCATGTGTGTTCTTATACTAAAACTAGCACTAGAGTCATTGCATGTGTGTTCTATCCACAAACCACACATGGATCCACCACTGTCATTGCATGTGTGTTCTTTCCACAAAACACATATGGATCAACCACTAGAGTCATTGCATGTGTGTTCTTATCACAAACCACATATGGATCAACAAGTGGTCATTGTATGTGTGTTCTTTTCCGTAAAGCACTTATGGATCCATTACAGTTATTGCATGTGTGTTATTTCCACAAACCACACATGGATCAACCACTAGAGTCATTGCATGTGTGTTATTTCCACAAACCACACATGGATCAACCACTAGAGTCATTGCATGTGTGTTATTTCTACAAACCAGACATGGATCAACCACTAGAGTCATTGCATGTGTGTTCTTATACTAAAACCAACACTAGAGTCATTGCATGTGTGTTCTTTCCACAAACCACACATGGATCAACCAGTGGTCATTGCATGTGTCTTCTTTTCCACAAACCACACATGGATCCACCAGTGGTCATTGAATGTGTGTTCTTTCCACAAACCACATATGGGTCAACCAGAGTCATTGGATGTGTGTTCTCTCCACAAACCACACATGGATCAACCACTAGAGTCATTGCATGTTTGTTCTTATACTAAAACCGTAAACCAGCACTAGAGTCATTGCATGTGTGTCCTTTTCGACAAACCACAAATGGATCCACTAGACTCATTGCATGTGTGTTCTTTTCCACAAACAACTTATGGATCAACCAGTGGTCATTGCATGTGTGTTCTTTTCACAAACCACATGTGGACCCACTAGAGTCATTGCATGTGTGTTCTTATACTAAAACTAGCACTAGAGTCATTGCATGTGTGTGCTATCCACAAACCACACAAGAATCCACCACTGTCATTGCATGTGTGTTCTTTTCACAAACCACACATGGATCAACCACTAGAGTTATTGCATGTGTGTATTTTCCACAAACCACATATGGATCAACCAGTCGTCATTGCATGTGTGTTCTTTTCCATAAACCACTTATGGATCCATTACACTCATTGCATGTGTGTTATTTCCACAAACCACACATGGATCAACCACTAGAGTCATTGCATGTGTGTTATTTCCACAAACCACACATGGATCAACCACTAGAGTCATTGCATATGTGTTATTTCCACAAACCACACATGGATCCACCACTAGAGTCATTGCATGTGTGTTCTTTCCACAAACCACACATGGTTCAACCACTAGAGTCATTCCATGTTTGTTCTTATACTAAAACCACAAACCAGCACTAGAGTCATTGCATGTGTGTTCTTTTCCACAAACCACACATGGATCCACTAGACTCATTGCATGTGTGTTCTTTTCCAGAAACAACTTATGGATCCACCAGTGGTCATTCCATGTGTGTTCTTTCTACAAACCGCATGTGGACCCACTAGAGTCATTGCATGTGTGTTATTTCCAGAAACCACACATGGATCAACCACTAGAGTCATTGCATGTGTGTTATTTCCACAAACCATACATGGATCAACCACTAGAGTCATTGCATATGTGTTATTTCCACAAACCACACATGGATCAACCACTAGAGTCATTGCATGTGTGTATTTATACTAAAAGCAATACTAGAGTCATTGCATGTGCGTTCTTTTCACAAAACACACATGGATCAACCACTACAGTCATTGCATGTGTGTTATTTCCACAAACCACACATGGATCAACTAGTGGTCATTGCATGTGTGTTCTTTTCCACAAACCACACATGGATCCACCAGTGGTGATTGCATGTGTGTTGTTTCCACAAACCACATATGGATCAACCAGAGTCATTGCATGTGTGTTCTTTCCACAAACCACAGATGGATCAACCACTAGAGTCATTCCATGTTTGTTCTTATACTAAAACCACAAACCAGCACTAGAGTCATTGCATGTGTGTTCTTTTCCACAAACCACACATGGATCCACTAGACTCATTGCATGTGTGTTCTTTTCCACAAACAACTTGTGGATCAACTAGTGGTCATTGCATGTGTGTTCTTTTCACAAACGACATGTGGACCCACTAGAGTCATTGCATGTGTGTTCTTATACACAAACTAGCACTAGAGTCATTGCATGTGTGTTCTTTTCCATAAACCACTTATGGATCCATTACAGTCATTGCATGTGTGTTATTTCCACAAACCACACATGGATAAACCACTAGAGTCATTGCATGTGTGTTATTTCCACAAACAACACATGGATCAACCACTAGAGTCATTGCATGTGTGTGTTCTTTTCCACAAACCACACATGGATCCACCACTAGAGTCATTGGATGTGTGTTCTTATACTAAAACCGACACTAGAGTCATTGCATGTGTGTTCTTTCCACAAACCACACATGGATCAACGAGTGGTCATTACATGTGTGTTCTTTTCCACAAACCACACATGGATCCACCAGTGGTCATTGCATGTGTGTTCTGTCCACAAACCACATCTGGATCAACCAGAGCCATTGCATGTGTGTTCTTTCCACAAACCACACATGGATCAACCACTAGAGTCATTGCATGTTTGTTCTTATACTAAAACCACAAACCAGCACTAGAGTCATTGCATGTCTGTTCTTTTCCACAAACCACACATGGATCCACTAGACTCATTGCATGTGTGTTCTTTTCCACAAACAACTTATGGATCAACCAGTTGTTATTGTATGTGTGTTCTTTTCACAAACCACATGTGGAACCACTAGAGTCATTGCATGTGTGTTCTTATACTAAAACTAGCACTAGAGTCATTGCATGTGTGTTCTATCCACAAACCATACATGGATCCACCACTGTCATTGCATGTGTGTTGTTTCCACAAAACACATATGGATCAACCACTAGAGTCATTGCATGTGTGTTCTTATCACAAACCACATATGGATCAACAAGTGGTCATTGCATGTGTGTTCTTTTCCATACAGCACTTATGGATCCATTACAGTTATTGCATGTGTGTTATTTCCACAAACCACACATGGATCAAGCACTAGAGTCATTGCATGTGTGTTATTTCCACAAACCACACATGGATCAACCACTAGAGTCATTGCATGTGTGTTATTTCCACAAACCACACATGGATCAACCACTAGAGTCATTGCATGTGTGTTCTTATACTAAAACCAACACTAGAGTCATTGCACGTGTGTTCTTTTCACAAACCACACATGGATCAACCAGTGGTCATTGCATGTGTGTTCTTTTCCACAAACCACACATGGATCCACGAGTGGTCATTGCATGTGTGTTCTTTCCACAAACCACATATGGATCAACCAAGAGTCATTGCATGTGTGTTCTTTCCACAAACCACACATGGATCAACCACTAGAAGAATTGCATGTTTGTTCTTATACTAAAACCACAAACCAGCACTAGAGTCATTGCATGTGTGTTCTTTTCCACAAACCACACATGGATCCACTAGACTCATTGCATGTGTGTTCTTTTCCACAAACAACTTATGGATCAACCAGTGGTCATTGCATGTGTGTTCTTTTCACAAAGCACATGTGGACCCACTAGAGTCATTGCATGTGTGTTCTTATACTAAAACTAGCACTAGAGTCATTGCATGTGTGTTCTATCCACAAACCACACAAGGAACCACCACTGTCATTGCATGTGTGTTCTTTTCACAAACCACACATGGATCAACTACTAGAGTTATTGCATGTGTGTTATTTCCACAAACCACATATGGATCAACCAGTGGTTATTGCGTGTGCGGTCTTTTCCATAAACCACTTATGGATCCATTACACTAATTGCATGTGTGTTATTTCCACAAACCACACATGGATCAACCACTAGAGTCATTGCATGTGTGTTATTTCCACAAACCACACATGGATCAACCACTAGAGTCATTGCATATGTGTTATTTCCACAAAGCACACATGGATCAACCACTAGAGTCATTGCATGTGTGTTCTTTCCACAAACCACACATGGATCAACCACTAGAGTCATTGCATGTTTGTTCTTATACTAAAACCACAAACCAGCACTAGAGTCATTTCATGTGTGTTCTTTTCCACAAACCACACATGGATCCACTAAACTCATTGCATGTGTGTTATTTTCCAGAAACAACTTATGGATCCATCAGTGGTCATTGCATGTGTGTTCGTTCCACAAACCGCATGTGGACCCACTAGAGTCATTGCATGTGTGTTATTTCCACAAACCACACATGGATCAACCACTAGAATCGTTGCATGTGTGTTATTTCCACAAACTACACATGGATCAACCACTAGAGTCATTGCATATGTGTTATTTCCACAAACCACACATGGATCAACCACTACAGTCATTGCATGTGTGTTCTTATACTAAAAGCAATACTAGAGTCATTGCATGTGTGTTCTTTTCACAAACCACACATGGATCAACCACTAGAGTCATTTCATGTGTGTTATTTCCACAAACCACACATGGATCAACTAGTGGTCATTGCATGTGTGTTCTTTTCCACAAACCACACATGGATCCACCAGTGGTCATTGCATGTGTGTTCTTTCCACAAACCACATATGGATCAACCAGAGTCATTGCATGTGTGTTCTTTCCACAAACCACACATGGATCAACCACTAGAGTCATTACATGTTTGTTCTTATAATAAAACCACAAACCAGCACTAGAGTCATTGCATGTGTGTTCTTTTCCACAAACCACACATGGATCCACTAGACTCATTGCATGTGTGTTCTTTTCCACAAACAACTTATGGATCAACCAGTGTTCATTGCATGTGTGTTCTTTTCACAAACCACATGTGAACCCACTAGACTCATTGCATGTGTGTTTTCATACACAAACTACCATTAGAGTCATTGCATATATGTTCTATCCACAAACAACACATGGATCCACCATTGTCATTGCATATGTGTTATTTCCACAAACCACACATGGATCAACCACTAGAGTCATTGCATGTGTGTTCTTTCCACAAACCACATATGGATCAACCAGAGTCATTGCATGTGTGTTCTTTGCACAAACCACACATGGATCAACCACTAGAGTCATTGCATGTTTGTTCTTATACTAAAACCACAAACAAGCACTAGAGTCATTGCATGTGTGTTCTTTTCCACAAACCACACATGGATCCGCTAGACTCATTGCATGTGTGTTCTTTTCAACAAACAACTTATGGATCAACCAGTGGTCATTTCATGTGTGTTCTTTTCACAAACTACATGTGGACCCACTAGAGTCATTGCATGTGTGTTCTTATACTAAAACTAGCACTAGAGTCATTGCATGTGTGTTCTTTTCCATAAACCACTTATGGATCCATTACAGTCATTGGATGTGTGTTATTTCCACAAACCACACATGGATAAACCACTAGTGTCATTGCATGTGTGTTATTTCCACAAACCACACATGGATCAACCACTAGAGTCATTGCATGTGTGTTCTTTCCACAAACCACACATGGATCAACCAGTGGTCATTGCATGTGTGTTCTTTTCCACAAACCACACATGGATCCACCAGTGGTCATTGCATGTGTATTCTTTCCACAAACCACATATGGATCAACCAGAGTCATTGCATGTGTGTTCTTTCCACAAACCACACATGGATCAACCACTAGAAGAATTGCATGTTTGTTCTTATACGAAAACCACAAACCGGCACTAGAGTCATTGCATGTGTGTTCTTTTCCACAAACCACACATGGATCCACTAGACTCATTGCATGTGTGTTCTTTTCCACAAACAACTTATGGATCAACCAGTGGTCATTGCATGTGTGTTCTTTTCACAAACCACATGTGGACCCACTAGAGTCATTGCATGTGTGTTAGTATACTAAAACTAGCACTAGAGTCATTGCATGTGTGTTCTATCCACAAACCACACATGGATCCACCACTGTCATTGCATGTGTGTTCATTTCACAAACCACACATGGATCAACCACTAGAGTCATTGCATGTGTGTTCTTTTCCATAAACCACTTATGGATCCATTACACTCATTGCATGTGTGTTATTTCCATAAACCACACATGGATCAACCACTAGAGTCATTGCATGTGTGTTATTTCCACAAACCACAGATGGATCAACCACTAGATTCATTGCATATGTGTTATTTGCACAAACCACACATGGATCAACCACTAGAGTCATTGCATGTGTCTTCTTTCCACAAACCACACATGGATTAACCACTAGAGTCATTGCATGTTTGTTCTTATACTAAAACCATAAACCAGCACTAGAGTCATTGCATGTGTGTTCTTTTCCACAAACCACACATGGATCCACTAGACTCATTGCATGTGTGTTCTTTTCCACAAACAACTTATGGATCAACCAGTGGTTATTGCATGTGTGTTCTTTTCACAAACCAGATGTGGACCCACTAGAGTCATTGCATGTGTGTTCTTATAATAAAACTAACACTAGAGTCATTGCATGTGTGTTCTATCCGCAAACCACACATGGATCCACCACTATCATTGCATGTGTGTTTTTTCCACAAACCACACATGGATCAACCACTAGAGTCATTGCACCTGTGTTCTTTCCACAAACGACACATGGATCAACCACTAGAGTCATTTCATGTGTGTTATTTCCACAAACCACACATGGATCAACCACTAGCGTCATTGCATGTGAGTTCTTATACTAAAACAGATATTAGAGTCATTGCATGTGTGTTATTTCCACAAACCACGCATGGATCAACCACTTGAGTCATTGCATGTGTGTTATTTCCACAAACCACACATGGATCAACCACTAGAGTCATTGCATGTGTGTTCTTATACTAAAACCAACACTAGAGTCATTGCATGTGTGTTCTTTCCACAAACCACACATGGATCAACCAGTGGTCATTGCATGTGTGTTCTTTTCCACAAACCACACATGGATCCACCAGTGGTCATTGCATGTGTGTTCTTTCCACAAACCACATATGGATCAACCAGAGTCATTGCATGTGTGTTCTTTCCACAAACCACACATGGATCAACCACTAGAATAATTGCATGTTTGTTCTTATACGAAAACCACAAACCGGCACTAGAGTCATTGGATGTGTGTTCTTTTCCATAAACCACACATGGATCCACTAGACTCATTGCATGTGTGTTCTTTTCCACAAACAACTTATGGATCAACCAGTGGTCATTGCATGTGTGTTCTTTTCACAAACCACATGTGGACCCACTAGAGTCATTGCATGTGTGTTAGTATACTAAAACTAGCTCTAGAGTCATTGCATGTGTGTTCTATCCACAAACCACACATTGATCCACCACTGTCATTGCATGTGTGTTCTTTTCACAAACCACACATGGATTAACCACTAGAGTTATTGCATGTGTGTTCTTTCCACAAACCACATATGGATCAACTAGTGGTCATTGCACGTGTGTTCTTTTCCATAAACCACTTATGGATCCATTACACTCATTGCATGTGTGTTATTTCCACAAACCACACATGGATAAACCACTAGTGTCATTGCATGTGTGTTATTTCCACAAACCACACATGGATCAACCACTAGAGTCATTGCATGTGTGTTCTTTCCACAAACCACACATGGATCAACCAGTGGTCATTGCATGTGTGTTCTTTTCCACAAACCACACATGGATCCACCAGTGGTCATTGCATGTGTGTTCTTTCCACAAACCACATATGGATCAACCAGAGTCATTGCATGTGTGTTCTTTCCACAAACCACACATGGATCAACCACTAGAAGAATTGCATGTTTGTTCTTATACGAAAACCACAAACCGGCACTAGAGTCATTGCATGTGTGTTCTTTTCCACAAACCACACATGGATCCACTAGACTCATTGCATGTGTGTTCTTTTCCACAAACAACTTATGGATCAACCAGTGGTCATTGCATGTGTGTTCTTTTCACAAACCACATGTGGACCCACTAGAGTCATTGCATGTGTGTTAGTATACTAAAACTAGCACTAGAATCATTGCATGTGTGTTCTATCCACAAACCACACATGGATCCACCACTGTCATTGCATGTGTGTTCATTTCACAAACCACACATGGATCAACCACTAGAGTCATTGCATGTGTGTTCTTTTCCATAAACCACTTATGGATCCATTACACTCATTGCATGTGTGTTATTTCCATAAACCACACATGGATCAACCACTAGAGTCATTGCATGTGTGTTATTTCCACAAACCACACATGGATCAACCACTAGATTCATTGCATATGTGTTATTTGCACAAACCACACATGGATCAACCACTAGAGTCATTGCATGTGTCTTCTTTCCACAAACCACACATGGATTAACCACTAGAGTCATTGCATGTTTGTTCTTATACTAAAACCATAAACCAGCACTAGAGTCATTGCATGTGTGTTCTTTTCCACAAACCACACATGGATCCACTAGACTCATTGCATGTGTGTTCTTTTCCACAAACAACTTATGGATCAACCAGTGGTCATTGCATGTGTGTTCTTTTCACAAACATGATGTGGACCCACTAGAGTCATTGCATGTGTGTTCTTATAATAAAACTAACACTAGAGTCATTGCATGTGTGTTCTATCCGCAAACCACACATGGATCCACCACTATCATTGCATGTGTGTTTTTTCCACAAACCACACATGGATCAACCATTAGAGTCATTGCACGTGTGTTCTTTCCACAAACGACACATGGATCAACCACTAGAGTCATTTCATGTGTGTTATTTCCACAAACCACACATGGATCAACCACTAGCGTCATTGCATGTGAGTTCTTATACTAAAACAGATATTACAGTCATTGCATGTGTGTTATTTCCACAAACCACGCATGGATCAACCACTTGAGTCATTGCATGTGTGTTATTTCCACAAACCACACATGGATCAACCACTAGAGTCATTGCATGTGTGTTCTTATACTAAAACCAACACTAGAGTCATTGCATGTGTGTTCTTTCCACAAACCACACATGGATCAACCAGTGGTCATTGCATGTGTGTTCTTTTCCACAAACCACACATGGATCCACCAGTGGTCATTGCATGTGTGTTCTTTCCACAAACCACATATGGATCAACCAGAGTCATTGCATGTGTGTTCTTTCCACAAACCACACATGGATCAACCACTAGAATAATTGCATGTTTGTTCTTATACGAAAACCACAAACCGGCACTAGAGTCATTGGATGTGTGTTCTTTTCCATAAACCACACATGGATCCACTAGACTCATTGCATGTGTGTTCTTTTCCACAAACAACTTATGGATCAACCAGTGGTCATTGCATGTGTGTTCTTTTCACAAACCACATGTGGACCCACTAGAGTCATTGCATGTGTGTTAGTATACTAAAACTAGCTCTAGAGTCATTGCATGTGTGTTCTATCCACAAACCACACATTGATCCACCACTGTCATTGCATGTGTGTTCTTTTCACAAACCACACATGGATTAACCACTAGAGTTATTGCATGTGTGTTCTTTCCACAAACCACATATGGATCAACTAGTGGTCATTGCACGTGTGTTCTTTTCCATAAACCACTTATGGATCCATTACACTCATTGCATGTGTGTTATTTCCATAAACCACACATGGATCAACCACTAGAGTCAATGCATGTGTGTTATTTCCACAAACCACACATGGATCAACCACTAGATTCATTGCATATGTGTTATTTCCACAAACCACACATGGATCAACCACTAGAGTCATTGCATGTGTCTTCTTTCCACAAACCACACATGGATTAACCACTAGAGTCATTGCATGTTTGTTCTTATACTAAAACCATAAACCAGCACTAGAGTCATTGCATGTGTGTTGTTTTCCACAAACCACACATGGATCCACTAGACTCATTGCATGTGTGTTCTTTTCCAAAAACAACTTATGGATCCACCAGTGGTCATTGAATGTGTGTTCTTTCCACAAACCACATGTGGACCCACTAGAGTCATTGCATGTGTGTTATTTCCACAAACCACACATGGATCAACCACTAGAGTCATTGCATGTGTGTTATTTCCACAAACCACACATGGATCAACCACTAGAGTCATTGCATATGTGTTATTTCCACAAACCACACATGGATCAACCACTAGAGTCATTTCATGTGTGTTCTTATACTAAAACCAACACTAGAGTCATTGCATGTGTGTTCTTTTCACAAACCACACATGGATCAACCACTAGAGTCATTGCATGTGTTTTATTTCCACAAACCACACATGTATCAACCAATGGTCATTGCATGTGTGTTCTTTTCCACAAACCACACATGGATCCACCAGTGGTCATTGCATGTGTGTTCTTTCCACAAACCACATATGGATCAACCAGAGTCATTCAATGTGTGTTCTTTCCACAAACCACACATGGATCAACCACTAGAAGAATTGCATGTTTGTTATTATACTAAAACCACAAACCAGCACTAGAGTCATTGCATGTGTGTTCTTTTCCACAAACCACACATGGATCCACTAGACTCATTGCATGTGTGTTGTTTTCCACAAACAACTTATTGATCAACCAGTGGTAATTGCATGTGTGTTCTGTTCACAAACCACATGTGGACCCACTTGAGTCATTGCATGTGAGTTCTTATACTAAAACTAGCACTAAGTCATTGCATGTGTGTTCTATCCACAAACAACACATGGATCCACCACTGTCATTGCATGTGTGTTCTTTTCACAAACCACACATGGATCAACCATTAGAGTCATTACATGTTTGTTATTATACCAAAACCACAAACCAGCACTAGAGTCATTGCATGTGTGTTCTTTTCCACAAACCACACATGGATCCACTAGACTCATTGCATGTGTGTTATTTTCCACAAACAACTTATGGATCAACCAGTGGTCATTGCATGTGTGTTCTTTTCACAAACCACATGTGGACCCACTAGAGTCATTGCATGTGTGTTAGTATACTAAAACTAGCTCTAGAGTCATTGCATGTGTGTTCTATCCACAAACCACACATGGATCCACCACTGTCATTGCATGTGTGTTCATTTCACAAACCACACATGGATCAACCACTAGAGTTATTGCATGTGTGTTCTTTCCACAAACCACATATGGATCAACCAGTGGTCATTGCATGTGTGTTCTTTTCCATCAACCACTTATGGATCCATTACACTCATTGCATGTGTGTTATTTCCATAAACCACACCTGGATCAACCACTAGAGTCATTGCATGTGTGTTATTTCCACAAACCACACATGGATCAACCACTAGATTCATTGCATATGTGTTATTTGCACAAACCACACATGGTCAACCACTAGAGTCATTGCATGTGTCTTCTTTCCACAAACCACACATGGATTAACCACTAGAGTCATTGCATGTTTGTTCTTATACTAAAACCATAAACCAGCACTAGAGTCATTGCATGTGTGTTCTTTTCCACAAACCACACATGGATCCACTAGACTCATTGCATGTGTGTTCTTTTCCACAAACAACTTATGGATCAACCAGTGGTCATTGCATGTGTGTTCTTTTCACAAACCAGATGTGGACCCACTAGAGTCATTGCATGTGTGTTCTTATAATAAAACTAACACTAGAGTCATTGCATGTGTGTTCTATCCGCAAACCACACATGGATCCACCACTATCATTGCATGTGTATTTTTTCCACAAACCACACATGGATCAACCACTAGAGTCATTGCATGTGTGTTCTTTCCACAAACAACACATGGATCAACCACTAGAGTCATTTCATGTGTGTTATTTCCACAAACCACACATGGATCAACCACTAGCGTCATTGCATGTGAGTTCTTATACTAAAACAGATATTAGAGTCATTGCATGTGTGTTATTTCCACAAACCACGCATGGATCAACCACTAGAGTCATTGCATGTGTGTTATTTCCACAAACCACACATGGATCAACCACTAGAGTCATTGCATGTGTGTTCTTATACTAAAACCAACACTAGAGTCATTGCATGTGTGTTCTTTCCACAAACCACACATGGATCAACCAGTGGTCATTGCATGTGTGTTCTTTTCCACAAACCACACATGGATCCACCAGTGGTCATTGCATGTGTGTTCTTTCCACAAACCACATATGGATCAACCAGAGTCATTGCATGTGTGTTCTTTCCACAAACCACACATGGATCAACCACTAGAAAAATTGCATGTTTGTTCTTATACGAAAAGCACAAACCGGCACTAGAGTCATTGGATGTGTGTTCTTTTCCATAAACCACACATGGATCCACTAGAATCATTGCATGTGTGTTCTTTTCCACAAACAACTTATGGATCAACCAGTGGTCATTGCATGTGTGTTCTTTTCACAAACCACATGTGGACCCACTAGAGTAATTGCATGTGTGTTAGTATACTAAAACTAGCTCTAGAGTCATTGCATGTGTGTTCTATCCACAAACCACACATTGATCCACCACTGTCATTGCATGTGTGTTCTTTTCACAAACCACACATGGATTAACCACTAGAGTTATTGAATGTGTGTTCTTTCCACAAACCACATATGGATCAACTAGTGGTCATTGCACGTGTGTTCTTTTCCATAAACCACTTATGGATCCATTACACTCATTGCATGTGTGTTATTTCCATAAACCACACATGGATCAACCACTAGAGTCATTGCATGTGTGTTATTTCCACAAACCACATATGGATCAACCACTAGATTCATTGCATATGTGTTATTTCCACAAACCACACATGGATCAACCACTAGAGTCATTGCATGTGTCTTCTTTCCACAAACCACACATGGATTAACCACTAGAGTCATTGCATGTTTGTTCTTATACTAAAACCATAAACCAGCACTAGAGTCATTGCATGTGTGTTGTTTTCCACAAACCACACATGGATCCACTAGACTCATTGCATGTGTGTTCTTTTCCAGAAACAACTTATGGATCCACCAGTGGTCATTGAATGTGTGTTCTTTCCACAAACCACATGTGGACCCACTAGAGTCATTGCATGTGTGTTATTTCCACAAACCACACATGGATCAACCACTAGAGTCATTGCATGTGTGTTATTTCCATAAACCACACATGGATCAACCACTAGAGTCATTGCATATGTGTTATTTCCACAAACCACACATGGATCAACCACTAGAGTCATTTCATGTGTGTTCTTATACTAAAACCAACACTAGAGTCATTGCATGTGTGTTCTTTTCACAAACCACACATGGATCAACCACTAGAGTCATTGCATGTGTTTTATTTCCACAAACCACACATGTATCAACCAATGGTCATTGCATGTGTGTTCTTTTCCACAAACCACACATGGATCCACCAGTGGTCATTGCATGTGTGTTCTTTCCACAAACCACATATGGATCAACCAGAGTCATTGCATGTGTGTTCTTTCCACAAACCACACATGGATCAACCACTAGAAGAATTGCATGTTTGTTATTATACTAAAACCACAAACCAGCACTAGAGTCATTGCATGTGTGTTCTTTTCCACAAACCACACATGGATCCACTAGACTCATTGCATGTGTGTTGTTTTCCACAAACAACTTATTGATCAACCAGTGGTAATTGCATGTGTGTTCTGTTCACAAACCACATGTGGACCCACTTGAGTCATTGCATGTGAGTTCTTATACTAAAACTAGCACTAAGTCATTGCATGTGTGTTCTATCCACAAACAACACATGGATCCACCACTGTCATTGCATGTGTGTTCTTTTCACAAACCACACATGGATCAACCATTAGAGTCATTACATGTTTGTTCTTATACCAAAACCACAAACCAGCACTAGAGTCATTGCATGTGTGTTCTTTTCCACAAACCACAAATGGATCCACTAGACTCATTGCATGTGTGTTCTTTTCCACAAACAACTTATGGATCAACCAGTGGTCATTGCATGTGTGTTCTTTTCACAAACCACACATGGATCAACCAGTGGTCATTGCATGTGTGTTCTTTCCACAAACCATACATGGATCCACCAGTGGTCATTGCATGTGTGTTCTTTCCACAAACCACATATGGATCAACCAGAGTCATTGCATGTGTGTTCTTTCCACAAACCACACATGGATCAACCACTAGAAGAATTGCATGTTTGTTCTTATACGAAAACCACAAACCGGCACTAGAGTCATTGCATGTGTGTTCTTTTCCACAAACCACACGTGGATCCACTAGACTCATTGCATGTGTGTTCTTTTCCACAAACAACTTATGGATCAACCAGTGGTCATTGCATGTGTGTTCTTTTCACAAACCACATGTGGACCCACTAGAGTCATTGCATGTGTGTTAGTATACTAAAACTAGCACTAGAGTCATTGCATATGTGTTCTATCCACAAACCACACATGGATCCACCACTGTCATTGCATGTGTGTTCATTTCACAAACCACACATGGATCAACCACTAGAGTTATTGCATGTGTGTTCTTTCCACAAACCACATATGGATCAACCAGTGGTCATTGCATGTGTGTTCTTTTCCATAAACCACTTATGGATCCATTACACTCATTGCATGTGTGTTATTTCCATAAACCACACATGGATCAACCACTAGAGTCATTGCATGTGTGTTATTTCCACAAACCACACATGGATCAACCACTAGATTCATTGCATATGTGTTATTTGCACAAACCACACATGGATCAACCACTAGAGTCATTGCATGTGTCTTCTTTCCACAAACCACACATGGATTAACCACTAGAGTCATTGCATGTTTGTTCTTATACTAAAACCATAAACCAGCACTAGAGTCATTGCATGTGTGTTCTTTTCCACAAACCACACATGGATCCACTAGACTCATTGCATGTGTGTTCTTTTCCACAAACAACTTATGGATCAACCAGTGGTCATTGCATGTGTGTTCTTTTCACAAACCAGATGTGGACCCACTAGAGTCATTGCATGTGTGTTCTTATAATAAAACTAACACTAGAGTCATTGCATGTGTGTTCTATCCGCAAACCACACATGGATCCACCACTATCATTGCATGTGTGTTTTTTCCACAAACCACACATGGATCAACCACTAGAGTCATTGCATGTGTGTTCTTTCCACAAACGACACATGGATCAACCACTAGAGTCATTTCATGTGTGTTATTTCCACAAACCACACATGGATCAACCACTAGCGTCATTGCATGTGAGTTCTTATACTAAAACAGATATTAGAGTCATTGCATGTGTGTTATTTCCACAAACCACGCATGGATCAACCACTTGAGTCATTGCATGTGTGTTATTTCCACAAACCACACATGGATCAACCACTAGAGTCATTGCATGTGTGTTCTTATACTAAAACCAACACTAGAGTCATTGCACGTGTGTTCTTTTCACAAACCACACATGGATCAACCAGTGGTCATTGCATGTGTGTTCTTTTCCACAAACCACATATGGATCAACCAGTCGTCATTGCATGTGTGTTCTTTTCCATAAACCACTTATGGATCCATTACACTCATTGCATGTGTGTTATTTCCACAAACCACACATGGATCAACCACTAGAGTCATTGCATGTGTGTTATTTCCACAAACCACACATGGATCAACCACTAGAGTCATTGCATATGTGTTATTTCCACAAACCACACATGGATCCACCACTAGAGTCATTGCATGTGTGTTCTTTCCACAAACCACACATGGATCAACCACTAGAGTCATTCCATGTTTGTTCTTATACTAAAACCACAAACCAGCACTAGAGTCATTGCATGTGTGTTCTTTTCCACAAACCACACATGGATCCACTAGACTCATTGCATGTGTGTTCTTTTCCAGAAACAACTTATGGATCCACCAGTGGTCATTCCATGTGTGTTCTTTCCACAAACCGCATGTGGACCCACTAGAGTCATTGCATGTGTGTTATTTCCAGAAACCACACATGGATCAACCACTAGAGTCATTGCATGTGTGTTATTTCCACAAACCATACATGGATCAACCACTAGAGTCATTGCATATGTGTTATTTCCACAAACCACACATGGATCAACCACTACAGTCATTGCATGTGTGTTCTTATACTAAAAGCAATACTAGAGTCATTGCATGTGTGTTCTTTTCACAAAACACACATGGATCAACCACTACAGTCATTGCATGTGTGTTATTTCCACAAACCACACATGGATCAACTAGTGGTCATTGCATGTGTGTTCTTTTCCACAAACCACACATGGATCCACCAGTGGTGATTGCATGTGTGTTGTTTCCACAAACCACATATGGATCTACCAGAGTCATTGCATGTGTGTTCTTTCCACAAACCACAGATGGATCAACCACTAGAGTCATTCCATGTTTGTTCTTATACTAAAACCACAAACCAGCACTAGAGTCATTGCATGTGTGTTCTTTTCCACAAACCACACATGGATCCACTAGACTCATTGCATGTGTGTTCTTTTCCACAAACAACTTGTGGATCAACTAGTGGTCATTGCATGTGTGTTCTTTTCACAAACGACATGTGGACCCACTAGAGTCATTGCATGTGTGTTCTTATACACAAACTAGCACTAGAGTCATTGCATGTGTGTTCTTTTCCATAAACCACTTATGGATCCATTACAGTCATTGCATGTGTGTTATTTCCACAAACCACACATGGATAAACCACTAGAGTCATTGCATGTGTGTTATTTCCACAAACAACACATGGATCAACCACTAGAGTCATTGCATGTGTGTGTTCTTTTCCACAAACCACACATGGATCCACCACTAGAGTCATTGGATGTGTGTTCTTATACTAAAACCAACACTAGAGTCATTGCATGTGTGTTCTTTCCACAAACCACACATGGATCAACGAGTGGTCATTACATGTGTGTTCTTTTCCACAAACCACACATGGATCCACCAGTGGTCATTGCATGTGTGTTCTGTCCACAAACCACATATGGATCAACCAGAGCCATTGCATGTGTGTTCTTTCCACAAACCACACATGGATCAACCACTAGAGTCATTGCATGTTTGTTCTTATACTAAAACCACAAACCAGCACTAGAGTCATTGCATGTCTGTTCTTTTCCACAAACCACACATGGATCCACTAGACTCATTGCATGTGTGTTCTTTTCCACAAACAACTTATGGATCAACCATTCGTTATTGTATGTGTGTTCTTTTCACAAACCACATGTGGAACCACTAGAGTCATTGCATGTGTGTTCTTATACTAAAACTAGCACTAGAGTCATTGCATGTGTGTTCTATCCACAAACCATACATGGATCCACCACTGTCATTGCATGTGTGTTGTTTCCACAAAACACATATGGATCAACCACTAGAGTCATTGCATGTGTGTTCTTATCACAAACCACATATGGATCAACAAGTGGTCATTGCATGTGTGTTCTTTTCCATACAGCACTTATGGATCCATTACAGTTATTTCATGTGTGTTATTTCCACAAACCACACATGGATCAAGCACTAGAGTCATTGCATGTGTGTTATTTCCACAAACCACACATGGATCAACCACTAGAGTCATTGCATGTATGTTATTTCCACAAACCACACATGGATCAACCACTAGAGTCATTGCATGTGTGTTCTTATACTAAAACCAACACTAGAGTCATTGCACGTGTGTTCTTTTCACAAACCACACATGGATCAACCAGTGGTCATTGCATGTGTGTTCTTTTCCACAAACCACACATGGATCCACGAGTGGTCATTGCATGTGTGTTCTTTCCACAAACCACATATGGATCAACCAAGAGTCATTGCATGTGTGTTCTTTCCACAAACCACACATGGATCAACCACTAGAAGAATTGCATGTTTGTTCTTATACTAAAACCACAAACCAGCACTAGAGTCATTGCATGTGTGTTCTTTTCCACAAACCACACATGGATCCACTAGGCTCATTGCATGTGTGTTCTTTTCCACAAACAACTTATGGATCAACCAGTGGTCATTGCATGTGTGTTCTTTTCACAAAGCACATGTGGACCCACTAGAGTCATTGCATGTGTGTTCTCATACTAAAACTAGCACTAGAGTCATTGCATGTGTGTTCTATCCACAAACCACACAAGGAACCACCACTGTCATTGCATGTGTGTTCTTTTCACAAACCACACATGGATCAACCACTAGAGTTATTGCATGTGTGTTATTTCCACAAACCACATATGGATCAACCAGTGGTTATTGCGTGTGCGGTCTTTTCCATAAACCACTTATGGATCCATTACACTAATTGCATGTGTGTTATTTCCACAAACCACACATGGATAAACCTCTAGAGTCATTGCATGTGTGTTATTTCCACAAACCACACATGGATCAACCACTAGAGTCATTGCATGTGTGTTATTTCCACAAACCACACATGGATAAACCTCTAGAGTCATTGCATGTGTATTATTTCCACAAACCACACATGGATCAACCACTAGAGTCATTGCATATGTGTTATTTCCACAAAGCACACATGGATCAACCACTAGAGTCATTGCATGTGTGTTCTTTCCACAAACCACACATGGATCAACCACTAGAGTCATTGCATGTTTGTTCTTATACTAAAACCACAAACCAACACTAGAGTCATTGCATGTGTGTTCTTTTCCACAAACCACACATGGATCCACTAAACTCATTGCATGTGTGTTCTTTTCCAGAAACAACTTATGGATCCATCAGTGGTCATTGCATGTGTGTTCGTTCCACAAACCGCATGTGGACCCACTAGACTCATTGCATGTGTGTTCTTTTCCACAAACAAATTATGGATCAACCGGTGGTCATTGCATGTGTGTTCTTTTCACAAACCACATGTGGACCCACTAGAATCATTGCATGTGTGTTCTTATACTAAAACTAGCACTAGAGTCATTGCATGTGTGTTCTATCCACAAACCACACATGGATCCACCACTGTCATTGCATGTGTGTTCTTTCCACAAAACACATATGGATCAACCACTAGAGTCATTGCATGTGTGTTCTTATCACAAACCACATATGGATCAATAAGTGGTCATTGTATGTGTGTTCTTTTCCATAAAGCACTTATGGATCCATTACAGTTATTGCATGTGTGTTATTTCCACAAACCACACATGGATCAACCACTAGAGTCATTGCATGTATGTTATTTCCACAAACCACACATGGATCAACCACTAGAGTCATTGCATGTGTGTTATTTCTACAAACCAGACATGGATCAACCACTAGAGTCATTGCATGTGTGTTCTTATACTAAAACCAACACTAGAGTCATTGCATGTGTGTTCTTTCCACAAACCACACATGGATCAACCAGTGGTCATTGCATGTGTGTTCTTTTCCACAAACCACACATGGATCCACCAGTGGTCATTGAATGTGTGTTCTTTCCACAAACCACATATGGGTCAACCAGAGTCATTGCATGTGTGTTCTCTCCACAAACCACACATGGATCAACCACTAGAGTCATTGCATGTTTGTTCTTATACTAAAACCGTAAACCAGCACTAGAGTCATTGCATGTGTGTCCTTTTCGACAAACCACAAATGGATCCACTAGACTCATTGCATCTGTGTTCTTTTCCACAAACAACTTATGGATCAACCAGTGGTCATTGCATGTGTGTTCTTTTCACAAACCACATGTGGACCCACTAGAGTCATTGCATGTGTGTTCTTATACTAAAACTAGCACTAAGTCATTGCATGTGTGTGCTATCCACAAACCACACAAGAATCCACCACTGTCATTGCATGTGTGTTCTTTTCACAAACCACACATGGATCAACCACTAGAGTTATTGCATGTGTGTATTTTCCACAAACCACATATGGATCAACCAGTCGTCATTGCATGTGTGTTCTTTTCCATAAACCACTTATGGATCCATTACACTCATTGCATGTGTGTTATTTCCACAAACCACACATGGATCAACCACTAGAGTCATTGCATGTGTGTTATTTCCACAAACCACACATGGATCAACCACTAGAGTCATTGCATATGTGTTATTTCCACAAACCACACATGGATCCACCACTAGAGTCATTGCATGTGTGTTCTTTCCACAAACCACACATGGATCAACCACTAGAGTCATTCCATGTTTGTTCTTATACTAAAAACACAAACCAGCACTAGAGTCATTGCATGTGTGTTCTTTTCCACAAACCACACATGGATCCACTAGACTCATTGCATGTGTGTTCTTTTCCAGAAACAACTTATGGATCCACCAGTGGTCATTCCATGTGTGTTCTTTCCACAAACCGCATGTGGACCCACTAGAGTCATTGCATGTGTGTTATTTCCAGAAACCACACATGGATCAACCACTAGAGTCATTGCATGTGTGTTATTTCCACAAACCATACATGGATCAACCACTAGAGTCATTGCATATGTGTTATTTCCACAAACCACACATGGATCAACCACTACAGTCATTGCATGTGTGTTCTTATACTAAAAGCAATACTAGAGTCATTGCATGTGTGTTCTTTTCACAAAACACACATGGATCAACCACTACAGTCATTGCATGTGTGTTATTTCCACAAACCACACATGGATCAACTAGTGGTCATTGCATGTGCGTTCTTTTCCACAAACCACACATGGATCCACCAGTGGTGATTGCATGTGTGTTGTTTCCACAAACCACATATGGATCTACCAGAGTCATTGCATGTGTGTTCTTTTCACAAACCACACACGGATCAACCAGTGGTCATTGCATGTGTGTTCTTTTCCACAAACCACACATGGATCCACGAGTGGTCATTGCATGTGTGTTCTTTCCACAAACCACATATGGATCAACCAAGAGTCATTGCATGTGTGTTCTTTCCACAAACCACACATGGATCAACCACTAGAAGAATTGCATGTTTGTTCTTATACTAAAACCACAAACTAGCACTAGAGTCATTGCATGTGTGTTCTTTTCCACAAACCACACATGGATCCACTAGACTCATTGCATGTGTGTTCTTTTCCACAAACAACTTATGGATCAACCAGTGGTCATTGCATGTGTGTTCTTTTCACAAAGCACATGTGGACCCACTAGAGTCATTGCATGTGTGTTCTTATACTAAAACTAGCACTAGAGCCATTGCATGTGTGTTCTATCCACAAACCACACAAGGAACCACCACTGTCATTGCATGTGTGTTCTTTTCACAAACCACACATGGATCAACCACTAGAGTTATTGCATGTGTGTTATTTCCACAAACCACATATGGATCAACCAGTGGTTATTGCATGTGCGGTCTATTCCATAAACCACTTATGGATCCATTACACTAATTGCATGTGTGTTATTTCCACAAACCACACATGGATCAACCACTAGAGTCATTGCATGTGTGTTATTTCCACAAACCACACATGGATCAACCACTAGAGTCATTGCATATGTGTTATTTCCACAAAGCACACATGGATCAACCACTAGAGTGATTGCATGTGTGTTCTTTCCACAAACCACACATGGATCAACCACTAGAGTCATTGCATGTTTGTTCTTATACTAAAACCACAAACCAGCACTAGAGTCATTGCATGTGTGTTCTTTTCCACAAACCACACATGGATCCACTAAACTCATTGCATGTGTGTTCTTTTCCAGAAATAACTTATGGATCCATTAGTGGTCATTGCATGTGTGTTCGTTCCACAAACCGCATGTGGACCCACTAGACTCATTGCATGTGTGTTCTTTTCCACAAAAAAATTATGGATCAACCAGTGGTCATTGCATGTGTGTTCTTTTCACAAACCACATGTGGACCCACTAGAATCATTGCATGTGTGTTCTTATATACTAAAACTAGCACTAGAGTCATTGCATGTGTGTTCTATCCACAAACCACACATGGATCCACCACTGTCATTGCATGTGTGTTCTTTCCACAAAACACATATGGATCAACCACTAGAGTCATTGCATGTGTGTTCTTATCACAAACCACATATGGATCAACAAGTGGTCATTGTATGTGTGTTCTTTTCCGTAAAGCACTTATGGATCCATTACAGTTATTGCATGTGTGTTATTTCCACAAACCACACATGGATCAACCACTAGAGTCATTGCATGTGTGTTATTTCCACAAACCACACATGGATCAACCACTAGAGTCATTGCATGTGTGTTATTTCTACAAACCAGACATGGATCAACCACTAGAGTCATTGCATGTGTGTTCTTATACTAAAACCAACACTAGAGTCATTGCATGTGTGTTCTTTCCACAAACCACACATGGATCAACCAGTGGTCATTGCATGTGTGTTCTTTTCCACAAACCACACATGGATCCACCAGTGGTCATTGAATGTGTGTTCTTTCCACAAACCACATATGGGTCAACCAGAGTCATTGCATGTGTGTTCTCTCCACAAACCATACATGGATCAACCACTAGAGTCATTGCATGTTTGTTCTTATACTAAAACCGTAAACCAGCACTAGAGTCATTGCATGTGTGTCCTTTTCGACAAACCACAAATGGATCCACTAGACTCATTGCATGTGTGTTCTTTTCCACAAACAACTTATGGATCAACCAGTGGTCATTGCATGTGTGTTCTTTTCACAAACCACATGTGGACCCACTAGAGTCATTGCATGTGTGTTCTTATACTAAAACTAGCACTAGAGTCATTGCATGTGTGTGCTATCCACAAACCACACAAGAATCCACCACTGTCATTGCATGTGTGTTCTTTTCACAAACCACACATGGATCAACCACTAGAGTTATTGCATGTGTGTATTTTCCACAAACCACATATGGATCAACCAGTCGTCATTGCATGTGTGTTCTTTTCCATAAACCACTTATGGATCCATTACACTCATTGCATGTGTGTTATTTCCACAAACCACACATGGATCAACCACTAGAGTCATTGCATGTGTGTTATTTCCACAAACCACACATGGATCAACCACTAGAGTCATTGCATATGTGTTATTTCCACAAACCACACATGGATCCACCACTAGAGTCATTGCATGTGTGTTCTTTCCACAAACCACACATGGATCAACCACTAGAGTCATTCCATGTTTGTTCTTATACTAAAACCACAAACCAGCACTAGAGTCATTGCATGTGTGTTCTTTTCCACAAACCACACATGGATCCACTAGACTCATTGCATGTGTGTTCTTTTCCAGAAACAACTTATGGATCCACCAGTGGTCATTCCATGTGTGTTCTTTCCACAAACCGCATGTGGACCCACTAGAGTCATTGCATGTGTGTTATTTCCAGAAACCACACATGGATCAACCACTAGAGTCATTGCATGTGTGTTATTTCCACAAACCATACATGGATCAACCACTAGAGTCATTGCATATGTGTTATTTCCACAAACCACACATGGATCAACCACTACAGTCATTGCATGTGTGTTCTTATACTAAAAGCAATACTAGAGTCATTGCATGTGTGTTCTTTTCACAAAACACACATGGATCAACCACTACAGTCATTGCATGTGTGTTATTTCCACAAACCACACATGGATCAACTAGTGGTCATTGCATGTGCGTTCTTTTCCACAAACCACACATGGATCCACCAGTGGTGATTGCATGTGTGTTGTTTCCACAAACCACATATGGATCTACCAGAGTCATTGCATGTGTGTTCTTTTCACAAACCACACACGGATCAACCAGTGGTCATTGCATGTGTGTTCTTTTCCACAAACCACACATGGATCCACGAGTGGTCATTGCATGTGTGTTCTTTCCACAAACCACATATGGATCAACCAAGAGTCATTGCATGTGTGTTCTTTCCACAAACCACACATGGATCAACCACTAGAAGAATTGCATGTTTGTTCTTATACTAAAACCACAAACTAGCACTAGAGTCATTGCATGTGTGTTCTTTTCCACAAACCACACATGGATCCACTAGACTCATTGCATGTGTGTTCTTTTCCACAAACAACTTATGGATCAACCAGTGGTCATTGCATGTGTGTTCTTTTCACAAAGCACATGTGGACCCACTAGAGTCATTGCATGTGTGTTCTTATACTAAAACTAGCACTAGAGCCATTGCATGTGTGTTCTATCCACAAACCACACAAGGAACCACCACTGTCATTGCATGTGTGTTCTTTTCACAAACCACACATGGATCAACCACTAGAGTTATTGCATGTGTGTTATTTCCACAAACCACATATGGATCAACCAGTGGTTATTGCATGTGCGGTCTATTCCATAAACCACTTATGGATCCATTACACTAATTGCATGTGTGTTATTTCCACAAACCACACATGGATCAACCACTAGAGTCATTGCATGTGTGTTATTTCCACAAACCACACATGGATCAACCACTAGAGTCATTGCATATGTGTTATTTCCACAAAGCACACATGGATCAACCACTAGAGTGATTGCATGTGTGTTCTTTCCACAAACCACACATGGATCAACCACTAGAGTCATTGCATGTTTGTTCTTATACTAAAACCACAAACCAGCACTAGAGTCATTGCATGTGTGTTCTTTTCCACAAACCACACATGGATCCACTAAACTCATTGCATGTGTGTTCTTTTCCAGAAATAACTTATGGATCCATTAGTGGTCATTGCATGTGTGTTCGTTCCACAAACCGCATGTGGACCCACTAGACTCATTGCATGTGTGTTCTTTTCCACAAAAAAATTATGGATCAACCAGTGGTCATTGCATGTGTGTTCTTTTCACAAACCACATGTGGACCCACTAGAATCATTGCATGTGTGTTCTTATACTAAAACTAGCACTAGAGTCATTGCATGTGTGTTCTATCCACAAACCACACATGGATCCACCACTGTCATTGCATGTGTGTTCTTTCCACAAAACACATATGGATCAACCACTAGAGTCATTGCATGTGTGTTCTTATCACAAACCACATATGGATCAACAAGTGGTCATTGTATGTGTGTTCTTTTCCGTAAAGCACTTATGGATCCATTACAGTTATTGCATGTGTGTTATTTCCACAAACCACACATGGATCAACCACTAGAGTCATTGCATGTGTGTTATTTCCACAAACCACACATGGATCAACCACTAGAGTCATTGCATGTGTGTTATTTCTACAAACCAGACATGGATCAACCACTAGAGTCATTGCATGTGTGTTCTTATACTAAAACCAACACTAGAGTCATTGCATGTGTGTTCTTTCCACAAACCACACATGGATCAACCAGTGGTCATTGCATGTGTGTTCTTTTCCACAAACCACACATGGATCCACCAGTGGTCATTGAATGTGTGTTCTTTCCACAAACCACATATGGGTCAACCAGAGTCATTGCATGTGTGTTCTCTCCACAAACCATACATGGATCAACCACTAGAGTCATTGCATGTTTGTTCTTATACTAAAACCGTAAACCAGCACTAGAGTCATTGCATGTGTGTCCTTTTCGACAAACCACAAATGGATCCACTAGACTCATTGCATGTGTGTTCTTTTCCACAAACAACTTATGGATCAACCAGTGGTCATTGCATGTGTGTTCTTTTCACAAACCACATGTGGACCCACTAGAGTCATTGCATGTGTGTTCTTATACTAAAACTAGCACTAGAGTCATTGCATGTGTGTGCTATCCACAAACCACACAAGAATCCACCACTGTCATTGCATGTGTGTTCTTTTCACAAACCACACATGGATCAACCACTAGAGTTATTGCATGTGTGTATTTTCCACAAACCACATATGGATCAACCAGTCGTCATTGCATGTGTGTTCTTTTCCATAAACCACTTATGGATCCATTACACTCTTTGCATGTGTGTTATTTCCACAAACCACACATGGATCAACCACTAGAGTCATTGCATGTGTGTTATTTCCACAAACCACACATGGATCAACCACTAGAGTCATTGCATATGTGTTATTTCCACAAACCACACATGGATCCACCACTAGAGTCATTGCATGTGTGTTCTTTCCACAAACCACACATGGATCAACCACTAGAGTCATTCCATGTTTGTTCTTATACTAAAACCACAAACCAGCACTAGAGTCATTGCATGTGTGTTCTTTTCCACAAACCACACATGGATCCACTAGACTCATTGCATGTGAGTTCTTATACTAAAACAGATATTAGAGTCATTGCATGTGTGTTATTTCCACAAACCACGCATGGATCAACCACTAGAGTCATTGCATGTGTGTTATTTCCACAAACCACACATGGATCAACCACTAGAGTCATTGCATGTGTGTTCTTATACTAAAACCAACACTAGAGTCATTGCATGTGTGTTCTTTCCACAAACCACACATGGATCAACCAGTGGTCATTGCATGTGTGTTCTTTTCCACAAACCACACATGGATCCACCAGTGGTCATTGCATGTGTGTTCTTTCCACAAACCACATATGGATCAACCAGAGTCATTGCATGTGTGTTCTTTCCACAAACCACACATGGATCAACCACTAGAAAAATTGCATGTTTGTTCTTATACGAAAACCACAAACCGGCACTAGAGTCATTGGATGTGTGTTCTTTTCCATAAACCACACATGGATCCACTAGAATCATTGCATGTGTGTTCTTTTCCACAAACAACTTATGGATCAACCAGTGGTCATTGCATGTGTGTTCTTTTCACAAACCACATGTGGACCCACTAGAGTAATTGCATGTGTGTTAGTATACTAAAACTAGCTCTAGAGTCATTGCATGTGTGTTCTATCCACAAACCACACATTGATCCACCACTGTCATTGCATGTGTGTTCTTTTCACAAACCACACATGGATTAACCACTAGAGTTATTGCATGTGTGTTCTTTCCACAAACCACATATGGATCAACTAGTGGTCATTGCACGTGTGTTCTTTTCCATAAACCACTTATGGATCCATTACACTCATTGCATGTGTGTTATTTCCATAAACCACACATGGATCAACCACTAGAGTCATTGCATGTGTGTTATTTCCACAAACCACACATGGATCAACCACTAGATTCATTGCATATGTGTTATTTCCACAAACCACACATGGATCAACCACTAGAGTCATTGCATGTGTCTTCTTTCCACAAACCACACATGGATTAACCACTAGAGTCATTGCATGTTTGTTCTTATACTAAAACCATAAACCAGCACTAGAGTCATTGCATGTGTGTTGTTTTCCACAAACCACACATGGATCCACTAGACTCATTGCATGTGTGTTCTTTTCCAGAAACAACTTATGGATCCACCAGTGGTCATTGAATGTGTGTTCTTTCCACAAACCACATGTGGACCCACTAGAGTCATTGCATGTGTGTTATTTCCACAAACCACACATGGATCAACCACTAGAGTCATTGCATGTGTGTTATTTCCACAAACCACACATGGATCAACCACTAGAGTCATTGCATATGTGTTATTTCCACAAACCACACATGGATCAACCACTAGAGTCATTTCATGTGTGTTCTTATACTAAAACCAACACTAGAGTCATTGCATGTGTGTTCTTTTCACAAACCACACATGGATCAACCACTAGAGTCATTGCATGTGTTTTATTTCCACAAACCACACATGTATCAACCAATGGTCATTGCATGTGTGTTCTTTTCCACAAACCACACATGGATCCACCAGTGGTCATTGCATGTGTGTTCTTTCCACAAACCACATATGGATCAACCAGAGTCATTGCATGTGTGTTCTTTCCACAAACCACACATGGATCAACCACTAGAAGAATTGCATGTTTGTTATTATACTAAAACCACAAACCAGCACTAGAGTCATTGCATGTGTGTTCTTTTCCACAAACCACACATGGATCCACTAGACTCATTGCATGTGTGTTGTTTTCCACAAACAACTTATGGATCAACCAGTGGTAATTGCATGTGTGTTCTGTTCACAAACCACATGTGGACCCACTTGAGTCATTGCATGTGAGTTCTTATACTAAAACTAGCACTAAGTCATTGCATGTGTGTTCTATCCACAAACAACACATGGATCCACCACTGTCATTGCATGTGTGTTCTTTTCACAAACCACACATGGATCAACCATTAGAGTCATTACATGTTTGTTCTTATACCAAAACCACAAACCAGCACTAGAGTCATTGCATGTGTGTTCTTTTCCACAAACCACAAATGGATCCACTAGACTCATTGCATGTGTGTTCTTTTCCACAAACAACTTATGGATCAACCAGTGGTCATTGCATGTGTGTTCTTTTCACAAACCACACATGGATCAACCAGTGGTCATTGCATGTGTGTTCTTTCCACAAACCATACATGGATCCACCAGTGGTCATTGCATGTGTGTTCTTTCCACAAACCACATATGGATCAACCAGAGTCATTGCATGTGTGTTCTTTCCACAAACCACACATGGATCAACCACTAGAAGAATTGCATGTTTGTTCTTATACGAAAACCACAAACCGGCACTAGAGTCATTGCATGTGTGTTCTTTTCCACAAACCACACGTGGATCCACTAGACTCATTGCATGTGTGTTCTTTTCCACAAACAACTTATGGATCAACCAGTGGTCATTGCATGTGTGTTCTTTTCACAAACCACATGTGGACCCACTAGAGTCATTGCATGTGTGTTAGTATACTAAAACTAGCACTAGAGTCATTGCATATGTGTTCTATCCACAAACCACACATGGATCCACCACTGTCATTGCATGTGTGTTCATTTCACAAACCACACATGGATCAACCACTAGAGTTATTGCATGTGTGTTCTTTCCACAAACCACATATGGATCAACCAGTGGTCATTGCATGTGTGTTCTTTTCCATAAACCACTTATGGATCCATTACACTCATTGCATGTGTGTTATTTCCATAAACCACACATGGATCAACCACTAGAGTCATTGCATGTGTGTTATTTCCACAAACCACACATGGATCAACCACTAGATTCATTGCATATGTGTTATTTGCACAAACCACACATGG
This sequence comes from Avena sativa, assembly GCA_916181665.1. NCBI lineage: Eukaryota > Viridiplantae > Streptophyta > Magnoliopsida > Poales > Poaceae > Avena > Avena sativa. The sequence continues at coordinate 63,707,879 of OV702287.1, read as the reverse complement.
ATCAACCACTAGAGTCATTCCATGTGTCTTCTTTCCACAAACCACACATGGATTAACCACTAGAGTCATTGCATGTTTGTTCTTATACTAAAACCACAAACCAGCACTAGAGTCATTGCATGTGTGTTCTTTTCCACAAACCACACATGGATCCACTAGACTCATTGCATGTGTGTTCTTTTCCACAAACAACTTATGGATCAACCAGTGGTCATTGCATGTGTGTTCTTTTCACAAACCAGATGTGGACCCACTAGAGTCATTGAATGTGTGTTCTTATAATAGAACTAACACTAGAGTCATTGCATGTGTGTTCTATCCGCAAACCACACATGGATCCACCACTATCATTGCATGTGTGTTTTTTCCACAAACCACACATGGATCAACCACTAGAGTCATTGCATGTGTGTTCTTTCCACAAACGACACATGGATCAACCACTAGAGTCATTTCATGTGTGTTATTTCCACAAACCACACATGGATCAACCACTAGCGTCATTGCATGTGAGTTCTTATACTAAAACAGATATTAGAGTCATTGCATGTGTGTTATTTCCACAAACCACGCATGGATCAACCACTTGAGTCATTGCATGTGTGTTATTTCCACAAACCACACATGGATCAACCACTAGAGTCATTGCATGTGTGTTCTTATACTAAAACCAACACTAGAGTCATTGCACGTGTGCTCTTTTCACAAACCACACATGGATCAACCAGTGGTCATTGCATGTGTGTTCTTTTCCACAAACCACATATGGATCAACCAGTCGTCATTGCATGTGTGTTCTTTTCCATAAACCACTTATGGATCCATTACACTCATTGCATGTGTGTTATTTCCACAAACCACACATGGATCAACCACTAGAGTCATTGCATGTGTGTTATTTCCACAAACCACACATGGATCAACCACTAGAGTCATTGCATATGTGTTATTTCCACAAACCACACATGGATCCACCACTAGAGTCATTGCATGTGTGTTCTTTCCACAAACCACACATGGATCAACCACTAGAGTCATTCCATGTTTGTTCTTATACTAAAACCACAAACCAGCACTAGAGTCATTGCATGTGTGTTCTTTTCCACAAACCACACATGGATCCACTAGACTCATTGCATGTGTGTTCTTTTCCAGAAACAACTTATGGATCCACCAGTGGTCATTCCATGTGTGTTCTTTCCACAAACCGCATGTGGACCCACTAGAGTTATTGCATGTGTGTTATTTCCAGAAACCACACATGGATCAACCACTAGAGTCATTGCATGTGTGTTATTTCCACAAACCATACATGGATCAACCACTAGAGTCATTGCATATGTGTTATTTGCACAAACCACACATGGATCAACCACTACAGTCATTGCATGTGTGTTCTTATACTAAAAGCAATACTAGAGTCATTGCATGTGTGTTCTTTTCACAAAACACACATGGATCAACCACTACAGTCATTGCATGTGTGTTATTTCCACAAACCACACATGGATCAACTACTGGTCATTGCATGTGTGTTCTTTTCCACAAACCACACATGGATCCACCAGTGGTGATTGCATGTGTGTTGTTTCCACAAACCACATATGGATCTACCAGAGTCATTGCATGTGTGTTCTTTCCACAAACCACAGATGGATCAACCACTAGAGTCATTCCATGTTTGTTCTTATACTAAAACCACAAACCAGCACTAGAGTCATTGCATGTGTGTTCTTTTCCACAAACCACACATGGATCCACTAGACTCATTGCATGTGTGTTCTTTTCCACAAACAACATGTGGATCAACTAGTGGTCATTGCATGTGTGTTCTTTTCACAAACGACATGTGGACCCACTAGAGTCATTGCATGTGTGTTCTTATACACAAACTAGCACTAGAGTCATTGCATGTGTGTTCTTTTCCATAAACCACTTATGGATCCATTACAGTCATTGCATGTGTGTTATTTCCACAAACCACACATGGATAAACCACTAGAGTCATTGCATGTGTGTTATTTCCACAAACAACACATGGATCAACCACTGGAGTCATTGCATGTGTGTGTTCTTTTCCACAAACCACACATGGATCCACCACTAGAGTCATTGGATGTGTGTTCTTATACTAAAACCAACACTAGAGTCATTGCATGTGTGTTCTTTCCACAAACCACACATGGATCAACGAGTGGTCATTACATGTGTGTTCTTTTCCACAAACCACACATGGATCCACCAGTGGTCATTGCATGTGTGTTGTTTCCACAAACCACATATGGATCAACCAGAGCCATTGCATGTGTGTTCTTTCCACAAACCACACATGGATCAACCACTAGAGTCATTGCATGTTTGTTCTTATACTAAAACCACAAACCAGCACTAGAGTCATTGCATGTCTGTTCTTTTCCACAAACCACACATGGATCCACTAGACTCATTGCATGTGTGTTCTTTTCCACAAACAACTTATGGATCAACCATTCGTTATTGTATGTGTGTTCTTTTCACAAACCACATGTGGAACCACTAGAGTCATTGCATGTGTGTTCTTATACTAAAACTAGCACTAGAGTCATTGCATGTGTGTTCTATCCACAAACCATACATGGATCCACCACTGTCATTGCATGTGTGTTGTTTCCACAAAACACATATGGATCAACCACTAGAGTCATTGCATGTGTGTTCTTATCACAAACCACATATGGATCAACAAGTGGTCATTGCATGTGTGTTCTTTTCCATACAGCACTTATGGATCCATTACAGTTATTTCATGTGTGTTATTTCCACAAACCACACATGGATCAAGCACTAGAGTCATTGCATGTGTGTTATTTCCACAAACCACACATGGATCAACCACTAGAGTCATTGCATGTGTGTTATTTCCACAAACCACACATGGATCAACCACTAGAGTCATTGCATGTGTGTTCTTATACTAAAACCAACACTAGAGTCATTGCACGTGTGTTCTTTTCACAAACCACACATGGATCAACCAGTGGTCATTGCATGTGTGTTCTTTTCCACAAACCACACATGGATCCACGAGTGGTCATTGCATGTGTGTTCTTTCCACAAACCACATATGGATCAACCAAGAGTCATTGCATGTGTGTTCTTTCCACAAACCACACATGGATCAACCACTAGAAGAATTGCATGTTTGTTCTTATACTAAAACCACAAACCAGCACTAGAGTCATTGCATGTGTGTTCTTTTCCACAAACCACACATGGATCCACTAGACTCATTGCATGTGTGTTCTTTTCCACAAACAACTTATGGATCAACCAGTGGTCATTGCATGTGTGTTCTTTTCACAAAGCACATGTGGACCCACTAGAGTCATTGCATGTGTGTTCTCATACTAAAACTAGCACTAGAGTCATTGCATGTGTGTTCTATCCACAAACCACACAAGGAACCACCACTGTCATTGCATGTGTGTTCTTTTCACAAACCACACATGGATCAACCACTAGAGTTATTGCATGTGTGTTATTTCCACAAACCACATATGGATCAACCAGTGGTTATTGCGTGTGCGGTCTTTTCCATAAACCACTTATGGATCCATTACACTAATTGCATGTGTGTTATTTCCACAAACCACACATGGATAAACCACTAGAGTCATTGCATGTGTGTTATTTCCACAAACCACACATGGATCAACCACTAGAGTCATTGCATATGTGTTATTTCCACAAAGCACACATGGATCAACCACTAGAGTCATTGCATGTGTGTTCTTTCCACAAACCACACATGGATCAACCACTAGAGTCATTGCATGTTTGTTCTTATACTAAAACCACAAACCAGCACTAGAGTCATTGCATGTGTGTTCTTTTCCACAAACCACACATGGATCCACTAAACTCATTGCATGTGTGTTCTTTTCCAGAAACAACTTATGGATCCATCAGTGGTCATTGCATGTGTGTTCGTTCCACAAACCGCATGTGGACCCACTAGACTCATTGCATGTGTGTTCTTTTCCACAAACAAATTATGGATCAACCGGTGGTCATTGCATGTGTGTTCTTTTCACAAACCACATGTGGACCCACTAGAATCATTGCAAGTGTGTTCTTATACTAAAACTAGCACTAGAGTCATTGCATGTGTGTTCTATCCACAAACCACACATGGATCCACCACTGTCATTGCATGTGTGTTCTTTCCACAAAACACATATGGATCAACCACTAGAGTCATTGCATGTGTGTTCTTATCACAAACCACATATGGATCAATAAGTGGTCATTGTATGTGTGTTCTTTTCCATAAAGCACTTATGGATCCATTACAGTTATTGCATGTGTGTTATTTCCACAAACCACACATGGATCAACCACTAGAGTCATTGCATGTGTGTTATTTCCACAAACCACACATGGATCAACCAGTAGAGTCATTGCATGTGTGTTATTTCTACAAACCAGACATGGATCAACCACTAGAGTCATTGCATGTGTGTTCTTATACTAAAACCAACACTAGAGTCATTGCATGTGTGTTCTTTCCACAAACCACACATGGATCAACCAGTGGTCATTGCATGTGTGTTCTTTTCCACAAACCACACATGGATCCACCAGTGGTCATTGAATGTGTGTTCTTTCCACAAACCACATATGGGTCAACCAGAGTCATTGCATGTGTGTTCTCTCCACAAACCACACATGGATCAACCACTAGAGTCATTGCATGTTTGTTCTTATACTAAAACCGTAAACCAGCACTAGAGTCATTGCATGTGTGTCCTTTTCGACAAACCACAAATGGATCCACTAGACTCATTGCATCTGTGTTCTTTTCCACAAACAACTTATGGATCAACCAGTGGTCATTGCATGTGTGTTCTTTTCACAAACCACATGTGGACCCACTAGAGTCATTGCATGTGTGTTCTTATACTAAAACTAGCACTAAGTCATTGCATGTGTGTGCTATCCACAAACCACACAAGAATCCACCACTGTCATTGCATGTGTGTTCTTTTCACAAACCACACATGGATCAACCACTAGAGTTATTGCATGTGTGTATTTTCCACAAACCACATATGGATCAACCAGTCGTCATTGCATGTGTGTTCTTTTCCATAAACCACTTATGGATCCATTACACTCATTGCATGTGTGTTATTTCCACAAACCACACATGGATCAACCACTAGAGTCATTGCATGTGTGTTATTTCCACAAACCACACATGGATCAACCACTAGAGTCATTGCATATGTGTTATTTCCACAAACCACACATGGATCCACCACTAGAGTCATTGCATGTGTGTTCTTTCCACAAACCACACATGGATCAACCACTAGAGTCATTCCATGTTTGTTCTTATACTAAAACCACAAACCAGCACTAGAGTCATTGCATGTGTGTTCTTTTCCACAAACCACACATGGATCCACTAGACTCATTGCATGTGTGTTCTTTTCCAGAAACAACTTATGGATCCACCAGTGGTCATTCCATGTGTGTTATTTCCACAAACCGCATGTGGACCCACTAGAGTCATTGCATGTGTGTTATTTCCAGAAACCACACATGGATCAACCACTAGAGTCATTGCATGTGTGTTATTTCCACAAACCATACATGGATCAACCACTAGAGTCATTGCATATGTGTTATTTCCACAAACCACACATGGATCAACCACTACAGTCATTGCATGTGTGTTCTTATACTAAAAGCAATACTAGAGTCATTGCATGTGTGTTCTTTTCACAAAACACACATGGATCAACCACTACAGTCATTGCATGTGTGTTATTTCCACAAACCACACATGGATCAACTAGTGGTCATTGCATGTGTGTTCTTTTCCACAAACCACACATGGATCCACCAGTGGTGATTGCATGTGTGTTGTTTCCACAAACCACATATGGATCTACCAGAGTCATTGCATGTGTGTTCTTTTCACAAACCACACACGGATCAACCAGTGGTCATTGCATGTGTGTTCTTTTCCACAAACCACACATGGATCCACGAGTGGTCATTGCATGTGTGTTCTTTCCACAAACCACATATGGATCAACCAAGAGTCATTGCATGTGTGTTCTTTCCACAAACCACACATGGATCAACCACTAGAAGAATTGCATGTTTGTTCTTATACTAAAACCACAAACTAGCACTAGAGTCATTGCATGTGTGTTCTTTTCCACAAACCACACATGGATCCACTAGACTCATTGCATGTGTGTTCTTTTCCACAAACAACTTATGGATCAACCAGTGGTCATTGCATGTGTGTTCTTTTCACAAAGCACATGTGGACCCACTAGAGTCATTGCATATGTGTTCTTATACTAAAACTAGCACTAGAGCCATTGCATGTGTGTTCTATCCACAAACCACACAAGGAACCACCACTGTCATTGCATGTGTGTTCTTTTCACAAACCACACATGGATCAACCACTAGAGTTATTGCATGTGTGTTATTTCCACAAACCACATATGGATCAACCAGTGGTTATTGCATGTGCGGTCTATTCCATAAACCACTTATGGATCCAATACACTAATTGCATGTGTGTTATTTCCACAAACCACACATGGATCAACCACTAGAGTCATTGCATGTGTGTTATTTCCACAAACCACACATGGATCAACCACTAGAGTCATTGCATATGTGTTATTTCCACAAAGCACACATGGATCAACCACTAGAGTGATTGCATGTGTGTTCTTTCCACAAACCACACATGGATCAACCACTAGAGTCATTGCATGTTTGTTCTTATACTAAAACCACAAACCAGCACTAGAGTCATTGCATGTGTGTTCTTTTCCACAAACCACACATGGATCCACTAAACTCATTGCATGTGTGTTCTTTTCCAGAAATAACTTATGGATCCATTAGTGGTCATTGCATGTGTGTTCGTTCCACAAACCGCATGTGGACCCACTAGACTCATTGCATGTGTGTTCTTTTCCACAAAAAAATTATGGATCAACCAGTGGTCATTGCATGTGTGTTCTTTTCACAAGCCACATGTGGACCCACTAGAATCATTGCATGTGTGTTCTTATACTAAAACTAGCACTAGAGTCATTGCATGTGTGTTCTATCCACAAACCACACATGGATCCACCACTGTCATTGCATGTGTGTTCTTTCCACAAAACACATATGGATCAACCACTAGAGTCATTGCATGTGTGTTCTTATCACAATCCACATATGGATCAACAAGTGGTCATTGTATGTGTGTTCTTTTCCGTAAAGCACTTATGGATCCATTACAGTTATTGCATGTGTGTTATTTCCACAAACCACACATGGATCAACCACTAGAGTCATTGCATGTGTGTTATTTCCACAAACCACACATGGATCAACCACTAGAGTCATTGCATGTGTGTTATTTCTACAAACCAGACATGGATCAACCACTAGAGTCATTGCATGTGTGTTCTTATACTAAAACCAACACTAGAGTCATTGCATGTGTGCTCTTTCCACAAACCACACATGGATCAACCAGTGGTCATTGCATGTGTGTTCTTTTCCACAAACCACACATGGATCCACCAGTGGTCATTGAATGTGTGTTCTTTCCACAAACCACATATGGGTCAACCAGAGTCATTGCATGTGTGTTCTCTCCACAAACCACACATGGATCAACCACTAGAGTCATTGCATGTTTGTTCTTATACTAAAACCGTAAACCAGCACTAGAGTCATTGCATGTGTGTCCTTTTCGACAAACCACAAATGGATCCACTAGACTCATTGCATGTGTGTTCTTTTCCACAAACAACTTATGGATCAACCAGTGGTCATTGCATGTGTGTTCTTTTCACAAACCACATGTGGACCCACTAGAGTCATTGCATGTGTGTTCTTATACTAAAACTAGAACTAGAGTCATTGCATGTGTGTGCTATCCACAAACCACACAAGAATCCACCACTGTCATTGCATGTGTGTTCTTTTCACAAACCACACATGGATCAACCACTAGAGTTATTGCATGTGTGTATTTTCCACAAACCACATATGGATCAACCAGTCGTCATTGCATGTGTGTTCTTTTCCATAAACCACTTATGGATCCATTACACTCTTTGCATGTGTGTTATTTCCACAAACCACACATGGATCAACCACTAGAGTCATTGCATGTGTGTTATTTCCACAAACCACACATGGATCAACCACTAGAGTCATTGCATATGTGTTATTTCCACAAACCACACATGGATCCACCACTAGAGTCATTGCATGTGTGTTCTTTCCACAAACCACACATGGATCAACCACTAGAGTCATTCCATGTTTGTTCTTATACTAAAACCACAAACCAGCACTAGAGTCATTGCATGTGTGTTCTTTTCCACAAACCACACATGGATCCACTAGACTCATTGCATGTGTGTTCTTTTCCAGAAACAACTTATGGATCCACCAGTGGTCATTCCATGTGTGTTCTTTCCACAAACCGCATGTGGACCCACTAGAGTCATTGCATGTGTGTTATTTCCAGAAACCACACATGGATCAACCACTAGAGTCATTGCATGTGTGTTATTTCCACAAACCATACATGGATCAACCACTAGAGTCATTGCATATGTGTTATTTCCACAAACCACACATGGATCAACCACTACAGTCATTGCATGTGTGTTCTTATACTAAAAGCAATACTAGAGTCATTGCATGTGTGTTCTTTTCACAAAACACACATGGATCAACCACTACAGTCATTGCATGTGTGTTATTTCCACAAACCACACATGGATCAACTAGTGGTCATTGCATGTGTGTTCTTTTCCACAAACCACACATGGATCCACCAGTGGTGATTGCATGTGTGTTGTTTCCACAAACCACATATGGATCAACCAGAGTCATTGCATGTGTGTTCTTTCCACAAACCACAGATGGATCAACCACTAGAGTCATTCCATGTTTGTTCTTATACTAAAACCACAAACCAGCACTAGAGTCATTGCATGTGTGTTCTTTTACACAAACCACACATGGATCCACTAGACTCATTGCATGTGTGTTCTTTTCCACAAACAACTTGTGGATCAACTAGTGGTCATTGCATGTGTGTTCTTTTCACAAACGACATGTGGACCCACTAGAGTCATTGCATGTGTGTTCTTATACACAAACTAGCACTAGAGTCATTGCATGTGTGTTATTTTCCATAAACCACTTATGGATCCATTACAGTCATTGCATGTGTGTTATTTCCACAAACCACACATGGATAAACCACTAGAGTCATTGCATGTGTGTTATTTCCACAAACAACACATGGATCAACCACTAGAGTCATTGCATGTGTGTGTTCTTTTCCACAAACCACACATGGATCCACCACTAGAGTCATTGGATGTGTGTTCTTATACTAAAACCGACACTAGAGTCATTGCATGTTTGTTCTTTCCACAAACCACACATGGATCAACGAGTGGTCATTACATGTGTGTTCTTTTCCACAAACCACACATGGATCCACCAGTGGTCATTGCATGTGTGTTCTGTCCACAAACCACATCTGGATCAACCAGAGCCATTGCATGTGTGTTCTTTCCACAAACCACACATGGATCAACCACTAGAGTCATTGCATGTTTGTTCTTATACTAAAACCACAAACCAGCACTAGAGTCATTGCATGTCTGTTCTTTTCCACAAACCACACATGGATCCACTAGACTCATTGCATGTGTGTTCTTTTCCACAAACAACTTATGGATCAACCAGTCGTTATTGTATGTGTGTTCTTTTCACAAACCACATGTGGAACCACTAGAGTCATTGCATGTGTGTTCTTATACTAAAACTAGCACTAGAGTCATTGCATGTGTGTTCTATCCACAAACCATACATGGATCCACCACTGTCATTGCATGTGTGTTGTTTCCACAAAACACATATGGATCAACCACTAGAGTCATTGCATGTGTGTTCTTATCACAAACCACATATGGATCAACAAGTGGTCATTGCATGTGTGTTCTTTTCCATACAGCACTTATGGATCCATTACAGTTATTGCATGTGTGTTATTTCCACAAACCACACATGGATCAAGCACTAGAGTCATTGCATGTGTGTTATTTCCACAAACCACACATGGATCAACCACTAGAGTCATTGCATGTGTGTTATTTCCACAAACCACACATGGATCAACCACTAGAGTCATTGCATGTGTGTTCTTATACTAAAACCAACACTAGAGTCATTGCACGTGTGTTCTTTTCACAAACCACACATGGATCAACCAGTGGTCATTGCATGTGTGTTCTTTTCCACAAACCACACATGGATCCACGAGTGGTCATTGCATGTGTGTTCTTTCCACAAACCACATATGGATCAACCAAGAGTCATTGCATGTGTGTTCTTTCCACAAACCACACATGGATCAACCACTAGAAGAATTGCATGTTTGTTCTTATACTAAAACCACAAACCAGCACTAGAGTCATTGCATGTGTGTTCTTTTCCACAAACCACACATGGATCCACTAGACTCATTGCATGTGTGTTCTTTTCCACAAACAACTTATGGATCAACCAGTGGTCATTGCATGTGTGTTCTTTTCACAAAGCACATGTGGACCCACTAGAGTCATTGCATGTGTGTTCTTATACTAAAACTAGCACTAGAGTCATTGCATGTGTGTTCTATCCACAAACCACACAAGGAACCACCACTGTCATTGCATGTGTGTTCTTTTCACAAACCACACATGGATCAACCACTAGAGTTATTGCATGTGTGTTATTTCCACAAACCACATATGGATCAACCAGTGGTTATTGCGTGTGCGGTCTTTTCCATAAACCACTTATGGATCCATTACACTAATTGCATGTGTGTTATTTCCACAAACCACACATGGATCAACCACTAGAGTCATTGCATGTGTGTTATTTCCACAAACCACACATGGATCAACCACTAGAGTCATTGCATATGTGTTATTTCCACAAAGCACACATGGATCAACCACTAGAGTCATTGCATGTGTGTTCTTTCCACAAACCACACATGGATCAACCACTAGAGTCATTGCATGTTTGTTCTTATACTAAAACCACAAACCAGCACTAGAGTCATTGCATGTGTGTTCTTTTCCACAAACCACACATGGATCCACTAAACTCATTGCATGTGTGTTATTTTCCAGAAACAACTTATGGATCCATCAGTGGTCATTGCATGTGTGTTCGTTCCACAAACCGCATGTGGACCCACTAGAGTCATTGCATGTGTGTTATTTCCACAAACCACACATGGATCAACCACTAGAATCGTGGCATGTGTGTTATTTCCACAAACTACACATGGATCAACCACTAGAGTCATTGCATATGTGTTATTTCCACAAACCACACATGGATCAACCACTACAGTCATTGCATGTGTGTTCTTATACTAAAAGCAATACTAGAGTCATTGCATGTGTGTTCTTTTCACAAACCACACATGGATCAACCACTAGAGTCATTTCATGTGTGTTATTTCCACAAACCACACATGGATCAACTAGTGGTCATTGCATGTGTGTTCTTTTCCACAAACCACACATGGATCCACCAGTGGTCATTGCATGTGTGTTCTTTCCACAAACCACATATGGATCAACCAGAGTCATTGCATGTGTGTTCTTTCCACAAACCACACATGGATACCCACTAGAGTCATTACATGTTTGTTCTTATAATAAAACCACAAACCAGCACTAGAGTCATTGCATGTGTGTTCTTTTCCACAAACCACACATGGATCCACTAGACTCATTGCATGTGTGTTCTTTTCCACAAACAACTTATGGATCAACCAGTGTTCATTGCATGTGTGTTCTTTTCACAAACCACATGTGAACCCACTAGACTCATTGCATGTGTGTTTTCATACACAAACTACCATTAGAGTCATTGCATATATGTTCTATCCACAAACAACACATGGATCCACCATTGTCATTGCATATGTGTTATTTCCACAAACCACACATGGATCAACCACTAGAGTCATTGCATGTGTGTTCTTTCCACAAACCACATATGGATCAACCAGAGTCATTGCATGTGTGTTCTTTGCACAAACCACACATGGATCAACCACTAGAGTCATTGCATGTTTGTTCTTATACTAAAACCACAAACAAGCACTAGAGTCATTGCATGTGTGTTCTTTTCCACAAACCACACATGGATCCGCTAGACTCATTGCATGTGTGTTCTTTTCAACAAACAACTTATGGATCAACCAGTGGTCATTTCATGTGTGTTCTTTTCACAAACTACATGTGGACCCACTAGAGTCATTGCATGTGTGTTCTTATACTAAAACTAGCACTAGAGTCATTGCATGTGTGTTCTTTTCCATAAACCACTTATGGATCCATTACAGTCATTGGATGTGTGTTATTTCCACAAACCACACATGGATAAACCACTAGTGTTATTGCATGTGTGTTATTTCCACAAACCACACATGGATCAACCACTAGAGTCATTGCATGTGTGTTATTTCCACAAACCACACATGGATAAACCACTAGAGTAATTGTATGTGTGTTCTTATACTAAAACCAACACTAGAGTAATTGCATGTGTGTTCTTTCCACAAACCACACATGGATCAACCAGTGGTCATTGCATGTGTGTTCTTTTCCACAAACCACACATGGATCCACCAGTGGTCATTGCATGTGTGTTCTTTCCACAAACCACATATGGATCAACCAGAGTCATTGCATGTGTGTTCTTTCCACAAACCACACATGGATCAACCACTAGAAGAATTGCATGTTTGTTCTTATACGAAAACCACAAACCGGCACTAGAGTCATTGCATGTGTGTTCTTTTCCACAAACCACACATGGATCCACTAGACTCATTGCATGTGTGTTCTTTTCCACAAACAACTTATGGATCAACCAGTGGTCATTGCATGTGTGTTCTTTTCACAAACCACATGTGGACCCACTAGAGTCATTGCATGTGTGTTAGTATACTAAAACTAGCACTAGAGTCATTGCATGTGTGTTCTATCCACAAACCACACATGGATCCACCACTGTCATTGCATGTGTGTTCATTTCACAAACCACACATGGATCAACCACTAGAGTCATTGCATGTGTGTTCTTTTCCATAAACCACTTATGGATCCATTACACTCATTGCATGTGTGTTATTTCCATAAACCACACATGGATCAACCACTAGAGTCATTGCATGTGTGTTATTTCCACAAACCACACATGGATCAACCACTAGATTCATTGCATATGTGTTATTTGCACAAACCACACATGGATCAACCACTAGAGTCATTGCATGTGTCTTCTTTCCACAAACCACACATGGATTAACCACTAGAGTCATTGCATCTTTGTTCTTATACTAAAACCATAAACCAGCACTAGAGTCATTGCATGTGTGTTCTTTTCCACAAACCACACATGGATCCACTAGACTCATTGCATGTGTGTTCTTTTCCACAAACAACTTATGGATCAACCAGTGGTCATTGCATGTGTGTTCTTTTCACAAACCAGATGTGGACCCACTAGAGTCATTGCATGTGTGTTCTTATAATAAAACTAACACTAGAGTCATTGCATGTGTGTTCTATCCGCAAACCACACATGGATCCACCACTATCATTGCATGTGTGTTTTTTCCACAAACCACACATGGATCAACCACTAGAGTCATTGCACGTGTGTTCTTTCCACAAACGACACATGGATCAACCACTAGAGTCATTTCATTTGTGTTATTTCCACAAACCACACATGGATCAACCACTAGCGTCATTGCATGTGAGTTCTTATACTAAAACAGATATTAGAGTCATTGCATGTGTGTTATTTCCACAAACCACGCATGGATCAACCACTTGAGTCATTGCATGTGTGTTATTTCCACAAACCACACATGGATCAACCACTAGAGTCATTGCATGTGTGTTCTTATACTAAAACCAACACTAGAGTCATTGCATGTGTGTTCTTTCCACAAACCACACATGGATCAACCAGTGGTCATTGCATGTGTGTTCTTTTCCACAAACCACACATGGATCCACCAGTGGTCATTGCATGTGTGTTCTTTCCACAAACCACATATGGATCAACCAGAGTCATTGCATGTGTGTTCTTTCCACAAACCACACATGGATCAACCACTAGAATAATTGCATGTTTGTTCTTATACGAAAACCACAAACTGGCACTAGAGTCATTGGATGTGTGTTCTTTTCCATAAACCACACATGGATCCACTAGACTCATTGCATGTGTGTTCTTTTACACAAACAACTTATGGATCAACCAGTGGTCATTGCATGTGTGTTCTTTTCACAAACCACATGTGGACCCACTAGAGTCATTGCATGTGTGTTAGTATACTAAAACTAGCTCTAGAGTCATTGCATGTGTGTTCTATCCACAAACCACACATTGATCCACCACTGTCATTGCATGTGTGTTCTTTTCACAAACCACACATGGATTAACCACTAGAGTTATTGCATGTGTGTTCTTTCCACAAACCACATATGGATCAACTAGTGGTCATTGCACGTGTGTTCTTTTCCATAAACCACTTATGGATCCATTACACTCATTGCATGTGTGTTATTTCCATAAACCACACATGGATCAACCACTAGAGTCAATGCATGTGTGTTATTTCCACAAACCACACATGGATCAACCACTAGATTCATTGCATATGTGTTATTTCCACAAACCACACATGGATCAACCACTAGAGTCATTGCATGTGTCTTCTTTCCACAAACCACACATGGATTAACCACTAGAGTCATTGCATGTTTGTTCTTATACTAAAACCATAAACCAGCACTAGAGTCATTGCATGTGTGTTGTTTTCCACAAACCACACATGGATCCACTAGACTCATTGCATGTGTGTTCTTTTCCAAAAACAACTTATGGATCCACCAGTGGTCATTGAATGTGTGTTCTTTCCACAAACCACATGTGGACCCACTAGAGTCATTGCATGTGTGTTATTTCCACAAACCACACATGGATCAACCACTAGAGTCATTGCATGTGTGTTATTTCCACAAACCACACATGGATCAACCACTAGAGTCATTGCATATGTGTTATTTCCACAAACCACACATGGATCAACCACTAGAGTCATTTCATGTGTGTTCTTATACTAAAACCAACACTAGAGTCATTGCATGTGTGTTCTTTTCACAAACCACACATGGATCAACCACTAGAGTCATTGCATGTGTTTTATTTCCACAAACCACACATGTATCAACCAATGGTCATTGCATGTGTGTTCTTTTCCACAAACCACACATGGATCCACCAGTGGTCATTGCATGTGTGTTCTTTCCACAAACCACATATGGATCAACCAGAGTCATTGCATGTGTGTTCTTTCCACAAACCACACATGGATCAACCACTAGAAGAATTGCATGTTTGTTATTATACTAAAACCACAAACCAGCACTAGAGTCATTGCATGTGTGTTCTTTTCCACAAACCACACATGGATCCACTAGACTCATTGCATGTGTGTTGTTTTCCACAAACAACTTATGGATCAACCAGTGGTAATTGCATGTGTGTTCTGTTCACAAACCACATGTGGACCCACTTGAGTCATTGCATGTGAGTTCTTATACTAAAACTAGCACTAAGTCATTGCATGTGTGTTCTATCCACAAACAACACATGGATCCACCACTGTCATTGCATGTGTGTTCTTTTCACAAACCACACATGGATCAACCATTAGAGTCATTACATGTTTGTTCTTGTACCAAAACCACAAACCAGCACTAGAGTCATTGCATGTGTGTTCTTTTCCACAAACCACACATGGATCCACTAGACTCATTGCATGTGTGTTCTTTTCCACAAACAACTTATGGATCAACCAGTGGTCATTGCATGTGTGTTCTTTTCACAAACCACATGTGGACCCACTAGAGTCATTGCATGTGTGTTAGTATACTAAAACTAGCTCTAGAGTCATTGCATGTGTGTTCTATCCACAAACCACACATGGATCCACCACTGTCATTGCATGTGTGTTCATTTCACAAACCACACATGGATCAACCACTAGAGTTATTGCATGTGTGTTCTTTCCACAAACCACATATGGATCAACCAGTGGTCATTGCATGTGTGTTCTTTTCCATAAACCACTTATGGATCCATTACACTCATTGCATGTGTGTTATTTCCATAAACCACACCTGGATCAACCACTAGAGTCATTGCATGTGTGTTATTTCCACAAACCACACATGGATCAACCACTAGATTCATTGCATATGTGTTATTTGCACAAACCACACATGGTCAACCAGTAGAGTCATTGCATGTGTCTTCTTTCCACAAACCACACATGGATTAACCACTAGAGTCATTGCATGTTTGTTCTTATACTAAAACCATAAACCAGCACTAGAGTCATTGCATGTGTGTTCTTTTCCACAAACCACACATGGATCCACTAGACTCATTGCATGTGTGTTCTTTTCCACAAACAACTTATGGATCAACCAGTGGTCATTGCATGTGTGTTCTTTTCACAAACCAGATGTGGACCCACTAGAGTCATTGCATGTGTGTTCTTATAATAAAACTAACACTAGAGTCATTGCATGTGTGTTCTATCCGCAAACCACACATGGATCCACCACTATCATTGCATGTGTATTTTTTCCACAAACCACACATGGATCAACCACTAGAGTCATTGCATGTGTGTTCTTTCCACAAACAACACATGGATCAACCACTAGAGTCATTTCATGTGTGTTATTTCCACAAACCACACATGGATCAACCACTAGCGTCATTGCATGTGAGTTCTTATACTAAAACAGATATTAGAGTCATTGCATGTGTGTTATTTCCACAAACCACGCATGGATCAACCACTAGAGTCATTGCATGTGTGTTATTTCCACAAACCACACATGGATCAACCACTAGAGTCATTGCATGTGTGTTCTTATACTAAAACCAACACTAGAGTCATTGCATGTGTGTTCTTTCCACAAACCACACATGGATCAACCAGTGGTCATTGCATGTGTGTTCTTTTCCACAAACCACACATGGATCCACCAGTGGTCATTGCATGTGTGTTCTTTCCACAAACCACATATGGATCAACCAGAGTCATTGCATGTGTGTTCTTTCCACAAACCACACATGGATCAACCACTAGAATAATTGCATGTTTGTTCTTATACGAAAACCACAAACCGGCACTAGAGTCATTGGATGTGTGTTCTTTTCCATAAACCACACATGGATCCACTAGACTCATTGCATGTGTGTTCTTTTCCACAAACAACTTATGGATCAACCAGTGGTCATTGCATGTGTGTTCTTTTCACAAACCACATGTGGACCCACTAGAGTCATTGCATGTGTGTTAGTATACTAAAACTAGCTCTAGAGTCATTGCATGTGTGTTCTATCCACAAACCACACATTGATCCACCACTGTCATTGCATGTGTGTTCTTTTCACAAACCACACATGGATTAACCACTAGAGTTATTGCATGTGTGTTCTTTCCACAAACCACATATGGATCAACTAGTGGTCATTGCACGTGTGTTCTTTTCCATAAACCACTTATGGATCCATTACACTCATTGCATGTGTGTTATTTCCATAAACCACACATGGATCAACCACTAGAGTCATTGCATGTGTGTTATTTCCACAAACCACACATGGATCAACCACTAGATTCATTGCATATGTGTTATTTCCACAAACCACACATGGATCAACCACTAGAGTCATTGCATGTGTCTTCTTTCCACAAACCACACATGGATTAACCACTAGAGTCATTGCATGTTTGTTCTTATACTAAAACCATAAACCAGCACTAGAGTCATTGCATGTGTGTTGTTTTCCACAAACCACACATGGATCCACTAGACTCATTGCATGTGTGTTCTTTTCCAGAAACAACTTATGGATCCACCAGTGGTCATTGAATGTGTGTTCTTTCCACAAACCACATGTGGACCCACTAGAGTCATTGCATGTGTGTTATTTCCACAAACCACACATGGATCAACCACTAGAGTCATTGCATGTGTGTTATTTCCACAAACCACACATGGATCAACCACTAGAGTCATTGCATATGTGTTATTTCCACAAACCACACATGGATCAACCACTAGAGTCATTTCATGTGTGTTCTTATACTAAAACCAACACTAGAGTCATTGCATGTGTGTTCTTTTCACAAACCACACATGGATCAACCACTAGAGTCATTGCATGTGTTTTATTTCCACAAACCACACATGTATCAACCAATGGTCATTGCATGTGTGTTCTTTTCCACAAACCACACATGGATCCACCAGTGGTCATTGCATGTGTGTTCTTTCCACAAACCACATATGGATCAACCAGAGTCATTGCATGTGTGTTCTTTCCACAAACCACACATGGATCAACCACTAGAAGAATTGCATGTTTGTTATTATACTAAAACCACAAACCAGCACTAGAGTCATTGCATGTGTGTTCTTTTCCACAAACCACACATGGATCCACTAGACTCATTGCATGTGTGTTGTTTTCCACAAACAACTTATGGATCAACCAGTGGTAATTGCATGTGTGTTCTGTTCACAAACCACATGTGGACCCACTTGAGTCATTGCATGTGAGTTCTTATACTAAAACTAGCACTAAGTCATTGCATGTGTGTTCTATCCACAAACAACACATGGATCCACCACTGTCATTGCATGTGTGTTCTTTTCACAAACCACACATGGATCAACCATTAGAGTCATTACATGTTTGTTCTTATACCAAAACCACAAACCAGCACTAGAGTCATTGCATGTGTGTTCTTTTCCACAAACCACAAACGAATCCACTAGACTCATTGCATGTGTGTTCTTTTCCACAAACAACTTATGGATCAACCAGTGGTCATTGCATGTGTGTTCTTTTCACAAACCACACATGGATCAACCAGTGGTCATTGCATGTGTGTTCTTTCCACAAACCATACATGGATCCACCAGTGGTCATTGCATGTGTGTTCTTTCCACAAACCACATATGGATCAACCAGAGTCATTGCATGTGTGTTCTTTCCACAAACCACACATGGATCAACCACTAGAAGAATTGCATGTTTGTTCTTATACGAAAACCATAAACCGGCACTAGAGTCATTGCATGTGTGTTCTTTTCCACAAACCACACGTGGATCCACTAGACTCATTGCATGTGTGTTCTTTTCCACAAACAACTTATGGATCAACCAGTGGTCATTGCATGTGTGTTCTTTTCACAAACCACATGTGGACCCACTAGAGTCATTGCATGTGTGTTAGTATACTAAAACTAGCACTAGAGTCATTGCATATGTGTTCTATCCACAAACCACACATGGATCCACCACTGTCATTGCATGTGTGTTCATTTCACAAACCACACATGGATCAACCACTAGAGTTATTGCATGTGTGTTCTTTCCACAAACCACATATGGATCAACCAGTGGTCATTGCATGTGTGTTCTTTTCCATAAACCACTTATGGATCCATTACACTCATTGCATGTGTGTTATTTCCATAAACCACACATGGATCAACCACTAGAGTCATTGCATGTGTGTTATTTCCACAAACCACACATGGATCAACCACTAGATTCATTGCATATGTGTTATTTGCACAAACCACACATGGATCAACCACTAGAGTCATTGCATGTGTCTTCTTTCCACAAACCACACATGGATTAACCACTAGAGTCATTGCATGTTTGTTCTTATACTAAAACCATAAACCAGCACTAGAGTCATTGCATGTGTGTTCTTTTCCACAAACCACACATGGATCCACTAGACTCATTGCATGTGTGTTCTTTTCCACAAACAACTTATGGATCAACCAGTGGTCATTGCATGTGTGTTCTTTTCACAAACCAGATGTGGACCCACTAGAGTCATTGCATGTGTGTTCTTATAATAAAACTAACACTAGAGTCATTGCATGTGTGTTCTATCCGCAAACCACACATGGATCCACCACTATCATTGCATGTGTGTTTTTTCCACAAACCACACATGGATCAACCACTAGAGTCATTGCATGTGTGTTCTTTCCACAAACGACACATGGATCAACCACTAGAGTCATTTCATGTGTGTTATTTCCACAAACCACACATGGATCAACCACTAGCGTCATTGCATGTGAGTTCTTATACTAAAACAGATATTAGAGTCATTGCATGTGTGTTATTTCCACAAACCACGCATGGATCAACCACTTGAGTCATTGCATGTGTGTTATTTCCACTAACCACACATGGATCAACCACTAGAGTCATTGCATGTGTGTTCTTATACTAAAACCAACACTAGATCATTGCATGTGTGTTCTTTCCACAAACCACACATGGATCAACCAGTGGTCATTGCATGTGTGTTCTTTTCCACAAACCACACATGGATCCACCAGTGGTCATTGCATGTGTGTTCTTTCCACAAACCACATATGGATCAACCAGGTCATTGCATGTCTGTTCTTTCCACAAACCACACATGGATCAACCACTAGAATAATTGCATGTTTGTTCTTATACGAAAACCACAAACCGGCACTAGAGTCATTGGATGTGTGTTCTTTTCCATAAACCACACATGGATCCACTAGACTCATTGCATGTGTGTTCTTTTCCACAAACAACTTATGGATCAACCAGTGGTCATTGCATGTGTGTTCTTTTCACAAACCACATGTGGACCCACTAGAGTCATTGCATGTGTGTTAGTATACTAAAACTAGCTCTAGAGTCATTGCATGTGTGTTCTATCCACAAACCACACATTGATCCACCACTGTCATTGCATGTGTGTTCTTTTCACAAACCACACATGGATTAACCACTAGAGTTATTGCATGTGTGTTCTTTCCACAAACCACATATGGATCAACTAGTGGTCATTGCACGTGTGTTCTTTTCCATAAACCACTTATGGATCCATTACACTCATTGTATGTGTGTTATTTCCATAAACCACACATGGATCAACCACTAGAGTCATTGCATGTGTGTTATTTCCACAAACCACACATGGATCAACCACTAGATTCATTGCATATGTGTTATTTCCACAAACCACACATGGATCAACCACTAGAATCATTGCATGTGTCTTCTTTCCACAAACCACACATGGATTAACCACTAGAGTCATTGCATGTTTGTTCTTATACTAAAACCATAAACCAGCACTAGAGTCATTGCATGTGTGTTGTTTTCCACAAACCACACATGGATCCACTAGACTCATTGCATGTGTGTTCTTTTCCAGAAACAACTTATGGATCCACCAGTGGTCATTGAATTTGTGTTCTTTCCACAAACCACATGTGGACCCACTAGAGTCATTGCATGTGTGTTATTTCCACAAACCACACATGGATCAACCACTAGAGTCATTGCATGTGTGTTATTTCCACAAACCACACATGGATCAACCACTAGAGTCATTGCATATGTGTTATTTCCACAAACCACACATGGATCAACCACTAGAGTCATTTCATGTGTGTTCTTATACTAAAACCAACACTAGAGTCATTGCATGTGTGTTCTTTTCACAAACCACACATGGATCAACCACTAGAGTCATTGCATGTGTTTTATTTCCACAAACCACACATGTATCAACCAATGGTCATTGCATGTGTGTTCTTTTCCACAAACCACACATGGATCCACCAGTGGTCATTGCATGTGTGTTCTTTCCACAAACCACATATGGATCAACCAGAGTCATTGCATGTGTGTTCTTTCCACAAACCACACATGGATCAACCACTAGAAGAATTGCATGTTTGTTATTATACTAAAACCACAAACCAGCACTAGAGTCATTGCATGTGTGTTCTTTTCCACAAACCACACATGGATCCACTAGACTCATTGCATGTGTGTTGTTTTCCACAAACAACTTATGGATCAACCAGTGGTAATTGCATGTGTGTTCTGTTCACAAACCACATGTGGACCCACTTGAGTCATTGCATGTGAGTTCTTATACTAAAACTAGCACTAAGTCATTGCATGTGTGTTCTATCCACAAACAACACATGGATCCACCACTGTCATTGCATGTGTGTTCTTTTCACAAACCACACATGGATCAACCATTAGAGTCATTACATGTTTGTTCTTATACCAAAACCACAAACCAGCACTAGAGTCATTGCATGTGTGTTCTTTTCCACAAACCACACATGGATCCACTAGACTCATTGCATGTGTGTTCTTTTCCACAAACAACTTATGGATCAACCAGTGGTCATTGCATGTGTGTTCTTTTCACAAACCACATGTGGACCCACTAGAGTCATTGCATGTGTGTTAGTATACTAAAACTAGCTCTAGAGTCATTGCATGTGTGTTCTATCCACAAACCACACATGGATCCACCACTGTCATTGCATGTGTGTTCATTTCACAAACCACACATGGATCAACCACTAGAGTTATTGCATGTGTGTTCTTTCCACAAACCACATATGGATCAACCAGTGGTCATTGCATGTGTGTTCTTTTCCATAAACCACTTATGGATCCATTACACTCATTGCATGTGTGTTATTTCCATAAACCACACATGGATCAACCACTAGAGTCATTGCATGTGTGTTATTTGCACAAACCACACATGGATCAACCACTAGATTCATTGCATATGTGTTATTTGCACAAACCACACATGGATCAACCACTAGAGTCATTGCATGTGTCTTCTTTCCACAAACCACACATGGATTAACCACTAGAGTCATTGCATGTTTGTTCTTATACTAAAACCATAAACCGGCACTAGAGTCATTACATGTGTGTTCTTTTCCACAAACCACACATGGATCCACTAGACTCATTGCATGTGTGTTCTTTTCCACAAACAACTTATGGATCAACCAGTGGTCATTGCATGTGTGTTCTTTTCACAAACCAGATGTGGACCCACTAGAGTCATTGCATGTGTGTTCTTATAATAAAACTAACACTAGAGTCATTGCATGTGTGTTCTATCCGCAAACCACACATGGATCCACCACTATCATTGCATGTGTGTTTTTTCCACAAACCACACATGGATCAACCACTAGAGTCATTGCATGTGTGTTCTTTCCACAAACGACACATGGATCAACCACTAGAGTCATTTCATGTGTGTTATTTCCACAAACCACACATGGATCAACCACTAGCGTCATTGCATGTGAGTTCTTATACTAAAACAGATATTAGAGTCATTGCATGTGTGTTATTTCCACAAACCACGCATGGATCAACCACTAGAGTCATTGCATTTGTGTTATTTCCACAAACCACACATGGATCAACCACTAGAGTCATTGCATGTGTGTTCTTATACTAAAACCAACACTAGAGTCATTGCATGTGTGTTCTTTCCACAAACCACACATCGATCAACCAGTGGTCATTGCATGTGTGTTCTTTTCCACAAACCACACATGGATCCACCAGTGGTCATTGCATGTGTGTTCTTTCCACAAACCACATATGGATCAACCAGAGTCATTGCATGTGTGTTCTTTCCACAAACCACACATGGATCAACCACTAGAATAATTGCATGTTTGTTCTTATACGAAAACCACAAACCGGCACTAGAGTCATTGGATGTGTGTTCTTTTCCATAAACCACACATGGATCCACTAGACTCATTGCATGTGTGTTCTTTTCCACAAACAACTTATGGATCAACCAGTGGTCATTGCATGTGTGTTCTTTTCACAAACCACATGTGGACCCACTAGAGTCATTGCATGTGTGTTAGTATACTAAAACTAGCTCTAGAGTCATTGCATGTGTGTTCTATCCACAAACCACACATTGATCCACCACTGTCATTGCATGTGTGTTCTTTTCACAAACCACACATGGATTAACCACTAGAGTTATTGCATGTGTGTTCTTTCCACAAACCACATATGGATCAACTAGTGGTCATTGCACGAGTGTTCTTTTCCATAAACCACTTATGGATCCATTACACTCATTGCATGTGTGTTATTTCCATAAACCACACATGGATCAACCACTAGAGTCATTGCATGAGTTTTATTTCCACAAACCACACATGGATCAACCACTAGATTCATTGCATATGTGTTATTTCCACAAACCACACATGGATCAACCACTAGAGTCATTGCATGTGTCTTCTTTCCACAAACCACACATGGATTAACCACTAGAGTCATTGCATGTTTGTTCTTATACTAAAACCATAAACCAGCACTAGAGTCATTGCATGTGTGTTCTTTTCCACAAACCACACATGGATCCACTAGACTCATTGCATGTGTGTTCTTTTCCACAAACAACTTATGGATCAACCAGTGGTCATTGCATGTGTGTTCTTTTCACAAACCAGATGTGGACCCACTAGAGTCATTGCATGTGTGTTCTTATAATAAAACTAACACTAGAGTCATTGCATGTGTGTTCTATCCGCAAACCACACATGGATCCACCACTATCATTGCATGTGTATTTTTTCCACAAACCACACATGGATCAACCACTAGAGTCATTGCATGTGTGTTCTTTCCACAAACGACACATGGATCAACCACTAGAGTCATTTCATGTGTGTTATTTCCACAAACCACACATGGATCAACCACTAGCGTCATTGCATGTGAGTTCTTATACTAAAACTGTAAGATCCCTCCTTTGTAAAGGAAAAGATCCCTGTGATTGCAATGCTAGTCCCTGGATCAATGCTAGCATCCACAGTTTAAGATGAAGTACACAGATACAAAGGTCGTTTATTACAGTCATTCCAGAGATAAAACATAGTCTTTTACAACTCATGGCCAAAGGCCTAATACAAGAGTTTTATGGAATATGTAATTAAACATAAGTCTTCGTCTTCATGTGCCACAGGCAAGCATGTTGAGTGTAGACTCATGACTCCTATTCATCATCAGAATAACCTGCAACATCATAAGTTACAGCCATAGAGGGTCAATACTTTGGAATAGTATTGGCAAGTGATACTTTAGTATATTTTAAGTGGACTATAATACTATATGCATTTGGCTGGTGGAGCTTAGGCTTGCATTGCTCAAAATAGATTTTTCCTTAACTTTTTTGAAAACACTAAGTTTTTGCTTGGCACAAAACTCCCAAGGCATCTATCAATCAAAGACTCTAGATCCACTCAGGGCATCTACCAATCAATGACTGAAGATCCTTTTACCCTTGTTCACCCACAAGTTTTATTTTGAAATTGGAGTGATGAGATTCTTGAAGCTTCCATGTCTTGATGCTCAAATTGTCCTTTACCAGGGACATGGCTAAGTACTTAGGTTTTACACTCTGCAGAGGTGGTGCACTTTCCCCACAAGCCTTGGTTTCCCAAGACATGATCCTTCAGTAGCCTTTCCTTAGTCAAATGGACGCGCTCCAACCTGTCATCCCATCTACCACCCACTGTCCAAGAGACTAAGTTCCAGCATCCTAAGATCATGGCAGAGCCCATATTACCAAGTGGTTGCACTTGAAGCTTCTCAACATTTGACAACTCAAATCTCTTTGTTCCTGGGTGGCCATCCACAAGTGAGATACACAAGGTTCACCAGTACCCCTGGCCTTGTGTAACCACTCAACATATCCCATTCTTTCCATTCCACCCAGGTGATTCATTAACTTAGTTGTTTTGTTAAATAAAAACAAGTCCTTAGACTTAGAATATTTTTCCATAGTGTGAATATATAAACCACCCTTGTTTTCTAGTAGCTAGGCTAAGCATGGCATGGCAACTTATCCTTAGGGAATTTTCCTAGCAATTCTAGCATTCTATTCTAAATAGGATTTCCCATCATCAATTGACAAAAGTAGCATGCAAGACCTAACAAAAATATATCTAATGAAAGTATAAAATATAGGTATGGAATATTCATGAAGATATCACTTGCCTTGGTAGTGTGGAGAGTAGCACTCGTCACAATCACAATCACTAGCAAAATCTACACACAAAGTTGTAGCACACAATTACACACAAATATATACAAACAAGAAATAGTATGAATGCATGCATGCATGAATCTACCAAGTGATGATTTTTGAAAAACTTAACCAAGCAAGTGCATGAATACAGAAAATAAACAAGTCACAAAATAGCCAAGATAATCTTAAATAACCCTAAAACAAAATACTAAACTAAATCTATACTCAAAAAGGCCTCAAACAAGTTTCTGTAATTTAAGCCAAACTAATGGTTACTATTTGCTAAACAAAAAGGATAGGCAGAAAGGGTTTGTTTTTCTGAATCCAACGGTATAAAGTTTGCAAAATTCCAACGTGGCATTCAAAAGATATTGGCATTTGAAATCTGGATCAAAATCTATTTTTAAATTCTATTTCCAGATCTTAACCTAGCCACGCGTCATGTTCTTATTCGCCCGTACCGGTTCGTCTGGATCGAGTGATACAGACCGCTGGATCTAAAGGGGCAGGTGCGGCTCAGATCAACGCGTACCCCTTCGATTAGTCATTCTATCTAAGCCATCAGATGCAGATCTAACGGTTCCTATCGACCTGGCCAGAAACTGGCGGCGGAGCGGTGGCTACCGGCGGCGGAACTGTCGGTCGATGACGTTGCCGATGATGCAGGAGGTAAGTGAGATCGAGGAGTAGCTTACCGGGCTCAGGAGGTCCGGGCGAAGCTCGTCGTACTTGCGGTTGGTCAAGGGGCGCTCGGGGCTGTCCTAGATTGCTCGCCGGAGTTGCTGTGGGCGGCGGTTGCGTCGGGTGGTCGTCATGGACGTTGCTGTGGATCACCCCAAGGCAAAGCGAGGACACGGTTAGATTCACAGAGTGGAGACAGAGTCGTGTGCGTGAACTAGAAAGCGCGGGGCGGTCTGTACCTACCGGGAAAACTCGTCGGAGTTGGTGTCGCCGTCGGTGCTCGCGGTGTCAAGTGGAACCGGCGACCTGGGGCAGTACAGGACGGACTAGTGAGGTCAGGAGATGCGCAAAGATACATTGAGTCAGATTGTAAGAATGAGAGGCAGAGGGGAGCTCTGGACTCACCGGAATTGATCGCCGGAGAGGCTCTGTCTGCGGTGGGGCAAAGCTGATTGAGGACAGCCTGGTGGCGGAGTGAGTGAGGTGTTTGGGGGAAAAAGATCGCGAGGCAGAGAGGGTCTTATAGCCGGGGAATCGACAGGAAACGCTCGAGGATAAATGCCCATTTACGCCGCGCCATTACCGGCCATCACTGCTGCAGCGACGTGGTCGCAGGCGCGGTCTGGGGAAGACGAGGACGACGTGGGCTGGGCCCGCTCGTCAGCGAAGTGTGCGAGGTGGCGGTGGGGTCTGTCTGTCAGCGACTTAACGCGTGCGCTCGCGCGTGTGAGAAGGAAAAGGAGATCCCCGGGTGGGCTTGCTGGGCTCGATTTGCTGCTGGGCCAGATTCTGGCCGCGCGGCCTTTTTCTTTTGAGAATTCCTTTTCTTTTTCTAAATTCATTTTCTGGATAGAATTTGATATGAATTCAAATCCTTTTGAATTCAAACTGCTTTGAGGATTTTTTTGCAGGGTTCTGTGGGTTCAAAAACGAGTCAGATGACCATGTGGTTACTAGCAAGGGCTTGGTCAAGCTTAGGTTTTGAAATAAACAGAGACTTTGTCTCTTTGTCTCTAGTTTGAAATAGGGTTTAGAAAATATTTCTAAATTTTGAATCTTGGGTAAAAAGCTTCACCTAGTCTTTCCATCAATGGAGGCAAGCAAACAAGTACCTAAGCATTCAAATCTCTAAGGGTGATGGCCAATTGAGTTGAATTTGCACACATGAAATCATAGCTCAAACTTCTGTCTCTAAATGATTTTGAGAAAAACCCTATATGAATGAATGATGCAAGAATGATATGAATGAGTTTTGAAATATGATTTTTGGGATGTTACAAATCTAACCCCCTTAAAATGAATCTCGCCCTCGAGATTCGGATTGGCTAGCAAAATAGGTGAGGATGGTCTTTCCGAAGATCGTCTTCTCTTTCCCATGTTGCTTCTTCTTCGGAATGATGGTTCCATTGTACTTTGCAAAACCTGATGGTCTTTGTCCTTGTGACTCTTTCTGCGGTCTCAAGTATCTTGACAGGCTTTTCTTCATAGGTGAGATCACTTTCTAGTTGAACTTCTTCCAAAGATATGGTATCTTTCAAAGATGTTTCTTCCATTTCTGGGTGACATTTCTTGAGCTGGCTCACATGAAAAACATTATGGACTGCTAATAAAGATGCTGGCAGTTCGATTTCATATGCAGCTTCTCCCTTGCGACTTAGAATGTTGAAGGGTCCAACATATCTTGGTGCTAACTTTCCTTTGACACCAAATCTTTTTACTCCACGAAGTGGTGATACTCTAAGATAAGCTCTATCCCCAACTTCGTAAGTGACTTCTCTACGCTTAGCATCTGCGTAGCTTTTTTGTCGAGATTGTGCTATCTTCAATCTGTCTCTAACCAATTTGACCTTTTCTTCGGCGTCTTTGATAAGATCTGGTCCAAACAAACTTCTTTCTCCTACACCATTCCATAGCAATGGGGTGGTACACTTCCTTCCGTAGAGAAACTCGAATGGTGCCATCCCAATACTAGATTGGTGACTGTTGTTGTAAGAGAACTCTGCGTAAGGCAGACTTTTATCCCAACTTGCTCCATAGTCTAGGGCACATTCCCTCAACATGTCTTCAAGAATTTGATTAGTCCTTTCTGTTTGTCCATCAGTTTGAGGATGAAAAGCAGTGCTGAATTCCAACCTCGTTCCTAGAGATTCATGAAGTTGTCTCCAAAAGTGAGAAGTGAACTGAGTTCCTCTATCAGACACAATACTCTTAGGTACTCCGTGAAGGCATACAATTCTACTCATGTAGATTTTGGCTAACTTGGCACTTGTATAAGTTGTCTTTACGGGTATAAAATGAGCCACTTTAGTTAGGCGATCCACTACTACCCATATGGAATCATACCCTGACCTGGTCCTTGGTAATCCGGTAATGAAATCCATACCAATATTTTCCCACTTCCATTCAGGAATAGGCATTGGTTGAAGCAAACCTGCTAGTTTCTGATGTTCCGCTTTCACTCTACTACACACATCACACAAAGCAATGTGTTCGGAGATGTCCCTTTTAAGATTGTTCCACCAAAATCTTTCTTTCATATCCATGTACATTTTGGTGTTTCCCGGGTGAATAGAATATGGAGAGTTATGGGCTTCTTGTAAAATCAGTTTCCGCAATTCCGGATCTTGTGGAACACAAATACGTTTCCCGTGCCATAAAGTACCTTGTTCGTCCATATGGAAACTTTTAGCCTTCCCTTGGCTAATCCTTTCCTTAATCTCTTCGATTTCTTTATCCGTCTTTTGGGCTTCTTTAATCTTATCCAATAGAGTGGGTTGAACATCCAAAGACATGAGATGTCCTTCTGGCACAATCTCCAACCTGAGTTCCTTGAATTGCTTACACAAGTCATCTGGCATTTCACCTTTCGTAAGGCCATTTACAAATGCTTTACGACTTAGAGCATCTGCTACTACATTTGCTTTACCGGGGTGGTATTGCAAATTCAAGTCGTAATCCTTGATAAGTTCTAGCCATCTTCTTTGTCTCATATTGATCTCCTTCTGGGTGAAGATATACTTCAAGCTCTTATGGTCGGTGAACACTTCACTACGTTTTCCCAAAAGGTAGTGTCTCTATGTTTTGAGTGCATGGACAACAGCGGCTAACTCTAAATCATGAGTAGGATAATTTACTTCATGAGTTTTGAGTTGTCTCGAGGCATAAGCCACAACTTTTCCGCCTTGCATAAGTACGGCACCTAATCCTTGATGAGAAGCATCACAATATACCTGGAAATCCTTTTCCAAATCTGGTAGGCACAGTACTGGTGCTGACACAAGTCTCTTCTTTAATTCTTGAAAGCTGAGTTCACATCCTTCAGACCAAGCAAATTTCTTATCTTTCTTTAACAATTCTGTCATTGGTTTAGCAACCTTTGAAAAATTTTCAATGAATCTTCTGTAGTAACCTGCTAAGCCGAGGAAACTACGAACCTCTTTTACGCTCTTAGGAGATTCCCATTCTGTCACAGCTGAAACTTTAGCAGGATCAACTGCTACACCATCCTTTGTCATAATGTGACCAAGAAATCCAACTTCCTCTAACCAAAACTCACACTTGCTGAATTTGGCATAAAGTTTATGTTCCCTCAGTTTCTCAAGTATCAAGCGTAGATGTCTTTCATGCTCTTCCTTGCTCTTGGAGTAGACTAAGATGTCATCGATGAAAACGACAATGAACTTGTCGAGAAATTCCATGAACACTTTGTTCATCATATTCATGAAGTATGCTGGAGCGTTGGTTAAACCAAAAGGCATCACAGTGTACTCATACAATCCATACCTTGTGGTGAATGCTGTTTTAGGTATGTCTTGCTCTCTTATCTTGAGTTGAAAATAGCCTGACCGAAGGTCAATTTTCGAGAACACACATGCTCCTTCTAGCTGATCAAACAAGTCATTTATTCTTGGCAAAGGATATTTGTTCTTGATGGTTACCTCGTTAAGAGAACGGTCATCTATGCATAATCTTTGAGTTCTGTCTCTCTTCTCTACGAACAAAACTGGAGCTCCCCATGATGAAGAACTTGGCTGGATGAATCCTTTCTGCAATTGTTCTCCAAGTTGTTTCTTGA
Organism: Avena sativa; assembly: GCA_916181665.1. Lineage (NCBI taxonomy): Eukaryota > Viridiplantae > Streptophyta > Magnoliopsida > Poales > Poaceae > Avena > Avena sativa. Next base: position 63,676,986 of record OV702287.1, on the reverse strand, counting down.
GTTCCTTAAGTTCGTCAACTGACATTTTATAAGGCCTCTTTGCTCTTGGTCGAGAACCTGGTACCAAATCTATTATAAACTCCACATCTCTATCTGGTGGCATTCCTGGTAATTCTTCCGGAAACACATCCGGATATTCACACACAATTGGCACACTGTCCATGCTAACCCCCTTAAGAGAATTTAGCTTGCTTCCTTTAGATTTAAAATTGGACTTAAATGTTATCCTCTTACCTTCAGGGGTTGTGAGTGAAATTGTGCGATTTGCACAATCTAGTACTCCCTCATACTTAGCCATCCAATCCATTCCCAAAATTACATCCAATCCTTGGAATTTAGGATTATTAGGTTTACTGGAAACTTATGTTTTCCGATCTCTATGACTAGATCCCGGCATCCAAGACTTACTATCATATCCCCTCCCGGAGAGCTAACTTTTATCGGACACCCAATGTTTTCAGATGCAAACCCATTTATATCAACAAATGCTTTTGATATGAATGAATGAGATGCACCAGTGTCAAAGAGTACAAATGCTGAGATGGAATTGAGTCTGAACTTACCAGCAACGGCATCAGGCTCTTCATAGACCTCCTCCACATTAATGTGGTTAACCTGTCCTTTCTGAAAAGGATTGGGCTTGATAGGTCCTTCAACTTTCTTCTCAGGACACTCATTAGCATAATGTCCCAGCTTCTTGCATTTGAAGCATTCAACTTGACTGTTGTCCTTCTTAGGTTGACTTCCACTTCCACCTCCACCTCCACTATGGTGGCTCTTATATCCACTCTTGTGGTTCTTGTACTTATCATTGTCATGTCTGCGATGATGCTTGTTGTCATGACGGTTGTGGTTGTGGTGCTTGTTAAACTTCCCATGCTTGTGGGATCCTGAGCTGACACTATCATCATAGTGAGATCGTTTATGAGACGATCCCGAGCTATGCTTGTCGGAGTGTTTCCTCTTTCTACTCTCGACTTGCTTCATTTTATTCTCCACAATAACAGCCTTGTCACACAGCGACTAATAAGTTGGAACATATGCCACAGACAGCTGCAGATTCAGTTCGTCATTCAAGCCTTCCAGAAACTTTTCCTTCCTTTTGGCATCAGTGTCAACCTCATCCGGTGCATAGCGCGCCAGATTGTTGAACTCTTCAATATATTCAGCCACACTGTGGTGGCGCTGCTTCAGGTTGTGAAATTCCTTCTTTTTCAGGCTCATCATACCTGGTGAGATATGAGTAGTACGAAATCCATCTTCAAAGATAGCCCAAGTCACCTCATCAATAGGTGTGGTAATCTGGAAGTTGTCCCACCATGCGGCGGCTGGTCCTTCCAACAGATGTGCTGCGAACCTGACCTTTTCAGCATCTATGCATCCCATGGTCACTAAGTCTTTGTTCATAGAACGTAGCCAATCATTGGCCAACATGGGATCAGTCGATCCTGAAAACTTAGCTGGCCTCAGACGCAGAAATCTGGTAAGCATATCAAAACCTGGAGGGTTGTTGTTGTTGTTATTGTTGTTATTGTTGTTGTTGTTGGGGTTGTTGTTGTTGTTCTGGTTCTGGATGAACGTCGTCATCATTTGCATGAGCTGTGTTTGTGCATTCATCATTTGTTGCATTTCCGGGGTAATGTTGGGGTTGGGGTTGGTGTTTGCGCGACGGGGAGGCATCTGTGGTTTGTTCATATAGAGATAAGAATGAGATACCCTTACATGATTTATGCACAATACATTACTCAAGCAAACACATAGCAAGCAACACTAGGATAAAAGCTAAACAACAAGATAACAAAAGTCTCAAGGTACAAACACACAAGTGGCAAGCCATCCACATGTCGGATGGTCCAAACATTAAGTTCACAAATAACAAGTGCGGTAAATAAAGATAACTGAGTAGTCAAATCTACTCGTCGGCATCAATCTCCTCCTCGACAAAGGTAAGACCTGCGTTCTCCATTGCGGTCTTGTTCTCCTCGATGGTAGTGGTCAAAGAGTCGATCTTGGCTTTGAGAGCCCTCTTCTGGGAACGAAGCCTCTCAATCACTGTCTGCTGCTGCTCTAACTCGAAGTCCTTGGACTGCAGTTCCTCGGTCATATCACGAATCCTCTTGTTCCTATCCTGGACACGCTTCTCTTGACTCTTGAACTTACGGTCTTCGGTCTCGAACTTTGTCTCCATCTCCTTGACTATCTCGTCCTGCTGCGCGAAGAGCTTATCCTTCTCGCGAAGCTGCACCTGGAGCTCGTCATTACTAAGCATGACGTTGGTCCTATCGGTATCCACGTGCCTAATAAGAGTCTCTAAGTCCTGGAGGTACAAGCGTATCGGCTCTGTTGTGACCCTCGAGTCGTCCTCAAAGTCGATGGAATCTCCGTCATCATCACGCCTTCCGAAGGCGTGGAAGTGAGTGCCTCTAACCTGTCGGGAGTGACGTCCTAACAGTCGTCCTATCAGATCCTGCATGACAACCTCCATGCCTCTCTCCCTGTCATCGTGCATAAGCTTGAAGACGATGGCCTCCGTAGTAGGCTCAGTCTGGCGTCCTGGCTGGTTCACCTTGAAGCCCCAAAGGTCCTTCCTCTCAAACTTGGTGAGTGGGTGCACCGTAATGATAGGAAGAGGGACATCGAGTAAAGTAGTAAGCTCTACGATACGAGGACCAAAACGGGTAGCCTGGAACTCCTCAACAGTGCTGATGGCAATAGGCATCTATTTATAAGATTGAAAAAGTTAGAACACACAATTTAAGATAAACAAGACAAACATTCAAACACATTCTTGGGACACACAAAAATCATACAAGTCATGCATACAAGAATCCATTACATCAACCAAGGTTCAACTTATTTAAGGTATCATTTGGAAAATAAGGTGATAGGTGGTGGTCCAACTAACGAAGTGCGCTTACAATCCTATCTCATGGGATCTGGTGGCTAACACAATGTTCCTAGTGGCAATCACCCTATCTTTTTCACATGCTTCTATCACTAAGTCTATGATATCTCCTCTTAAGGATTGGTTGGTGATTTCCAACTCTTGGGTATGTTCCTTCTCTTTCTCTAAGTCTTTTTGGAGGTTGAGCATCTTGCACTTGACTCTAGCACTTAGTTCCTTGATAGTCTTCCAAGCTGCTTCTTTTGCTGACTCAAAGAATGTGGTGTGCATAAAAGTGTTGGTGTACATGCAGAAGCCTTTTTCTTTGTGGTTGTCTTCCTTATTCTTGTATAAGTGAAGTTGCACCCACCAATACTCCACTCCTTCCTCCATTACTGGAAAGCCCTTGTACACTGCTGCACCATGTACTCCCATGGTCTCCATGAGGTCCTTGAGAATATTGGGAAACTCAGTCTCACACTCCAAGGTCATAGTCATGAGTGGTCCTTTCTTCACGGCTTCGTTGACGGAGTTCATCTACAAATAGAGATGAGAAGGAGAAGATTAGAAAAGTTTACGAGAAGAATAGACAAGTGTAGAAGAAGTAAAAATTTTCCTTAGTGGTTTCCAATCCTAGGGTCATAATCCTACAGGAAACACAGTGCTCTGATACCATCTGTAAGATTCCTCCTTTGTAAAGGAAAAGATCCCTGTGATTGCAATGCTAGTCCCTGGATCAATGCTAGCATCCACAGTTTAAGATGAAGTACACAGATACAAAGGTCGTTTATTACAGTCATTCCAGAGATAAAACATAGTCTTTTACAACTCATGGCCAAAGGCCTAATACAAGAGTTTTATGGAATATGTAATTAAACATAAGTCTTCATCTTCATGTGCCACAGGCAAGCATGTTGAGTGTAGACTCATGACTCCTATTCATCATCAGAATAACCTGCAACATCATAAGTTACAGCCACAGAGGGTCAATACTTTGGAATAGTATTGGCAAGTGATACTTTAGTATATTTTAAGTGGACTATAATACTATATGCATTTGGCTGGTGGAGCTTAGGCTTGCATTGCTCAAAATAGATTTTTCCTTAACTTTTTTGAAAACACTAAGTTTTTGCTTGGCACAAAACTCCCAAGGCATCTATCAATCAAAGACTCTAGATCCACTCAGGGCATCTACCAATCAATGACTGAAGATCCTTTTACCCTTGTTCACCCACAAGTTTTATTTTGAAATTGGAGTGATGAGATTCTTGAAGCTTCCATGTCTTGATGCTCAAATTGTCCTTTACCAGGGACATGGCTAAGTACTTAGGTTTTACACTCTGCAGAGGTGGTGCACTTTCCCCACAAGCCTTGGTTTCCCAAGACATGATCCTTCAGTAGCCTTTCCTTAGTCAAATGGACGCGCTCCAACCTGTCATCCCATCTACCACCCACTGTCCAAGAGACTAAGTTCCAGCATCCTAAGATCATGGCAGAGCCCATATTACCAAGTGGTTGCACTTTAAGCTTCTCAACATTTGACAACTCAAATCTCTTTGTTCCTGGGTGGCCATCCACAAGTGAGATACACAAGGTTCACCAGTACCCCTGGCCTTGTGTAACCACTCAACATATCCCATTCTTTCCATTCCACCCAGGTGATTCATTAACTTAGTTGTTTTGTTAAATAAAAACAAGTCCTTAGACTTAGAATATTTTTCCATAGTGTGAATATATAAACCACCCTTGTTTTCTAGTAGCTAGGCTAAGCATGGCATGGCAACTTATCCTTAGGGAATTTTCCTAGCAATTCTAGCATTCTATTCTAAATAGGATTTCCCATCATCAATTGACAAAAGTAGCATGCAAGACCTAACAAAAATATATCTAATGAAAGTATAAAATATAGGTATGGAATATTCATGAAGATATCACTTGCCTTGGTAGTGTGGAGAGTAGCACTCGTCATAATCACAATCACTAGCAAAATCTACACACAAAGTTGTAGCACACAATTACACACAAATATATACAAACAAGAAATAGTATGAATGCATGCATGCATGAATCTACCAAGTGATGATTTTTTAAAAACTCAACCAAGCAAGTGCATGAATACAGAAACTAAACAAGTCACAAAATAGCCAAGATAATCTTAAATAACCCTAAAACAAAATACTAAACTAAATCTATACTCAAAAAGGCCTCAAACAAGTTTCTGTAATTTAAGCCAAACTAATGGTTACTATTTGCTAAACAAAAAGGATAGGCAGAAAGGGTTTGTTTTTCTGAATCCAACGGTATAAAGTTTGCAAAATTCCAACGTGGCATTCAAAAGATATTGGCATTTGAAATCTGGATCAAAATCTGTTTTTAAATTCTATTTCCAGATCTTAACCTAGCCACGCGTCATGTTCTTATTCGCCCGTACCGGTTCGTCTGGATCGAGTGATACAGACCGCTGGATCTAAAGGGGCAGGTGCGGCTCAGATCAACGCGTACCCCTTCGATTAGTCATTCTATCTAAGTCATCAGATGCAGATCTAACGGTTCCTATCGACCTGGCCAGAAACTGGCGGCGGAGCGGTGGCTACCGGCGGCGGAACTGTCGGTCGATGACGTTGCCGACGATGCAGGAGGTAAGTGAGATCGAGGAGTAGCTTACCGGGCTCAGGAGGTCACGGCGAAGCTCGTCGTACTTGCGGTTGGTCAAGGGGCGCTCGGGGCTGTCCTAGATTGCTCGCCGGAGTTGCTGTGGGCGGCGGTTGCGTCGGGTGGTCGTCGTGGACGTTGCTGTGGATCACCCCAAGGCAAAGCGAGGACACGGTTAGATTCACAGAGTGGAGACAGAGTCGTGTGCGTGAACTAGAAAGCGCGGGGCGGTCTGTACCTACCGGGAAAACTCGTCGGAGTTGGTGTCGCCGTCGGTGCTCGCGGTGTCAAGTGGAACCGGCGACCTGGGGCAGTACAGGACGGACTAGTGAGGTCAGGAGATGCGCAAAGATACATTGAGTCAGATTGTAAGAATGAGAGGCAGAGGGGAGCTCTGGACTCACCGGAATCGATCGCCGGAGAGGCTCTGTCTGCGGTGGGGCAAAGCTGATTGAGGACAGCCTGGTGGCGGAGTGAGTGAGGTGTTTGGGGGAAAAAGATCGCGAGGCAGAGAGGGTCTTATAGCCGGGGAATCGACAGGAAACGCTCGAGGATAAATGCCCATTTACGTCGCGCCATTACCGGCCATCACTGCTGCAGCGACGTGGTCGCAGGCGCGGTCTGGGGAAGACGAGGACGACGTGGGATGGGCCCACTCGTCAGCGAAGTGTGCGAGGTGGCGGTGGGGTCTGTCTGTCAGCGACTTAACGCGTGCGCTCGTGCGTGTGAGAAGGAAAAGGAGATCCCCGGGTGGGCTTGCTGGGCTCGATTTGCTGCTGGGCCAGATTCTGGCCGCGCGGCCTTTTTCTTTTGAGAATTCCTTTTCTTTTTCTAAATTCATTTTCTGGATAGAATTTGATATGAATTCAAATCCTTTTGAATTCAAACTGCTTTGAGGATTTTTTTGCAGGGTTCTGTGGGTTCAAAAACGAGTCAGATGACCATGTGGTTACTAGCAAGGGCTTGGTCAAGCTTAGGTTTTGAAATAAACAGAGACTTTGTCTCTTTGTCTCTAGTTTGAAATAGGGTTTAGAAAATATTTCTAAATTTTGAATCTTGGGTAAAAAGCTTCACCTAGTCTTTCCATCAATGGAGGCAAGCAAACAAGTACCTAAGCATTCAAATCTCTAAGGGTGATGGCCAATTGAGTTGAATTTGCACACATGAAATCATAGCTCAAACTTCTGTCTCTAAATGATTTTGAGAAAAACCCTATATGAATGAATGATGCAAGAATGATATGAATGAGTTTTGAAATATGATTTTTGGGATGTTACAAAAACAGATATTAGAGTCATTGCATGTGTGTTATTTCCACAAACCACGCATGGATCAACCACTAGAGTCATTGCGTGTGTGTTATTTCCACAAACCACACATGGATCAACCACTAGAGTCATTGAATGTGTGTTCTTATACTAAAACCAACACTAGAGTCATTGCATGTGTGTTCTTTCCACAAACCACACATGGATCAACCAGTGGTCATTGCATGTGTGTTCTTTTCCACAAACCACACATGGATCCACCAGTGGTCATTGCATGTGTGTTCTTTCCACAAACCACATATGGATCAACCAGAGTCATTGCATGTGTGTTCTTTCCACAAACCACACATGGATCAACCACTAGAATAATTGCATGTTTGTTCTTATACGAAAACCACAAACCGGCACTAGAGTCATTGGATGTGTGTTCTTTTCCATAAACCACACATGGATCCACTAGACTCATTGCATGTGTGTTCTTTTCCACAAACAACTTATGGATCAACCAGTGGTCATTGCATGTGTGTTCTTTTCACAAACCACATGTGGACCCACTAGAGTCATTGCATGTGTGTTAGTATACTAAAACTAGCTCTAGAGATATTGCATGTGTGTTCTATCCACAAACCACACATTGATCCACCACTGTCATTGCATGTGTGTTCTTTTCACAAACCACACATGGATTAACCACTAGAGTTATTGCATGTGTGTTCTTTCCACAAACCACATATGGATCAACTAGTGGTCATTGCACGTGTGTTCTTTTCCATAAACCACACATGGATCCACCAGTGGTCATTACATGTGTGTTCTTTCCACAAACCACATATGGATCAACCAGAGTCATTGCATGTGTGTTCTTTCCACAAACCACACATGGATCAACCACTAGATTCATTGCATATGTGTTATTTCCACAAACCACACATGGATCAACCACTAGAGTCATTGCATGTGTCTTCTTTCCACAAACCACACATGGATTAACCACTAGAGTCATTGCATGTTTGTTCTTATACTAAAACCATAAACCAGCACTAGAGTCATTGCATGTGTGTTGTTTTCCACAAACCACACATGGATCCACTAGACTCATTGCATGTGTGTTCTTTTCCATAAACAACTCATGGATCCACCAGTGGTCATTGAATGTGTGTTGTTTCCACAAACCACATGTGGACCCACTAGAGTCATTGCATTTGTGTTATTTCCACAAACCACACATGGATCAACCACTAGAGTCATTGCATGTGTGTTATTTCCACAAACCACACATGGATCAACCACTAGAGTCATTGCATATGTGTTATTTCCACAAACCACACATGGATCAACCACTAGAGTCATGTCATGTGTGTTCTTATACTAAAACCAACACTAGAGTCATTGCATGTGTGTTCTTTTCACAAACCACACATGGATCAACCACTAGAGTCATTGCATGTGTTTTATTTACACAAACCACACATGTATCAACCAATGGTCATTGCATGTGTGTTCTTTTCCACAAACCACACATGGATCCACCAGTGGTCATTGCATGTGTGTTGTTTCCACAAACCACATATGGATCAACCAGAGTCATTGCATGTGTGTTCTTTCCACAAACCACACATGGATCAACCACTAGAAGAATTGCATGTTTGTTATTATACTACAACCACAAACCAGCACTAGAGTCATTGGATGTGTGTTCTTCTCCACAAACCACACATGGATCCACTAGACTCATTGCATGTGTGTTGTTTTCCACAAACAACTTATGGATCAACCAGTGGTAATTGCATGTGTGTTCTGTTCACAAACCACATGTGGACCCACTTGAGTCATTGCATGTGAGTTCTTATACTAAAACTAGCACTAAGTCATTGCATGTGTGTTCTATCCACAAACAACACATGGATCCACCACTGTCATTGCATGTGTGTTCTTTTCACAAACCACACATGGATCAACCATTAGAGTCATTACATGTTTGTTCTTATACCAAAACCACAAACCAGCACTAGAGTCATTGCATGTGTGTTCTTTTCCACAAACCACAAATGGATCCACTAGACTCATTGCATGTGTGTTCTTTTCCACAAACAACTTATGGATCAACCAGTGGTCATTGCATGTGTGTTCTTTTCACAAACCACATGTGGACCCACTAGAGTCATTGCATGTGTGTTCTTATACTAAAACTAGCACTAGAGTCATTGCATGTGTGTTCTATCCATAAACCACACATGGATCCACCACTGTCATTGCATGTGTGTTTTTTCCACAAACCACACATGGATCAACCACTAGAGTCATTGCATGTGTGTTCTTTCCACAAACGACACATGGATCAACCACTAGAGTCATTGCATGTGTGTTATTTCCACAAACCACACATGGATCAACCACTAGAGTCATTGCATGTGTGTTCTTATACTAAAACCAACACTAGAGTCATTGCATGTGTGTTCTTTCCACAAACCACACATGGATCAACTAGTGGTCATTGCATGTGTGTTCTTTTCCACAAACCACACATGGATCCACCAGTGGTCATTGCATGTGTGTTCTTTCCACAAACCACATATGGATCAACCAGAGTCATTGCATGTGTGTTCTTTCCACAAACCACACATGGATCAACCACTAGAAGAATTGCATGTTTATTCTTATACGAAAACCACAAACCGGCACTAGATTCATTGGATGTGTGTTCTTTTCCATAAACCACACATGGATCCACTAGACTCATTGCACGTGTGTTCTTTTCCACAAACAACTTATGGATCAACGAGTGGTCATTGCATGTGTGTTCTTTTCACAAACCACATGTGGACCCACTAGAGTCATTGCATGTGTGTTCTTTTCACAAACCACACATGGATCAACCACTAGAGTCATTGCATGTGTTTTATTTCCACAAACCACACATGTATCAACCAATGGTCATTGCATGTGTGTTCTTTTCCACAAACCACACATGGATCCACCAGTGGTCATTGCATGTGTGTTCTTTCCACAAACCACATATGGATCAACCAGAGTCATTGCATGTGTGTTCTTTCCACAAACCACACAAGGATCAACCACTAGAAGAATTGCATGTTTGTTATTATACTAAAACCACAAACCAGCACTAGAGTCATTGCATGTGTGTTCTTTTCCACAAACCACACATGGATCCACTAGACTCATTGCATGTGTGTTGTTTTCCACAAACAACTTATGGATCAACCAGTGGTAATTGCATGTGTGTTTTGTTCACAAACCACATGTGGACCCACTTGAGTCATTGCATGTGAGTTCTTATACTAAAACTAGCACTAAGTCATTGCATGTGTGTTCTATCCACAAACCACACATGGATCCACCACTGTCATTGCATGTGTGTTCTTTTCACAAACCACATATGGATCAACCAGAGTCATTGCATGTGTGTTCTTTCCACAAACCACACAAGTATCAACCACTAGAGTCATTGCATGTTTGTTCTTATACCAAAACCACAAACCAGCACTAGAGTCATTGCATGTGTGTTCTTTTCCACAAACCACACATGGATCAACCACTAGAGTCATTACATGTTTATTCTTATGCCAAAACCACAAACCAGCACTAGAGTCATTGCATGTGTGTTCTTTTCCACAAACCACAAATGGATCCACTAGAGTCATTGCATGTGTGTTCTTTTCCACAAACAACACATGGATCAACCAGTGGTCATTGCATGTGTGTTCTTTTCACAAACCACATGTGGACCCACTAGAGTCATTGCATGTGTGTTCTTATACTAAAACTAGCACTAGAGTCATTGCATGTGTGTTTTATCCACAAACCACACATGGATCCACCACTGTCATTGCATGTGTGTTTTTTCCACAAACCACACATGGATCAACCCCTAGAGTCATTGCATGTGTGTTCTTTCCATAAACGACACATGGATCAACCACTAGAGTCATTGCATGTGTGTTATTTCCACAAATCACACATGGATCAACCACTAGAGTCATTGCATGTGTGTTATTTCCACAAACCACACATGGATCAACCACTAGAGTCATTGCATGTGTGTTCTTTCCACAAACCACACATGGATCAACCAGTGGTCATTGCATGTGTGTTCTTTTCCACAAACCACACATGGATCCACCAGTGGTCATTGCATGTGTGTTCTTTCCACAAACCACATATGGATCAACCAGAGTCATTGCATGTGTGTTCTTTCCACAAACCACACATGGATCAACCACTAGAAGAATTGCATGTTTGTTCTTATACGAAAACCACAAACCGGCACTAGAGTCATTGGATGTGTGTTCTTTTCCAGAAACCACACATGGATCCACTAGACTCATTGCATGTGTGTTCTTTTCCACAAACAACTTATGGATCAACCAGTGGTCATTGCATGTGTGTTCTTTTCACAAACCACATGTGGACCCACTAGAGTCATTGCATGTGTGTTCTTTTCACAAACCACACATGGATCAACCACTAGAGTAATTGCATGTGTTTTATTTCCACAAACCACACATGTATCAACCAATGGTCATTGCATGTGTGTTCTTTTACACAAACCACACATGGATCCACCAGTGGTCATTGCATGTGTGTTCTTTCCACAAACCACATATGGATCAACCAGAGTCATTGCATGTGTGTTCTTTCCACAAACCACACATGGATCAACCACTAGAAGAATTGCATGTTTGTTATTATACTAAAACCACAAACCAGCACTAGAGTCATTGCATGTGTGTTCTTTTCCACAAACCACACATGGATCCACTAGACTCATTGCATGTGTGTTGTTTTCCACAAACAACTTATGGATCAACCAGTGGTAATTGCATGTGTGTTCTGTTCACAAACCACATGTGGACCCACTTGAGTCATTGCATGTGAGTTTTTATACTAAAACTAGCACTAAGTCATTGCATGTGTGTTCTATCCACAAACCACACATGGATCCACCACTGTCATTGCATGTGTGTTCTTTTCACAAACCACACATGGATCAACCACTAGAGTCATTACATGTTTGTTCTTATACCAAAACCACAAACCAGCACTAGAGTCATTGCATGTGTGTTCTTTTCCACAAACCACAAATGGATCCACTAGACTCATTGCATGTGTGTTCTTTTCCACAAACAACGTATGGATCAACCAATGGTCATTGCATGTGTGTTCTTTTCACAAACCACATGTGGACCCACTAGAGTCATTGAATGTGTGTTCTTATACTAAAACTAGCACTAGAGTCATTGCATGTGTGTTCTATCCACAAACCACACATGGATCCACCACTTTCATTGCATGTGTGTGTTTTCCACAAACCACACATGGATGAACCACTAGAGTCATTGCATGTGTGTTCTTTCCACAAACGACACATGGATCAACCACTAGAGTCATTGCATGTGTGTTATTTCCACAAACCACACATGGATCAACCACTAGAATCATTGCATCTGTGTTATTTCCACAAACCACACATGGCTCAACCACTAGATTCATTGCATGTGTGTTCTTATACTAAAACCAACACTAGAGTCATTGCATGTGTGTTCTTTCCACAAACCACACATGGATCAACCAGTGGTCATTGCATGTGTGTTCTTTTCCACAAACCACACATGGATCCACCAGTGGTCATTGCATGTGTGTTCTTTCCACAAACCACATATGGATCAACCAGAGTCATTGCATGTGTGTTCTTTCCACAAACCACACATGGATCAACCACTAGAAGAATTGCATGCTTGTTCTTATCCGAAAACCACAAACCGGCACTAGAGTCATTGCATGTGTGTTCTTTTCCACAAACCACACATGCATCCACTAGACTCATTGCATGTGTGTTCTTTTCCACAAACAACTTATGGATCAACCAGTGGTCATTGCATGTGTGTTCTTTTCACAAACCACATGTGGACCCACTAGAGTCATTGCATGTGTGTTATTATACTAAAACTAGCACTAGAGTCATTGCATGTGTGTTCTATCCACAAACCACACATGGATCCACCAGTGTCATTGCATGTGTGTTCTTTTCACAAACCACACATGGATCAACCACTAGAGTTATTGCATGTGTGTTCTTTCCACAAACCACATATGGATCAACTAGTGGTCATTGCATGTGTGTTCTTTTCCATAAACCAATTATGGATCCATTACACTCATTGCATGTGTGTTATTTCCATAAACCACACATGGATCAACCACTAGAGTCATTGCATGTGTGTTATTTCCACAAACCACACATGGATCAACCACTAGAGTCATTGCATATGTGTTATTTCCACAAACCACACATGGATCAACCACTAGAGTCATTGCATGTGTCTTCTTTCCACAAACAACACATGGATTAACCACTAGAGTCATTGCATGTTTGTTCTTATACTAAAACCACAAACAAGCACTAGAGTCATTGCATGTGTGTTCTTTTCCACAAACCACACATGGATCCGCTAGACTCATTGCATGTGTGTTCTTTTCAACAAACAACTTATGGATCAACCAGTGGTCATTGCATTTGTGTTCTTTTCACAAACTACATGTGGACCCACTAGAGTCATTGCATGTGTGTTCTTATACTAAAACTAGCACCAGACTCATTGCATGTGTGTTCTTTTCCATAAACCACTTGTGGATCCATTACAGTCATTGCATGTGTGTTATTTCCACAAACCACACATGGATAAACAACTAGAGTCATTGCATGTGTGTTATTTCCACATACCACACATGGATCAATCACTAGAGTCATTGCATGTCTGTTATTTCCACAAACCACTCATGGATCAACCACTAGAGTCATTGCATGTGTGTTCTTATACTAAAACCAACACTAGAGTCATTGCATGTGTGTTCTTTCCACAAACCACACATGGATCAACCAGTGGTCATTGCATGTGTGTTCTTTTCCACAAACCACACATGGATCCACCAGTGGTCATTGCATGTGTGTTCTTTCCACAAACCACATATGGATCAACCAGAGTCATTGCATGTGTGTTCTTTCCACAAACTACACATGGATCAACCACTAGAAGAATTGCATGTTTGTTCTTATACGAAAACCACAAACCAGCACTAGAGTCATTACATGTGTGTTCTTTTCCACAAACCACACATGGATCCACTAGACTCATTGCATGTGTGTTCTTTTCCACAAACAACTTATGGATCAACCAGTGGTCATTGCATGTGTGTTCTTTTCACAAACCACATGTGGACCCACTAGACTCATTGCATGTGTGTTATTATACTAAAACTAGCACTAGAGTCATTGGATGTGTGTTATATCCACAAGCCACACATGGACCCACCACTGTCATTGCACGTGTGTTCTTTTCACAAACCACACATGGATCAACCACTAGAGTTATTGCATGTGTGTTCTCTCCACAAACCACATATGGATCAACCAGTGGTCATTGCATGTGTGTTCTTTTCCATAAACCACTTATGGATCCATTACACTCATTGCATGTGTGTTATTTCCATAGACCACACCTGGATCAACCACTAGAGTCATTGCATGTGTGTTATTTCCACAAACCACACATGGATCAACCACTAGGGTCATTGCATATGTGTTATTTCCACAAACCACACATGGATCAACCACTAGAGTCATTGCATATGTGTTATTTCCACAAACCACACATGGATCAACCACTAGAGTCATTGCATGTGTGTTCTTTCCACAAACCACACATGGATCAACCACTAGATTCATTGCATGTTTGTTCTTATACTAAAACCACAAACTAGCACTAGAGTCATTGCATGTGTGTTCTTTTCCACAAACCACATATGGATCGACTAGACTCATTGCATGTGTGTTCTTTTCCACAATCAACTTATGGATCAACCAGTGGTCATTGCATGTGTGTTCTTTTCACAAACCACATGTGGACCCGAGTCATTGCATGTGTGTTCTTATACACAAACTAGCACTAGAGTCATTGCATGTGTGTTCTATCCACAAACCACACATGGATCCACCACTGTCGTTGCATGTGTGTTCTTTCCACAAACCACACATGGATCAACCACTAGAGTCATTGCATGTGTGTTCTAATCACAAACCACATATGGATCAATCAATGGTCATTGCATGTGTGTTCTTTTCCATAAACCACTAATGGATCCATTACAGTCATTGCATGTGTGTTATTTCCACAAACTACACATGGATTAACCACTAGAGTAATTCCATGTGTGTTATTTCCACAAACCACACATGGATCAACCACTAGAGTCATTACATGTGTGTGTTGTTTTCCACAAACCACACATGGATCCACCACTAGAGTCATTGCATGTGTGTTCTTATACTAAAACCAACACTAGAGTCATTGCATGTGGTTTCTTTCCACAAACCACACATGGATCAACCAGTGGTAATTGCATGTGTGTTCTTTTCCACAAACCACACATGGATCCACTAGTGGTCATTGCATGTGTGTTCTTTCCACAAACTACATATGGATCAACCAGAGTCATTGCATGTGTGTTCTTTCCACAAACCAGACATGGATCAACCACTAGAGTCATTGAATGTTTGTTCTTATACCAAAACTACAAACCAGCACTAGAGTCATTGCATGTGTGTTCTTTTCCGCAAACCACACATTGATCCACTAGACTCATTGCATGGGTGTTCTTTTCCACAAACAAATTATGGATCAACCAGTGGTCATTGCATGTGTGTTCTTTTCACAAACCACATGTGGACCCACTAGAATCATTGCATGTGTGTTCTTATACTAAAACTAGCACTAGAGTCATTGCATGTGTGTTCTATCCACAAACCACACATGGATCCACCACTGTCATTGCATGTGTGTTCTTTCCACAAAACACATATGGATCAACCACTAGAGTCATTGCATGTGTGTTCTTATCACAAACCACATATGGATCAACAAGTGGTCATTGTATGTGTGTTCTTTTCCAAAAAGCACTTATGGATCCATTACAGTTATTGCATGTGTGTTATTTCCACAAACCACACATGGATCAACCACTACAGTCATTGCACGTGTGTTATTTCCACAAACCACACATGGATCAACCACTAGAGTCATTGCATGTGTGTTATTTCTACAAACCACACATGGATCAACCACTAGAGTCATTGCATGTGTGTTCTTATACTAAAACCAACACTAGAGTCATTGCATGTGTGTTCTTTCCACAAACCACACATGGATCAACCAGTGGTCATTGCATCTGTGTTCTTTTCCACAAACCACACATGGCTCCACCAGTGGTCCTTGAATGTGTTTTCTTTCCACAAACCACATATGGATCAACCAGAGTCATTGCATGTGTGTTCTCTCCACGAACCACACATGGATCAACCACTAGAGTCATTGCATGTTTGTTCTTATACTAAAACCATAAACCAGCACTAGAGTCATTGCATGTGTGTCCTTTTCCACAAACCACAAATGGATCCACTAGACTCATTGCATGTGTGTTCTTTTCCACAAACAACTTATGGATCAACAAGTGGTCATTGCATGTGTGTTCTTTTCACAAACCACATGTGGACCCACTAGAGTCATTGCATGTGTGTTCTTATGCTAAAACTAGCACTACAGTCATTGCATGTGTGTTCTATCCACAAACCACACAAGAATCCACCACTGTCATTGCATGTGTGTTCTTTTCACAAACTACACATGGATCAACCACTAGAGTTATTGCATGTGTGTATTTACCACAAACCACATATGGATCAACCAGTCGACATTGCATGTGTGTTCTTTTCCATAAACCACTTATGGATCCATTACACTCATTGCATGTGTGTTATTTCCACAAACCACACATGGATCAACCACTAGAGTCATTGCATGTGTGTTATTTCCACAAACCACACATGGATCAACCACTAGAGTCATTGCATGTGTGTTCTTTCCACAAACCACACATGGATCAACCACTAGATTCATTGCATGTTTGTTCTTATACTAAAACCAACACTAGAGTCATTGCATGTGTGTTCTTTCCACAAACCACACATGGATCAACCACTAGAGTCATTGCATGTTTCTTCTTATACTAAAACCACAAACCAGCACTAGAGTCATTGCATGTGTGTTCTTTTCCACAAACCACACATGGATCCACTAGACTCATTGCCTGTGTGTTCTTTTCCAGAAACAACTTATGGATCCACCAGTGGTCATTGCATGTGTGTTCTTTCCACAAACCGCATGTGGACCCACTAGAGTCATTGCATGTGTGTTATTTCCAGAAACCACACATGGATCAACCACTAGAGTCATTGCATGTGTGTGTTCTTTTCCACAAACCACACATGGATCCACCACTAGAGTCATTGGATGTGTGTTCTTATACTAAAACCAACACTAGAGTCATTACATGTGTGTTCTTTCCACAAAACACACATGGATCAACGAGTGGTCATTACATGTGTGTTCTTTCCACAAACCACACATGGATCAACCAGTGGTCATTGCATCTGTGTTCTTTTCCACAAACCACACATGGATCCACCAGTGGTCATTGCATGCGTGTTCTGTCCACAAACCACATATGGATCAACCAGAGCCATTGCATGTGTGTTCTTTCCACAAACCACACATGGATCAACCACTAGAGTCATTGCATGTTTGTTCTTATACTAAAACCACAAACCAGCACTAGAGTCGTTGCATGTGTGTTCTTTTCCACAAACCACACATGGATCCACTAGACTCATTGCATGTGTGTTCTTTTCCACAAACAACTTATGGATCAACCAGTCGTTATTGTATGTGTGTTCTTTTCACAAACCACATGTGGACCCACTAGAGTCATTGCATGTGTGTTCTTATACTAAAACTAGCACTAGAGTCATTGCATGTGTGTTCTATCCACAAACCATACATGGATCCACCACTGTCATTGCATGTGTGTTCTTTCCACAAAACACATATGGATCAACCACTAGAGTCATTGCATGTGTGTTCTTATCACAAACCACATATGGATCAACAAGTGGTCATTGCATGTGTGTTCTTTTCCATACAGCACTAATGGATCCATTACAGTTATTGCATGTGTGTTATTTCCACAAACCACACATGGATCAAGCACTAGAGTCATTGCATGTGTGTTATTTCCACAAACCACACATGGATCAACCACTAGAGTCATTGCATGTGTGTTATTTCCACAAACCACACATGGATCAACCACTAGAGTCATTGCATGTGTGTTCTTATACTAAAACCAACACTAGAGTCATTGCACGTGTGTTCTTTTCACAAACCACACATGGATCAACCAGTGGTCATTGCATGTGTGTTCTTTTCGACAAACCACACATGGATCCACCAGTGGTCATTGCATGTGTGTTCTTTCCACAAACCACATATGGATCAACCAAGAGTCATTGCATGTGTGTTCTTTCCACAAACCACACATGGATCAACCACTAAAGTAATTGTATGTGTGTTCTTATACGAAAACCACAAACCGGCACTAGAGTCATTGGATGTGTGTTCTTTTCCATAAACCACACATGGATCCACTAGACTCATTGCATGTGTGTTCTTTTCCACAAACAACTTATGGATCAAAATGTGGTCATTGCATGTGTGTTCTTTTCACAAACCACATGTGGACCCACTAGAGTCATTGCATGTGTGTTAGTATACTAAAACTAGCTCTAGAGTCATTGCATGTGTGTTCTATCCACAAACCACACATTGATCCACCACTGTCATTGCATGTGTGTTCTTTCCACAAACCACACATGGATCAACCACTAGAGTCATTGCATGTTTGTTCTTATACTAAAACCACAAACCAGCACTAGAGTCATTGCATGTGTGTTGTTTTCCACAAACCACACATGGATCCACTATTCTCATTGCATGTGTGTTCTTTTCGAGAAACAACTTATGGATCCATCAGTGGTCATTGCATGTGTGTTCGTTCCACAAATCGCATGTGGACCCACTAGAGTCATTGCATGTGTGTTATTTCCACAAACCACACATGGATCAACCACTAGAATTGTTGCATGTGTGTTATTTCCACAAACCACACATGGATCAACCACTAGAGTCATTGCATATGTGTTATTTCCACAAACCACACATGGATCAACCACTACAGTCATTTCATGTGTGTTCTTATATTAAAACCAACACTAGAGTCATTGCATGTGTGTTCTTTTCACAAACCACACATGGATCAACCACTAGAGTCATTGCATGTGTTTTATTTCCACAAACCACACATGTATCAACCAATGGTCATTGCATGTGTGTTCTTTTCCACAAACCACACATGGATCCACCAGTGGTCATTGCATGTGTGTTCTTTCCACAAACCACATATGGATCAACCAGAGTCATTGCATGTGTGTTCTTTCCACAAACCACACATGGATCAACCACTAGAAGAATTGCATGTTTGTTATTATACTAAACCAGCACTAGAGTCATTGCATGTGTGTTCTTTTCCACAAACCACACATGGATCCACTAGACTCATTGCATGTGTGTTGTTTTCCACAAACAACTTATGGATCAACCAGTGGTAATTGCATGTGTGTTCTGTTCACAAACCACATGTGGACCCACTTGAGTCAGTGCATGTGAGTTCTTATACTAAAACTAGCACTAAGTCATTGCATGTGTGTTCTATCCACAAACAACACATGGATCCACCACTGTCATTGCATGTGTGTTCTTTTCACAAACCACACATGGATTAACCACTAGAGTCATTACATGTTTGTTCTTATACCAAAACCACAAACCAGCACTAGAGTCATTGCATGTGTGTTCTTTTCCACAAACCACAAATGGATCCACTAGACTCATTGCATGTGTGTTCTTTTCCACAAACAACTTATGGATCAACCAGTGGTCATTGCATGTGTGTTCTTTTCACAAACCACATGTGGACCCACTAGAGTCATTGCATGTGTGTTCTTATACTAAAACTAGCACTAGAGTCATTGCATGTGTGTTCTATCCACAAACAACACATGGATCCACCATTGTCATTGCATGTGTGTTTTTTCCACAAACCACACATGGATCAACCACTAGAGTCATTGCATGTGTGTTCTTTCCACAAACGACACATGGATCAACCACTAGAGTCATTGCATGTGTCTTATTTCCACAAACCACACATGGATCAACCACTAGAGTCATGCATGTGTGTTCTTATACTAAAACCAACACTAGAGTCATTGCATGTGTATTCGTTCCACAAATCGCATGTGGACCCACTAGAGTCATTGCATGTGTGTTATTTCCACAAACCACACATGGATCAACCACTAGAATTGTTGCATGTGTGTTATTTCCACAAACCACACATGGATCAACCACTAGAGTCATTGCATATGTGTTATTTCCACAAACCACACATGGATCAACCACTACAGTCATTTCATGTGTGTTCTTATACTAAAACCAACACTAGAGTCATTGCATGTGTGTTCTTTTCACAAACCACACATGGATCAACCACTAGAGTCATTGCATGTGTTTTATTTCCACAAACCACACATGTATCAACCAATGGTCATTGCATGTGTGTTCTTTTCCACAAACCATACATGGATCCACCAGTGGTCATTGCATGTGTGTTCTTTCCACAAACCACATATGGATCAACCAGAGTCATTGCATGTGTGTTCTTTCCACAAACCACACATGGATCAACCACTAGAAGAATTGCATGTTTGTTATTATACTAAAACCACAAACCAGCACTAGAGTAATTGCATGTGTGTTCTTTTCCAAAAACCACACATGGATCCACTAGACTCATTGCATGTGTGTTGTTTTCCACAAACAACTTATGGATCAACCAGTGGTAATTGCATGTGTGTTTTGTTCACAAACCACATGTGGACCCACTTGAGTCATTGCATGTGAGTTCTTATACTAAAACTAGCACTAAGTCATTGCATGTGTGTTCTATCCACAAACAACACATGGATCCACCACTGTCATTGCATGTGTGTTCTTCTCACAAACCACACATGGATCAACCACTAGAGTCATTACATGTTTGTTCTTATACCAAAACCACAAACCAGCACTAGAGTCATTGCATGTGTGTTCTTTTCCACAAACCACAAATGGATCCACTAGACTCATTGCATGTGTGTTCTTTTCCACAAACAACTTATGGATCAACCAGTGGTCATTGGATGTGTGTTCTTTTCACAAACCACATGTGGACCCACTAGAGTCATTGCATGTGTGTTCTTATACTAAAACTAGCACTAGAGTCATTGCATGTGTGTTCTATCCACAAACCACACATGGATCCACCACTATCATTGCATGTGTGTTTTTTCCACAAACCACACATGGATCAACCACTAGAGTCATTGCATGTGTGTTCTTTCCACAAACGACACATGGATCAACCACTAGAGTCATTGCATGTGTGTTATTTCCACAAACCACACATGGATCAACCACTAGAGTCATTGCATGTGTGTTATTTCCACAAACCACACATGGATCAACCACTAGAGTCAATGCATGTGTGTTCTTATACTAAAACCAACACTAGAGTCATTGCATGTGTGTTCTTTCCACAAACCACACATGGATCAACCAGTGGTCATTGCATGTGTGTTCTTTTCCACAAACCACACATGGATCCACCAGTGGTCATTGCATGTGTGTTCTTTCCACAAACCACATATGGATCAACCAGAGTCATTGCATGTGTGTTCTTTCCACAAACCAGACATGGATCAACCACTAGAAGAATTTCATGTTTGTTCTTATACGAAAACCACAAACCAGCACTAGAGTCATTGGATGTCTGTTCTTCTCCAGAAACCACACATGGATCCACTAGACTCATTGCATGTGTGTTCTTTTCCACAAACAACTTATGGATCAACCAGTGGTCATTGCATGTGTGTTCTTTTCACAAACCACATGTGGACCCACTAGAGTCATTGCATGTGTGTTATTTTCAAAAACCACACATGGATCAACCATTAGAGTCATTGCATGTGTTTTATTTCCACAAACCACACATGTATCAACCAATGGTCATTGCATGTGTGTTCTTTTCCACAAACCACACATGGATCCACCGGTGGTCATTGCATGTGTGTTCTTTCCACAAACCACATATGGATCAACCAGAGTCAATGCATGTGTGTTCTTTCCACAAACCACACATGGATCAACCACTAGAAGAATTGCATGTTTGTTATTATACAAAAACCACAAACCAGCACTAGAGTCATTGCATGTGTGTTCTTTTCCACAAACCACACATGGATCCACTAGACTCATTGCATGTGTGTTGTTTTCCACAAACAACTTATGTATCAACCAGTGGTAATTGCATGTGTGTTCTGTTCACAAACCACATGTGGACCCACTTGAGTCATTGCATGTGAGTTCTTATACTAAAACTAGCACTAAGTCATTGCATGTGTGTTCTATCCACAAACCACACATGGATCCACCACTGTCATTGCATGTGTGTTCTTTTCACAAACCACACATGGATCAACCACTAGAGTCATTACATGTTTGTTCTTATACCAAAACCACAAACCAGCACTAGAGTCATTGCATGTGTGTTCTTTTCCACAAACCACAAATGGATCCACTAGACTCATTGCATGTGTGTTCTTTTCCACAAACAACTTTTGGATCAACCAGTGGTCATTGCATGTGTGTTCTTTTCGCAAACTACATGTGGACCCACTAGAGTCATTGCATGTGTGTTCTTATACTAAAACTAGCACTAGAGTCATTGCATGTGTGTTCTATCCACAAGCCACACATGGATCCACCACTGTCATTGCATGTGTGTGTTTTCCACAAACCACACATGGATCAACCACTAGATTCATTGCATGTGTGTTCTTTCCACAAACGACACATGGATCAACCACTAGAGTCATTGCATGTGTGTTATTTCCACAAACCACACATGGATCAACCACTAGAGTCATTGCATCTATGTAATTTCCACAAACCACACATGGATCAACCACTAGAGTCATTGCATGTGTGTTCTTATACTAAAACCAACACTAGAGTCATTGCATGTGTGTTCTTTCCACAAACCACACATGGATCAACCAGTGGTCATTGCATGTGTGTTCTTTTCCACAAACCACACATGGATCCACCAGTGGTCATTGCATGTGTGTTCTTTCCACAAACCACATATGGATCAACCAGAGTCATTGCATGTGTGTTCTTTCCACAAACCACACATGGATCAACCACTAGAAGAATTGCATGTTTGTTCTTATACGAAAACCACAAACCGGCACTAGAGTCATTGGATGTGTGTTCTTTTCCATAAACCACACATGGATCCACTAGACTCATTGCATGTGTGTTCTTTTCCACAAACAACTTATGGATCAACCAGTGGTCATTGCATGTGTGTTCTTTTCACAAACCACATGTGGACCCACTAGAGTCATTGCATGTGTTAGTATACTAAAACTAGCTCTAGAGTCATTGCATGTGTGTTCTATCCACAAACCACACATTGATCCACCACTGTCATTGCATGTGTGTTCTTTTCACAAACCACACATGGATCAACCACTAGAGTTATTGCATGTGTGTTCTTTCCACAAACCACATATGGATCAACCAGTGGTCATTGCACGTGTGTTATTTTCCATAAACCACTTATGGATCCATTACACTCATTGCATGTGTGTTATTTCCATAAACCACACATGGATCAACCACAAGAGTCATTGCATGTGTGTTATTTCCACAAACCACACATGGATCAACCACTAGATTCATTGCATATGTGTTATTTCCACAAACCACACATGGATCAACCACTAGAGTCATTGCATGTGTCTTCTTTCCACAAACCACACATGGGATCAGTCGTTCCTGAGAACTTAGCTGGCCTCAGACACAGAAATCTGGTGAGCATATCAAAACCTGGAGGGTTGTTGTTGTTGTTATTGGGGTTGTTGTTGTTGTTATTGGGGTTGTTGTTGTTGTTCTGGTTTTGGATGAATGTCGTCATCATTTGCATAAGCTGTGTCTGCGCATTCATCATCTGTTGCATTTCCGGGGTAATGTTGGGGTTGGGGTTGGGGTTTGCGCGACGGGGAGGCATCTGTGGTTTGTTCATATAGAGATAAGAATGAGATACCCTTACATGATTTATGCACAATACATCACACAAGCAAACACAAGGATAAAAGCTTAAAAACCAGATAACAAAAGTCTCAAAGTAAAAACACACAAGTGGCAAGCCATCCACAAGTCGGATGGTCCAATAATAAGTTCACTAATAACAAGTACGGTAAAATAAAGATAACTGAGTAGTCAAGTCTACTCGTCAGCATCAATCTCCTCCTCGACAAAGGTAAGACCTGCGTTCTCCATTGCGGTCTTGTTCTCCTCGATGGTAGTGGTCAAGGAGTCGATCTTGGTCTTGAGAGCCCTATTCTGGGAACGAAGTCTCTCAATCACTGTCTGCTGCTGCTCTAACTCGAAGTCCTTGGACTGCAGTTCCTCGGTCATGTCCCGAATCCTCTTGTTCCTATCCTGGACACATTTCTCTTGACTCTTGAACTTACGGTCTTGGGTCTCGAACTTCGCCTCCATCTCCTTGACTACCTCGTCCTGCTGCGCGAAGAGCTTGTCCTTCTCGCGAAGCTGCACCTGGAGCTCGTCATTGCTAAGCATGACGTTGGTCCTGTCAGTATCCACGTGCCTAATAAGAGTCTCTAAGTCCTGGAGGTACAGGCGCATCGGCTCTGCTGTGGTCCTCGAGTCGTCCTCAAAGTCGATGGACTCTCCATCATCATCACGCCTTCCGAAGGCGTGGAAGTGAGTGCCACTAACCTGTCGGGAGTGACGGCCTAACAGTCGTCCTATCAGGTCCTGCATGACAACCTCCATGCCTCTCTCCCTGTCATCGTGCATAAGCTTGAAGACGATGGCCTCCGTAGTAGGCTCTGTCTGGCGTCCTGGCTGGTTCACCTTGAAGCCCCAGAGGTCCTTCCTCTCAAACTTGGTGAGTGGGTGCACCGTAATGATGGGAAGAGGGAGATCGAGCAAAGTAGTAAGATCTACGATACGAGGACCAAAACGGGTAACCTGGAACTCCTCAACAGTGCTGATGGCAATAGGCATCTATTTATAAGATTGAAAAAGTTAGAACAACACAATTAAAATAAACAAGACAAACATTCATACATATCCATGGAACACAAAATCACACAAGTCCTGCATACATGAATCAATTACATCAACCAAGGTTCAAACTTATTTAAGGTATCATTTGGAAAATAAGGTGATAGGTGGTGGTCCAACTAACGAAGTGCGTCTACAAACCTATCTCACTGGATCTGGTGGCTAACACAATGTTCCTAGAGGCAATCAGCCTATCTTGTTCACATGCTTCTATCACTAAGTCTATAATATCTCCCCTTAAGGTTTGGTTGGTGACTTCCAACTCTTGGGTATGTTCTTTCTCCTTCTCTAAGTCTTTTTGGAGGTTGAGCATCCTGCACTTGACTCTAGCACTTAGTTCTTTGATAGTCTTCCAAGCTGCTTCTTTTGCTGACTCAAAGAATGTGGTGTGCATAAAAGTGTTGGTGTACATGCAGAAGCCTCTTTCTTTGTGGTTGTCTTCCTTGTTTTTGTACAAGTGAAGTTGCACCCACCAATACTCCACTCCTTCCTCCATCACTGGAAAGCCCTTATACACAGCTGCACCATGTACTTCCATTGTCTCCATGAGGTCCTTGAGAATCTTGGGAAACTCAGTCTCACACTCCAAGGTCATGGTCATTAGTGGTCCTCTCTTCACGGCTTCGTTGATGGAGTTCATCTACAAATAGAGATGAGAATGAGAAGATTAGAAAAGTTTACGAGAAGAATAGACAAGTGTAGAAGTAGTTAAAAAATTTCCTTATTGGTTTCCAATCCTAGGGTCATAATCCTACAAGCAACACAGTGCTCTGATACCATCTGTAAGATCCCTCCTTATCAAAGGAAAGGATCCCTGTGATTGCAATGCTAGTCCTTGGATCAATGCTAGCATCCACAGTTTAAGATGAAGTACATAGATACAAAGGTCGTTTATTACAGTCATTCCAGAGATAAAACATAGTCTTTTACAACTCAGGGCCAAAGGCCTAATACAAGAGTTTATGGAATAAGTAAATAAACATAAGTCTTCATCTTCATGTGCCACAGGCAAGCATGTTGAGTGTAGACTCATGACTCCTATTCAATATCGGAGTAACCTGCAACATTACAAGTTACAGCCACAGAGGGTCAATACTTTGGAATAGTATTGGCAAGTGATACCTTAGTATAATTTAAGTGGACAATAATACTATATGCATTTGGCTAGGTGGAGCTTAGGCTTGCATTGCTCAAAATAGATTTTTCCTTATCATTTGAAAACACTAAGTTTTTGCTTGGCAGAAAACTTTCCCAAGGCATCTACCAATCAAAGACTGAAGATCCTTTCCAAGGCATCTACCAATCAAAGACTGAAGATCCTTTCCAAGGCATCTACCAATCAAAGACTGAAGATCCTTTAACCCTTGTTCACCCACAAATTTTATTTAGAAATTTGAGTGATGAGATTCTTGAAGCTTCCATGTCTTGATGCTCAAATTGTCCTTTACCAGGGACATGGCTAAGTACTTAGGTTTTACACTCTGCAGAGGTGGTGCACTTTCCCCACAAGACTTGGTTTCCCAAGACAAGATCCTTCAGAAGCCTTTCCTTAGTCAAATGGACGCGCTCCAACCTATCATTCCCACTACCACCAACTGTCCAAGAGACCAAGTTCTAGCAACCTAAGATCATGGCAGAGCCCATATTGCCAAGTGGTTGCACTTGAAGCTTCTCAACATTTGACATCTCAAATCTCTTTGTTCCTGGGTGGCCATCCACAAGTGAGATACACAAGGTAAACCATTAACATGGGCCTTGTGAACCACTCAACCAAAAACCACCAAGCAAGTCCCATTCCACCCAGGTAATACATTAACTTAGTTGTTTTTATTAAACAAAACATAAGTCCTCAGACTTAGAATATTTTCCATAGTGTGAATATATAAACCACCCTTGTTTTCTAGTAGCTAGGCTAAGCATGTCATGGCAACTTATCCTTAGGGAATTTCCTAGCAACTCTACCATTCTAATCTACATAGGATTTCCCATCAACATTTGAAAAAGTAGCATGCAAGTCTTAGCAAAAATATCTAATGCAAGTATAAAATAATAGGAATGGAATATTCATGAAGATATCACTTGCCTTGGTAATGAGGAGAGTAGCACTCTTCACAATCACAATCACTAGCAAAATCTACACACAAAGTTGTAGCACACAATTACACACAAATAAATACAAACAAAAATAATATGAATGCATGCATGCATGAAATTACTAAGTGGTGATTTTTGAAAACTCTACCAAGCAAGTGCATGTTTACAGAAACATAACAAGACACAAAAATTTCCAAAACAAACTTAATTCACCCCAAAACAAAATACTAAACTAAATCTATACTCAAAATAGCCTTAAACAAGTTTCTACAAATAAAGTCATTCTAATGGTTACTATTTGCTAAACACATTGGATAATCAGAAAGGTCTTGTTTCACTGAATCCAACGGTATAAAGTTTGCAAAAATCTAACGTGGCATTCAAAAGTTATAAGCATTTGAAAATTGGATCAAAATCTGATTTTAAATCTGTTTTCAGTTCTAACCCTAGCCACGCGTCGCGCTGTGATTGGCGCGTACCGCTTCGGTTGGATCACGCTTGGCAGCCGCAGGATTTAAACAGATCGTACGCTCCAGATCGCGTACCGCTTCGCCGATAAGTGAATCTATCCTAGCGCTCGGATCTAGATCTAACGGCGCGCGAGCAAGCGACCATGTCCTGGCGGCGCGCGACGTCAGGGAGCGGCGGAGCGCTCGGTCTACAGCGGCGCTTGCGTTCTAGATCGTCCGCGAGAGGGAGAAGGGTCATACCAGGTTCGCAAGAGGCTGCTGAAGCTCAAGGTTGCGTTGGTTGGCGAAGGGGCGTGCTGTCACGGCGAGGATTGCTCGTCGGAGTAGAGGCAGGCGGCAGGTGGTTCTGTTCGAGGTCGGAGACGATGTTGTAGATCACTAGGATGCAAACGGGAGGTGTGGTTAGATGCAGAAGATCACGGAGAACACGCGTGCGTGAATGACAAGGCTTGGGGCGGTCTGGACTTACCACTAGAGCTCGCCGGAGTCGGGTCTGTCGTCGGTGCTTGCGGTGTCGAGTGGAACCGGCGACCTGGGGCAGTACAGGATGATCTAGTGGGGTCAGGAGGTGCGCAAAGATATGGTGAATCTGTCTGCGGCGGTGCGACGATGATTAAGGGCAGCCTGGTGGCGGAGTGAGCGAGGTGTTTTGGGGAAAATGCTCGCGAGGCAGAGAGGGTCTTATAGCCAGAGGCGTGACAGGAAACGCTCGCAGATTAATGCCCAATTACGCCGCGCCATTACCGGCAATGACTGCAGCAGCGACGTGGTCGCAGGCGCGGTTTGGGGAAGACGAGGATGACGTGGACCGGGCCCGCTTGTCAGCGAAGTGCGCGAGGTGGAGGTGGGGTCTGTCTGTCAGCGACTGGGCGTGTATGCTCGCGCGTGAGAGAAGAAAAGGAAAAAACCCGGGTGGGCTTGATGGGCCTGTTTCACTGCTGGGCCAGATTTTAGCCGCGTGGCCTTTTCCTTTGTTAGCTTCTTTTCTTTTTCTAATTCTATTTTCTGGAATGATTTTGATATGAATTCAAATCCTTTTTGAATTCAAACAATTCTGGGGATTTTTGTAGGGTACTGTGGTTTCAAAATCAGTCAATTAACCATGTGGTTACCTTGCTAGGGCTTGGTCAACTTGGATTTCAAACAAACAGAAGCTTTGCTTCTATTTGCAAATGTTTGAAATATGGGTTTTGAAAATATTTCCAAGTTGAAAAACTTTTGTTAAATTGCTACACCTAAACTTTCCAACAATGGAGGCAAGCAAACAAGTTCCTAAACATTCAAGCTACAAAGGGTGATGGCCAATTGAGGTAAATTTGCTCACATGAAATCATAGCACAAACTTCTGCTTCTAAATGATTTTGAGAAAAACCCTAAATGAATGAAGGATGCAAGGATGATATGAATGAGTTTTGAAATATGATTTTAGGGATGTTACATTGCATGTGTGTTCTTTCCAAAAACCACACATGGATCAACCACTAGATTCATTGCATGTTTGTTATTTCCACAAACCACACATGGATCAACCACTAGAGTCATTGCATGTGTGTTCTTATACGAAAACCAACACTAGAGTCATTGCATGTGTGTTCTTTCAACAAACCACAAATGGATCAACCAGTGGTCATTGCATGTGTGTTCTTTTCCACAAACCACACATGGATCCACTAGTGGTCATTGCATGTGTGTTCTTTCCACAAACCACATATGGATCAACCAGAGCCATTGCATGTGTGTTCTTTGCACAAATCACACATGGATCAACCACTAGAGTCATTGCATGTTTGTTCTTATACTAAAACCACAAACAAGCACTAGAGTCATTGCATGTGTGTTCTTTTACACAAACCACACATGGATCCGCTAGACTCATTGCCTGTGTGTTCGTTTCAACAAACAACTTATGGATCAACCAGTAGTCATTGCATTTGTGTTCTTTTCACAAACTACATGTGGACCCACTAGAGTCATTGCATGTGTGTTCTTATACTAAAACTAGCACCAGAGTCATTGCATGTGTGTTCTTTTCCATAAACCACTTATGGATCCATTACAGTCATTGCATGTGTGTTATTTCCACAAACCACACATGGATAAACCACTAGAGTCATTGGATGTGTGTTATTTCCACAAACCACACATGGATCAACCACTAGAGTCATTGCATGTGTGTTATTTCCACAAACCACACATGGATCAACCACAGAGTCATTGCATGTGTGTTCTTATACTAAAACCAACACTAGAGTCATTGCATGTGTGTTCTTTCCACAAACCACACATGGATCAACCAGTGTTCGTTGCATGTGTGTTCTTTTCCACAAACCACACATGGATCCACCAGTGGTCATTGCATGTGTGTTCTTTCCACAAACCACATATGGATCAACCAGAGTCATTGCATGTGTGTTCTTTCCACAAACCACACATGGATCAACCACTAGAAGAATTGCATGCTTGTTCTTATACGAAAACCACAAACCAGCACTAGAGTCATTGCATGTGTGTTCTTTTCCACAAACCACACATGGATCCACTAGACTCATTGCATGTGTGTTCTTTTCCACAAACAACTTATGGATCAACCAGTGGTCATTGCATGTGTGTTCTTTTCACAAACCACATGTGGACCCACTATAGTCATTGCATGTGTGTTATTATACTAAAACTAGCACTAGAGTCATTGCATGTGTGTTCTATCCACAAACCACACATGGATCCACCAGTGTCATTGCATGTGTGTTCTTTTCACAAACCACACATGGATCAACCACTAGAGTTATTGCATGTGTGTTCTTTCCAGAAACCACATATGGATCAACCAGTGGTCATTACATGTGTGTTATTTTCCATAAACCAATTATGGATCCATTACACTCATTGCATGTGTGTTATTTCCATAAACCACACATGGATCAACCACTAGAGTCATTGCATGTGTGTTATTTCCACAAACCACACATGGATCAACCACTAGAGTCATTGCATATGTGTTATTTCCACAAACCACACATGGATCAACCACTAGAGTCATTGCATGTGTCTTCTTTGCACAAGCAACACATGGATTAACCACTAGAGTCATTGCATGTTTGTTCTTATACTAAAACCACAAACAAGCACTAGAGTCATTGCATGTGTATTCTTTTCCACAAACCACACATGGATCCGCTAGACTCATTGCATGTGTGTTCTTTTCAACAAACAACTTATGGATCAACCAGTGGTCATTGCATTTGTGTTCTTTTCACAAACTACATGTGGACCCACTAGAGTCATTGCATGTGTGTTCTTATACTAAAACTAGCACCAGACTCATTGCATGTGTGTTCTTTTCCATAAACCACTTATGGATCCATTACATTCATTGCATGTGTGTTATTTCCACAAACAACACATGGATAAACAACTAGAGTCATTGCATGTGTGTTATTTCCACATACCACACATGGATCAACCACTAGAGTCATTGCATGTGTGTTCTTATACTAAAACCAACACTAGAGTCATTGCATGTGTGTTCTTTCCACAAACCACACATGGATCAACCAGTGGTCATTGCATGTGTGTTCTTTTCCACAAACCACACATGGATCCACAAGTGGTCATTGCATGTGTGTTCTTTCCACAAACCACATATGGATCAACCAGAGTCATTGCATGTGTGTTCTTTCCACAAACTACACATGGATCAACCACTAGAAGAATTGCATGTTTGTTCTTATACGAAAACCACAAACCGGCACTAGAGTCATTACATGTGTGTTCTTTTCCACAAACCACACATGGATCCACTAGACTCATTGCATGTGTGTTCTTTTCCACAAACAACTTATGGATCAACCAGTGGTCATTGCATGTGTGTTCTTTTCACAAACCACATGTGGACCCACTAGAGTCATTGCATGTGTGTTATTATACTAAAACTAGCACTAGAGTCATTGGATGTGTGTTATATCCACAAGCCACACATGGATCCACCACTGTCATTGCATGTGTGTTCTTTTCACAAACCACACCTGGATCAAGCACTAGAGTTATTGCATGTGTGTTCTCTCCACAAACCACATATGGATCAACCAGTGGTCATTGCATGTGTGTTCTTTTCCATAAACCACTTATGGATCCATTACACTCATTGCATGTGTGTTATTTCCATAAACCACACCTGGATCAACCACTAGAGTCATTGCATGTGTGTTATTTCCACAAACCACACATGGATCAACCACTAGAGTCATTGCATGTGTGTTATTTCCACAAACCACACATGGATCAACCACTAGAGTCATTGCATGTGTGTTCTTATACTAAAACCAACACTAGAGTCATTGCATGTGTGTTCTTTCCACAAACCACACATGGATCAACTAGTGGTCATTGCATGTGTGTTCTTTTCCACAAACCACACATGGATACACTAGTGGTCATTGCATGTGTGTTCCTTCCACAAACCACATATGGATCAACCAGAGTCATTGCATGTGTGTTCTTTCCACAAACCACACATGGATCAACCACTAGAAGAATTGCATGTTTGTTCTTATACGAAAACCACAAACCGGCACTAGAGTCATTGCATGTGTGTTCTTTTCCACAAACCACACATGGATCCACTAGACTCATTGCATGTGTGTTCTTTTCGACAAACAACTTATGGATCAACCAGTGGTCATTGCATGTGTGTTCTTTTCACAAACCACATGTGGACCCACTAGAGTCATTGCATGTGTGTTATTATACTAAAACTAGCACTAGAGTCATTGCATGTGTGTTATATCTAAAAACCACACATGGATCCACCACTGTCATTGCATGTGTGTTCTTTTCACAAACCACACATGGATCAACCACTAGAGTTATTGCATGTGTGTTCTCTCCACAAACCACATATGGATCAACCAGTGGTCATTGCATGTGTGTTCTTTTCCATAAACCACTTATGGATCCATTACACTCATTGCATGTGTGTTATTTCCATAAACCACACATGGATCAACCACTAGAGTCATTGCATGTGTGTTATTTCCACAAACCACACATGGATCAACCACAAGAGTCATTGCATGTGTGTTATTTCCACAAACCACACAAGGATCAACCACTAGAGTCATCGCATGTGTCTTCTTTCCACAAACAACACATGGATTAACCACTAGAGTCATTGCATGTTTGTTCTTATACTAAAACCACAAACCAACACTAGAGTCATTGCATGTGTGTTCTTTTCCACAAACCACACATGGATCCACTAGACTCATTGCATGTGTGTTCTTTTCCACAAACAACTGATGGATCAACGAGTGGTCATTGCATGTGTGTTCTTTTCACAAACCACATGTGGACCCACTTGAGTCATTGTATGTGAGTTCTTATACTAAAACTAGCACTAAGTCATTGCATGTGTGTTCTTATACACAAACTAGCACTAGAGTCATTGCATGTGTGTTCTATCCACAAACCACACATGGATCAACCACTAGAGTTATTGCGTGTGTGTTCTTTCCACAAACCACATATGGATCAACCAGTGGTCATTGCATATGTGTTATTTTCCATAAACCACTTATGGATCCATTACAGTCATTGCATGTGTGTTATTTCCATAAACCACACATGGATCAACCAATAGAGTCATTGCATGTGTATTATTTCCACAAACCACACATGGATCAACCACTAGAGTCATTGCATATGTGTTATTTCCACAAACCACACATGGATCAACCACTAGAGTCATTGCATGTGTCTTCTTTCCACAGACCACACATGGATTAACCACTAGAGTCATTGCATGTTTGTTCTTATAAAAAAACCATAAACCAGCACTAGAGTCATTGCATGTGTGTTCTTTTCCACAAACCACACATGGATCCACTAGACTCATTGCATGTGTGTTCTTTTCCAGAAACAACTTATGGATCCACCAGTGGTCATTGAATGTGTGTTCTTTCCACAAACCACATGTGGACCCACTAGAGTCATTCCATGTGTGTTATTTCCACAAACCACACATGGATCAACCACTAGAGTCATTGCGTGTGTGTTATTTCCACAAACCACACATGGATCAACCACTAGACTCATTGCATATGTGTTCTTATACTAAAACCAACACTAGAGTCATTGCATGTGTGTTCTTTTGCACAAACCACACAGGGATAAACCAGTGGTCATTGCATGTGTGTTCTTTCCACAAACCACATATGGATCAACCAGAGTCATTGCATGTGTGTTCTTTCCACAAACCACACATGGATCAACCACTAGAGTCATTGCATGTGTGTTATTTCCACAAACCACACATGGATCAACCACTAGAGTCATTGCATGTGTGTTCTTATACTAAAACCAACACTAGAGTCATTGCATGTGTGTTCTTTCCACAAACCACACATGGATCAACTAGTGGTCATTGCATGTGTGTTCTTTTCCACAAACCACACATGGATACACTAGTGGTCATTGCATGTGTGTTCCTTCCACAAACCACATATGGATCAACCAGAGTCATTGCATGTGTGTTCTTTCCACAAACCACACATGGATCAACCACTAGAAGAATTGCATGTTTGTTCTTATACGAAAACCACAAACCGGCACTAGAGTCATTGCATGTGTGTTCTTTTCCACAAACCACACATGGATCCACTAGACTCATTGCATGTGTGTTCTTTTCGACAAACAACTTATGGATCAACCAGTGGTCATTGCATGTGTGTTCTTTTCACAAACCACATGTGGACCCACTAGAGTCATTGCATGTGTGTTATTATACTAAAACTAGCACTAGAGTCATTGCATGTGTGTTATATCTAAAAACCACACATGGATCCACCACTGTCATTGCATGTGTGTTCTTTTCACAAACCACACATGGATCAACCACTAGAGTTATTGCATGTGTGTTCTCTCCACAAACCACATATGGATCAACCAGTGGTCATTGCATGTGTGTTCTTTTCCATAAACCACTTATGGATCCATTACACTCATTGCATGTGTGTTATTTCCATAAACCACACATGGATCAACCACTAGAGTCATTGCATGTGTGTTATTTCCACAAACCACACATGGATCAACCACAAGAGTCATTGCATGTGTGTTATTTCCACAAACCACACAAGGATCAACCACTAGAGTCATCGCATGTGTCTTCTTTCCACAAACAACACATGGATTAACCACTAGAGTCATTGCATGTTTGTTCTTATACTAAAACCACAAACCAACACTAGAGTCATTGCATGTGTGTTCTTTTCCACAAACCACACATGGATCCACTAGACTCATTGCATGTGTGTTCTTTTCCACAAACAACTGATGGATCAACGAGTGGTCATTGCATGTGTGTTCTTTTCACAAACCACATGTGGACCCACTTGAGTCATTGTATGTGAGTTCTTATACTAAAACTAGCACTAAGTCATTGCATGTGTGTTCTTATACACAAACTAGCACTAGAGTCATTGCATGTGTGTTCTATCCACAAACCACACATGGATCAACCACTAGAGTTATTGCGTGTGTGTTCTTTCCACAAACCACATATGGATCAACCAGTGGTCATTGCATATGTGTTATTTTCCATAAACCACTTATGGATCCATTACAGTCATTGCATGTGTGTTATTTCCATAAACCACACATGGATCAACCAATAGAGTCATTGCATGTGTATTATTTCCACAAACCACACATGGATCAACCACTAGAGTCATTGCATATGTGTTATTTCCACAAACCACACATGGATCAACCACTAGAGTCATTGCATGTGTCTTCTTTCCACAGACCACACATGGATTAACCACTAGAGTCATTGCATGTTTGTTCTTATAAAAAAACCATAAACCAGCACTAGAGTCATTGCATGTGTGTTCTTTTCCACAAACCACACATGGATCCACTAGACTCATTGCATGTGTGTTCTTTTCCAGAAACAACTTATGGATCCACCAGTGGTCATTGAATGTGTGTTCTTTCCACAAACCACATGTGGACCCACTAGAGTCATTCCATGTGTGTTATTTCCACAAACCACACATGGATCAACCACTAGAGTCATTGCGTGTGTGTTATTTCCACAAACCACACATGGATCAACCACTAGACTCATTGCATATGTGTTCTTATACTAAAACCAACACTAGAGTCATTGCATGTGTGTTCTTTTGCACAAACCACACAGGGATAAACCAGTGGTCATTGCATGTGTGTTCTTTCCACAAACCACATATGGATCAACCAGAGTCATTGCATGTGTGTTCTTTCCACAAACCACACATGGATCAACCACAAGAAGAATTGCATGTTTGTTCTTATACGAAAACCACAAACCGGCACTAGAGTCATTGCATGTGTGTTCTTTTCCACAAACCACACATGGATCCACTAGACTCATTGCATGTGTGTTCTTTTCCACAAACAACTGATGGATCAACCAGTGGTCATTGCATGTGTGTTGTTTTCACAAACCACATGTGGACCCACTAGAGTCATTGCATGTGTGTTCTTATACACAAACTAGCACTAGAGTCATTGCATGTGTGTTCTATCCACAAACCACACATGGATCCACCACTGTCATTGCATGTGTGTTCTTTCCACAAACCACACATGGATCAACCACTAGAGTCATTGCATGTGTGTTCTTATCACAAACCACATATGGATCAATCAGTGGTCATTGTATGTGTGTTCTTTTCTATAAACCACTTATGGATCCATTACAGTCATTGCGTGTGTGTTATTTCCACAAACCACACATGGATCAACCACTAGAGTCATTGCATGTGTGTTATTTCCACAAACCACACATGGATCAACCACTAGAGTCATTGCATGTGTGTGTTGTTTTCCACAAACCACACATGGATCCACCACTAGAGTCATTGCATGTGTCTTCTTTCCACAAACAACACATGGATTAACCACTAGAGTCATTGCATGTTTGTTGTTATACTAAAACCACAAACCAGCACTAGAGTCACTACATGTGTGTTCTTTTCCACAAACCACACTTGGATCCGCTAGACTCATTGCATGTGTGTTCTTTTCCAGAAACAACTTATGGATCCACCAGTGGTCATTGCATGTGTGTTCTTTCCACAAACCACATGTGGACCCACTAGAGTCATTGCATGTGTGTTATTTCCATAAACCACACATGGATCAACCACTAGAGTCATTGCATGTGTGTTATTTCCACAAACCACACATGGATCAACCACTAGAGTCATTGCATATGTGTTATTTCCACGAACCACACATGGATCAACCACTTGAGTCATTTGATGTGTGTTCTTATACTAAAACCAAAACTAGAGTCATTGCATGTGTGTTCTTTTCACAAACCACACATGGAACAACCACTAGAGTCATTGCATGTGTTTTATTTCCACAAACCACATATGGATCCACCAGTGGTCATTGCATGTGTGTTCTTTCCACAAACCACATATGGATCAACCAGAGTCATTGCATGTGTGTTCTTTCCACAAACCACATATGGATCAACCACTAGAGTCATTACATGTTTGTTCTTATACCAAAACTACAAACTAGCACTAGAGTCATTGCATGTGTGTTCTTTTCCACAAACCACACATGGATCCACTAGACTCATTGCATGTGTGTTCTTTTCACAAATCACATATGGACCCACTAGAGTCATTGCATGTGTG
This sequence comes from Avena sativa, assembly GCA_916181665.1. NCBI lineage: Eukaryota > Viridiplantae > Streptophyta > Magnoliopsida > Poales > Poaceae > Avena > Avena sativa. The sequence continues at coordinate 63,639,699 of OV702287.1, read as the reverse complement.
TTCTTATACTAAAACTAGCACTAGAGTCATTGCATGTGTGTTCTATCCACAAACCACACATGGATCCACCACTGTCATTGCATGTGTGGTTTTTCCACAAACCACACATGGATCAACCACTAGAGTCATTGCATGTGTGTTCTTTCCCCAAACGACACATGGATCAACCACTAGAGTCATTGCATGTGTGTTATTTCCACAAACCACACATGGATCAACCACTAGAGTCATTGCATGTGTGTTCTTATACTAAAACCAACATTAGAGTCATTGCATGTGTGTTCTTTCCACAAACCACACATGGATCAACCACTAGATTCATTGCATGTTTGTTATTTCCACAACCCACACATGGATCAACCACTAGAGTCATTGCATGTGTGTTCTTTCCACAAACCACACATGGATCAACCAGTGGTCATTGCATGTGTGTTCTTTTCCACAAACCACGCATGGATCCACAAGTGGTCATTGCATGTGTGTTCTTTCCACAAACCACATATGGATCAACTAGAGTCATTGCATGTGTTCTTTGCACAAACCACACATGGATCAACCACTAGAGTCATTGCATGTTTGTTCATATACTAAAACCACAAACAAGCACTAGAGTCATTGCATGTGTGTTCTTTTCCACAGACCACACATGGACCCGCTAGACTCATTGCAGGTGTGTTCTTTTCAACAAACAACTTATGGATCAACCAGTGGTCATTGCATTTGTGTTCTTTTCACAAACTACATGTGGAACCACTAGAGTCATTGCATGTGTGTTCTTATACTAAAACTAGCACCAGAGTCATTGCATGTGTGTTCTTTTCCATAAACCACTTATGGATCCATTACAGTCATTCCATGTGTGTTATTTCCACAAACCACACATGGAACAACCACTAGAGTCATTGCATGTGTCTTATTTCCACAAACCACACATGTATCAACCACTAGAGTCATTGCATGTGTGTTCTCATACTAAAACCAACACTAGAGTCATTGCATGTGTGTTCTTTCCACAAACCACACATGGATCAACCAGTGGTCATTGCATGGGTGTTCTTTTCCACAAACCACACATGGATCCACCAGTGGTCATTGCATGTGTGTTCTTTTCCACAAACCACACATGGATCCACTAGTGGTCATTGCATGTGTGTTCTTTCCACAAACCACCTATGGATCAACCAGAGTCATTGCATGTGTGTTCTTGCCACAAACCACACATGGATCAACCAATAGAAGAATTGCATGTTTGTTCTTATACGAAAACCACAAACCGGCACTAGAGTCATTGCATGTGTGTTCTTTTCCACAAACCACACATGGATCCACTAGACTCATTGCATGTGTGTTCTTTTCCACAAACAACTTATGGATCAACCAGTGGTCATTCCATGTGTGTTCTTTTCACAAACCACATGTGGATCCACTAGAGTCATTGCATGTGTGTTATTATACTAAAACTAGAACTAGAGTCATTGCATGTGTGTTCTATCCACAAACCACACATGGATCCACCACTGTCATTGCATGTGTGTTCTTTTCACAAACCACACATGGATCAACCACTAGAGTTATTGCATGTGTGTTCTTTCCACAAACCACATATGGATCAACCAGTGGTCATTGCATGTGTGTTCTTTTCCATAAACCACTTATGGATCCATTACACTCATTGCATGTGTGTTATTTCTATAAACCACGCATGGATCAACCACTAGAGTCATTGCATGTGTGTTATTTCCACAAACCACACATGGATCAACCACTAGAGTCATTGCATATGTGTTATTTCCACAAACCACACATGGCTAAGTACTTAGGTTTTACACTCTGCAGAGGTGGTGCACTTTCCCCACAAGACTTGGTTTCCCAAGACAAGATCCTTCAGAAGCCTTTCCTTAGTCAAATGGACGCGCTCCAACCTATCATTCCCACTACCACCAACTGTCCAAGAGACCAAGTTCTAGCAACCTAAGATCATGGCAGAGCCCATATTGCCAAGTGGTTGCACTTGAAGCTTCTCAACATTTGACATCTCAAATCTCTTTGTTCCTGGGTGGCCATCCACAAGTGAGATACACAAGGTAAACCATTAACATGGGCCTTGTGAACCACTCAACCAAAAACCACCAAGCAAGTCCCATTCCACCCAGGTAATACATTAACTTAGTTGTTTTTATTAAACAAAACATAAGTCCTCAGACTTAGAATATTTTCCATAGTGTGAATATATAAACCACCCTTGTTTTCTAGTAGCTAGGCTAAGCATGTCATGGCAACTTATCCTTAGGGAATTTCCTAGCAACTCTACCATTCTAATCTACATAGGATTTCCCATCAACATTTGAAAAAGTAGCATGCAAGTCTTAGCAAAAATATCTAATGCAAGTATAAAATAATAGGAATGGAATATTCATGAAGATATCACTTGCCTTGGTAATGAGGAGAGTAGCACTCTTCACAATCACAATCACTAGCAAAATCTACACACAAAGTTGTAGCACACAATTACACACAAATAAATACAAACAAAAATAATATGAATGCATGCATGCATGAAATTACTAAGTGGTGATTTTTGAAAACTCTACCAAGCAAGTGCATGTTTACAGAAACATAACAAGACACAAAAATTTCCAAAACAAACTTAATTCACCCCAAAACAAAATACTAAACTAAATCTATACTCAAAATAGCCTTAAACAAGTTTCTACAAATAAAGTCATTCTAATGGTTACTATTTGCAAAACACATTGGATAATCAGAAAGGTCTTGTTTCACTGAATCCAACGGTATAAAGTTTGCAAAAATCTAACGTGGCATTCAAAAGTTATAAGCATTTGAAAATTGGATCAAAATCTGATTTTAAATCTGTTTTCAGTTCTAACCCTAGCCACGCGTCGCGCTGTGATTGGCGCGTACCGCTTCGGTTGGATCACGCTTGGCAGCCGCAGGATTTAAACAGATCGTACGCTCCAGATCGCGTACCGCTTCGCCGATAAGTGAATCTATCCTAGCGCTCGGATCTAGATCTAACGGCGCGCGAGCAAGCGACCATGTCCTGGCGGCGCGCGACGTCAGGGAGCGGCGGAGCGCTCGGTCTACAGCGGCGCTTGCGTTCTAGATCGTCCGCGAGAGGGAGAAGGGTCATACCAGGTTCGCAAGAGGCTGCTGAAGCTCAAGGTTGCGTTGGTTGGCGAAGGGGCGTGCTGTCACGGCGAGGATTGCTCGTCGGAGTAGAGGCAGGCGGCAGGTGGTTCTGTTCGAGGTCGGAGACGATGTTGTAGATCACTAGGATGCAAACGGGAGGTGTGGTTAGATGCAGAAGATCACGGAGAACACGCGTGCGTGAATGACAAGGCTTGGGGCGGTCTGGACTTACCACTAGAGCTCGCCGGAGTCGGGTCTGTCGTCGGTGCTTGCGGTGTCGAGTGGAACCAGCGACCTGGGGCAGTACAGGATGATCTAGTGGGGTCAGGAGGTGCGCAAAGATATGGTGAATCTGTCTGCGGCGGTGCGACGATGATTAAGGGCAGCCTGGTGGCGGAGTGAGCGAGGTGTTTTGGGGAAAATGCTCGCGAGGCAGAGAGGGTCTTATAGCCAGAGGCGTGACAGGAAACGCTCGCAGATTAATGCCCAATTACGCCGCGCCATTACCGGCAATGACTGCAGCAGCGACGTGGTCGCAGGCGCGGTTTGGGGAAGACGAGGATGACGTGGACCGGGCCCGCTCGTCAGCGAAGTGCGCGAGGTGGAGGTGGGGTCTGTCTGTCAGCGACTGGGCGTGTATGCTCGCGCGTGAGAGAAGAAAAGGAAAAAACCCGGGTGGGCTTGATGGGCCTGTTTCACTGCTGGGCCAGATTTTAGCCGCGTGGCCTTTTCCTTTGTTAGCTTCTTTTCTTTTTCTAATTCTATTTTCTGGAATGATTTTGATATGAATTCAAATCCTTTTTGAATTCAAACAATTCTGGGGATTTTTGTAGGGTACTGTGGTTTCAAAATCAGTCAATTAACCATGTGGTTACCTTGCTAGGGCTTGGTCAACTTGGATTTCAAACAAACAGAAGCTTTGCTTCTATTTGCAAATGTTTGAAATATGGGTTTTGAAAATATTTCCAAGTTGAAAAACTTTGGTTAAATTGCTACACCTAAACTTTCCAACAATGGAGGCAAGCAAACAAGTTCCTAAACATTCAAGCTACAAAGGGTGATGGCCAATTGAGGTAAATTTGCTCACATGAAATCATAGCACAAACTTCTGCTTCTAAATGATTTTGAGAAAAACCCTAAATGAATGAAGGATGCAAGGATGATATGAATGAGTTTTGAAATATGATTTTAGGGATGTTACATTGCATGTGTGTTCTTTCCAAAAACCACACATGGATCAACCACTAGATTCATTGCATGTTTGTTATTTCCACAAACCACACATGGATCAACCACTAGAGTCATTGCATGTGTGTTCTTATACGAAAACCAACACTAGAGTCATTGCATGTGTGTTCTTTCAACAAACCACAAATGGATCAACCAGTGGTCATTGCATGTGTGTTCTTTTCCACAAACCACACATGGATCCACTAGTGGTCATTGCATGTGTGTTCTTTCCACAAACCACATATGGATCAACCAGAGCCATTGCATGTGTGTTCTTTGCACAAATCACACATGGATCAACCACTAGAGTCATTGCATGTTTGTTCTTATACTAAAACCACAAACAAGCACTAGAGTCATTGCATGTGTGTTCTTTTACACAAACCACACATGGATCCGCTAGACTCATTGCCTGTGTGTTCGTTTCAACAAACAACTTATGGATCAACCAGTAGTCATTGCATTTGTGTTCTTTTCACAAACTACATGTGGACCCACTAGAGTCATTGCATGTGTGTTCTTATACTAAAACTAGCACCAGAGTCATTGCATGTGTGTTCTTTTCCATAAACCACTTATGGATCCATTACAGTCATTGCATGTGTGTTATTTCCACAAACCACACATGGATAAACCACTAGAGTCATTGGATGTGTGTTATTTCCACAAACCACACATGGATCAACCACTAGAGTCATTGCATGTGTGTTATTTCCACAAACCACACATGGATCAACCACAGAGTCATTGCATGTGTGTTCTTATACTAAAACCAACACTAGAGTCATTGCATGTGTGTTCTTTCCACAAACCACACATGGATCAACCAGTGTTCGTTGCATGTGTGTTCTTTTCCACAAACCACACATGGATCCACCAGTGGTCATTGCATGTGTGTTCTTTCCACAAACCACATATGGATCAACCAGAGTCATTGCATGTGTGTTCTTTCCACAAACCACACATGGATCAACCACTAGAAGAATTGCATGCTTGTTCTTATACGAAAACCACAAACCAGCACTAGAGTCATTGCATGTGTGTTCTTTTCCACAAACCACACATGGATCCACTAGACTCATTGCATGTGTGTTCTTTTCCACAAACAACTTATGGATCAACCAGTGGTCATTGCATGTGTGTTCTTTTCACAAACCACATGTGGACCCACTATAGTCATTGCATGTGTGTTATTATACTAAAACTAGCACTAGAGTCATTGCATGTGTGTTCTATCCACAAACCACACATGGATCCACCAGTGTCATTGCATGTGTGTTCTTTTCACAAACCACACATGGATCAACCACTAGAGTTATTGCATGTGTGTTCTTTCCAGAAACCACATATGGATCAACCAGTGGTCATTACATGTGTGTTATTTTCCATAAACCAATTATGGATCCATTACACTCATTGCATGTGTGTTATTTCCATAAACCACACATGGATCAACCACTAGAGTCATTGCATGTGTGTTATTTCCACAAACCACACATGGATCAACCACTAGAGTCATTGCATATGTGTTATTTCCACAAACCACACATGGATCAACCACTAGAGTCATTGCATGTGTCTTCTTTGCACAAGCAACACATGGATTAACCACTAGAGTCATTGCATGTTTGTTCTTATACTAAAACCACAAACAAGCACTAGAGTCATTGCATGTGTATTCTTTTCCACAAACCACACATGGATCCGCTAGACTCATTGCATGTGTGTTCTTTTCAACAAACAACTTATGGATCAACCAGTGGTCATTGCATTTGTGTTCTTTTCACAAACTACATGTGGACCCACTAGAGTCATTGCATGTGTGTTCTTATACTAAAACTAGCACCAGACTCATTGCATGTGTGTTCTTTTCCATAAACCACTTATGGATCCATTACATTCATTGCATGTGTGTTATTTCCACAAACAACACATGGATAAACAACTAGAGTCATTGCATGTGTGTTATTTCCACATACCACACATGGATCAACCACTAGAGTCATTGCATGTGTGTTCTTATACTAAAACCAACACTAGAGTCATTGCATGTGTGTTCTTTCCACAAACCACACATGGATCAACCAGTGGTCATTGCATGTGTGTTCTTTTCCACAAACCACACATGGATCCACAAGTGGTCATTGCATGTGTGTTCTTTCCACAAACCACATATGGATCAACCAGAGTCATTGCATGTGTGTTCTTTCCACAAACTACACATGGATCAACCACTAGAAGAATTGCATGTTTGTTCTTATACGAAAACCACAAACCGGCACTAGAGTCATTAGATGTGTGTTCTTTTCCACAAACCACACATGGATCCACTAGACTCATTGCATGTGTGTTCTTTTCCACAAACAACTTATGGATCAACCAGTGGTCATTGCATGTGTGTTCTTTTCACAAACCACATGTGGACCCACTAGAGTCATTGCATGTGTGTTATTATACTAAAACTAGCACTAGAGTCATTGGATGTGTGTTATATCCACAAGCCACACATGGATCCACCACTGTCATTGCATGTGTGTTCTTTTCACAAACCACACCTGGATCAAGCACTAGAGTTATTGCATGTGTGTTCTCTCCACAAACCACATATGGATCAACCAGTGGTCATTGCATGTGTGTTCTTTTCCATAAACCACTTATGGATCCATTACACTCATTGCATGTGTGTTATTTCCATAAACCACACCTGGATCAACCACTAGAGTCATTGCATGTGTGTTATTTCCACAAACCACACATGGATCAACCACTAGAGTCATTGCATGTGTGTTATTTCCACAAACCACACATGGATCAACCACTAGAGTCATTGCATGTGTGTTCTTATACTAAAACCAACACTAGAGTCATTGCATGTGTGTTCTTTCCACAAACCACACATGGATCAACTAGTGGTCATTGCATGTGTGTTCTTTTCCACAAACCACACATGGATACACTAGTGGTCATTGCATGTGTGTTCCTTCCACAAACCACATATGGATCAACCAGAGTCATTGCATGTGTGTTCTTTCCACAAACCACACATGGATCAACCACTAGAAGAATTGCATGTTTGTTCTTATACGAAAACCACAAACCGGCACTAGAGTCATTGCATGTGTGTTCTTTTCCACAAACCACACATGGATCCACTAGACTCATTGCATGTGTGTTCTTTTCGACAAACAACTTATGGATCAACCAGTGGTCATTGCATGTGTGTTCTTTTCACAAACCACATGTGGACCCACTAGAGTCATTGCATGTGTGTTATTATACTAAAACTAGCACTAGAGTCATTGCATGTGTGTTATATCTAAAAACCACACATGGATCCACCACTGTCATTGCATGTGTGTTCTTTTCACAAACCACACATGGATCAACCACTAGAGTTATTGCATGTGTGTTCTCTCCACAAACCACATATGGATCAACCAGTGGTCGTTGCATGTGTGTTCTTTTCCATAAACCACTTATGGATCCATTACACTCATTGCATGTGTGTTATTTCCATAAACCACACATGGATCAACCACTAGAGTCATTGCATGTGTGTTATTTCCACAAACCACACATGGATCAACCACAAGAGTCATTGCATGTGTGTTATTTCCACAAACCACACAAGGATCAACCACTAGAGTCATCGCATGTGTCTTCTTTCCACAAACAACACATGGATTAACCACTAGAGTCATTGCATGTTTGTTCTTATACTAAAACCACAAACCAACACTAGAGTCATTGCATGTGTGTTCTTTTCCACAAACCACACATGGATCCACTAGACTCATTGCATGTGTGTTCTTTTCCACAAACAACTGATGGATCAACGAGTGGTCATTGCATGTGTGTTCTTTTCACAAACCACATGTGGACCCACTTGAGTCATTGTATGTGAGTTCTTATACTAAAACTAGCACTAAGTCATTGCATGTGTGTTCTTATACACAAACTAGCACTAGAGTCATTGCATGTGTGTTCTATCCACAAACCACACATGGATCAACCACTAGAGTTATTGCGTGTGTGTTCTTTCCACAAACCACATATGGATCAACCAGTGGTCATTGCATATGTGTTATTTTCCATAAACCACTTATGGATCCATTACAGTCATTGCATGTGTGTTATTTCCATAAACCACACATGGATCAACCAATAGAGTCATTGCATGTGTATTATTTCCACAAACCACACATGGATCAACCACTAGAGTCATTGCATATGTGTTATTTCCACAAACCACACATGGATCAACCACTAGAGTCATTGCATGTGTCTTCTTTCCACAGACCACACATGGATTAACCACTAGAGTCATTGCATGTTTGTTCTTATAAAAAAACCATAAACCAGCACTAGAGTCATTGCATGTGTGTTCTTTTCCACAAACCACACATGGATCCACTAGACTCATTGCATGTGTGTTCTTTTCCAGAAACAACTTATGGATCCACCAGTGGTCATTGAATGTGTGTTCTTTCCACAAACCACATGTGGACCCACTAGAGTCATTCCATGTGTGTTATTTCCACAAACCACACATGGATCAACCACTAGAGTCATTGCGTGTGTGTTATTTCCACAAACCACACATGGATCAACCACTAGACTCATTGCATATGTGTTCTTATACTAAAACCAACACTAGAGTCATTGCATGTGTGTTCTTTTGCACAAACCACACATGGATAAACCAGTGGTCATTGCATGTGTGTTCTTTCCACAAACCACATATGGATCAACCAGAGTCATTGCATGTGTGTTCTTTCCACAAACCACACATGGATCAACCACAAGAAGAATTGCATGTTTGTTCTTATATGAAAACCACAAACCGGCACTAGAGTCATTGCATGTGTGTTCTTTTCCACAAACCACACATGGATCCACTAGACTCATTGCATGTGTGTTCTTTTCCACAAACAACTGATGGATCAACCAGTGGTCATTGCATGTGTGTTGTTTTCACAAACCACATGTGGACCCACTAGAGTCATTGCATGTGTGTTCTTATACACAAACTAGCACTAGAGTCATTGCATGTGTGTTCTATCCACAAACCACACATGGATCCACCACTGTCATTGCATGTGTGTTCTTTCCACAAACCACACATGGATCAACCACTAGAGTCATTGCATGTGTGTTCTTATCACAAACCACATATGGATCAATCAGTGGTCATTGTATGTGTGTTCTTTTCTATAAACCACTTATGGATCCATTACAGTCATTGCGTGTGTGTTATTTCCACAAACCACACATGGATCAACCACTAGAGTCATTGCATGTGTGTTATTTCCACAAACCACACATGGATCAACCACTAGAGTCATTGCATGTGTGTGTTGTTTTCCACAAACCACACATGGATCCACCACTAGAGTCATTGCATGTGTCTTCTTTCCACAAACAACACATGGATTAACCACTAGAGTCATTGCATGTTTGTTGTTATACTAAAACCACAAACCAGCACTAGAGTCACTACATGTGTGTTCTTTTCCACAAACCACACATGGATCCGCTAGACTCATTGCATGTGTGTTCTTTTCCAGAAACAACTTATGGATCCACCAGTGGTCATTGCATGTGTGTTCTTTCCACAAACCACATGTGGACCCACTAGAGTCATTGCATGTGTGTTATTTCCATAAACCACACATGGATCAACCACTAGAGTCATTGCATGTGTGTTATTTCCACAAACCACACATGGATCAACCACTAGAGTCATTGCATATGTGTTATTTCCACGAACCACACATGGATCAACCACTTGAGTCATTTGATGTGTGTTCTTATACTAAAACCAAAACTAGAGTCATTGCATGTGTGTTCTTTTCACAAACCACACATGGAACAACCACTAGAGTCATTGCATGTGTTTTATTTCCACAAACCGCACATGTATCAACCAATGGTCATTGCATGTGTGTTCTTTTCCACAAACCACACATGGATCCACCAGTGGTCATTGCATGTGTGTTCTTTCCACAAACCACATATGGATCAACCAGAGTCATTGCATGTGTGTTCTTTCCACAAACCACATATGGATCAACCACTAGAGTCATTACATGTTTGTTCTTATACCAAAACTACAAACCAGCACTAGAGTCATTGCATGTGTGTTCTTTTCCACAAACCACACATGGATCCACTAGACTCATTGCATGTGTGTTCTTTTCACAAATCACATATGGACCCACTAGAGTCATTGCATGTGTGTTCTTATACTAAAACTAGCACTAGAGTCATTGCATGTGTGTTCTATCCACAAACCACACATGGATCCACCACTGTCATTGCATGTGTGGTTTTTCCACAAACCACACATGGATCAACCACTAGAGTCATTGCATGTGTGTTCTTTCCCCAAACGACACATGGATCAACCACTAGAGTCATTGCATGTGTGTTATTTCCACAAACCACACATGGATCAACCACTAGAGTCATTGCATGTGTGTTCTTATACTAAAACCAACATTAGAGTCATTGCATGTGTGTTCTTTCCACAAACCACACATGGATCAACCACTAGATTCATTGCATGTTTGTTATTTCCACAAACCACACATGGATCAACCACTAGAGTCATTGCATGTGTGTTCTTTCCACAAACCACACATGGATCAACCAGTGGTCATTGCATGTGTGTTCTTTTCCACAAACCACGCATGGATCCACAAGTGGTCATTGCATGTGTGTTCTTTCCACAAACCACATATGGATCAACCAGAGTCATTGCATGTGTTCTTTGCACAAACCACACATGGATCAACCACTAGAGTCATTGCATGTTTGTTCATATACTAAAACCACAAACAAGCACTAGAGTCATTGCATGTGTGTTCTTTTCCACAGACCACACATGGACCCGCTAGACTCATTGCAGGTGTGTTCTTTTCAACAAACAACTTATGGATCAACCAGTGGTCATTGCATTTGTGTTCTTTTCACAAACTACATGTGGAACCACTAGAGTCATTGCATGTGTGTTCTTATACTAAAACTAGCACCAGAGTCATTGCATGTGTGTTCTTTTCCATAAACCACTTATGGATCCATTACAGTCATTCCATGTGTGTTATTTCCACAAACCACACATGGAACAACCACTAGAGTCATTGCATGTGTCTTATTTCCACAAACCACACATGTATCAACCACTAGAGTCATTGCATGTGTGTTCTCATACTAAAACCAACACTAGAGTCATTGCATGTGTGTTCTTTCCACAAACCACACATGGATCAACCAGTGGTTATTGCATGGGTGTTCTTTTCCACAAACCACACATGGATCCACCAGTGGTCATTGCATGTGTGTTCTTTTCCACAAACCACACATGGATCCACTAGTGGTCATTGCATGTGTGTTCTTTCCACAAACCACATATGGATCAACCAGAGTCATTGCATGTGTGTTCTTGCCACAAACCACACATGGATCAACCAATAGAAGAATTGCATGTTTGTTCTTATACGAAAACCACAAACCGGCACTAGAGTCATTGCATGTGTGTTCTTTTCCACAAACCACACATGGATCCACTAGACTCATTGCATGTGTGTTCTTTTCCACAAACAACTTATGGATCAACCAGTGGTCATTCCATGTGTGTTCTTTTCACAAACCACATGTGGATCCACTAGAGTCATTGCATGTGTGTTATTATACTAAAACTAGAACTAGAGTCATTGCATGTGTGTTCTATCCACAAACCACACATGGATCCACCACTGTCATTGCATGTGTGTTCTTTTCACAAACCACACATGGATCAACCACTAGAGTTATTGCATGTGTGTTCTTTCCACAAACCACATATGGATCAACCAGTGGTCATTGCATGTGTGTTCTTTTCCATAAACCACTTATGGATCCATTACACTCATTGCATGTGTGTTATTTCTATAAACCACGCATGGATCAACCACTAGAGTCATTGCATGTTTGTTATTTCCACAAACCACACATGGATCAACCACTAGAGTCATTGCATATGTGTTATTTCCACAAACCACACATGGATCAACCACTAGAGTCATTGCATGTGTCTTCTTTCCATAAACAACACATGGATTAACCACTAGAGTCATTGCATGTTTGTTCTTATACTAAAACCACAAACCAGCACTAGAGTCATCACATGTGTGTTCTTTTCCACAAACCACACATGAATCCGCTAGACTCATTGCATGTGTGTTCTTTTCCAGAAACAACTTATGGATCCACCAGTGGTCATTGCATGTGTGTTCTTTCCACAAACCACATGTGGACCAACTAGAGGCATTGCATGTGTGTTATTTCCATAAACCACACATGGATCAACCACTAGAGTCATTGCATGTGTGTTATTTCCACAAACCACACATGGATCAACCACTAGAGTCATTGCATATGTGTTATTTCCACAAACCACACATGGATCAACCACTAGAGTCATTTGATGTGTGTTCTTATACTAAAACCAACACTAGAGTCATTGCATGTGTGTTCTTTTCACAAACCACACATGGATCAACCACTAGTGTCATTGCATGTGTTTTATTTCCACAAACCACACATGTATCAACCAATGGTCATTGCATGTGTGTTCTTTTCCACAAACCACACATGGATCCACCAGTGGTCATTGCATGTGTGTTCTTTCCACAAACCACATATGGATCAACCAGTGTCATTGCATGTATGTTCTTTCCACAAACCACATATGGATCAACCACTAGAGTCATTACATGTTTGTTCTTATACTAAAACCACAAACCAACACTAGAGTCATTGCATGTGTGTTGTTTTCCACAAACCACACATGGATCCACTAGACTCATTGCATGTGTGTTCTTTTCCACAAACGACTTATGGATCAACCAGTGGTCATTGCATGTTTGTTCTTTTCACAAACCACATGTGGACCCACTTGAGTCATTGTATGTGAGTTCTTATACTGAAACTAGCAATAATTCATTGCATGTGTGTTCTTATACACAAACTAGCACTAGAGTCATTCATGTGTGTTCTATCCACAAACCACACATGGATCAACCGTTAGAGTTATTGCGTGTGTGTTCTTTCCACAAACCACATATGGATCAACCAGTGGTCATTGCATGTCTGTTCTTTTCCATAAACCACTTACGGATCCATTACAGTCATTGCATGTGTGTTATTTCCACAAACCATACATGGATCAACCACTAGAGTCATTGCATGTGTTTTATTTCACAAACCACACATGGATCAACCACTAGAGTCATTGCATATGTGTTATTTCCACAAACCACACATGGATCAACCACTAGAGTCATTGCATGTGTGTTATTTCCACAAACCACACATGGATCAACCACTAGAGTCATTTCATGTTTGTTCTTATACTAAAACCACAAACCAGCACTAGAGTCATTGCATGTGTGTTCTTTTCCACAAACCACAGATGGATCCACTAGACTCATTGCATGTGTGTTCTTTTCCACAAACAACTGATGGATCAACCAGTGGTCATTGCATGTGTGTTGTTTTCACAAACCACATGTGGACCCACTAGAGTCATTGCATGTGTGTTCTTATACACAAACTAGCACTAGAGTCATTGCATGTGTGTTCTATCCACAAACCACACATGGATCCACCACTGTCATTGCATGTGTGTTCTTTCCACAAACCACACATGGATCAACCACTAGAGTCATTGCATGTGTGTTCTTATCACAAACCACATATGGATCAATCAGTGGTCATTGTATGTGTGTTCTTTTCCATAAACCACTTATGGATCCATTACAGTCATTGCGTGTGTGTTATTTCCACAAACCACACATGGATCAACCACTAGAGTCATTGCATGTGTGTTATTTCCACAAACCTCACATGGATCAACCACTAGAGTCATTGCATGTGTGTGTTGTTTTCCACAAACCACACATGGATCCACCACTAGAGTCATTGCATGTTTGTTCTTATACTAAAACCAACACTAGAGTCATTGCATGTGTGTTCTTTCCACAAACCACACATGGATAAACCAGTGGTCATTGCATGTGTGTTCTTTTCCACAAACCACACATGGATCCACCAGTGGTCATTGCATGTGTGTTCTTTCCACAAACCACATAGGGATCAACCAGAGTCATTGCATGTGTGTTCTTTCCACAAACCACACATGGATCAACCACTAGAGTCATTGAATGTTTGTTCTTATACCAAAACCACAAACCAGCACTAGAGTCATTGCATGTGTGTTCTTTTCCACAAACCACACATGGATCCACTAGACTCATTGCATGTGTGTTCTTTTCCACAAACAACTTATGGATCAACCAGTGGTCATTGCATGTGTGTTCTTTTCACAAACCACATGTGGACCCACTAGAGTCATTGCATGTGTGTTATTATACTAAAACTAGCACTAGAGTCATTGCATGTGTGTTCTATCCACAAACCACACATGTATCCACCACTGTCATTGCATGTGTGTTCTTTTCACAAACCACACATGGATCAACCACTAGAGTTATTGCATGTGTGTTCTTTCCACAAACCACATATGGATCAACCAGTGGTCATTGCATGTGTGTTCTTTTCCATAAACCACTTATGGATCCATTACACTCATTGCATGTGTGTGATTTCCATAAACCACACATGGATCAACCACTAGAGTCATTGCATGTGTGTTATTTCCACAAACCACACATGGATCAACCACTAGATTCATTGCATATGTGTTATTTCCACAAACCACACATGGATCAACCACTAGAGTCATTGCATGTGTCTTCTTTCCACAAATAACGCATGGATTAACCACTAGAGTCATTGCATGTTTGTTCTTATACTAAAACCACAAAGCAGCACTAGAGTCATTGCATGTGTGTTCTTTTCCACAAACCACACATGGATCTACTAGACTCATTCCATGTGTGTTCTTTTCCAGAAACAACTTATGGATCCACCAGTGGTCATTGCATGTGTGTTCTTTCCACAAACCCACATGTGTACCCACTAGAGTCATTGCATGTGTGTTATTTCCACAAACCACACATGGATCAACCACTAGAGTCATTGCATCTGTGTTATTTCCACAAACCACACATGGATCAACCACTAGAGTCATTTCATGTGTGTTCTTATACTAAAACCAACACTAGAGTCATTGCATGTGTGTTCTTTTCACAAACCACACATGGATCAACCACTAGAGTCATTGCATGTGTTTTATTTCCACAAACCACACATGTATCAACCAATGGTCATTGCATGTGTTTTCTTTTCCACAAACCACACATGGAACCACCAGTAGTCATTGCATGTGTGTTCTTTCCACAAACCACATATGGATCAACCAGAGTCATTGCATGTGTGTTCTTTCCACAAACCACATATGGATCAACCACAAGAGTCATTACATGTTTGTTCTTATACTAAAACCACAAACCAACACTAGAGTCATTGCATGTGTGTTCTTTTCCACAAACCACACATGGATCCACTAGACTCATTGCATGTGTGTTCTTTTCCACAAACAACTTATGGATCAACTAGTGGTCATTGCATGTGTGTTCTTTTCACAAACCACATGTGGACCCAATTGAGTCATTGTATGTGAGTTCTTATACTAAAACTAGCACTAAGTCATTGCATGTGTGTTCTTATACACAAACTAGCACTAGAGTCATTCATGTGTGTTCTATCCACAAACCACACATGGATCAACCGCTAGAGTTATTGCGTGTGTTCTTTCCACAAACCACATATGGATCAACCAGTGGTCATTGCATGTGTGTTCTTTTCCATAAACCACTTATGGATCCATTACACTCATTGCATGTGTGTTATTTCCACAGACCACACATGGATCAACCACTAGTGTCATTGCATGTGTTTTATTTCCACAAACCACACATGGATCAACCACTAGAGTCACTGCATATGTGTTATTTCCACCAACCACACATGGATCAACCACTAGAGTCATTGCATGTGTGTTCTTTCCACAAACCACACATGGATCAACCACTAGAGTCATTGCATGTTTGTTCTTATACTAAAACCACAAACCAACACTAGAGTCATTGCATGTGTGTTCTTTTCCACAAACCACACATGGATCCACTAGACTCATTGGATGTGTGTTCTTTTCCACAAACAACTTATGGATCAACCAGTGGTCATTGCATGTGTGTTCTTTTCACAAACCACATGTGGACCCACTAGAGTCATTGCATGTGTGTTCTTATACACAAACTAGCACTAGAGTCATTGCATGTGTGTTCTATCCACAAACCACACATGGATCCACCACTGTCATTGCATGTGTGTTCTTTCCACAAACCACACATGGATCAACCACTAGAGTCATTGCATGTGTGTTCTGATCACAAACCACATATGGATAAATCAGTGGTCATTGTATGTGTGTTCTTTTCCATAAACCACTTATGGATCCATTACAGTCATTGCATGTGTGTTCTTTCCACAAACCACATATGGATCAACCAGAGTCATTGCATGTGTGTTCTTTCCACAAACCACATATGGATCAACCACTAGAGTCATTACATGTTTGTTCTTATACCAAAACCACAAACCAGCACTAGAGTCATTGCATGTGTGTTCTTTTCCACAAACCACACATGGATCCACTAGACTCATTGCATGTGTGTTCTTTTCCACAAACGACTTATGGATCAACCAGTGGTCATTGCATGTGTGTTCTTTTCACAAATCACATGTGGACCCACTAGAGTCATTGCATGTGTGTTCTTATACTAAAACTAGCACTAGAGTCATTGCATGTGTGTTCTATCCACAAACCACACATGGATCCACCACTGTCATTGCATGTGTGGTTTTTCCACAAACCACACATGGATCAACCACTAGAGTCATTGCATGTGTGTTCTTTCCCCAAACGACACATGGATCAACCACTAGAGTCATTGCATGTGTGTTATTTCCACAAACCACACATGGATCAACCACTAGAGTCATTGCATGTGTGTTCTTATACTAAAACCAACATTAGAGTCATTGCATGTGTGTTCTTTCCACAAACCACACATGGATCAACCACTAGATTCATTGCATGTTTGTTATTTCCACAAACCACACATGGATCAACCACTAGAGTCATTGCATGTGTGTTCTTATACTAAAACCAACACTAGAGTCATTGCATGTGTGTTCTTTCCACAAACAACACATGGATCAACCAGTGGTCATTGCATGTGTGTTCTTTTCCACAAACCACGCATAGATCCACAAGTGGTCATTGCATGTGTGTTCTTTCCACAAACCACATATGGATCAACCAGAGTCATTGCATGTGTGTTCTTTGCACAAACCACACATGGATCAACCACTAGAGTCATTGCATGTTTGTTCTTATACTAAAACCACAAACAAGCACTAGAGTCATTGCATGTGTGTTCTTTTCCACAAACCACACATGGACCCGCTAGACTCATTGCATGTGTGTTCTTTTCAACAAACAACTTATGGATCAACCAGTGGTCATTGCATTTGTGTTCTTTTCACAAACTACATGTGGACCCACTAGAGTCATTGCATGTGTGTTCTTATACTAAAACTAGCACCAGAGTCATTGCATGTGTGTTCTTTTCCATAAACCACTTATGGATCCATTACAGTCATTCCATGTGTGTTATTTCCACAAACCACACATGGATCAACCACGAGAGTCATTGCATGTGTGTTATTTCCACAAACCACACATGGATCAACCACTAGAGTCATTGCATGTGTGTTATTTCCACAAACCACACATGGATCAACCACTAGAGTCATTGCATGTGTGTTCTTATACTAAAACCAACACTAGAGTCATTGCATGTGTGTTCTTTCCACAAACCACACATGGATCAACCAGTGGTCATTGCATGGGTGTTCTTTTCCACAAACCACACATGGATGCACCAGTGGTCATTGCATGTGTGTTCTTTTCCACAAACCACACATGGATCCACCAGTGGTCATTGCATGTGTGTTCTTTCCACAAACCACATATGGATCAACCAGAGTCATTGCATGTGTGTTCTTGCCACAAACCACACATGGATCAACCAATAGAAGAATTGCATGTTTGTTCTTATACGAAAACCACAAACCGGCACTAGAGTCATTGCATGTGTGTTCTTTTCCACAAACCACACATGGATCCACTAGACTCATTGCATGTGTGTTCTTTTCCGCAAACAAATTATGGATCAACCAGTGGTCATTCCATGTGTGTTCTTTTCACAAACCACATGTGGACCCACTAGAGTCATTGCATGTGTGTTATTATACTAAAACTAGAACTAGAGTCATTGCATGTGTGTTCTATCCACAAACCACACATGGATCCACCACTGTCATTGCATGTGTGTTCTTTTCACAAACCACACATGGATCAACCACTAGAGTTATTGCATGTGTGTTCTTTCCACAAACCACATATGGATCAACTAGTGGTCATTGCATGTGTGTTCTTTTCCATAAACCACTTATGGATCCATTACACTCATTGCATGTGTGTTATTTCTATAAACCACGCATGGATCAACCACTAGAGTCATTGCATGTGTGTTATTTCCACAAAGCACACATGGATCAACCACTAGAGTCATTGCATATGTGTTATTTCCACAAACCACACATGGATCAACCACTAGAGTCATTGCATGTGTCTTCTTTCCACAAACAAGACATGGATTAACCACTAGAGTCATTGCATATTTGTTCTTATACTAAAACCACAAACCAGCACTAGAGTCATCACATGTGTGTTCTTTTCCACAAACCACACATGAATCCGCTAGACTCATTGCATGTGTGTTCTTTTCCAGAAACAACTTATGGATCCACCAGTGGTCATTGCATGTGTGTTCTTTCCACAAACCACATGTGGACCAACTAGAGGCATTGCATGTGTGTTATTTCCATAAACCACACATGTATCAACCACTAGAGTCATTTCATGTGTGTTATTTCCACAAACCACACATGGATCAACCACTAGAGTCATTGCATATGTGTTATTTCCACAAACCACACATGGATCAACCACTAGAGTCATTTGATGTGTGTTCTTATACTAAAACCAACACTAGAGTCATTGCATGTGTGTTCTTTTCACAAACCACACATGGATCAACCACTAGAGTCATTGCATGTGTTTTATTTCCACAAACCACACATGTATCAACCAATGGTCATTGCATGTGTGTTCTTTTCCACAAACCACACATGGATCCACCAGTGGTCATTGCATGTGTGTTCTTTCCACAAACCACATATGGATCCACCAGAGTCATTGCATGTATGTTCTTTCCATAAACCACATATGGATCAACCACTAGAGTCATTACATGTTTGTTATTATACTAAAACCACAAACCAACACTAGAGTCATTGAATTTGTGTTGTTTTCCACAAACCACACATGGATCCACTAGACTCATTGCATGTGTGTTCTTTTCCACAAACGACTTATGGATCAACCAGTGGTCATTGCATGTGTGTTCTTTTCACAAACCACATGTGGACCCACTTGAGTCATTGTATGTGAGTTCTTTTACTAAAACTAGCACTAATTCATTGCATGTGTGTTCTTATACACAAACTAGCACTAGAGTCATTCATGTGTGTTCTATCCACAAACCACACATGGATCAACCGCTAGAGTTATTGCGTGTGTGTTCTTTCCACAAACCACATATGGATCAACCAGAGTCATTGCATGTGTGTTCTTGCCACAAACCACACATGGATCAACCAATAGAAGAATTGCATGTTTGTTCTTATACGAAAACCACAAACCGGCACTAGAGTCATTGCATGTGTGTTCTTTTCCACAAACCACACATGGATCCACTAGACTCATTGCATGTGTGTTCTTTTCCACAAACAACTTATGGATCAACCAGTGGTCATTCCATGTGTGTTCTTTTCACAAACCACATGTGGACCCACTAGAGTCATTGCATGTGTGTTATTATACTAAAACTAGAACTAGAGTCATTGCATGTGTGTTCTATCCACAAACCACACATGGATCCACCACTGTCATTGCATGTGTGTTCTTTTCACAAACCACACATGGATCAACCACTAGAGTTATTGCATGTGTGTTCTTTCCACAAACCACATATGGATCAACTAGTGGTCATTGCATGTGTGTTCTTTTCCATAAACCACTTATGGATCCATTACACTCATTGCATGTGTGTTATTTCTATAAACCACGCATGGATCAACCACTAGAGTCATTGCATGTGTGTTATTTCCACAAAGCACACATGGATCAACCACTAGAGTCATTGCATATGTGTTATTTCCACAAACCACACATGGATCAACCACTAGAGTCATTGCATGTGTCTTCTTTCCACAAACAACACATGGATTAACCACTAGAGTCATTGCATGTTTGTTCTTATACTAAAACCACAAACCAGCACTAGAGTCATCACATGTGTGTTCTTTTCCACAAACCACACATGAATCCGCTAGACTCATTGCATGTGTGTTCTTTTCCAGAAACAACTTATGGATCCACCAGTGGTCATTGCATGTGTGTTCTTTCCACAAACCACATGTGGACCAACTAGAGGCATTGCATGTGTGTTATTTCCATAAACCACACATGGATCAACCACTAGAGTCATTGCATGTGTGTTATTTCCACAAACCACACATGGATCAACCACTAGAGTCATTGCATATGTGTTATTTCCACAAACCACACATGGATCAACCACTTGAGTCATTTGATGTGTGTTCTTATACTAAAACCAACACTAGAGTCATTGCATGTGTGTTCTTTTCACAAACCACACATGGATCAACCACTAGAGTCATTGCATGTGTTTTATTTCCACAAACAACACATGTATCAACCAATGGTCATTGCATGTGTGTTCTTTTCCACAAACCACACATGGATCCACCACTGGTCATTGCATGTGTGTTCTTTCCACAAACCACATATGGATCCACCAGAGTCATTGCTTGTATGTTCTTTCCACAAACCACATATGGATCCACCACTAGAGTCATTACATGTTTGTTATTATACTAAAACCACAAACCAACACTAGAGTCATTGCATTTGTGTTGTTTTCCACAAACCACACATGGATCCACTAGACTCATTGCATGTGTGTTCTTTTCCACAAACGACTTATGGATCAACCAGTGGTCATTGCATGTGTGTTCTTTTCACAAACCACATGTGGACCCACTTGAGTCATTGTATGTGAGTTCTTTTACTAAAACTAGCACTAATTCATTGCATGTGTGTTCTTATACACAAACTAGCACTAGAGTCTTTCATGTGTGTTCTATACACAAACCACACATGGATCAACCGCTAGAGTTATTGCGTGTGTTCTTTCCACAAACCACATATGGATCAACCAGCGGTCATTGCATGTCTGTTCTTTTCCATAAACCACTTATGGATCCATTACAGTCATTGCATGTGTGTTATTTCCACAAACCACACATGGATCAACCACTAGAGTCATTGCATGTGTTTTATTTCACAAACCACACATGGATCAACCACTAGAGTCATTGCATATGTGTTATTTCCACAAACCACACATGGATCAACCACTAGAGTCATTGCATGTGTGTTATTTCCACAAACCACACATGGATCAACCACTAGAGTCATTTCATGTTTGTTCTTATACTAAAACCACAAACCAGCACTAGAGTCATTGCATGTGTGTTCTTTTCCACAAACCACACATGGATCCACTAGACTCATTGCATGTGTGTTCTTTTCCACAAACAACTGATGGATCAACCAGTGGTCATTGCATGTGTGGTGTTTTCACAAACCACATGTGGACCCACTAGAGTCATTGCATGTGTGTTCTTATACACAAACTAGCACTAGAGTCATTGCATGTGTGTTCTATCCACAAACCACACATGGATCCACCACTGTCATTGCATGTGTGTTCTTTCCACAAACCACACATGGATCAACCACTAGAGTCATTGCATGTGTGTTCTTATCACAAACCACATATGGATCAATGTGTGGTCATTGTATGTGTGTCCTTTTCCATAAACCACTTATGGATCCATTACAGTCATTGCGTGTGTGTTATTTCCACAAACCACACATGGATCAACCACTAGAGTCATTGCATGTGTGTTATTTCCACAAACCACACATGGATCAACCACTAGAGTCATTGGATGTGTGTGTTGTTTTCCACAAACCACACATGGATCCACCACTAGAGTCATTGCATGTTTGTTCTTATACTAAAACCAACACTAGAGTCATTGCATGTGTGTTCTTTCCACAAACCACACATGGATAAACCAGTGGTCATTGCATGTGTGTTCTTTTCCACAAACCACACATGGATCCACCAGTGGTCATTGCATGTGTGTTCTTTCCACAAACCACATATGGATCAACCAGAGTCATTGCATGTGTGTTCTTTCCACAAACCACACATGGATCAACCACTAGAGTCATTGAATGTTTGTTCTTATACCAAAACCACAAACCAGCACTAGAGTCATTGCATGTGTGTTCTTTTCCACAAACCACACATGGATCCACTAGACTCATTGCATGTGTGTTCTTTTCCACAAACAACTTATGGATCAACCAGTGGTCATTGCATGTGTGTTCTTTTCACAAACCACATGTGGACCCACTAGAGTCATTGCATGTGTGTTATTATACTAAAACTAGCACTAGAGTCATTGCATGTGTGTTCTATCCACAAACCACACATGGATCCACCACTGTCATTGCATGTGTGTTCTTTTCACAAACCACACATGGATCAACCACTAGAGTTATTGCATGTGTGTTCTTTCCACAAACCACATATGGATCAACCAGTGGTCATTGCATGTGTGTTCTTTTCCATAAACCACTTATGCATCCATTACACTCATTGCATGTGTGTGATTTCCATAAACCACACATGGATCAACCACTAGAGTCATTGCATGTGTGTTATTTCCACAAACCACACATGGATCAACCACTAGATTCATTGCATATGTGTTATTTCCACAAACAACACATGGATCAACCACTAGAGTCATTGCATGTGTCTTCTTTCCACAAATAACGCATGGATTAACCACTAGAGTCATTGCATGTTTGTTCTTATACTAAAACCACAAAGCAGCACTAGAGTCATTGCATGTGTGTTCTTTTCCACAAACCACACATGGATCTACTAGACTCATTGCATGTGTGTTCTTTTCCAGAAACAACTTATGGATCCACCAGTGGTCATTGCATGTGTGTTCTTTCCACAAACCCACATGTGTACCCACTAGAGTCATTGCATGTGTGTTATTTCCACAAACCACACATGGATCAACCACTAGAGTCATTGCATCTGTGTTATTTCCACAAACCACACATGGATCAACCACTAGAGTCATTCCATGTGTGTTCTTATACTAAAACCAACACTAGAGTCATTGCATGTGTGTTCTTTCAACAAACCACAAATGGATCAACCAGTGGTCATTGCATGTGTGTTCTTTTCCACAAACCACACATGGATCCACTAGTGGTCATTGCATGTGTGTTCTTTCCACAAACCACATATGGATCAACCAGAGCCATTGCATGTGTGTTCTTTGCACAAACCACACATGAATCCGCTAGACTCATTGCATGTGTGTTCTTTTCCAGAAACAACTTATGGATCCACCAGTGGTCATTGCATGTGTGTTCTTTCCACAAACCACATGTGGACCAACTAGAGGCATTGCATGTGTGTTATTTCCATAAACCACACATGGATCAACCACTAGAGTCATTGCATGTGTGTTATTTCCACAAACCACACATGGATCAACCACTAGAGTCATTGCATATGTGTTATTTCCACAAACCACACATGGATCAACCACTTGAGTCATTTGATGTGTGTTCTTATACTAAAACCAACACTAGAGTCATTGCATGTGTGTTCTTTTCACAAACCACACATGGATCAACCACTAGAGTCATTGCATGTGTTTTATTTCCACAAACAACACATGTATCAACCAATGGTCATTGCATGTGTGTTCTTTTCCACAAACCACACATGGATCCACCACTGGTCATTGCATGTGTGTTCTTTCCACAAACCACATATGGATCCACCAGAGTCATTGCTTGTATGTTCTTTCCACAAACCACATATGGATCCACCACTAGAGTCATTACATGTTTGTTATTATACTAAAACCACAAACCAACACTAGAGTCATTGCATTTGTGTTGTTTTCCACAAACCACACATGGATCCACTAGACTCATTGCATGTGTGTTCTTTTCCACAAACGACTTATGGATCAACCAGTGGTCATTGCATGTGTGTTCTTTTCACAAACCACATGTGGACCCACTTGAGTCATTGTATGTGAGTTCTTTTACTAAAACTAGCACTAATTCATTGCATGTGTGTTCTTATACACAAACTAGCACTAGAGTCTTTCATGTGTGTTCTATACACAAACCACACATGGATCAACCGCTAGAGTTATTGCGTGTGTTCTTTCCACAAACCACATATGGATCAACCAGCGGTCATTGCATGTCTGTTCTTTTCCATAAACCACTTATGGATCCATTACAGTCATTGCATGTGTGTTATTTCCACAAACCACACATGGATCAACCACTAGAGTCATTGCATGTGTTTTATTTCACAAACCACACATGGATCAACCACTAGAGTCATTGCATATGTGTTATTTCCACAAACCACACATGGATCAACCACTAGAGTCATTGCATGTGTGTTATTTCCACAAACCACACATGGATCAACCACTAGAGTCATTTCATGTTTGTTCTTATACTAAAACCACAAACCAGCACTAGAGTCATTGCATGTGTGTTCTTTTCCACAAACCACACATGGATCCACTAGACTCATTGCATGTGTGTTCTTTTCCACAAACAACTGATGGATCAACCAGTGGTCATTGCATGTGTGGTGTTTTCACAAACCACATGTGGACCCACTAGAGTCATTGCATGTGTGTTCTTATACACAAACTAGCACTAGAGTCATTGCATGTGTGTTCTATCCACAAACCACACATGGATCCACCACTGTCATTGCATGTGTGTTCTTTCCACAAACCACACATGGATCAACCACTAGAGTCATTGCATGTGTGTTCTTATCACAAACCACATATGGATCAATGTGTGGTCATTGTATGTGTGTCCTTTTCCATAAACCACTTATGGATCCATTACAGTCATTGCGTGTGTGTTATTTCCACAAACCACACATGGATCAACCACTAGAGTCATTGCATGTGTGTTATTTCCACAAACCACACATGGATCAACCACTAGAGTCATTGGATGTGTGTGTTGTTTTCCACAAACCACACATGGATCCACCACTAGAGTCATTGCATGTTTGTTCTTATACTAAAACCAACACTAGAGTCATTGCATGTGTGTTCTTTCCACAAACCACACATGGATAAACCAGTGGTCATTGCATGTGTGTTCTTTTCCACAAACCACACATGGATCCACCAGTGGTCATTGCATGTGTGTTCTTTCCACAAACCACATATGGATCAACCAGAGTCATTGCATGTGTGTTCTTTCCACAAACCACACATGGATCAACCACTAGAGTCATTGAATGTTTGTTCTTATACCAAAACCACAAACCAGCACTAGAGTCATTGCATGTGTGTTCTTTTCCACAAACCACACATGGATCCACTAGACTCATTGCATGTGTGTTCTTTTCCACAAACAACTTATGGATCAACCAGTGGTCATTGCATGTGTGTTCTTTTCACAAACCACATGTGGACCCACTAGAGTCATTGCATGTGTGTTATTATACTAAAACTAGCACTAGAGTCATTGCATGTGTGTTCTATCCACAAACCACACATGGATCCACCACTGTCATTGCATGTGTGTTCTTTTCACAAACCACACATGGATCAACCACTAGAGTTATTGCATGTGTGTTCTTTCCACAAACCACATATGGATCAACCAGTGGTCATTGCATGTGTGTTCTTTTCCATAAACCACTTATGCATCCATTACACTCATTGCATGTGTGTGATTTCCATAAACCACACATGGATCAACCACTAGAGTCATTGCATGTGTGTTATTTCCACAAACCACACATGGATCAACCACTAGATTCATTGCATATGTGTTATTTCCACAAACAACACATGGATCAACCACTAGAGTCATTGCATGTGTCTTCTTTCCACAAATAACGCATGGATTAACCACTAGAGTCATTGCATGTTTGTTCTTATACTAAAACCACAAAGCAGCACTAGAGTCATTGCATGTGTGTTCTTTTCCACAAACCACACATGGATCTACTAGACTCATTGCATGTGTGTTCTTTTCCAGAAACAACTTATGGATCCACCAGTGGTCATTGCATGTGTGTTCTTTCCACAAACCCACATGTGTACCCACTAGAGTCATTGCATGTGTGTTATTTCCACAAACCACACATGGATCAACCACTAGAGTCATTGCATCTGTGTTATTTCCACAAACCACACATGGATCAACCACTAGAGTCATTCCATGTGTGTTCTTATACTAAAACCAACACTAGAGTCATTGCATGTGTGTTCTTTTCACAAACCACACATGGATCAACCACTAGAGTCATTGCATGTGTTTTATTTCCACAAACCACACATGTATCAACCAATGGTCATTGCATGTGTTTTCTTTTCCACAAACCACACATGGATCCACCAGTAGTCATTGCATGTGTGTTCTTTCCACAAACCACATATGGATCAACCAGAGTCATTGCATGTGTGTTCTTTCCACAAACCACATATGGATCAACCACAAGAGTAATTACATGTTTGTTCTTATACTAAAACCACAAACCAACACTAGAGTCATTGCATGTGTGTTCTTTTCCACAAACCACACATGGATCCACTAGACTCATTGCATGTGTGTTCTTTTCCACAAACAACTTATGGATCAACTAGTGGTCATTGCATGTGTGTTCTTTTCACAAACGACATGTGGACCCAATTGAGTCATTGTATGTGAGTTCTTATACTAAAACTAGCACTAAGTCATTGCATGTGTGTTCTTATACACAAACTAGCACTAGAGTCATTCATGTGTGTTCTATCCACAAACCACACATGGATCAACCGCTAGAGTTATTGCGTGTGTTCTTTCCACAAACCACATATGGATCAACCAGTGGTCATTGCATGTGTGTTCTTTTCCATAAACCACTTATGGATCCATTACACTCATTGCATGTGTGTTATTTCCACAAACCACACATGGATCAACCACTAGTGTCATTGCATGTGTTTTTTTTCCACAAACCACACATGGATCAACCACTAGAGTCATTGCATATGTGTTGTTTCCATAAACCACACATGGATCAACCACTAGAGTCATTGCATGTGTGTTGTTTCCATAAACCACACATGGATCAACCACTAGAGTCATTGCATGTTTGTTCTGATACTAAAACCACAAACCAACACTAGAGTCATTGCATGTGTGTTCTTTTCCACAAACCAAACATGGATCCACTAGACTCATTGCATGTGTGTTTTTTCCACAAACAACTTATGGATCAACCAGTGGTCATTGCATGTGTGTTCTTTTCACAAACCACATGTGGACCCACTAGAGTCATTGCATGTGTGTTCTTATACACAAACTAGCACTAGAGTCATTGCATGTGTGTTCTATCCACAAACCACACATGGCTCCACCATTGTCATTGCATGTGTGTTCTTTCCACAAACCACACATGGATCAACCACTAGAGTCATTGCATGTGTGTTCTTATCACAAACCACATATGGATCAATCAGTGGTCATTGTATGTGTGTTCTTTTCCATAAACCACTTATGGATCCATTACAGTCATTGCATGTGTGTTATTTCCACAAACCACACATGGATCAACCACTGGAGTCATTGCATGTGTGTTATTTCCACAAACCACACATGGATCAACCACTAGAGTCATTGCATGTGTGTGTTGTTTTCCACAAACCACACATGGATCCACCACTAGAGTCATTGCATGTTTGTTCTTATACTAAAAGCAACACTAGAGTCAGTGCATGTGTGTTCTTTCCACAAACCACACATGGATCAAATAGTGGTCATTGCATGTGTGTTATTTTCCACAAACCACACATGGATCCACCAGTGGTCATTGCATGTGTGTTATTTCCACAAACCACATATGGATCAACCAGAGTCATTACATGTGTGTTCTTTCCACAAACCACACATGGATCAACCACTAGAGTCATTGAATGTTTGTTCTTATACCAAAACCACAAACCAGCACTAGAGTCATTGCATGTGTGTTCTTTTCCACAAACCACACATGGATCCACTAGACTCATTGCATGTGTGTTCTTTTCCACAAACAACTTATGGATCAACCAGTGGTCATTGCATGTGTGTTCTTTTCACAAACCAAATGTGGACCCACTAGAGTCATTGCATGTGTGTTCTTATACTAAAACTAGCACTAGAGTCATTGCATATGTGTTCTATCCACAAACCACACATGGATCCACCACTGTCATTGCATGTGTGTTTTTTCCACAAACCAGACATGGATCAACCACTAGAGTCATTGCATGTGCATTCTTTCCACAAACGACACATTTATCAACAATAGAGTCATTGCATGTGTGTTATTTCCACAAACCACACATGGGACAACCACTAGAGTCGTTGCATGTGTGTTACTATACTAAAACCAACATTAGAGTCATTGCATGTGTGTTCTTTCCACAAACCACACACGGATCAACCACTAGAGTCATTGCATGTTTGTTATTTCCACAAACCACACATGGATCAACCACTAGAGTCATTGGATGTGTGTTCTTATACTAAAACCATCACTAGAGTCATTGCATGTGTGTTCTTTCCACAAACCACACATGGATCAACTAGTAGTCATTGCATGTGTGTTCTTTTCCACAAACCACACATGGATCCACTAGTGGTCATTGCATGTGTGTTCTTTCCATAAACCACACATGGATCAACCACTAGAATCATTGCATGGTTGTTCTTATACTAAAACCACAAACCAGCACTAGAGTCATTGCATGTGTGTTCTTTTCCACAAACCACATATGGATCCACTAGACTCATTACATGTGTGTTCTTTTCCACAAACAACTTATGGATCAACCAGTGGTCATTGCATGTGTGTTCTTTTCACAAACTACATGTGGACCCACTAGAGTCATTGCATGTGTGTTCTTATACTAAATCTAGCACTAGAGTCATTGCATGTGTGTTAATTTCCATAAACCACTTATGGATCCATTACAGTCATTGCATGTGTGTTATTTCCACAAACCACACATGGATAAACCACTAGAGTCATTGCATGTGTGTTATTTCCACAAACCACACATGGATCAACCACTAGAGTCATTGCATGTGTGTGTTCTTTTCCACAAACCACACATGGATCCACCACTAGAGTCATTGCATGTGTGTTCTTATACTAAAACCAACACTAGAGTCATTGCATGTGTGTTCTTTCCACAAACCACGCATGGATCAACCAGTGGTCATTGCATGTGTGTTCTTTTCCACAAACCACACATGGATCCACCAGTGGTCATTGCATGTGTGTTCTTTCCACAAACCACATATGGATCAACCAGAGTCATTGCATGTGTGTTCTTTCCACAAACCACACAAGGATCAACCACTAGAGTCATTGCATGTTTGTTCTTATACTAAAACCACAAACCAGCACTAGAGTCATTGCATGTGTGTTCTTTTCCACAAACCACACATGGATCCACTAGACTCATTGCATGTGTGTTCTTTTCCATAAACCACACATGGATCCACCAGTGGTCATTGCATGTGTGTTCTTTCCACAAACCACATATGGATCAACCAGAGTCATTGCATGTGTGTTCTTTCCACAAACCACACAAGGATCAACCACTAGAGTCATTGCATGTTTGTTCTTATACCAAAACCACAAACCAGCACTAGAGTCATTGCATGTGTGTTCTTTTCCACAAACCACACATGGATCAACCAATAGAAGAATTGCATGTTTGTTCTTATACGAAAACCACAAACCGGCACTAGAGTCATTGCATGTGTGTTCATTTCCACAAACCACACATGGATCCACTAGACTCATTGCATGTGTGTTCTTTTCCACAAACAACTTATGGATCAACCAGTGGTCATTCCATGTGTGTTCTTTTCACAAACCACATGTGGACCCACTAGAGTCATTGCATGTGTGTTATTATACTAAAACTAGAACTAGAGTCATTGCATGTGTGTTCTATCCACAAACCACACATGGATCCACCACTGTCATTGCATGTGTGTTCTTTTCACAAACCACAAATGGATCAACCACTAGAGTTATTGCATGTGTGTTCTTTCCAGAAACCACATATGGATCAACCAGTGGTCATTGCATGTGTGTTCTTTTCCATAAACCACTTATGGATCCATTACACTCATTGCATGTGTGTTATTTCTATAAACCACGCATGGATCAACCACTAGAGTCATTTCATGTGTGTTATTTCCACAAACCACACATGGATCAACCACTAGAGTCATTGCATGTGTTATTTCCACAAACCACACATGGATCAACCACTAGAGTCATTGCATGTGTCTTCTTTCCACAAACAACACATGGATTAACCACTAGAGTCATTGCATGTTTGTTCTTATACTAAAACCACAAACCAGCACTAGAGTCATCACATGTGTGTTCTTTTCCACAAACCACACATGGATCCGCTAGACTCATTGCATGTGTGTTCTTTTCCAGAAACAACTTATGGATCCACCAGTGGTCATTGCATGTGTGTTCTTTCCACAAACCACATGTGGACCCACTAGAGTCATTGCATGTGTGTTATTTCCATAAACCACACATGGATCAACCACTAGAGTCATTGCATGTGTGTTATTTCCACAAACCACACATGGATCAACCACTAGAGTCATTGCATATGTGTTATTTCCACAAACCACACATGGATCAACCACTTGAGTCATTTGATGTGTGTTCTTATACTAAAACCAACACTAGAGTCATTGCATGTGTGTTCTTTTCACAAACCACACATGGATCAACCACTAGAGTCATTGCATGTTTTTTATTTCCACAAACCACACATGTATCAACCAATGGTCATTGCATGTGTGTTCTTTTCCACAAACCACACATGGATCCACCAGTGGTCATTGCATGTGTGTTCTTTCCACAAACCACATATGGATCAACCAGAGTCATTGCATGTGTGTTCTTTCCACAAACCACATATGGATCAACCACTAGAGTCATTACATGTTTGTTCTTATACCAAAACCACAAACCAGCACTAGAGTCATTGCATGTGTGTTCTTTTCCACAAACCACACATGGATCCACTAGACTCATTGCATGTGTGTTCTTTTCCACAAACGACTTATGGATCAACCAGTGGTCATTGCATGTGTGTTCTTTTCACAAATCACATGTGGACCCACTGGAGTCATTGCATGTGTGTTCTTATACTAAAACTAGCACTAGAGTCATTGCATGTGTGTTCTATCCACAAACCACACATGGATCCACCACTGTCATTGCATGTGTGGTTTTTCCACAAACCACACATGGATCAACCACTAGAGTCATAGCATGTGTGTTCTTTCCACAAACGACACATGGATCAACCACTAGAGTCATTGCATGTGTGTTATTTCCACAAACCACACATGGGACAACCACTAGAGTCGTTGCATGTGTGTTACTATACTAAAACCAACATTAGAGTCATTGCATGTGTGTTCTTTCCACAAACCACACACGGATCAACCACTAGAGTCATTGCATGTTTGTTATTTCCACAAACCACACATGGATCAACCACTAGAGTCATTGGATGTGTGTTCTTATACTAAAACCAACACTAGAGTCATTGCATGTGTGTTCTTTCCACAAACCACACATGGATCAACTAGTAGTCATTGCATGTGTGTTCTTTTCCACAAACCACACATGGATCCACTAGTGGTCATTGCATGTGTGTTCTTTCCATAAACCACACATGGATCAACCACTAGAATCATTGCATGGTTGTTCTTATACTAAAACCACAAACCAGCACTAGAGTCATTGCATGTGTGTTCTTTTCCACAAACCACATATGGATCCACTAGACTCATTACATGTGTGTTCTTTTCCACAAACAACTTATGGATCAACCAGTGGTCATTGCATGTGTGTTCTTTTCACAAACTACATGTGGACCCACTAGAGTCATTGCATGTGTGTTCTTATACTAAATCTAGCACTAGAGTCATTGCATGTGTGTTAATTTCCATAAACCACTTATGGATCCATTACAGTCATTGCATGTGTGTTATTTCCACAAACCACACATGGATAAACCACTAGAGTCATTGCATGTGTGTTATTTCCACAAACCACACATGGATCAACCACTAGAGTCATTGCATGTGTGTGTTCTTTTCCACAAACCACACATGGATCCACCACTAGAGTCATTGCATGTGTGTTCTTATACTAAAACCAACACTAGAGTCATTGCATGTGTGTTCTTTCCACAAACCACGCATGGATCAACCAGTGGTCATTGCATGTGTGTTCTTTTCCACAAACCACACATGGATCCACCAGTGGTCATTGCATGTGTGTTCTTTCCACAAACCACATATGGATCAACCAGAGTCATTGCATGTGTGTTCTTTCCACAAACCACACAAGGATCAACCACTAGAGTCATTGCATGTTTGTTCTTATACTAAAACCACAAACCAGCACTAGAGTCATTGCATGTGTGTTCTTTTCCACAAACCACACATGGATCCACTAGACTCATTGCATGTGTGTTCTTTTCCACAAACCACACATGGATCCACCAGTGGTCATTGCATGTGTGTTCTTTCCACAAACCACATATGGATCAACCAGAGTCATTGCATGTGTGTTCTTTCCACAAACCACACAAGGATCAACCACTAGAGTCATTGCATGTTTGTTCTTATACCAAAACCACAAACCAGCACTAGAGTCATTGCATGTGTGTTCTTTTCCACAAACCACACATGGATCAACCAATAGAAGAATTGCATGTTTGTTCTTATACGAAAACCACAAACCGGCACTAGAGTCATTGCATGTGTGTTCATTTCCACAAACCACACATGGATCCACTAGACTCATTGCATGTGTGTTCTTTTCCACAAACAACTTATGGATCAACCAGTGGTCATTCCATGTGTGTTCTTTTCGCAAACCACATGTGGACCCACTAGAGTCATTGCATGTGTGTTATTATACTAAAACTAGAACTAGAGTCATTGCATGTGTGTTCTATCCACAAACCACACATGGATCCACCACTGTCATTGCATGTGTGTTCTTTTCACAAACCACAAATGGATCAACCACTAGAGTTATTGCATGTGTGTTCTTTCCAGAAACCACATATGGATCAACCAGTGGTCATTGCATGTGTGTTCTTTTCCATAAACCACTTATGGATCCATTACACTCATTGCATGTGTGTTATTTCTATAAACCACGCATGGATCAACCACTAGAGTCATTGCATGTGTGTTATTTCCACAAACCACACATGGATCAACCACTAGAGTCATTGGATGTGTTATTTCCACAAACCACACATGGATCAACCACTAGAGTCATTGCATGTGTCTTCTTTCCACAAACAACACATGGATTAACCACTAGAGTCATTGCATGTTTGTTCTTATACTAAAACCACAAACCAGCACTAGAGTCATCACATGTGTGTTCTTTTCCACAAACCACACATGGATCCGCTAGACTCATTGCATGTGTGTTCTTTTCCAGAAACAACTTATGGATCCACCAGTGGTCATTGCATGTGTGTTCTTTCCACAAACCACATGTGGACCCACTAGAGTCATTGCATGTGTGTTATTTCCATAAACCACACATGGATCAACCACTAGAGTCATTGCATGTGTGTTATTTCCACAAACCACACATGGATCAACCACTAGAGTCATTGCATATGTGTTATTTCCACAAACCACACATGGATCAACCACTTGACTCATTTGATGCGTGTTCTTATACTAAAACCAACACTAGAGTCATTGCATGTGTGTTCTTTTCACAAACCACACATGGATCAACCACTAGAGTCATTGCATGTTTTTTATTTCCACAAACCACACATGTATCAACCAATGGTCATTGCATGTGTGTTCTTTTCCACAAACCACACATGGATCCACCAGTGGTCATTGCATGTGTGTTCTTTCCACAAACCACATATGGATCAACCAGAGTCATTGCATGTGTGTTCTTTCCACAAACCACATATGGATCAACCACTAGAGTCATTACATGTTTGTTCTTATACCAAAACCACAAACCAGCACTAGAGTCATTGCATGTGTGTTCTTTTCCACAAACCACACATGGATCCACTAGACTCATTGCATGTGTGTTCTTTTCCACAAACGACTTATGGATCAACCAGTGGTCATTGCATGTGTGTTCTTTTCACAAATCACATGTGGACCTACTGGAGTCATTGCATGTGTGTTCTTATACTAAAACTAGCACTAGAGTCATTGCATGTGTGTTCTATCCACAAACCACACATGGATCCACCACTGTCATTGCATGTGTGGTTTTTCCACAAACCACACATGGATCAACCACTAGAGTCATAGCATGTGTGTTCTTTCCACAAACGACACATGGATCAACCACTAGAGTCATTGCATGTGTGTTATTTCCACAAACCACACATGGATCAACCACTAGAATTATTGCATGTGTGTTCTTATACTAAAACCAACATTAGAGTCATTGCATGTGTGTTCTTTCCACAAACCACACATGGATCAACCACTAGATTCATTGCATGTTTGTTATTTCCACAAACCACACATGGATCAACCACTAGAGTCATTGCATGTGTGTTCTTATACTAAAACAAACACTAGAGTCATTGCATGTGTGTTCTTTCCACAAACCACACATGGAACAACCAGTGGTCATTGCATGTGTGTTCTTTTACACAAACCACACATGGATCCACCAGTGGTCATTGCATGTGTGTTCTTTCCACAAACCACATATGGATCAACCAGAGTCATTGCATGTGTGTTCTTTGCACAAACCACACATGGATCAACCACTAGAGTCATTGCATGTTTGTTCTTATACTAAAACCATAAACAAGCACTAGAGTCATTGCATGTGTGTTCTTTTCCACAAACCACACATGGACCCGCTAGACTCATTGCAGGTGTGTTCTTTTCAACAAACAACTTATGGATCAACCAGTGGTCATTGCATTTGTGTTCTTTTCACAAACTACATGTGGACCCACTAGAATCATTGCATGTGTGTTCTTATACTAAAACTAGCACCAGAGTCATTGCATGTGTGTACTTTTCCATAAACCACTTATGGATCCATTACAGTCATTCCATGTGTGTTATTTCCACAAACCACACATGGATCAACCACTAGAGTCATTGCATGTGTGTTATTTCCACAAACCACACATGGATCAACCACTAGAGTCATTGCATGTGTGTTATTTCCACAAACCACACATGGATCAACCAGTAGAGTCATTGCATGTGTGTGTTGTTTTCCACAAACCACACATGGATCCACCACTAGAGTCATTGCATGTTTGTTCTTATACTAAAACCAACACTAGAGTCATTGCATGTGTGTTCTTTCCACAAACCACACATGGATAAACCAGTGGTCATTGCATGTGTGTTCTTTTCCACAAACCACACATGGATCCACCAGTGGTCATTGCATGTGTATTCTTTCCACAAACCACATATGGATCAACCAGAGTCATTGCATGTGTGTTCTTTCCACAAACCACACATGGATCAACCACTAGAGTCATTGAATGTTTGTTCTTATACCAAAACCACAAACCAGCACTAGAGTCATTGCATGTGTGTTCTTTTCCACAAACCACACATGGATCCACTAGACTCATTGCATGTGTGTTCTTTTCCACAAACAACTTATGGATCAACCAGTGGTCATTGCATCTGTGTTCTTTTCACAAACCGCATGTGGACTCACTAGAGTCATTGCATGTGTGTTATTATACTAAAACTAGCACTAGAGTCATTGCATGTGTGTTCTATCCACACACCACACATGGATCCACCACTGTCATTGCATGTGTGTTCTTTTCACAAACCACACATGGATCAACCACTAGAGTTATTGCATGTGTGTTCTTTCCACAAACCACATATGGATCAACAAGTGGTCATTGCATGTGTGTTCTTTCCATAAACCACTTATGGATCCATTACACTCATTGCATGTGTGTTATTTCCATAAACCACACATGGATCAACCACTAGAGTCATTGCATGTGTGTTATTTCCACAAACCACACATGGATCAACCACTAGATTCATTGCATATGTGTTATTTCCACAAACCACACATGGATCAACCACTAGAGTCATTGCCTGTGTCTTCTTTCCACAAACAACGCATGGATTAACCACTAGAGTCATTGCATGTTCGTTCTTATACTAAAACCACAAAGCAGCACTAGAGTCATTGCATGTGTGTTGTTTTCCACAAACCACACATGGATCTACTAGACTCATTGCATGTGTGTTCTTTTCCAGAAACAACTTATGGATCCACCAGTGGTCATTGCATGTGTGTTCTTTCCACAAACCCACATGTGTACCCACTAGAGTCATTGCATGTGTGTTATTTCCACAAACCACACATGGATCAACCACTAGAGTCATTGCATGTGTGTTATTTCCACAAACCACACATGGATCAACCACTAGAGTCATTGCATCTGTGTTATTTCCACAAACCACACATGGATCAACCACTAGAGTCATTTCATGTGTGTTCTTATAGTAAAACCAACACTAGAGTCATTGCATGTGTGTTCTTTTCACAAACCACACATGGATCAACCACTAGAGTCATTGCATGTGTTTTATTTCCACAAACCACACATGTATCAACCAATGGTCATTGCATGTGTTTTATTTTCCACAAACCACACATGGATCCACCAGTAGTCATTGCATGTGTGTTCTTTCCACAAACACATATGGATCAACCAGAGTCATTGCATGTGTGTTCTTTCCACAAACCACATATGGATCAACCATAAGAGTCATTACATGTTTGTTCTTATACTAAAACCACAAACCAACACTAGAGTCATTGCATGTGTGTTCTTTTCCACAAACCACACATGGATCCACTAGACTCATTGCATGTGTGTTCTTTTCCACAAACAACTTATGGATCAACTAGTGGTCATTGCATGTGTGTTCTTTTCACAAACCACATGTGGACCCAATTGAGTCATTGTATGTGAGTTCTTATACTAAAACTAGCACTAAGTCATTGCATGTGTGTTCTTATACACAAACTAGCACTAGAGTCATTCATGTGTGTTCTATCCACAAACCACACATGGATCAACCGCTAGAGTTATTGCGTGTGTTCTTTCCACAAACCACATATGGATCAACCAGTGGTCATTGCATGTGTGTTCTTTTCCATAAACCACTTATGGATCCATTACACTCATTGCATGTGTGTTATTTCCACAAACCACACATGGATCAACCACTAGTGTCATTGCATGTGTTTTATTTCCACAAACCACACATGGATCAACCACTAGAGTCATTGCATATGTGTTATTTCCACCAACAACACATGGATCAACCACTAGAGTCATTGCATGTGTGTTCTTTCCACAAACCACACATGGATCAACCACTAGAGTCATTGCATGTTTGTTCTTATACTAAAACCACAAACCAACACTAGAGTCATTGCATGTGTGTTCTTTTCCACAAACCACACATGGATCCACTAGACTCATTGCATGTGTGTTCTTTTCCACAAACAACTTATGGATCAACCAGTGGTCATTGCATGTGTGTTCTTTTCACAAATCACATGTGGACCCACTAGAGTCATTGCATGTGTGTTCTTATACACAAACTAGCACTAGAGTCATTGCATGTGTGTTCTATCCACAAACCACACATGGCTCCACCACTGTCATTGCATGTGTGTTCTTTCCACAAACCACACATGGATCAACCACTAGAGTCATTGCATGTGTGTTCTTATCACAAACCACATATGGATCAATCAGTGGTCATTGTATGTGTGTTCTTTTCCATAAACCACTTATGGATCCATTATAGTCATTGCATGTGTGTTATTTCCACAAACCACACATGGATCAACCACTAGAGTCATTGCATGTGTGTTATTTCCACAAACCACACATGGATCAACCACTAGAGTCATTGCATGTGTGTGTTGTTTTCCACAAACCACACATGGATCCACCACTAGAGTCATTGCATGTTTGTTTTTATACTAAAACCAACACTAGAGTCAGTGCATGCGTGTTCTTTCCACAAACCACACATGGATCAACCAGTGGTCATTGCATGTGTGTTCTTTTCCACAAACCACACATGGATCCACCAGTGGTCATTGCATGTGTGTTCTTTCCACAAACCACATATGGATCAACCAGAGTCATTACATGTGTGTTCTTTCCACAAACCACACATGGATCAACCACTAGAGTCATTGAATGTTTGTTCTTATACCAAAACCACAAACCAGCACTAGAGTCATTGCATGTGTGTTCTTTTCCACAAACCACACATGGATCCACTAGACTCATTGCATGTGTGTTCTTTCCCACAAACAACTTATGGATCAACCAGTGGTCATTGCATGTGTGTTCTTTTCACAAACCACATGTGGACCCACTAGAGTCATTGCATGTGTGTTCTTATACTAAAACTAGCACTAGAGTAATTGCATGTGTGTTCTATCCACAAACCACACATGGATCCACCACTGTCATTGCATGTGTGTTTTTTCCACAAACCACACATGGATCAACCACTAGAGTCATTGCATGTGCATTCTTTCCACAAACGACACATTTATCAACAATAGAGTCATTGCATGTGTGTTATTTCCACAAACCACACATGGGACAACCACTAGAATCGTTGCATGTGTGTTATTATACTAAAACCAACATTAGAGTCATTACATGTGTGTTCTTTCCACAAACCACACACGGATCAACCACTAGAGTCATTGCATGTTTGTTATTTCCACAAACCACACATGGATCAACCACTAGAGTCATTGGATGTGTGTTCTTATACTAAAACCAACACTAGAGTCATTGCATGTGTGTTCTTTCCACAAACCACACATGGATCAACTAGTAGTCATTACATGTGTGTTCTTTTCCATAAACCACACATGGATCCACTAGTGGTCATTGCATGTGTGTTCTTTCCACAGACCACATATGGATCAACCAGTCATTGCATGTGTGTTCTTTCCATAAACCACACATGGATCAACCACTAGAATCATTGCATGTTTGTTCTTATACTAAAACCACAAACCAGCACTAGAGTCATTGCATGTGTGTTCTTTTCCACAAACCAAATATGGATCCACTAGACTCATTGCATGTGTGTTCTTTTCCACAAACAACTTATGGATCAACCAGTGGTCATTGCATGTGTGTTCTTTTCACAAACTACATGTGGACCCACTAGAGTCATTGCATGTGTGTTCTTATACTAAATCTAGCACTAGAGTCATTGCATGTGTGTTAAT
Source organism: Avena sativa (assembly GCA_916181665.1). Classification (NCBI taxonomy): domain Eukaryota; kingdom Viridiplantae; phylum Streptophyta; class Magnoliopsida; order Poales; family Poaceae; genus Avena; species Avena sativa. Next base: position 63,599,536 of record OV702287.1, on the reverse strand, counting down.
TTCCATAAACCACTTATGGATCTATTACAGTCATTGCATGTGTGTTATTTCCACAAACCACACATGGATAAACCACTAGAGTCATTGCATGTGTGTTATTTCCACAAACCACACATGGATCAACCACTAGAGTCATTGCATGTGTGTGTTCTTTTCCACAAACCACACATGGATCTACCACTAGAGTCATTGCATGTGTGTTCTTATACTAAAACCAACACTAGAGTCATTGCATGTGTGTTCTTTACACAAACCACAAATGGATCAACCAGTGGTCATTGCATGTGTGTTCTTTTCCACAAACCACACATGGATCCACCAGTGGTCATTGCATGTGTGTTCTTTCCACAAACCACATATGGATCAACCAGAGTCATTGCATGTGTGTTCTTTCCACAAACCACACAAGGATCAACCACTAGAGTCATTGCATGTTTGTTCTTATACCAAAACCACAAACCAGCACTAGAGTCATTGCATGTGTGTTCTTTTCCACAAACCACACATGGATCCACTAGACTCATTGCATGTGTGTTCTTTTACACAAACAACTTATGGATCAACCAGTGGTCATTGTATGTGTGTTCTTTTCACAAACCACATGTGGACCCACTAGAGTCATTGCATGTGTGTTCCATCCACAAACCATACATGGATCCACCACTGTCATTGCATGTGTGTTCTTTCCACAAACCACACATGGATCAACCACTAGAGTCATTGCATGTGTGTTCTTATCACAAACCACATATGGATCAACAAGTGGTCATTGAAGGTGTGTTATTTTCCATAAACCACTTATGGATCCATTACAGTCATTCCATGTGTGTTATTTCCACAAACCACACATGGATCCACCACTAGGGTAATTGCATGTGTGTTATTTAAACCACACATGGATCAACCACTAGAGTCATTGCATGTGTTTTATTTCCACAAACCACACATGGATCAACCACTAGAGTCATTGCATGTGTGTTCTTATACTAAAACCAACACTAGAGTCATTGCATGTGTGTTCTTTTCCACAAACCACACATGGATCCACCAGTGGTCATTGCATGTGTTTTTTTTCCACAAACCACACATGGATCCACCATTGGTCATTGCATGTGTGTTATTTCCACAGACCACATATGTATCAACCAGAGTCATTGCATGTGTGTTCTTTCCACAAACCACACATGGATAAACCAGTGGTCATTGCATGTGTGTTCTTTTCCACAAACGACACATGGATCAACCAGTGGTCATTGCATGTGTGTTCTTTTCACAAACTACATGTGGACCCACTAGAGTCATTGCATGTGTGTTCTTATACTAAATCTAGCACTAGAGTCATTGCATGTGTGTTAATTTCCATAAACCACTTATGGATCTATTACAGTCATTGCATGTGTGTTATTTCCACAAACCACACATGGATAAACCACTAGAGTCATTGCATGTGTGTTATTTCCACAAACCACACATGGATCAACCACTAGAGTCATTGCATGTGTGTGTTCTTTTCCACAAACCACACATGGATCTACCACTAGAGTCATTGCATGTGTGTTCTTATACTAAAACCAACACTAGAGTCATTGCATGTGTGTTCTTTCCACAAACCACACATGGATCAACCAGTGGTCATTGCATGTGTGTTCTTTTCCACAAACCACACATGGATCCACCAGTGGTCATTGCATGTGTGTTCTTTCCACAAACCACATATGGATCAACCAGAGTCATTGCATGTGTGTTCTTTCCACAAACCACACAAGGATCAACCACTAGAGTCATTGCATGTTTGTTCTTATACTAAAACCACAAACCAGCACTAGAGTCATTGCATGTGTGTTCTTTTCCACAAACCACACATGGATCCACTAGACTCATTGCATGTGTGTTCTTTTCCACAAACCACACATGGATCCACCAGTGGTCATTGCATGTGTGTTCTTTCCACAAACCACATATGGATCAACCAGAGTCATTGCATGTGTGTTCTTTCCACAAACCACACAAGGATCAACCACTAGAGTCATTGCATGTTTGTTCTTATACCAAAACCACAAACCAGCACTAGAGTCATTGCATGTGTGTTCTTTTCCACAAACCACACATGGATCCACTAGACTCATTGCATGTGTGTTCTTTTACACAAACAACTTATGGATCAACCAGTGGTCATTGTATGTGTGTTCTTTTCACAAACCACATGTGGACCCACTAGAGTCATTGCATGTGTGTTCCATCCACAAACCATACATGGATCCACCACTGTCATTGCATGTGTGTTCTTTCCACAAACCACACATGGATCAACCACTAGAGTCATTGCATGTGTGTTCTTATCACAAACCACATATGGATCAACAAGTGGTCATTGAAGGTGTGTTATTTTCCATAAACCACTTATGGATCCATTACAGTCATTCCATGTGTGTTATTTCCACAAACCACACATGGATCCACCACTAGGGTAATTGCATGTGTGTTATTTAAACCACACATGGATCAACCACTAGAGTCATTGCATGTGTTTTATTTCCACAAACCACACATGGATCAACCACTAGAGTCATTGCATGTGTGTTCTTATACTAAAACCAACACTAGAGTCATTGCATGTGTGTTCTTTTCCACAAACCACACATGGATCCACCAGTGGTCATTGCATGTGTTTTTTTTCCACAAACCACACATGGATCCACCATTGGTCATTGCATGTGTGTTATTTCCACAGACCACATATGTATCAACCAGAGTCATTGCATGTGTGTTCTTTCCACAAACCACACATGGATCAACCGCTAGAAGAATTGTATGTTTGTTCTTATACTAAAACCACAAACCAGCACTAGAGTCATTGCATCTGTGTTCTTTTCCACAAACCACACATGGATCCACTAGACTCATTGCATGTGTGTTCTTTTCCACAAACAACTTATGGATCAACCAGTGGTCATTGCATGTGTGTTCTTTTCACAAACCACATGTGGACCCACTTGAGTCATTGTATGTGAGTTCTTATACTAAAACTAGCACTAAGTCATTGCATGTGTGTTCTATCCACAAACTACACATGGATCCACCACTATCATTGCATGTGTGTTCTTTTCACAAACCACACATGGATCAACCACTAGAGTTATTGCATGTGTGTTCTTTCCACAAACCACATATGGATCAACCAGTGGTCATTGCATTGTGTTCTTTTTCATAAACTACTTATGTATCCATTACACTCATTGCATGTGTGTTATTTCCACAAACCACACATGGATCAACCACTAGAGTCACTGCATGTGTGTTATTTCCACAAACCACACATGGATCAACCACTAGAGTCATTGCATATGTGTTATTTCCACAAACCACACCTGGATGAACCACTAGAGTCATTGCATGTGTGTTCTTTCCACAAACCACACATGGATCAACCACTAGAGTCATTGCATGTTTGTTCTTATACTAAAACCACAAACCAGCACTAGAGTCATTGCATGTGTGTTCTTTTCCACAAACCACACATGGATCCACTAGACTCACTGCATGTGTGTTCTTTTCTAGAAACAACTTTTGGATCCACAAGTGGTCATTGCATGTGTGTTCTTTCCAAAAACCATATGTGGTCCCACTAGAGTCATTGCATGTGTGTTATTTCCACAAACCACACATGGATCAACCACTAGAGTCATTGCATGTGTGTTATTTCCACAAACCACACATGGATCAACCACTAGAGTCATTGCATGTGTGTTATTTCCACAAACCACACATGGATCAACCACTAGAGTCATTGCATATGTATTATTTCCACAAACCACACATGGATCAACCACTAGAGTCATTGCATGTGTGTTATTTCCACAAACCACACATGGATAAACCAATGGTCATTGCATGTGTGTTCTTTTCCTCAAACCACACATGGATCCACCAGTGGTCATTGCATGTGTGTTGTTTCCACAAACCACATATGGATCAACTAGAGTCATGGCATGTGTGTTCTTTCCACAAACCACATATGGATCAACCACTAGAGTCATTACATGTTTGTTCTTATACTAAAACCACAAACCAGTACTAGAGTCATTGCATGTGTGTTCTTTTCCAGAAACCACACATGGATACACTAGACTGATTGCATGTGTGTCCTTTTCTAGAAACAAATTATGGATCCACCAGTGGTCATTGCATGTGTGTTCTTTCCATAAACCACATGTCGACCCACTAGAGTCATTGCATGTGTGTTATTTCCACAAACCACACATGGATCAACAACTAGAGTCATTGCATATGTGTTATTTCCACAAACCACACATGGATCAACCACTAGAGTCATTGCATCTGTGTTATTTCCACAAACCACACATGGATCAACCACTAGAGTCATTGGATGTGTGTTCTTATACTAAAACCAACACTAGAGTCATTGCATGTGTGTTCTTTTCACAAACCACACATGGACCAACCACTAGACTCAATGCATGTGTGTAATTTCCACAAACCACACATGCATCAACAAGTGGTCATTGCATGTGTGTTCTTTTCCACAAACCACACATGGATCCACCAGTGGTCATTGCATGTGTGTTCTTTCCACAAACCACATATGGATCCACTAGAGTCATTGCATGTGTGTTATTTCCACAAACCACACACGGATCAACCACTAGAGTCATTGCATGTGTGTTATTTCCACAAACCACACATGGATCAACCACTAGAGTCATTGCATGTGTGTTATTTCCACAAACCACACATGGATCAACCACTAGAGTCATTGCATGTGTGTTCTTATACTAAAACCAACACTAGAGTCATTGCATGTGTGTTCTTTCCACAAACCACACATGGATCAACCAGTGGACATTGCATGTGTGTTCTTTTCCACAAACCACACATGGATCCACCAGTGGTCATTGCATGTGTGTTCTTTCAACAAACCACATATGGATCAACCAGAGTCATTGCATGTGTGTTCTTTCCACAAACCACAACTGGATCAACCAATAGAAGAATTGCATGTTTGTTCTTATACGAAAAAGACAAACCGGCAATAGAGTCATTGCATGTGTGTTCTTTTCCACAAACCACACATGGATCCACTAGACTCATTGCATGTGTGTTCTTTTCCACAAACAACTTATGGATCAACCAGTGGTCATTGCATGTGTGTTCTTTCCCCAAACCACATGTGGACCCACTAGAGTCATTTCATGTGTGTTATTATACTAAAACTAGCACTAGAGTCATTGCATGTGTGTTCTATCCACAAACCACACATGGATCCACCACTATCATTGCATGTGTGTTCTTTTCACAAACCACACATGGATCAACCACTAGAGTTATTGCATGTGTGTTCTTTCCACAAACCACATATGGATCAACCAGTGGTCATTGCATGTGTGTTCTTTTCCATAAACCACTTATGGATCCATTACACTCATTGCATGTGTGTTATTTCCATAAACCACACATGGATCAACCACTAGAGTAATTGCATGTGTGTTATTTCCACAAACCACACATGGATCAACCACTAGAGTCATTGCATATGTGTTATTTCCACAAACCACACATGGATCAACCACTAGAGTCATTGCATGTGTCTTCTTTCCACAAACAACACATGGATTAACCACTAGAGTCATTGCATGTTTGTTCTTATACTAAAACCACAAACCAGCACTAGAGTCATTGCATGTGTGTTCTTTTCCACAAACCACATATGGATCCACTAGACTCATTGCATGTGTGTTCTTTTCCAGAAACAACTTATGGATCCACCAGTGGTCATTGCATGTGTGTTCTTTCCACAAACCACATGTGGACCCACTAGAGTCATTGCATGTGTGTTATTTCCACAAACCACACATGGATCAACCACTAGAGTCATTGCATGTGTGTTATTTCCACTAACCACACATGGATCAACCACTAGAGTCATTGCATATGTGTTATTTCCACAAACCACACATGGATCAACCACTAGAGTCATTTCATGTGTGTTCTTATACTAAAACCAACACTAGAGTCATTGCATGTGTGTTCTTTTCACAAACCACACATGGATCAACCACTAGAGTCATTGCATGTGTTTTATTTCCACAAACCACACATGTATCAACCAATGGTCATTGCATTAGTGTTCTTTTCCACAAACCACACATGGATCCACAAGTGGTAATTGCATGTGTGTTCCTTCCACAAACCACATATGGATCAACCAGAGTCATTGCATGTGTGTTATTTCCACAAACCACATATGTATCAACCACTAGAGTCATTACATGGTTGTTCTTATACTAAAACCACAAACCAACACTTGAGTCATTGCATGTGTGTTCTTTTCCACAAACCACACATGGATCCACTAGACCCATTGCATGTGTGTTCTTTTCCACAAACAACTTATGGATCAACCAGTGGTCATTGCATGTGTGTTCTTTTCACAAACCACATGTGGACCCACTTGAGTCATTGTATGTGAGTTCTTATACTAAAACTAGCACTAAGTCATTGCATGTGTGTTCTTATACACAAACTAGCACTAGAGTCATTCATGTGTGTTCTATCCACAAACCACACATGGATTAACCACTAGAGTTATTGCGTGTGTGTTCTTTCCACAAACCACATATGGATCAACCAGTGGTCATTGCATGTGTGTTCTTTTCCATAAACCACTTATGGATCCATTACAGTCATTGCATGTGTGTTATTTCCACAAACCACACATGGATCAACCACTAGAGTCATTGCATGTGTTTTATTTCCACAAACCACACATGGATCAACCACTAGAGTCATTGCATATGTGTTATTTCCACAAACCACACATGGATCAACCACTAGAGTCATTGCATGTGTGTTCTTTCCACAAACCACACATGGATCAACCACTAGAGTCATTGCATGTTTGTTCTTATACTAAAATCACAAACCAACACTAGAGTCATTGCATGTGTGTTCTTTTCCACAAACCACACATGGATCCACTAGACTCATTGCATGTGTGTTCTTTTCCACAAACCACACATGGATCAACCACTAGAGTCATTGCATGTGTGTTATTTCCACAAACCACATATGGATCAACCACTAGAGTCATTGCATGTGTGTTATTTCCACAAACCACACATGGATCAACCACTAGAGTCATTGCATATGTATTACTTCCACAAACCACACATGGATCAACCACTAGAGTCATTGCATGTGTGTTATTTCCACAAACCACACATGGATCAACCAATGGTCATTGCATGTGTGTTCTTTTCCACAAACCACACATGGATCCACCAGTGGTCATTGCATGTGTGTTGTTTCCACAAACCACATATGGATCAACTAGAGTCATGGCATGTGTGTTCTTTCCACAAACCACATATGGATCAACCACTAGAGTCATTACATGTTTGTTCTTATACTAAAACCACAAACAAGTACTAGAGTCATTGCATGTGTGTTCTTTTCCAGAAACCACACATGGATACACTAGACTGATTGCATGTGTGTCCTTTTCTAGAAACAAATTATGGATCCACCAGTGGTCATTGCATGTGTGTTATTTCCACAAACCACACACGGATCAAGCACTAGAGTCATTGCATGTGTGTTATTTCCACAAACCACACATGGATCAACCACTAGAGTCATTGCATGTGTGTTATTTCCACAAACCACACATGGATCAACCACTAGAGTCATTGCATGTGTGTTCTTATACTAAAACCAACACTAGAGTCATTGCATGTGTGTTCTTTCCACAAACCACACATGGATCAACCAGTGGTCATTGCATGTGTGTTCTTTTCCACAAACCACACATGGATCCACCAGTGGTCATTACATGTGTGTTCTTTCCACAAACCACATATGGATCAACCAGAGTCATTGCATGTGTGTTCTTTCCACAAACCACAAATGGATCAACCAATAGAAGAATTGCATGTTTGTTCTTATACGAAAAAGACAAACCGGCACTAGAGTCATTGCATGTGTGTTCTTTTCCACAAACCACACATGGATCCACTAGACTCATTGCATCTGTGTTCTTTTCCACAAACAACTTATGGATCAACCAGTGGTCATTGCATGTGTGTTCTTTCCCCAAACCACATGTGGACCCACTAGAGTCATTTCATGTGTGTTATTATACTAAAACTAGCACTAGAGTCATTGCATGTGTGTTCTATCCACAAACCACACATGGATCCACCACTATCATTGCATGTGTGTTCTTTTCACAAAACACACATGGATCAACCACTAGAGTTATTGCATGTGTGTTCTTTTCCATAAACCACTTATGGATCCATTACACTCATTGCATGTGTGTTATTTCCATAAACCACTTATGGATCCATTACACTCATTGCATGTGTGTTATTTCCACAAACCACACATGGATCAACCACTAGAGTCATTGCATGTGTTTTATTTCCACAAACCACACATGGATCAACCACTAGAGTCATTGCATATGTGTTATTTCCGCAAACCACACATGGATCAACCACTAGAGTCATTGCATGTGTCTTCTTTCCACAAACCACACATGGATCAACCACTAGAGTCATTGCATGTTTGTTCTTATACTAAAATCACAAACCAACACTAGAGTCATTGCATGTGTGTTATTTTCCACAAACCACACATGGATCCACTAGACTCATTGCATGTGTGTTCTTTTCCACAAACCACACATGGATCAACCACTAGAGTCATTGCATGTGTGTTATTTCCACAAACCACACATGGATCAACCACTAGAGTCATTGCATGTGTGTTATTTCCACAAATCACACATGGATCCATTACAGTCATTGCATGTGTGTTATTTCCACAAACCACACATGGATCAACCACTAGAGTCATTGCATGTGTTTTATTTCCACAAACCACACATGGATCAACCACTAGAGTCATTGCATATGTGTTATTTCCACAAACCACACATGGATCAACCACTAGAGTCATTGCATGTGTGTTCTTTCCACAAACCACACATGGATCAACCACTAGAGTCATTGCATGTTTGTTCTTATACTAAAATCACAAACCAACACTAGAGTCATTGCATGTGTGTTCTTTTCCACAAACCACACATGGATCCACTAGACTCATTGCATGTGTGTTCTTTTCCACAAACCACACATGGATCAACCACTAGAGTCATTGCATGTGTGTTATTTCCACAAACCACATATGGATCAACCACTAGAGTCATTGCATGTGTGTTATTTCCACAAACCACACATGGATCAACCACTAGAGTCATTGCATATGTATTACTTCCACAAACCACACATGGATCAACCACTAGAGTCATTGCATGTGTGTTATTTCCACAAACCACACATGGATCAACCAATGGTCATTGCATGTGTGTTCTTTTCCACAAACCACACATGGATCCACCAGTGGTCATTGCATGTGTGTTGTTTCCACAAACCACATATGGATCAACTAGAGTCATGGCATGTGTGTTCTTTCCACAAACCACATATGGATCAACCACTAGAGTCATTACATGTTTGTTCTTATACTAAAACCACAAACAAGTACTAGAGTCATTGCATGTGTGTTCTTTTCCAGAAACCACACATGGATACACTAGACTGATTGCATGTGTGTCCTTTTCTAGAAACAAATTATGGATCCACCAGTGGTCATTGCATGTGTGTTATTTCCACAAACCACACACGGATCAAGCACTAGAGTCATTGCATGTGTGTTATTTCCACAAACCACACATGGATCAACCACTAGAGTCATTGCATGTGTGTTATTTCCACAAACCACACATGGATCAACCACTAGAGTCATTGCATGTGTGTTCTTATACTAAAACCAACACTAGAGTCATTGCATGTGTGTTCTTTCCACAAACCACACATGGATCAACCAGTGGTCATTGCATGTGTGTTCTTTTCCACAAACCACACATGGATCCACCAGTGGTCATTACATGTGTGTTCTTTCCACAAACCACATATGGATCAACCAGAGTCATTGCATGTGTGTTCTTTCCACAAACCACAAATGGATCAACCAATAGAAGAATTGCATGTTTGTTCTTATACGAAAAAGACAAACCGGCACTAGAGTCATTGCATGTGTGTTCTTTTCCACAAACCACACATGGATCCACTAGACTCATTGCATCTGTGTTCTTTTCCACAAACAACTTATGGATCAACCAGTGGTCATTGCATGTGTGTTCTTTCCCCAAACCACATGTGGACCCACTAGAGTCATTTCATGTGTGTTATTATACTAAAACTAGCACTAGAGTCATTGCATGTGTGTTCTATCCACAAACCACACATGGATCCACCACTATCATTGCATGTGTGTTCTTTTCACAAAACACACATGGATCAACCACTAGAGTTATTGCATGTGTGTTCTTTTCCATAAACCACTTATGGATCCATTACACTCATTGCATGTGTGTTATTTCCATAAACCACTTATGGATCCATTACACTCATTGCATGTGTGTTATTTCCACAAACCACACATGGATCAACCACTAGAGTCATTGCATGTGTTTTATTTCCACAAACCACACATGGATCAACCACTAGAGTCATTGCATATGTGTTATTTCCGCAAACCACACATGGATCAACCACTAGAGTCATTGCATGTGTCTTCTTTCCACAAACCACACATGGATCAACCACTAGAGTCATTGCATGTTTGTTCTTATACTAAAATCACAAACCAACACTAGAGTCATTGCATGTGTGTTATTTTCCACAAACCACACATGGATCCACTAGACTCATTGCATGTGTGTTCTTTTCCACAAACCACACATGGATCAACCACTAGAGTCATTGCATGTGTGTTATTTCCACAAACCACACATAGATCAACCACTAGAGTCATTGCATGTGTGTTATTTCCACAAACCACACATGGATCAACCACTAGAGTCATTGCATATGTATTATTTCCACAAACCACACATGGATCAACCACTAGAGTCATTGCATGTGTGTTATTTCCACAAACCACACATGGATCAACCAATGGTCATTGCATGTGTGTTCTTTTCCACAAACCACACATGGATCCACCAGTGGTCATTGCATGTGTGTTGTTTCCACAAACCACATATGGATCAACTAGAGTCATGGCATGTGTGTTCTTTCCACAAACCACATATGGATCAACCACTAAAGTCATTACATGTTTGTTCTTATACTAAAACCACAAACAAGTACTAGAGTCATTGCATGTGTGTTCTTTTCCAGAAACCACACATGGATACACTAGACTGATTGCATGTGTGTCCTTTTCTAGAAACAAATTATGGATCCACCAGTGGTCATTGCATGTGTGTTCTTTCCCTAAACCACATGTCGACCCACTAGAGTCATTGCATGTGTGTTATTTCCACAAACCACACATGGATCAACCACTAGAGTCATTGCATGTGTGTTATTTCCACAAACCACACATGGATCAACCACTAGAGTCATTGCATCTGTGTTATTTCCACAAACCACACATCGATCAACCACTAGAGTCATTGGATGTGTGTTCTTATACTAAAACCAACACTAGAGTCATTGCATGTGTGTTCTTTTCACAAACCACACATGGATCAACCACTAGAGTCATTGCATGTGTTTTATTTCCACAAACCACACATGTATCAACCAATGGTCATTGCATGTGTGTAATTTCCACAAACCACACATGCATCAACAAGTGGTCATTGCATGTGTGTTCTTTTCCACAAACCACACATGGATCCACCAGTGGTCATTGCATGTGTGTTCTTTCCACAAACCACATATGGATCCACTAGAGTCATTGCATGTGTGTTATTTCCACAAACCACACACGGATCAAGCACTAGAGTCATTGCATGTGTGTTATTTCCACAAACCACACATGGATCAACCACTAGAGTCATTGCATGTGTGTTATTTCCACAAACCACACATGGATCAACCACTAGAGTCATTGCATGTGTGTTCTTATACTAAAACCAACACTAGAGTCATTGCATGTGTGTTCTTTCCACAAACCACACATGGATCAACCAGTGGTCATTGCATGTGTGTTCTTTTCCACAAACCACACATGGATCCACAAGTGGTCATTGCATGTGTGTTCTTTCCACAAACCACATATGGATCAACCAGAGTCATTGCATGTGTGTTCTTTCCACAAACCACAAATGGATCAACCAATAGAAGAATTGCATGTTTGTTCTTATACGAAAAAGACAAACCGGCACTAGAGTCATTGCATGTGTGTTCTTTTCCACAAACCACACATGGATCCACTAGACTCATTGCATCTGTGTTCTTTTCCACAAACAACTTATGGATCAACCAGTGGTCATTGCATGTGTGTTCTTTCCCCAAACCACATGTGGACCCACTAGAGTCATTTCATGTGTGTTATTATACTAAAACTAGCACTAGAGTCATTGCATGTGTGTTCTATCCACAAACCACACATGGATCCACCACTATCATTGCATGTGTGTTCTTTTCACAAAACACACATGGATCAACCACTAGAGTTATTGCATGTGTGTTCTTTTCCATAAACCACTTATGGATCCATTACACTCATTGCATGTGTGTTATTTCCATAAACCACACATGGATCAACCACTAGAGTAATTGCATGTGTGTTATTTCCACAAACCACACATGGATCAAACACTAGAGTCATTGCATATGTGTTATTTCCACAAACCACACATGGATCAACCACTAGAGTCATTGCATGTGCCTTCTTTCCACAAACAACACATGGATTAACCACTAGAGTCATTGCATGTTTGTTCTTATACTAAAACCACAAACCAGCACTAGAGTCATTGCATGTGTGTTCTTTTCCACAAACCACACATGGATCCACTAGACTCATTGGATGTGTGTTCTTTTCCAGAAACAACTTATGGATCCACCAGTGGTCATTGCATGTGTGTTCTTTCCACAAACCACATGTGGACCCACTAGAGTCATTGCATGTGTGTTATTTCCACAAACAACACATGGATCAACCACTAGAGTCATTGCATGTGTGTTATTTCCACTAACCACACATGGATCAACCACTAGAGTCATTGCATATGTGTTATTTCCACAAACCACACATGGATCAACCACTAGAGTCATTTCATGTGTGTTCTTATACTAAAACCAACACTAGAGTCATTGCATGTGTGTTCTTTTCACAAACCACACATGGATCAACCACTAGAGTCATTGCATGTGTTTTATTTCCACAAACCACACATGTATCAACCAATGGTCATTGCATTAGTGTTCTTTTCCACAAACCACACATGGATCCGCAAGTGGTCATTGCATGTGTGTTCTTTCCACAAACCACATATGGATCAACCAGAGTCATTGCATGTGTGTTCTTTCCACAAACCACATATGGATCAACCACTAGAGTCATTACATGGTTGTTCTTATACTAAAACCACAAACCAACACTAGAGTCATTGCATGTGTGTTATTTTCCACAAACCACACATGGATCCACTAGACTCATTGCATGTGTGCTCTTTTCCACAAACAACTTATGGATCAACCAGTGGTCATTGCATGTGTGTTCTTTTCACAAACACATGTGGACCCACTTGAGTCATTGTATGTGAGTTCTTATACTAAAACTAGCACTAAGTCATTGCATGTGTGTTCTTATACACAAACATGCACTAGAGTCATTCATGTGTGTTCTATCCACAAACCACACATGGATTAACCACTAGAGTTATTGCGTGTGTGTTCTTTCCACAAACCACATATGGATCAACCAGTGGTCATTGCATGTGTGTTCTTTTCCATAAACCACTTATGGATCCATTACAGTCATTGCATGTGTGTTATTTCCACAAACCACAGATGGATCAACCACTAGAGTCATTGCATGTGTTTTATTTCCACAAACCACACATGGATCAACCACTAGAGTCATTGCATATGTGTTATTTCCACAAACCACACATGGATCAACCACTAGAGTCATTGCATGTGTTTTCTTTCCACAAACCACACATGAATCAACCACTAGAGTCATTGCATGTTTGTTCTTATACTAAAATCACAAACCAACACTAGAGTCATTGCACGTGTGTTCTTTTCCACAAACCACACATGGATCCACTAGACTCATTGCATGTGTGTTCTTTTCCACAAACAACTTATGGATCAACCAGTGGTCATTGCATGTGTGTTCTTTTCACAAACCACATGTGGACCCACTAGAGTCATTCCATGTGTGTTCTTATACACAAACTAGCACTAGCGTCATTGCATGTGTGTTCTATCCACAAACCACACATGGATCCACCACTGTCATTGCATGTGTGTTCTTTCCACAAACCACACATGGATCAACCACTAGAGTCATTGCATGTGTGTTCTTATCACAAACCACATATGGATCAATCAGTGGTCATTGTATGTGTGTTCTTTTCCATAAACCACTTATGGATCCATTACATTCATTGCATGTGTGTTATTTCCACAAACCACACATGGATCAACCACTAGAGTCATTGCATGTGTGTGTTGTTTTCCACAAACCACACATGGATCCACCACTAGAGTCATTGCATGTTTGTTCTTATACTAAAACCAACACTAGAGTCATTGCATGTGTGTTCTTTCCACAAACCACACATGGATCAACCAATGGTCATTGCATGTGTGTTCTTTTCCACAAACCACACATGGATCCACCAGTGGTCATTGCATGTGTGTTCTTTCCACAAACCACATATGGATCAACCAGAGTCATTGCATGTGTGTTCTTTCCACAAACCACACATGGATCAACCACTAGAGTCATTGAATGTTTGTTCTTATACCAAAACCACAAACCAGCACTAGAGTCATTGCATGTGTGTTCTTTTCCACAAACCACACATGGATTCACTAGACTCATTGCATGTGTGTTCTTTTCCACAAACAACTTATGGATCAACCAGTGGTCATTGCATGTGTGTTCTTTTCACAAACCACATGTGGACACACTAGAGTCATTGCATGTGTGTTATTATACTAAAACTAGCACTAGAGTCATTGCATGTGTGTTCTATCCACAAACCACACATGGATCCACCACTGTCATTGCATGTGTGTTCTTTTCACAAACCACACATGGATCAACCACTAGAGTTATTGCATGTGTGTTCTTTCCACAAACCACATATGGATCAACCAGTGGTCATTGCATGTGTGTTCTTTTCCATAAACCACTTATGGATCCATTACACTCATTGCATGTGTGTTATTTCCATAAACCACACATGGATCAACCACTAGAGTCATTGCATGTGTGTTATTTCCACAAACCACACATGGATCAACCACTAGAGTCATTGCATGTGTGTTATTTCCACAAACCACACATGGATCAACCACTAGAGTCATTGCATATGTGTTATTTCCACAAACCACACATGGATCAACCACTAGAGTCATTGCATGTGTCTTCTATCCACAAACAACACATGGATTAACCACTAGAGTCATTGCATGTTTGTTCTTATACTAAAACCACAAAGCAACACTAGAGTCATTGCATGTGTGTGTTCTTTTCCACAAACCACACATGGATCCACTAGACTCATTGCATGTGTGTTCTTTTCCAGAAACAACTTATGGATCCACCAGTGGTCATTGCATGTGTGTTCTTTCCACAAACCACATGTGGACCCACTAGAGTTATTGCATGTGTGTTCTCTCCACAAACCACATATGGATCAACCAGTGGTCATTGCATGTGTGTTCTTTTCCATAAACCACTTATGGATCCATTACACTCATTGCATGTGTGTTATTTCCATAGACCACACCTGGATCAACCACTAGAGTCATTGCATGTGTGTTATTTCCACAAACCACACATGGATCAACCACTAGGGTCATTGCATATGTGTTATTTCCACAAACCACACATGGATCAACCACTAGAGTCATTGCATATGTGTTATTTCCACAAACCACACATGGATCAACCACTAGAGTCATTGCATGTGTGTTCTTTCCACAAACCACACATGGATCAACCACTAGATTCATTGCATGTTTGTTCTTATACTAAAACCACAAACTAGCACTAGAGTCATTGCATGTGTGTTCTTTTCCACAAACCACATATGGATCGACTAGACTCATTGCATGTGTGTTATTTTCCACAATCAACTTATGGATCAACCAGTGGTCATTGCATGTGTGTTCTTTTCACAAACCACATGTGGACCCGAGTCATTGCATGTGTGTTCTTATACACAAACTAGCACTAGAGTCATTGCATGTGTGTTCTATCCACAAACCACACATGGATCCACCACTGTCGTTGCATGTGTGTTCTTTCCACAAACCACACATGGATCAACCACTAGAGTCATTGCATGTGTGTTCTAATCACAAACCACATATGGATCAATCAATGGTCATTGCATGTGTGTTCTTTTCCATAAACCACTAATGGATCCATTACAGTCATTGCATGTGTGTTATTTCCACAAACTACACATGGATTAACCACTAGAGTAATTCCATGTGTGTTATTTCCACAAACCACACATGGATCAACCACTAGAGTCATTACATGTGTGTGTTGTTTTCCACAAACCACACATGGATCCACCACTAGAGTCATTGCATGTGTGTTCTTATACTAAAACCAACACTAGAGTCATTGCATGTGGTTTCTTTCCACAAACCACACATGGATCAACCAGTGGTAATTGCATGTGTGTTCTTTTCCACAAACCACACATGGATCCACTAGTGGTCATTGCATGTGTGTTCTTTCCACAAACTACATATGGATCAACCAGAGTCATTGCATGTGTGTTCTTTCCACAAACCAGACATGGATCAACCACTAGAGTCATTGAATGTTTGTTCTTATACCAAAACTACAAACCAGCACTAGAGTCATTGCATGTGTGTTCTTTTCCGCAAACCACACATTGATCCACTAGACTCATTGCATGGGTGTTCTTTTCCACAAACAAATTATGGATCAACCAGTGGTCATTGCATGTGTGTTCTTTTCACAAACCACATGTGGACCCACTAGAATCATTGCATGTGTGTTCTTATACTAAAACTAGCACTAGAGTCATTGCATGTGTGTTCTATCCACAAACCACACATGGATCCACCACTGTCATTGCATGTGTGTTCTTTCCACAAAACACATATGGATCAACCACTAGAGTCATTGCATGTGTGTTCTTATCACAAACCACATATGGATCAACAAGTGGTCATTGTATGTGTGTTCTTTTCCAAAAAGCACTTATGGATCCATTACAGTTATTGCATGTGTGTTATTTCCACAAACCACACATGGATCAACCACTACAGTCATTGCACGTGTGTTATTTCCACAAACCACACAAGGATCAACCACTAGAGTCATTGCATGTGTGTTATTTCTACAAACCACACATGGATCAACCACTAGAGTCATTGCATGTGTGTTCTTATACTAAAACCAACACTAGAGTCATTGCATGTGTGTTCTTTCCACAAACCACACATGGATCAACCAGTGGTCATTGCATCTGTGTTCTTTTCCACAAACCACACATGGCTCCACCAGTGGTCATTGAATGTGTGTTCTTTCCACAAACCACATATGGATCAACCAGAGTCATTGCATGTGTGTTCTCTCCACGAACCACACATGGATCAACCACTAGAGTCATTGCATGTTTGTTCTTATACTAAAACCATAAACCAGCACTAGAGTCATTGCATGTGTGTCCTTTTCCACAAACCACAAATGGATCCACTAGACTCATTGCATGTGTGTTCTTTTCCACAAACAACTTATGGATCAACCAGTGGTCATTGCATGTGTGTTCTTTTCACAAACCACATGTGGACCCACTAGAGTCATTGCATGTGTGTTCTTATGCTAAAACTAGCACTACAGTCATTGCATGTGTGTTCTATCCACAAACCACACAAGAATCCACCACTGTCATTGCATGTGTGTTCTTTTCACAAACTACACATGGATCAACCACTAGAGTTATTGCATGTGTGTATTTACCACAAACCACATATGGATCAACCAGTCGACATTGCATGTGTGTTCTTTTCCATAAACCACTTATGGATCCATTACACTCATTGCATGTGTGTTATTTCCACAAACCACACATGGATCAACCACTAGAGTCATTGCATGTGTGTTATTTCCACAAACCACACATGGATCAACCACTAGAGTCATTGCATGTGTGTTCTTTCCACAAACCACACATGGATCAACCACTAGATTCATTGCATGTTTGTTCTTATACTAAAACCAACACTAGAGTCATTGCATGTGTGTTCTTTCCACAAACCACACATGGATCAACCACTAGAGTCATTGCATGTTTCTTCTTATACTAAAACCACAAACCAGCACTAGAGTCATTGCATGTGTGTTCTTTTCCACAAACCACACATGGATCCACTAGACTCATTGCCTGTGTGTTCTTTTCCAGAAACAACTTATGGATCCACCAGTGGTCATTGCATGTGTGTTCTTTCCACAAACCGCATGTGGACCCACTAGAGTCATTGCATGTGTGTTATTTCCAGAAACCACACATGGATCAACCACTAGAGTCATTGCATGTGTGTGTTCTTTTCCACAAACCACACATGGATCCACCACTAGAGTCATTGGATGTGTGTTCTTATACTAAAACCAACACTAGAGTCATTACATGTGTGTTCTTTCCACAAAACACACATGGATCAACGAGTGGTCATTACATGTGTGTTCTTTCCACAAACCACACATGGATCAACCAGTGGTCATTGCATCTGTGTTCTTTTCCACAAACCACACATGGATACACCAGTGGTCATTGCATGCGTGTTCTGTCCACAAACCACATATGGATCAACCAGAGCCATTGCATGTGTGTTCTTTCCACAAACCACACATGGATCAACCACTAGAGTCATTGCATGTTTGTTCTTATACTAAAACCACAAACCAGCACTAGAGTCGTTGCATGTGTGTTCTTTTCCACAAACCACACATGGATCCACTAGACTCATTGCATGTGTGTTCTTTTCCACAAACAACTTATGGATCAACCAGTCGTTATTGTATGTGTGTTCTTTTCACAAACCACATGTGGACCCACTAGAGTCATTGCATGTGTGTTCTTATACTAAAACTAGCACTAGAGTCATTGCATGTGTGTTCTATCCACAAACCATACATGGATCCACCACTGTCATTGCATGTGTGTTCTTTCCACAAAACACATATGGATCAACCACTAGAGTCATTGCATGTGTGTTCTTATCACAAACCACATATGGATCAACAAGTGGTCATTGCATGTGTGTTCTTTTCCATACAGCACTAATGGATCCATTACAGTTATTGCATGTGTGTTATTTCCACAAACCACACATGGATCAAGCACTAGAGTCATTGCACGTGTGTTATTTCCACAAACCACACATGGATCAACCACTAGAGTCATTGCATGTGTGTTATTTCCACAAACCACACATGGATCAACCACTAGAGTCATTGCATGTGTGTTCTTATACTAAAACCAACACTAGAGTCATTGCACGTGTGTTCTTTTCACAAACCACACATGGATCAACCAGTGGTCATTGCATGTGTGTTCTTTTCGACAAACCACACATGGATCCACCAGTGGTCATTGCATGTGTGTTCTTTCCACAAACCACATATGGATCAACCAAGAGTCATTACATGTGTGTTCTTTCCACAAACCACACATGGATCAACCACTAAAGTAATTGTATGTGTGTTCTTATACGAAAACCACAAACCGGCACTAGAGTCATTGGATGTGTGTTCTTTTCCATAAACCACACATGGATCCACTAGACTCATTGCATGTGTGTTCTTTTCCACAAACAAGTTATGGATCAAAATGTGGTCATTGCATGTGTGTTCTTTTCACAAACCACATGTGGACCCACTAGAGTCATTGCATGTGTGTTAGTATACTAAAACTAGCTCTAGAGTCATTGCATGTGTGTTCTATCCACAAACCACACATTGATCCACCACTGTCATTGCATGTGTGTTCTTTTCACAAACCACACATGGATTAACCACTAGAGTTATTGCATGTGTGTTCTTTCCACAAACCACATATGGATCAACTAGTGGTCATTGCACGTGTGTTCTTTTCCATAAACCACTTATGGATCCATTACACTCATTGCATGTGTGTTATTTCCATAAACCACACATGGATCAACCACTAGAGTCATTGCATGTTTGTTATTTCCACAAACCACACATGGATCAACCACTAGATTCATTGCATATGTGTTGTTTCCACAAACCACACATGGATCAACCACTAGAGTCATTGCATGTGTGTTCTTTCCACAAACCACACATGGATCAACCACTAGAGTCATTGCATGTTTGTTCTTATACTAAAACCACAAACCAGCACTAGAGTCATTGCATGTGTGTTGTTTTCCACAAACCACACATGGATCCACTATTCTCATTGCATGTGTGTTCTTTTCGAGAAACAACTTATGGATCCATCAGTGGTCATTGCATGTGTGTTCGTTCCACAAATCGCATGTGGACCCACTAGAGTCATTGCATGTGTGTTATTTCCACAAACCACACATGGATCAACCACTAGAATTGTTGCATGTGTGTTATTTCCACAAACCACACATGGATCAACCACTAGAGTCATTGCATATGTGTTATTTCCACAAACCACACATGGATCAACCACTACAGTCATTTCATGTGTGTTCTTATATTAAAACCAACACTAGAGTCATTGCATGTGTGTTCTTTTCACAAACCACACATGGATCAACCACTAGAGTCATTGCATGTGTTTTATTTCCACAAACCACACATGTATCAACCAATGGTCATTGCATGTGTGTTCTTTTCCACAAACCACACATGGATCCACCAGTGGTCATTGCATGTGTGTTCTTTCCACAAACCACATATGGATCAACCAGAGTCATTGCATGTGTGTTCTTTCCACAAACCACACATGGATCAACCACTAGAAGAATTGCATGTTTGTTATTATACTAAACCAGCACTAGAGTCATTGCATGTGTGTTCTTTTCCACAAACCACACATGGATCCACTAGACTCATTGCATGTGTGTTGTTTTCCACAAACAACTTATGGATCAACCAGTGGTAATTGCATGTGTGTTCTGTTCACAAACCACATGTGGACCCACTTGAGTCAGTGCATGTGAGTTCTTATACTAAAACTAGCACTAAGTCATTGCATGTGTGTTCTATCCACAAACAACACATGGATCCACCACTGTCATTACATGTGTGTTCTTTTCACAAACCACACATGGATTAACCACTAGAGTCATTACATGTTTGTTCTTATACCAAAACCACAAACCAGCACTAGAGTCATTGCATGTGTGTTCTTTTCCACAAACCACAAATGGATCCACTAGACTCATTGCATGTGTGTTCTTTTCCACAAACAACTTATGGATCAACCAGTGGTCATTGCATGTGTGTTCTTTTCACAAACCACATGTGGACCCACTAGAGTCATTGCATGTGTGTTCTTATACTAAAACTAGCACTAGAGTCATTGCATGTGTGTTCTATCCACAAACAACACATGGATCCACCATTGTCATTGCATGTGTGTTTTTTCCACAAACCACACATGGATCAACCACTAGAGTCATTGCATGTGTGTTCTTTCCACAAACGACACATGGATCAACCACTAGAGTCATTGCATGTGTCTTATTTCCACAAACCACACATGGATCAACCACTAGAGTCATGCATGTGTGTTCTTATACTAAAACCAACACTAGAGTCATTGCATGTGTATTCGTTCCACAAATCGCATGTGGACCCACTAGAGTCATTGCATGTGTGTTATTTCCACAAACCACACATGGATCAACCACTAGAATTGTTGCATGTGTGTTATTTCCACAAACCACACATGGATCAACCACTAGAGTCATTGCATATGTGTTATTTCCACAAACCACACATGGATCAACCACTACAGTCATTTCATGTGTGTTCTTATACTAAAACCAACACTAGAGTCATTGCATGTGTGTTCTTTTCACAAACCACACATGGATCAACCACTAGAGTCATTGCATGTGTTTTATTTCCACAAACCACACATGTATCAACCAATGGTCATTGCATGTGTGTTCTTTTCCACAAACCATACATGGATCCACCAGTGGTCATTGCATGTGTGTTCTTTCCACAAACCACATATGGATCAACCAGAGTCATTGCATGTGTGTTCTTTCCACAAACCACACATGGATCAACCACTAGAAGAATTGCATGTTTGTTATTATACTAAAACCACAAACCAGCACTAGAGTAATTGCATGTGTGTTCTTTTCCACAAACCACACATGGATCCACTAGACTCATTGCATGTGTGTTGTTTTCCACAAACAACTTATGGATCAACCAGTGGTAATTGCATGTGTGTTTTGTTCACAAACCACATGTGGACCCACTTGAGTCATTGCATGTGAGTTCTTATACTAAAACTAGCACTAAGTCATTGCATGTGTGTTCTATCCACAAACAACACATGGATCCACCACTGTCATTGCATGTGTGTTCTTCTCACAAACCACACATGGATCAACCACTAGAGTCATTACATGTTTGTTCTTATACCAAAACCACAAACCAGCACTAGAGTCATTGCATGTGTGTTCTTTTCCACAAACCACAAATGGATCCACTAGACTCATTGCATGTGTGTTCTTTTCCACAAACAACTTATGGATCAACCAGTGGTCATTGGATGTGTGTTCTTTTCACAAACCACATGTGGACCCACTAGAGTCATTGCATGTGTGTTCTTATACTAAAACTAGCACTAGAGTCATTGCATGTGTGTTCTATCCACAAACCACACATGGATCCACCACTATCATTGCATGTGTGTTTTTTCCACAAACCACACATGGATCAACCACTAGAGTCATTGCATGTGTGTTCTTTCCACAAACGACACATGGATCAACCACTAGAGTCATTGCATGTGTGTTATTTCCACAAACCACACATGGATCAACCACTAGAGTCATTGCATGTGTGTTATTTCCACAAACCACACATGGATCAACCACTAGAGTCAATGCATGTGTGTTCTTATACTAAAACCAACACTAGAGTCATTGCATGTGTGTTCTTTCCACAAACCACACATGGATCAACCAGTGGTCATTGCATGTGTGTTCTTTTCCACAAACCACACATGGATCCACCAGTGGTCATTGCATGTGTGTTCTTTCCACAAACCACATATGGATCAACCAGAGTCATTGCATGTGTGTTCTTTCCACAAACCAGACATGGATCAACCACTAGAAGAATTTCATGTTTGTTCTTATACGAAAACCACAAACCAGCACTAGAGTCATTGGATGTCTGTTCTTCTCCAGAAACCACACATGGATCCACTAGACTCATTGCATGTGTGTTCTTTTCCACAAACAACTTATGGATCAACCAGTGGTCATTGCATGTGTGTTCTTTTCACAAACCACATGTGGACCCACTAGAGTCATTGCATGTGTGTTATTTTCATAAACCACACATGGATCAACCATTAGAGTCATTGCATGTGTTTTATTTCCACAAACCACACATGTATCAACCAATGGTCATTGCATGTGTGTTCTTTTCCACAAACCACACATGGATCCACCGGTGGTCATTGCATGTGTGTTCTTTCCACAAACCACATATGGATCAACCAGAGTCAATGCATGTGTGTTCTTTCCACAAACCACACATGGATCAACCACTAGAAGAATTGCATGTTTGTTATTATACAAAAACCACAAACCAGCACTAGAGTCATTGCATGTGTGTTCTTTTCCACAAACCACACATGGATCCACTAGACTCATTGCATGTGTGTTGTTTTCCACAAACAACTTATGTATCAACCAGTGGTAATTGCATGTGTGTTCTGTTCACAAACCACATGTGGACCCACTTGAGTCATTGCATGTGAGTTCTTATACTAAAACTAGCACTAAGTCATTGCATGTGTGTTCTATCCACAAACCACACATGGATCCACCACTGTCATTGCATGTGTGTTCTTTTCACAAACCACACATGGATCAACCACTAGAGTCATTACATGTTTGTTCTTATACCAAAACCACAAACCAGCACTAGAGTCATTGCATGTGTGTTCTTTTCCACAAACCACAAATGGATCCACTAGACTCATTGCATGTGTGTTCTTTTCCACAAACAACTTTTGGATCAACCAGTGGTCATTGCATGTGTGTTCTTTTCGCAAACTACATGTGGACCCACTAGAGTCATTGCATGTGTGTTCTTATACTAAAACTAGCACTAGAGTCATTGCATGTGTGTTCTATCCACAAGCCACACATGGATCCACCACTGTCATTGCATGTGTGTGTTTTCCACAAACCACACATGGATCAACCACTAGATTCATTGCATGTGTGTTCTTTCCACAAACGACACATGGATCAACCACTAGAGTCATTGCATGTGTGTTATTTCCACAAACCACACATGGATCAACCACTAGAGTCATTGCATCTATGTAATTTCCACAAACCACACATGGATCAACCACTAGAGTCATTGCATGTGTGTTCTTATACTAAAACCAACACTAGAGTCATTGCATGTGTGTTCTTTCCACAAACCACACATGGATCAACCAGTGGTCATTGCATGTGTGTTCTTTTCCACAAACCACACATGGATCCACCAGTGGTCATTGCATGTGTGTTCTTTCCACAAACCACATATGGATCAACCAGAGTCATTGCATGTGTGTTCTTTCCACAAACCACACATGGATCAACCACTAGAAGAATTGCATGTTTGTTCTTATACGAAAACCACAAACCGGCACTAGAGTCATTGGATGTGTGTTCTTTTCCATAAACCACACATGGATCCACTAGACTCATTGCATGTGTGTTCTTTTCCACAAACAACTTATGGATCAACCAGTGGTCATTGCATGTGTGTTCTTTTCACAAACCACATGTGGACCCACTAGAGTCATTGCATGTGTTAGTATACTAAAACTAGCTCTAGAGTCATTGCATGTGTGTTCTATCCACAAACCACACATTGATCCACCACTGTCATTGCATGTGTGTTCTTTTCACAAACCACACATGGATCAACCACTAGAGTTATTGCATGTGTGTTCTTTCCACAAACCACATATGGATCAACCAGTGGTCATTGCACGTGTGTTATTTTCCATAAACCACTTATGGATCCATTACACTCATTGCATGTGTGTTATTTCCATAAACCACACATGGATCAACCACAAGAGTCATTGCATGTGTGTTATTTCCACAAACCACACATGGATCAACCACTAGATTCATTGCATATGTGTTATTTCCACAAACCACACATGGATCAACCACTAGAGTCATTGCATGTGTCTTCTTTCCACAAACCACACATGGGATCAGTCGTTCCTGAGAACTTAGCTGGCCTCAGACACAGAAATCTGGTGAGCATATCAAAACCTGGAGGGTTGTTGTTGTTGTTATTGGGGTTGTTGTTGTTGTTATTGGGGTTGTTGTTGTTGTTCTGGTTTTGGATGAATGTCGTCATCATTTGCATAAGCTGTGTCTGCGCATTCATCATCTGTTGCATTTCCGGGGTAATGTTGGGGTTGGGGTTGGGGTTTGCGCGACGGGGAGGCATCTGTGGTTTGTTCATATAGAGATAAGAATGAGATACCCTTACATGATTTATGCACAATACATCACACAAGCAAACACAAGGATAAAAGCTTAAAAACCAGATAACAAAAGTCTCAAAGTAAAAACACACAAGTGGCAAGCCATCCACAAGTCGGATGGTCCAATAATAAGTTCACTAATAACAAGTACGGTAAAATAAAGATAACTGAGTAGTCAAGTCTACTCGTCAGCATCAATCTCCTCCTCGACAAAGGTAAGACCTGCGTTCTCCATTGCGGTCTTGTTCTCCTCGATGGTAGTGGTCAAGGAGTCGATCTTGGTCTTGAGAGCCCTATTCTGGGAACGAAGTCTCTCAATCACTGTCTGCTGCTGCTCTAACTCGAAGTCCTTGGACTGCAGTTCCTCGGTCATGTCCCGAATCCTCTTGTTCCTATCCTGGACACATTTCTCTTGACTCTTGAACTTACGGTCTTGGGTCTCGAACTTCGCCTCCATCTCCTTGACTACCTCGTCCTGCTGCGCGAAGAGCTTGTCCTTCTCGCGAAGCTGCACCTGGAGCTCGTCATTGCTAAGCATGACGTTGGTCCTGTCAGTATCCACGTGCCTAATAAGAGTCTCTAAGTCCTGGAGGTACAGGCGCATCGGCTCTGCTGTGGTCCTCGAGTCGTCCTCAAAGTCGATGGACTCTCCATCATCATCACGCCTTCCGAAGGCGTGGAAGTGAGTGCCACTAACCTGTCGGGAGTGACGGCCTAACAGTCGTCCTATCAGGTCCTGCATGACAACCTCCATGCCTCTCTCCCTGTCATCGTGCATAAGCTTGAAGACGATGGCCTCCGTAGTAGGCTCTGTCTGGCGTCCTGGCTGGTTCACCTTGAAGCCCCAGAGGTCCTTCCTCTCAAACTTGGTGAGTGGGTGCACCGTAATGATGGGAAGAGGGAGATCGAGCAAAGTAGTAAGCTCTACGATACGAGGACCAAAACGGGTAACCTGGAACTCCTCAACAGTGCTGATGGCAATAGGCATCTATTTATAAGATTGAAAAAGTTAGAACAACACAATTAAAATAAACAAGACAAACATTCATACATATCCATGGAACACAAAATCACACAAGTCCTGCATACATGAATCAATTACATCAACCAAGGTTCAAACTTATTTAAGGTATCATTTGGAAAATAAGGTGATAGGTGGTGGTCCAACTAACAAAGTGCGTCTACAAACCTATCTCACTGGATCTGGTGGCTAACACAATGTTCCTAGAGGCAATCAGCCTATCTTGTTCACATGCTTCTATCACTAAGTCTATAATATCTCCCCTTAAGGTTTGGTTGGTGACTTCCAACTCTTGGGTATGTTCTTTCTCCTTCTCTAAGTCTTTTTGGAGGTTGAGCATCCTGCACTTGACTCTAGCACTTAGTTCTTTGATAGTCTTCCAAGCTGCTTCTTTTGCTGACTCAAAGAATGTGGTGTGCATAAAAGTGTTGGTGTACATGCAGAAGCCTCTTTCTTTGTGGTTGTCTTCCTTGTTTTTGTACAAGTGAAGTTGCACCCACCAATACTCCACTCCTTCCTCCATCACTGGAAAGCCCTTATACACAGCTGCACCATGTACTTCCATTGTCTCCATGAGGTCCTTGAGAATCTTGGGAAACTCAGTCTCACACTCCAAGGTCATGGTCATTAGTGGTCCTCTCTTCACGGCTTCGTTGATGGAGTTCATCTACAAATAGAGATGAGAATGAGAAGATTAGAAAAGTTTACGAGAAGAATAGACAAGTGTAGAAGTAGTTAAAAAATTTCCTTATTGGTTTCCAATCCTAGGGTCATAATCCTACAAGCAACACAGTGCTCTGATACCATCTGTAAGACCCCTCCTTATCAAAGGAAAGGATCCCTGTGATTGCAATGCTAGTCCTTGGATCAATGCTAGCATCCACAGTTTAAGATGAAGTACATAGATACAAAGGTCGTTTATTACAGTCATTCCAGAGATAAAACATAGTCTTTTACAACTCAGGGCCAAAGGCCTAATACAAGAGTTTATGGAATAAGTAAATAAACATAAGTCTTCATCTTCATGTGCCACAGGCAAGCATGTTGAGTGTAGACTCATGACTCCTATTCAATATCGGAGTAACCTACAACATTACAAGTTACAGCCACAGAGGGTCAATACTTTGGAATAGTATTGGCAAGTGATACCTTAGTATAATTTAAGTGGACAATAATACTATATGCATTTGGCTAGGTGGAGCTTAGGCTTGCATTGCTCAAAATAGATTTTTCCTTATCATTTGAAAACACTAAGTTTTTGCTTGGCAGAAAACTTTCCCAAGGCATCTACCAATCAAAGACTGAAGATCCTTTCCAAGGCATCTACCAATCAAAGACTGAAGATCCTTTCCAAGGCATCTACCAATCAAAGACTGAAGATCCTTTAACCCTTGTTCACCCACAAATTTTATTTAGAAATTTGAGTGATGAGATTCTTGAAGCTTCCATGTCTTGATGCTCAAATTGTCCTTTACCAGGGACATGGCTAAGTACTTAGGTTTTACACTCTGCAGAGGTGGTGCACTTTCCCCACAAGACTTGGTTTCCCAAGACAAGATCCTTCAGAAGCCTTTCCTTAGTCAAATGGACGCGCTCCAACCTATCATTCCCACTACCACCAACTGTCCAAGAGACCAAGTTCTAGCAACCTAAGATCATGGCAGAGCCCATATTGCCAAGTGGTTGCACTTGAAGCTTCTCAACATTTGACATCTCAAATCTCTTTGTTCCTGGGTGGCCATCCACAAGTGAGATACACAAGGTAAACCATTAACATGGGCCTTGTGAACCACTCAACCAAAAACCACCAAGCAAGTCCCATTCCACCCAGGTAATACATTAACTTAGTTGTTTTTATTAAACAAAACATAAGTCCTCAGACTTAGAATATTTTCCATAGTGTGAATATATAAACCACCCTTGTTTTCTAGTAGCTAGGCTAAGCATGTCATGGCAACTTATCCTTAGGGAATTTCCTAGCAACTCTACCATTCTAATCTACATAGGATTTCCCATCAACATTTGAAAAAGTAGCATGCAAGTCTTAGCAAAAATATCTAATGCAAGTATAAAATAATAGGAATGGAATATTCATGAAGATATCACTTGCCTTGGTAATGAGGAGAGTAGCACTCTTCACAATCACAATCACTAGCAAAATCTACACACAAAGTTGTAGCACACAATTACACACAAATAAATACAAACAAAAATAATATGAATGCATGCATGCATGAAATTACTAAGTGGTGATTTTTGAAAACTCTACCAAGCAAGTGCATGTTTACAGAAACATAACAAGACACAAAAATTTCCAAAACAAACTTAATTCACCCCAAAACAAAATACTAAACTAAATCTATACTCAAAATAGCCTTAAACAAGTTTCTACAAATAAAGTCATTCTAATGGTTACTATTTGCTAAACACATTGGATAATCAGAAAGGTCTTGTTTCACTGAATCCAACGGTATAAAGTTTGCAAAAATCTAACGTGGCATTCAAAAGTTATAAGCATTTGAAAATTGGATCAAAATCTGATTTTAAATCTGTTTTCAGTTCTAACCCTAGCCACGCGTCGCGCTGTGATTGGCGCGTACCGCTTCGGTTGGATCACGCTTGGCAGCCGCAGGATTTAAACAGATCGTACGCTCCAGATCGCGTACCGCTTCGCCGATAAGTGAATCTATCCTAGCGCTCGGATCTAGATCTAACGGCGCGCGAGCAAGCGACCATGTCCTGGCGGCGCGCGACGTCAGGGAGCGGCGGAGCGCTCGGTCTACAGCGGCGCTTGCGTTCTAGATCGTCCGCGAGAGGGAGAAGGGTCATACCAGGTTCGCAAGAGGCTGCTGAAGCTCAAGGTTGCGTTGGTTGGCGAAGGGGCGTGCTGTCACGGCGAGGATTGCTCGTCGGAGTAGAGGCAGGCGGCAGGTGGTTCTGTTCGAGGTCGGAGACGATGTTGTAGATCACTAGGATGCAAACGGGAGGTGTGGTTAGATGCAGAAGATCACGGAGAACACGCGTGCGTGAATGACAAGGCTTGGGGCGGTCTGGACTTACCACTAGAGCTCGCCGGAGTCGGGTCTGTCGTCGGTGCTTGCGGTGTCGAGTGGAACCGGCGACCTGGGGCAGTACAGGATGATCTAGTGGGGTCAGGAGGTGCGCAAAGATATGGTGAATCTGTCTGCGGCGGTGCGACGATGATTAAGGGCAGCCTGGTGGCGGAGTGAGCGAGGTGTTTTGGGGAAAATGCTCGCGAGGCAGAGAGGGTCTTATAGCCAGAGGCGTGACAGGAAACGCTCGCAGATTAATGCCCAATTACGCCGCGCCATTACCGGCAATGACTGCAGCAGCGACGTGGTCGCAGGCGCGGTTTGGGGAAGACGAGGATGACGTGGACCGGGCCCGCTTGTCAGCGAAGTGCGCGAGGTGGAGGTGGGGTCTGTCTGTCAGCGACTGGGCGTGTATGCTCGCGCGTGAGAGAAGAAAAGGAAAAAACCCGGGTGGGCTTGATGGGCCTGTTTCACTGCTGGGCCAGATTTTAGCCGCGTGGCCTTTTCCTTTGTTAGCTTCTTTTCTTTTTCTAATTCTATTTTCTGGAATGATTTTGATATGAATTCAAATCCTTTTTGAATTCAAACAATTCTGGGGATTTTTGTAGGGTACTGTGGTTTCAAAATCAGTCAATTAACCATGTGGTTACCTTGCTAGGGCTTGGTCAACTTGGATTTCAAACAAACAGAAGCTTTGCTTCTATTTGCAAATGTTTGAAATATGGGTTTTGAAAATATTTCCAAGTTGAAAAACTTTTGTTAAATTGCTACACCTAAACTTTCCAACAATGGAGGCAAGCAAACAAGTTCCTAAACATTCAAGCTACAAAGGGTGATGGCCAATTGAGGTAAATTTGCTCACATGAAATCATAGCACAAACTTCTGCTTCTAAATGATTTTGAGAAAAACCCTAAATGAATGAAGGATGCAAGGATGATATGAATGAGTTTTGAAATATGATTTTAGGGATGTTACATTGCATGTGTGTTCTTTCCAAAAACCACACATGGATCAACCACTAGATTCATTGCATGTTTGTTATTTCCACAAACCACACATGGATCAACCACTAGAGTCATTGCATGTGTGTTCTTATACGAAAACCAACACTAGAGTCATTGCATGTGTGTTCTTTCAACAAACCACAAATGGATCAACCAGTGGTCATTGCATGTGTGTTCTTTTCCACAAACCACACATGGATCCACTAGTGGTCATTGCATGTGTGTTCTTTCCACAAACCACATATGGATCAACCAGAGCCATTGCATGTGTGTTCTTTGCACAAATCACACATGGATCAACCACTAGAGTCATTGCATGTTTGTTCTTATACTAAAACCACAAACAAGCACTAGAGTCATTGCATGTGTGTTCTTTTACACAAACCACACATGGATCCGCTAGACTCATTGCCTGTGTGTTCGTTTCAACAAACAACTTATGGATCAACCAGTAGTCATTGCATTTGTGTTCTTTTCACAAACTACATGTGGACCCACTAGAGTCATTGCATGTGTGTTCTTATACTAAAACTAGCACCAGAGTCATTGCATGTGTGTTCTTTTCCATAAACCACTTATGGATCCATTACAGTCATTGCATGTGTGTTATTTCCACAAACCACACATGGATAAACCACTAGAGTCATTGGATGTGTGTTATTTCCACAAACCACACATGGATCAACCACTAGAGTCATTGCATGTGTGTTATTTCCACAAACCACACATGGATCAACCACAGAGTCATTGCATGTGTGTTCTTATACTAAAACCAACACTAGAGTCATTGCATGTGTGTTCTTTCCACAAACCACACATGGATCAACCAGTGTTCGTTGCATGTGTGTTCTTTTCCACAAACCACACATGGATCCACCAGTGGTCATTGCATGTGTGTTCTTTCCACAAACCACATATGGATCAACCAGAGTCATTGCATGTGTGTTCTTTCCACAAACCACACATGGATCAACCACTAGAAGAATTGCATGCTTGTTCTTATACGAAAACCACAAACCAGCACTAGAGTCATTGCATGTGTGTTCTTTTCCACAAACCACACATGGATCCACTAGACTCATTGCATGTGTGTTCTTTTCCACAAACAACTTATGGATCAACCAGTGGTCATTGCATGTGTGTTCTTTTCACAAACCACATGTGGACCCACTATAGTCATTGCATGTGTGTTATTATACTAAAACTAGCACTAGAGTCATTGCATGTGTGTTCTATCCACAAACCACACATGGATCCACCAGTGTCATTGCATGTGTGTTCTTTTCACAAACCACACATGGATCAACCACTAGAGTTATTGCATGTGTGTTCTTTCCAGAAACCACATATGGATCAACCAGTGGTCATTACATGTGTGTTATTTTCCATAAACCAATTATGGATCCATTACACTCATTGCATGTGTGTTATTTCCATAAACCACACATGGATCAACCACTAGAGTCATTGCATGTGTGTTATTTCCACAAACCACACATGGATCAACCACTAGAGTCATTGCATATGTGTTATTTCCACAAACCACACATGGATCAACCACTAGAGTCATTGCATGTGTCTTCTTTGCACAAGCAACACATGGATTAACCACTAGAGTCATTGCATGTTTGTTCTTATACTAAAACCACAAACAAGCACTAGAGTCATTGCATGTGTATTCTTTTCCACAAACCACACATGGATCCGCTAGACTCATTGCATGTGTGTTCTTTTCAACAAACAACTTATGGATCAACCAGTGGTCATTGCATTTGTGTTCTTTTCACAAACTACATGTGGACCCACTAGAGTCATTGCATGTGTGTTCTTATACTAAAACTAGCACCAGACTCATTGCATGTGTGTTCTTTTCCATAAACCACTTATGGATCCATTACATTCATTGCATGTGTGTTATTTCCACAAACAACACATGGATAAACAACTAGAGTCATTGCATGTGTGTTATTTCCACATACCACACATGGATCAACCACTAGAGTCATTGCATGTGTGTTCTTATACTAAAACCAACACTAGAGTCATTGCATGTGTGTTCTTTCCACAAACCACACATGGATCAACCAGTGGTCATTGCATGTGTGTTCTTTTCCACAAACCACACATGGATCCACAAGTGGTCATTGCATGTGTGTTCTTTCCACAAACCACATATGGATCAACCAGAGTCATTGCATGTGTGTTCTTTCCACAAACTACACATGGATCAACCACTAGAAGAATTGCATGTTTGTTCTTATACGAAAACCACAAACCGGCACTAGAGTCATTACATGTGTGTTCTTTTCCACAAACCACACATGGATCCACTAGACTCATTGCATGTGTGTTCTTTTCCACAAACAACTTATGGATCAACCAGTGGTCATTGCATGTGTGTTCTTTTCACAAACCACATGTGGACCCACTAGAGTCATTGCATGTGTGTTATTATACTAAAACTAGCACTAGAGTCATTGGATGTGTGTTATATCCACAAGCCACACATGGATCCACCACTGTCATTGCATGTGTGTTCTTTTCACAAACCACACCTGGATCAAGCACTAGAGTTATTGCATGTGTGTTCTCTCCACAAACCACATATGGATCAACCAGTGGTCATTGCATGTGTGTTCTTTTCCATAAACCACTTATGGATCCATTACACTCATTGCATGTGTGTTATTTCCATAAACCACACCTGGATCAACCACTAGAGTCATTGCATGTGTGTTATTTCCACAAACCACACATGGATCAACCACTAGAGTCATTGCATGTGTGTTATTTCCACAAACCACACATGGATCAACCACTAGAGTCATTGCATGTGTGTTCTTATACTAAAACCAACACTAGAGTCATTGCATGTGTGTTCTTTCCACAAACCACACATGGATCAACTAGTGGTCATTGCATGTGTGTTCTTTTCCACAAACCACACATGGATACACTAGTGGTCATTGCATGTGTGTTCCTTCCACAAACCACATATGGATCAACCAGAGTCATTGCATGTGTGTTCTTTCCACAAACCACACATGGATCAACCACTAGAAGAATTGCATGTTTGTTCTTATACGAAAACCACAAACCGGCACTAGAGTCATTGCATGTGTGTTCTTTTCCACAAACCACACATGGATCCACTAGACTCATTGCATGTGTGTTCTTTTCGACAAACAACTTATGGATCAACCAGTGGTCATTGCATGTGTGTTCTTTTCACAAACCACATGTGGACCCACTAGAGTCATTGCATGTGTGTTATTATACTAAAACTAGCACTAGAGTCATTGCATGTGTGTTATATCTAAAAACCACACATGGATCCACCACTGTCATTGCATGTGTGTTCTTTTCACAAACCACACATGGATCAACCACTAGAGTTATTGCATGTGTGTTCTCTCCACAAACCACATATGGATCAACCAGTGGTCATTGCATGTGTGTTCTTTTCCATAAACCACTTATGGATCCATTACACTCATTGCATGTGTGTTATTTCCATAAACCACACATGGATCAACCACTAGAGTCATTGCATGTGTGTTATTTCCACAAACCACACATGGATCAACCACAAGAGTCATTGCATGTGTGTTATTTCCACAAACCACACAAGGATCAACCACTAGAGTCATCGCATGTGTCTTCTTTCCACAAACAACACATGGATTAACCACTAGAGTCATTGCATGTTTGTTCTTATACTAAAACCACAAACCAACACTAGAGTCATTGCATGTGTGTTCTTTTCCACAAACCACACATGGATCCACTAGACTCATTGCATGTGTGTTCTTTTCCACAAACAACTGATGGATCAACGAGTGGTCATTGCATGTGTGTTCTTTTCACAAACCACATGTGGACCCACTTGAGTCATTGTATGTGAGTTCTTATACTAAAACTAGCACTAAGTCATTGCATGTGTGTTCTTATACACAAACTAGCACTAGAGTCATTGCATGTGTGTTCTATCCACAAACCACACATGGATCAACCACTAGAGTTATTGCGTGTGTGTTCTTTCCACAAACCACATATGGATCAACCAGTGGTCATTGCATATGTGTTATTTTCCATAAACCACTTATGGATCCATTACAGTCATTGCATGTGTGTTATTTCCATAAACCACACATGGATCAACCAATAGAGTCATTGCATGTGTATTATTTCCACAAACCACACATGGATCAACCACTAGAGTCATTGCATATGTGTTATTTCCACAAACCACACATGGATCAACCACTAGAGTCATTGCATGTGTCTTCTTTCCATAGACCACACATGGATTAACCACTAGAGTCATTGCATGTTTGTTCTTATAAAAAAACCATAAACCAGCACTAGAGTCATTGCATGTGTGTTCTTTTCCACAAACCACACATGGATCCACTAGACTCATTGCATGTGTGTTCTTTTCCAGAAACAACTTATGGATCCACCAGTGGTCATTGAATGTGTGTTCTTTCCACAAACCACATGTGGACCCACTAGAGTCATTCCATGTGTGTTATTTCCACAAACCACACATGGATCAACCACTAGAGTCATTGCGTGTGTGTTATTTCCACAAACCACACATGGATCAACCACTAGACTCATTGCATATGTGTTCTTATACTAAAACCAACACTAGAGTCATTGCATGTGTGTTCTTTTGCACAAACCACACAGGGATAAACCAGTGGTCATTGCATGTGTGTTCTTTCCACAAACCACATATGGATCAACCAGAGTCATTGCATGTGTGTTCTTTCCACAAACCACACATGGATCAACCACAAGAAGAATTGCATGTTTGTTCTTATACGAAAACCACAAACCGGCACTAGAGTCATTGCATGTGTGTTCTTTTCCACAAACCACACATGGATCCACTAGACTCATTGCATGTGTGTTCTTTTCCACAAACAACTGATGGATCAACCAGTGGTCATTGCATGTGTGTTGTTTTCACAAACCACATGTGGACCCACTAGAGTCATTGCATGTGTGTTCTTATACACAAACTAGCACTAGAGTCATTGCATGTGTGTTCTATCCACAAACCACACATGGATCCACCACTGTCATTGCATGTGTGTTCTTTCCACAAACCACACATGGATCAACCACTAGAGTCATTGCATGTGTGTTCTTATCACAAACCACATATGGATCAATCAGTGGTCATTGTATGTGTGTTCTTTTCTATAAACCACTTATGGATCCATTACAGTCATTGCGTGTGTGTTATTTCCACAAACCACACATGGATCAACCACTAGAGTCATTGCATGTGTGTTATTTCCACAAACCACACATGGATCAACCACTAGAGTCATTGCATGTGTGTGTTGTTTTCCACAAACCACACATGGATCCACCACTAGAGTCATTGCATGTGTCTTCTTTCCACAAACAACACATGGATTAACCACTAGAGTCATTGCATGTTTGTTGTTATACTAAAACCACAAACCAGCACTAGAGTCACTACATGTGTGTTCTTTTCCACAAACCACACTTGGATCCGCTAGACTCATTGCATGTGTGTTCTTTTCCAGAAACAACTTATGGATCCACCAGTGGTCATTGCATGTGTGTTCTTTCCACAAACCACATGTGGACCCACTAGAGTCATTGCATGTGTGTTATTTCCATAAACCACACATGGATCAACCACTAGAGTCATTGCATGTGTGTTATTTCCACAAACCACACATGGATCAACCACTAGAGTCATTGCATATGTGTTATTTCCACGAACCACACATGGATCAACCACTTGAGTCATTTGATGTGTGTTCTTATACTAAAACCAAAACTAGAGTCATTGCATGTGTGTTCTTTTCACAAACCACACATGGAACAACCACTAGAGTCATTGCATGTGTTTTATTTCCACAAACCGCACATGTATCAACCAATGGTCATTGCATGTGTGTTCTTTTCCACAAACCACACATGGATCCACCAGTGGTCATTGCATGTGTGTTCTTTCCACAAACCACATATGGATCAACCAGAGTCATTGCATGTGTGTTCTTTCCACAAACCACATATGGATCAACCACTAGAGTCATTACATGTTTGTTCTTATACCAAAACTACAAACCAGCACTAGAGTCATTGCATGTGTGTTCTTTTCCACAAACCACACATGGATCCACTAGACTCATTGCATGTGTGTTCTTTTCACAAATCACATATGGACCCACTAGAGTCATTGCATGTGTGTTCTTATACTAAAACTAGCACTAGAGTCATTGCATGTGTGTTCTATCCACAAACCACACATGGATCCACCACTGTCATTGCATGTGTGGTTTTTCCACAAACCACACATGGATCAACCACTAGAGTCATTGCATGTGTGTTCTTTCCCCAAACGACACATGGATCAACCACTAGAGTCATTGCATGTGTGTTATTTCCACAAACCACACATGGATCAACCACTAGAGTCATTGCATGTGTGTTCTTATACTAAAACCAACATTAGAGTCATTGCATGTGTGTTCTTTCCACAAACCACACATGGATCAACCACTAGATTCATTGCATGTTTGTTATTTCCACAAACCACACATGGATCAACCACTAGAGTCATTGCATGTGTGTTCTTTCCACAAACCACACATGGATCAACCAGTGGTCATTGCATGTGTGTTCTTTTCCACAAACCACGCATGGATCCACAAGTGGTCATTGCATGTGTGTTCTTTCCACAAACCACATATGGATCAACCAGAGTCATTGCATGTGTTCTTTGCACAAACCACACATGGATCAACCACTAGAGTCATTGCGTGTGTGTTATTTCCACAAACCACACATGGATCAACCACTAGACTCATTGCATATGTGTTCTTATACTAAAACCAACACTAGAGTCATTGCATGTGTGTTCTTTTGCACAAACCACACAGGGATAAACCAGTGGTCATTGCATGTGTGTTCTTTCCACAAACCACATATGGATCAACCAGAGTCATTGCATGTGTGTTCTTTCCACAAACCACACATGGATCAACCACAAGAAGAATTGCATGTTTGTTCTTATACGAAAACCACAAACCGGCACTAGAGTCATTGCATGTGTGTTCTTTTCCACAAACCACACATGGATCCACTAGACTCATTGCATGTGTGTTCTTTTCCACAAACAACTGATGGATCAACCAGTGGTCATTGCATGTGTGTTGTTTTCACAAACCACATGTGGACCCACTAGAGTCATTGCATGTGTGTTCTTATACACAAACTAGCACTAGAGTCATTGCATGTGTGTTCTATCCACAAACCACACATGGATCCACCACTGTCATTGCATGTGTGTTCTTTCCACAAACCACACATGGATCAACCACTAGAGTCATTGCATGTGTGTTCTTATCACAAACCACATATGGATCAATCAGTGGTCATTGTATGTGTGTTCTTTTCTATAAACCACTTATGGATCCATTACAGTCATTGCGTGTGTGTTATTTCCACAAACCACACATGGATCAACCACTAGAGTCATTGCATGTGTGTTATTTCCACAAACCACACATGGATCAACCACTAGAGTCATTGCATGTGTGTGTTGTTTTCCACAAACCACACATGGATCCACCACTAGAGTCATTGCATGTGTCTTCTTTCCACAAACAACACATGGATTAACCACTAGAGTCATTGCATGTTTGTTGTTATACTAAAACCACAAACCAGCACTAGAGTCACTACATGTGTGTTCTTTTCCACAAACCACACTTGGATCCGCTAGACTCATTGCATGTGTGTTCTTTTCTAGAAACAACTTATGGATCCACCAGTGGTCATTGCATGTGTGTTCTTTCCAAAAACCACATGTGGACCCACTAGAGTCATTGCATGTGTGTTATTTCCATAAACCACACATGGATCAACCACTAGAGTCATTGCATGTGTGTTATTTCCACAAACCACACATGGATCAACCACTAGAGTCATTGCATATGTGTTATTTCCACGAACCACACATGGATCAACCACTTGAGTCATTTGATGTGTGTTCTTATACTAAAACCAAAACTAGAGTCATTGCATGTGTGTTCTTTTCACAAACCACACATGGAACAACCACTAGAGTCATTGCATGTGTTTTATTTCCACAAACCGCACATGTATCAACCAATGGTCATTGCATGTGTGTTCTTTTCCACAAACCACACATGGATCCACCAGTGGTCATTGCATGTGTGTTCTTTCCACAAACCACATATGGATCAACCAGAGTCATTGCATGTGTGTTCTTTCCACAAACCACATATGGATCAACCACTAGAGTCATTACATGTTTGTTCTTATACCAAAACTACAAACCAGCACTAGAGTCATTGCATGTGTGTTCTTTTCCACAAACCACACATGGATCCACTAGACTCATTGCATGTGTGTTCTTTTCACAAATCACATATGGACCCACTAGAGTCATTGCATGTGTGTTCTTATACTAAAACTAGCACTAGAGTCATTGCATGTGTGTTCTATCCACAAACCACACATGGATCCACCACTGTCATTGCATGTGTGGTTTTTCCACAAACCACACATGGATCAACCACTAGAGTCATTGCATGTGTGTTCTTTCCCCAAACGACACATGGATCAACCACTAGAGTCATTGCATGTGTGTTATTTCCACAAACCACACATGGATCAACCACTAGAGTCATTGCATGTGTGTTCTTATACTAAAACCAACATTAGAGTCATTGCATGTGTGTTCTTTCCACAAACCACACATGGATCAACCACTAGATTCATTGCATGTTTGTTATTTCCACAAACCACACATGGATCAACCACTAGAGTCATTGCATGTGTGTTCTTTCCACAAACCACACATGGATCAACCAGTGGTCATTGCATGTGTGTTCTTTTCCACAAACCACGCATGGATCCACAAGTGGTCATTGCATGTGTGTTCTTTCCACAAACCACATATGGATCAACCAGAGTCATTGCATGTGTTCTTTGCACAAACCACACATGGATCAACCACTAGAGTCATTGCATGTTTGTTCATATACTAAAACCACAAACAAGCACTAGAGTCATTGCATGTGTGTTCTTTTCCACAGACCACACATGGACCCGCTAGACTCATTGCAGGTGTGTTCTTTTCAACAAACAACTTATGGATCAACCAGTGGTCATTGCATTTGTGTTCTTTTCACAAACTACATGTGGAACCACTAGAGTCATTGCATGTGTGTTCTTATACTAAAACTAGCACCAGAGTCATTGCATGTGTGTTCTTTTCCATAAACCACTTATGGATCCATTACAGTCATTCCATGTGTGTTATTTCCACAAACCACACATGTATCAACCACTAGAGTCATTGCATGTGTGTTCTCATACTAAAACCAACACTAGAGTCATTGCATGTGTGTTCTTTCCACAAACCACACATGGATCAACCAGTGGTCATTGCATGGGTGTTCTTTTCCACAAACCACACATGGATCCACCAGTGGTCATTGCATGTGTGTTCTTTTCCACAAACCACACATGGATCCACTAGTGGTCATTGCATGTGTGTTCTTTCCACAAACCACATATGGATCAACCAGAGTCATTGCATGTGTGTTCTTGCCACAAACCACACATGGATCAACCAATAGAAGAATTGCATGTTTGTTCTTATACGAAAACCACAAACCGGCACTAGAGTCATTGCATGTGTGTTCTTTTCCACAAACCACACATGGATCCACTAGACTCATTGCATGTGTGTTCTTTTCGACAAACAACTTATGGATCAACCAGTGGTCATTCCATGTGTGTTCTTTTCACAAACCACATGTGGATCCACTAGAGTCATTGCATGTGTGTTATTATACTAAAACTAGAACTAGAGTCATTGCATGTGTGTTCTATCCACAAACCACACATGGATCCACCACTGTCATTGCATGTGTGTTCTTTTCACAAACCACACATGGATCAACCACTAGAGTTATTGCATGTGTGTTCTTTCCACAAACCACATATGGATCAACCAGTGGTCATTGCATGTGTGTTCTTTTCCATAAACCACTTATGGATCCATTACACTCATTGCATGTGTGTTATTTCTATAAACCACGCATGGATCAACCACTAGAGTCATTGCATGTGTGTTATTTCCACAAACCACACATGGATCAACCACTAGAGTCATTGCATATGTGTTATTTCCACAAACCACACATGGCTAAGTACTTAGGTTTTACACTCTGCAGAGGTGGTGCACTTTCCCCACAAGACTTGGTTTCCCAAGACAAGATCCTTCAGAAGCCTTTCCTTAGTCAAATGGACGCGCTCCAACCTATCATTCCCACTACCACCAACTGTCCAAGAGACCAAGTTCTAGCAACCTAAGATCATGGCAGAGCCCATATTGCCAAGTGGTTGCACTTGAAGCTTCTCAACATTTGACATCTCAAATCTCTTTGTTCCTGGGTGGCCATCCACAAGTGAGATACACAAGGTAAACCATTAACATGGGCCTTGTGAACCACTCAACCAAAAACCACCAAGCAAGTCCCATTCCACCCAGGTAATACATTAACTTAGTTGTTTTTATTAAACAAAACATAAGTCCTCAGACTTAGAATATTTTCCATAGTGTGAATATATAAACCACCCTTGTTTTCTAGTAGCTAGGCTAAGCATGTCATGGCAACTTATCCTTAGGGAATTTCCTAGCAACTCTACCATTCTAATCTACATAGGATTTCCCATCAACATTTGAAAAAGTAGCATGCAAGTCTTAGCAAAAATATCTAATGCAAGTATAAAATAATAGGAATGGAATATTCATGAAGATATCACTTGCCTTGGTAATGAGGAGAGTAGCACTCTTCACAATCACAATCACTAGCAAAATCTACACACAAAGTTGTAGCACACAATTACACACAAATAAATACAAACAAAAATAATATGAATGCATGCATGCATGAAATTACTAAGTGGTGATTTTTGAAAACTCTACCAAGCAAGTGCATGTTTATAGAAACATAACAAGACACAAAAATTTCCAAAACAAACTTAATTCACCCCAAAACAAAATACTAAACTAAATCTATACTCAAAATAGCCTTAAACAAGTTTCTACAAATAAAGTCATTCTAATGGTTACTATTTGCAAAACACATTGGATAATCAGAAAGGTCTTGTTTCACTGAATCCAACGGTATAAAGTTTGCAAAAATCTAACGTGGCATTCAAAAGTTATAAGCATTTGAAAATTGGATCAAAATCTGATTTTAAATCTGTTTTCAGTTCTAACCCTAGCCACGCGTCGCGCTGTGATTGGCGCGTACCGCTTCGGTTGGATCACGCTTGGCAGCCGCAGGATTTAAACAGATCGTACGCTCCAGATCGCGTACCGCTTCGCCGATAAGTGAATCTATCCTAGCGCTCGGATCTAGATCTAACGGCGCGCGAGCAAGCGACCATGTCCTGGCGGCGCGCGACGTCAGGGAGCGGCGGAGCGCTCGGTCTACAGCGGCGCTTGCGTTCTAGATCGTCCGCGAGAGGGAGAAGGGTCATACCAGGTTCGCAAGAGGCTGCTGAAGCTCAAGGTTGCGTTGGTTGGCGAAGGGGCGTGCTGTCACGGCGAGGATTGCTCGTCGGAGTAGAGGCAGGCGGCAGGTGGTTCTGTTCGAGGTCGGAGACGATGTTGTAGATCACTAGGATGCAAACGGGAGGTGTGGTTAGATGCAGAAGATCACGGAGAACACGCGTGCGTGAATGACAAGGCTTGGGGCGGTCTGGACTTACCACTAGAGCTCGCCGGAGTCGGGTCTGTCGTCGGTGCTTGCGGTGTCGAGTGGAACCGGCGACCTGGGGCAGTACAGGATGATCTAGTGGGGTCAGGAGGTGCGCAAAGATATGGTGAATCTGTCTGCGGCGGTGCGACGATGATTAAGGGCAGCCTGGTGGCGGAGTGAGCGAGGTGTTTTGGGGAAAATGCTCGCGAGGCAGAGAGGGTCTTATAGCCAGAGGCGTGACAGGAAACGCTCGCAGATTAATGCCCAATTACGCCGCGCCATTACCGGCAATGACTGCAGCAGCGACGTGGTCGCAGGCGCGGTTTGGGGAAGACGAGGATGACGTGGACCGGGCCCGCTCGTCAGCGAAGTGCGCGAGGTGGAGGTGGGGTCTGTCTGTCAGCGACTGGGCGTGTATGCTCGCGCGTGAGAGAAGAAAAGGAAAAAACCCGGGTGGGCTTGATGGGCCTGTTTCACTGCTGGGCCAGATTTTAGCCGCGTGGCCTTTTCCTTTGTTAGCTTCTTTTCTTTTTCTAATTCTATTTTCTGGAATG
Organism: Avena sativa; assembly: GCA_916181665.1. Classification (NCBI taxonomy): domain Eukaryota; kingdom Viridiplantae; phylum Streptophyta; class Magnoliopsida; order Poales; family Poaceae; genus Avena; species Avena sativa. Next base: position 63,556,289 of record OV702287.1, on the reverse strand, counting down.
ATTTTGATATGAATTCAAATCCTTTTTGAATTCAAACAATTCTGGGGATTTTTGTAGGGTACTGTGGTTTCAAAATCAGTCAATTAACCATGTGGTTACCTTGCTAGGGCTTGGTCAACTTGGATTTCAAACAAACAGAAGCTTTGCTTCTATTTGCAAATGTTTGAAATATGGGTTTTGAAAATATTTCCAAGTTGAAAAACTTTGGTTAAATTGCTACACCTAAACTTTCCAACAATGGAGGCAAGCAAACAAGTTCCTAAACATTCAAGCTACAAAGGGTGATGGCCAATTGAGGTAAATTTGCTCACATGAAATCATAGCACAAACTTCTGCTTCTAAATGATTTTGAGAAAAACCCTAAATGAATGAAGGATGCAAGGATGATATGAATGAGTTTTGAAATATGATTTTAGGGATGTTACATTGCATGTGTGTTCTTTCCAAAAACCACACATGGATCAACCACTAGATTCATTGCATGTTTGTTATTTCCACAAACCACACATGGATCAACCACTAGAGTCATTGCATGTGTGTTCTTATACGAAAACCAACACTAGAGTCATTGCATGTGTGTTCTTTCAACAAACCACAAATGGATCAACCAGTGGTCATTGCATGTGTGTTCTTTTCCACAAACCACACATGGATCCACTAGTGGTCATTGCATGTGTGTTCTTTCCACAAACCACATATGGATCAACCAGAGCCATTGCATGTGTGTTCTTTGCACAAATCACACATGGATCAACCACTAGAGTCATTGCATGTTTGTTCTTATACTAAAACCACAAACAAGCACTAGAGTCATTGCATGTGTGTTCTTTTACACAAACCACACATGGATCCGCTAGACTCATTGCCTGTGTGTTCGTTTCAACAAACAACTTATGGATCAACCAGTAGTCATTGCATTTGTGTTCTTTTCAGAAACTACATGTGGACCCACTAGAGTCATTGCATGTGTGTTCTTATACTAAAACTAGCACCAGAGTCATTGCATGTGTGTTCTTTTCCATAAACCACTTATGGATCCATTACAGTCATTGCATGTGTGTTATTTCCACAAACCACACATGGATAAACCACTAGAGTCATTGGATGTGTGTTATTTCCACAAACCACACATGGATAAACCACTAGAGTCATTGCATGTGTGTTATTTCCACAAACCACACATGGATCAACCACAGAGTCATTGCATGTGTGTTCTTATACTAAAACCAACACTAGAGTCATTGCATGTGTGTTCTTTCCACAAACCACACATGGATCAACCAGTGTTCGTTGCATGTGTGTTCTTTTCCACAAACCACACATGGATCCACCAGTGGTCATTGCATGTGTGTTCTTTCCACAAACCACATATGGATCAACCAGAGTCATTGCATGTGTGTTCTTTCCACAAACCACACATGGATCAACCACTAGAAGAATTGCATGCTTGTTCTTATACGAAAACCACAAACCAGCACTAGAGTCATTGCATGTGTGTTCTTTTCCACAAACCACACATGGATCCACTAGACTCATTGCATGTGTGTTCTTTTCCACAAACAACTTATGGATCAACCAGTGGTCATTGCATGTGTGTTCTTTTCACAAACCACATGTGGACCCACTATAGTCATTGCATGTGTGTTATTATACTAAAACTAGCACTAGAGTCATTGCATGTGTGTTCTATCCACAAACCACACATGGATCCACCAGTGTCATTGCATGTGTGTTCTTTTCACAAACCACACATGGATCAACCACTAGAGTTATTGCATGTGTGTTCTTTCCAGAAACCACATATGGATCAACCAGTGGTCATTACATGTGTGTTATTTTCCATAAACCAATTATGGATCCATTACACTCATTGCATGTGTGTTATTTCCATAAACCACACATGGATCAACCACTAGAGTCATTGCATGTGTGTTATTTCCACAAACCACACATGGATCAACCACTAGAGTCATTGCATATGTGTTATTTCCACAAACCACACATGGATCAACCACTAGAGTCATTGCATGTGTCTTCTTTGCACAAGCAACACATGGATTAACCACTAGAGTCATTGCATGTTTGTTCTTATACTAAAACCACAAACAAGCACTAGAGTCATTGCATGTGTATTCTTTTCCACAAACCACACATGGATCCGCTAGACTCATTGCATGTGTGTTCTTTTCAACAAACAACTTATGGATCAACCAGTGGTCATTGCATTTGTGTTCTTTTCACAAACTACATGTGGACCCACTAGAGTCATTGCATGTGTGTTCTTATACTAAAACTAGCACCAGACTCATTGCATGTGTGTTCTTTTCCATAAACCACTTATGGATCCATTACATTCATTGCATGTGTGTTATTTCCACAAACAACACATGGATAAACAACTAGAGTCATTGCATGTGTGTTATTTCCACATACCACACATGGATCAACCACTAGAGTCATTGCATGTGTGTTCTTATACTAAAACCAACACTAGAGTCATTGCATGTGTGTTCTTTCCACAAACCACACATGGATCAACCAGTGGTCATTGCATGTGTGTTCTTTTCCACAAACCACACATGGATCCACAAGTGGTCATTGCATGTGTGTTCTTTCCACAAACCACATATGGATCAACCAGAGTCATTGCATGTGTGTTCTTTCCACAAACTACACATGGATCAACCACTAGAAGAATTGCATGTTTGTTCTTATACGAAAACCACAAACCGGCACTAGAGTCATTACATGTGTGTTCTTTTCCACAAACCACACATGGATCCACTAGACTCATTGCATGTGTGTTCTTTTCCACAAACAACTTATGGATCAACCAGTGGTCATTGCATGTGTGTTCTTTTCACAAACCACATGTGGACCCACTAGAGTCATTGCATGTGTGTTATTATACTAAAACTAGCACTAGAGTCATTGGATGTGTGTTATATCCACAAGCCACACATGGATCCACCACTGTCATTGCATGTGTGTTCTTTTCACAAACCACACCTGGATCAAGCACTAGAGTTATTGCATGTGTGTTCTCTCCACAAACCACATATGGATCAACCAGTGGTCATTGCATGTGTGTTCTTTTCCATAAACCACTTATGGATCCATTACACTCATTGCATGTGTGTTATTTCCATAAACCACACCTGGATCAACCACTAGAGTCATTGCATGTGTGTTATTTCCACAAACCACACATGGATCAACCACTAGAGTCATTGCATGTGTGTTATTTCCACAAACCACACATGGATCAACCACTAGAGTCATTGCATGTGTGTTCTTGTACTAAAACCAACACTAGAGTCATTGCATGTGTGTTCTTTCCACAAACCACACATGGATCAACTAGTGGTCATTGCATGTGTGTTCTTTTCCACAAACCACACATGGATACACTAGTGGTCATTGCATGTGTGTTCCTTCCACAAACCACATATGGATCAACCAGAGTCATTGCATGTGTGTTCTTTCCACAAACCACACATGGATCAACCACTAGAAGAATTGCATGTTTGTTCTTATACGAAAACCACAAACCGGCACTAGAGTCATTGCATGTGTGTTCTTTTCCACAAACCACACATGGATCCACTAGACTCATTGCATGTGTGTTCTTTTCGACAAACAACTTATGGATCAACCAGTGGTCATTGCATGTGTGTTCTTTTCACAAACCACATGTGGACCCACTAGAGTCATTGCATGTGTGTTATTATACTAAAACTAGCACTAGAGTCATTGCATGTGTGTTATATCTAAAAACCACACATGGATCCACCACTGTCATTGCATGTGTGTTCTTTTCACAAACCACACATGGATCAACCACTAGAGTTATTGCATGTGTGTTCTCTCCACAAACCACATATGGATCAACCAGTGGTCATTGCATGTGTGTTCTTTTCCATAAACCACTTATGGATCCATTACACTCATTGCATGTGTGTTATTTCCATAAACCACACATGGATCAACCACTAGAGTCATTGCATGTGTGTTATTTCCACAAACCACACATGGATCAACCACAAGAGTCATTGCATGTGTGTTATTTCCACAAACCACACAAGGATCAACCACTAGAGTCATCGCATGTGTCTTCTTTCCACAAACAACACATGGATTAACCACTAGAGTCATTGCATGTTTGTTCTTATACTAAAACCACAAACCAACACTAGAGTCATTGCATGTGTGTTCTTTTCCACAAACCACACATGGATCCACTAGACTCATTGCATGTGTGTTCTTTTCCACAAACAACTGATGGATCAACGAGTGGTCATTGCATGTGTGTTCTTTTCACAAACCACATGTGGACCCACTTGAGTCATTGTATGTGAGTTCTTATACTAAAACTAGCACTAAGTCATTGCATGTGTGTTCTTATACACAAACTAGCACTAGAGTCATTGCATGTGTGTTCTATCCACAAACCACACATGGATCAACCACTAGAGTTATTGCGTGTGTGTTCTTTCCACAAACCACATATGGATCAACCAGTGGTCATTGCATATGTGTTATTTTCCATAAACCACTTATGGATCCATTACAGTCATTGCATGTGTGTTATTTCCATAAACCACACATGGATCAACCAATAGAGTCATTGCATGTGTATTATTTCTACAAACCACACATGGATCAACCACTAGAGTCATTGCATATGTGTTATTTCCACAAACCACACATGGATCAACCACTAGAGTCATTGCATGTGTCTTCTTTCCACAGACCACACATGGATTTACCACTAGAGTCATTGCATGTTTGTTCTTATAAAAAAACCATAAACCAGCACTAGAGTCATTGCATGTGTGTTCTTTTCCACAAACCACACATGGATCCACTAGACTCATTGCATGTGTGTTCTTTTCCAGAAACAACTTATGGATCCACCAGTGGTCATTGAATGTGTGTTCTTTCCACAAACCACATGTGGACCCACTAGAGTCATTCCATGTGTGTTATTTCCACAAACCACACATGGATCAACCACTAGAGTCATTGCGTGTGTGTTATTTCCACAAACCACACATGGATCAACCACTAGACTCATTGCATATGTGTTCTTATACTAAAACCAACACTAGAGTCATTGCATGTGTGTTCTTTTGCACAAACCACACATGGATAAACCAGTGGTCATTGCATGTGTGTTCTTTCCACAAACCACATATGGATCAACCAGAGTCATTGCATGTGTGTTCTTTCCACAAACCACACATGGATCAACCACAAGAAGAATTGCATGTTTGTTCTTATATGAAAACCACAAACCGGCACTAGAGTCATTGCATGTGTGTTCTTTTCCACAAACCACACATGGATCCACTAGACTCATTGCATGTGTGTTCTTTTCCACAAACAACTGATGGATCAACCAGTGGTCATTGCATGTGTGTTGTTTTCACAAACCACATGTGGACCCACTAGAGTCATTGCATGTGTGTTCTTATACACAAACTAGCACTAGAGTCATTGCATGTGTGTTCTATCCACAAACCACACATGGATCCACCACTGTCATTGCATGTGTGTTCTTTCCACAAACCACACATGGATCAACCACTAGAGTCATTGCATGTGTGTTCTTATCACAAACCACATATGGATCAATCAGTGGTCATTGTATGTGTGTTCTTTTCTATAAACCACTTATGGATCCATTACAGTCATTGCGTGTGTGTTATTTCCACAAACCACACATGGATCAACCACTAGAGTCATTGCATGTGTGTTATTTCCACAAACCACACATGGATCAACCACTAGAGTCATTGCATGTGTGTGTTGTTTTCCACAAACCACACATGGATCCACCACTAGAGTCATTGCATGTGTCTTCTTTCCACAAACAACACATGGATTAACCACTAGAGTCATTGCATGTTTGTTGTTATACTAAAACCACAAACCAGCACTAGAGTCACTACATGTGTGTTCTTTTCCACAAACCACACATGGATCCGCTAGACTCATTGCATGTGTGTTCTTTTCCAGAAACAACTTATGGATCCACCAGTGGTCATTGCATGTGTGTTCTTTCCACAAACCACATGTGGACCCACTAGAGTCATTGCATGTGTGTTATTTCCATAAACCACACATGGATCAACCACTAGAGTCATTGCATGTGTGTTATTTCCACAAACCACACATGGATCAACCACTAGAGTCATTGCATATGTGTTATTTCCACGAACCACACATGGATCAACCACTTGAGTCATTTGATGTGTGTTCTTATACTAAAACCAAAACTAGAGTCATTGCATGTGTGTTCTTTTCACAAACCACACATGGAACAACCACTAGAGTCATTGCATGTGTTTTATTTCCACAAACCGCACATGTATCAACCAATGGTCATTGCATGTGTGTTCTTTTCCACAAACCACACATGGATCCACCAGTGGTCATTGCATGTGTGTTCTTTCCACAAACCACATATGGATCAACCAGAGTCATTGCATGTGTGTTCTTTCCACAAACCACATATGGATCAACCACTAGAGTCATTACATGTTTGTTCTTATACCAAAACTACAAACCAGCACTAGAGTCATTGCATGTGTGTTCTTTTCCACAAACCACACATGGATCCACTAGACTCATTGCATGTGTGTTCTTTTCACAAATCACATATGGACCCACTAGAGTCATTGCATGTGTGTTCTTATACTAAAACTAGCACTAGAGTCATTGCATGTGTGTTCTATCCACAAACCACACATGGATCCACCACTGTCATTGCATGTGTGGTTTTTCCACAAACCACACATGGATCAACCACTAGAGTCATTGCATGTGTGTTCTTTCCCCAAACGACACATGGATCAACCACTAGAGTCATTGCATGTGTGTTATTTCCACAAACCACACATGGATCAACCACTAGAGTCATTGCATGTGTGTTCTTATACTAAAACCAACATTAGAGTCATTGCATGTGTGTTCTTTCCACAAACCACACATGGATCAACCACTAGATTCATTGCATGTTTGTTATTTCCACAAACCACACATGGATCAACCACTAGAGTCATTGCATGTGTGTTCTTTCCACAAACCACACATGGATCAACCAGTGGTCATTGCATGTGTGTTCTTTTCCACAAACCACGCATGGATCCACAAGTGGTCATTGCATGTGTGTTCTTTCCACAAACCACATATGGATCAACCAGAGTCATTGCATGTGTTCTTTGCACAAACCACACATGGATCAACCACTAGAGTCATTGCATGTTTGTTCATATACTAAAACCACAAACAAGCACTAGAGTCATTGCATGTGTGTTCTTTTCCACAGACCACACATGGACCCGCTAGACTCATTGCAGGTGTGTTCTTTTCAACAAACAACTTATGGATCAACCAGTGGTCATTGCATTTGTGTTCTTTTCACAAACTACATGTGGAACCACTAGAGTCATTGCATGTGTGTTCTTATACTAAAACTAGCACCAGAGTCATTGCATGTGTGTTCTTTTCCATAAACCACTTATGGATCCATTACAGTCATTCCATGTGTGTTATTTCCACAAACCACACATGGAACAACCACTAGAGTCATTGCATGTGTCTTATTTCCACAAACCACACATGTATCAACCACTAGAGTCATTGCATGTGTGTTCTCATACTAAAACCAACACTAGAGTCATTGCATGTGTGTTCTTTCCACAAACCACACATGGATCAACCAGTGGTTATTGCATGGGTGTTCTTTTCCACAAACCACACATGGATCCACCAGTGGTCATTGCATGTGTGTTCTTTTCCACAAACCACACATGGATCCACTAGTGGTCATTGCATGTGTGTTCTTTCCACAAACCACATATGGATCAACCAGAGTCATTGCATGTGTGTTCTTGCCACAAACCACACATGGATCAACCAATAGAAGAATTGCATGTTTGTTCTTATACGAAAACCACAAACCGGCACTAGAGTCATTGCATGTGTGTTCTTTTCCACAAACCACACATGGATCCACTAGACTCATTGCATGTGTGTTCTTTTCCACAAACAACTTATGGATCAACCAGTGGTCATTCCATGTGTGTTCTTTTCACAAACCACATGTGGATCCACTAGAGTCATTGCATGTGTGTTATTATACTAAAACTAGAACTAGAGTCATTGCATGTGTGTTCTATCCACAAACCACACATGGATCCACCACTGTCATTGCATGTGTGTTCTTTTCACAAACCACACATGGATCGACCACTAGAGTTATTGCATGTGTGTTCTTTCCACAAACCACATATGGATCAACCAGTGGTCATTGCATGTGTGTTCTTTTCCATAAACCACTTATGGATCCATTACACTCATTGCATGTGTGTTATTTCTATAAACCACGCATGGATCAACCACTAGAGTCATTGCATGTGTGTTATTTCCACAAACCACACATGGATCAACCACTAGAGTCATTGCATATGTGTTATTTCCACAAACCACACATGGATCAACCACTAGAGTCATTGCATGTGTCTTCTTTCCATAAACAACACATGGATTAACCACTAGAGTCATTGCATGTTTGTTCTTATACTAAAACCACAAACCAGCACTAGAGTCATCACATGTGTGTTCTTTTCCACAAACCACACATGAATCCGCTAGACTCATTGCATGTGTGTTCTTTTCCAGAAACAACTTATGGATCCACCAGTGGTCATTGCATGTGTGTTCTTTCCACAAACCACATGTGGACCAACTAGAGGCATTGCATGTGTGTTATTTCCATAAACCACACATGGATCAACCACTAGAGTCATTGCATGTGTGTTATTTCCACAAACCACACATGGATCAACCACTAGAGTCATTGCATATGTGTTATTTCCACAAACCACACATGGATCAACCACTAGAGTCATTTGATGTGTGTTCTTATACTAAAACCAACACTAGAGTCATTGCATGTGTGTTCTTTTCACAAACCACACATGGATCAACCACTAGTGTCATTGCATGTGTTTTATTTCCACAAACCACACATGTATCAACCAATGGTCATTGCATGTGTGTTCTTTTCCACAAACCACACATGGATCCACCAGTGGTCATTGCATGTGTGTTCTTTCCACAAACCACATATGGATCAACCAGTGTCATTGCATGTATGTTCTTTCCACAAACCACATATGGATCAACCACTAGAGTCATTACATGTTTGTTCTTATACTAAAACCACAAACCAACACTAGAGTCATTGCATGTGTGTTGTTTTCCACAAACCACACATGGATCCACTAGACTCATTGCATGTGTGTTCTTTTCCACAAACGACTTATGGATCAACCAGTGGTCATTGCATGTTTGTTCTTTTCACAAACCACATGTGGACCCACTTGAGTCATTGTATGTGAGTTCTTATACTGAAACTAGCAATAATTCATTGCATGTGTGTTCTTATACACAAACTAGCACTAGAGTCATTCATGTGTGTTCTATCCACAAACCACACATGGATCAACCGCTAGAGTTATTGCGTGTGTGTTCTTTCCACAAACCACATATGGATCAACCAGTGGTCATTGCATGTCTGTTCTTTTCCATAAACCACTTACGGATCCATTACAGTCATTGCATGTGTGTTATTTCCACAAACCATACATGGATCAACCACTAGAGTCATTGCATGTGTTTTATTTCACAAACCACACATGGATCAACCACTAGAGTCATTGCATATGTGTTATTTCCACAAACCACACATGGATCAACCACTAGAGTCATTGCATGTGTGTTATTTCCACAAACCACACATGGATCAACCACTAGAGTCATTTCATGTTTGTTCTTATACTAAAACCACAAACCAGCACTAGAGTCATTGCATGTGTGTTCTTTTCCACAAACCACACATGGATCCACTAGACTCATTGCATGTGTGTTCTTTTCCACAAACAACTGATGGATCAACCAGTGGTCATTGCATGTGTGTTGTTTTCACAAACCACATGTGGACCCACTAGAGTCATTGCATGTGTGTTCTTATACACAAACTAGCACTAGAGTCATTGCATGTGTGTTCTATCCACAAACCACACATGGATCCACCACTGTCATTGCATGTGTGTTCTTTCCACAAACCACACATGGATCAACCACTAGAGTCATTGCATGTGTGTTCTTATCACAAACCACATATGGATCAATCAGTGGTCATTGTATGTGTGTTCTTTTCCATAAACCACTTATGGATCCATTACAGTCATTGCGTGTGTGTTATTTCCACAAACCACACATGGATCAACCACTAGAGTCATTGCATGTGTGTTATTTCCACAAACCACACATGGATCAACCACTAGAGTCATTGCATGTGTGTGTTGTTTTCCACAAACCACACATGGATCCACCACTAGAGTCATTGCATGTTTGTTCTTATACTAAAACCAACACTAGAGTCATTGCATGTGTGTTCTTTCCACAAACCACACATGGATAAACCAGTGGTCATTGCATGTGTGTTCTTTTCCACAAACCACACATGGATCCACCAGTGGTCATTGCATGTGTGTTCTTTCCACAAACCACATAGGGATCAACCAGAGTCATTGCATGTGTGTTCTTTCCACAAACCACACATGGATCAACCACTAGAGTCATTGAATGTTTGTTCTTATACCAAAACCACAAACCAGCACTAGAGTCATTGCATGTGTGTTCTTTTCCACAAACCACACATGGATCCACTAGACTCATTGCATGTGTGTTCTTTTCCACAAACAACTTATGGATCAACCAGTGGTCATTGCATGTGTGTTCTTTTCACAAACCACATGTGGACCCACTAGAGTCATTGCATGTGTGTTATTATACTAAAACTAGCACTAGAGTCATTGCATGTGTGTTCTATCCACAAACCACACATGTATCCACCACTGTCATTGCATGTGTGTTCTTTTCACAAACCACACATGGATCAACCACTAGAGTTATTGCATGTGTGTTCTTTCCACAAACCACATATGGATCAACCAGTGGTCATTGCATGTGTGTTCTTTTCCATAAACCACTTATGGATCCATTACACTCATTGCATGTGTGTGATTTCCATAAACCACACATGGATCAACCACTAGAGTCATTGCATGTGTGTTATTTCCACAAACCACACATGGATCAACCACTAGATTCATTGCATATGTGTTATTTCCACAAACCACACATGGATCAACCACTAGAGTCATTGCATGTGTCTTCTTTCCACAAATAACGCATGGATTAACCACTAGAGTCATTGCATGTTTGTTCTTATACTAAAACCACAAAGCAGCACTAGAGTCATTGCATGTGTGTTCTTTTCCACAAACCACACATGGATCTACTAGACTCATTCCATGTGTGTTCTTTTCCAGAAACAACTTATGGATCCACCAGTGGTCATTGCATGTGTGTTCTTTCCACAAACCCACATGTGTACCCACTAGAGTCATTGCATGTGTGTTATTTCCACAAACCACACATGGATCAACCACTAGAGTCATTGCATCTGTGTTATTTCCACAAACCACACATGGATCAACCACTAGAGTCATTTCATGTGTGTTCTTATACTAAAACCAACACTAGAGTCATTGCATGTGTGTTCTTTTCACAAACCACACATGGATCAACCACTAGAGTCATTGCATGTGTTTTATTTCCACAAACCACACATGTATCAACCAATGGTCATTGCATGTGTTTTCTTTTCCACAAACCACACATGGAACCACCAGTAGTCATTGCATGTGTGTTCTTTCCACAAACCACATATGGATCAACCAGAGTCATTGCATGTGTGTTCTTTCCACAAACCACATATGGATCAACCACAAGAGTCATTACATGTTTGTTCTTATACTAAAACCACAAACCAACACTAGAGTCATTGCATGTGTGTTCTTTTCCACAAACCACACATGGATCCACTAGACTCATTGCATGTGTGTTCTTTTCCACAAACAACTTATGGATCAACTAGTGGTCATTGCATGTGTGTTCTTTTCACAAACCACATGTGGACCCAATTGAGTCATTGTATGTGAGTTCTTATACTAAAACTAGCACTAAGTCATTGCATGTGTGTTCTTATACACAAACTAGCACTAGAGTCATTCATGTGTGTTCTATCCACAAACCACACATGGATCAACCGCTAGAGTTATTGCGTGTGTTCTTTCCACAAACCACATATGGATCAACCAGTGGTCATTGCATGTGTGTTCTTTTCCATAAACCACTTATGGATCCATTACACTCATTGCATGTGTGTTATTTCCACAGACCACACATGGATCAACCACTAGTGTCATTGCATGTGTTTTATTTCCACAAACCACACATGGATCAACCACTAGAGTCACTGCATATGTGTTATTTCCACCAACCACACATGGATCAACCACTAGAGTCATTGCATGTGTGTTCTTTCCACAAACCACACATGGATCAACCACTAGAGTCATTGCATGTTTGTTCTTATACTAAAACCACAAACCAACACTAGAGTCATTGCATGTGTGTTCTTTTCCACAAACCACACATGGATCCACTAGACTCATTGGATGTGTGTTCTTTTCCACAAACAACTTATGGATCAACCAGTGGTCATTGCATGTGTGTTCTTTTCACAAACCACATGTGGACCCACTAGAGTCATTGCATGTGTGTTCTATCCACAAACCACACATGGATCCACCACTGTCATTGCATGTGTGTTCTTTCCACAAACCACACATGGATCAACCACTAGAGTCATTGCATGTGTGTTCTGATCACAAACCACATATGGATAAATTAGTGGTCATTGTATGTGTGTTCTTTTCCATAAACCACTTATGGATCCATTACAGTCATTGCATGTGTGTTCTTTCCACAAACCACATATGGATCAACCAGAGTCATTGCATGTGTGTTCTTTCCACAAACCACATATGGATCAACCACTAGAGTCATTACATGTTTGTTCTTATACCAAAACCACAAACCAGCACTAGAGTCATTGCATGTGTGTTCTTTTCCACAAACCACACATGGATCCACTAGACTCATTGCATGTGTGTTCTTTTCCACAAACGACTTATGGATCAACCAGTGGTCATTGCATGTGTGTTCTTTTCACAAATCACATGTGGACCCACTAGAGTCATTGCATGTGTGTTCTTATACTAAAACTAGCACTAGAGTCATTGCATGTGTGTTCTATCCACAAACCACACATGGATCCACCACTGTCATTGCATGTGTGGTTTTTCCACAAACCACACATGGATCAACCACTAGAGTCATTGCATGTGTGTTCTTTCCCCAAACGACACATGGATCAACCACTAGAGTCATTGCATGTGTGTTATTTCCACAAACCACACATGGATCAACCACTAGAGTCATTGCATGTGTGTTCTTATACTAAAACCAACATTAGAGTCATTGCATGTGTGTTCTTTCCACAAACCACACATGGATCAACCACTAGATTCATTGCATGTTTGTTATTTCCACAAACCACACATGGATCAACCACTAGAGTCATTGCATGTGTGTTCTTATACTAAAACCAACACTAGAGTCATTGCATGTGTGTTCTTTCCACAAACCACACATGGATCAACCAGTGGTCATTGCATGTGTGTTCTTTTCCACAAACCACGCATGGATCCACAAGTGGTCATTGCATGTGTGTTCTTTCCACAAACCACATATGGATCAACCAGAGTCATTGCATGTGTGTTCTTTGCACAAACCACACATGGATCAACCACTAGAGTCATTGCATGTTTGTTCTTATACTAAAACCACAAACAAGCACTAGAGTCATTGCATGTGTGTTCTTTTCCACAAACCACACATGGACCCGCTAGACTCATTGCATGTGTGTTCTTTTCAACAAACAACTTATGGATCAACCAGTGGTCATTGCATTTGTGTTCTTTTCACAAACTACATGTGGACCCACTAGAGTCATTGCATGTGTGTTCTTATACTAAAACTAGCACCAGAGTCATTGCATGTGTGTTCTTTTCCATAAACCACTTATGGATCCATTACAGTCATTCCATGTGTGTTATTTCCACAAACCACACATGGATCAACCACGAGAGTCATTGCATGTGTGTTATTTCCACAAACCACACATGGATCAACCACTAGAGTCATTGCATGTGTGTTATTTCCACAAACCACACATGGATCAACCACTAGAGTCATTGCATGTGTGTTCTTATACTAAAACCAACACTAGAGTCATTGCATGTGTGTTCTTTCCACAAACCACACATGGATCAACCAGTGGTCATTGCATGGGTGTTCTTTTCCACAAACCACACATGGATGCACCAGTGGTCATTGCATGTGTGTTCTTTTCCACAAACCACACATGGATCCACCAGTGGTCATTGCATGTGTGTTCTTTCCACAAACCACATATGGATCAACCAGAGTCATTGCATGTGTGTTCTTGCCACAAACCACACATGGATCAACCAATAGAAGAATTGCATGTTTGTTCTTATACGAAAACCACAAACCGGCACTAGAGTCATTGCATGTGTGTTCTTTTCCACAAACCACACATGGATCCACTAGACTCATTGCATGTGTGTTCTTTTCCGCAAACAAATTATGGATCAACCAGTGGTCATTCCATGTGTGTTCTTTTCACAAACCACATGTGGACCCACTAGAGTCATTGCATGTGTGTTATTATACTAAAACTACAACTAGAGTCATTGCATGTGTGTTCTATCCACAAACCACACATGGATCCACCACTGTCATTGCATGTGTGTTCTTTTCACAAACCACACATGGATCAACCACTAGAGTTATTGCATGTGTGTTCTTTCCACAAACCACATATGGATCAACTAGTGGTCATTGCATGTGTGTTCTTTTCCATAAACCACTTATGGATCCATTACACTCATTGCATGTGTGTTATTTCTATAAACCACGCATGGATCAACCACTAGAGTCATTGCATGTGTGTTATTTCCACAAAGCACACATGGATCAACCACTAGAGTCATTGCATATGTGTTATTTCCACAAACCACACATGGATCAACCACTAGAGTCATTGCATGTGTCTTCTTTCCACAAACAACACATGGATTAACCACTAGAGTCATTGCATATTTGTTCTTATACTAAAACCACAAACCAGCACTAGAGTCATCACATGTGTGTTCTTTTCCACAAACCACACATGAATCCGCTAGACTCATTGCATGTGTGTTCTTTTCCAGAAACAACTTATGGATCCACCAGTGGTCATTGCATGTGTGTTCTTTCCACAAACCACATGTGGACCAACTAGAGGCATTGCATGTGTGTTATTTCCATAAACCACACATGTATCAACCACTAGAGTCATTGCATGTGTGTTATTTCCACAAACCACACATGGATCAACCACTAGAGTCATTGCATATGTGTTATTTCCACAAACCACACATGGATCAACCACTAGAGTCATTTGATGTGTGTTCTTATACTAAAACCAACACTAGAGTCATTGCATGTGTGTTCTTTTCACAAACCACACATGGATCAACCACTAGAGTCATTGCATGTGTTTTATTTCCACAAACCACACATGTATCAACCAATGGTCATTGCATGTGTGTTCTTTTCCACAAACCACACATGGATCCACCAGTGGTCATTGCATGTGTGTTCTTTCCACAAACCACATATGGATCCACCAGAGTCATTGCATGTATGTTCTTTCCATAAACCACATATGGATCAACCACTAGAGTCATTACATGTTTGTTATTATACTAAAACCACAAACCAACACTAGAGTCATTGCATTTGTGTTGTTTTCCACAAACCACACATGGATCCACTAGACTCATTGCATGTGTGTTCTTTTCCACAAACGACTTATGGATCAACCAGTGGTCATTGCATGTGTGTTCTTTTCACAAACCACATGTGGACCCACTTGAGTCATTGTATGTGAGTTCTTTTACTAAAACTAGCACTAATTCATTGCATGTGTGTTCTTATACACAAACTAGCACTAGAGTCATTCATGTGTGTTCTATCCACAAACCACACATGGATCAACCGCTAGAGTTATTGCGTGTGTGTTCTTTCCACAAACCACATATGGATCAACCAGAGTCATTGCATGTGTGTTCTTGCCACAAACCACACATGGATCAACCAATAGAAGAATTGCATGTTTGTTCTTATACGAAAACCACAAACCGGCACTAGAGTCATTGCATGTGTGTTCTTTTCCACAAACCACACATGGATCCACTAGACTCATTGCATGTGTGTTCTTTTCCACAAACAACTTATGGATCAACCAGTGGTCATTCCATGTGTGTTCTTTTCACAAACCACATGTGGACCCACTAGAGTCATTGCATGTGTGTTATTATACTAAAACTAGAACTAGAGTCATTGCATGTGTGTTCTATCCACAAACCAAACATGGATCCACCACTGTCATTGCATGTGTGTTCTTTTCACAAACCACACATGGATCAACCACTAGAGTTATTGCATGTGTGTTCTTTCCACAAACCACATATGGATCAACTAGTGGTCATAGCATGTGTGTTCTTTTCCATAAACCACTTATGGATCCATTACACTCATTGCATGTGTGTTATTTCTATAAACCACGCATGGATCAACCACTAGAGTCATTGCATGTGTGTTATTTCCACAAAGCACACATGGATCAACCACTAGAGTCATTGCATATGTGTTATTTCCACAAACCACACATGGATCAACCACTAGAGTCATTGCATGTGTCTTCTTTCCACAAACAACACATGGATTAACCACTAGAGTCATTGCATGTTTGTTCTTATACTAAAACCACAAACCAGCACTAGAGTCATCACATGTGTGTTCTTTTCCACAAACCACACATGAATCCGCTAGACTCATTGCATGTGTGTTCTTTTCCAGAAACAACTTATGGATCCACCAGTGGTCATTGCATGTGTGTTCTTTCCACAAACCACATGTGGACCAACTAGAGGCATTGCATGTGTGTTATTTCCATAAACCACACATGGATCAACCACTAGAGTCATTGCATGTGTGTTATTTCCACAAACCACACATGGATCAACCACTAGAGTCATTGCATATGTGTTATTTCCACAAACCACACATGGATCAACCACTTGAGTCATTTGATGTGTGTTCTTATACTAAAACCAACACTAGAGTCATTGCATGTGTGTTCTTTTCACAAACCACACATGGATCAACCACTAGAGTCATTGCATGTGTTTTATTTCCACAAACAACACATGTATCAACCAATGGTCATTGCATGTGTGTTCTTTTCCACAAACCACACATGGATCCACCACTGGTCATTGCATGTGTGTTCTTTCCACAAACCACATATGGATCCACCAGAGTCATTGCATGTATGTTCTTTCCACAAACCACATATGGATCCACCACTAGAGTCATTACATGTTTGTTATTATACTAAAACCACAAACCAACACTAGAGTCATTGCATTTGTGTTGTTTTCCACAAACCACACATGGATCCACTAGACTCATTGCATGTGTGTTCTTTTCCACAAACGACTTATGGATCAACCAGTGGTCATTGCATGTGTGTTCTTTTCACAAACCACATGTGGACCCACTTGAGTCATTGTATGTGAGTTCTTTTACTAAAACTAGCACTAATTCATTGCATGTGTGTTCTTATACACAAACTAGCACTAGAGTCTTTCATGTGTGTTCTATACACAAACCACACATCGATCAACCGCTAGAGTTATTGCGTGTGTTCTTTCCACAAACCACATATGGATCAACCAGCGGTCATTGCATGTCTGTTCTTTTCCATAAACCACTTATGGATCCATTACAGTCATTGCATGTGTGTTATTTCCACAAACCACACATGGATCAACCACTAGAGTCATTGCATGTGTTTTATTTCACAAACCACACATGGATCAACCACTAGAGTCATTGCATATGTGTTATTTCCACAAACCACACATGGATCAACCACTAGAGTCATTGCATGTGTGTTATTTCCACAAACCACACATGGATCAACCACTAGAGTCATTTCATGTTTGTTCTTATACTAAAACCACAAACCAGCACTAGAGTCATTGCATGTGTGTTCTTTTCCACAAACCACACATGGATCCACTAGACTCATTGCATGTGTGTTCTTTTCCACAAACAACTGATGGATCAACCAGTGGTCATTGCATGTGTGGTGTTTTCACAAACCACATGTGGACCCACTAGAGTCATTGCATGTGTGTTCTTATACACAAACTAGCACTAGAGTCATTGCATGTGTGTTCTATCCACAAACCACACATGGATCCACCACTGTCATTGCATGTGTGTTCTTTCCACAAACCACACATGGATCAACCACTAGAGTCATTGCATGTGTGTTCTTATCACAAACCACATATGGATCAATGTGTGGTCATTGTATGTGTGTCCTTTTCCATAAACCACTTATGGATCCATTACAGTCATTGCGTGTGTGTTATTTCCACAAACCACACATGGATCAACCACTAGAGTCATTGCATGTGTGTTATTTCCACAAACCACACATGGATCAACCACTAGAGTCATTGGATGTGTGTGTTGTTTTCCACAAACCACACATGGATCCACCACTAGAGTCATTGCATGTTTGTTCTTATACTAAAACCAACACTAGAGTCATTGCATGTGTGTTCTTTCCACAAACCACACATGGATAAACCAGTGGTCATTGCATGTGTGTTCTTTTCCACAAACCACACATGGATCCACCAGTGGTCATTGCATGTGTGTTCTTTCCACAAACCACATATGGATCAACCAGAGTCATTGCATGTGTGTTCTTTCCACAAACCACACATGGATCAACCACTAGAGTCATTGAATGTTTGTTCTTATACCAAAACCACAAACCAGCACTAGAGTCATTGCATGTGTGTTCTTTTCCACAAACCACACATGGATCCACTAGACTCATTGCATGTGTGTTCTTTTCCACAAACAACTTATGGATCAACCAGTGGTCATTGCATGTGTGTTCTTTTCACAAACCACATGTGGACCCACTAGAGTCATTGCATGTGTGTTATTATACTAAAACTAGCACTAGAGTCATTGCATGTGTGTTCTATCCACAAACCACACATGGATCCACCACTGTCATTGCATGTGTGTTCTTTTCACAAACCACACATGGATCAACCACTAGAGTTATTGCATGTGTGTTCTTTCCACAAACCACATATGGATCAACCAGTGGTCATTGCATGTGTGTTCTTTTCCATAAACCACTTATGCATCCATTACACTCATTGCATGTGTGTGATTTCCATAAACCACACATGGATCAACCACTAGAGTCATTGCATGTGTGTTATTTCCACAAACCACACATGGATCAACCACTAGATTCATTGCATATGTGTTATTTCCACAAACAACACATGGATCAACCACTAGAGTCATTGCATGTGTCTTCTTTCCACAAATAACGCATGGATTAACCACTAGAGTCATTGCATGTTTGTTCTTATACTAAAACCACAAAGCAGCACTAGAGTCATTGCATGTGTGTTCTTTTCCACAAACCACACATGGATCTACTAGACTCATTGCATGTGTGTTCTTTTCCAGAAACAACTTATGGATCCACCAGTGGTCATTGCATGTGTGTTCTTTCCACAAACCCACATGTGTACCCACTAGAGTCATTGCATGTGTGTTATTTCCACAAACCACACATGGATCAACCACTAGAGTCATTGCATCTGTGTTATTTCCACAAACCACACATGGATCAACCACTAGAGTCATTCCATGTGTGTTCTTATACTAAAACCAACACTAGAGTCATTGCATGTGTGTTCTTTTCACAAACCACACATGGATCAACCACTAGAGTCATTGCATGTGTTTTATTTCCACAAACCACACATGTATCAACCAATGGTCATTGCATGTGTTTTCTTTTCCACAAACCACACATGGATCCACCAGTAGTCATTGCATGTGTGTTCTTTCCACAAACCACATATGGATCAACCAGAGTCATTGCATGTGTGTTCTTTCCACAAACCACATATGGATCAACCACAAGAGTAATTACATGTTTGTTCTTATACTAAAACCACAAACCAACACTAGAGTCATTGCATGTGTGTTCTTTTCCACAAACCACACATGGATCCACTAGACTCACTGCATGTGTGTTCTTTTCTAGAAACAACTTTTGGATCCACAAGTGGTCATTGCATGTGTGTTCTTTCCAAAAACCATATGTGGTCCCACTAGAGTCATTGCATGTGTGTTATTTCCACAAACCACACATGGATCAACCACTAGAGTCATTGCATGTGTGTTATTTCCACAAACCACACATGGATCAACCACTAGATTCATTGCATATGTGTTATTTCCACAAACAACACATGGATCAACCACTAGAGTCATTGCATGTGTCTTCTTTCCACAAATAACGCATGGATTAACCACTAGAGTCATTGCATGTTTGTTCTTATACTAAAACCACAAAGCAGCACTAGAGTCATTGCATGTGTGTTCTTTTCCACAAACCACACATGGATCTACTAGACTCATTGCATGTGTGTTCTTTTCCAGAAACAACTTATGGATCCACCAGTGGTCATTGCATGTGTGTTCTTTCCACAAACCCACATGTGTACCCACTAGAGTCATTGCATGTGTGTTATTTCCACAAACCACACATGGATCAACCACTAGAGTCATTGCATCTGTGTTATTTCCACAAACCACACATGGATCAACCACTAGAGTCATTCCATGTGTGTTCTTATACTAAAACCAACACTAGAGTCATTGCATGTGTGTTCTTTTCACAAACCACACATGGATCAACCACTAGAGTCATTGCATGTGTTTTATTTCCACAAACCACACATGTATCAACCAATGGTCATTGCATGTGTTTTCTTTTCCACAAACCACACATGGATCCACCAGTAGTCATTGCATGTGTGTTCTTTCCACAAACCACATATGGATCAACCAGAGTCATTGCATGTGTGTTCTTTCCACAAACCACATATGGATCAACCACAAGAGTAATTACATGTTTGTTCTTATACTAAAACCACAAACCAACACTAGAGTCATTGCATGTGTGTTCTTTTCCACAAACCACACATGGATCCACTAGACTCATTGCATGTGTGTTCTTTTCCACAAACAACTTATGGATCAACTAGTGGTCATTGCATGTGTGTTCTTTTCACAAACGACATGTGGACCCAATTGAGTCATTGTATGTGAGTTCTTATACTAAAACTAGCACTAAGTCATTGCATGTGTGTTCTTATACACAAACTAGCACTAGAGTCATTCATGTGTGTTCTATCCACAAACCACACATGGATCAACCGCTAGAGTTATTGCGTGTGTTCTTTCCACAAACCACATATGGATCAACCAGTGGTCATTGCATGTGTGTTCTTTTCCATAAACCACTTATGGATCCATTACACTCATTGCATGTGTGTTATTTCCACAAACCACACATGGATCAACCACTAGTGTCATTGCATGTGTTTTTTTTCCACAAACCACACATGGATCAACCACTAGAGTCATTGCATATGTGTTGTTTCCATAAACCACACATGGATCAACCACTAGAGTCATTGCATGTGTGTTGTTTCCATAAACCACACATGGATCAACCACTAGAGTCATTGCATGTTTGTTCTGATACTAAAACCACAAACCAACACTAGAGTCATTGCATGTGTGTTCTTTTCCACAAACCACACATGGATCCACTAGACTCATTGCATGTGTGTTTTTTCCACAAACAACTTATGGATCAACCAGTGGTCATTGCATGTGTGTTCTTTTCACAAACCACATGTGGACCCACTAGAGTCATTGCATGTGTGTTCTTATACACAAACTAGCACTAGAGTCATTGCATGTGTGTTCTATCCACAAACCACACATGGCTCCACCATTGTCATTGCATGTGTGTTCTTTCCACAAACCACACATGGATCAACCACTAGAGTCATTGCATGTGTGTTCTTATCACAAACCACATATGGATCAATCAGTGGTCATTGTATGTGTGTTCTTTTCCATAAACCACTTATGGATCCATTACAGTCATTGCATGTGTGTTATTTCCACAAACCACACATGGATCAACCACTGGAGTCATTGCATGTGTGTTATTTCCACAAACCACACATGGATCAACCACTAGAGTCATTGCATGTGTGTGTTGTTTTCCACAAACCACACATGGATCCACCACTAGAGTCATTGCATGTTTGTTCTTATACTAAAAGCAACACTAGAGTCAGTGCATGTGTGTTCTTTCCACAAACCACACATGGATCAAATAGTGGTCATTGCATGTGTGTTATTTTCCACAAACCACACATGGATCCACCAGTGGTCATTGCATGTGTGTTATTTCCACAAACCACATATGGATCAACCAGAGTCATTACATGTGTGTTCTTTCCACAAACCACACATGGATCAACCACTAGAGTCATTGAATGTTTGTTCTTATACCAAAACCACAAACCAGCACTAGAGTCATTGCATGTGTGTTCTTTTCCACAAACCACACATGGATCCACTAGACTCATTGCATGTGTGTTCTTTTCCACAAACAACTTATGGATCAACCAGTGGTCATTGCATGTGTGTTCTTTTCACAAACCAAATGTGGACCCACTAGAGTCATTGCATGTGTGTTCTTATACTAAAACTAGCACTAGAGTCATTGCATATGTGTTCTATCCACAAACCACACATGGATCCACCACTGTCATTGCATGTGTGTTTTTTCCACAAACCAGACATGGATCAACCACTAGAGTCATTGCATGTGCATTCTTTCCACAAACGACACATTTATCAACAATAGAGTCATTGCATGTGTGTTATTTCCACAAACCACACATGGGACAACCACTAGAGTCGTTGCATGTGTGTTACTATACTAAAACCAACATTAGAGTCATTGCATGTGTGTTCTTTCCACAAACCACACACGGATCAACCACTAGAGTCATTGCATGTTTGTTATTTCCACAAACCACACATGGATCAACCACTAGAGTCATTGGATGTGTGTTCTTATACTAAAACCAACACTAGAGTCATTGCATGTGTGTTCTTTCCACAAACCACACATGGATCAACTAGTAGTCATTGCATGTGTGTTCTTTTCCACAAACCACACATGGATCCACTAGTGGTCATTGCATGTGTGTTCTTTCCATAAACCACACATGGATCAACCACTAGAATCATTGCATGGTTGTTCTTATACTAAAACCACAAACCAGCACTAGAGTCATTGCATGTGTGTTCTTTTCCACAAACCACATATGGATCCACTAGACTCATTACATGTGTGTTCTTTTCCACAAACAACTTATGGATCAACCAGTGGTCATTGCATGTGTGTTCTTTTCACAAACTACATGTGGACCCACTAGAGTCATTGCATGTGTGTTCTTATACTAAATCTAGCACTAGAGTCATTGCATGTGTGTTAATTTCCATAAACCACTTATGGATCCATTACAGTCATTGCATGTGTGTTATTCCACAAACCACACATGGATAAACCACTAGAGTCATTGCATGTGTGTTATTTCCACAAACCACACATGGATCAACCACTAGAGTCATTGCATGTGTGTGTTCTTTTCCACAAACCACACATGGATCCACCACTAGAGTCATTGCATGTGTGTTCTTATACTAAAACCAACACTAGAGTCATTGCATGTGTGTTCTTTCCACAAACCACGCATGGATCAACCAGTGGTCATTGCATGTGTGTTCTTTTCCACAAACCACACATGGATCCACCAGTGGTCATTGCATGTGTGTTCTTTCCACAAACCACATATGGATCAACCAGAGTCATTGCATGTGTGTTCTTTCCACAAACCACACAAGGATCAACCACTAGAGTCATTGCATGTTTGTTCTTATACTAAAACCACAAACCAGCACTAGAGTCATTGCATGTGTGTTCTTTTCCACAAACCACACATGGATCCACTAGACTCATTGCATGTGTGTTCTTTTCCATAAACCACACATGGATCCACCAGTGGTCATTGCATGTGTGTTCTTTCCACAAACCACATATGGATCAACCAGAGTCATTGCATGTGTGTTCTTTCCACAAACCACACAAGGATCAACCACTAGAGTCATTGCATGTTTGTTCTTATACCAAAACCACAAACCAGCACTAGAGTCATTGCATGTGTGTTCTTTTCCACAAACCACACATGGATCAACCAATAGAAGAATTGCATGTTTGTTCTTATACGAAAACCACAAACCGGCACTAGAGTCATTGCATGTGTGTTCATTTCCACAAACCACACATGGATCCACTAGACTCATTGCATGTGTGTTCTTTTCCACAAACAACTTATGGATCAACCAGTGGTCATTCCATGTGTGTTCTTTTCACAAACCACATGTGGACCCACTAGAGTCATTGCATGTGTGTTATTATACTAAAACTAGAACTAGAGTCATTGCATGTGTGTTCTATCCACAAACCACACATGGATCCACCACTGTCATTGCATGTGTGTTCTTTTCACAAACCACAAATGGATCAACCACTAGAGTTATTGCATGTGTGTTCTTTCCAGAAACCACATATGGATCAACCAGTGGTCATTGCATGTGTGTTCTTTTCCATAAACCACTTATGGATCCATTACACTCATTGCATGTGTGTTATTTCTATAAACCACGCATGGATCAACCACTAGAGTCATTGCATGTGTGTTATTTCCACAAACCACACATGGATCAACCACTAGAGTCATTGCATGTGTTATTTCCACAAACCACACATGGATCAACCACTAGAGTCATTGCATGTGTCTTCTTTCCACAAACAACACATGGATTAACCACTAGAGTCATTGCATGTTTGTTCTTATACTAAAACCACAAACCAGCACTAGAGTCATCACATGTGTGTTCTTTTCCACAAACCACACATGGATCCGCTAGACTCATTGCATGTGTGTTCTTTTCCAGAAACAACTTATGGATCCACCAGTGGTCATTGCATGTGTGTTCTTTCCACAAACCACATGTGGACCCACTAGAGTCATTGCATGTGTGTTATTTCCATAAACCACACATGGATCAACCACTAGAGTCATTGCATGTGTGTTATTTCCACAAACCACACATGGATCAACCACTAGAGTCATTGCATATGTGTTATTTCCACAAACCACACATGGATCAACCACTTGAGTCATTTGATGTGTGTTCTTATACTAAAACCAACACTAGAGTCATTGCATGTGTGTTCTTTTCACAAACCACACATGGATCAACCACTAGTGTCATTGCATGTGTTTTATTTCCACAAACCACACATGTATCAACCAATGGTCATTGCATGTGTGTTCTTTTCCACAAACCACACATGGATCCACCAGTGGTCATTGCATGTGTGTTCTTTCCACAAACCACATATGGATCAACCAGTGTCATTGCATGTATGTTCTTTCCACAAACCACATATGGATCAACCACTAGAGTCATTACATGTTTGTTCTTATACTAAAACCACAAACCAACACTAGAGTCATTGCATGTGTGTTGTTTTCCACAAACCACACATGGATCCACTAGACTCATTGCATGTGTGTTCTTTTCCACAAACGACTTATGGATCAACCAGTGGTCATTGCATGTTTGTTCTTTTCACAAACCACATGTGGACCCACTTGAGTCATTGTATGTGAGTTCTTATACTGAAACTAGCAATAATTCATTGCATGTGTGTTCTTATACACAAACTAGCACTAGAGTCATTCATGTGTGTTCTATCCACAAACCACACATGGATCAACCGCTAGAGTTATTGCGTGTGTGTTCTTTCCACAAACCACATATGGATCAACCAGTGGTCATTGCATGTCTGTTCTTTTCCATAAACCACTTACAGATCCATTACAGTCATTGCATGTGTGTTATTTCCACAAACCATACATGGATCAACCACTAGAGTCATTGCATGTGTTTTATTTCACAAACCACACATGGATCAACCACTAGAGTCATTGCATATGTGTTATTTCCACAAACCACACATGGATCAACCACTAGAGTCATTGCATGTGTGTTATTTCCACAAACCACACATGGATCAACCACTAGAGTCATTTCATGTTTGTTCTTATACTAAAACCACAAACCAGCACTAGAGTCATTGCATGTGTGTTCTTTTCCACAAACCACACATGGATCCACTAGACTCATTGCATGTGTGTTCTTTTCCACAAACAACTGATGGATCAACCAGTGGTCATTGCATGTGTGTTGTTTTCACAAACCACATGTGGACCCACTAGAGTCATTGCATGTGTGTTCTTATACACAAACTAGCACTAGAGTCATTGCATGTGTGTTCTATCCACAAACCACACATGGATCCACCACTGTCATTGCATGTGTGTTCTTTCCACAAACCACACATGGATCAACCACTATAGTCATTGCATGTGTGTTCTTATCACAAACCACATATGGATCAATCAGTGGTCATTGTATGTGTGTTCTTTTCCATAAACCACTTATGGATCCATTACAGTCATTGCGTGTGTGTTATTTCCACAAACCACACATGGATCAACCACTAGAGTCATTGCATGTGTGTTATTTCCACAAACCACACATGGATCAACCACTAGAGTCATTGCATGTGTGTGTTGTTTTCCACAAACCACACATGGATCCACCACTAGAGTCATTGCATGTTTGTTCTTATACTAAAACCAACACTAGAGTCATTGCATGTGTGTTCTTTCCACAAACCACACATGGATAAACCAGTGGTCATTGCATGTGTGTTCTTTTCCACAAACCACACATGGATCCACCAGTGGTCATTGCATGTGTGTTCTTTCCACAAACCACATAGGGATCAACCAGAGTCATTGCATGTGTGTTCTTTCCACAAACCACACATGGATCAACCACTAGAGTCATTGAATGTTTGTTCTTATACCAAAACCACAAACCAGCACTAGAGTCATTGCATGTGTGTTCTTTTCCACAAACCACACATGGATCCACTAGACTCATTGCATGTGTGTTCTTTTCCACAAACAACTTATGGATCAACCAGTGGTCATTGCATGTGTGTTCTTTTCACAAACCACATGTGGACCCACTAGAGTCATTGCATGTGTGTTATTATACTAAAACTAGCACTAGAGTCATTGCATGTGTGTTCTATCCACAAACCACACATGTATCCACCACTGTCATTGCATGTGTGTTCTTTTCACAAACCACACATGGATCAACCACTAGAGTTATTGCATGTGTGTTCTTTCCACAAACCACATATGGATCAACCAGTGGTCATTGCATGTGTGTTCTTTTCCATAAACCACTTATGGATCCATTACACTCATTGCATGTGTGTGATTTCCATAAACCACACATGGATCAACCACTAGAGTCATTGCATGTGTGTTATTTCCACAAACCACACATGGATCAACCACTAGATTCATTGCATATGTGTTATTTCCACAAACCACACATGGATCAACCACTAGAGTCATTGCATGTGTCTTCTTTCCACAAATAACGCATGGATTAACCACTAGAGTCATTGCATGTTTGTTCTTATACTAAAACCACAAAGCAGCACTAGAGTCATTGCATGTGTGTTCTTTTCCACAAACCACACATGGATCTACTAGACTCATTCCATGTGTGTTCTTTTCCAGAAACAACTTATGGATCCACCAGTGGTCATTGCATGTGTGTTCTTTCCACAAACCCACATGTGTACCCACTAGAGTCATTGCATGTGTGTTATTTCCACAAACCACACATGGATCAACCACTAGAGTCATTGCATCTGTGTTATTTCCACAAACCACACATGGATCAACCACTAGAGTCATTTCATGTGTGTTCTTATACTAAAACCAACACTAGAGTCATTGCATGTGTGTTCTTTTCACAAACCACACATGGATCAACCACTAGAGTCATTGCATGTGTTTTATTTCCACAAACCACACATGTATCAACCAATGGTCATTGCATGTGTTTTCTTTTCCACAAACCACACATGGAACCACCAGTAGTCATTGCATGTGTGTTCTTTCCACAAACCACATATGGATCAACCAGAGTCATTGCATGTGTGTTCTTTCCACAAACCACATATGGATCAACCACAAGAGTCATTACATGTTTGTTCTTATACTAAAACCACAAACCAACACTAGAGTCATTGCATGTGTGTTCTTTTCCACAAACCACACATGGATCCACTAGACTCATTGCATGTGTGTTCTTTTCCACAAACAACTTATGGATCAACTAGTGGTCATTGCATGTGTGTTCTTTTCACAAACCACATGTGGACCCAATTGAGTCATTGTATGTGAGTTCTTATACTAAAACTAGCACTAAGTCATTGCATGTGTGTTCTTATACACAAACTAGCACTAGAGTCATTCATGTGTGTTCTATCCACAAACCACACATGGATCAACCGCTAGAGTTATTGCGTGTGTTCTTTCCACAAACCACATATGGATCAACCAGTGGTCATTGCATGTGTGTTCTTTTCCATAAACCACTTATGGATCCATTACACTCATTGCATGTGTGTTATTTCCACAGACCACACATGGATCAACCACTAGTGTCATTGCATGTGTTTTATTTCCACAAACCACACATGGATCAACCACTAGAGTCACTGCATATGTGTTATTTCCACCAACCACACATGGATCAACCACTAGAGTCATTGCATGTGTGTTCTTTCCACAAACCACACATGGATCAACCACTAGAGTCATTGCATGTTTGTTCTTATACTAAAACCACAAACCAACACTAGAGTCATTGCATGTGTGTTCTTTTCCACAAACCACACATGGATCCACTAGACTCATTGGATGTGTGTTCTTTTCCACAAACAACTTATGGATCAACCAGTGGTCATTGCATGTGTGTTCTTTTCACAAACCACATGTGGACCCACTAGAGTCATTGCATGTGTGTTCTATCCACAAACCACACATGGATCCACCACTGTCATTGCATGTGTGTTCTTTCCACAAACCACACATGGATCAACCACTAGAGTCATTGCATGTGTGTTCTGATCACAAACCACATATGGATAAATTAGTGGTCATTGTATGTGTGTTCTTTTCCATAAACCACTTATGGATCCATTACAGTCATTGCATGTGTGTTCTTTCCACAAACCACATATGGATCAACCAGAGTCATTGCATGTGTGTTCTTTCCACAAACCACATATGGATCAACCACTAGAGTCATTACATGTTTGTTCTTATACCAAAACCACAAACCAGCACTAGAGTCATTGCATGTGTGTTCTTTTCCACAAACCACACATGGATCCACTAGACTCATTGCATGTGTGTTCTTTTCCACAAACGACTTATGGATCAACCAGTGGTCATTGCATGTGTGTTCTTTTCACAAATCACATGTGGACCCACTAGAGTCATTGCATGTGTGTTCTTATACTAAATCTAGCACTAGAGTCATTGCATGTGTGTTCTATCCACAAACCACACATGGATCCACCACTGTCATTGCATGTGTGGTTTTTCCACAAACCACACATGGATCAACCACTAGAGTCATTGCATGTGTGTTCTTTCCCCAAACGACACATGGATCAACCACTAGAGTCATTGCATGTGTGTTATTTCCACAAACCACACATGGATCAACCACTAGAGTCATTGCATGTGTGTTCTTATACTAAAACCAACATTAGAGTCATTGCATGTGTGTTCTTTCCACAAACCACACATGGATCAACCACTAGATTCATTGCATGTTTGTTATTTCCACAAACCACACATGGATCAACCACTAGAGTCATTGCATGTGTGTTCTTATACTAAAACCAACACTAGAGTCATTGCATGTGTGTTCTTTCCACAAACCACACATGGATCAACCAGTGGTCATTGCATGTGTGTTCTTTTCCACAAACCACGCATGGATCCACAAGTGGTCATTGCATGTGTGTTCTTTCCACAAACCACATATGGATCAACCAGAGTCATTGCATGTGTGTTCTTTGCACAAACCACACATGGATCAACCACTAGAGTCATTGCATGTTTGTTCTTATACTAAAACCACAAACAAGCACTAGAGTCATTGCATGTGTGTTCTTTTCCACAAACCACACATGGACCCGCTAGACTCATTGCATGTGTGTTCTTTTCAACAAACAACTTATGGATCAACCAGTGGTCATTGCATTTGTGTTCTTTTCACAAACTACATGTGGACCCACTAGAGTCATTGCATGTGTGTTCTTATACTAAAACTAGCACCAGAGTCATTGCATGTGTGTTCTTTTCCATAAACCACTTATGGATCCATTACAGTCATTCCATGTGTGTTATTTCCACAAACCACACATGGATCAACCACGAGAGTCATTGCATGTGTGTTATTTCCACAAACCACACATGGATCAACCACTAGAGTCATTGCATGTGTGTTATTTCCACAAACCACACATGGATCAACCACTAGAGTCATTGCATGTGTGTTCTTATACTAAAACCAACACTAGAGTCATTGCATGTGTGTTCTTTCCACAAACCACACATGGATCAACCAGTGGTCATTGCATGGGTGTTCTTTTCCACAAACCACACATGGATGCACCAGTGGTCATTGCATGTGTGTTCTTTTCCACAAACCACACATGGATCCACCAGTGGTCATTGCATGTGTGTTCTTTCCACAAACCACATATGGATCAACCAGAGTCATTGCATGTGTGTTCTTGCCACAAACCACACATGGATCAACCAATAGAAGAATTGCATGTTTGTTCTTATACGAAAACCACAAACCGGCACTAGAGTCATTGCATGTGTGTTCTTTTCCACAAACCACACATGGATCCACTAGACTCATTGCATGTGTGTTCTTTTCCGCAAACAAATTATGGATCAACCAGTGGTCATTCCATGTGTGTTCTTTTCACAAACCACATGTGGACCCACTAGAGTCATTGCATGTGTGTTATTATACTAAAACTAGAACTAGAGTCATTGCATGTGTGTTCTATCCACAAACCACACATGGATCCACCACTGTCATTGCATGTGTGTTCTTTTCACAAACCACACATGGATCAACCACTAGAGTTATTGCATGTGTGTTCTTTCCACAAACCACATATGGATCAACTAGTGGTCATTGCATGTGTGTTCTTTTCCATAAACCACTTATGGATCCATTACACTCATTGCATGTGTGTTATTTCTATAAACCACGCATGGATCAACCACTAGACTCATTGCATGTGTGTTATTTCCACAAAGCACACATGGATCAACCACTAGAGTCATTGCATATGTGTTATTTCCACAAACCACACATGGATCAACCACTAGAGTCATTGCATGTGTCTTCTTTCCACAAACAACACATGGATTAACCACTAGAGTCATTGCATATTTGTTCTTATACTAAAACCACAAACCAGCACTAGAGTCATCACATGTGTGTTCTTTTCCACAAACCACACATGAATCCGCTAGACTCATTGCATGTGTGTTCTTTTCCAGAAACAACTTATGGATCCACCAGTGGTCATTGCATGTGTGTTCTTTCCACAAACCACATGTGGACCAACTAGAGGCATTGCATGTGTGTTATTTCCATAAACCACACATGTATCAACCACTAGAGTCATTGCATGTGTGTTATTTCCACAAACCACACATGGATCAACCACTAGAGTCATTGCATATGTGTTATTTCCACAAACCACACATGGATCAACCACTAGAGTCATTTGATGTGTGTTCTTATACTAAAACCAACACTAGAGTCATTGCATGTGTGTTCTTTTCACAAACCACACATGGATCAACCACTAGAGTCATTGCATGTGTTTTATTTCCACAAACCACACATGTATCAACCAATGGTCATTGCATGTGTGTTCTTTTCCACAAACCACACATGGATCCACCAGTGGTCATTGCATGTGTGTTCTTTCCACAAACCACATATGGATCCACCAGAGTCATTGCATGTATGTTCTTTCCATAAACCACATATGGATCAACCACTAGAGTCATTACATGTTTGTTATTATACTAAAACCACAAACCAACACTAGAGTCATTGCATTTGTGTTGTTTTCCACAAACCACACATGGATCCACTAGACTCATTGCATGTGTGTTCTTTTCCACAAACGACTTATGGATCAACCAGTGGTCATTGCATGTGTGTTCTTTTCACAAACCACATGTGGACCCACTTGAGTCATTGTATGTGAGTTCTTTTACTAAAACTAGCACTAATTCATTGCATGTGTGTTCTTATACACAAACTAGCACTAGAGTCATTCATGTGTGTTCTATCCACAAACCACACATGGATCAACCGCTAGAGTTATTGCGTGTGTGTTCTTTCCACAAACCACATATGGATCAACCAGAGTCATTGCATGTGTGTTCTTGCCACAAACCACACATGGATCAACCAATAGAAGAATTGCATGTTTGTTCTTATACGAAAACCACAAACCGGCACTAGAGTCATTGCATGTGTGTTCTTTTCCACAAACCACACATGGATCCACTAGACTCATTGCATGTGTGTTCTTTTCCACAAACAACTTATGGATCAACCAGTGGTCATTCCATGTGTGTTCTTTTCACAAACCACATGTGGACCCACTAGAGTCATTGCATGTGTGTTATTATACTAAAACTAGAACTAGAGTCATTGCATGTGTGTTCTATCCACAAACCAAACATGGATCCACCACTGTCATTGCATGTGTGTTCTTTTCACAAACCACACATGGATCAACCACTAGAGTTATTGCATGTGTGTTCTTTCCACAAACCACATATGGATCAACTAGTGGTCATTGCATGTGTGTTCTTTTCCATAAACCACTTATGGATCCATTACACTCATTGCATGTGTGTTATTTCTATAAACCACGCATGGATCAACCACTAGAGTCATTGCATGTGTGTTATTTCCACAAAGCACACATGGATCAACCACTAGAGTCATTGCATATGTGTTATTTCCACAAACCACACATGGATCAACCACTAGAGTCATTGCATGTGTCTTCTTTCCACAAACAACACATGGATTAACCACTAGAGTCATTGCATGTTTGTTCTTATACTAAAACCACAAACCAGCACTAGAGTCATCACATGTGTGTTCTTTTCCACAAACCACACATGAATCCGCTAGACTCATTGCATGTGTGTTCTTTTCCAGAAACAACTTATGGATCCACCAGTGGTCATTGCATGTGTGTTCTTTCCACAAACCACATGTGGACCAACTAGAGGCATTGCATGTGTGTTATTTCCATAAACCACACATGGATCAACCACTAGAGTCATTGCATGTGTGTTATTTCCACTAACCACACATGGATCAACCACTAGAGTCATTGCATATGTGTTATTTCCACAAACCACACATGGATCAACCACTTGAGTCATTTGATGTGTGTTCTTATACTAAAACCAACACTAGAGTCATTGCATGTGTGTTCTTTTCACAAACCACACATGGATCAACCACTAGAGTCATTGCATGTGTTTTATTTCCACAAACAACACATGTATCAACCAATGGTCATTGCATGTGTGTTCTTTTCCACAAACCACACATGGATCCACCACTGGTCATTGCATGTGTGTTCTTTCCACAAACCACATATGGATCCACCAGAGTCATTGCATGTATGTTCTTTCCACAAACCACATATGGATCCACCACTAGAGTCATTACATGTTTGTTATTATACTAAAACCACAAACCAACACTAGAGTCATTGCATTTGTGTTGTTTTCCACAAACCACACATGGATCCACTAGACTCATTGCATGTGTGTTCTTTTCCACAAACGACTTATGGATCAACCAGTGGTCATTGCATGTGTGTTCTTTTCACAAACCACATGTGGACCCACTTGAGTCATTGTATGTGAGTTCTTTTACTAAAACTAGCACTAATTCATTGCATGTGTGTTCTTATACACAAACTAGCACTAGAGTCTTTCATGTGTGTTCTATACACAAACCACACATCGATCAACCGCTAGAGTTATTGCGTGTGTTCTTTCCACAAACCACATATGGATCAACCAGCGGTCATTGCATGTCTGTTCTTTTCCATAAACCACTTATGGATCCATTACAGTCATTGCATGTGTGTTATTTCCACAAACCACACATGGATCAACCACTAGAGTCATTGCATGTGTTTTATTTCACAAACCACACATGGATCAACCACTAGAGTCATTGCATATGTGTTATTTCCACAAACCACACATGGATCAACCACTAGAGTCATTGCATGTGTGTTATTTCCACAAACCACACATGGATCAACCACTAGAGTCATTTCATGTTTGTTCTTATACTAAAACCACAAACCAGCACTAGAGTCATTGCATGTGTGTTCTTTTCCACAAACCACACATGGATCCACTAGACTCATTGCATGTGTGTTCTTTTCCACAAACAACTGATGGATCAACCAGTGGTCATTGCATGTGTGGTGTTTTCACAAACCACATGTGGACCCACTAGAGTCATTGCATGTGTGTTCTTATACACAAACTAGCACTAGAGTCATTGCATGTGTGTTCTATCCACAAACCACACATGGATCCACCACTGTCATTGCATGTGTGTTCTTTCCACAAACCACACATGGATCAACCACTAGAGTCATTGCATGTGTGTTCTTATCACAAACCACATATGGATCAATGTGTGGTCATTGTATGTGTGTCCTTTTCCATAAACCACTTATGGATCCATTACAGTCATTGCGTGTGTGTTATTTCCACAAACCACACATGGATCAACCACTAGAGTCATTGCATGTGTGTTATTTCCACAAACCACACATGGATCAACCACTAGAGTCATTGGATGTGTGTGTTGTTTTCCACAAACCACACATGGATCCACCACTAGAGTCATTGCATGTTTGTTCTTATACTAAAACCAACACTAGAGTCATTGCATGTGTGTTCTTTCCACAAACCACACATGGATAAACCAGTGGTCATTGCATGTGTGTTCTTTTCCACAAACCACACATGGATCCACCAGTGGTCATTGCATGTGTGTTCTTTCCACAAACCACATATGGATCAACCAGAGTCATTGCATGTGTGTTCTTTCCACAAACCACACATGGATCAACCACTAGAGTCATTGAATGTTTGTTCTTATACCAAAACCACAAACCAGCACTAGAGTCATTGCATGTGTGTTCTTTTCCACAAAGCACACATGGATCCACTAGACTCATTGCATGTGTGTTCTTTTCCACAAACAACTTATGGATCAACCAGTGGTCATTGCATGTGTGTTCTTTTCACAAACCACATGTGGACCCACTAGAGTCATTGCATGTGTGTTATTATACTAAAACTAGCACTAGAGTCATTGCATGTGTGTTCTATCCACAAACCACACATGGATCCACCACTGTCATTGCATGTGTGTTCTTTTCACAAACCACACATGGATCAACCACTAGAGTTATTGCATGTGTGTTCTTTCCACAAACCACATATGGATCAACCAGTGGTCATTGCATGTGTGTTCTTTTCCATAAACCACTTATGCATCCATTACACTCATTGCATGTGTGTGATTTCCATAAACCACACATGGATCAACCACTAGAGTCATTGCATGTGTGTTATTTCCACAAACCACACATGGATCAACCACTAGATTCATTGCATATGTGTTATTTCCACAAACAACACATGGATCAACCACTAGAGTCATTGCATGTGTCTTCTTTCCACAAATAACGCATGGATTAACCACTAGAGTCATTGCATGTTTGTTCTTATACTAAAACCACAAAGCAGCACTAGAGTCATTGCATGTGTGTTCTTTTCCACAAACCACACATGGATCTACTAGACTCATTGCATGTGTGTTCTTTTCCAGAAACAACTTATGGATCCACCAGTGGTCATTGCATGTGTGTTCTTTCCACAAACCCACATGTGTACCCACTAGAGTCATTGCATGTGTGTTATTTCCACAAACCACAAATGGATCAACCACTAGAGTCATTGCATCTGTGTTATTTCCACAAACCACACATGGATCAACCACTAGAGTCATTCCATGTGTGTTCTTATACTAAAACCAACACTAGAGTCATTGCATGTGTGTTCTTTTCACAAACCACACATGGATCAACCACTAGAGTCATTGCATGTGTTTTATTTCCACAAACCACACATGTATCAACCAATGGTCATTGCATGTGTTTTCTTTTCCACAAACCACACATGGATCCACCAGTAGTCATTGCATGTGTGTTCTTTCCACAAACCACATATGGATCAACCAGAGTCATTGCATGTGTGTTCTTTCCACAAACCACATATGGATCAACCACAAGAGTAATTACATGTTTGTTCTTATACTAAAACCACAAACCAACACTAGAGTCATTGCATGTGTGTTCTTTTCCACAAACCACACATGGATCCACTAGACTCATTGCATGTGTGTTCTTTTCCACAAACAACTTATGGATCAACTAGTGGTCATTGCATGTGTGTTCTTTTCACAAACGACATGTGGACCCAATTGAGTCATTGTATGTGAGTTCTTATACTAAAACTAGCACTAAGTCATTGCATGTGTGTTCTTATACACAAACTAGCACTAGAGTCATTCATGTGTGTTCTATCCACAAACCACACATGGATCAACCGCTAGAGTTATTGCGTGTGTTCTTTCCACAAACCACATATGGATCAACCAGTGGTCATTGCATGTGTGTTCTTTTCCATAAACCACTTATGGATCCATTACACTCATTGCATGTGTGTTATTTCCACAAACCACACATGGATCAACCACTAGTGTCATTGCATGTGTTTTTTTTCCACAAACCACACATGGATCAACCACTAGAGTCATTGCATATGTGTTGTTTCCATAAACCACACATGGATCAACCACTAGAGTCATTGCATGTGTGTTGTTTCCATAAACCACACATGGATCAACCACTAGAGTCATTGCATGTTTGTTCTGATACTAAAACCACAAACCAACACTAGAGTCATTGCATGTGTGTTATTTTCCACAAACCACACATGGATCCACTAGACTCATTGCATGTGTGTTTTTTCCACAAACAACTTATGGATCAACCAGTGGTCATTGCATGTGTGTTCTTTTCACAAACCACATGTGGACCCACTAGAGTCATTGCATGTGTGTTCTTATACACAAACTAGCACTAGAGTCATTGCATGTGTGTTCTATCCACAAACCACACATGGCTCCACCATTGTCATTGCATGTGTGTTCTTTCCACAAACCACACATGGATCAACCACTAGAGTCATTGCATGTGTGTTCTTATCACAAACCACATATGGATCAATCAGTGGTCATTGTATGTGTGTTCTTTTCCATAAACCACTTATGGATCCATTACAGTCATTGCATGTGTGTTATTTCCACAAACCACACATGGATCAACCACTGGAGTCATTGCATGTGTGTTATTTCCACAAACCACACATGGATCAACCACTAGAGTCATTGCATGTGTGTGTTGTTTTCCACAAACCACACATGGATCCACCACTAGAGTCATTGCATGTTTGTTCTTATACTAAAAGCAACACTAGAGTCAGTGCATGTGTGTTCTTTCCACAAACCACACATGGATCAAATAGTGGTCATTGCATGTGTGTTATTTTCCACAAACCACACATGGATCCACCAGTGGTCATTGCATGTGTGTTATTTCCACAAACCACATATGGATCAACCAGAGTCATTACATGTGTGTTCTTTCCACAAACCACACATGGATCAACCACTAGAGTCATTGAATGTTTGTTCTTATACCAAAACCACAAACCAGCACTAGAGTCATTGCATGTGTGTTCTTTTCCACAAACCACACATGGATCCACTAGACTCATTGCATGTGTGTTCTTTTCCACAAACAACTTATGGATCAACCAGTGGTCATTGCATGTGTGTTCTTTTCACAAACCAAATGTGGACCCACTAGAGTCATTGCATGTGTGTTCTTATACTAAAACTAGCACTAGAGTCATTGCATATGTGTTCTATCCACAAACCACACATGGATCCACCACTGTCATTGCATGTGTGTTTTTTCCACAAACCAGACATGGATCAACCACTAGAGTCATTGCATGTGCATTCTTTCCACAAACGACACATTTATCAACAATAGAGTCATTGCATGTGTGTTATTTCCACAAACCACACATGGGACAACCACTAGAGTCGTTGCATGTGTGTTACTATACTAAAACCAACATTAGAGTCATTGCATGTGTGTTCTTTCCACAAACCACACACGGATCAACCACTAGAGTCATTGCATGTTTGTTATTTCCACAAACCACACATGGATCAACCACTAGAGTCATTGGATGTGTGTTCTTATACTAAAACCAACACTAGAGTCATTGCATGTGTGTTCTTTCCACAAACCACACATGGATCAACTAGTAGTCATTGCATGTGTGTTCTTTTCCACAAACCACACATGGATCCACTAGTGGTCATTGCATGTGTGTTCTTTCCATAAACCACACATGGATCAACCACTAGAATCATTGCATGGTTGTTCTTATACTAAAACCACAAACCAGCACTAGAGTCATTGCATGTGTGTTCTTTTCCACAAACCACATATGGATCCACTAGACTCATTACATGTGTGTTCTTTTCCACAAACAACTTATGGATCAACCAGTGGTCATTGCATGTGTGTTCTTTTCACAAACTACATGTGGACCCACTAGAGTCATTGCATGTGTGTTCTTATACTAAATCTAGCACTAGAGTCATTGCATGTGTGTTAATTTCCATAAACCACTTATGGATCCATTACAGTCATTGCATGTGTGTTATTTCCACAAACCACACATGGATAAACCACTAGAGTCATTGCATGTGTGTTATTTCCACAAACCACACATGGATCAACCACTAGAGTCATTGCATGTGTGTGTTCTTTTCCACAAACCACACATGGATCCACCACTAGAGTCATTGCATGTGTGTTCTTATACTAAAACCAACACTAGAGTCATTGCATGTGTGTTCTTTCCACAAACCACGCATGGATCAACCAGTGGTCATTGCATGTGTGTTCTTTTCCACAAACCACACATGGATCCACCAGTGGTCATTGCATGTGTGTTCTTTCCACAAACCACATATGGATCAACCAGAGTCATTGCATGTGTGTTCTTTCCACAAACCACACAAGGATCAACCACTAGAGTCATTGCATGTTTGTTCTTATACTAAAACCACAAACCAGCACTAGAGTCATTGCATGTGTGTTCTTTTCCACAAACCACACATGGATCCACTAGACTCATTGCATGTGTGTTCTTTTCCATAAACCACACATGGATCCACCAGTGGTCATTGCATGTGTGTTCTTTCCACAAACCACATATGGATCAACCAGAGTCATTGCATGTGTGTTCTTTCCACAAACCACACAAGGATCAACCACTAGAGTCATTGCATGTTTGTTCTTATACCAAAACCACAAACCAGCACTAGAGTCATTGCATGTGTGTTCTTTTCCACAAACCACACATGGATCAACCAATAGAAGAATTGCATGTTTGTTCTTATACGAAAACCACAAACCGGCACTAGAGTCATTGCATGTGTGTTCATTTCCACAAACCACACATGGATCCACTAGACTCATTGCATGTGTGTTCTTTTCCACAAACAACTTATGGATCAACCAGTGGTCATTCCATGTGTGTTCTTTTCACAAACCACATGTGGACCCACTAGAGTCATTGCATGTGTGTTATTATACTAAAACTAGAACTAGAGTCATTGCATGTGTGTTCTATCCACAAACCACACATGGATCCACCACTGTCATTGCATGTGTGTTCTTTTCACAAACCACAAATGGATCAACCACTAGAGTTATTGCATGTGTGTTCTTTCCAGAAACCACATATGGATCAACCAGTGGTCATTGCATGTGTGTTCTTTTCCATAAACCACTTATGGATCCATTACACTCATTGCATGTGTGTTATTTCTATAAACCACGCATGGATCAACCACTAGAGTCATTGCATGTGTGTTATTTCCACAAACCACACATGGATCAACCACTAGAGTCATTGCATGTGTTATTTCCACAAACCACACATGGATCAACCACTAGAGTCATTGCATGTGTCTTCTTTCCACAAACAACACATGGATTAACCACTAGAGTCATTGCATGTTTGTTCTTATACTAAAACCACAAACCAGCACTAGAGTCATCACATGTGTGTTCTTTTCCACAAACCACACATGGATCCGCTAGACTCATTGCATGTGTGTTCTTTTCCAGAAACAACTTATGGATCCACCAGTGGTCATTGCATGTGTGTTCTTTCCACAAACCACATGTGGACCCACTAGAGTCATTGCATGTGTGTTATTTCCATAAACCACACATGGATCAACCACTAGAGTCATTGCATGTGTGTTATTTCCACAAACCACACATGGATCAACCACTAGAGTCATTGCATATGTGTTATTTCCACAAACCACACATGGATCAACCACTTGAGTCATTTGATGTGTGTTCTTATACTAAAACCAACACTAGAGTCATTGCATGTGTGTTCTTTTCACAAACCACACATGGATCAACCACTAGAGTCATTGCATGTTTTTTATTTCCACAAACCACACATGTATCAACCAATGGTCATTGCATGTGTGTTCTTTTCCACAAACCACACATGGATCCACCAGTGGTCATTGCATGTGTGTTCTTTCCACAAACCACATATGGATCAACCAGAGTCATTGCATGTGTGTTCTTTCCACAAACCACATATGGATCAACCACTAGAGTCATTACATGTTTGTTCTTATACCAAAACCACAAACCAGCACTAGAGTCATTGCATGTGTGTTCTTTTCCACAAACCACACATGGATCCACTAGACTCATTGCATGTGTGTTCTTTTCCACAAACGACTTATGGATCAACCAGTGGTCATTGCATGTGTGTTCTTTTCACAAATCACATGTGGACCCACTGGAGTCATTGCATGTGTGTTCTTATACTAAAACTAGCACTAGAGTCATTGCATGTGTGTTCTATCCACAAACCACACATGGATCCACCACTGTCATTGCATGTGTGGTTTTTCCACAAACCACACATGGATCAACCACTAGAGTCATAGCATGTGTGTTCTTTCCACAAACGACACATGGATCAACCACTAGAGTCATTGCATGTGTGTTATTTCCACAAACCACACATGGGACAACCACTAGAGTCGTTGCATGTGTGTTACTATACTAAAACCAACATTAGAGTCATTGCATGTGTGTTCTTTCCACAAACCACACACGGATCAACCACTAGAGTCATTGCATGTTTGTTATTTCCACAAACCACACATGGATCAACCACTAGAGTCATTGGATGTGTGTTCTTATACTAAAACCAACACTAGAGTCATTGCATGTGTGTTCTTTCCACAAACCACACATGGATCAACTAGTAGTCATTGCATGTGTGTTCTTTTCCACAAACCACACATGGATCCACTAGTGGTCATTGCATGTGTGTTCTTTCCATAAACCACACATGGATCAACCACTAGAATCATTGCATGGTTGTTCTTATACTAAAACCACAAACCAGCACTAGAGTCATTGCATGTGTGTTCTTTTCCACAAACCACATATGGATCCACTAGACTCATTACATGTGTGTTCTTTTCCACAAACAACTTATGGATCAACCAGTGGTCATTGCATGTGTGTTCTTTTCACAAACTACATGTGGACCCACTAGAGTCATTGCATGTGTGTTCTTATACTAAATCTAGCACTAGAGTCATTGCATGTGTGTTAATTTCCATAAACCACTTATGGATCCATTACAGTCATTGCATGTGTGTTATTTCCACAAACCACACATGGATAAACCACTAGAGTCATTGCATGTGTGTTATTTCCACAAACCACACATGGATCAACCACTAGAGTCATTGCATGTGTGTGTTCTTTTCCACAAACCACACATGGATCCACCACTAGAGTCATTGCATGTGTGTTCTTATACTAAAACCAACACTAGAGTCATTGCATGTGTGTTCTTTCCACAAACCACGCATGGATCAACCAGTGGTCATTGCATGTGTGTTCTTTTCCACAAACCACACATGGATCCACCAGTGGTCATTGCATGTGTGTTCTTTCCACAAACCACATATGGATCAACCAGAGTCATTGCATGTGTGTTCTTTCCACAAACCACACAAGGATCAACCACTAGAGTCATTGCATGTTTGTTCTTATACTAAAACCACAAACCAGCACTAGAGTCATTGCATGTGTGTTCTTTTCCACAAACCACACATGGATCCACTAGACTCATTGCATGTGTGTTCTTTTCCACAAACCACACATGGATCCACCAGTGGTCATTGCATGTGTGTTCTTTCCACAAACCACATATGGATCAACCAGAGTCATTGCATGTGTGTTCTTTCCACAAACCACACAAGGATCAACCACTAGAGTCATTGCATGTTTGTTCTTATACCAAAACCACAAACCAGCACTAGAGTCATTGCATGTGTGTTCTTTTCCACAAACCACACATGGATCAACCAATAGAAGAATTGCATGTTTGTTCTTATACGAAAACCACAAACCGGCACTAGAGTCATTGCATGTGTGTTCATTTCCACAAACCACACATGGATCCACTAGACTCATTGCATGTGTGTTCTTTTCCACAAACAACTTATGGATCAACCAGTGGTCATTCCATGTGTGTTCTTTTCACAAACCACATGTGGACCCACTAGAGTCATTGCATGTGTGTTATTATACTAAAACTAGAACTAGAGTCATTGCATGTGTGTTCTATCCACAAACCACACATGGATCCACCACTGTCATTGCATGTGTGTTCTTTTCACAAACCACAAATGGATCAACCACTAGAGTTATTGCATGTGTGTTCTTTCCAGAAACCACATATGGATCAACCAGTGGTCATTGCATGTGTGTTCTTTTCCATAAACCACTTATGGATCCATTACACTCATTGCATGTGTGTTATTTCTATAAACCACGCATGGATCAACCACTAGAGTCATTGCATGTGTGTTATTTCCACAAACCACACATGGATCAACCACTAGAGTCATTGCATGTGTTATTTCCACAAACCACACATGGATC
The DNA here is from genome assembly GCA_916181665.1 of Avena sativa. NCBI lineage: Eukaryota > Viridiplantae > Streptophyta > Magnoliopsida > Poales > Poaceae > Avena > Avena sativa. Next base: position 63,512,830 of record OV702287.1, on the reverse strand, counting down.
AACCACTAGAGTCATTGCATGTGTCTTCTTTCCACAAACAACACATGGATTAACCACTAGAGTCATTGCATGTTTGTTCTTATACTAAAACCACAAACCAGCACTAGAGTCATCACATGTGTGTTCTTTTCCACAAACCACACATGGATCCGCTAGACTCATTGCATGTGTGTTCTTTTCCAGAAACAACTTATGGATCCACCAGTGGTCATTGCATGTGTGTTCTTTCCACAAACCACATGTGGACCCACTAGAGTCATTGCATGTGTGTTATTTCCATAAACCACACATGGATCAACCACTAGAGTCATTGCATGTGTGTTATTTCCACAAACCACACATGGATCAACCACTAGAGTCATTGCATATGTGTTATTTCCACAAACCACACATGGATCAACCACTTGAGTCATTTGATGTGTGTTCTTATACTAAAACCAACACTAGAGTCATTGCATGTGTGTTCTTTTCACAAACCACACATGGATCAACCACTAGAGTCATTGCATGTTTTTTATTTCCACAAACCACACATGTATCAACCAATGGTCATTGCATGTGTGTTCTTTTCCACAAACCACACATGGATCCACCAGTGGTCATTGCATGTGTGTTCTTTCCACAAACCACATATGGATCAACCAGAGTCATTGCATGTGTGTTCTTTCCACAAACCACATATGGATCAACCACTAGAGTCATTACATGTTTGTTCTTATACCAAAACCACAAACCAGCACTAGAGTCATTGCATGTGTGTTCTTTTCCACAAACCACACATGGATCCACTAGACTCATTGCATGTGTGTTCTTTTCCACAAACGACTTATGGATCAACCAGTGGTCATTGCATGTGTGTTCTTTTCACAAATCACATGTGGACCTACTGGAGTCATTGCATGTGTGTTCTTATACTAAAACTAGCACTAGAGTCATTGCATGTGTGTTCTATCCACAAACCACACATGGATCCACCACTGTCATTGCATGTGTGGTTTTTCCACAAACCACACATGGATCAACCACTAGAGTCATAGCATGTGTGTTCTTTCCACAAACGACACATGGATCAACCACTAGAGTCATTGCATGTGTGTTATTTCCACAAACCACACATGGATCAACCACTAGAATTATTGCATGTGTGTTCTTATACTAAAACCAACATTAGAGTCATTGCATGTGTGTTCTTTCCACAAACCACACATGGATCAACCACTAGATTCATTGCATGTTTGTTATTTCCACAAACCACACATGGATCAACCACTAGAGTCATTGCATGTGTGTTCTTATACTAAAACCAACACTAGAGTCATTGCATGTGTGTTCTTTCCACAAACCACACATGGAACAACCAGTGGTCATTGCATGTGTGTTCTTTTCCACAAACCACACATGGATCCACCAGTGGTCATTGCATGTGTGTTCTTTCCACAAACCACATATGGATCAACCAGAGTCATTGCATGTGTGTTCTTTGCACAAACCACACATGGATCAACCACTAGAGTCATTGCATGTTTGTTCTTATACTAAAACCATAAACAAGCACTAGAGTCATTGCATGTGTGTTCTTTTCCACAAACCACACATGGACCCGCTAGACTCATTGCAGGTGTGTTCTTTTCAACAAACAACTTATGGATCAACCAGTGGTCATTGCATTTGTGTTCTTTTCACAAACTACATGTGGACCCACTAGAATCATTGCATGTGTGTTCTTATACTAAAACTAGCACCAGAGTCATTGCATGTGTGTACTTTTCCATAAACCACTTATGGATCCATTACAGTCATTCCATGTGTGTTATTTCCACAAACCACACATGGATCAACCACTAGAGTCATTGCATGTGTGTTATTTCCACAAACCACACATGGATCAACCACTAGAGTCATTGCATGTGTGTTATTTCCACAAACCACACATGGATCAACCAGTAGAGTCATTGCATGTGTGTGTTGTTTTCCACAAACCACACATGGATCCACCACTAGAGTCATTGCATGTTTGTTCTTATACTAAAACCAACACTAGAGTCATTGAATGTGTGTTCTTTCCACAAACCACACATGGATAAACCAGTGGTCATTGCATGTGTGTTCTTTTCCACAAACCACACATGGATCCACCAGTGGTCATTGCATGTGTATTCTTTCCACAAACCACATATGGATCAACCAGAGTCATTGCATGTGTGTTCTTTCCACAAACCACACATGGATCAACCACTAGAGTCATTGAATGTTTGTTCTTATACCAAAACCACAAACCAGCACTAGAGTCATTGCATGTGTGTTCTTTTCCACAAACCACACATGGATCCACTAGACTCATTGCATGTGTGTTCTTTTCCACAAACAACTTATGGATCAACCAGTGGTCATTGCATGTGTGTTCTTTTCACAAACCGCATGTGGACTCACTAGAGTCATTGCATGTGTGTTATTATACTAAAACTAGCACTAGAGTCATTGCATGTGTGTTCTATCCACACACCACACATGGATCCACCACTGTCATTGCATGTGTGTTCTTTTCACAAACCACACATGGATCAACCACTAGAGTTATTGCATGTGTGTTCTTTCCACAAACCACATATGGATCAACAAGTGGTCATTGCATGTGTGTTCTTTTCCATAAACCACTTATGGATCCATTACACTCATTGCATGTGTGTTATTTCCATAAACCACACATGGATCAACCACTAGAGTCATTGCATGTGTGTTATTTCCACAAACCACACATGGATCAACCACTAGATTCATTGCATATGTGTTATTTCCACAAACCACACATGGATCAACCACTAGAGTCATTGCATGTGTCTTCTTTCCACAAACAACGCATGGATTAACCACTAGAGTCATTGCATGTTCGTTCTTATACTAAAACCACAAAGCAGCACTAGAGTCATTGCATGTGTGTTGTTTTCCACAAACCACACATGGATCTACTAGACTCATTGCATGTGTGTTCTTTTCCAGAAACAACTTATGGATCCACCAGTGGTCATTGCATGTGTGTTCTTTCCACAAACCCACATGTGTACCCACTAGAGTCATTGCATGTGTGTTATTTCCACAAACCACACATGGATCAACCACTAGAGTCATTGCATGTGTGTTATTTCCACAAACCACACATGGATCAACCACTAGAGTCATTGCATCTGTGTTATTTCCACAAACCACACATGGATCAACCACTAGAGTCATTTCATGTGTGTTCTTATAGTAAAACCAACACTAGAGTCATTGCATGTGTGTTCTTTTCACAAACCACACATGGATCAACCACTAGAGTCATTGCATGTGTTTTATTTCCACAAACCACACATGTATCAACCAATGGTCATTGCATGTGTTTTATTTTCCACAAACCACACATGGATCCACCAGTAGTCATTGCATGTGTGTTCTTTCCACAAACACATATGGATCAACCAGAGTCATTGCATGTGTGTTCTTTCCACAAACCACATATGGATCAACCATAAGAGTCATTACATGTTTGTTCTTATACTAAAACCACAAACCAACACTAGAGTCATTGCATGTGTGTTCTTTTCCACAAACCACACATGGATCCACTAGACTCATTGCATGTGTGTTCTTTTCCACAAACAACTTATGGATCAACTAGTGGTCATTGCATGTGTGTTCTTTTCACAAACCACATGTGGACCCAATTGAGTCATTGTATGTGAGTTCTTATACTAAAACTAGCACTAAGTCATTGCATGTGTGTTCTTATACACAAACTAGCACTAGAGTCATTCATGTGTGTTCTATCCACAAACCACACATGGATCAACCGCTAGAGTTATTGCGTGTGTTCTTTCCACAAACCACATATGGATCAACCAGTGGTCATTGCATGTGTGTTCTTTTCAATAAACCACTTATGGATCCATTACACTCATTGCATGTGTGTTATTTCCACAAACCACACATGGATCAACCACTAGTGTCATTGCATGTGTTTTATTTCCACAAACCACACATGGATCAACCACTAGAGTCATTGCATATGTGTTATTTCCACCAACAACACATGGATCAACCACTAGAGTCATTGCATGTGTGTTCTTTCCACAAACCACACATGGATCAACCACTAGAGTCATTGCATGTTTGTTCTTATACTAAAACCACAAACCAACACTAGAGTCATTGCATGTGTGTTCTTTTCCACAAACCACACATGGATCCACTAGACTCATTGCATGTGTGTTCTTTTCCACAAACAACTTATGGATCAACCAGTGGTCATTGCATGTGTGTTCTTTTCACAAATCACATGTGGACCCACTAGAGTCATTGCATGTGTGTTCTTATACACAAACTAGCACTAGAGTCATTGCATGTGTGTTCTATCCACAAACCACACATGGCTCCACCACTGTCATTGCATGTGTGTTCTTTCCACAAACCACACATGGATCAACCACTAGAGTCATTGCATGTGTGTTCTTATCACAAACCACATATGGATCAATCAGTGGTCATTGTATGTGTGTTCTTTTCCATAAACCACTTATGGATCCATTATAGTCATTGCATGTGTGTTATTTCCACAAACCACACATGGATCAACCACTAGAGTCATTGCATGTGTGTTATTTCCACAAACCACACATGGATCAACCACTAGAGTCATTGCATGTGTGTGTTGTTTTCCACAAACCACACATGGATCCACCACTAGAGTCATTGCATGTTTGTTTTTATACTAAAACCAACACTAGAGTCAGTGCATGCGTGTTCTTTCCACAAACCACACATGGATCAACCAGTGGTCATTGCATGTGTGTTCTTTTCCACAAACCACACATGGATCCACCAGTGGTCATTGCATGTGTGTTCTTTCCACAAACCACATATGGATCAACCAGAGTCATTACATGTGTGTTCTTTCCACAAACCACACATGGATCAACCACTAGAGTCATTGAATGTTTGTTCTTATACCAAAACCACAAACCAGCACTAGAGTCATTGCATGTGTGTTCTTTTCCACAAACCACACATGGATCCACTAGACTCATTGCATGTGTGTTCTTTCCCACAAACAACTTATGGATCAACCAGTGGTCATTGCATGTGTGTTCTTTTCACAAACCACATGTGGACCCACTAGAGTCATTGCATGTGTGTTCTTATACTAAAACTAGCACTAGAGTAATTGCATGTGTGTTCTATCCACAAACCACACATGGATCCACCACTGTCATTGCATGTGTGTTTTTTCCACAAACCACACATGGATCAACCACTAGAGTCATTGCATGTGCATTCTTTCCACAAACGACACATTTATCAACAATAGAGTCATTGCATGTGTGTTATTTCCACAAACCACACATGGGACAACCACTAGAATCGTTGCATGTGTGTTATTATACTAAAACCAACATTAGAGTCATTACATGTGTGTTCTTTCCACAAACCACACACGGATCAACCACTAGAGTCATTGCATGTTTGTTATTTCCACAAACCACACATGGATCAACCACTAGAGTCATTGGATGTGTGTTCTTATACTAAAACCAACACTAGAGTCATTGCATGTGTGTTCTTTCCACAAACCACACATGGATCAACTAGTAGTCATTACATGTGTGTTCTTTTCCATAAACCACACATGGATCCACTAGTGGTCATTGCATGTGTGTTCTTTCCACAGACCACATATGGATCAACCAGTCATTGCATGTGTGTTCTTTCCATAAACCACACATGGATCAACCACTAGAATCATTGCATGTTTGTTCTTATACTAAAACCACAAACCAGCACTAGAGTCATTGCATGTGTGTTCTTTTCCACAAACCAAATATGGATCCACTAGACTCATTGCATGTGTGTTCTTTTCCACAAACAACTTATGGATCAACCAGTGGTCATTGCATGTGTGTTCTTTTCACAAACTACATGTGGACCCACTAGAGTCATTGCATGTGTGTTCTTATACTAAATCTAGCACTAGAGTCATTGCATGTGTGTTAATTTCCATAAACCACTTATGGATCTATTACAGTCATTGCATGTGTGTTATTTCCACAAACCACACATGGATAAACCACTAGAGTCATTGCATGTGTGTTATTTCCACAAACCACACATGGATCAACCACTAGAGTCATTGCATGTGTGTGTTCTTTTCCACAAACCACACATGGATCTACCACTAGAGTCATTGCATGTGTGTTCTTATACTAAAACCAACACTAGAGTCATTGCATGTGTGTTCTTTCCACAAACCACACATGGATCAACCAGTGGTCATTGCATGTGTGTTCTTTTCCACAAACCACACATGGATCCACCAGTGGTCATTGCATGTGTGTTCTTTCCACAAACCACATATGGATCAACCAGAGTCATTGCATGTGTGTTCTTTCCACAAACCACACAAGGATCAACCACTAGAGTCATTGCATGTTTGTTCTTATACTAAAACCACAAACCAGCACTAGAGTCATTGCATGTGTGTTCTTTTCCACAAACCACACATGGATCCACTAGACTCATTGCATGTGTGTTCTTTTCCACAAACCACACATGGATCCACCAGTGGTCATTGCATGTGTGTTCTTTCCACAAACCACATATGGATCAACCAGAGTCATTGCATGTGTGTTCTTTCCACAAACCACACAAGGATCAACCACTAGAGTCATTGCATGTTTGTTCTTATACCAAAACCACAAACCAGCACTAGAGTCATTGCATGTGTGTTCTTTTCCACAAACCACACATGGATCCACTAGACTCATTGCATGTGTGTTCTTTTACACAAACAACTTATGGATCAACCAGTGGTCATTGTATGTGTGTTCTTTTCACAAACCACATGTGGACCCACTAGAGTCATTGCATGTGTGTTCCATCCACAAACCATACATGGATCCACCACTGTCATTGCATGTGTGTTCTTTCCACAAACCACACATGGATCAACCACTAGAGTCATTGCATGTGTGTTCTTATCACAAACCACATATGGATCAACAAGTGGTCATTGAAGGTGTGTTATTTTCCATAAACCACTTATGGATCCATTACAGTCATTCCATGTGTGTTATTTCCACAAACCACACATGGATCCACCACTAGGGTAATTGCATGTGTGTTATTTAAACCACACATGGATCAACCACTAGAGTCATTGCATGTGTTTTATTTCCACAAACCACACATGGATCAACCACTAGAGTCATTGCATGTGTGTTCTTATACTAAAACCAACACTAGAGTCATTGCATGTGTGTTATTTTCCACAAACCACACATGGATCCACCAGTGGTCATTGCATGTGTTTTTTTTTCCACAAACCACACATGGATCCACCATTGGTCATTGCATGTGTGTTATTTCCACAAACCACATATGTATCAACCAGAGTCATTGCATGTGTGTTCTTTCCACAAACCACACATGGATCAACCGCTAGAAGAATTGTATGTTTGTTCTTATACTAAAACCACAAACCAGCACTAGAGTCATTGCATCTGTGTTCTTTTCCACAAACCACACATGGATCCACTAGACTCATTGCATGTGTGTTCTTTTCCACAAACAACTTATGGATCAACCAGTGGTCATTGCATGTGTGTTCTTTTCACAAACCACATGTGGACCCACTTGAGTCATTGTATGTGAGTTCTTATACTAAAACTAGCACTAAGTCATTGCATGTGTGTTCTATCCACAAACTACACATGGATCCACCACTATCATTGCATGTGTGTTCTTTTCACAAACCACACATGGATCAACCACTAGAGTTATTGCATGTGTGTTCTTTCCACAAACCACATATGGATCAACCAGTGGTCATTGCATTGTGTTCTTTTTCATAAACTACTTATGTATCCATTACACTCATTGCATGTGTGTTATTTCCACAAACCACACATGGATCAACCACTAGAGTCACTGCATGTGTGTTATTTCCACAAACCACACATGGATCAACCACTAGAGTCATTGCATATGTGTTATTTCCACAAACCACACCTGGATGAACCACTAGAGTCATTGCATGTGTGTTCTTTCCACAAACCACACATGGATCAACCACTAGAGTCATTGCATGGTTGTTCTTATACTAAAACCACAAACCAGCACTAGAGTCATTGCATGTGTGTTCTTTTCCACAAACCACACATGGATCCACTAGACTCACTGCATGTGTGTTCTTTTCTAGAAACAACTTTTGGATCCACAAGTGGTCATTGCATGTGTGTTCTTTCCAAAAACCATATGTGGTCCCACTAGAGTCATTGCATGTGTGTTATTTCCACAAACCACACATGGATCAACCACTAGAGTCATTGCATGTGTGTTATTTCCACAAACCACACATGGATCAACCACTAGAGTCATTGCATGTGTGTTATTTCCACAAACCACACATGGATCAACCACTAGAGTCATTGCATATGTATTATTTCCACAAACCACACATGGATCAACCACTAGAGTCATTGCATGTGTGTTATTTCCACAAACCACACATGGATCAACCAATGGTCATTGCATGTGTGTTCTTTTCCACAAACCACACATGGATCCACCAGTGGTCATTGCATGTGTGTTGTTTCCACAAACCACATATGGATCAACTAGAGTCATGGCATGTGTGTTCTTTCCACAAACCACATATGGATCAACCACTAGAGTCATTACATGTTTGTTCTTATACTAAAACCACAAACCAGTACTAGAGTCATTGCATGTGTGTTCTTTTCCAGAAACCACACATGGATACACTAGACTGATTGCATGTGTGTCCTTTTATAGAAACAAATTATGGATCCACCAGTGGTCATTGCATGTGTGTTCTTTCCATAAACCACATGTCGACCCACTAGAGTCATTGCATGTGTGTTATTTCCACAAACCACACATGGATCAACCACTAGAGTCATTGCATATGTGTTATTTCCACAAACCACACATGGATCAACCACTAGAGTCATTGCATCTGTGTTATTTCCACAAACCACACATCGATCAACCACTAGAGTCATTGGATGTGTGTTCTTATACTAAAACCAACACTAGAGTCATTGCATGTGTGTTCTTTTCACAAACCACACATGGACCAACCACTAGACTCAATGCATGTGTGTAATTTCCACAAACCACACATGCATCAACAAGTGGTCATTGCATGTGTGTTCTTTTCCACAAACCACACATGGATCCACCAGTGGTCATTGCATGTGTGTTCTTTCCACAAACCACATATGGATCCACTAGAGTCATTGCATGTGTGTTATTTCCACAAACCACACACGGATCAACCACTAGAGTCATTGCATGTGTGTTATTTCCACAAACCACACATGGATCAACCACTAGAGTCATTGCATGTGTGTTATTTCCACAAACCACACATGGATCAACCACTAGAGTCATTGCATGTGTGTTCTTATACTAAAACCAACACTAGAGTCATTGCATGTGTGTTCTTTCCACAAACCACACATGGATCAACCAGTGGACATTGCATGTGTGTTCTTTTCCACAAACCACACATGGATCCACCAGTGGTCATTGCATGTGTGTTCTTTCAACAAACCACATATGGATCAACCAGAGTCATTGCATGTGTGTTCTTTCCACAAACCACAACTGGATCAACCAATAGAAGAATTGCATGTTTGTTCTTATACGAAAAAGACAAACCGGCAATAGAGTCATTGCATGTGTGTTCTTTTCCACAAACCACACATGGATCCACTAGACTCATTGCATGTGTGTTCTTTTCCACAAACAACTTATGGATCAACCAGTGGTCATTGCATGTGTGTTCTTTCCCCAAACCACATGTGGACCCACTAGAGTCATTTCATGTGTGTTATTATACTAAAACTAGCACTAGAGTCATTGCATGTGTGTTCTATCCACAAACCACACATGGATCCACCACTATCATTGCATGTGTGTTCTTTTCACAAAACACACATGGATCAACCACTAGAGTTATTGCATGTGTGTTCTTTTCCATAAACCACTTATGGATCCATTACACTCATTGCATGTGTGTTATTTCCATAAACCACACATGGATCAACCACTAGAGTAATTGCATGTGTGTTATTTCCACAAACCACACATGGATCAACCACTAGAGTCATTGCATATGTGTTATTTCCACAAACCACACATGGATCAACCACTAGAGTCATTGCATGTGTCTTCTTTCCACAAACAACACATGGATTAACCACTAGAGTCATTGCATGTTTGTTCTTATACTAAAACCACAAACCAGCACTAGAGTCATTGCATGTGTGTTCTTTTCCACAAACCACATATGGATCCACTAGACTCATTGCATGTGTGTTCTTTTCCAGAAACAACTTATGGATCCACCAGTGGTCATTGCATGTGTGTTCTTTCCACAAACCACATGTGGACCCACTAGAGTCATTGCATGTGTGTTATTTCCACAAACCACACATGGATCAACCACTAGAGTCATTGCATGTGTGTTATTTCCACTAACCACACATGGATCAACCACTAGAGTCATTGCATATGTGTTATTTCCACAAACCACACATGGATCAACCACTAGAGTCATTTCATGTGTGTTCTTATACTAAAACCAACACTAGAGTCATTGCATGTGTGTTCTTTTCACAAACCACACATGGATCAACCACTAGAGTCATTGCATGTGTTTTATTTCCACAAACCACACATGTATCAACCAATGGTCATTGCATTAGTGTTCTTTTCCACAAACCACACATGGATCCACAAGTGGTAATTGCATGTGTGTTCCTTCCACAAACCACATATGGATCAACCAGAGTCATTGCATGTGTGTTATTTCCACAAACCACATATGTATCAACCACTAGAGTCATTACATGGTTGTTCTTATACTAAAACCACAAACCAACACTAGAGTCATTGCATGTGTGTTCTTTTCCACAAACCACACATGGATCCACTAGACCCATTGCATGTGTGTTCTTTTCCACAAACAACTTATGGATCAACCAGTGGTCATTGCATGTGTGTTCTTTTCACAAACCACATGTGGACCCACTTGAGTCATTGTATGTGAGTTCTTATACTAAAACTAGCACTAAGTCATTGCATGTGTGTTCTTATACACAAACTAGCACTAGAGTCATTCATGTGTGTTCTATCCACAAACCACACATGGATTAACCACTAGAGTTATTGCGTGTGTGTTCTTTCCACAAACCACATATGGATCAACCAGTGGTCATTGCATGTGTGTTCTTTTCCATAAACCACTTATGGATCCATTACAGTCATTGCATGTGTGTTATTTCCACAAACCACACATGGATCAACCACTAGAGTCATTGCATGTGTTTTATTTCCACAAACCACACATGGATCAACCACTAGAGTCATTGCATATGTGTTATTTCCACAAACCACACATGGATCAACCACTAGAGTCATTGCATGTGTGTTCTTTCCACAAACCACACATGGATCAACCACTAGAGTCATTGCATGTTTGTTCTTATACTAAAATCACAAAAAAACACTAGAGTCATTGCATGTGTGTTCTTTTCCACAAACCACACATGGATCCACTAGACTCATTGCATGTGTGTTCTTTTCCACAAACCACACATGGATCAACCACTAGAGTCATTGCATGTGTGTTATTTCCACAAACCACATATGGATCAACCACTAGAGTCATTGCCTGTGTGTTATTTCCACAAACCACACATGGATCAACCACTAGAGTCATTGCATATGTATTACTTCCACAAACCACACATGGATCAACCACTAGAGTCATTGCATGTGTGTTATTTCCACAAACCACACATGGATCAACCAATGGTCATTGCATGTGTGTTCTTTTCCACAAACCACACATGGATCCACCAGTGGTCATTGCATGTGTGTTGTTTCCACAAACCACATATGGATCAACTAGAGTCATGGCATGTGTGTTCTTTCCACAAACCACATATGGATCAACCACTAGAGTCATTACATGTTTGTTCTTATACTAAAACCACAAACAAGTACTAGAGTCATTGCATGTGTGTTCTTTTCCAGAAACCACACATGGATACACTAGACTGATTGCATGTGTGTCCTTTTCTAGAAACAAATTATGGATCCACCAGTGGTCATTGCATGTGTGTTATTTCCACAAACCACACACGGATCAAGCACTAGAGTCATTGCATGTGTGTTATTTCCACAAACCACACATGGATCAACCACTAGAGTCATTGCATGTGTGTTATTTCCACAAACCACACATGGATCAACCACTAGAGTCATTGCATGTGTGTTCTTATACTAAAACCAACACTAGAGTCATTGCATGTGTGTTCTTTCCACAAACCACACATGGATCAACCAGTGGTCATTGCATGTGTGTTCTTTTCCACAAACCACACATGGATCCACCAGTGGTCATTACATGTGTGTTCTTTCCACAAACCACATATGGATCAACCAGAGTCATTGCATGTGTGTTCTTTCCACAAACCACAAATGGATCAACCAATAGAAGAATTGCATGTTTGTTCTTATACGAAAAAGACAAACCGGCACTAGATTCATTGCATGTGTGTTCTTTTCCACAAACCACACATGGATCCACTAGACTCATTGCATGTGTGTTCTTTTCCACAAACAACTTATGGATCAACCAGTGGTCATTGCATGTGTGTTCTTTCCCCAAACCACATGTGGACCCACTAGAGTCATTTCATGTGTGTTATTATACTAAAACTAGCACTAGAGTCATTGCATGTGTGTTCTATCCACAAACCACACATGGATCCACCACTATCATTGCATGTGTGTTCTTTTCACAAAACACACATGGATCAACCACTAGAGTTATTGCATGTGTGTTCTTTTCCATAAACCACTTATGGATCCATTACACTCATTGCATGTGTGTTATTTCCATAAACCACTTATGGATCCATTACACTCATTGCATGTGTGTTATTTCCACAAACCACACATGGATCAACCACTAGAGTCATTGCATGTGTTTTATTTCCACAAACCACACATGGATCAACCACTAGAGTCATTGCATATGTGTTATTTCCGCAAACCACACATGGATCAACCACTAGAGTCATTGCATGTGTCTTCTTTCCACAAACCACACATGGATCAACCACTAGAGTCATTGCATGTTTGTTCTTATACTAAAATCACAAACCAACACTAGAGTCATTGCATGTGTGTTCTTTTCCACAAACCACACATGGATCCACTAGACTCATTGCATGTGTGTTCTTTTCCACAAACCACACATGGATCAACCACTAGAGTCATTGCATGTGTGTTATTTCCACAAACCACACATAGATCAACCACTAGAGTCATTGCATGTGTGTTATTTCCACAAACCACACATGGATCAACCACTAGAGTCATTGCATATGTATTATTTCCACAAACCACACATGGATCAACCACTAGAGTCATTGCATGTGTGTTATTTCCACAAACCACACATGGATCAACCAATGGTCATTGCATGTGTGTTCTTTTCCACAAACCACACATGGATCCACCAGTGGTCATTGCATGTGTGTTGTTTCCACAAACCACATATGGATCAACTAGAGTCATGGCATGTGTGTTCTTTCCACAAACCACATATGGATCAACCACTAGAGTCATTACATGTTTGTTCTTATACTAAAACCACAAACAAGTACTAGAGTCATTGCATGTGTGTTCTTTTCCAGAAACCACACATGGATACACTAGACTGATTGCATGTGTGTCCTTTTCTAGAAACAAATTATGGATCCACCAGTGGTCATTGCATGTGTGTTCTTTCCCTAAACCACATGTCGACCCACTAGAGTCATTGCATGTGTGTTATTTCCACAAACCACACATGGATCAACCACTAGAGTCATTGCATGTGTGTTATTTCCACAAACCACACATGGATCAACCACTAGAGTCATTGCATCTGTGTTATTTCCACAAACCACACATCGATCAACCACTAGAGTCATTGGATGTGTGTTCTTATACTAAAACCAACACTAGAGTCATTGCATGTGTGTTCTTTTCACAAACCACACATGGATCAACCACTAGAGTCATTGCATGTGTTTTATTTCCACAAACCACACATGTATCAACCAATGGTCATTGCATGTGTGTAATTTCCACAAACCACACATGCATCAACAAGTGGTCATTGCATGTGTGTTCTTTTCCACAAACCACACATGGATCCACCAGTGGTCATTGCATGTGTGTTCTTTCCACAAACCACATATGGATCCACTAGAGTCATTGCATGTGTGTTATTTCCACAAACCACACACGGATCAAGCACTAGAGTCATTGCATGTGTGTTATTTCCACAAACCACACATGGATCAACCACTAGAGTCATTGCATGTGTGTTATTTCCACAAACCACACATGGATCAACCACTAGAGTCATTGCATGTGTGTTCTTATACTAAAACCAACACTAGAGTCATTGCATGTGTGTTCTTTCCACAAACCACACATGGATCAACCAGTGGTCATTGCATGTGTGTTCTTTTCCACAAACCACACATGGATCCACAAGTGGTCATTGCATGTGTGTTCTTTCCACAAACCACATATGGATCAACCAGAGTCATTGCATGTGTGTTCTTTCCACAAACCACAAATGGATCAACCAATAGAAGAATTGCATGTTTGTTCTTATACGAAAAAGACAAACCGGCACTAGAGTCATTGCATGTGTGTTCTTTTCCACAAACCACACATGGATCCACTAGACTCATTGCATCTGTGTTCTTTTCCACAAACAACTTATGGATCAACCAGTGGTCATTGCATGTGTGTTCTTTCCCCAAACCACATGTGGACCCACTAGAGTCATTTCATGTGTGTTATTATACTAAAACTAGCACTAGAGTCATTGCATGTGTGTTCTATCCACAAACCACACATGGATCCACCACTATCATTGCATGTGTGTTCTTTTCACAAAACACACATGGATCAACCACTAGAGTTATTGCATGTGTGTTCTTTTCCATAAACCACTTATGGATCCATTACACTCATTGCATGTGTGTTATTTCCATAAACCACACATGGATCAACCACTAGAGTAATTGCATGTGTGTTATTTCCACAAACCACACATGGATCAAACACTAGAGTCATTGCATATGTGTTATTTCCACAAACCACACATGGATCAACCACTAGAGTCATTGCATGTGCCTTCTTTCCACAAACAACACATGGATTAACCACTAGAGTCATTGCATGTTTGTTCTTATACTAAAACCACAAACCAGCACTAGAGTCATTGCATGTGTGTTCTTTTCCACAAACCACACATGGATCCACTAGACTCATTGCATGTGTGTTCTTTTCCAGAAACAACTTATGGATCCACCAGTGGTCATTGCATGTGTGTTCTTTCCACAAACCACATGTGGACCCACTAGAGTCATTTCATGTGTGTTATTATACTAAAACTAGCACTAGAGTCATTGCATGTGTGTTCTATCCACAAACCACACATGGATCCACCACTATCATTGCATGTGTGTTCTTTTCACAAAACACACATGGATCAACCACTAGAGTTATTGCATGTGTGTTATTTTCCATAAACCACTTATGGATCCATTACACTCATTGCATGTGTGTTATTTCCATAAACCACTTATGGATCCATTACACTCATTGCATGTGTGTTATTTCCACAAACCACACATGGATCAACCACTAGAGTCATTGCATGTGTTTTATTTCCACAAACCACACATGGATCAACCACTAGAGTCATTGCATATGTGTTATTTCCGCAAACCACACATGGATCAACCACTAGAGTCATTGCATGTGTCTTCTTTCCACAAACCACACATGGATCAACCACTAGAGTCATTGCATGTTTGTTCTTATACTAAAATCACAAACCAACACTAGAGTCATTGCATGTGTGTTCTTTTCCACAAACCACACATGGATCCACTAGACTCATTGCATGTGTGTTCTTTTCCACAAACCACACATGGATCAACCACTAGAGTCATTGCATGTGTGTTATTTCCACAAACCACACATAGATCAACCACTAGAGTCATTGCATGTGTGTTATTTCCACAAACCACACATGGATCAACCACTAGAGTCATTGCATATGTATTATTTCCACAAACCACACATGGATCAACCACTAGAGTCATTGCATGTGTGTTATTTCCACAAACCACACATGGATCAACCAATGGTCATTGCATGTGTGTTCTTTTCCACAAACCACACATGGATCCACCAGTGGTCATTGCATGTGTGTTGTTTCCACAAACCACATATGGATCAACTAGAGTCATGGCATGTGTGTTCTTTCCACAAACCACATATGGATCAACCACTAGAGTCATTACATGTTTGTTCTTATACTAAAACCACAAACAAGTACTAGAGTCATTGCATGTGTGTTCTTTTCCAGAAACCACACATGGATACACTAGACTGATTGCATGTGTGTCCTTTTCTAGAAACAAATTATGGATCCACCAGTGGTCATTGCATGTGTGTTCTTTCCCTAAACCACATGTCGACCCACTAGAGTCATTGCATGTGTGTTATTTCCACAAACCACACATGGATCAACCACTAGAGTCATTGCATGTGTGTTATTTCCACAAACCACACATGGATCAACCACTAGAGTCATTGCATCTGTGTTATTTCCACAAACCACACATCGATCAACAACTAGAGTCATTGGATGTGTGTTCTTATACTAAAACCAACACTAGAGTCATTGCATGTGTGTTCTTTTCACAAACCACACATGGATCAACCACTAGAGTCATTGCATGTGTTTTATTTCCACAAACCACACATGTATCAACCAATGGTCATTGCATGTGTGTAATTTCCACAAACCACACATGCATCAACAAGTGGTCATTGCATGTGTGTTCTTTTCCACAAACCACACATGGATCCACCAGTGGTCATTGCATGTGTGTTCTTTCCACAAACCACATATGGATCCACTAGAGTCATTGCATGTGTGTTATTTCCACAAACCACACACGGATCAAGCACTAGAGTCATTGCATGTGTGTTATTTCCACAAACCACACATGGATCAACCACTAGAGTCATTGCATGTGTGTTATTTCCACAAACCACACATGGATCAACCACTAGAGTCATTGCATGTGTGTTCTTATACTAAAACCAACACTAGAGTCATTGCATGTGTGTTCTTTCCACAAACCACACATGGATCAACCAGTGGTCATTGCATGTGTGTTCTTTTCCACAAACCACACATGGATCCACAAGTGGTCATTGCATGTGTGTTCTTTCCACAAACCACATATGGATCAACCAGAGTCATTGCATGTGTGTTCTTTCCACAAACCACAAATGGATTAACCAATAGAAGAATTGCATGTTTGTTCTTATACGAAAAAGACAAACCGGCACTAGAGTCATTGCATGTGTGTTCTTTTCCACAAACCACACATGGATCCACTAGACTCATTGCATCTGTGTTCTTTTCCACAAACAACTTATGGATCAACCAGTGGTCATTGCATGTGTGTTCTTTCCCCAAACCACATGTGGACCCACTAGAGTCATTTCATGTGTGTTATTATACTAAAACTAGCACTAGAGTCATTGCATGTGTGTTCTATCCACAAACCACACATGGATCCATCACTATCATTGCATGTGTGTTCTTTTCACAAAACACACATGGATCAACCACTAGAGTTATTGCATGTGTGTTCTTTTCCATAAACCACTTATGGATCCATTACACTCATTGCATGTGTGTTATTTCCATAAACCACACATGGATCAACCACTAGAGTAATTGCATGTGTGTTATTTCCACAAACCACACATGGATCAAACACTAGAGTCATTGCATATGTGTTATTTCCACAAACCACACATGGATCAACCACTAGAGTCATTGCATGTGCCTTCTTTCCACAAACAACACATGGATTAACCACTAGAGTCATTGCATGTTTGTTCTTATACTAAAACCACAAACCAGCACTAGAGTCATTGCATGTGTGTTCTTTTCCACAAACCACACATGGATCCACTAGACTCATTGCATGTGTGTTCTTTTCCAGAAACAACTTATGGATCCACCAGTGGTCATTGCATGTGTGTTCTTTCCACAAACCACATGTGGACCCACTAGAGTCATTGCATGTGTGTTATTTCCACAAACAACACATGGATCAACCACTAGAGTCATTGCATGTGTGTTATTTCCACTAACCACACATGGATCAACCACTAGAGTCATTGCATATGTGTTATTTCCACAAACCACACATGGATCAACCACTAGAGTCATTTCATGTGTGTTCTTATACTAAAACCAACACTAGAGTCATTGCATGTGTGTTCTTTTCACAAACCACACATGGATCAACCACTAGAGTCATTGCATATGTTTTATTTCCACAAACCACACATGTATCAACCAATGGTCATTGCATTAGTGTTCTTTTCCACAAACCACACATGGATCCGCAAGTGGTCATTGCATGTGTGTTCTTTCCACAAACCACATATGGATCAACCAGAGTCATTGCATGTGTGTTCTTTCCACAAACCACATATGGATCAACCACTAGAGTCATTACATGGTTGTTCTTATACTAAAACCACAAACCAACACTAGAGTCATTGCATGTGTGTTATTTTCCACAAACCACACATGGATCCACTAGACTCATTGCATGTGTGCTCTTTTCCACAAACAACTTATGGATCAACCAGTGGTCATTGCATGTGTGTTCTTTTCACAAACACATGTGGACCCACTTGAGTCATTGTATGTGAGTTCTTATACTAAAACTAGCACTAAGTCATTGCATGTGTGTTCTTATACACAAACATGCACTAGAGTCATTCATGTGTGTTCTATCCACAAACCACACATGGATTAACCACTAGAGTTATTGCGTGTGTGTTCTTTCCACAAACCACATATGGATCAACCAGTGGTCATTGCATGTGTGTTCCTTTCCATAAACCACTTATGGATCCATTACAGTCATTGCATGTGTGTTATTTCCACAAACCACAGATGGATCAACCACTAGAGTCATTGCATGTGTTTTATTTCCACAAACCACACATGGATCAACCACTAGAGTCATTGCATATGTGTTATTTCCACAAACCACACATGGATCAACCACTAGAGTCATTGCATGTGTTTTCTTTCCACAAACCACACATGAATCAACCACTAGAGTCATTGCATGTTTGTTCTTATACTAAAATCACAAACCAACACTAGAGTCATTGCATGTGTGTTCTTTTCCACAAACCACACATGGATCCACTAGACTCATTGCATGTGTGTTCTTTTCCACAAACAACTTATGGATCAACCAGTGGTCATTGCATGTGTGTTCTTTTCACAAACCACATGTGGACCCACTAGAGTCATTCCATGTGTGTTCTTATACACAAACTAGCACTAGCGTCATTGCATGTGTGTTCTATCCACAAACCACACATGGATCCACCACTGTCATTGCATGTGTGTTCTTTCCACAAACCACACATGGATCAACCACTAGAGTCATTGCATGTGTGTTCTTATCACAAACCACATATGGATCAATCAGTGGTCATTGTATGTGTGTTCTTTTCCATAAACCACTTATGGATCCATTACATTCATTGCATGTGTGTTATTTCCACAAACCACACATGGATCAACCACTAGAGTCATTGCATGTGTGTGTTGTTTTCCACAAACCACACATGGATCCACCACTAGAGTCATTGCATGTTTGTTCTTATACTAAAACCAACACTAGAGTCATTGCATGTGTGTTCTTTCCACAAACCACACATGGATCAACCAATGGTCATTGCATGTGTGTTCTTTTCCACAAACCACACATGGATCCACCAGTGGTCATTGCATGTGTGTTCTTTCCACAAACCACATATGGATCAACCAGAGTCATTGCATGTGTGTTCTTTCCACAAACCACACATGGATCAACCACTAGAGTCATTGAATGTTTCTTCTTATACCAAAACCACAAACCAGCACTAGAGTCATTGCATGTGTGTTCTTTTCCACAAACCACACATGGATTCACTAGACTCATTGCATGTGTGTTCTTTTCCACAAACAACTTATGGATCAACCAGTGGTCATTGCATGTGTGTTCTTTTCACAAACCACATGTGGACACACTAGAGTCATTGCATGTGTGTTATTATACTAAAATTAGCACTAGAGTCATTGCATGTGTGTTCTATCCACAAACCACACATGGATCCACCACTGTCATTGCATGTGTGTTCTTTTCACAAACCACACATGGATCAACCACTAGAGTTATTGCATGTGTGTTCTTTCCACAAACCACATATGGATCAACCAGTGGTCATTGCATGTGTGTTCTTTTCCATAAACCACTTATGGATCCATTACACTCATTGCATGTGTGTTATTTCCATAAACCACACATGGATCAACCACTAGAGTCATTGCATGTGTGTTATTTCCACAAACCACACATGGATCAACCACTAGAGTCATTGCATGTGTGTTATTTCCACAAACCACACATGGATCAACCACTAGAGTCATTGCATATGTGTTATTTCCACAAACCACACATGGATCAACCACTAGAGTCATTGCATGTGTCTTCTATCCACAAACAACACATGGATTAACCACTAGAGTCATTGCATGTTTGTTCTTATACTAAAACCACAAAGCAGCACTAGAGTCATTGCATGTGTGTGTTCTTTTCCACAAACCACACATGGATCCACTAGACTCATTGCATGTGTGTTCTTTTCCAGAAACAACTTATGGATCCACCAGTGGTCATTGCATGTGTGTTCTTTCCACAAACCACATGTGGACCCACTAGAGTCATTGCATGTGTGTTATTTCCACAAACCACACATGGATCAACAACTAGAGTCATTGCATGTGTGTTATTTCCACAAACCACACATGGATCAACCACTAGAGTCATTGCATCTGTGTTATTTCCACAAACCACACATGGATCAACCACTAGAGTCATTTCATGTGTGTTCTTATACTAAAACCAACACTAGAGTCATTGCATGTGTGTTCTTTTCACAAACCAAACATGGATCAACCACTAGAGTCATTGCATGTGTTTTATTTTCACAAACCACACATGTATCAACCAATGGTCATTGCATGTGTTTTCTTTTCCACAAACCACACATGGATCCACCAGTGGTCATTGCATGTGTGTTCTTTCCACAAACCACATATGGATCAACCAGAGTCATTGCATGTGTGTTCTTTCCACAAACCACATATGGATCAACCACTAGAGTCATTACATGTTTGTTCTTATACTAAAACCACAAACCAACACTAGAGTCATTGCATGTGTGTTCTTTTCCACAAACCACACATGGATCCACTAGACTCATTGCATGTGTGTTCTTTTCCACAAACAACTTATGGATCAACCAGTGGTCATGGCATGTGTGTTCTTTTCACAAACCACATATGGACCCACTTGAGTCATTGTATGTGATTTCTTATACTAAAACTAGCACTAAGTCATTGCATTTGTGTTCTTATACACAAACTAGCAATAGAGTCATTCATGTGTGTTCTATCCACAAACCACACATGGATCAACCGCTAGAGTTATTGCGTGTGTGTTCTTTCCACAAACCACATATGGATCAACCAATGGTCATTGCATGTGTGTTCTTTTCCATAAACCACTTATGGATCCATTACAGTCATTGCATGTGTGTTATTTCCACAAACCACACATGGATCAACCACTAGAGTCATTGCATGTATTTTATTTCCACAAACCACACATGGATCAACCACTAGAGTCATTGCATATGTGTTATTTCCACAAACCACACATGGATCAACCACTAGAGTCATTGCGTGTGTGTTCTTTCCACAAACCACACATGGATCAACCACTAGAGTCATTGCATGTTTGTTCTTATACTAAAACCACAAACCAACACTAGAGTCATTGCATGTGTGTTCTTTTCCACAAACCACACATGGATCCACTAGACTCATTGCATGTGTGTTCTTTTCCACAAACAACTTATGGATCAACCAGTGGTCATTGCATGTGTGTTCTTTTCACAAACCACATGTGGACCCACTAGAGTCATTGCATGTGTGTTCTTATACACAAACTAGCACTAGAGTCATTGCATGTGTGTTCTATCCACAAACCACACATGGATCCACCACTGTCATTGCATGTGTGTTCTTTCCACAAACCACACATGGATCAACCACTAGAGTCATTGCATGTGTGTTCTTATCACAAACCACATATGGATCAATCAGTGGTCATTGTATGTGTGTTCTTTTCCATAAACCACTTATGGATCCATTACAGTCATTGCATGTGTGTTATTTCCACAAACCACACATGGATCAACCACTAGAGTCATTGCATGTGTGTTATTTCCACAAACCACACATGGATCAACCACTAGAGTCATTGCATGTGTGTGTTGTTTTCCACAAACAACACATGGATCCACCACTAGAGTCATTGCACGTTTGTTCTTATACTAAAACCAACACTAGAGTCAGTGCATGTGTGTTCTTTCCACAAACCACACATGGATCAACCAGTGGTCATTGCATGTGTGTTCTTTTCCACAAACCACGCATGGATCCACCAGTGGTCATTGCATGTGTGTTCTTTCCACAAACCACATGTGGACACACTAGAGTCATTGCATGTGTGTTATTTCCACAAACCACACATGGATCAACCACTAGAGTCATTGCATGTGTGTTATTTCCACTAACCACAAATGGATCAACCACTAGAGTCATTGCATATGTGTTCTTTCCACAAACCACACATGGATCAACCACTAGAGTCATTTCATGTGTGTTCTTATACTAAAACAAACACTAGAGTCATTGCATATGTGTTCTTTTCACAAACCACACATGGATCAACCACTAGAGTCATTGCATGTGTTTTATTTCCACAAACCACACATGTATCAACCAATGGTCATTGCATTAGTGTTCTTTTCCACAAACCACACATGGATCCACCAGTGGTCATTGCATGTGTGTTCTTTCCACAAACCACATATGGATCAACCAGAGTCATTGCATGTGTGTTCTTTCCACAAACCACATATGGATAAACCACTAGAGTCATTACATGGTTGTTCTTATACTAAAACCACAAACCAACACTAGAGTCATTGCATGTGTGTTCTTTTCCACAAACCACACATGGATCCACTAGACTCATTGCATGTGTGTTCTTTTCCACAAACAACTTATGGATCAACCAGTGGTCATTGCATGTGTGTTCTTTTCACAAATCACATGTGGACCCACTTGAGTCATTGTATGTGAGTTCTTATACTAAAACTAGCACTAAGTCATTGCATGTGTGTTCTTATACACAAACTAGCACTAGAGTCATTCATGTGTGTTCTATCCACAAACCACACATGGATTAACCACTAGAGGTATTGCGTGTGTGTTCTTTCCACAAACCACATATGGATCAACCAGTGGTCATTGCATGTGTGTTCTTTTCCATAAACCACTTATGGATCCATTACAGTCATTGCATGTGTGTTATTTCCACAAACCACACATGGATCAACCACTAGAGTCATTGCATGTGTTTTATTTCCACAAACCACACATGGATCAACCACTAGAGTCATTGCATGTGTGTTCTTTTCCACAAACCACACATGGATCCACTAGACTCATTGCATGTGTGTTCTTTTCCACAAACAACTTATGGATCAACCAGTGGTCATGGCATGTGTGTTCTTTTCACAAACCACATATGGACCCACTTGAGTCATTGTATGTGATTTCTTATACTAAAACTAGCACTAAGTCATTGCATTTGTGTTCTTATACACAAACTAGCACTAGAGTCATTCATGTGTGTTCTATCCACAAACCACACATGGATCAACCGCTAGAGTTATTGCGTGTGTGTTCTTTCCACAAACCACATATGGATCAACCAGTGGTCATTGCATGTGTGTTCTTTTCCATAAACCACTTATGGATCCATTACAGTCATTGCATGTGTGTTATTTCCACAAACCACACATGGATCAACCACTAGAGTCATTGCATGTATTTTATTTCCACAAACCACACATGGATCAACCACTAGAGTCATTGCATATGTGTTATTTCCACAAACCACACATGGATCAACCACTAGAGTCATTGCGTGTGTGTTCTTTCCACAAACCACACATGGATCAACCACTAGAGTCATTGCATGTTTGTTCTTATACTAAAACCACAAACCAACACTAGAGTCATTGCATGTGTGTTCTTTTCCACAAACCACACATGGATCCACTAGACTCATTGCATGTGTGTTCTTTTCCACAAACAACTTATGGATCAACCAGTGGTCATTGCATGTGTGTTCTTTTCACAAACCACATGTGGACCCACTAGAGTCATTGCATGTGTGTTCTTATACACAAACTAGCACTAGAGTCATTGCATGTGTGTTCTATCCACAAACCACACATGGATCCACCACTGTCATTGCATGTGTGTTCTTTCCACAAACCACACATGGATCAACCACTAGAGTCATTGCATGTGTGTTCTTATCACAAACGACATATGGATCAATTAGTGGTCATTGTATGTGTGTTCTTTTCCATAAACCACTTATGGATCCATTACAGTCATTGCATGTGTGTTATTTCCACAAACCACACATGGATCAACCACTAGAGTCATTGCATGTGTGTTATTTCCACAAACCACACATGGATCAACCACTAGAGTCATTGCATGTGTGTGTTGTTTTCCACAAACAACACATGGATCCACCACTAGAGTCATTGCACGTTTGTTCTTATACTAAAACCAACACTAGAGTCAGTGCATGTGTGTTCTTTCCACAAACCACACATGGATCAACCAGTGGTCATTGCATGTGTGTTCTTTTCCACAAACCACGCATGGATCCACCAGTGGTCATTGCATGTGTGTTCTTTCCACAAACCACATGTGGACACACTAGAGTCATTGCATGTGTGTTATTTCCACAAACCACACATGGATCAACCACTAGAGTCATTGCATGTGTGTTATTTCCACTAACCACAAATGGATCAACCACTAGAGTCATTGCATATGTGTTCTTTCCACAAACCACACATGGATCAACCACTAGAGTCATTTCATGTGTGTTCTTATACTAAAACAAACACTAGAGTCATTGCATATGTGTTCTTTTCACAAACCACACATGGATCAACCACTAGAGTCATTGCATGTGTTTTATTTCCACAAACCACACATGTATCAACCAATGGTCATTGCATTAGTGTTCTTTTCCACAAACCACACATGGATCCACCAGTGGTCATTGCATGTGTGTTCTTTCCACAAACCACATATGGATCAACCAGAGTCATTGCATGTGTGTTCTTTCCACAAACCACATATGGATAAACCACTAGAGTCATTACATGGTTGTTCTTATACTAAAACCACAAACCAACACTAGAGTCATTGCATGTGTGTTCTTTTCCACAAACCACACATGGATCCACTAGACTCATTGCATGTGTGTTCTTTTCCACAAACAACTTATGGATCAACCAGTGGTCATTGCATGTGTGTTCTTTTCACAAATCACATGTGGACCCACTTGAGTCATTGTATGTGAGTTCTTATACTAAAACTAGCGCTAAGTCATTGCATGTGTGTTCTTATACACAAACTAGCACTAGAGTCATTCATGTGTGTTCTATCCACAAACCACACATGGATTAACCACTAGAGTTATTGCGTGTGTGTTCTTTCCACAAACCACATATGGATCAACCAGTGGTCATTGCATGTGTGTTCTTTTCCATAAACCACTTATGGATCCATTACAGTCATTGCATGTGTGTTATTTCCACAAACCACACATGGATTAACCACTAGAGTCATTGCATGTGTTTTATTTCCACAAACCACACATGGATCAACCACTAGAGTCATTGCATATGTGTTATTTCCACAAACCACACATGGATCAACCACTAGAGTCATTGCATGTGTGTTCTTTCCACAAACCACACATGGATCAACCACTAGAGTCATTGCATGTTTGTTCTTATACTAAAATCACAAACCAACACTAGAGTCATTGCATGTGTGTTCTTTTCCACAAACCACACATGGATCCACTAGACTCATTGCATGTGTGTTCTTTTCCACAAACAACTTATGGATCAACCAGTGGTCATTGCATGTGTGTTCTTTTCACAAACAACATGTGGACCCACTAGAGTCATTCCATGTGTGTTCTTATACACAAACTAGCACTAGCGTCATTGCATGTGTGTTCTATCCACAAACCACACATGGATCCACCACTGTCATTGCATGTGTGTTCTTTCCACAAACCACACATGGATCAACCACTAGAGTCATTGCATGTGTGTTCTTATCACAAACCACATATGGATCAATCAGTGGTATTGTATGTGTGTTCTTTTCCATAAACCACTTATGGATCCATTACAGTCATTGCATGTGTGTTATTTCCACAAACCACATATGGATCAACCAGAGTCATTGCATGTGTGTTATTTCCACAAACCACATATGTATCAACCACTAGAGTCATTACATGGTTGTTCTTATACTAAAACCACAAACCAACACTAGAGTCATTGCATGTGTGTTGTTTTCCACAAACCACACATGGATCCACTAGACCCATTGCATGTGTGTTCTTTTCCACAAACAACTTATGGATCAACCAGTGGTCATTGCATGTGTGTTCTTTTCACAAACCACATGTGGACCCACTTGAGTCATTGTATGTGAGTTCTTATACTAAAACTAGCACTAAGTCATTGCATGTGTGTTCTTATACACAAACTAGCACTAGAGTCATTCATGTGTGTTCTATCCACAAACCACACATGGATTAACCACTAGAGTTATTGCGTGTGTGTTCTTTCCACAAACCACATATGGATCAACCAGTGGTCATTGCATGTGTGTTCTTTTCCATAAACCACTTATGGATCCATTACAGTCATTGCATGTGTGTTATTTCCACAAACCACACATGGATCAACCACTAGAGTCATTGCATGTGTTTTATTTCCACAAACCACACATGGATCAACCACTAGAGTCATTGCATATGTGTTATTTCCACAAACCACACATGGATCAACCACTAGAGTCATTGCATGTGTGTTCTTTCCACAAACCACACATGGATCAACCACTAGAGTCATTGCATGTTTGTTCTTATACTAAAATCACAAACCAACACTAGAGTCATTGCATGTGTGTTCTTTTCCACAAACCACACATGGATCCACTAGACTCATTGCATGTGTGTTCTTTTCCACAAACCACACATGGATCAACCACTAGAGTCATTGCATGTGTGTTATTTCCACAAACCACATATGGATCAACCACTAGAGTCATTGCATGTGTGTTATTTCCACAAACCACACATGGATCAACCACTAGAGTCATTGCATATGTATTACTTCCACAAACCACACATGGATCAACCACTAGAGTCATTGCATGTGTGTTATTTCCACAAACCACACATGGATCAACCAATGGTCATTGCATGTGTGTTCTTTTCCACAAACCACACATGGATCCACCAGTGGTCATTGCATGTGTGTTGTTTCCACAAACCACATATGGATCAACTAGAGTCATGGCATGTGTGTTCTTTCCACAAACCACATATGGATCAACCACTAGAGTCATTACATGTTTGTTCTTATACTAAAACCACAAACAAGTACTAGAGTCATTGCATGTGTGTTCTTTTCCAGAAACCACACATGGATACACTAGACTGATTGCATGTGTGTCCTTTTCTAGAAACAAATTATGGATCCACCAGTGGTCATTGCATGTGTGTTCTTTCCATAAACCACATGTCGACCCACTAGAGTCATTGCATCTGTGTTATTTCCACAAACCACACATGGATCAACCACTAGAGTCATTGCATGTGTGTTATTTCCACAAACCACACATGGATCAACCACTAGAGTCATTGCATCTGTGTTATTTCCACAAACCACACATCGATCAACCACTAGAGTCATTGGATGTGTGTTCTTATACTAAAACCAACACTAGAGTCATTGCATGTGTATTCTTTTCACAAACCACACATGGATCAACCACTAGAGTCATTGCATGTGTTTTATTTCCACAAACCACACATGTATCAACCAATGGTCATTGCATGTGTGTAATTTCCACAAACCACACATGCATCAACAAGTGGTCATTGCATGTGTGTTCTTTTCCACAAACCACACATGGATCCACCAGTGGTCATTGCATGTGTGTTCTTTCCACAAACCACATATGGATCCACTAGAGTCATTGCATGTGTGTTATTTCCACAAACCACACACGGATCAAGCACTAGAGTCATTGCATGTGTGTTATTTCCACAAACCACACATGGATCAACCACTAGAGTCATTGCATGTGTGTTATTTCCACAAACCACACATGGATCAACCACTAGAGTCATTGCATGTGTGTTCTTATACTAAAACCAACACTAGAGTCATTGCATGTGTGTTCTTTCCACAAACCACACATGGATCAACCAGTGGTCATTGCATGTGTGTTCTTTTCCACAAACCACACATGGATCCACCAGTGGTCATTACATGTGTGTTCTTTCCACAAACCACATATGGATCAACCAGAGTCATTGCATGTGTGTTCTTTCCACAAACCACAAATGGATCAACCAATAGAAGAATTGCATGTTTGTTCTTATACGAAAAAGACAAACCGGCACTAGAGTCATTGCATGTGTGTTCTTTTCCACAAACCACACATGGATCCACTAGACTCATTGCATCTGTGTTCTTTTCCACAAACAACTTATGGATCAACCAGTGGTCATTGCATGTGTGTTCTTTCCCCAAACCACATGTGGACCCACTAGAGTCATTTCATGTGTGTTATTATACTAAAACTAGCACTAGAGTCATTGCATGTGTGTTCTATCCACAAACCACACATGGATCCACCACTATCATTGCATGTGTGTTCTTTTCACAAAACACACATGGATCAACCACTAGAGTTATTGCATGTGTGTTCTTTTCCATAAACCACTTATGGATCCATTACACTCATTGCATGTGTGTTATTTCCATAAACCACTTATGGATCCATTACACTCATTGCATGTGTGTTATTTCCACAAACCGCACATGGATCAACCACTAGAGTCATTGCATGTGTTTTATTTCCACAAACCACACATGGATCAACCACTAGAGTCATTGCATATGTGTTATTTCCGCAAACCACACATGGATCAACCACTAGAGTCATTGCATGTGTCTTCTTTCCACAAACCACACATGGATCAACCACTAGAGTCATTGCATGTTTGTTCTTATACTAAAATCACAAACCAACACTAGAGTCATTGCATGTGTGTTCTTTTCCACAAACCACACATGGATCCACTAGACTCATTGCATGTGTGTTCTTTTCCACAAACCACACATGGATCAACCACTAGAGTCATTGCATGTGTGTTATTTCCACAAACCACACATGGATCAACCACTAGAGTCATTGCATGTGTGTTATTTCCACAAACCACACATGGATCAACCACTAGAGTCATTGCATCTGTATTATTTCCACAAACCACACATGGATCAACCACTAGAGTCATTGCATGTGTGTTATTTCCACAAACCACACATGGATCAACCAATGGTCATTGCATGTGTGTTCTTTTCCACAAACCACACATGGATCCACCAGTGGTCATTGCATGTGTGTTGTTTCCACAAACCACATATGGATCAACTAGAGTCATGGCATGTGTGTTCTTTCCACAAACCACATATGGATCAACCACTAGAGTCATTACATGTTTGTTCTTATACTAAAACCACAAACAAGTACTAGAGTCATTACATGTGTGTTCTTTTCCAGAAACCACACATGGATACACTAGACTGATTGCATGTGTGTCCTTTTCTAGAAACAAATTATGGATCCACCAGTGGTCATTGCATGTGTGTTCTTTCCCTAAACCACATGTCGACCCACTAGAGTCATTGCATGTGTGTTATTTCCACAAACCACACATGGATCAACCACTAGAGTCATTGCATGTGTGTTATTTCCACAAACCACACATGGATCAACCACTAGAGTCATTGCATCTGTGTTATTTCCACAAACCACACATCGATCAACCACTAGAGTCATTGGATGTGTGTTCTTATACTAAAACCAACACTAGAGTCATTGCATGTGTGTTCTTTTCACAAACCACACATGGATCAACCACTAGAGTCATTGCATGTGTTTTATTTCCCCAAACCACACATGTATCAACCAATGGTCATTGCATGTGTGTAATTTCCACAAACCACACATGCATCAACAAGTGGTCATTGCATGTGTGTTCTTTTCCACAAACCACACATGGATCCACCAGTGGTCATTGCATGTGTGTTCTTTCCACAAACCACATATGGATCCACTAGAGTCATTGCATGTGTGTTATTTCCACAAACCACACACGGATCAAGCACTAGAGTCATTGCATGTGTGTTATTTCCACAAACCACACATGGATCAACCACTAGAGTCATTGCATGTGTGTTATTTCCACAAACCACACATGGATCAACCACTAGAGTCATTGCATGTGTGTTCTTATACTAAAACCAACACTAGAGTCATTGCATGTGTGTTCTTTCCACAAACCACACATGGATCAACCAGTGGTCATTGCATGTGTGTTCTTTTCCACAAACCACACATGGATCCACAAGTGGTCATTGCATGTGTGTTCTTTCCACAAACCACATATGGATCAACCAGAGTCATTGCATGTGTGTTCTTTCCACAAACCACAAATGGATCAACCAATAGAAGAATTGCATGTTTGTTCTTATACGAAAAAGACAAACCGGCACTAGAGTCATTGCATGTGTGTTCTTTTCCACAAACCACACATGGATCCACTAGACTCATTGCATCTGTGTTCTTTTCCACAAACAACTTATGGATCAACCAGTGGTCATTGCATGTGTGTTCTTTCCCCAAACCACATGTGGACCCACTAGAGTCATTTCATGTGTGTTATTATACTAAAACTAGCACTAGAGTCATTGCATGTGTGTTCTATCCACAAACCACACATGGATCCACCACTATCATTGCATGTGTGTTCTTTTCACAAAACACACATGGATCAACCACTAGAGTTATTGCATGTGTGTTCTTTTCCATAAACCACTTATGGATCCATCACACTCATTGCATGTGTGTTATTTCCATAAACCACACATGGATCAACCACTAGAGTAATTGCATGTGTGTTATTTCCACAAACCACACATGGATCAAACACTAGAGTCATTGCATATGTGTTATTTCCACAAACCACACATGGATCAACCACTAGAGTCATTGCATGTGCCTTCTTTCCACAAACAACACATGGATTAACCACTAGAGTCATTGCATGTTTGTTCTTATACTAAAACCACAAACCAGCACTAGAGTCATTGCATGTGTGTTCTTTTCCACAAACCACACATGGATCCACTAGACTCATTGCATGTGTGTTCTTTTCCAGAAACAACTTATGGATCCACCAGTGGTCATTGCATGTGTGTTCTTTCCACAAACCACATGTGGACCCACTAGAGTCATTGCATGTGTGTTATTTCCACAAACAACACATGGATCAACCACTAGAGTCATTGCATGTGTGTTATTTCCACTAACCACACATGGATCAACCACTAGAGTCATTGCATATGTGTTATTTCCACAAACCACACATGGATCAACCACTAGAGTCATTTCATGTGTGTTCTTATACTAAAACCAACACTAGAGTCATTGCATGTGTGTTCTTTTCACAAACCACACATGGATCAACCACTAGAGTCATTGCATGTGTTTTATTTCCACAAACCACACATGTATCAACCAATGGTCATTGCATTAGTGTTCTTTTCCACAAACCACACATGGATCCGCAAGTGGTCATTGCATGTGTGTTCTTTCCACAAACCACATATGGATCAACCAGAGTCATTGCATGTGTGTTCTTTCCACAAACCACATATGGATCAACCACTAGAGTCATTACATGGTTGTTCTTATACTAAAACCACAAACCAACACTAGAGTCATTGCATGTGTGTTATTTTCCACAAACCACACATGGATCCACTAGACTCATTGCATGTGTGCTCTTTTCCACAAACAACTTATGGATCAACCAGTGGTCATTGCATGTGTGTTCTTTTCACAAACACATGTGGACCCACTTGAGTCATTGTATGTGAGTTCTTATACTAAAACTAGCACTAAGTCATTGCATGTGTGTTCTTATACACAAACATGCACTAGAGTCATTCATGTGTGTTATATCCACAAACCACACATGGATTAACCACTAGAGTTATTGCGTGTGTGTTCTTTCCACAAACCACATATGGATCAACCAGTGGTCATTGCATGTGTGTTCTTTTCCATAAACCACTTATGGATCCATTACAGTCATTGCATGTGTGTTATTTCCACAAACCACTTATGGATCAACCACTAGAGTCATTGCATGTGTTTTATTTCCACAAACCACACATGGATCAACCACTAGAGTCATTGCATATGTGTTATTTCCACAAACCACACATGGATCAACCACTAGAGTCATTGCATGTGTTTTCTTTCCACAAACCACACATGAATCAACCACTAGAGTCATTGCATGTTTGTTCTTATACTAAAATCACAAACCAACACTAGAGTCATTGCATGTGTGTTCTTTTCCACAAACCACACATGGATCCACTAGACTCATTGCATGTGTGTTCTTTTCCACAAACAACTTATGGATCAACCAGTGGTCATTGCATGTGTGTTCTTTTCACAAACCACATGTGGACCCACTAGAGTCATTCCATGTGTGTTCTTATACACAAACTAGCACTAGCGTCATTGCATGTGTGTTCTATCCACAAACCACACATGGATCCACCACTGTCATTGCATGTGTGTTCTTTCCACAAACCACACATGGATCAACCACTAGAGTCATTGCATGTGTGTTCTTATCACAAACCACATATGGATCAATCAGTGGTCATTGTATGTGTGTTCTTTTCCATAAACCACTTATGGATCCATTACATTCATTGCATGTGTGTTATTTCCACAAACCACAGATGGATCAACCACTAGAGTCATTGCATGTGTGTGTTGTTTTCCACAAACCACACATGGATCCACCACTAGAGTCATTGCATGTTTGTTCTTATACTAAAACCAACACTAGAGTCATTGCATGTGTGTTCTTTCCACAAACCACACATGGATCAACCAATGGTCATTGCATGTGTGTTCTTTTCCACAAACCACACATGGATCCACCAGTGGTCATTGCATGTGTGTTCTTTCCACAAACCACATATGGATCAACCAGAGTCATTGCATGTGTGTTCTTTCCACAAACCACACATGGATCAACTACTAGAGTCATTGAATGTTTGTTCTGATACCAAAACCACAAACCAGCACTAGAGTCATTGCATGTGTGTTCTTTTCCACAAACCACACATGGATTCACTAGACTCATTGCATGTGTGTTCTTTTCCACAAACAACTTATGGATCAACCAGTGGTCATTGCATGTGTGTTCTTTTCACAAACCACATGTGGACACACTAGAGTCATTGCATGTGTGTTATTATACTAAAACTAGCACTAGAGTCATTGCATGTGTGTTCTATCCACAAACCACACATGGATCCACCACTGTCATTGCATGTGTGTTCTTTTCACAAACCACACATGGATCAACCACTAGAGTTATTGCATGTGTGTTCTTTCCACAAACCACATATGGATCAACCAGTGGTCATTGCATGTGTGTTCTTTTCCATAAACCACTTATGGATCCATTACACTCATTGCATGTGTGTTATTTCCATAAACCACACATGGATCAACCACTAGAGTCATTGCATGTGTGTTATTTCCACAAACCACACATGGATCAACCACTAGAGTCATTGCATGTGTGTTATTTCCACAAACCACACATGGATCAACCACTAGAGTCATTGCATATGTGTTATTTCCACAAACCACACATGGATCAACCACTAGAGTCACTGCATGTGTCTTCTATCCACAAACAACACATGGATTAACCACTAGAGTCATTGCATGTTTGTTCTTATACTAAAACCACAAAGCAGCACTAGAGTCATTGCATGTGTGTGTTCTTTTCCACAAACCACACATGGATCCACTAGACTCATTGCATGTGTGTTCTTTTCCAGAAACAACTTATGGATCCACCAGTGGTCATTGCATGTGTGTTCTTTCCACAAACCACATGTGGACCCACTAGAGTCATTGCATGTGTGTTATTTCCACAAACCACACATGGATCAACAACTAGAGTCATTGCATGTGTGTTATTTCCACAAACCACACATGGATCAACCACTAGAGTCATTGCATCTGTGTTATTTCCACAAACCACACATGGATCAACCACTAGAGTCATTTCATGTGTGTTCTTATACTAAAACCAACACTAGAGTCATTGCATGTGTGTTCTTTTCACAAACCAAACATGGATCAACCACTAGAGTCATTGCATGTGTTTTATTTTCACAAACCACACATGTATCAACCAATGGTCATTGCATGTGTTTTCTTTTCCACAAACCACACATGGATCCACCAGTGGTCATTGCATGTGTGTTCTTTCCACAAACCACATATGGATCAACCAGAGTCATTGCATGTGTGTTCTTTCCACAAACCACATATGGATCAACCACTAGAGTCATTACATGTTTGTTCTTATACTAAAACCACAAACCAACACTAGAGTCATTGCATGTGTGTTCTTTTCCACAAACCACACATGGATCCACTAGACTCATTGCATGTGTGTTCTTTTCCACAAACAACTTATGGATCAACCAGTGGTCATGGCATGTGTGTTCTTTTCACAAACCACATATGGACCCACTTGAGTCATTGTATGTGATTTCTTATACTAAAACTAGCACTAAGTCATTGCATGTGTGTTCTTATACACAAACTAGCACTAGAGTCATTCATGTGTGTTCTATCCACAAACCACACATGGATCAACCGCTAGAGTTATTGCGTGTGTGTTCTTTCCACAAACCACATATGGATCAACCAGTGGTCATTGCATGTGTGTTCTTTTCCATAAACCACTTATGGATCCATTACAGTCATTGCATGTGTGTTATTTCCACAAACCACACATGGATCAACCACTAGAGTCATTGCATGTATTTTATTTCCACAAACCACACATGGATCAACCACTAGAGTCATTGCATATGTGTTATTTCCACAAACCACACATGGATCAACCACTAGAGTCATTGCGTGTGTGTTCTTTCCACAAACCACACATGGATCAACCACTAGAGTCATTGCATGTTTGTTCTTATACTAAAACCACAAACCAACACTAGAGTCATTGCATGTGTGTTCTTTTCCACAAACCACACATGGATCCACTAGACTCATTGCATGTGTGTTCTTTTCCACAAACAACTTATGGATCAACCAGTGGTCATTGCATGTGTGTTCTTTTCACAAACCACATGTGGACCCACTAGAGTCATTGCATGTGTGTTCTTATACACAAACTAGCACTAGAGTCATTGCATGTGTGTTCTATCCACAAACCACACATGGATCCACCACTGTCATTGCATGTGTGTTCTTTCCACAAACCACACATGGATCAACCACTAGAGTCATTGCATGTGTGTTCTTATCACAAACCACATATGGATCAATCAGTGGTCATTGTATGTGTGTTCTTTTCCATAAACCACTTATGGATCCATTACAGTCATTGCATGTGTGTTATTTCCACAAACCACACATGGATCAACCACTAGAGTCATTGCATGTGTGTTATTTCCACAAACCACACATGGATCAACCACTAGAGTCATTGCATGTGTGTGTTGTTTTCCACAAACAACACATGGATCCACCACTAGAGTCATTGCACGTTTGTTCTTATACTAAAACCAACACTAGAGTCAGTGCATGTGTGTTCTTTCCACAAACCACACATGGATCAACCAGTGGTCATTGCATGTGTGTTCTTTTCCACAAACCACGCATGGATCCACCAGTGGTCATTGCATGTGTGTTCTTTCCACAAACCACATGTGGACACACTAGAGTCATTGCATGTGTGTTATTTCCACAAACCACACATGGATCAACCACTAGAGTCATTGCATGTGTGTTATTTCCACTAACCACAAATGGATCAACCACTAGAGTCATTGCATATGTGTTCTTTCCACAAACCACACATGGATCAACCACTAGAGTCATTTCATGTGTGTTCTTATACTAAAACAAACACTAGAGTCATTGCATATGTGTTCTTTTCACAAACCACACATGGATCAACCACTAGAGTCATTGCATGTGTTTTATTTCCACAAACCACACATGTATCAACCAATGGTCATTGCATTAGTGTTCTTTTCCACAAACCACACATGGATCCACCAGTGGTCATTGCATGTGTGTTCTTTCCACAAACCACATATGGATCAACCAGAGTCATTGCATGTGTGTTCTTTCCACAAACCACATATGGATAAACCACTAGAGTCATTACATGGTTGTTCTTATACTAAAACCACAAACCAACACTAGAGTCATTGCATGTGTGTTCTTTTCCACAAACCACACATGGATCCACTAGACTCATTGCATGTGTGTTCTTTTCCACAAACAACTTATGGATCAACCAGTGGTCATTGCATGTGTGTTCTTTTCACAAATCACATGTGGACCCACTTGAGTCATTGTATGTGAGTTCTTATACTAAAACTAGCACTAAGTCATTGCATGTGTGTTCTTATACACAAACTAGCACTAGAGTCATTCATGTGTGTTCTATCCACAAACCACACATGGATTAACCACTAGAGTTATTGCGTGTGTGTTCTTTCCACAAACCACATATGGATCAACCAGTGGTCATTGCATGTGTGTTCTTTTCCATAAACCACTTATGGATCCATTACAGTCATTGCATGTGTGTTATTTCCACAAACCACACATGGATCAACCACTAGAGTCATTGCATGTGTTTTATTTCCACAAACCACACATGGATCAACCACTAGAGTCATTGCATGTGTGTTCTTTTCCACAAACCACACATGGATCCACTAGACTCATTGCATGTGTGTTCTTTTCCACAAACAACTTATGGATCAACCAGTGGTCATGGCATGTGTGTTCTTTTCACAAACCACATATGGACCCACTTGAGTCATTGTATGTGATTTCTTATACTAAAACTAGCACTAAGTCATTGCATTTG
Source organism: Avena sativa (assembly GCA_916181665.1). Taxonomy (NCBI): domain Eukaryota; kingdom Viridiplantae; phylum Streptophyta; class Magnoliopsida; order Poales; family Poaceae; genus Avena; species Avena sativa. The sequence continues at coordinate 63,475,298 of OV702287.1, read as the reverse complement.
TGTTCTTATACACAAACTAGCACTAGAGTCATTCATGTGTGTTCTATCCACAAACCACACATGGATCAACCGCTAGAGTTATTGCGTGTGTGTTCTTTCCACAAACCACATATGGATCAACCAGTGGTCATTGCATGTGTGTTCTTTTCCATAAACCACTTATGGATCCATTACAGTCATTGCATGTGTGTTATTTCCACAAACCACACATGGATCAACCACTAGAGTCATTGCATGTATTTTATTTCCACAAACCACACATGGATCAACCACTAGAGTCATTGCATATGTGTTATTTCCACAAACCACACATGGATCAACCACTAGAGTCATTGCGTGTGTGTTCTTTCCACAAACCACACATGGATCAACCACTAGAGTCATTGCATGTTTGTTCTTATACTAAAACCACAAACCAACACTAGAGTCATTGCATGTGTGTTCTTTTCCACAAACCACACATGGATCCACTAGACTCATTGCATGTGTGTTCTTTTCCACAAACAACTTATGGATCAACCAGTGGTCATTGCATGTGTGTTCTTTTCACAAACCACATGTGGACCCACTAGAGTCATTGCATGTGTGTTCTTATACACAAACTAGCACTAGAGTCATTGCATGTGTGTTCTATCCACAAACCACACATGGATCCACCACTGTCATTGCATGTGTGTTCTTTCCACAAACCACACATGGATCAACCACTAGAGTCATTGCATGTGTGTTCTTATCACAAACCACATATGGATCAATCAGTGGTCATTGTATGTGTGTTCTTTTCCATAAACCACTTATGGATCCATTACAGTCATTGCATGTGTGTTATTTCCACAAACCACACATGGATCAACCACTAGAGTCATTGCATGTGTGTTATTTCCACAAACCACACATGGATCAACCACTAGAGTCATTGCATGTGTGTGTTGTTTTCCACAAACAACACATGGATCCACCACTAGAGTCATTGCACGTTTGTTCTTATACTAAAACCAACACTAGAGTCAGTGCATGTGTGTTCTTTCCACAAACCACACATGGATCAACCAGTGGTCATTGCATGTGTGTTCTTTTCCACAAACCACGCATGGATCCACCAGTGGTCATTGCATGTGTGTTCTTTCCACAAACCACATGTGGACACACTAGAGTCATTGCATGTGTGTTATTTCCACAAACCACACATGGATCAACCACTAGAGTCATTGCATGTGTGTTATTTCCACTAACCACAAATGGATCAACCACTAGAGTCATTGCATATGTGTTCTTTCCACAAACCACACATGGATCAACCACTAGAGTCATTTCATGTGTGTTCTTATACTAAAACAAACACTAGAGTCATTGCATATGTGTTCTTTTCACAAACCACACATGGATCAACCACTAGAGTCATTGCATGTGTTTTATTTCCACAAACCACACATGTATCAACCAATGGTCATTGCATTAGTGTTCTTTTCCACAAACCACACATGGATCCACCAGTGGTCATTGCATGTGTGTTCTTTCCACAAACCACATATGGATCAACCAGAGTCATTGCATGTGTGTTCTTTCCACAAACCACATATGGATAAACCACTAGAGTCATTACATGGTTGTTCTTATACTAAAACCACAAACCAACACTAGAGTCATTGCATGTGTGTTCTTTTCCACAAACCACACATGGATCCACTAGACTCATTGCATGTGTGTTCTTTTCCACAAACAACTTATGGATCAACCAGTGGTCATTGCATGTGTGTTCTTTTCACAAATCACATGTGGACCCACTTGAGTCATTGTATGTGAGTTCTTATACTAAAACTAGCACTAAGTCATTGCATGTGTGTTCTTATACACAAACTAGCACTAGAGTCATTCATGTGTGTTCTATCCACAAACCACACATGGATTAACCACTAGAGTTATTGCGTGTGTGTTCTTTCCACAAACCACATATGGATCAACCAGTGGTCATTGCATGTGTGTTCTTTTCCATAAACCACTTATGGATCCATTACAGTCATTGCATGTGTGTTATTTCCACAAACCACACATGGATCAACCACTAGAGTCATTGCATGTGTTTTATTTCCACAAACCACACATGGATCAACCACTAGAGTCATTGCATGTGTGTTCTTTTCCACAAACCACACATGGATCCACTAGACTCATTGCATGTGTGTTCTTTTCCACAAACAACTTATGGATCAACCAGTGGTCATGGCATGTGTGTTCTTTTCACAAACCACATATGGACCCACTTGAGTCATTGTATGTGATTTCTTATACTAAAACTAGCACTAAGTCATTGCATTTGTGTTCTTATACACAAACTAGCAATAGAGTCATTCATGTGTGTTCTATCCACAAACCACACATGGATCAACCGCTAGAGTTATTGCGTGTGTGTTCTTTCCACAAACCACATATGGATCAACCAGTGGTCATTGCATGTGTGTTCTTTTCCATAAACCACTTATGGATCCATTACAGTCATTGCATGTGTGTTATTTCCACAAACCACACATGGATCAACCACTAGAGTCATTGCATGTATTTTATTTCCACAAACCACACATGGATCAACCACTAGAGTCATTGCATATGTGTTATTTCCACAAACCACACATGGATCAACCACTAGAGTCATTGCGTGTGTGTTCTTTCCACAAACCACACATGGATCAACCACTAGAGTCATTGCATGTTTGTTCTTATACTAAAACCACAAACCAACACTAGAGTCATTGCATGTGTGTTCTTTTCCACAAACCACACATGGATCCACTAGACTCATTGCATGTGTGTTCTTTTCCACAAACAACTTATGGATCAACCAGTGGTCATTGCATGTGTGTTCTTTTCACAAACCACATGTGGACCCACTAGAGTCATTGCATGTGTGTTCTTATACACAAACTAGCACTAGAGTCATTGCATGTGTGTTCTATCCACAAACCACACATGGATCCACCACTGTCATTGCATGTGTGTTCTTTCCACAAACCACACATGGATCAACCACTAGAGTCATTGCATGTGTGTTCTTATCACAAACCACATATGGATCAATCAGTGGTCATTGTATGTGTGTTCTTTTCCATAAACCACTTATGGATCCATTACAGTCATTGCATGTGTGTTATTTCCACAAACCACACATGGATCAACCACTAGAGTCATTGCATGTGTGTTATTTCCACAAACCACACATGGATCAACCACTAGAGTCATTGCATGTGTGTGTTGTTTTCCACAAACAACACATGGATCCACCACTAGAGTCATTGCACGTTTGTTCTTATACTAAAACCAACACTAGAGTCAGTGCATGTGTGTTCTTTCCACAAACCACACATGGATCAACCAGTGGTCATTGCATGTGTGTTCTTTTCCACAAACCACGCATGGATCCACCAGTAGTCATTGCATGTGTGTTCTTTCCACAAACCACATGTGGACACACTAGAGTCATTGCATGTGTGTTATTTCCACAAACCACACATGGATCAACCACTAGAGTCATTGCATGTGTGTTATTTCCACTAACCACAAATGGATCAACCACTAGAGTCATTGCATATGTGTTCTTTCCACAAACCACACATGGATCAACCACTAGAGTCATTTCATGTGTGTTCTTATACTAAAACAAACACTAGAGTCATTGCATATGTGTTCTTTTCACAAACCACACATGGATCAACCACTAGAGTCATTGCATGTGTTTTATTTCCACAAACCACACATGTATCAACCAATGGTCATTGCATTAGTGTTCTTTTCCACAAACCACACATGGATCCACCAGTGGTCATTGCATGTGTGTTCTTTCCACAAACCACATATGGATCAACCAGAGTCATTGCATGTGTGTTCTTTCCACAAACCACATATGGATAAACCACTAGAGTCATTACATGGTTGTTCTTATACTAAAACCACAAACCAACACTAGAGTCATTGCATGTGTGTTCTTTTCCACAAACCACACATGGATCCACTAGACTCATTGCATGTGTGTTCTTTTCCACAAACAACTTATGGATCAACCAGTGGTCATTGCATGTGTGTTCTTTTCACAAATCACATGTGGACCCACTTGAGTCATTGTATGTGAGTTCTTATACTAAAACTAGCGCTAAGTCATTGCATGTGTGTTCTTATACACAAACTAGCACTAGAGTCATTCATGTGTGTTCTATCCACAAACCACACATGGATTAACCACTAGAGTTATTGCGTGTGTGTTCTTTCCACAAACCACATATGGATCAACCAGTGGTCATTGCATGTGTGTTCTTTTCCATAAACCACTTATGGATCCATTACAGTCATTGCATGTGTGTTATTTCCACAAACCACACATGGATTAACCACTAGAGTCATTGCATGTGTTTTATTTCCACAAACCACACATGAATCAACCACTAGAGTCATTGCATATGTGTTATTTCCACAAACCACACATGGATCAACCACTAGAGTCATTGCATGTGTGTTCTTTCCACAAACCACAAATGGATCAACCACTAGAGTCATTGCATGTTTGTTCTTATACTAAAATCACAAACCAACACTAGAGTCATTGCATGTGTGTTCTTTTCCACAAACCACACATGGATCCACTAGACTCATTGCATGTGTGTTCTTTTCCACAAACAACTTATGGATCAACCAGTGGTCATTGCATGTGTGTTCTTTTCACAAACAACATGTGGACCCACTAGAGTCATTCCATGTGTGTTCTTATACACAAACTAGCACTAGCGTCATTGCATGTCTGTTCTATCCACAAACCACACATGGATCCACCACTGTCATTGCATGTGTGTTCTTTCCACAAACCACACATGGATCAACCACTAGAGTCATTGCATGTGTGTTCTTATCACAAACCACATATGGATCAATCAGTGGTCATTGTATGTGTGTTCTTTTCCATAAACCACTTATGGATCCATTACAGTCATTGCATGTGTGTTATTTCCACAAACCACACATGGATCAACCACTAGAGTCATTGCATATGTGTTATTTGCACAAACCACACATGTATCAACCACTAGAGTCATTGCATGTGTGTGTTGTTTTCCACAAACCACACATGGATCCACCACTAGAGTCATTGCATGTTTGTTCTTATACTAAAACCAACACTAAAGTCATTGCATGTGTGTTCTTTCCACAAACCACACATGGATCAACCAATGGTCATTGCATGTGTGTTCTTTTCCACAAACCACACATGGATCCACCAGTGGTCATTGCATGTGTGTTCTTTCCACAAACCACATATGGATCAACCAGAGTCATTGAATGTGTGTTCTTTCCACAAACCACACATGGATCAACCACTAGAGTCATTGAATGTTTGTTCTTATACCAAAACCACAAACCAGCACTAGAGTCATTGCATGTGTGTTCTTTTCCACAAACCACACATGGATCCACTAGACTCATTGCATGTGTGTTCTTTTCCACAAACAACTTATGGATCAACCAGTGGTCATTGCATGTGTGTTCTTTTCACAAACCACATGTGGACCCACTAGAGTCATTGCATGTGTGCTATTATACTAAAACTAGCACTAGAGTCATTGCATGTGTGTTCTATCCACAAACCACACATGGATCCACCACTGTCATTGCATGTGTGTTCTTTTCACAAACCACACATGGATCAACCACTAGAGTTATTGCATGTGTGTTCTTTCCACAAACCACATATGGATCAACCAGTGGTCAGTGCATGTGTGTTCTTTTCCATAAACCACTTATGGATCCATTACACTCATTGCATGTGTGTTATTTCCATAAACCACACATGGATCAACCACTAGAGTCATTGCATGTGTGTTATTTCCACAAACCACACATGGATCAACCACCAGAGTCATTGTATGTGTGTTATTTCCACAAACCACACATGGATCAACCACTAGAGTCATTGCATATGTGTTATTTCCACAAACCACACATGGATCAACCACTAGAGTCATTGCATGTGTCTTCTATCCACAAACAACACATGGATTAACCACTAGAGTCATTGCATGTTTGTTCTTATACTAAAACCACAAAGCAGCACTAGATTCATTGCATGTGTGTGTTCTTTTCCACAAACCACACATGGATCCACTAGACTCATTGCATGTGTGTTCTTTTCCAGAAACAACTTATGGATCCACCAGTGGTCATTGCATGTGTGTTCTTTCCACAAACCACATGTGGACCCACTAGAGTCATTGCATGTGTGTTATTTCCACAAACCACACATGGATCAACAACTAGAGTCATTGCATGTGTGTTATTTCCACAAACCACACATGGATCAACCACTAGAGTCATTGCATCTGTGTTATTTCCACAAACCACACATGGATCAACCACTAGAGTCATTTCATGTGTGTTCTTATACTAAAACCAACACTAGAGTCATTGCATGTGTGTTCTTTTCACAAACCACACATGGATCAACCACTAGAGTCATTGCATGTGTTTTATTTTCACAAACCACACATGTATCAACCAATGGTCATTGCATGTGTTTTCTTTTCCACAAACCACACATGGATCCACCAGTGGTCATTGCATGTGTGTTCTTTCCACAAACCACATATGGATCAACCAGAGTCATTGCATGTGTGTTCTTTCCACAAACCACATATGGATCAACCACTAGAGTCATTACATGTTTGTTCTTATACTAAAACCACAAACCAACACTAGATTCATTGCATGTGTGTTATTTTCCACAAACCACACATGGATCCACTAGACTCATTGCATGTGTGTTCTTTTCCACAAACAACTTATGGATCAACCAGTGGTCATTGCATGTGTGTTCTTTTCACAAACCACATGTGGACCCACTTGAGTCATTGTATGTGAGTTCTTATACTAAAACTAGCACTAAGTCATTGCATTTGTGTTCTTATACACAAACTAGCACTAGAGTCATTCATGTGTGTTCTATCCACAAACCACACATGGATCAACCGCTAGAGTTATTGCGTGTGTGTTCTTTCCACAAACCACATATGCATCAACCAGTGGTCATTGCATGTGTGTTCTTCTCCATAAACCACTTATGGATCCATTACAGTCATTGCATGTGTGTTATTTCCACAAACCACACATGGATCAACCACTAGAGTCATTGCATGTATTTTATTTCCACAAACCACACATGGATCAACCACTAGAGTCATTGCATATGTGTTATTTCCACAAACCACACATGGATCAACCACTAGAGTCATTGCGTGTGTGTTCTTTCCACAAACCACACATGGATCAACCACTAGAGTCATTGCATGTTTGTTCTTATACTAAAACCACAAACCAACACTAGAGTCATTGCATGTGTGTTCTTTTCCACAAACCACACATGGATCCACTAGACTCATTGCATGTGTGTTCTTTTCCACAAACAACTTATGGATCAACCAATGGTCATTGCATGTGTGTTCTTTTCACAAACCACATGTGGACCCACTAGAGTCATTGCATGTGTGTTCTTATACACAAACTAGCACTAGGGTCATTGCATGTGTGTTCTATCCACAAACCACACATGGATCCACCACTGTCATTGCATGTGTGTTCTTTCCACAAACCACACATGGATCAACCACTAGAGTCATTGCATGTGTGTTCTTATCACAAACCACATATGGATCAATCAGTGGTCATTGTATGTGTGTTCTTTTCCATAAACCACTTATGGATCCATTACAGTGATTGCATGTGTGTTATTTCCACAAACCACACATGGATCAACCAATAGAGTCATTGCATGTGTGTTATTTCCACAAACCACACATGGATCAACCACTAGAGTCATTGCATGTGTGTGTTGTTTTCCACAAACAACACATGGATCCACCACTAGAGTCATTGCATGTTTGTTCTTATACTAAAACCAACACTAGAGTCAGTGCATGTGTGTTCTTTCCACAAACCACACATGGATCAACCAGTGGTCATTGCATGTGTGTGCTTTTCCACAAACCACACATGGATCCACCAGTGGTCATTGCATGTGTGTTCTTTCCACAAACCACATATGGATCAACCAGAGTCATTGCATGTGTGTTCTTTCCACAAACAACACATGGATCAACCACTAGAGTCATTGAATGTTTGTTCTTATACCAAAACCACAAACCAGCACTAGAGTCATTGCATGTGTGTTCTTTTCCACAAACCACACATGGATCCACTAGACTCATTGCAGGTGTGTTCTTTTCCACAAACAACTTATGGATCAACCAGTGGTCATTGCATGTGTGTTCTTTTCACAAACCACATGTGGACCCACTAGAGTCATTGCATGTGTGTTCTTATACTAAAACTAGCACTAGAGTCATTGCATGTGTGTTCTATCCACAAACCACACATGGATCCACCACTGTCATTGCATGTGTGTTTTTCCACAAACCACACATGGATCAACCACTAGAGTCATTGCATGTGCGTTCTTTCCACAAACGACACATGGATCAACAATAGAGTCATTGCATGTGTGTTATTTCCACAAACCACACATGGGTCAACCACTAGAGTCGTTGCATGTGTGTTCTTATACTAAAACCAACATTAGATTCATTGCATGTGTGTTCTTTCCACAAACCACACACGGATCAACCACTAGAGTCATTGCATGTGTGTTCTTATACTAAAACCAACACTAGAGTCATTGCATGTGTGTTCTTTCCACAAACCACACATGGATCAACTAGTAGTCATTGCATGTGTCTTATTTTCCACAAACCACACATGGATCCACTAGTGGTCATAGCACTAGAGTCATTGCATGTGTGTTCTTTTCCACAAACCACATATGGATCCACTAGACTCATTGCATGTGTGTTCTTTTCCACAAACAACTTATGGATCAACCAGTGGTCATTGCATGTGTGTTCTTTTCACAAACTACATGTGGACCCACTAGAGTCATTGCATGTGTGTTATTATACTAAAACTAGCACTATAGTCATTGCATGTGTGTTCTTTTCCATAAACCACGTATGGATCCATTACAGTCATTGCATGTGTGTTATTTCCACAAACCACACATGGATAAACCACTAGAGTCATTGCATGTGTGTTATTTCCACAAACCACACATGGATCAACCACTAGAGTCATTACATGTGTGTGTTCTTTTCCACAAACCACACATGGATCCACCACTAGAGTCATTGCATGTGTGTTCTTATACTAAAACCAACACTAGAGTCATTGCATGTGTGTTCTTTCCACAAACCAGACATGGATCAACCAGTGGTCATTGCATGTTTGTTCTTTTCCACAAACCACATATGGATCAACCAGAGTCATTGCATGTGTGTTCTTTCCACAAACCATAGAAGGATCAACCACTAGAGTCATTGCATGTTTGTTCTTATACTAAAACCACAAACCAGCACTAGAGTCATTGCATGTGTGTTCTTTTCCACAAACCACACATGGATCCACTAGACTCATTGCATGTGTGTTCTTTTCCACAAACCACACATGGATCCACCAGTGGTCATTTCATGTGTGTTCTTTCGACAAACCACATATGGATCAACCAGAGTCATTGCATGTGTGTTCTTTCCACAAACCACACAAGGATCAACCACTAGAGTCATTGCATGTTTGTTCTTATACCAAAACCAGAAACCAGCACTAGAGTCATTGCATGTGTGTTCTTTTCCACAAACCACACATGGATCCACTAGACTCATTGCATGTGTGTTCTTTTCCACAAACAACTTATGGATCAACCAGTGGTCATTGTATGTGTGTTCTTTTCACAAACCACATGTGGACCCACTAGAGTCATTGCATGTATGTTCTTATACTGAAACTAGCACTAGAGTCATTGCATGTGTGTTCCATCCACAAACCATACATGGATCCACCACTGTCATTGCATGTGTGTTCTTTCCACAAACCACACATGGATCAACCACTAGAGTCATTGCATGTGTGTTCTTATCACAAACCACATATGGATCAACAAGTGGTCATTGAAGGTGTGTTCTTTTCCATAAACCACTTATGGATCCATTACAGTCATTCCATGTGTGTTATTTCCAGAAACAACACATGGATCAACCATTAGGGTAATTGCATGTGTGTTATTTAAACCACACATGGATCAACCACTAGAGTCATTGCATGTGTTTTATTTCCACAAACCACACATGGATCAACCACTAGAGTCATTGCATGTGTGTTCTTATACTAAAACCAACACTAGAGTCATTGCATGTGTGTTCTTTTCCACAAACCACACATGGATCCACCAGTGGTCATTGCATGTGTTTTTTTTCCACAAACCACACATGGATCCACCATTGGTCATTGCATGTGTGTTATTTCCACAAACCACATATGTATCAACCAAAGTCATTGCATGTGTGTTCTTTCCACAAACCACACATGGATCAACCACTAGAAGAATTGTATGTTTGTTCTTATACTGAAACCACAAACCAGCACTAAAGTCATTGCATCTGTGTTCTTTTCCACAAACCACACATGGATCCACTAGACTCATTGCATCTGTTTTCTTTTCCACAAAGAACTTATGGATCAACCAGTGGTCATTGCATGTGTGTTCTTTTCACAAACCACATGTGGACCCACTTGAGTCATTGTATGTGCGTTCTTATACTAAAACTAGCACTAAGTCATTGCATGTGTGTTCTATCCACAAACTACACATGGATCCACCACTATCATTGCATGTGTGTTCTTTTCACAAACCACACATGGATCAACCACTAGAGTTATTGCATGTGTGTTCTTTCCACAAACCACATATGAATCAACCAGTGGTCATTGCATGTGTGTTCTTTTTCATAAACTACTTATGGATCCATTACACTCATTGCATGTGTGTTATTTCCACAAACCACACATGGATCAACCACTAGAGTCATTGCATGTGTGTTATTTCCACAAACCACACATGGATCAACCACTAGAGTCATTGCATATGTGTTATTTCCACAAACCACACATGGATCAACCACTAGAGTCATTGCATGTGTGTTCTTTCCACAAACCACACATGGATCAACCACTAGAGTCATTGCATGTTTGTTCTTATACTAAAACCACAAACCAGCACTAGAGTCATTGCATGTGTGTTCTTTTCCACAAACCACACATGGATCCACTAGACTCACTGCATGTGTGTTCTTTTCCAGAAACAACTTATGGATCCACCAGTGGTCATTGCATGTGTGTTCTTTCCAAAAACCATAGGTGGTCCCGCTAGAGTCATTGCATGTGTGTTATTTCCACAAACCACACATGGATCAACCACTAGAGTCATTGCATGTGTGTTATTTCCACAAACCACACATGGATCAACCACTAGAGTCATTGCATATGTATTATTTCCACAAACCACACATGGATCAACCACTAGAGTCATTGCATGTGTGTTATTTCCACAAACCACACATGGATCAACCAATAGTCATTGCATGTGTGTTCTTTTCCACAAACCACACATGGATCTACCAGTGGTCATTGCATGTGTGTTGTTTCCACAAACCACATATGGATCAACTAGAGTCATGGCATGTGTGTTCTTTCCACAAACCACATATGGATCAACCACTAGAGTCATTACATGTTTGTTCTTATACTAAAACCACAAACCAGTACTAGAGTCATTGCATGTGTGTTCTTTTCCAGAAACCACACATGGATACACTAGACTGATTGCATGTGTGTCCTTTTCTAGAAACAACTTATGGATGCACCAGTGGTCATTGCATGTGTGTTCTTTCCATAAACCACATGTAGACCCACTAGAGTCATTACACGTGTGTTATTTCCACAAACCACACATGGATCAACCACTAGAGTCATTGCATGTGTGTTATTTCCACAAACCACACATGGGTCAACCACTAGAGTCATTATATATGTGTTATTTCGACAAACCACACATCGATCAACCACTAGAGTCATTGGATGTGTGTTCTTATACTAAAACCAACACTAGAGTCATTGCATGTGTGTTCTTTTCCACAAACCACACATGGATCCACTAGACTCATTGCATGTGTGTTCTTTTCCACAAACAACTTATGGATCAACCAGTGGTCATTGCATGTGTGTTCTTTTCACAAACCACATGTGGACCCACTAGAGTCATTCCATGTGTGTTCTTATACACAAACTAGCACTAGCGTCATTGCATGTGTGTTCTATCCACAAACCACACATGGATCCACCACTGTCATTGCATGTGTGTTCTTTCCACAAACCACACATGGATCAACCACTAGAGTCATTGCATGTGTGTTCTTATCACAAACCACATATGGATCAATCAGTGGTCATTGTATGTGTGTTCTTTTCCATAAACCACTTATGGATCCATTACATTCATTGCATGTGTGTTATTTCCACAAACCACACATGGATCAACCACTAGAGTCATTGCATGTGTGTTATTTCCACAAACCACACATGGATCAACCACTAGAGTCATTGCATGTGTGTGTTGTTTTCCACAAACCACACATGGATCCACCACTAGAGTCATTGCATGTTTGTTCTTATACTAAAACCAACACTAGAGTCATTGCATGTGTGTTCTTTCCACAAACCACACATGGATCAACCAATGGTCATTGCATGTGTGTTCTTTTCCACAAACCACACATGGATCCACCAGTGGTCATTGCATGTGTGTTCTTTCCACAAACCACATATGGATCAACCAGAGTCATTGCATGTGTGTTCTTTCCACAAACCACACATGGATCAACCACTAGAGTCATTGAATGTTTGTTCTTATACGAAAAGCACAAACCAGCACTAGAGTCATTGCATGTGTGTTCTTTTCCACAAACCACACATGGATTCACTAGACTCATTGCATGTGTGTTCTTTTCCACAAACAACTTATGGATCAACCGGTGGTCATTGCATGTGTGTTCTTTTCACAAACCACATGTGGACACACTAGAGTCATTGCATGTGTGTTATTATACTAAAACTAGCACTAGAGTCATTGCATGTGTGTTCTATCCACAAACCACACATGGATACACCACTGTCATTGCATGTGTGTTCTTTTCACAAACCACACATGGATCAACCACTAGAGTTATTGCATGTGTGTTCTTTCCACAAACCACATATGGATCAACCAGTGGTCATTGCATGTGTGTTCTTTTCCATAAACCACTTATGGATCCATTAAACTCATTGCATGTGTGTTATTTCCATAAACCACACATGGATCAACCACTAGAGTCATTGCATATGTGTTATTTCCACAAACCACACATGGATCAACCACTAGAGTCATTGCATGTGTCTTCTTTCCATAAACCACACATGGATCAACCACTAGAGTCATTGCATGTGTGTTCTTTCCACAAACCACAAATGGATCAACCACTAGAGTCATTGCATGTTTGTTCTTATACTAAAATCACAAACCAACACTAGAGTCATTGCATGTGTGTTCTTTTCCACAAACCACACATGGATCCACTAGACTCATTGCATGTGTGTTCTTTTCCACAAACAACTTATGGATCAACCAGTGGTCATTGCATGTGTGTTCTTTTCACAAACAACATGTGGACCCACTAGAGTCATTCCATGTGTGTTCTTATACACAAACTAGCACTAGCGTCATTGCATGTCTGTTCTATCCACAAACCACACATGGATCCACCACTGTCATTGCATGTGTGTTCTTTCCACAAACCACACATGGATCAACCACTAGAGTCATTGCATGTGTGTTCTTATCACAAACCACATATGGATCAATCAGTGGTCATTGTATGTGTGTTCTTTTCCATAAACCACTTATGGATCCATTACAGTCATTGCATGTGTGTTATTTCCACAAACCACACATGGATCAACCACTAGAGTCATTGCATATGTGTTATTTGCACAAACCACACATGTATCAACCACTAGAGTCATTGCATGTGTGTGTTGTTTTCCACAAACCACACATGGATCCACCACTAGAGTCATTGCATGTTTGTTCTTATACTAAAACCAACACTAAAGTCATTGCATGTGTGTTCTTTCCACAAACCACACATGGATCAACCAATGGTCATTGCATGTGTGTTCTTTTCCACAAACCACACATGGATCCACCAGTGGTCATTGCATGTGTGTTCTTTCCACAAACCACATATGGATCAACCAGAGTCATTGAATGTGTGTTCTTTCCACAAACCACACATGGATCAACCACTAGAGTCATTGAATGTTTGTTCTTATACCAAAACCACAAACCAGCACTAGAGTCATTGCATGTGTGTTCTTTTCCACAAACCACACATGGATCCACTAGACTCATTGCATGTGTGTTCTTTTCCACAAACAACTTATGGATCAACCAGTGGTCATTGCATGTGTGTTCTTTTCACAAACCACATGTGGACCCACTAGAGTCATTGCATGTGTGCTATTATACTAAAACTAGCACTAGAGTCATTGCATGTGTGTTCTATCCACAAACCACACATGGATCCACCACTGTCATTGCATGTGTGTTCTTTTCACAAACCACACATGGATCAACCACTAGAGTTATTGCATGTGTGTTCTTTCCACAAACCACATATGGATCAACCAGTGGTCAGTGCATGTGTGTTCTTTTCCATAAACCACTTATGGATCCATTACACTCATTGCATGTGTGTTATTTCCATAAACCACACATGGATCAACCACTAGAGTCATTGCATGTGTGTTATTTCCACAAACCACACATGGATCAACCACCAGAGTCATTGTATGTGTGTTATTTCCACAAACCACACATGGATCAACCACTAGAGTCATTGCATATGTGTTATTTCCACAAACCACACATGGATCAACCACTAGAGTCATTGCATGTGTCTTCTATCCACAAACAACACATGGATTAACCACTAGAGTCATTGCATGTTTGTTCTTATACTAAAACCACAAAGCAGCACTAGATTCATTGCATGTGTGTGTTCTTTTCCACAAACCACACATGGATCCACTAGACTCATTGCATGTGTGTTCTTTTCCAGAAACAACTTATGGATCCACCAGTGGTCATTGCATGTGTGTTCTTTCCACAAACCACATGTGGACCCACTAGAGTCATTGCATGTGTGTTATTTCCACAAACCACACATGGATCAACAACTAGAGTCATTGCATGTGTGTTATTTCCACAAACCACACATGGATCAACCACTAGAGTCATTGCATCTGTGTTATTTCCACAAACCACACATGGATCAACCACTAGAGTCATTTCATGTGTGTTCTTATACTAAAACCAACACTAGAGTCATTGCATGTGTGTTCTTTTCACAAACCACACATGGATCAACCACTAGAGTCATTGCATGTGTTTTATTTTCACAAACCACACATGTATCAACCAATGGTCATTGCATGTGTTTTCTTTTCCACAAACCACACATGGATCCACCAGTGGTCATTGCATGTGTGTTCTTTCCACAAACCACATATGGATCAACCAGAGTCATTGCATGTGTGTTCTTTCCACAAACCACATATGGATCAACCACTAGAGTCATTACATGTTTGTTCTTATACTAAAACCACAAACCAACACTAGATTCATTGCATGTGTGTTATTTTCCACAAACCACACATGGATCCACTAGACTCATTGCATGTGTGTTCTTTTCCACAAACAACTTATGGATCAACCAGTGGTCATTGCATGTGTGTTCTTTTCACAAACCACATGTGGACCCACTTGAGTCATTGTATGTGAGTTCTTATACTAAAACTAGCACTAAGTCATTGCATTTGTGTTCTTATACACAAACTAGCACTAGAGTCATTCATGTGTGTTCTATCCACAAACCACACATGGATCAACCGCTAGAGTTATTGCGTGTGTGTTCTTTCCACAAACCACATATGCATCAACCAGTGGTCATTGCATGTGTGTTCTTCTCCATAAACCACTTATGGATCCATTACAGTCATTGCATGTGTGTTATTTCCACAAACCACACATGGATCAACCACTAGAGTCATTGCATGTATTTTATTTCCACAAACCACACATGGATCAACCACTAGAGTCATTGCATATGTGTTATTTCCACAAACCACACATGGATCAACCACTAGAGTCATTGCGTGTGTGTTCTTTCCACAAACCACACATGGATCAACCACTAGAGTCATTGCATGTTTGTTCTTATACTAAAACCACAAACCAACACTAGAGTCATTGCATGTGTGTTCTTTTCCACAAACCACACATGGATCCACTAGACTCATTGCATGTGTGTTCTTTTCCACAAACAACTTATGGATCAACCAATGGTCATTGCATGTGTGTTCTTTTCACAAACCACATGTGGACCCACTAGAGTCATTGCATGTGTGTTCTTATACACAAACTAGCACTAGGGTCATTGCATGTGTGTTCTATCCACAAACCACACATGGATCCACCACTGTCATTGCATGTGTGTTCTTTCCACAAACCACACATGGATCAACCACTAGAGTCATTGCATGTGTGTTCTTATCACAAACCACATATGGATCAATCAGTGGTCATTGTATGTGTGTTCTTTTCCATAAACCACTTATGGATCCATTACAGTGATTGCATGTGTGTTATTTCCACAAACCACACATGGATCAACCAATAGAGTCATTGCATGTGTGTTATTTCCACAAACCACACATGGATCAACCACTAGAGTCATTGCATGTGTGTGTTGTTTTCCACAAACAACACATGGATCCACCACTAGAGTCATTGCATGTTTGTTCTTATACTAAAACCAACACTAGAGTCAGTGCATGTGTGTTCTTTCCACAAACCACACATGGATCAACCAGTGGTCATTGCATGTGTGTGCTTTTCCACAAACCACACATGGATCCACCAGTGGTCATTGCATGTGTGTTCTTTCCACAAACCACATATGGATCAACCAGAGTCATTGCATGTGTGTTCTTTCCACAAACAACACATGGATCAACCACTAGAGTCATTGAATGTTTGTTCTTATACCAAAACCACAAACCAGCACTAGAGTCATTGCATGTGTGTTCTTTTCCACAAACCACACATGGATCCACTAGACTCATTGCAGGTGTGTTCTTTTCCACAAACAACTTATGGATCAACCAGTGGTCATTGCATGTGTGTTCTTTTCACAAACCACATGTGGACCCACTAGAGTCATTGCATGTGTGTTCTTATACTAAAACTAGCACTAGAGTCATTGCATGTGTGTTCTATCCACAAACCACACATGGATCCACCACTGTCATTGCATGTGTGTTTTTCCACAAACCACACATGGATCAACCACTAGAGTCATTGCATGTGCGTTCTTTCCACAAACGACACATGGATCAACAATAGAGTCATTGCATGTGTGTTATTTCCACAAACCACACATGGGTCAACCACTAGAGTCGTTGCATGTGTGTTCTTATACTAAAACCAACATTAGATTCATTGCATGTGTGTTCTTTCCACAAACCACACACGGATCAACCACTAGAGTCATTGCATGTGTGTTCTTATACTAAAACCAACACTAGAGTCATTGCATGTGTGTTCTTTCCACAAACCACACATGGATCAACTAGTAGTCATTGCATGTGTCTTATTTTCCACAAACCACACATGGATCCACTAGTGGTCATAGCACTAGAGTCATTGCATGTGTGTTCTTTTCCACAAACCACATATGGATCCACTAGACTCATTGCATGTGTGTTCTTTTCCACAAACAACTTATGGATCAACCAGTGGTCATTGCATGTGTGTTCTTTTCACAAACTACATGTGGACCCACTAGAGTCATTGCATGTGTGTTATTATACTAAAACTAGCACTATAGTCATTGCATGTGTGTTCTTTTCCATAAACCACGTATGGATCCATTACAGTCATTGCATGTGTGTTATTTCCACAAACCACACATGGATAAACCACTAGAGTCATTGCATGTGTGTTATTTCCACAAACCACACATGGATCAACCACTAGAGTCATTACATGTGTGTGTTCTTTTCCACAAACCACACATGGATCCACCACTAGAGTCATTGCATGTGTGTTCTTATACTAAAACCAACACTAGAGTCATTGCATGTGTGTTCTTTCCACAAACCAGACATGGATCAACCAGTGGTCATTGCATGTTTGTTCTTTTCCACAAACCACATATGGATCAACCAGAGTCATTGCATGTGTGTTCTTTCCACAAACCATAGAAGGATCAACCACTAGAGTCATTGCATGTTTGTTCTTATACTAAAACCACAAACCAGCACTAGAGTCATTGCATGTGTGTTCTTTTCCACAAACCACACATGGATCCACTAGACTCATTGCATGTGTGTTCTTTTCCACAAACCACACATGGATCCACCAGTGGTCATTTCATGTGTGTTCTTTCGACAAACCACATATGGATCAACCAGAGTCATTGCATGTGTGTTCTTTCCACAAACCACACAAGGATCAACCACTAGAGTCATTGCATGTTTGTTCTTATACCAAAACCAGAAACCAGCACTAGAGTCATTGCATGTGTGTTCTTTTCCACAAACCACACATGGATCCACTAGACTCATTGCATGTGTGTTCTTTTCCACAAACAACTTATGGATCAACCAGTGGTCATTGTATGTGTGTTCTTTTCACAAACCACATGTGGACCCACTAGAGTCATTGCATGTATGTTCTTATACTGAAACTAGCACTAGAGTCATTGCATGTGTGTTCCATCCACAAACCATACATGGATCCACCACTGTCATTGCATGTGTGTTCTTTCCACAAACCACACATGGATCAACCACTAGAGTCATTGCATGTGTGTTCTTATCACAAACCACATATGGATCAACAAGTGGTCATTGAAGGTGTGTTCTTTTCCATAAACCACTTATGGATCCATTACAGTCATTCCATGTGTGTTATTTCCAGAAACAACACATGGATCAACCATTAGGGTAATTGCATGTGTGTTATTTAAACCACACATGGATCAACCACTAGAGTCATTGCATGTGTTTTATTTCCACAAACCACACATGGATCAACCACTAGAGTCATTGCATGTGTGTTCTTATACTAAAACCAACACTAGAGTCATTGCATGTGTGTTCTTTTCCACAAACCACACATGGATCCACCAGTGGTCATTGCATGTGTTTTTTTTCCACAAACCACACATGGATCCACCATTGGTCATTGCATGTGTGTTATTTCCACAAACCACATATGTATCAACCAAAGTCATTGCATGTGTGTTCTTTCCACAAACCACACATGGATCAACCACTAGAAGAATTGTATGTTTGTTCTTATACTGAAACCACAAACCAGCACTAAAGTCATTGCATCTGTGTTCTTTTCCACAAACCACACATGGATCCACTAGACTCATTGCATCTGTTTTCTTTTCCACAAAGAACTTATGGATCAACCAGTGGTCATTGCATGTGTGTTCTTTTCACAAACCACATGTGGACCCACTTGAGTCATTGTATGTGCGTTCTTATACTAAAACTAGCACTAAGTCATTGCATGTGTGTTCTATCCACAAACTACACATGGATCCACCACTATCATTGCATGTGTGTTCTTTTCACAAACCACACATGGATCAACCACTAGAGTTATTGCATGTGTGTTCTTTCCACAAACCACATATGAATCAACCAGTGGTCATTGCATGTGTGTTCTTTTTCATAAACTACTTATGGATCCATTACACTCATTGCATGTGTGTTATTTCCACAAACCACACATGGATCAACCACTAGAGTCATTGCATGTGTGTTATTTCCACAAACCACACATGGATCAACCACTAGAGTCATTGCATATGTGTTATTTCCACAAACCACACATGGATCAACCACTAGAGTCATTGCATGTGTGTTCTTTCCACAAACCACACATGGATCAACCACTAGAGTCATTGCATGTTTGTTCTTATACTAAAACCACAAACCAGCACTAGAGTCATTGCATGTGTGTTCTTTTCCACAAACCACACATGGATCCACTAGACTCACTGCATGTGTGTTCTTTTCCAGAAACAACTTATGGATCCACCAGTGGTCATTGCATGTGTGTTCTTTCCAAAAACCATAGGTGGTCCCGCTAGAGTCATTGCATGTGTGTTATTTCCACAAACCACACATGGATCAACCACTAGAGTCATTGCATGTGTGTTATTTCCACAAACCACACATGGATCAACCACTAGAGTCATTGCATATGTATTATTTCCACAAACCACACATGGATCAACCACTAGAGTCATTGCATGTGTGTTATTTCCACAAACCACACATGGATCAACCAATAGTCATTGCATGTGTGTTCTTTTCCACAAACCACACATGGATCTACCAGTGGTCATTGCATGTGTGTTGTTTCCACAAACCACATATGGATCAACTAGAGTCATGGCATGTGTGTTCTTTCCACAAACCACATATGGATCAACCACTAGAGTCATTACATGTTTGTTCTTATACTAAAACCACAAACCAGTACTAGAGTCATTGCATGTGTGTTCTTTTCCAGAAACCACACATGGATACACTAGACTGATTGCATGTGTGTCCTTTTCTAGAAACAACTTATGGATGCACCAGTGGTCATTGCATGTGTGTTCTTTCCATAAACCACATGTAGACCCACTAGAGTCATTACACGTGTGTTATTTCCACAAACCACACATGGATCAACCACTAGAGTCATTGCATGTGTGTTATTTCCACAAACCACACATGGGTCAACCACTAGAGTCATTATATATGTGTTATTTCGACAAACCACACATCGATCAACCACTAGAGTCATTGGATGTGTGTTCTTATACTAAAACCAACACTAGAGTCATTGCATGTGTGTTCTTTTCCACAAACCACACATGGATCCACTAGACTCATTGCATGTGTGTTCTTTTCCACAAACAACTTATGGATCAACCAGTGGTCATTGCATGTGTGTTCTTTTCACAAACCACATGTGGACCCACTAGAGTCATTCCATGTGTGTTCTTATACACAAACTAGCACTAGCGTCATTGCATGTGTGTTCTATCCACAAACCACACATGGATCCACCACTGTCATTGCATGTGTGTTCTTTCCACAAACCACACATGGATCAACCACTAGAGTCATTGCATGTGTGTTCTTATCACAAACCACATATGGATCAATCAGTGGTCATTGTATGTGTGTTCTTTTCCATAAACCACTTATGGATCCATTACATTCATTGCATGTGTGTTATTTCCACAAACCACACATGGATCAACCACTAGAGTCATTGCATGTGTGTTATTTCCACAAACCACACATGGATCAACCACTAGAGTCATTGCATGTGTGTGTTGTTTTCCACAAACCACACATGGATCCACCACTAGAGTCATTGCATGTTTGTTCTTATACTAAAACCAACACTAGAGTCATTGCATGTGTGTTCTTTCCACAAACCACACATGGATCAACCAATGGTCATTGCATGTGTGTTCTTTTCCACAAACCACACATGGATCCACCAGTGGTCATTGCATGTGTGTTCTTTCCACAAACCACATATGGATCAACCAGAGTCATTGCATGTGTGTTCTTTCCACAAACCACACATGGATCAACCACTAGAGTCATTGAATGTTTGTTCTTATACGAAAAGCACAAACCAGCACTAGAGTCATTGCATGTGTGTTCTTTTCCACAAACCACACATGGATTCACTAGACTCATTGCATGTGTGTTCTTTTCCACAAACAACTTATGGATCAACCGGTGGTCATTGCATGTGTGTTCTTTTCACAAACCACATGTGGACACACTAGAGTCATTGCATGTGTGTTATTATACTAAAACTAGCACTAGAGTCATTGCATGTGTGTTCTATCCACAAACCACACATGGATACACCACTGTCATTGCATGTGTGTTCTTTTCACAAACCACACATGGATCAACCACTAGAGTTATTGCATGTGTGTTCTTTCCACAAACCACATATGGATCAACCAGTGGTCATTGCATGTGTGTTCTTTTCCATAAACCACTTATGGATCCATTAAACTCATTGCATGTGTGTTATTTCCATAAACCACACATGGATCAACCACTAGAGTCATTGCATGTGTGTTATTTCCACAAACCACACATGGATCAACCACTAGAGTCATTGCATGTGTGTTATTTCCACAAACCACACATGGATCAACCACTAGAGTCATTGCATATGTGTTATTTCCACAAACCACACATGGATCAACCACTAGAGTCATTGCATGTGTCTTCTATACACAAACAACACATGGATTAACCACTAGAGTCATTGCATGTTTGTTCTTATACTAAAACCACAAAGCAGCACTAGAGTCATTGCATGTGTGTGTTCTTTTCCACAAACCACACATGGATCCACTAGACTCATTGCATGTGTGTTCTTTTCCAGAAACAACTTATGGATCCACCAGTGGTCATTGCATGTGTGTTCTTTCCACAAACCACATGTGGACCCACTAGAGTCATTGCATGTGTGTTATTTCCACAAACCACACATGGATCAACAACTAGAGTCATTGCATGTGTGTTATTTCCACAAACCACACATGGATCAACCACTAGAGTCATTGCATCTGTGTTATTTCCACAAACCACACATGGATCAACCACTAGAGTCATTTCATGTGTGTTCTTATACTAAAACCAACACTAGAGTCATTGCATGTGTGTTCTTTTCACAAACCAAACATGGATCAACCACTAGAGTCATTGCATGTGTTTTATTTTCACAAACCACACATGTATCAACCAATGGTCATTGCATGTGTTTTCTTTTCCACAAACCACACATGGATCCACCAGTGGTCATTGCATGTGTGTTCTTTCCACAAACCACATATGGATGAACCAGAGTCATTGCATGTGTGTTCTTTCCACAAACCACATATGGATCAACCACTAGAGTCATTACATGTTTGTTCTTATACTAAAACCACAAACCAACACTAGAGTCATTGCATGTGTGTTCTTTTCCACAAACAACTTATGGATCAACCAGTGGTCATGGCATGTGTGTTCTTTTCACAAACCACATATGGACCCACTTGAGTCATTGTATGTGATTTCTTATACTAAAACTAGCACTAAGTCATTGCATTTGTGTTCTTATACACAAACTAGCACTAGAGTCATTCATGTGTGTTCTATCCACAAACCACACATGGATCAACCGCTAGAGTTATTGCGTGTGTGTTCTTTCCACAAACCACATATGGATCAACCAGTGGTCATTGCATGTGTGTTCTTTTCCATAAACCACTTATGGATCCATTACAGTCATTGCATGTGTGTTATTTCCACAAACCACACATGGATCAACCACTAGAGTCATTGCATGTATTTTATTTCCACAAACCACACATGGATCAACCACTAGAGTCATTGCATATGTGTTATTTCCACAAACCACACATGGATCAACCACTAGAGTCATTGCGTGTGTGTTCTTTCCACAAACCACACATGGATCAACCACTAGAGTCATTGCATGTTTGTTCTTATACTAAAACCACAAACCAACACTAGAGTCATTGCATGTGTGTTCTTTTCCACAAACCACACATGGATCCACTAGACTCATTGCATGTGTGTTCTTTTCCACAAACAACTTATGGATCAACCAGTGGTCATTGCATGTGTGTTCTTTTCACAAACCACATGTGGACCCACTAGAGTCATTGCATGTGTGTTCTTATACACAAACTAGCACTAGAGTCATTGCATGTGTGTTCTATCCACAAACCACACATGGATCCACCACTGTCATTGCATGTGTGTTCTTTCCACAAACCACACATGGATCAACCACTAGAGTCATTGCATGTGTGTTCTTATCACAAACCACATATGGATCAATCAGTGGTCATTGTATGTGTGTTCTTTTCCATAAACCACTTATGGATCCATTACATTCATTGCATGTGTGTTATTTCCACAAACCACACATGGACCAACCACTAGAGTCATTGCATGTGTGTTATTTCCACAAACCACACATGGATCAACCACTAGAGTCATTGCATGTGTGTGTTGTTTTCCACAAACCACACATGGATCAACCACTAGAGTCATTACATGTTTGTTCTTATACTAAAACCACAAACCAACACTAGAGTCATTGCATGTGTGTTCTTTTCCACAAACAACTTATGGATCAACCAGTGGTCATGGCATGTGTGTTCTTTTCACAAACCACATATGGACCCACTTGAGTCATTGTATGTGATTTCTTATACTAAAACTAGCACTAAGTCATTGCATTTGTGTTCTTATACACAAACTAGCACTAGAGTCATTCATGTGTGTTCTATCCACAAACCACACATGGATCAACCGCTAGAGTTATTGCGTGTGTGTTCTTTCCACAAACCACATATGGATCAACCAGTGGTCATTGCATGTGTGTTCTTTTCCATAAACCACTTATGGATCCATTACAGTCATTGCATGTGTGTTATTTCCACAAACCACACATGGATCAACCACTAGAGTCATTGCATGTATTTTATTTCCACAAACCACACATGGATCAACCACTAGAGTCATTGCATATGTGTTATTTCCACAAACCACACATGGATCAACCACTAGAGTCATTGCGTGTGTGTTCTTTCCACAAACCACACATGGATCAACCACTAGAGTCATTGCATGTTTGTTCTTATACTAAAACCACAAACCAACACTAGAGTCATTGCATGTGTGTTCTTTTCCACAAACCACACATGGATCCACTAGACTCATTGCATGTGTGTTCTTTTCCACAAACAACTTATGGATCAACCAGTGGTCATTGCATGTGTGTTCTTTTCACAAACCACATGTGGACCCACTAGAGTCATTGCATGTGTGTTCTTATACACAAACTAGCACTAGAGTCATCGCATGTGTGTTCTATCCACAAACCACACATGGATCCACCACTGTCATTGCATGTGTGTTCTTTCCACAAACCACACATGGATCAACCACTAGAGTCATTGCATGTGTGTTCTTATCACAAACCACATATGGATCAATCAGTGGTCATTGTATGTGTGTTCTTTTCCATAAACCACTTATGGATCCATTACATTCATTACATGTGTGTTATTTCCACAAACCACACATGGACCAACCACTAGAGTCATTGCATGTGTGTTATTTCCACAAACCACACATGGATCAACCACTAGAGTCATTGCATGTGTGTGTTGTTTTCCACAAACCACACATGGATCCACCACTAGAGTCATTGCATGTTTGTTCTTATACAAAAACCAACACTAGAGTCATTGCATGTGTGTTCTTTCCACAAACCACACATGGATGAACCAATGGTCATTGCATGTGTGTTCTTTTCCACAAACCACACATGGATCCACCAGTGGTCATTGCATGTGTGTTCTTTCCACAAACCACATATGGATCAACCAGAGTCATTGCATGTGTGTTCTTTCCACAAACCACACATGGATCAACCACTATAGTCATTGAATGTTTGTTCTTATACCAAAAGCACAAACCAGCACTAGAGTCATTGCATGTGTGTTCTTTTCCACAAACCACACATGGATCCACTAGACTCATTGCATGTGTGTTCTTTTCCACAAACAACTTATGGATCAACCAGTGGTCATTGCATGTGTGTTCTTTTCACAAACCACATGTGGACACACTAGAGTCATTGCATGTGTGTTATTATACTAAAACTAGCACTAGAGTCATTGCATGTGTGTTCTATCCACAAACCACACATGGATCCACCACTGTCATTGCATGTGTGTTCTTTTCACAAACCACACATGGATCAACCACTAGAGTTATTGCATGTGTGTTCTTTCCACAAACCACATATGGATCAACCAGTGGTCATTGCATGTGTGTTCTTTTCCATAAACCACTTATGGATCCATTACACTCATTGCATGTGTGTTATTTCCATAAACCACACATGGATCAACCACTAGAGTCATTGCATGTTTGTTATTTCCACAAACCACACATGGATCAACCACTAGAGTCATTGCATGTGTGTGTTGTTTTCCACAAACAACACATGGATCCACCACTAGAGTCATTGCATGTTTGTTCTTATACTAAAACCAACACTAGAGTCAGTGCATGTGTGTTCTTTCCACAAACCACACATGGATCAACCAGTGGTCATTGTATGTGTGTTCTTTTCCACAAACCACGCATGGATCCACCAGTGGTCATTGCATGTGTGTTCTTTCCACAAACCACATGTGGACCCACTAGAGTCATTGCATGTGTGTTATTTCCACAAACCACACATGGATCAACCACTAGAGTCATTGCATGTGTGTTATTTCCACTAACCACAAATGGATCAACCACTAGAGTCATTGCATATGTGTTCTTTCCACAAACGACACATGGATCAACCACTAGAGTCATTTCATGTGTGTTCTTATACTAAAACAAACACTAGAGTCATTGCATGTGTGTTCTTTTCACAAACCACACATGGATCAACCACTAGAGTCATTGCATGTGTTTTATTTCCA
The DNA here is from genome assembly GCA_916181665.1 of Avena sativa. Lineage (NCBI taxonomy): Eukaryota > Viridiplantae > Streptophyta > Magnoliopsida > Poales > Poaceae > Avena > Avena sativa. The sequence goes on along the minus strand of OV702287.1, from coordinate 63,448,668 downwards.
CAAACCACACATGTATCAACCAATGGTCATTGCATTAGTGTTCTTTTCCACAAACCACACATGGATCCACCAGTGGTCATTGCATGTGTGTTCTTTCCACAAACCACATATGGATCAACCAGAGTCATTGCATGTGTGTTCTTTCCACAAACCACATATGGATCAACCACTAGAGTCATTACATGGTTGTTCTTATACTAAAACCACAAACCAACACTAGAGTCATTGCATGTGTGTTCTTTTCCACAAACCACACATGGATCCACTAGACTCATTGCATGTGTGTTCTTTTCCACAAACAACTTATGGATCAACCAGTGGTCATTGCATGTGTGTTCTTTTCACAAATCACATGTGGACCCACTTGAGTCATTGTATGTGAGTTCTTATACTAAAACTAGCACTAAGTCATTGCATGTGTGTTCTTATACACAAACTAGCACTAGAGTCATTCATGTGTGTTCTATCCACAAACCACACATGGATTAACCACTAGAGTTATTGCGTGTATGTTCTTTCCACAAACCACATATGGATCAACTAGTGGTCATTGCATGTGTGTTCTTTTCCATAAACCACTTATGGATCCATTACAGTCATTGCATGTGTGTTATTTCCACAAACCACACATGGATCAACCACTAGAGTCATTGCATGTGTTTTATTTCCACAAACCACACATGGATCAACCACTAGAGTCATTGCATATGTGTTATTTCCACAAACCACACATGGATCAACCACTAGAGTCATTGCATGTGTGTTCTTTCCACAAACCACAGATGGATCAACCACTAGAGTCATTGCATGTTTGTTCTTATACTAAAATCACAAACCAACACTAGAGTCATTGCATGTGTGTTCTTTTCCACAAACCACACATGGATCCACTAGACTCATTGCATGTGTGTTCTTTTCCACAAACAACTTATGGATCAACCAGTGGTCATTGCATGTGTGTTCTTTTCACAAACAACATGTGGACCCACTAGAGTCATTCCATGTGTGTTCTTATACACAAACTAGCACTAGCATCATTGCATGTGTGTTCTATCCACAAACCACACATGGATCCACCACTGTCATTGCATGTGTGTTCTTTCCACAAACCACACATGGATCAACCACTAGAGTCATTGCATGTGTGTTCTTATCACAAACCACATATGGATCAATCAGTGGTCATTGTATGTGTGTTCTTTTCCATAAACCACTTATGGATCCATTACAGTCATTGCATGTGTGTTATTTCCACAAACCACACATGGATCAACCACTAGAGTCATTGCATGTGTGTTATTTGCACAAACCACACATGGATCAACCACAAGAGTCATTGCATGTGTGTGTTGTTTTCCACAAACCACACATGGATCCACCACTAGAGTCATTGCATGTTTGTTCTTATACTAAAACCAACACTAAAGTCATTGCATGTGTGTTCTTTCCACAAACCACACATGGATCAACCAATGGTCATTGCATGTGTGTTCTTTTCCACAAACCACACATGGATCCACCAGTGGTCATTGCATGTGTGTTCTTTCCACAAACCACATATGGATCAACCAGAGTCATTGCATGTGTGTTCTTTCCACAAACCACACATGGATCAACCACTAGAGTCATTGAATGTTTGTTCTTATACCAAAACCACAAACCAGCACTAGAGTCATTGCATGTGTGTTCTTTTCCACAAACCACACATGGATCCACTAGACTCATTGCATGTGTGTTCTTTTCCACAAACAACTTATGGATCAACCAGTGGTCATTGCATGTGTGTTCTTTTCACAAACCACATGTGGACCCACTAGAGTCATTGCATGTGTGCTATTATAATAAAACTAGCACTAGAGTCATTGCATGTGTGTTCTATCCACAAACCACACATGGATCAACCACTAGAGTCATTGCATGGTGTTCTTATACTAAAACCAACACTAGAGTCATTGCACGTGTGTTCTTTTCACAAACCACACATGGATCAACCACTAGAGTCATTGCATATGTGTTATTTCCACAAACCACACATGGATCAACCACTAGAGTCATTGCATGTGTCTTCTATCCACAAACAACACATGGATTAACCACTAGAGTCATTGCATGTTTGTTCTTATACTAAAACCACAAAGCAGCACTAGAGTCATTGCATGTGTGTGTTCTTTTCCACAAACCACACATGGATCCACTAGACTCATTGCATGTGTGTTCTTTTCCAGAAACAACTTATGGATCCACCAGTGGTCATTGCATGTGTGTTCTTTCCACAAACCACATGTGGACCCACTAGAGTCATTGCATGTGTGTTATTTCCACAAACCACACATGGATCAACAACTAGAGTCATTGCATGTGTGTTATTTCCACAAACCACACATGGATCAACCACTAGAGTCATTGCATCTGTGTTATTTCCACAAACCACACATGGATCAGCCACTAGAGTCATTTCATGTGTGTTCTTATACTAAAACCAACACTAGAGTCATTGCATGTGTGTTCTTTTCACAAACCACACATGGATCAACCACTAGAGTCATTGCATGTGTTTTATTTTCACAAACCACACATGTATCAACCAATGGTCATTGCATGTGTTTTCTTTTCCACAAACCACACATGGATCCACTAGTGGTCATTGCATGTGTGTTCTTTCCACAAACCACATATGGATCAACCAGAGTCATTGCATGTGTGTTCTTTCCACAAACCACATATGGATCAACCACTAGAGTCATTACATGTTTGTTCTTATACTAAAACCACAAACCAACACTAGAGTCATTGCATGTGTGTTATTTTCCACAAACCACACATGGATCCACTAGACTCATTGCATGTGTGTTCTTTTAAACAAACAACTTATGGATCAACGAGTGGTCATTGCATGTGTGTTCTTTTCACAAACCACATGTGGACCCACTTGAGTCATTGTATGTGAGTTCTTATACTAAAACTAGCACTAAGACATTGCATTTGTGTTCTTATACACAAACTAGCACTAGAGTCATTCATGTGTGTTCTATCCACAAACCACACATGGATCAACCGCTAGAGTTATTGCGTGTGTGTTCTTTCCAGAAACCACATATGCATCAACCAGTGGTCATTGCATGTGTGTTCTTTTCCATAAACCACTTATGGATCCATTACAGTCATTGCATGTGTGTTATTTCCACAAACCACACATGGATCAACCACTAGAGTCATTGCATGTATTTTATTTCCACAAACCACACATGGATCAACCACTAGAGTCATTGCATATGTGTTATTTCCACAAACCACACATGGATCAACCACTAGAGTCATTGCGTGTGTGTTCTTTCCACAAACCACACATGGATCAACCACTAGAGTCATTGCATGTTTGTTCTTATATTAAAACCACAAACCAACACTAGAGTCATTGCATGTGTGTTCTTTTCCACAAACCACACATGGATCCACTAGACTCATTGCATGTGTGTTCTTTTCCACAAACAACTTATGGATCAACCAGTGGTCATTGCATGTGTGTTCTTTTCACAAACCACATGTGGACCCACTAGAGTCATTGCATGTGTGTTCTTATACACAAACTAGCACTAGAGTCATTGCATGTGTGTTCTATCCACAAACCACACATGGATCCACCACTGTCATTGCATGTGTGTTCTTTCCACAAACCACACATGGATCAACCACTAGAGTCATTGCATGTGTGTTCTTATCACAAACCACATATGGATCAATCAGTGGTCATTGTATGTGTGTTCTTTTCCATAAACCACTTATGGATCCATTACAGTGATTGCATGTGTGTTATTTCCACAAACCACACATGGATCAACCACTAGAGTCATTGCATGTGTGTTATTTCCACAAACCACACATGGATCAACCACTAGAGTCATTGCATGTGTGTGTTGTTTTCCACAAACAACACATGGATCCACCACTAGAGTCATTGCATGTTTGTTCTTATACTAAAACCAACACTAGAGTCAGTGCATGTGTGTTCTTTCCACAAACCACACATGGATCAACCAGTGGTCATTGCATGTGTGTGCTTTTCCACAAACCACACATGGATCCACCAGTGGTCATTGCATGTGTGTTCTTTCCACAAACCACATATGGATCAACCAGAGTCATTGCATGTGTGTTCTTTCCACAAACAACACATGGATCAACCACTAGAGTCATTGAATGTTTGTTCTTATACCAAAACCACAAACCAGCACTAGAGTCATTGCATGTGTGTTCTTTTCCACAAACCACACATGGATCCACTAGACTCATTGCAGGTGTGTTCTTTTCCACAAACAACTTATGGATCAACCAGTGGTCATTGCATGTGTGTTCTTTTCACAAACCACATGTGGACCCACTAGAGTCATTGCATGTGTGTTCTTATACTAAAACTAGCACTAGAGTCATTGCATGTGTGTTCTATCCACAAACCACACATGGATCCACCACTGTCATTGCATGTGTGTTTTTTCCACAAACCACACATGGATCAACCACTAGAGTCATTGCATGTGCGTTCTTTCCACAAACGACACATGGATCAACAATAGAGTCATTGCATGTGTGTTATTTCCACAAACCACACATGGGTCAACCACTAGAGTCGTTGCATGTGTGTTCTTATACTAAAACCAACATTAGATTCATTGCATGTGTGTTCTTTCCACAAACCACACACGGATCAACCACTAGAGTCATTGCATGTTTGTTATTTCCACAAACCACACATGGATCTACCACTAGAGTCATTGCATGTGTGTTCTTATACTAAAACCAACACTAGAGTCATTGCATGTGTGTTCTTTCCACAAACCACACATGGATCAACTAGCAGTTATTGCATGTGTCTTATTTTCCACAAACCACACATGGATCCACTAGTGGTCATAGCACTAGAGTCATTGCATGTGTGTTCTTTTCCACAAACCACATATGGATCCACTAGACTCATTGCATGTGTGTTCTTTTAAACAAACAACTTATGGATCAACGAGTGGTCATTGCATGTGTGTTCTTTTCACAAACCACATGTGGACCCACTTGAGTCATTGTATGTGAGTTCTTATACTAAAACTAGCACTAAGACATTGCATTTGTGTTCTTATACACAAACTAGCACTAGAGTCATTCATGTGTGTTCTATCCACAAACCACACATGGATCAACCGCTAGAGTTATTGCGTGTGTGTTCTTTCCAGAAACCACATATGCATCAACCAGTGGTCATTGCATGTGTGTTCTTTTCCATAAACCACTTATGGATCCATTATAGTCATTGCATGTGTGTTATTTCCACAAACCACACATGGATCAACCACTAGAGTCATTGCATGTATTTTATTTCCACAAACCACACATGGATCAACCACTAGAGTCATTGCATATGTGTTATTTCCACAAACCACACATGGATCAACCACTAGAGTCATTGCGTGTGTGTTCTTTCCACAAACCACACATGAATCAACCACTAGAGTCATTGCATGTTTGTTCTTATACTAAAACCACAAACCAACACTAGAGTCATTGCATGTGTGTTCTTTTCCACAAACCACACATGGATCCACTAGACTCATTGCATGTGTGTTCTTTTCCACAAACAACTTATGGATCAACCAGTGGTCATTGCATGTGTGTTCTTTTCACAAACCACATGTGGACCCACTAGAGTCATTGCATGTGTGTTCTTATACACAAACTAGCACTAGAGTCATTGCATGTGTGTTCTATCCACAAACCACACATGGATCCACCACTGTCATTGCATGTGTGTTCTTTCCACAAACCACACATGGATCAACCACTAGAGTCATTGCATGTGTGTTCTTATCACAAACCACATATGGATCAATCAGTGGTCATTGTATGTGTGTTCTTTTCCATAAACCACTTATGGATCCATTACAGTGATTGCATGTGTGTTATTTCCACAAACCACACATGGATCAACCACTAGAGTCATTGCATGTGTGTTATTTCCACAAACCACACATGGATCAACCACTAGAGTCATTGCATGTGTGTGTTGTTTTCCACAAACAACACATGGATCCACCACTAGAGTCATTGCATGTTTGTTCTTATACTAAAACCAACACTAGAGTCAGTGCATGTGTGTTCTTTCCACAAACCACACATGGATCAACCAGTGGTCATTGCATGTGTGTGCTTTTCCACAAACCACACATGGATCCACCAGTGGTCATTGCATGTGTGTTCTTTCCACAAACCACATATGGATCAACCAGAGTCATTGCATGTGTGTTCTTTCCACAAACAACACATGGATCAACCACTAGAGTCATTGAATGTTTGTTCTTATACCAAAACCACAAACCAGCACTAGAGTCATTGCATGTGTGTTCTTTTCCACAAACCACACATGGATCCACTAGACTCATTGCAGGTGTGTTCTTTTCCACAAACAACTTATGGATCAACCAGTGGTCATTGCATGTGTGTTCTTTTCACAAACCACATGTGGACCCACTAGAGTCATTGCATGTGTGTTCTTATACTAAAACTAGCACTAGAGTCATTGCATGTGTGTTCTATCCACAAACCACACATGGATCCACCACTGTCATTGCATGTGTGTTTTTTCCACAAACCACACATGGATCAACCACTAGAGTCATTGCATGTGCGTTCTTTCCACAAACGACACATGGATCAACAATAGAGTCATTGCATGTGTGTTATTTCCACAAACCACACATGGGTCAACCACTAGAGTCGTTGCATGTGTGTTCTTATACTAAAACCAACATTAGATTCATTGCATGTGTGTTCTTTCCACAAACCACACACGGATCAACCACTAGAGTCATTGCATGTTTGTTATTTCCACAAACCACACATGGATCTACCACTAGAGTCATTGCATGTGTGTTCTTATACTAAAACCAACACTAGAGTCATTGCATGTGTGTTCTTTCCACAAACCACACATGGATCAACTAGCAGTTATTGCATGTGTCTTATTTTCCACAAACCACACAAGGATCCACTAGTGGTCATAGCACTAGAGTCATTGCATGTGTGTTCTTTTCCACAAACCACATATGGATCCACTAGACTCATTGCATGTGTGTTCTTTTAAACAAACAACTTATGGATCAACGAGTGGTCATTGCATGTGTGTTCTTTTCACAAACCACATGTGGACCCACTTGAGTCATTGTATGTGAGTTCTTATACTAAAACTAGCACTAAGACATTGCATTTGTGTTCTTATACACAAACTAGCACTAGAGTCATTCATGTGTGTTCTATCCACAAACCACACATGGATCAACCGCTAGAGTTATTGCGTGTGTGTTCTTTCCAGAAACCACATATGCATCAACCAGTGGTCATTGCATGTGTGTTCTTTTCCATAAACCACTTATGGATCCATTATAGTCATTGCATGTGTGTTATTTCCACAAACCACACATGGATCAACCACTAGAGTCATTGCATGTATTTTATTTCCACAAACCACACATGGATCAACCACTAGAGTCATTGCATATGTGTTATTTCCACAAACCACACATGGATCAACCACTAGAGTCATTGCGTGTGTGTTCTTTCCACAAACCACACATGGATCAACCACTAGAGTCATTGCATGTTTGTTCTTATACTAAAACCACAAACCAACACTAGAGTCATTGCATGTGTGTTCTTTTCCACAAACCACACATGGATCCACTAGACTGATTGCATGTGTGTTCTTTTCCACAAACAACTTATGGATCAACCAGTGGTCATTGCATGTGTGTTCTTTTCACAAACCACATGTGGACCCACTAGAGTCATTGCATGTGTGTTCTTATACACAAACTAGCACTAGAGTCATTGCATGTGTGTTCTATCCACAAACCACACATGGATCCACCACTGTCATTGCATGTGTGTTCTTTCCACAAACCACACATGGATCAACCACTAGAGTCATTGCATGTGTGTTCTTATCACAAACCACATATGGATCAATCAGTGGTCATTGTATGTGTGTTCTTTTCCATAAACCACTTATGGATCCATTACAGTGATTGCATGTGTGTTATTTCCACAAACCACACATGGATCAACCACTAGAGTCATTGCATGTGTGTTATTTCCACAAACCACACATGGATCAACCACTAGAGTCATTGCATGTGTGTGTTGTTTTCCACAAACAACACATGGATCCACCACTAGAGTCATTGCATGTTTGTTCTTATACTAAAACCAACACTAGAGTCAGTGCATGTGTGTTCTTTCCACAAACCACACATGGATCAACCAGTGGTCATTGCATGTGTGTGCTTTTCCACAAACCACACATGGATCCACCAGTGGTCATTGCATGTGTGTTCTTTCCACAAACCACATATGGATCAACCAGAGTCATTGCATGTGTGTTCTTTCCACAAACAACACATGGATCAACCACTAGAGTCATTGAATGTTTGTTCTTATACCAAAACCACAAACCAGCACTAGAGTCATTGCATGTGTGTTCTTTTCCAAAAACCACACATGGATCCACTAGACTCATTGCAGGTGTGTTCTTTTCCACAAACAACTTATGGATCAACCAGTGGTCATTGCATGTGTGTTCTTTTCACAAACCACATGTGGACCCACTAGAGTCATTGCATGTGTGTTCTATCCACAAACCACACATGGATCCACCACTGTCATTGCATGTGTGTTTTTTCCACAAACCACACATGGATCAACCACTAGAGTCATTGCATGTGCGTTCTTTCCACAAACGACACATGGATCAACAATAGAGTCATTGCATGTGTGTTATTTCCACAAACCACACATGGGTCAACCACTAGAGTCGTTGCATGTGTGTTCTTATACTAAAACCAACATTAGATTCATTGCATGTGTGTTCTTTCCACAAACCACACACGGATCAACCACTAGAGTCATTGCATGTTTGTTATTTCCACAAACCACACATGGATCTACCACTAGAGTCATTGCATGTGTGTTCTTATACTAAAACCAACACTAGAGTCATTGCATGTGTGTTCTTTCCACAAACCACACATGGATCAACTAGCAGTTATTGCATGTGTCTTATTTTCCACAAACCACACATGGATCCACTAGTGGTCATAGCACTAGAGTCATTGCATGTGTGTTCTTTTCCATAAACCACATATGGATCCACTAGACTCATTGCATGTGTGTTCTTTTCCACAAACAACTTATGGATCAACCAGTGGTCATTGCATGTGTGTTCTTTTCACAAACTACATGTGGACCCACTAGAGTCATTGCATGTGTGTTCTTATACTAAAACTAGCACTATAGTCATTGCATGTGTGTTCTTTTCCATAAACCACGTATGGATCCATTACAGTCATTGCATGTGTGTTATTTCCACAAACCACACATGGATAAACCACTAGAGTCATTGCATGTGTGTTATTTCCACAAACCACACATGGATCAACCACTAGAGTCATTACATGTGTGTGTTCTTTTCCACAAACCACACATGGATCCACCACTAGAGTCATTGCATGTGTGTTCTTATACTAAAACCAACACTAGAGTCATTGCATGTGTGTTCTTTCCACAAACCAGACATGGATCAACCAGTGGTCATTGCATGTGTGTTCTTTTCCACAAACCACATATGGATCAACCACAGTCATTGCATGTGTGTTCTTTCCACAAACCACAGAAGGATCAACCACTAGAGTCATTGCATGTTTGTTCTTATACTAAAACCACAAACCAGCACTAGAGTAATTGCATGTGTGTTCTTTTCCACAAACCACACATGGATCCACTAGACTCATTGCATGTGTGTTCTTTTCCACAAACCACACATGGATCCACCAGTGGTCATTGCATGTGTGTTCTTTCCACAAACCACATATGGATCAACCAGAGTCATTGCATGTGTGTTCTTTCCACAAACCACACAAGGATCAACTACTAGAGTCATTACATGTTTGTTCTTATACCAAAACCACAAACCAGCACTAGAGTCATTGCATGTGTGTTCTTTTCCACAAACCACACATGGATCCACTAGACTCATTGCATGTGTGTTCTTTTCCACAAACAACTTATGGATTAACCAGTGGTCATTGTATGTGTGTTCTTTTCACAAACCACATGTGGACCCACTAGAGTCATTGCATGTATGTTCTTATACTGAAACTAGCACTAGAGTCATTGCATGTGTGTTCCATCCACAAACCATACATGGATCCACCACTGTCATTGCATGTGTGTTCTTTCCACAAACCACACATGGATCAACCACTAGAGTCATTGCATGTGTGTTCTTATCACAAACCACATATGGATCAACAAGTGGTCATTGAAGGTGTGTTCTTTTCCATAAACCACTTATGGATCCATTACAGTCATTCCATGTGTGTTATTTCCAGAAACCACACATGGATCAACCATTAGGGTAATTGCATGTGTGTTATTTAAACCACACATGGATCAACCACTAGAGTCATTGCATGTGTTTTATTTCCACAAACCACACATGGATCAACCACTAGAGTCATTGCATGTGTGTTCTTATACTAAAACCAACACTAGAGTCATTGCATGTGTGGTCTTTTCCACAAACCACACATGGATCCACCAGTGGTCATTGCATGTGTTTTTTTCCACAAACCACACATGGATCCACCATTGGTCATTGCATGTGTGTTATTTCCACAAACCACATATGTATCAACCAAAGTCATTGCATGTGTGTTCTTTCCACAAACCACACATGGATCAACCACTAGAAGAATTGTATGTTTGTTCTTATACTGAAACCACAAACTAGCACTAGAGTCATTACATCTGTGTTCTTTTCCACAAACCACACATGGATCCACTAGACTCATTGCATCTGTGTTCTTTTCCACAAAGAACTTATGGATCAACCAGTGGTCATTGCATGTGTGTTCTTTTCACAAACCACATGTGGACCCACTTGAGTCATTGTATGTGCGTTCTTATACTAAAACTAGCACTAAGTCATTGCATGTGTGTTCTATCCACAAACTACACATGGATCCACCACTATCATTGCATGTGTGTTCTTTTCACAAACCACACATGGATCAACCACTAGAGTTATTGCATGTGTGTTCTTTCCACAAACCACATATGAATCAACCAGTGGTCATTGCATGTGTGTTCTTTTTCATAAACTACTTATGGATCCATTACACTCATTGCATGTGTGTTATTTCCACAAACCACACATGGATCAACCACTAGAGTCATTGCATGAGTGTTATTTCCACAAACCACACATGGATCAACCACTAGAGTCATTGCATGTGTGTTATTTCCACAAACCACACATGGATCAACCAATGGTCATTGCATGTGTGTTCTTTTCCACAAACCACACATGGATCTACCAGTGGTCATTGCATGTGTGTTGTTTCCACAAACCACATATGGATCAACTAGAGTCATGGCATGTGTGTTCTTTCCACAAACCACATATGGATCAACCACTAGAGTCATTACATGTTTGTTCTTATACTAAAACCACAAACCAGTACTAGAGTCATTGCATGTGTGTTCTTTTCCAGAAACCACACATGGATACACTAGACTGATTGCATGTGTGTCCTTTTCTAGAAACAACTTATGGATGCACCAGTGGTCATTGCATGTGTGTTCTTTCCACAAACCACATGTAGACCCACTAGAGTCATTGCATGTGTGTTATTTCCACAAACCACACATGGATCAACCACTAGAGTCATTGCATGTGTGTTATTTCCACAAACCACACATGGATCAACCACTAGAGTCATTATATATGTGTTATTTCCACAAACCACACATCGATCAACCACTAGAGTCATTGGATGTGTGTTCTTATACTAAAACCAACACTAGAGTCATTGCATGTGTGTTCTTTTCACAAACCACACATGGACCAACCACTAGACTCAATGCATGTGTGTAATTTCCACAAACCACACATGCATCAACAAGTGATCATTGCATGTGTGTTCTTTTCCACAAACCACACATGGATCCACCAGTGGTCATTGCATGTGTGTTCTTTCCACAAACCACATATGGATCCACTAGAGTCATTGCATGTGTGTTATTTCCACAAACCACACACGGATCAACCACTAGAGTCATTGCATGTGTGTGATTTCCACAAACCACACATGGATCAACCACTAGAGTCATTGCATGTGTCTTCTTTCCACAAACCACACATGGATCCACCAGTGGTCATTGCATGTGTGTTCTTTCCACAAACCTCATATGGATCAACCAGGGTCATTGCACGTGTGTTCTTTACACAAACCACACATGGATCAACCACTACAGTCATTGCATGTGCGTTCTTATCAAAAACCACATATGGATCAACAAGTGGTCATTGAAGGTGTGTTCTTTTCCATAAACCACTTATGGATCCATTACAGTCATTGCATATGTGTTATTTTAACAAACCACACATGAATCAACCACTAGAGTAATTGCATGTGTGTTATTTCAACCACACATGGATCAACCACTAGAGTAATTGCATGTGTGTTATTTCCACAAACCACACATGGATCAACCACTAGTGTCATTGCATGTGTATTCTTATACTAAAACCAACACTAGACTCATTGCATGTGTGTTCTTTCCACAAACCACACATGGATCAACCACTAGAGTCATTGCATGTGTGTTCTTATCACGAACCACATATGGATCAACAAGTGGTCATTGAAGGTGTGTTCTTTTCCATAAACCACTTATGGATCCATTACAGTCATTCCATGTGTGTTATTTCCACAAACCACACATGGATCAACCACTAGGGTAATTGCATGTGTGTTATTTAAACACACATGGATCAACCACTAGAGTCATTGCATGTGTTTTATTTCCACAAACCACACATGGATCAACCACTAGAGTCATTGCATGCGTGTTCTTATACTAAAACCAACACTAGCGTCATTGCATGTGTGTTCTTTCCAAAAACCACACATAGATCAACCAGTGGTCATTGCATGTGTTTTTTTTCGACAAACCACACATGGATCCACCTTGGTCATTGCATGTGTGTTATTTCCACAAACCACATATGTATCAACCAGAGTCATTGCATGTGTGTTCTTTCCACAAACCACACATGGATCAACCACTAGAAGAATTGTATGTTTGTTCTTATACTAAAACCACAAACCAGCACTAGAGTCATTGCATCTGTGTTCTTTTCCACAAACCACACATGGATCCACTAGACTCATTGCATGTGTGTTCTTTTCCACAAACAACTTATGGATCAACCAGTGGTCATTGCATGTGTGTTCTTTTCACAAACCACATGTGGACCCACTTGAGTCATTGTATGTGAGTTCTTATACTAAAACTAGCACTAAGTCATTGCATGTGTGTTCTATCCACAAACTACACATGGATCCACCACTATCATTGCATGTGTGTTCTTTTCACAAACCACACATGGATCAATCACTAGAGTTATTGCATGTGTGTTCTTTCCACAAACCACATATGGATCAACCAGTGGTTATTGCATGTGTGTTATTTTTCATAAACTACTTATGGATCCAGTACACTCATTGCATGTGTGTTATTTCCACAAACCACACATGGATCAACCACTAGAGTCATTGCATGTGTGTTATTTCCACAAACCACACATGGATCAACCACTAGAGTCATTGCATATGTGTTATTTCCACAAACCACACATGGATCACCACTAGAGTAATTGCATGTGTGTTCTTTCCACAGACCACACATGAATCAACCACTAGAGTCATTGCATGTTTATTCTTATACTAAAACCACAAACCAGCACTAGAGTCATTGCATGTGTGTTCTTTTCCACAAACCACACATGGATCCACTAGACTCATTGCATGTGTGTTCTTTTCCACAAACAACTTATGGATCAACCAGTGGTCATTGCATGTGTGTTCTTTTCACAAACCACATGTGGACCCACTTGAGTCATTGCTTGTGTGTTATTATACTAAAACTAGCACTAGAGTCATTGCATGTGTGTTCTATCCACAAACCACACATGGATCCACCACTGTCATTGCATGTGTGTTTTTCCACAAACCACACATGGATCAACCACTAGAGTCATTGCATGTGCGTCCTTTCCACAAACGACCCATGGATCAACAATAGAGTCATTGCATGTGTGTTATTTCCACAAACCACACATGGGTCAACCACTAGAGTCGTTGCATGTGTGTTCTTATACTAAAACCAACATTAGAGTCATTGCATGTGTGTTCTTTCCACAAACCACACACGGATCAACCACTAGAGTCATTGCATGTTTGTTATTTCCACAAAACACACATGGATCAACCACTAGAGTCATTGCATGTGTGTTCTTATACTAAAACCAACACTAGAGTCATTGCATGTGTGTTCTTTCCACAAACCACACATGGATCAACTAGTAGTCATTGCGTGTGTGTTCTTTTCCACAAACCACACATGGATCCACTAATGGTCATTGCATGTGTGTTCTTTCCACAAACCACATATGGATCAACCAGTCATTGCATGTGTGTTCTTTCCACAAACCACACATGGATCAACCACTAGAGTCATTGCATGTTTGTTCTTATACTAAAACCACAAACCAGCACTAGAGTCATTGCATGTGTGTTCTTTTCCACAAACCACATATGGATCCACTAGACTCATTGCATGTGTGTTATTTTCCACAAACAACTTATGGATCAACCAGTGGTCATTGCATGTGTGTTCTTTTCACAAACTACATGTGGACCCACTAGAGTCATTGCATGTGTGTTCTTATAGTAAAACTAGCACTAGAGTAATTGCATGTGTGTTCTTTTCCATAAACCACTTATGGATCCATTACAGTCATTGCATGTGTGTTATTTCCACAGACCACACATGGATAAACCACTAGAGTCATTGCATGTGTGTTATTTCCACAAACCAAACATGGATCAACCACTAGAGACATTGCATGTGTGTGTTCTTTTCCACAAACCACACATGGATCCACCACTAGAGTCATTGCATGTGTGTTCTTATACTAAAACCAACACTAGAGTCATTGCATGTGTGTTCTTTCCACAAACCACACATGGATCAACCAGTGGTCATTGCATGTGTGTTCTTTTCCACAAACCACACATGGATCCACCAGTGGTCATTGCATGTGTGTTCTTTCCACAAACCACATATGGATCAACTAGAGTCATTCCATGTGTGTTCTTTCCACAAACCACACAATATCAAGCACTAGAGTCATTGCATGTTTGTTCTTATACTAAAACCTCAAACCAGCACTAGAGTCATTGCATGTGTGTTCTTTTCCACAAACCACACATGGATCCACTAGACTCATTGCATGTGTGTTCTTTTCCACAAACCACACATGGATCCACCAGTGGTCATTGCATGTGTGTTCTTTCCACAAACCACATATGGATAAACCAGAGTCATTGCATGTTTGTTCTTATACCAAAACCACAAACCAGCACTAGAGTCATTGCATGTGTGTTCTTTTCCACAAACCACACATGGATCCACTAGACTCATTGCATGTGTGTTCTTTTCCACAAACAACTTATGGATCAACCAGTGGTCATTGTATGTGTGTTCTTTTCACTAACCACATGTGGACCCACTAGAGTCATTGCATGTGTGTTCTTATACTAAAACTAGCACTAGAGTCATTGCATGTGTGTTCCATCCACAAACCATACATGGATTCTCCATTGTCATTGCATGTGTGTTCTTTCCACAAACCACACATGGATCAACCACTAGAGTCATTGCATGTGTGTTCTTATCACAAACCACATATGGATCAACAAGTGGTCATTGAAGGTGTGTTCTTTTCCATAAACCACTTATGGATACATTACAGTCATTCCATGTGTGTTATTTCCACAAACCACACTTGGATCAACCACTAGGGTAATTGCATGTGTGTTATTTAAACCACACATGGATCAACCACTAAAGTCATTGCATGTGTTTTATTTCCACAAACCACACATGGATAAACCACTAGAGTCATTGCATGTGTCTTCTTATACTAAAACCAACACTAGAGTCATTGCATGTGTGTTCTTTTCCACAAACCACACATGGATCCACCAGTGGTCATTGCATGTGTTTTTTTTCCAGAAACCACACATGGATCCACCATTGGTCATTGCATGTGTGTTATTTCCACAAACCACATATGTATCAACCTGAGTCATTGCATGTGTGTTCTTTCCACAAACCACACATGGATCAACCACTAGAAGAATTGTATGTTTGTTCTTATACTAAAACCACAAACCAGCACTAGAGTCATTGCATCTGTGTTCCTTTCCACAAACCACACATGGATCCACTAGACACATTGCATGTGTGTTCTTTTCCACAAACAACTTATGGATCAACCAGTGGTCATTGCATGTGTGTTCTTTTCATAAACCACATGTGGACCCACTTGAGTCATTGTATGTGAGTTCTTATACTAAAACTAGCACTAAGTCATTGCATGTGTGTTCTATCCACAAACTACACATGGATCCACCACTGTCATTGCATGTGTGTTCTTTTCAGAAACCACACATGGATCAACCACTAGAGTTATTGCATGTGTGTTCTTTCCACAAACCACATATGGATCAACTAGTGGTCATTGCATGTGTGTTCTTTTTCATAAACTACTTATGGATCCATTACACTCATTGCATGTGTGTTATTTCCACAAACCACACATGGATCAACCACTAGAATCATTGCATGTGTGTTATTTCCACAAACCACACATGGATCAACCACTAGAGTCATTGCATATATGTTATTTCCACAAACCACACATGGATCAACCACTAGAGTCATTGCATGTGTGTTCTTTCCACAAACCACACATGGATCAACCACTATAGTCATTGCATGTTTGTTCTTATACTAAAACCACAAACCAGCACTAGAGTCATTGCATGTGTGTTCTTTTCCACAAACCACACATGGATCCATTAGACTCACTTCATGTGTGTTCTTTTCCAGAAACAACTTATGGATCCACCAGTGGTCATTGCATGTGTGTTCTTTCCAAAAACCATATGTGGTCCCACTAGAGTCATTGCATGTGTGTTATTTCCATAAACCACACATGGATCAACCACTAGAGTCATTGCATGTGTGTTATTTCCACAAACCACAAATGGATCAACCACTAGAGTCATTGCATATGTATTATTTCCACAAACCACACATGGATCAACCACTAGAGTCATTGCATGTGTGTTATTTCCACAAACCACACATGGATCAACCAATGGTCATTGCATGTGTGTTCTTTTCCACAAACCACACATGGATCCACCAGTGGTCATTGCATGTGTGTTGTTTCCACAAACCACATATGGATCAACTAGAGTCATGGCATGTGTGTTCTTTCCACAAACCACATATGGATCAACCACTAGAGTCATTACATGTTTGTTCTTATACTAAAACCACAAACCAGTACTAGAGTCATTGCATGTGTGTTCTTTTCCAGAAACCACACATGGATACACTAGACTGATTGCATTTGTGACCTTTTCCAGAAACAACTTATGGATCCACCAGTGGTCATTGCATGTGTGTTCTTTCCATAAACCACATGTCGACCCACTAGAGTCATTGCATGTGTGTTATTTCCACAAACCAAACATGGATCAACCACTAGAGACATTGCATGTGTGTGTTCTTTTCCACAAACCACACATGGATCCACCACTAGAGTCATTGCATGTGTGTTCTTATACTAAAACCAACACTAGAGTCATTGCATGTGTGTTCTTTCCACAAACCACACATGGATCAACCAGTGGTCATTGCATGTGTGTTCTTTTCCACAAACCACACATGGATCCACCAGTGGTCATTGCATGTGTGTTCTTTCCACAAACCACATATGGATCAACTAGAGTCATTCCATGTGTGTTCTTTCCACAAACCACACAATATCAAGCACTAGAGTCATTGCATGTTTGTTCTTATACTAAAACCTCAAACCAGCACTAGAGTCATTGCATGTGTGTTCTTTTCCACAAACCACACATGGATCCACTAGACTCATTGCATGTGTGTTCTTTTCCACAAACCACACATGGATCCACCAGTGGTCATTGCATGTGTGTTCTTTCCACAAACCACATATGGATAAACCAGAGTCATTGCATGTTTGTTCTTATACCAAAACCACAAACCAGCACTAGAGTCATTGCATGTGTGTTCTTTTCCACAAACCACACATGGATCCACTAGACTCATTGCATGTGTGTTCTTTTCCACAAACAACTTATGGATCAACCAGTGGTCATTGTATGTGTGTTCTTTTCACTAACCACATGTGGACCCACTAGAGTCATTGCATGTGTGTTCTTATACTAAAACTAGCACTAGAGTCATTGCATGTGTGTTCCATCCACAAACCATACATGGATTCTCCATTGTCATTGCATGTGTGTTCTTTCCACAAACCACACATGGATCAACCACTAGAGTCATTGCATGTGTGTTCTTATCACAAACCACATATGGATCAACAAGTGGTCATTGAAGGTGTGTTCTTTTCCATAAACCACTTATGGATACATTACAGTCATTCCATGTGTGTTATTTCCACAAACCACACTTGGATCAACCACTAGGGTAATTGCATGTGTGTTATTTAAACCACACATGGATCAACCACTAAAGTCATTGCATGTGTTTTATTTCCACAAACCACACATGGATAAACCACTAGAGTCATTGCATGTGTCTTCTTATACTAAAACCAACACTAGAGTCATTGCATGTGTGTTCTTTTCCACAAACCACACATGGATCCACCAGTGGTCATTGCATGTGTTTTTTTTCCAGAAACCACACATGGATCCACCATTGGTCATTGCATGTGTGTTATTTCCACAAACCACATATGTATCAACCTGAGTCATTGCATGTGTGTTCTTTCCACAAACCACACATGGATCAACCACTAGAAGAATTGTATGTTTGTTCTTATACTAAAACCACAAACCAGCACTAGAGTCATTGCATCTGTGTTCCTTTCCACAAACCACACATGGATCCACTAGACACATTGCATGTGTGTTCTTTTCCACAAACAACTTATGGATCAACCAGTGGTCATTGCATGTGTGTTCTTTTCATAAACCACATGTGGACCCACTTGAGTCATTGTATGTGAGTTCTTATACTAAAACTAGCACTAAGTCATTGCATGTGTGTTCTATCCACAAACTACACATGGATCCACCACTGTCATTGCATGTGTGTTCTTTTCAGAAACCACACATGGATCAACCACTAGAGTTATTGCATGTGTGTTCTTTCCACAAACCACATATGGATCAACTAGTGGTCATTGCATGTGTGTTCTTTTTCATAAACTACTTATGGATCCATTACACTCATTGCATGTGTGTTATTTCCACAAACCACACATGGATCAACCACTAGAATCATTGCATGTGTGTTATTTCCACAAACCACACATGGATCAACCACTAGAGTCATTGCATATATGTTATTTCCACAAACCACACATGGATCAACCACTAGAGTCATTGCATGTGTGTTCTTTCCACAAACCACACATGGATCAACCACTATAGTCATTGCATGTTTGTTCTTATACTAAAACCACAAACCAGCACTAGAGTCATTGCATGTGTGTTCTTTTCCACAAACCACACATGGATCCATTAGACTCACTTCATGTGTGTTCTTTTCCAGAAACAACTTATGGATCCACCAGTGGTCATTGCATGTGTGTTCTTTCCAAAAACCATATGTGGTCCCACTAGAGTCATTGCATGTGTGTTATTTCCATAAACCACACATGGATCAACCACTAGAGTCATTGCATGTGTGTTATTTCCACAAACCACAAATGGATCAACCACTAGAGTCATTGCATATGTATTATTTCCACAAACCACACATGGATCAACCACTAGAGTCATTGCATGTGTGTTATTTCCACAAACCACACATGGATCAACCAATGGTCATTGCATGTGTGTTCTTTTCCACAAACCACACATGGATCCACCAGTGGTCATTGCATGTGTGTTGTTTCCACAAACCACATATGGATCAACTAGAGTCATGGCATGTGTGTTCTTTCCACAAACCACATATGGATCAACCACTAGAGTCATTACATGTTTGTTCTTATACTAAAACCACAAACCAGTACTAGAGTCATTGCATGTGTGTTCTTTTCCAGAAACCACACATGGATACACTAGACTGATTGCATTTGTGACCTTTTCCAGAAACAACTTATGGATCCACCAGTGGTCATTGCATGTGTGTTCTTTCCATAAACCACATGTCGACCCACTAGAGTCATTGCATGTGTGTTATTTCCACAAACCACACATGGATCAACCACTAGAGTCATTGCATGTGTGTTATTTCCACAAACCACACATGGATCAACCACTAGAGTCATTGCATATGTGTTATTTCCACAAACCACACATCGATCAACCACTAGAGTCATTGGATGTGTGTTCTTATACTAAAACCAACACTAGAGTCATTGCATGTGTGTTCTTTTCACAAACCACACATGGACCAACCACTAGACTCAATGCATGTGTGTAATTTCCACAAACCAAACATGCATCAACAAGTGGTCATTGCATGTGTGTTCTTTTCCACAAACCACACATGGATCCACCAGTGGTCATTGCATGTGTGTTCTTTCCACAAACCACATATGGATCCACTAGAGTCATTGCATGTGTGTTATTTCCACAAACCACACACGGATCAACCACTAGAGTCATATCATGTGTGTGATTTCCACAAACCACACATGGATCAACCACTAGAGTCATTGCATGTGTCTTCTTTCCACAAACCACACATGGATCCACCAGTGGTCATTGCATGTGTGTTCTTTCCACAAACCTCATATGGATCAACCAGGGTCATTGCATGTGTGTTCTTTCCACAAACCACACATGGATCAACCACTAGAGTCATTGCATGTGTGTTCTTATCACAAACCACATATGGATCAACAAATGGTCATTGAAGGTGTGTTCTTTTCCATAAACCACTTATGGATCCATTACAGTCATTGCATGTGTGTTATTTCCACAAACCACACATGAATCAACCACTAGAGTAATTGCATGTGTGTTATTTCAACCACACATGGATCAACCACTAAAGTAATTGCATGTGTGTTATTTCCACAAACCACACATGGATCAACCACTAGTGTCATTGCATGTGTGTTCTTATACTAAAACCAACACTAGAGTCATTGCATGTGTGTTCTTTCCACAAACCACACATGGATCAACCACTAGAGTCATTGCATGTGTGTTCTTATCACAAACCACATATGGATCAACAAGTGGTCATTGAAGGTGTGTTCTTTTCCATAAACCACTTATGGATCCATTACAGTCATTCCATGTGTGTTATTTCCACAAACCACACATGGATCAACCATTAGGGTAATTGCATGAGTGTTATTTAAACCACACATGGATCAACCACTAGAGTCATTGCATTTGTTTTATTTCCACAAACCACACATGGATCAACCACTAGAGTCATTGCATGTGTGTTCTTATACTAAAACCAACACTAGAGTCATTGCATGTGTGTTCTTTCCACAAACCACACATAGATCAACCAGTGATCATTGCATGTGTTTTTTCGACAAACCACACATGGATCCACCATTGGTCATTGCATGTGTTTTATTTCCACAAACCACATATGTATCAACCAGAGTCATTGCATGTGTGTTCTTTCCACAAACCACACATGGATCAACCACTAGAAGAATTGTATGTTTGTTCTTATACTAAAACCACAAACCAGCACTAGAGTCATTGCATGTGTGTTCTATTCCACAAACCACACATGGATCCACTAGAATCATTGCATGTGTGTTCTTTTCCACAAACAACTTATGGATCAACCAGTGGTCATTGCATGTGTGTTCTTTTCACAAACCACATGTGGACCCACTCGAGTCATTGTATGTGAGTTCTTATACTAAAACTAGCACTAAGTCATTGCATGTGTGTTCTATCCACAAACTACACATGGATCCACCACTATCATTGCATGTGTGTTCTTTTCACAAACCACACATGGATCAACCACTAGAGTTATTGCATGTGTGTTCTTTCCACAAACCACATATGGATCAACCAGTGGTCATTGCATGTGTGTTCTTTTTCATAAACTACTTATGGATCCATTACACTCATTGCATGTGTGTTATTTCCACAAACCACACATGGATCAACCACTAGAGTCATTGCATGTGTGTTATTTCCACAAACCACACATGGATCAACCACTAGAGTCATTGCATATGTGTTATTTCCACAAACCACACATGGATCAACCACTAGAGTCATTGCATGTGTGTTCTTTCCACAAACCACACATGGATCAACCACTAGAGTCATTGCATGTTTGTTCTTATACTAAAACCACAAACCAGCACTAGAGTCATTACATGTGTGTTCTTTTCCACAAACCACACATGGATCCACTAGACTCATTGCATGTGTGTTCTTTTCCAGAAACAACTTATGGATCCACCAGTGGTCATTGCATGTGTGTTCTTTCCAAAAACCATATTGGGTCCCACTAGAGTGATTGCATGTGTGTTATTTCCACAAACCACACATGGATCAACCACTAGAGTCATTGCATGTGTGTTATTTCCACAAACCACACATGGATCAACCACTAGAGTCATTGCATATATATTATTTCCACAAACCACACATGGATCAACCACTAGAGTCATTGCATGTGTTATTTACACAAACCACAAATGGATCAACCAATGGTCATTGCATGTGTGTTCTTTTCCACAAACCACACATGGATCCACCAGTGGTCATTGCATGTGTGTTGTTTCCACAAACCACATATGGATCAACTAGAGTCATGGCATGTGTGTTCTTTCCACAAACCACATATGGATCAACCACTAGAGTCATTACATGTTTGTTCTTATACTAAAACCACAAACCAGTACTAGAGTCATTGCATGTGTGTTCTTTTCCAGAAACCACACATGGATACACTAGACTGATTGCATTTGTGTCCTTTTCCAGAAACAACTTATGGATCCACCAGTGGTCATTGCATGTGTGTTCTTTCCATAAACCACATGTCGACCCACTAGAGTCATTGCATGTGTGTTATTTCCACAAACCACACATGGATCAACCACTAGAGTCATTGCATGTGTGTTATTTCCACAAACCACACATGGATCAACCACTAGAGTCATTGCATATGTGTTATTTCCACAAACCACACATGGATCAACCACTAGAGTCATTGGATGTGTGTTCTTATACTAAAACCAACACTAGAGTCATTGCATGTGTGTTCTTTTCACAAACCACACATGGACCAACCACTAGACTCAATGCATGTGTGTAATTTCCACAAACCAAACATGCATCAACAAGTGGTCATTGCATGTGTGTTCTTTTCCACAAACCACACATGGATCCACCAGTGGTCATTGCATGTGTGTTCTTTCCACAAACCACATATGGATCCACTAGAGTCATTGCATGTGTGTTATTTCCACAAACCACACACGGATCAACCACTAGAGTCATTGCATGTGTGTTATTTCGACAAACCACACATGGATCAACCACTAGAGTCATTGCATGTGTCTTCTTTCCACAAACCACACATGGATCCACCAGTGGTCATTGCATGTGTGTTCTTTCCACAAATCACATATGGATCAACCAGGGTCATTGCATGTGTGTTCTTTCCACAAACCACACATGGAACAACCACTATAGTCATTGCATGTGTGTTCTTATCACAAACCACATATGGATCAACAAGTGGTCATTGAAGGTGTGTTCGTTTCCATAAACCACTTATGGATCCATTACAGTCATTGCATGTGTGTTATTTCCACAAACCACACATGAATCAACCACTAGAGTAATTGCATGTGTGTTATTTCAACCACACATGGATCAACCACTAGAGTAATTGCATGTGTGTTATTTCCACAAACCACACATGGATCAACCACTAGTGTCATTGCATGTGTGTTCTTATACTAAAACCAACACTAGAGTCATTGCATGTGTGTTCTTTCCGCAAACCACACATGGATCAACCAGTGGTCATTGCATGTGTTTTTTTCCGCAAACCACACATGGATCCACCATTGGTCATTGCATGTGTGTTCTTTCCACAAACCACATATGGATCAACCAGAGTCATTGCATGTGTGTTCTTTCCACAAACCACACATGGATCAACCACTAGAAGAATTGCATGTTTGTTATTATACTAAAACCACAAACCAACACTAGAGCCATTGCATGTGTGTTCTTTTACACAAACCACACATGGATCCACTAGACTCATTGCATGTGTGTTCTTTTCCACAAACAACTTATGGATCAACCAGTGGTCATTGCATGTGTGTTCTGTTCACAAACCACATGTGGACCCACTTGAGTCATTGTATGTGAGTTCTTATACTAAAACTAGCACTAAGTCATTGCATGTGTGTTCTATCCACAAACCACACATGGATCCACCACTGTCATTGCATGTGTGTTCTTTGCACAAACCACACATGGATCAACCACTAGAGTCATTGCATATGTGTTATTTCCACAAACCACACATGGATCAACCACTAGAGTCATTGCATGTGTGTTCTTTCCACAAACCACACATGGATCAACCACTAGAGTCATTGCATGTTTGTTCTTATACTAAAACCACAAACCAGCACTAGAGTCATTACATGTGTGTTCTTTTCCACAAACCACACATGGATCCACTAGACTCATTGCATGTGTGTTCTTTTCCAGAAACAACTTATGGATCCACCAGTGGTCATTGCATGTGTGTTCTTTCCAAAAACCATATTGGGTCCCACTAGAGTGATTGCATGTGTGTTATTTCCACAAACCACACATGGATCAACCACTAGAGTCATTGCATGTGTGTTATTTCCACAAACCACACATGGATCAACCACTAGAGTCATTGCATATATATTATTTCCACAAACCACACATGGATCAACCACTAGAGTCATTGCATGTGTTATTTACACAAACCACAAATGGATCAACCAATGGTCATTGCATGTGTGTTCTTTTCCACAAACCACACATGGATCCACCAGTGGTCATTGCATGTGTGTTGTTTCCACAAACCACATATGGATCAACTAGAGTCATGGCATGTGTGTTCTTTCCACAAACCACATATGGATCAACCACTAGAGTCATTACATGTTTGTTCTTATACTAAAACCACAAACCAGTACTAGAGTCATTGCATGTGTGTTCTTTTCCAGAAACCACACATGGATACACTAGACTGATTGCATTTGTGTCCTTTTCCAGAAACAACTTATGGATCCACCAGTGGTCATTGCATGTGTGTTCTTTCCATAAACCACATGTCGACCCACTAGAGTCATTGCATGTGTGTTATTTCCACAAACCACACATGGATCAACCACTAGAGTCATTGCATGTGTGTTATTTCCACAAACCACACATGGATCAACCACTAGAGTCATTGCATATGTGTTATTTCCACAAACCACACATGGATCAACCACTAGAGTCATTGGATGTGTGTTCTTATACTAAAACCAACACTAGAGTCATTGCATGTGTGTTCTTTTCACAAACCACACATGGACCAACCACTAGACTCAATGCATGTGTGTAATTTCCACAAACCAAACATGCATCAACAAGTGGTCATTGCATGTGTGTTCTTTTCCACAAACCACACATGGATCCACCAGTGGTCATTGCATGTGTGTTCTTTCCACAAACCACATATGGATCCACTAGAGTCATTGCATGTGTGTTATTTCCACAAACCACACACGGATCAACCACTAGAGTCATTGCATGTGTGTTATTTCGACAAACCACACATGGATCAACCACTAGAGTCATTGCATGTGTCTTCTTTCCACAAACCACACATGGATCCACCAGTGGTCATTGCATGTGTGTTCTTTCCACAAATCACATATGGATCAACCAGGGTCATTGCATGTGTGTTCTTTCCACAAACCACACATGGAACAACCACTATAGTCATTGCATGTGTGTTCTTATCACAAACCACATATGGATCAACAAGTGGTCATTGAAGGTGTGTTCATTTCCATAAACCACTTATGGATCCATTACAGTCATTGCATGTGTGTTATTTCCACAAACCACACATGAATCAACCACTAGAGTAATTGCATGTGTGTTATTTCAACCACACATGGATCAACCACTAGAGTAATTGCATGTGTGTTATTTCCACAAACCACACATGGATCAACCACTAGTGTCATTGCATGTGTGTTCTTATACTAAAACCAACACTAGAGTCATTGCATGTGTGTTCTTTCCGCAAACCACACATGGATCAACCAGTGGTCATTGCATGTGTTTTTTTCCGCAAACCACACATGGATCCACCATTGGTCATTGCATGTGTGTTCTTTCCACAAACCACATATGGATCAACCAGAGTCATTGCATGTGTGTTCTTTCCACAAACCACACATGGATCAACCACTAGAAGAATTGCATGTTTGTTATTATACTAAAACCACAAACCAACACTAGAGCCATTGCATGTGTGTTCTTTTACACAAACCACACATGGATCCACTAGACTCATTGCATGTGTGTTCTTTTCCACAAACAACTTATGGATCAACCAGTGGTCATTGCATGTGTGTTCTGTTCACAAACCACATGTGGACCCACTTGAGTCATTGTATGTGAGTTCTTATACTAAAACTAGCACTAAGTCATTGCATGTGTGTTCTATCCACAAACCACACATGGATCCACCACTGTCATTGCATGTGTGTTCTTTGCACAAACCACACATGGATCAACCACTAGAGTCATTGCATATGTGTTATTTCCACAAACCACACATGGATCAACCACTAGAGTCATTGCATGTGTGTTCTTTCCACAAACCACACATGGATCAACCACTAGAGTCATTGCATGTTTGTTCTTATACTAAAACCACAAACCAGCACTAGAGTCATTACATGTGTGTTCTTTTCCACAAACCACACATGGATCCACTAGACTCATTGCATGTGTGTTCTTTTCCAGAAACAACTTATGGATCCACCAGTGGTCATTGCATGTGTGTTCTTTCCAAAAACCATATTGGGTCCCACTAGAGTGATTGCATGTGTGTTATTTCCACAAACCACACATGGATCAACCACTAGAGTCATTGCATGTGTGTTATTTCCACAAACCACACATGGATCAACCACTAGAGTCATTGCATATATATTATTTCCACAAACCACACATGGATCAACCACTAGAGTCATTGCATGTGTTATTTACACAAACCACAAATGGATCAACCAATGGTCATTGCATGTGTGTTCTTTTCCACAAACCACACATGGATCCACCAGTGGTCATTGCATGTGTGTTGTTTCCACAAACCACATATGGATCAACTAGAGTCATGGCATGTGTGTTCTTTCCACAAACCACATATGGATCAACCACTAGAGTCATTACATGTTTGTTCTTATACTAAAACCACAAACCAGTACTAGAGTCATTGCATGTGTGTTCTTT
Organism: Avena sativa; assembly: GCA_916181665.1. NCBI lineage: Eukaryota > Viridiplantae > Streptophyta > Magnoliopsida > Poales > Poaceae > Avena > Avena sativa. The sequence goes on along the minus strand of OV702287.1, from coordinate 63,420,970 downwards.
TCCAGAAACCACACATGGATACACTAGACTGATTGCATTTGTGTCCTTTTCCAGAAACAACTTATGGATCCACCAGTGGTCATTGCATGTGTGTTCTTTCCATAAACCACATGTCGACCCACTAGAGTCATTGCATGTGTGTTATTTCCACAAACCACACATGGATCAACCACTAGAGTCATTGCATGTGTGTTATTTCCACAAACCACACATGGATCAACCACTAGAGTCATTGCATATGTGTTATTTCCACAAACCACACATGGATCAACCACTAGAGTCATTGGATGTGTGTTCTTATACTAAAACCAACACTAGAGTCATTGCATGTGTGTTCTTTTCACAAACCACACATGGACCAACCACTAGACTCAATGCATGTGTGTAATTTCCACAAACCAAACATGCATCAACAAGTGGTCATTGCATGTGTGTTCTTTTCCACAAACCACACATGGATCCACCAGTGGTCATTGCATGTGTGTTCTTTCCACAAACCACATATGGATCCACTAGAGTCATTGCATGTGTGTTATTTCCACAAACCACACACGGATCAACCACTAGAGTCATTGCATGTGTGTTATTTCGACAAACCACACATGGATCAACCACTAGAGTCATTGCATGTGTCTTCTTTCCACAAACCACACATGGATCCACCAGTGGTCATTGCATGTGTGTTCTTTCCACAAATCACATATGGATCAACCAGGGTCATTGCATGTGTGTTCTTTCCACAAACCACACATGGAACAACCACTATAGTCATTGCATGTGTGTTCTTATCACAAACCACATATGGATCAACAAGTGGTCATTGAAGGTGTGTTCATTTCCATAAACCACTTATGGATCCATTACAGTCATTGCATGTGTGTTATTTCCACAAACCACACATGAATCAACCACTAGAGTAATTGCATGTGTGTTATTTCAACCACACATGGATCAACCACTAGAGTAATTGCATGTGTGTTATTTCCACAAACCACACATGGATCAACCACTAGTGTCATTGCATGTGTGTTCTTATACTAAAACCAACACTAGAGTCATTGCATGTGTGTTCTTTCCGCAAACCACACATGGATCAACCAGTGGTCATTGCATGTGTTTTTTTCCGCAAACCACACATGGATCCACCATTGGTCATTGCATGTGTGTTCTTTCCACAAACCACATATGGATCAACCAGAGTCATTGCATGTGTGTTCTTTCCACAAACCACACATGGATCAACCACTAGAAGAATTGCATGTTTGTTATTATACTAAAACCACAAACCAACACTAGAGCCATTGCATGTGTGTTCTTTTACACAAACCACACATGGATCCACTAGACTCATTGCATGTGTGTTCTTTTCCACAAACAACTTATGGATCAACCAGTGGTCATTGCATGTGTGTTCTGTTCACAAACCACATGTGGACCCACTTGAGTCATTGTATGTGAGTTCTTATACTAAAACTAGCACTAAGTCATTGCATGTGTGTTCTATCCACAAACCACACATTGATCCACCACTGTCATTGCATGTGTGTTCTTTGCACAAACCACACATGGATCAACCACTAGAGTTATTGCATGTGTGTTCTTTCCACAAACCACATATGGATCAACCAGTGGTCATTGCATGTGTGTTCTTTTCCATAAACTACTTATGGATCCATTACACTCATTGCATGTGTGTTATTTCCACAAACCACACATGGATCAACCACTAGAGTCATTGCATGTGTGTTATTTCCACAAACCACACATGGATCAACCACTAGAGTCTTTGCATATGTGTTATTTCCACAAACCACACATGGATCAACCACTAGAGTCATTGCATGTGTTATCTTTCCACAAACCACACATGGATCAACCACTAGAGTCATTGCATGTTTGTCCTTATAATAAAACCACAAACCAACACTAGAGTCATTGCATGTGTGTTCTTTTCCACAAACCAAACATGACTCCACTAGACTCATTGCGTGTGTGTTCTTTTCCAGAAATAACTTATGGATCCACCAGTGGTCATTGCATGTGTGGTCTTTCCACAAACCACATGTGGTCCCACTAGAGTCATTGCATGTGTGTTATTTCCACAAGCCACACATGGATCAACGAGTAGAGTCATTACATGTGTGTTATTTCCACAAGCCACACATGGATCAACCAGTAGAGTCATTACATGTGTGTTATTTCCACAAACCACACATGGATCAACCACTAGAGTCATTGCATATGTGTTATTTCCACAAACCACACATGGATAAACCACTAGAGTCATTACATGTGTGTTATTTCCACAAACCACACATGGATCAACCAATGGTGTTGGGGGGATAACCCCGGGTAGGGTCACTCCGGGGTATAAGGGTCGAGTTAGCCGAGGTTCGGCAAGGTCAAAGCGGATGCTGGCCGAGTCACCTCAAGGCAGGCCCTATCACGGAGTAACCCGGACCAGGGGGGTCGCCTAACATTGTCTCGTCCGACTCAAGGAATAAGTCGGAGACACTTGTCTAGCTTATATGCAGGAACAGGTGTGGCCGGATCAACTGTGATCCGGATCCTCGTTTGGCTTCTAGGAGAAGGAAGGAATATCTCTAGTCAAAAAGAAGGCCCGGTGCGTACTGGATGAGCGAATAAAGCAAGGGCAGGACCACCGGATCATGGCCGACAAGGGTGACGACGCTCATGTCGGCTGACGCAGGCGCCGCAGAGGCAACGTCGCTAAAGCAAGAGTGACGTGGGGGAAAGTCACCCCTGTCGGGTTACTAATTTGGGAGGAGGCATATTCTTAGGTGTAACACCCTCAGAATCGGCCCTATGCAAGTTTCAGCGATTCCCGCCAAACCCGCATAGAAACGATTCAAAGGTGCCCACCAGGCACTTTCGTGTGGGTGGAAAACGAAGTAATATCATTACACAATAGTCCACGATGGAACCCACAGAAATATATACAACAGCGACTCAAAGAGTCAAGAATACAGATATAACATACCAAGATCCAAATCACCTTGAAAACGATACAGCGTCCGAGTACGGACAAGATGCAAATTGAGCTAAGAGCCCTGAAGAATAACCAATGGCGTCCATAACCCTGCCCAGGCCAAGCCGGAAGGGTAACCCTGCTAACAACGTCGATCTCAAACCTGCTTAAACAAAAGGGGTGCCGACAAAGGGCAAAGGAAAAAAGAGAGCCGTCAGTACTGAGGCTAGTACACGGCGAGACTAGAATTCGGCGGTCCTCGCCTACATAGGTATGGTGGACTGAGCGGCAGCGCGGCATGCACTAAACAACCTATAGAGACTCGATATTACTGACGGCTATCAGAGAGGGATAAGAAAGACCTATTCGGAACCAACCTGATTCTACCACCAAACATACCCATCCTGGTCTTTCCCTCTCGAGACCAAACGAGGAAGTCAACCGAGGAACTCACACAGTTGGCAGTTTTATTTATTCAGTTATCGTTGCAGCAATTACTAGTCAGGTATAGATAGTCGTCATGATATAATAAGCAGTGGGCACTTTTAGTTAACCATTCCGTTGTAGTTGCAACACTTACTAGTCAGATACAATTAGCATGAGATATCCCAAAACCCAGCAGTTGTTGGTACTTTTATTTTAGCCATTCCGTTGCAGTGAAGCTGATTACTAGTCATATCGGATACAAGTCAATTTATAACAGTAAACTTTAGTTATAGTTGTCTATGATCGAGAACTGTGCTCCAAGTCGTCCATAACCGCGGACACGGCTTTTTGAAAAGATTTAACCCTGCAGGGGTGCACCAAAATATCCACACGCACTTCGACCCTTTTTGCCAGATCAGTTAACATACACCCATCGGTATGTCGGCGGGGCCTAAGTCATGACGTTTCCTAGACCCAAAGCAAGTACATGGGGGCCACCCCACTAAGCTACCCGCAACGAAGTCGGCCGGTCTCCGAGACGGACTCAGGGTTTGTGTAGACGGCTGTAAACGACTGGGAACCCGAAAATGTGACTGGGCTTGTCGATACAGCGAAAACGTGTCACGGACCTAAACAGTACAGGTGCATCCTCGCACAATCTTAAATAAAGCAGTAAAGCATGGCATAAGTACAGGATAGTAATAAAGCCCCAAACTACTTGTGGCCCCCGGTACAATACTTTGAAATCAGGTACTAATCGATGGGGGTGCCCACACACCCCACCTGTGGTTAGCGCGCTCGATCTCGGAACAGGTGTCAGGAACTCGGGGTCCTACGGGACACAAGTGGACGGTTAACAACCAAATAACATCTATTGCCCACCTGTGCCTCTGCATTTACCTACTTCCAAATTTTAGTTATTAAACAGTAATTAAAGCCATGATCATCTCCAACATAAAACATGCGGCAATACTCCAACAACTGTGGTACTGGTCGACACGCAACAGCACTTGAGAAAGCGACTACGACGCGCAAGTCCAACTATCTACCAATCAACAGGTAATAGGATGTGTCCAAGGCAATATAAGGCTGCAAGGGATATCACGGGTACAAAAACTAGAGCATCGCAACACAAATAGCAATAGATCAACAGGAGGGAATAAATACTATAAAAGTAAGATAGGTAGAAAGGGGGAGATGCTCGCCTGAAAAACATTGCCGAAGGTTCATCCGAAGATCGGGGCGAAGCTCACATCAACTCATCGATCTTATCCGCGAAGAAGCAAAACACTAGAAGAAACATCGGATGCACTACTTAATACGACGGCGGAAGATCCGGCATGCTTATGGTATGATGCATGGCATGGCACAGATGTGATGCAATTAGGCAATATTAAGCGGAACCGGGGTCCCGACATTTAATTAAACGGTTCAAGTTAGTTATCTATCCCGCAAATTAAATGTTGTCTTATCAAGGCAAAAGTATAGCACCGGTTCGCTACACAAATTTAAATGGAACCACTATTAGACTAGATTCGTCCGCATATGGATCCCATATTAATTATTAGGTGTGTCGACAAAAGCTCCCAACCCACAGACAGATATGCATGCAAGAACAAATTAATATGCGACAGTTGATAATGTCATATTATAAAAATAGGGGTCTCGGATAAATGGGTCATACATCTGGGTACGGCAGATCTTGGGGTTCCAGGGGTTCAGGGTTCGACAGGATTCGACAGGGATTGGTCTCGGCGGGAACGTTCTAGGACAACGGAGTAGATCTTGTCGCATCAGTGGTCTTCGGGTCCGTGTAGACGGTCATGGCGTTCAAGGTGGAGAACTTGGCGTTCTGTGAAGGAGTACTTGGCGCACCGGGGTCTCGGTGTCCTCGGATCCGAGAGGAAGAACTTGGCGTGTCGGGTTCGGTCTTCGGGTCCGGGGTCTCAGTCATGGCGTCCCATTGTAGATCTTGTCGCATGGTGTCCGGGTAGGTGAACTTGGCGGGTTGAGACGATCTTTTCAGTGGTCATCAAATTTATCGGGTCGAGGTCGATCTTGGCGAGATACCCCCATGTTGTCCTTGTCTCCATGATCATCACCGAAAAGATGGCCTTGGAGGCGGAGCAAATAACGAAGAGGTCGATGTTGCCGATGCTTCGGGTACCGACTTCATTGTTGAAGGCGAACTTGAGTAGACGACACCGGGTACGAGATGGTCCCGCGGGTTCTGGCTTCACATGAAGGGCATCGAAGATCTTGCGTTAGGGACTTGGTCTTGGCCGGGACGGGTCATCAAGCATCATCACATAATCCAGCGACCACCAGACAACGTCAACACAAAACAAACGGGAGCAGACCGACCGATATAGAGCCAAGGTTGTGGCACACGCGCTGGCAGAGCAGGGCACGTCTCGCGTGGCGACGCGGGCGGCGAGGGCGCGCTGCCGGAGCGGGGAGGAGTGGCGACCGGCGGCAGCACCTAAGACAGAGGAGACGGCGGGGTGGCAAGGCGCACAGGAGGCACGGCCAGGTTGCGGCTCGCTTGCAGGCGGGCAGGCCGACGCAGAAAGCGCGGCTTGACGGGAAGGCGGCTGACGATGCGGTCGCTGCCAGCGGCGGTGGAGGGCTCCACGGGCGGCCGCGAGCAGCGGGAGAGAGAGGCGATGCGGGGGAAGGAGGAAGATGGGGAGCGAGCGAGCAAGCGTGGCGGCCGGGGCGAGGCGGGCGCTGCACCGGCGCTGGCGGCGGGCTCGGGATGGAGAGCAGAGAGGCCGAGCAGGGAGGACGCGCGCGGGGCGTAGACGGGGGCCACCGAGAGGCGCGGGCGAGGAGGACCGGTGGTGGTCGGCGGCTCGAAGCAGGGGGTCTTGGCGGTGGAAGGAGACGAGGGGCGACGCGCCATGGAACCAAGGGGAGGCGGCCGCTCAGAGGGGATCCGCGGCGGACGAGCTTGGCCCGGCCGGAGTGGAGCGGAGCTTGCAGGGGAGAGGCGGTGCCGAGAGGAGGGAGGCGCACGGGCGACGGCGGTCGCGGAAGGTGCTGGCGGCGGCTCGCGAAGGGAGAGGGAGGCGTCGAGGGAGAGATGGTGGGGGAGAGAGGAGTGGGCGAGCGGGAGGAAGAGAGAGGAGCGGCCGCGGCGGTGGCGCCATGGCCGTGGCGAAGGGGTCCCTGGCGGCGGGCGGTGGAAGCGCCTGGGGAGGGAGTGCATCGCGAGGGAGAGGTGGAGGGCCTGGGCGGTTCGGTCGCGTGCGAGGTGATGATGACCGCGCCGAGCGCGGGCGTGAAAGATCATCCCAAGCTTATGCCAAGTCCGGGCTCGTATGCACTAGTGTTAGATCTGACGTTCATTGGACCAAACATTAATATGAGGTTCTCCAAGGTACTGATCGACAATGGCAGTAGCATTAACATCATGTATGCGGATACGATGCACAAGTTGGGCATCTCGGAGAACATGCTCCAGGTTACAAGAACAACTTTTCACCGTATCATGCCCGGCATATCCTGTGAACCCATAGGCAAAGTCCGGGTCGACGTGCTATTCGGTACGAGGGATAACTGCCGAACCGAAAATCTGGAGTTTGAGGTGGTAAACTTGGAGAGCGCGTATCATGCATTACTCGGGAGACCGACACTGAGCAAATTCATAGCAAGTTTCCACGTTAGTTATCTGAAGATGAAGTTGCCCGGGCCAAATGGTGCAATTACTATCATTGGGGATTTCCGACATTCTATTGAGTGCGCTTCAGCCGGGTCTAACCTAGCCGAGTCACTCGTAATTGCCCAAGAGAAAAGAAAAATCCAAGAAGTGACGGCATTAGCTCAGTCCGCGCAGCAGTATATGCCGGCGTTAAGTAACCCGCATGGAAGCGTTTCATTTCAAGCCGCGAAGGACACCAAGAAGATCCCGGTGGATAACGTGTTTCCGGAGCGTACCATGACAATTGGGGCTGGGTTAACTGACAAATAGGAAAGCGAGCTTGTCAACTTCCTACGTGAGAATCGGGATATTTTTGCTTGGTCCACACAGGACTTGCAAGGTGTTCCGAGGGAGTTGGCCGAGCACTCTCTGAATGTAAGACCCGGAGCAAGGCCGGTGAAGCAGCCTCTCTGACGCTTCGCCGAGGATAGGAGAAAGGTCATTGGTGACGAGATAGCTCAGTTGCTAGCAGCAGGATTTATCATGGAAGTGCTATATCCGGATTGGCTCTCTAATCCGGTACTGGTAGAAAAGAAGAAGGATGATCCGAACGTGGCAGTGGTTTGGCGTGTGTGTATCGATTACACGAACCTGAACAAGGCATGTCCGAAAGATCCATTTCCGCTGCCGAGGATAGATCAGGTCATCGACTCTACCGCGGGATGTGAACTGTTGTCATTTATTGATGCTTATTCCGGTTTCCACCAGATACCTTTGAACCCGGATGATCAAATAAAAACTGCCTTTATTACCCCGTACGAGGCTTATTGCTATCGCACTATGCCGTTTGGTTTACGAAACACAGGAGCAACGTACCAAAGATGTATGTAAAAATGTTTGCACGATCAAATAGGTCAAAATGTACAAGTCTACGTGGATGATGTGGTTATCAAGACCAAGGAAAGCGCAACGCTCCTTGACGACATAAGGCAAACATTCGCGAACTTGAGGAGATTCCGGATGAAGCTTAACCCGGAGAAATGTACCTTCGGTGTCCCGGCTGGAGTGTTCTTTTCCACAAACAACTGATGGATCAACCAGTGGTCATTGCATGTGTGTTGTTTTCACAAACCAAATGTGGACCCACTAGAGTCATTGCATGTGTGTTCTTATACACAAACTAGCACTAGAGTCATTGCATGTGTGTTCTATCCACAAACCACACATGGATCCACCACTGTCATTGCATGTGTGTTCTTTCCACAAACCACACATGGATCAACCACTAGAGTCATTGCATGTGTGTTCTTATCACAAACCACATATGGATCAATCAGTGGTCATTGTATGTGTGTTCTTTTCCATAAACCACTTATGGATCCATTACAGTCATTGCGTGTGTGTTATTTCCACAAACCACACATGGATCAACCACTAGAGTCATTGCATGTGTGTTATTTCCACAAACCACACATGGATCAACCACTAGAGCCATTGCATGTGTGTGTTGTTTTCCACAAACCACACATGGATCCACCACTAGAGTCATTGCATGTTTGTTCTTATACTAAAACCAACACTAGAGTCATTGCATGTGTGTTCTTTCCACAAACCACACATGGATAAACCAGTGGTCATTGCATGTGTGTTCTTTTCCACAAACCACACATGGATCCACCAGTGGTCATTGCATGTGTGTTCTTTCCACAAACCACATAGGGATCAACCAGAGTCATTGCATGTGTGTTCTTTCCACAAACCACACATGGATCAACCACTAGAGTCATTGAATGTTTGTTCTTATACCAAAACCACAAACCAGCACTAGAGTCATTGCATGTGTGTTCTTTTCCACAAACCACACATGGATCCACTAGACTCATTGCATGTGTGTTCTTTTCCACAAACAACTTATGGATCAACCAGTGGTCATTGCATGTGTGTTCTTTTCACAAACCACATGTGGACCCACTAGAGTCATTGCATGTGTGTTATTATACAAAAACTAGCACTAGAGTCATTGCATGTGTGTTCTATCCACAAACCACACATGGATCCACCACTGTCATTGCATGTGTGTTCTTTTCACAAACCACACATGGATCAACCACTAGAGTTATTTCATGTGTGTTCTTTCCACAAACCACATATGGATCAACCAGTGGTCATTGCATGTGTGTTCTTTTCCATAAACCACTTATGGATCCATTACACTCATTGCATGTGTGTTATTTCCATAAACCACACATGGATCAACCACTAGAGTCATTGCATGTGTGTTATTTCCACAAACCACACATGGATCAACCACTAGATTCATTGCATATGTGTTATTTCCACAAACCACACATGGATCAACCACTAGAGTCATTGCACGTGTCTTCTTTCCACAAATAACGCATGGATTAACCACTAGAGTCATTGCATGTTTGTTCTTATACTAAAACCACAAAGCAGCACTAGAGTCATTGCATGTGTGTTCTTTTCCACAAACCACACATTGATCTACTAGACTCACTGCATGTGTGTTCTTTTCCAGAAACAACTTATGGATCCACCAGTGGTCATTGCATGTGTGTTCTTTCCACAAACCCACATGTGTACCCACTAGAGTCATTGCATGTGTGTTATTTCCACAAACCACACATGGATCAACCACTAGAGTCATTGCATCTGTGTTATTTCCACAAACCACACATGGATCAACCACTAGAGTCATTTCATGTGTGTTCTTATACTAAAACCAACACTAGAGTCATTGCATGTGTGTTCTTTTCACAAACCACACATGGATCAACCACTAGAGTCATTGCATGTGTTTTATTTCCACAAACCACACATGTATCATCCAATGGTCATTGCATGTGTTTTCTTTTCCACAAACCACACATGGATCCACCAGTAGTCATTGCATGTGTATTCTTTCCACAAACCACATATGGATCAACCAGAGTCATTGCATGTGTGTTCTTTCCACAAACCACATATGGATCAACCACAAGAGTCATTACATGTTTGTTCTTATACTAAAACCACAAACCAACACTAGAGTCATTGCATGTGTGTTCTTTTCCACAAACCACACATGGATCCACTAGACTCATTGCATGTGTGTTCTTTTCCACAAACAACTTATGGATCATCTAGTGGTCATTGCATGTGTGTTCTTTTCACAAACCACATGTGGACCCAATTGAGTCATTGTATGTGAGTTCTTATACTAAAACTAGCACTAAGTCATTGCATGTGTGTTCTTATACACAAACTAGCACTAGAGTCATTCATGTGTGTTCTATCCACAAACCACACATGGATCAACCGCTAGAGTTATTGCGTGTGTTCTTTCCACAAACCACATATGGATCAACCAGTGGTCATTGCATGTGTGTTCTTTTCCATAAACCACTTATGGATCCATTACACTCATTGCATGTGTGTTATTTCCACAAACCACACATGGATCAACCACTAGTGTCATTGCATGTGTTTTATTTCCACAAACCACACATGGATCAACCACTAGAGTCATTGCATATGTGTTATTTCCACCAACCACACATGGATCAACCACTAGAGTCATTGCATGTGTGTTCTTTCCACAAACCACACATGGATCAACCACTAGAGTCATTGCATGTTTGTTCTTATACTAAAACCACAAACCAACACTAGAGTCATTGCATGTGTGTTCTTTTCCACAAACCACACATGGATCCACTAGACTCATTGCATGTGTGTTCTTTTCTACAAACAACTTATGGATCAACCAGTGGTCATTGCATGTGTGTTCTTTTCACAAACCACATGTGGACCCACTAGAGTCATTGCATGTGTGTTCTTATACACAAACTAGCACTAGAGTCATTGCATGTGTGTTCTATCCACAAACCACACATGGATCCACCACTGTCATTGCATGTGTGTTCTTTCCACAAACCACACATGGATCAACCACTAGAGTCATTGCATGTGTGTTCTTATCACAAACCACATATGGATCAATCAGTGGTCATTGTATGTGTGTTCTTTTCCATAAACCACTTATGGATCCATTACAGTCATTGCATGTGTGTTCTTTCCACAAACCACATATGGATCAACCAGAGTCATTGCATGTGTGTTCTTTCCACAAACCACATATGGATCAACCACTAGAGTCATTACATGTTTGTTCTTATACCAAAACCACAAACCAGCACTAGAGTCATTGCATGTGTGTTCTTTTCCACAAACCACACATGGATCCACTAGACTCATTGCATGTGTGTTCTTTTCCACAAACGACTTATGGATCAACCAGTGGTCATTGCATGTGTGTTCTTTTCACAAATCACATGTGGACCCACTAGAGTCATTGCATGTGTGTTCTTATACTAAAACTAGCACTAGAGTCATTGCATGTGTGTTCTATCCACAAAACACACATGGATCCACCACTGTCATTGCATGTGTGGTTTTTCCACAAACCACACATGGATCAACCACTAGAGTCATTGCATGTGTGTTCTTTCCCCAAACGACACATGGATCAACCACTAGAGTCATTGCATGTGTGTTATTTCCACAAACCACATATGGATCAACCACTAGAGTCATTGCATGTGTGTTCTTATACTAAAACCAACATTAGAGTCATTGCATGTGTGTTCTTTCCACAAACCACACATGGATCAACCACTAGATTCATTGCATGTTTGTTATTTCCACAAACCACACATGGATCAACCACTAGAGTCATTGCATGTGTGTTCTTATACTAAAACCAACACTAGAGTCATTGCATGTGTGTTCTTTCCACAAACCACACATGGATCAACCAGTGGTCATTGCATGTGTGTTCTTTTCCACAAACCACGCATGGATCCACAAGTGGTCATTGCATGTGTGTTCTTTCCGCAAACCACATATGGATCAACCAGAGTCATTGCATGTGTGTTCTTTGCACAAACCACACATGGATCAACCACTAGAGTCATTGCATGTTTGTTCTTATACTAAAACCACAAACAAGCACTAGAGTCATTGCATGTGTGTTCTTTTCAACAAACCACACATGGACCCGCTAGACTCATTGCAGGTGTGTTCTTTTCAACAAACAACTTATGGATCAACCAGTGGTCATTGCATTTGTGTTCTTTTCACAAACTACATGTGGACCCACAAGAGTCATTGCATGTGTGTTCTTATACTAAAACTAGCACCAGAGTCATTGCATGTGTGTTCTTTTCCATAAACCACTTATGGATCCATTACAGTCATTCCATGTGTGTTATTTCCACAAACCACACATGGATCAACCACTAGAGTCATTGCATGTGTGTTATTTCCACAAACCACACATGGATCAACCACTAGAGTCATTGCATGTGTGTTATTTCCACAAACCACACATGGATCAACCACTAGAGTCATTGCATGTGTGTTCTTATCACAAACCACATATGGATCAATCAGTGGTCATTGTATGTGTGTTCTTTTCCATAAACCACTTATGGATCCATTACAGTCATTGCATGTGTGTTATTTCCACAAACCACACATGGATCAACCACTAGAGTCATTGCATGTGTGTTATTTCCACAAACCACACATGGATCAACCACTAGAGTCATTGCATGTGTGTGTTGTTTTCCACAAACCACACATGGATCCACCACTAGAGTCATTGCATGTTTGTTCTTATACTAAAACCAACACTAGAGTCAGTGCATGTGTGTTCTTTCCACAAACCACACATGGATCAACCAGTGGTCATTGCATGTGTGTTCTTTTCCACAAACCACACATGGATCCACCAGTGGTCATTGCATGTGTGTTCTTTCCACAAACCACATATGGATCAACCAGAGTCATTACATGTGTGTTCTTTCCACAGACCACACATGGATCAACCACTAGAGTCATTGAATGTTTGTTCTTATACCAAAACCACAAACCAGCACTAGAGTCATTGCATGTGTGTTCTTTTCCACAAACCACACATGGATCCAGTAGACTCATTGCATGTGTGTTCTTTTCCACAAACAACTTATGGATCAACCAGTGGTCATTGCATGTGTGTTCTTTTCACAAACCACATGTGGACCCACTAGAGTCATTGCATGTGTGTTCTTATACTAAAACTAGCACTAGAGTCATTGCATATATGTTCTATCCACAAACCACACATGGATCCACCACTGTCATTGCATGTGTGTTTTTTCCACAAACCACACATGGATCAACCACTAGAGTCATTGCATGTGCATTCTTTCCACAAACGACACATTTATCAACAATAGAGTCATTGCATGTGTGTTATTTCCACAAACCACACATGGGACAACCACTAGAGTCGTTGCATGTGTGTTACTATACTAAAACCAACATTAGAGTCATTGCATGTGTGTTCTTTCCACAAACCACACACGGATTAACCACTAGAGTCATTGCATGTTTGTTATTTCCACAAACCACACATGGATCAACCACTAGAGTCATTGGATGTGTGTTCTTATACTAAAACCAACACTAGAGTCATTGCATGTGTGTTCTTTCCACAAACCACACATGGATCAACTAGTAGTCATTGCATGTGTGTTCTTTTCCACAAACCACACATGGATCCACTAGTGGTCATTGCATGTGTGTTCTTTCCACAAACCACATATGGATCAACCAGTCATTGCATGTGTGTTCTTTCCATAAACCACACATGGATCAACCACTAGAATCATTGCATGGTTGTTCTTATACTAAAACCACAAACCACCACTAGAGTCATTGCATGTGTGTTCATTTCCACAAACCACATATGGATCCACTAGACTCATTGCATGTGTGTTCTTTTCCACAAACCACACATGGATCAACCACTAGAGTCATTGCATGTGTGTTATTTCCACAAACCACACATGGATCAACCACTAGAGTCATTGCATGTGTGTTATTTCCACAAACCACACATGGATCCACCACTAGAGTCATTGCATGTTTGTTCTTATACTAAAACCAACACTAGAGTCAGTGCATGTGTGTTCTTTCCACAAACCACACATGGATCAACCAGTGGTCATTGCATGTGTGTTCTTTTCCACAAACCACACATGGATCCACCAGTGGTCATTGCATGTGTGTTCTTTCCACAAACCACATATGGATCAACCAGAGTCATTACATGTGTGTTCTTTCCAGAAACCACACATGGATCAACCACAAGAGTCATTGAATGTTTGTTCTTATACCAAAACCACAAACCAGCACTAGAGTCATTGCATGTGTGTTCTTTTCCACAAACCACACATGGATCCAGTAGACTCATTGCATGTGTGTTCTTTTCCATAAACAACTTATGGATCAACCAGTGGTCATTGCATGTGTGTTCTTTTCACAAACCACATGTGGACCCACTAGAGTCATTGCATGTGTGTTCTTATACTAAAACTAGCACTAGAGTCATTGCATATATGTTCTATCCACAAACCACACATGGATCCACCACTGTCATTGCATGTGTGTTTTTTCCACAAACCACACATGGATCAACCACTAGAGTCATTGCATGTGCATTCTTTCCACAAACGACACATTTATCAACAATAGAGTCATTGCATGTGTGTTATTTCCACAAACCACACATGGGACAACCACTAGAGTCGTTGCATGTGTGTTACTATACTAAAACCAACATTAGAGTCATTGCATGTGTGTTCTTTCCACAAACCACACACGGATTAACCACTAGAGTCATTGCATGTTTGTTATTTCCACAAACCACACATGGATCAACCACTAGAGTCATTGGATGTGTGTTCTTATACTAAAACCAACACTAGAGTCATTGCATGTGTGTTCTTTCCACAAACCACACATGGATCAACTAGTAGTCATTGCATGTGTGTTCTTTTCCACAAACCACACATGGATCCACTAGTGGTCATTGCATGTGTGTTCTTTCCACAAACCACATATGGATCAACCAGTCATTGCATGTGTGTTCTTTCCATAAACCACACATGGATCAACCACTAGAATCATTGCATGGTTGTTCTTATACTAAAACCACAAACCACCACTAGAGTCATTGCATGTGTGTTCATTTCCACAAACCACATATGGATCCACTAGACTCATTGCATGTGTGTTCTTTTCCACAAACCACACATGGATCAACCACTAGAGTCATTGCATGTGTGTTATTTCCACAAACCACACATGGATCAACCACTAGAGTCATTGCATGTGTGTTATTTCCACAAACCACACATGGATCCACCACTAGAGTCATTGCATGTTTGTTCTTATACTAAAACCAACACTAGAGTCAGTGCATGTGTGTTCTTTCCACAAACCACACATGGATCAACCAGTGGTCATTGCATGTGTGTTCTTTTCCACAAACCACACATGGATCCACCAGTGGTCATTGCATGTGTGTTCTTTCCACAAACCACATATGGATCAACCAGAGTCATTACATGTGTGTTCTTTCCAGAAACCACACATGGATCAACCACAAGAGTCATTGAATGTTTGTTCTTATACCAAAACCACAAACCAGCACTAGATTCATTGCATGTGTGTTCTTTTCCACAAACCACACATGGATCCAGTAGACTCATTGCATGTGTGTTCTTTTCCACAAACAACTTATGGATCAACCAGTGGTCATTGCATGTGTGTTCTTTTCACAAACCACATGTGGACCCACTAGAGTCATTGCATGTGTGTTCTTATACTAAAACTAGCACTAGAGTCATTGCATATATGTTCTATCCACAAACCACACATGGATCCACCACTATCATTGCATGTGTGTTTTTTCCACAAACCACACATGGATCAACCACTAGAGTCATTGCATGTGCATTCTTTCCACAAACGACACATTTATCAACAATAGAGTCATTGCATGTGTGTTATTTCCACAAACCACACATGGGACAACCACTAGAGTCGTTGCATGTGTGTTACTATACTAAAACCAACATTAGAGTCATTGCATGTGTGTTCTTTCCACAAACCACACACGGATTAACCACTAGAGTCATTGCATGTTTGTTATTTCCACAAACCACACATGGATCAACCACTAGAGTCATTGGATGTGTGTTCTTATACTAAAACCAACACTAGAGTCATTGCATGTGTGTTCTTTCCACAAACCACACATGGATCAACTAGTAGTCATTGCATGTGTGTTCTTTTCCACAAACCACACATGGATCCACTAGTGGTCATTGCATGTGTGTTCTTTCCACAAACCACATATGGATCAACCAGTCATTGCATGTGTGTTCTTTCCATAAACCACACATGGATCAACCACTAGAATCATTGCATGGTTGTTCTTATACTAAAACCACAAACCACCACTAGAGTCATTGCATGTGTGTTCATTTCCACAAACCACATATGGATCCACTAGACTCATTGCATGTGTGTTCTTTTCCACAAACAACTTATGGATCAACCAGTGGTCATTGCATGTGTGTTCTTTTCACAAACTACATGTGGACCCACTAGAGTCATTGCATGTGTGTTCTTATACTAAATCTAGCACTAGAGTCATTGCATGTGTGTTAATTTCCATAAACCACTTATGGATCCATTACAGTCATTGCATGTGTGTTATTTCCACAAACCACACATGGATAAACCACTAGAGTCATTGCATGTGTGTTATTTCCACAAACCACACATGGATTAACCACTAGAGTCATTGCATGTGTGTGTTCTTTTCCACAAACCACACATGGATCCACCACTAGAGTCATTGCATGTGTGTTCTTATACTAAAACCAACACTAGAGTCATTGCATGTGTGTTCTTTCCACAAACCACACATGGATCAACCAGTGGTCATTGCATGTGTGTTCTTTTCCACAAACCACACATGGATCCACCAGTGGTCATTACATGTGTGTTCTTTCCACAAATCTCATATGGATCAACCAGAGTCATTGCATGTGTGTTCTTTCCACAAACCACACAAGGATCAACCACTAGAGTCATTGCATGTTTGTTCTTATACTAAAACCACAAACCAGCACTAGAGTCATTGCATGTGTGTTCTTTTCCACAAACCACACATGGATCCACTAGACTCATTGCATGTGTGTTCTTTTCCACAAACCACACATGGATCCACCAGTGGTCATTGCATGTGTGCTCTTTCCACAAACCACATATGGATCAACCAGAGTCATTGCATGTGTGTTCTTTCCACAAACCACACAAGGATCAACCACTAGAGTCATTGCATGTTTGTTCTAATACCAAAACCACAAACCAGCACTAGAGTCATTGCATGTGTGTTCTTTTCCACAAACTACACATGGATCAACCAATAGAAGAATTGCATGTTTGTTCTTATACGAAAACCACAAACCGACACTAGAGTCATTGCATGTGTGTTCTTTTCCACAAACCACACATGGATCCACTAGACTCATTGCATGTGTGTTCTTTTCCACAAACAACTTATGGATCAACCAGTGGTCATTCCATGTGTGTTCTTTTCACAAACCACATGTGGACCCACTAGAGTCATTGCATGTGTGTTATTATACTAAAACTAGAACTAGAGTCATTGCATGTGTGTTCTATCCACAAACCACACATGGATCCACCACTGTCATTGCATGTGTGTTCTTTTCACAAACCACAAATGGATCAACCACTAGAGTTATTGCATGTGTGTTCTTTCCACAAACCACATATGGATCAACCAGTGGTCATTGCATGTGTGTTCTTTTCCATAAACCACTTATGGATCCATTACACTCATTGCATGTGTGTTATTTCTATAAACCACGCATGGATCAACCTCTAGAGTCATTGCATGTGTGTTATTTCCACAAACCACACATGGATCAACCACTAGAGTCATTGCATATGTGTTATTTCCACAAACCACACATGGATCAACCACTAGAGTCATTGCATGTGTCTTCTTTCCACAAACAACACATGGATTAACCACTAGAGTCATTGCATGTTTGTTCTTATACTAAAACCACAAACCAGCACTAGAGTCATCACATGTGTGTTCTTTTCCACAAACCACACATGGATCCGCTAGACTCATTGCATGTGTGTTCTTTTCCAGAAACAACTTATGGATCCACCAGTGGTCATTGCATGTGTGTTCTTTCCACAAACCACATGTGGACCCACTAGAGTCATTGCATGTGTGTTATTTCCATAAACCACACATGGATCAACCACTAGAGTCATTGCATGTGTGTTATTTCCACAAACCACACATGGATCAACCTCTAGAGTCATTGCATGTGTGTTATTTCCACAAACCACACATGGATCAACCACTAGAGTCATTGCATATGTATTATTTCCACAAACCACACATGGATCAACCACTAGAGTCATTGCATGTGTGTTATTTCCACAAACCACACATGGATCCACCAGTGGTCATTACATGTGTGTTCTTTCCACAAATCTCATATGGATCAACCAGAGTCATTGCATGTGTGTTCTTTCCACAAACCACACAAGGATCAACCACTAGAGTCATTGCATGTTTGTTCTTATACTAAAACCACAAACCAGCACTAGAGTCATTGCATGTGTGTTCTTTTCCACAAACCACACATGGATCCACTAGACTCATTGCATGTGTGTTCTTTTCCACAAACCACACATGGATCCACCAGTGGTCATTGCATGTGTGCTCTTTCCACAAACCACATATGGATCAACCAGAGTCATTGCATGTGTGTTCTTTCCACAAACCACACAAGGATCAACCACTAGAGTCATTGCATGTTTGTTCTAATACCAAAACCACAAACCAGCACTAGAGTCATTGCATGTGTGTTCTTTTCCACAAACTACACATGGATCAACCAATAGAAGAATTGCATGTTTGTTCTTATACGAAAACCACAAACCGACACTAGAGTCATTGCATGTGTGTTCTTTTCCACAAACCACACATGGATCCACTAGACTCATTGCATGTGTGTTCTTTTCCACAAACAACTTATGGATCAACCAGTGGTCATTCCATGTGTGTTCTTTTCACAAACCACATGTGGACCCACTAGAGTCATTGCATGTGTGTTATTATACTAAAACTAGAACTAGAGTCATTGCATGTGTGTTCTATCCACAAACCACACATGGATCCACCACTGTCATTGCATGTGTGTTCTTTTCACAAACCACAAATGGATCAACCACTAGAGTTATTGCATGTGTGTTCTTTCCACAAACCACATATGGATCAACCAGTGGTCATTGCATGTGTGTTCTTTTCCATAAACCACTTATGGATCCATTACACTCATTGCATGTGTGTTATTTCTATAAACCACGCATGGATCAACCTCTAGAGTCATTGCATGTGTGTTATTTCCACAAACCACACATGGATCAACCACTAGAGTCATTGCATATGTGTTATTTCCACAAACCACACATGGATCAACCACTAGAGTCATTGCATGTGTCTTCTTTCCACAAACAACACATGGATTAACCACTAGAGTCATTGCATGTTTGTTCTTATACTAAAACCACAAACCAGCACTAGAGTCATCACATGTGTGTTCTTTTCCACAAACCACACATGGATCCGCTAGACTCATTGCATGTGTGTTCTTTTCCAGAAACAACTTATGGATCCACCAGTGGTCATTGCATGTGTGTTCTTTCCACAAACCACATGTGGACCCACTAGAGTCATTGCATGTGTGTTATTTCCATAAACCACACATGGATCAACCACTAGAGTCATTGCATGTGTGTTATTTCCACAAACCACACATGGATCAACCTCTAGAGTCATTGCATGTGTGTTATTTCCACAAACCACACATGGATCAACCACTAGAGTCATTGCATATGTATTATTTCCACAAACCACACATGGATCAACCACTAGAGTCATTGCATGTGTGTTATTTCCACAAACCACACATGGATCAACCAATGGTCATTGCATGTGTGTTCTTTCCACAAACCACATGTGGACCCACTAGAGTCATTGCATGTGTGTTATTTCCATAAACCACACATGGATCAACCACTAGAGTCATTGCATGTGTGTTATTTCCACAAACCACACATGGATCAACCACTAGAGTCATTGCATGTGTGTTATTTCCACAAACCACACATGGATCAACCACTAGAGTCATTGCATATGTATTATTTCCACAAACCACACATGGATCAACCACTAGAGTCATTGCATGTGTGTTATTTCCACAAACCACACATGGATCAACCAATGGTCATTGCATGTGTGTTCTTTCCACAAACCACATGTGGACCACTAGAGTCATTGCATGTGTGTTATTTCCATAAACCACACATGGATCAACCACTAGAGTCATTGCATGTGTGTTATTTCCACAAACCACACATGGATCAACCACTAGAGTCATTGCATGTGTGTTATTTCCACAAACCACACATGGATCAACCACTAGAGTCATTGCATATGTATTATTTCCACAAACCACACATGGATCAACCACTAGAGTCATTGCATATGTGTTATTTCCACAAACCACACATGGATCAACCACTTGAGTCATTTGATGTGTGTTCTTATACTAAAACCAACACTAGAGTCATTGCATGTGTGTTCTTTTCACAAACCACACATGGATCAACAACTAGAGTCATTGCATGTGTTTTATTTCCACAAACCACACATGTATCAACCAATGGTCATTGCATGTGTGTTCTTTTCCACAAACCACACATAGATCCACCAGTGGTCATTGCATGTGTGTTCTTTCCACAAACCACATATGGATCAACCAGAGTCATTGCATGTGTGTTCTTTCCACAAACCACATATGGATCAACCACTAGAGTCATTACATGTTTGTTCTTATACCAAAACCACAAACCAGCACTAGAGTCATTGCATGTGTGTTCTTTTCCACAAACCACACATGGATCCACTAGACTCATTGCATGTGTGTTCTTTTCCACAAACGACTTATGGATCAACCAGTGGTCATTGCATGTGTGTTCTTTTCACAAATCACATGTGGACCCACTAGAGTCATTGCATGTGTGTTCTTATACTAAAACTAGCACTAGAGTCATTGCATGTGTGTTCTATCCACAAACCACACATGGATCCACCACTGTCATTGCATGTGTGGTTTTTCCACAAACCACACATGGATCAACCACTAGAGTCATTGCATGTGTGTTCTTTCCCCAAACGACACATGGATCAACCACTAGAGTCATTGCATGTGTGTTATTTCCACAAACCACACATGGATCAACCACTAGAGTCATTGCATGTGTGTTCTTATACTAAAACCAACATTAGAGTCATTGCATGTGTGTTCTTTCCACAAACCACACATGGATCAACCACTAGATTCATTGCATGTTTGTTATTTCCACAAACCACACATGGATCAACCACTAGAGTCATTGCATGTGTGTTCTTATACTAAAACCAACACTAGAGTCATTGCATGTGTGTTCTTTCCACAAACCACACATGGATCAACCAGTGGTCATTGCATGTGTGTTCTTTTCCACCAACCACGCATGGATCCACAAGTGGTCATTGCATGTGTGTTCTTTCCACAAACCACATATGGATCAACCAGAGTCATTGCATGTGTGTTCTTTGCACAAACCACACATGGATCAACCACTAGAGTCATTGCATGTTTGTTCTTATACTAAAACCATAAACAAGCACTAGAGTCATTGCATGTGTGTTCTTTTCCACAAACCACACATGGACCCGCTAGAATCATTGCAGGTGTGTTCTTTTCAACAAACAACTTATGGATCAACCAGTGGTCATTGCATTTGTGTTCTTTTCACAAACTACATGTGGACCCACTAGAGTCATTGCATGTGTGTTCTTATACTAAAACTAGCACCAGAGTCATTGCATGTGTGTTCTTTTCCATAAACCACTTATGGATCCATTACAGTCATTCCATGTGTGTTATTTCCACAAACCACACATGGATCAACCACTAGAGTCATTGCATGTGTCTTCTTTCCACAAACAACACATGGATTAACCACTAGAGTCATTGCATGTTTGTTCTTATACTAAAACAACAAACCAGCACTAGAGTCATCACATGTGTGTTCTTTTCCACAAACCACACATGGATCCGCTAGACTCATTGCATGTGTGTTCTTTTCCAGAAACAACTTATGGATCCACCAGTGGTCATTGCATGTGTGTTCTTTCCACAAACCACATGTGGACCCACTAGAGTCATTGCATGTGTGTTATTTCCATAAACCACACATGGATCAACCACTAGAGTCATTGCATGTGTGTTATTTCCACAAACCACACATGGATCAACCACTAGAGTCATTGCATATGTGTTATTTCCACAAACCACACATGGATCAACCACTTGAGTCATTTGATGTGTGTTCTTATACTAAAACCAACACTAGAGTCATTGCATGTGTGTTCTTTTCACAAACCACACATGGATCAACCACTAGAGTCATTGCATGTGTTTTATTTCCACAAACCACACATGTATCAACCAATGGTCATTGCATGTGTGTTCTTTTCCACAAACCACACATGGATCCACCAGTGGTCATTGCATGTGTGTTCTTTCCACAAACGACATATCGATCAACCAGAGTCATTGCATGTGTGTTCTTTCCACAAACCACATATGGATCAACCACTAGAGTCATTACATGTTTGTTCTTATACCAAAACCACAAACCAGCACTAGAGTCATTGCATGTGTGTTCTTTTCCACAAACCACACATGGATCCACTAGACTCATTGCATGTGTGTTCTTTTCCACAAACGACTTATGGATCAACCAGTGGTCATTGCATGTGTGTTCTTTTCACAAATCACATGTGGACCCACTAGAGTCATTGCGTGTGTTCTTATACTAAAACTAGCACTAGAGTCATTGCATGTGTGTTCTATCCACAAACCACACATGGATCCACCACTGTCATTGCATGTGTGGTTTTTCCACAAACCACACATGGATCAACCACTAGAGACATTGCATGTGTGTTCTTTCTCCAAACGACACATGGATCAACCACTAGAGTCATTGCATGTGTGTTATTTCCACAAACCACACATGGATCAACCACTAGAGTCATTGCATGTGTGTTCTTATACTAAAACCAACATTAGAGTCATTGCATGTGTGTTCTTTCCACAAACCACACATGGATCAACCACTAGATTCATTGCATGTTTGTTATTTCCACAAACCACACATGGATCAACCACTAGAGTCATTGCATGTGTGTTCTTATACTAAAACCAACACTAGAGTCATTGCATGTGTGTTCTTTCCACAAACCACACATGGATCAACCAGTGGTCATTGCATGTGTGTTCTTTTCCACAAACCACGCATGGATCCACAAGTGGTCATTGCATGTGTGTTCTTTCCACAAACCACATATGGATCAACCAGAGTCATTGCATGTGTGTTCTTTGCACAAACCACACATGGATCAACCACTAGAGTCATTGCATTTTTGTTCTTATACTAAAACCATAAACAAGCACTAGAGTCATTGCATGTGTGTTCTTTTCCACAAACCACACATGGATCCACTAGACTCATTGCATGTGTGTTCTTTTCCACAAACCACACATGGATCCACCAGTGGTCATTGCATGTGTGCTCTTTCCACAAACCACATATGGATCAACTAGAGTCATTGCATGTGTGTTCTTTCCACAAACCACACAAGGATCAACCACTAGAGTCATTGCATGTTTGTTCTTATACCAAAACCACAAACCAGCACTAGAGTCATTGCATGTGTGTTCTTTTCCACAAACTACACATGGATCAACCAATAGAAGAATTGCATGTTTGTTCTTATACGAAAACCACAAACCGGCACTAGAGTCATTGCATGTGTGTTCTTTTCCACAAACCACACATGGATCCACTAGACTCATTGCATGTGTGTTCTTTTCCACAAACAACTTATGGATCAACCAGTGGTCATTCCATGTGTGTTCTTTTCACAAACCACATGTGGACCCACTAGAGTCATTGCATGTGTGTTATTATACTAAAACTAGAACTAGAGTCATTGCATGTGTGTTCTATCCACAAACCACACATGGATCCACCACTGTCATTGCATGTGTGTTCTTTTCACAAACCACAAATGGATCAACCACTAGAGTTATTGCATGTGTGTTCTTTCCACAAACCACATATGGATCAACCAGTGGTCATTGCATGTGTGTTCTTTTCCATAAACCACTTATGGATCCATTACACTCATTGCATGTGTGTTATTTCTATAAACCACGCATGGATCAACCTCTAGAGTCATTGCATGTGTGTTATTTCCACAAACCACACATGGATCAACCACTAGAGTCATTGCATATGTGTTATTTCCACAAACCACACATGGATCAACCACTAGAGTCATTGCATGTGTCTTCTTTCCACAAACAACACATGGATTAAGCACTAGAGTCATTGCATGTTTGTTCTTATACTAAAACCACAAACCAGCACTAGAGTCATCACATGTGTGTTCTTTTCCACAAACCACACATGGATCCGCTAGACTCATTGCATGTGTGTTCTTTTCCAGAAACAACTTATGGATCCACCAGTGGTCATTGCATGTGTGTTCTTTCCACAAACCACATGTGGACCCACTAGAGTCATTGCATGTGTGTTATTTCCATAAACCACACATGGATCAACCACTAGAGTCATTGCATGTGTGTTATTTCCACAAACCACACATGGATCAACCACTAGAGTCATTGCATATGTGTTATTTCCACAAACCACACATGGATCAACCACTTGAGTCATTTGATGTGTGTTCTTATACTAAAACCAACACTAGAGTCATTGCATGTGTGTTCTTTTCACAAACCACACATGGATCAACAACTAGAGTCATTGCATGTGTTTTATTTCCACAAACCACACATGTATCAACCAATGGTCATTGCATGTGTGTTCTTTTCCACAAACCACACATGGATCCACCAGTGGTCATTGCATGTGTGTTCTTTCCACAAACCACATATGGATCAACCAGAGTCATTGCATGTGTGTTCTTTCCACAAACCACATATGGATCAACCACTAGAGTCATTACATGTTTGTTCTTATACCAAAACCACAAACCAGCACTAGAGTCATTGCATGTGTGTTCTTTTCCACAAACCACACATGGATCCACTAGACTCATTGCATGTGTGTTCTTTTCCACAAACGACTTATGGATCAACCAGTGGTCATTGCATGTGTGTTCTTTTCACAAATCACATGTGGACCCACTAGAGTCATTGCATGTGTGTTCTTATACTAAAACTAGCACTAGAGTCATTGCATGTGTGTTCTATCCACAAACCACACATGGATCCACCACTGTCATTGCATGTGTGGTTTTTCCACAAACCACACTTGGATCAACCACTAGAGTCATTGCATGTGTGTTCTTTCCCCAAATGACACATGGATCAACCACTAGAGTCATTGCATGTGTGTTATTTCCACAAACCACACATGGATCAACCACTAGAGTCATTGCATGTGTGTTCTTATACTAAAACCAACATTAGAGTCATTGCATGTGTGTTCTTTCCACAAACCACACATGGATCAACCACTAGATTCATTGCATGTTTGTTATTTCCACAAACCACACATGGATCAACCACTAGAGTCATTGCATGTGTGTTCTTATACTAAAACCAACACTAGAGTCATTGCATGTGTGTTCTTTCGACAAACCACACATGGATCAACCAGTGGTCATTGCATGTGTGTTCTTTTCCACAAACCACGCATGGATCCACAAGTGGTCATTGCATGTGTGTTCTTTCCACAAACCACATATGGATCAACCAGAGTCATTGCATGTGTGTTCTTTGCACAAACCACACATGGATCAACCACTAGAGTCATTGCATGTTTGTTCTTATACTAAAACCATAAACAAGCACTAGAGTCATTGCATGTGTGTTCTTTTCCACAAACCACACATGGACCCGCTAGAATCATTGCAGGTGTGTTCTTTTCAACAAACAACTTATGGATCAACCAGTGGTCATTGCATTTGTGTTCTTTTCACAAACTACATGTGGACCCACTAGAGTCATTGCATGTGTGTTCTTATACTAAAACTAGCACCAGAGTCATTGCATATGTGTTCTTTTCCATAAACCACTTATGGATCCATTACAGTCATTCCATGTGTGTTATTTCCACAAACCACACATGGATCAACCACTAGAGTCATTGCATGTGTCTTCTTTCCACAAACAACACATGGATTAACCACTAGAGTCATTGCATGTTTGTTCTTATACTAAAACCACAAACCAGCACTAGAGTCATCACATGTGTGTTCTTTTCCACAAACCACACATGGATCCGCTAGACTCATTGCATGTGTGTTCTTTTCCAGAAACAACTTATGGATCCACCAGTGGTCATTGCATGTGTGTTCTTTCCACAAACCACATGTGGACCCACTAGAGTCATTGCATGTGTGTTATTTCCATAAACCACACATGGATCAACCACTAGAGTCATTGCATGTGTGTTATTTCCACAAACCACACATGGATCAACCACTAGAGTCATTGCATATGTGTTATTTCCACAAACCACACATGGATCAACCACTTGAGTCATTTGATGTGTGTTCTTATACTAAAACCAACACTAGAGTCATTGCATGTGTGTTCTTTTCACAAACCACACATGGATCAACCACTAGAGTCATTGCATGTGTTTTATTTCCACAAACCACACATGTATCAACCAATGTTCATTGCATGTGTGTTCTTTTCCACAAACCACACATGGATCCACCAGTGGTCATTGCATGTGTGTTCTTTCCACAAACGACATATCGATCAACCAGAGTCATTGCATGTGTGTTCTTTCCACAAACCACATATGGATCAACCACTAGAGTCATTACATGTTTGTTCTTATACCAAAACCACAAACCAGCACTAGAGTCATTGCATGTGTGTTCTTTTCCACAAACCACACATGGATCCACTAGACTCATTGCATGTGTGTTCTTTTCCACAAACGACTTATGGATCAACCAGTGGTCATTGCATGTGTGTTCTTTTCACAAATCACATGTGGACCCACTAGAGTCATTGCATGTGTGTTCTTATACTAAAACTAGCACTAGAGTCATTGCATGTGTGTTCTATCCACAAACCACACATGGATCCACCACTGTCATTGCATGTGTGGTTTTTCCACAAACCACACATGGATCAACCACTAGAGTCATTGCATGTGTGTTCTTTCCCCAAACGACACATGGATCAACCACTAGAGTCATTGCATGTGTGTTATTTCCACAAACCACACATGGATCAACCACTAGAGTCATTGCATGTGTGTTCTTATACTAAAACCAACATTAGAGTCATTGCATGTGTGTTCTTTCCACAAACCACATATGGATCAACCACTAGATTCATTGCATGTTTGTTATTTCCACAAACCACACATGGATCAACCACTAGAGTCATTGCATGTGTGTTCTTATACTAAAACCAACACTAGAGTCATTGCATGTGTGTTCTTTCCACAATCCACACATGGATCAACCAGTGGTCATTGCATGTGTGTTCTTTTCCACAAACCACGCATGGATCCACAAGTGGTCATTGCATGTGTGTTCTTTCCACAAACCACATATGGATCAACCAGAGTCATTGCATGTGTGTTCTTTGCACAAACCACACATGGATCAACCACTAGAGTCATTGCATGTTTGTTCTTATACTAAAACCATAAACAAGCACTAGAGTCATTGCATGTGTGTACTTTTCCACAAACCACACATGGACCCGCTAGAATCATTGTAGGTGTGTTCTTTTCAACAAACAACTTATGGATCAACCAGTGGTCATTGCATTTGTGTTCTTTTCACAAACTACATGTGGACCCACTAGAGTCATTGCATGTGTGTTCTTATACTAAAACTAGCACCAGAGTCATTGCATGTGTGTTCTTTTCTATAAACCACTTATGGATCCATTACAGTCATTCCATGTGTGTTATTTCCACAAACCACACATGGATCAACCACTAGAGTCATTGCATGTGTGTTATTTCCACAAACCACACATGGATCAACCACTAGAGTCATTGCATGTGTGTTCTTATACTAAAACCAACACTAGAGTCATTGCATGTGTGTTCTTTCCACAAACCACACATGGATCAACCAGTGGTCATTGCATGGGTGTTCTTTTCCACAAACCACACATGGATCCACCAGTGGTCATTGCATGTGTGTTATTTTCCACAAACCACACATGGATCCACCAGTGGTCATTGCATGTGTGTTCTTTCCACAAACCACATATGGATCAACCAGAGTCATTGCATGTGTGTTCTTGCCACAAACCACACATGGATCAACCAATAGAAGACTTGCATGTTTGTTCTTATACCAAAACCACAAACCAGCACTAGAGTCATTGCATGTGTGTTCTTTTCCACAAACCACACATGGATCCACTAGACTCATTGCATGTGTGTTCTTTTCCACAAACGACTTATGGATCAACCAGTGGTCATTGCATGTGTGTTCTTTTCACAAATCACATGTGGACCCACTAGAGTCATTGCATGTGTGTTCTTATACTAAAACTAGCACTAGAGTCATTGCATGTGTGTTCTATCCACAAACCACACATGGATCCACCACTGTCATTGCATGTGTGGTTTTTCCACAAACCACACATGGATCAACCACTAGAGTCATTGCATGTGTGTTCTTTCCACAAACGACACATGGATCAACCACTAGAGTCATTGCACGTGTGTTATTTCCACAAACCACACATGGATCAACCACTAGAGTCATTGCATGTGTGTTCTTATACTAAAACCAACATTAGAGTCATTGCATGTGTGTTCTTTCCACAAACCACACATGGATCAACCACTAGATTCATTGCATGTTTGTTATTTCCACAAACCACACATGGATCAACCACTAGAGTCATTGCATGTGTGTTCTTATACTAAAACTAGCACTAGAGTCATTGCATGTGTGTTCTATCCACAAACCACACATGGATCCACCACTTTCATTGCATGTGTGTTTTTTCCACAAACCACACATGGATCAACCACTAGAGTCATTGCATGTGTGTTCTTTCCACAAACGACACATGGATCAACCACTAGAGTCATTGCATGTGTGTTATTTCCACAAACCACACATGGATCAACCACTAGAGTCATTGCATGTGTGTTCTTATACTAAAACCAACATTAGAGTCATTGCATGTGTGTTCTTTCCACAAACCACACATGGATCAACCACTAGATTCATTGCATGTTTGTTATTTCCACAAACCACACATGGATCAACCACTAGAGTCATTGCATGTGTGTTCTTATACTAAAACCAACACTAGAGTCATTGCATGTGTGTTCTTTCCACAAACCACACATGGATCAACCAGTGTTCATTGCATGTGTGTTCTTTTCCACAAACCACGCATGGATCCACAAGTGGTCATTGCATGTGTGATCTTTCCACACACCACATATGGATCAACCAGAGTCATTGCATGTGTGTTCTTTGCACAAACCACACATGGATCAACCACTAGAGTCATTGCATGTTTGTTCTTATACTAAAACCATAAACAAGCACTAGAGTCATTGCATGTGTGTTCTTTTCCACAAACCACACATGGACCCGCTAGACTCATTGCAGGTGTGTTCTTTTCAACAAACAACTTATGGATCAACCAGTGGTCATTGCATTTGTGTTCTTTTCACAAACTACATGTGGACCCACTAGAGTCATTGCATGTGTGTTATTATACTAAAACTAGCACCAGAGTCATTGCATGTGTGTTCTTTTCCATAAACCACTTATGGATCCATTACAGTCATTCCATGTGTGTTATTTCCACAAACCACACATGGATCAACCACTAGAGTCATTGCATGTGTGTTATTTCCACAAACCACATATGGATCAACCACTAGAGTCATTGCATGTGTGTTCTTATACTAAAACCAACACTAGAGTCATTGCATGTGTGTTCTTTCCACAAACCACACATGGATCAACCAGTGGTCATTGCATGGGTGTTCTTTTCCACAAACCACACATGGATCCACCAGTGGTCATTGCATGTGTGTTCTTTTCCACAAACCACACATGGATCAACCACTAGAGTCATTGCATGTGTGTTCTTATACTAAAACCAACATTAGAGTTATTGCATGTGTGTTCTTTCCACAAACCACACATGGATCAACCACTAGATTCATTGCATGTTTGTTATTTCCACAAACCACACATGGATCAACCACTAGAGTCATTGCATGTGTGTTCTTATACTAAAACCAACACTAGAGTCATTGCATGTGTGTTCTTTCCACAAACCACACATGGATCAACCAGTGGTCATTGCATGTGTGTTCTTTTCCACAAACCACGCATGGATCCACAAGTGGTCATTGCATGTGTGTTCTTTCCACAAACCACATATGGATCAACCAGAGTCATTGCATGTGTGTTCTTTGCACAAACCACACATGGATCAACCACTAGAGTCATTGCATGTTTGTTCTTATACTAAAACCATAAACAAGCACTAGAGTCATTGCATGTGTGTTCTTTTCCACAAACCACACATGGACCCGCTAGAATCATTGTAGGTGTGTTCTTTTCAACAAACAACTTATGGATCAACCAGTGGTCATTGCATTTGTGTTCTTTTCACAAACTACATGTGGACCCACTAGAGTCATTGCATGTGTGTTCTTATACTAAAACTAGCACCAGAGTCATTGCATGTGTGTTCTTTTCCATAAACCACTTATGGATCCATTACAGTCATTCCATGTGTGTTATTTCCACAAACCACACATGGATCAACCACTAGAGTCATTGCATGTGTGTTATTTCCACAAACCACACATGGATCAACCACTAGAGTCATTGCATGTGTGTTCTTATACTAAAACCAACACTAGAGTCATTGCATGTGTGTTCTTTCCACAAACCACACATGGATCAACCAGTGGTCATTGCATGGGTGTTCTTTTCCACAAACCACACATGGATCCACCCGTGGTCATTGCATGTGTGTTATTTTCCACAAACCACACATGGATCCACCAGTGGTCATTGCATGTGTGTTCTTTCCACAAACCACATATGGATCAACCAGAGTCATTGCATGTGTGTTCTTGCCACAAACCACACATGGATCAACCAATAGAAGACTTGCATGTTTGTTCTTATACCAAAACCACAAACCAGCACTAGAGTCATTGCATGTGTGTTCTTTTCCACAAACCACACATGGATCCACTAGACTCATTGCATGTGTGTTCTTTTCCACAAACGACTTATGGATCAACCAGTGCTCATTGCATGTGTGTTCTTTTCACAAATCACATGTGGACCCACTAGAGTCATTGCATGTGTGTTCTTATACTAAAACTAGCACTAGAGTCATTGCATGTGTGTTCTATCCACAAACCACACATGGATCCACCACTGTCATTGCATGTGTGGTTTTTCCACAAACCACACATGGATCAACCACTAGAGTCATTGCATGTGTGTTCTTTCCACAAACGACACATGGATCAACCACTAGAGTCATTGCACGTGTGTTATTTCCACAAACCACACATGGATCAACCACTAGAGTCATTGCATGTGTGTTCTTATACTAAAACCAACATTAGAGTCATTGCATGTGTTTTCTTTCCACAAACCACACATGGATCAACCACTAGATTCATTGCATGTTTGTTATTTCCACAAACCACACATGGATCAACCACTAGAGTCATTGCATGTGTGTTCTTATACTAAAACCAACACTAGAGTCATTGCATGTGTGTTCTTTCCACAAACCACACATGGATCAACCAGTGTTCATTGCATGTGTGTTCTTTTCCACAAACCACGCATGGATCCACAAGTGGTCATTGCATGTGTGATCTTTCCACAAACCACATATGGATCAACCAGAGTCATTGCATGTGTGTTCTTTGCACAAACCACACATGGATCAACCACTAGAGTCATTGCATGTTTGTTCTTATACTAAAACCATAAACAAGCACTAGAGTCATTGCATGTGTGTTCTTTTCCACAAACCACACATGGACCCGCTAGACTCATTGCAGGTGTGTTCTTTTCAACAAACAACTTATGGATCAACCAGTGGTCATTGCATTTGTGTTCTTTTCACAAACTACATGTGGACCCACTAGAGTCATTGCATGTGTGTTATTATACTAAAACTAGCACCAGAGTCATTGCATGTGTGTTCTTTTCCATAAACCACTTATGGATCCATTACAGTCATTCCATGTGTGTTATTTCCACAAACCACACATGGATCAACCACTAGAGTCATTGCATGTGTGTTATTTCCAAAAACCACATATGGATCAACCACTAGAGTCATTGCATGTGTGTTCTTATACTAAAACCAACACTAGAGTCATTGCATGTGTGTTCTTTCCACAAACCACACATGGATCAACCAGTGGTCATTGCATGGGTGTTCTTTTCCACAAACCACACATGGATCCACCAGTGGTCATTGCATGTGTGTTCTTTTCCACAAACCACACATGGATCAACCACTAGAGTCATTGCATGTGTGTTCTTATACTAAAACCAACACTAGAGTCATTGCATGTGTGTTCTTTCCACAAACCACACATGGATCAACCAGTGGTCATTGCATGTGTGTTCTTTTCCACAAACCACGCATGGATCCACAAGTGGTCATTGCATGTGTGTTCTTTCCACAAACCACATATGGATCAACCAGAGTCATTGCATGTGTGTTCTTTGCACAAACCACACATGGATCAACCACTAGAGTCATTGCATGTTTGTTCTTATACTAAAACCATAAACAAGCACTAGAGTCATTGCATGTGTGTTCTTTTCCACAAACCACACATGGACCCGCTAGAATCATTGCAGGTGTGTTCTTTTCAACAAACAACTTATGGATCAACCAGTGGTCATTGCATTTGTGTTCTTTTCACAAACTACATGTGGACCCACTAGAGTCATTGCATGTGTGTTCTTATACTAAAACTAGCACCAGAGTCATTGCATGTGTGTTCTTTTCCATAAACCACTTATGGATCCATTACAGTCATTCCATGTGTGTTATTTCCACAAACCACACATGGATCAACCACTAGAGTCATTGCATGTGTGTTATTTCCACAAACCACACATGGATCAACCACTAGAGTCATTGCATGTGTGTTCTTATACTAAAACCAACACTAGAGTCATTGCATGTGTGTTCTTTCCACAAACCACACATGGATCAACCAGTGGTCATTGCATGGGTGTTCTTTTCCACAAACCACACATGGATCCACCAGTGGTCATTGCATGTGTGTTCTTTTCCACAAACCACACATGGATCCACCAGTGGTCATTGCATGTGTGTTCTTTCCACAAACCACATATGGATCAACCAGAGTCATTGCATGTGTGTTCTTGCCACAAACCACACATGGATCAACCAATAGAAGAATTGCATGTTTGTTCTTATACCAAAACCACAAACCAGCACTAGAGTCATTGCATGTGTGTTCTTTTCCACAAACCACACATGGATCCACTAGACTCATTGCATGTGTGTTCTTTTCCACAAACGACTTATGGATCAACCAGTGGTCATTGCATGTGTGTTCTTTTCACAAATCACATGTGGACCCACTAGAGTCATTGCATGTGTGTTCTTATACTAAAACTAGCACTAGAGTCATTGCATGTGTGTTCTATCCACAAACCACACATGGATCCACCACTCTCATTGCATGTGTGGTTTTTCCACAAACCACACATGGATCAACCACTAGAGTCATTGCATGTGTGTTCTTTCCACAAACGACACATGGATCAACCACTAGAGTCATTGCATGTGTGTTATTTCCACAAACCACACATGGATCAACCACTAGAGTCATTGCATGTGTGTTCTTATACTAAAACCAACATTAGAGTCATTGCATGTGTGTTCTTTCCACAAACCACACATGGATCAACCACTAGATTCATTGCATGTTTGTTATTTCCACAAACCACACATGGATCAACCACTAGAGTCATTGCATGTGTGTTCTTATACTAAAACCAACACTAGAGTCATTGCATGTGTGTTCTTTCCACAAACCACACATGGATCAACCAGTGTTCATTGCATGTGTGTTCTTTTCCACAAACCACGCATGGATCCACAAGTGGTCATTGCATGTGTGTTCTTTCCACAAACCACATATGGATCAACCAGAGTCATTGCATGTGTGTTCTTTGCACAAACCACACATGGATCAACCACTAGAGTCATTGCATGTTTGTTCTTATACT
Source organism: Avena sativa (assembly GCA_916181665.1). Taxonomy (NCBI): domain Eukaryota; kingdom Viridiplantae; phylum Streptophyta; class Magnoliopsida; order Poales; family Poaceae; genus Avena; species Avena sativa. The sequence goes on along the minus strand of OV702287.1, from coordinate 63,386,524 downwards.
AAAACCATAAACAAGCACTAGAGTCATTGCATGTGTGTTCTTTTCCACAAACCACACATGGACCCGCTAGACTCATTGCAGGTGTGTTCTTTTCAACAAACAACTTATGGATCAACCAGTGGTCATTGCATTTGTGTTCTTTTCACAATCTACATGTGGACCCACTAGAGTCATTGCATGTGTGTTATTATACTAAAACTAGCACCAGAGTCATTGCATGTGTGTTCTTTTCCATAAACCACTTATGGATCCATTACAGTCATTCCATGTGTGTTATTTCCACAAACCACACATGGATCAACCACTAGAGTCATTGCATGTGTGTTATTTCCAAAAACCACATATGGATCAACCACTAGAGTCATTGCATGTGTGTTCTTATACTAAAACCAACACTAGAGTCATTGCATGTGTGTTCTTTCCACAAACCACACATGGATCAACCAGTGGTCATTGCATGGGTGTTCTTTTCCACAAACCACACATGGATCCACCAGTGGTCATTGCATGTGTGTTCTTTTCCACAAACCACACATGGATCAACCACTAGAGTCATTGCATGTGTGTTCTTATACTAAAACCAACACTAGAGTCATTGCATGTGTGTTCTTTCCACAAACCACACATGGATCAACCAGTGGTCATTGCATGTGTGTTCTTTTCCACAAACCACGCATGGATCCACAAGTGGTCATTGCATGTGTGTTCTTTCCACAAACCACATATGGATCAACCAGAGTCATTGCATGTGTGTTCTTTGCACAAACCACACATGGATCAACCACTAGAGTCATTGCATGTTTGTTCTTATACTAAAACAAGCACTAGAGTCATTGCATGTGTGTTCTTTTCCACAAACCACACATGGACCCGCTAGAATCATTGCAGGTGTGTTCTTTTCAACAAACAACTTATGGATCAACCAGTGGTCATTGCATTTGTGTTCTTTTCACAAACTACATGTGGACCCACTAGAGTCATTGCATGTGTGTTCTTATACTAAAACTAGCACCAGAGTCATTGCATGTGTGTTCTTTTCCATAAACCACTTATGGATCCATTACAGTCATTCCATGTGTGTTATTTCCACAAACCACACATGGATCAACCACTAGAGTCATTGCATGTGTGTTATTTCCACAAACCACACATGGATCAACCACTAGAGTCATTGCATGTGTGTTCTTATACTAAAACCAACACTAGAGTCATTGCATGTGTGTTCTTTACACAAACCACACATGGATCAACCAGTGGTCATTGCATGGGTGTTCTTTTCCACAAACCACACATGGATCCACCAGTGGTCATTGCATGTGTGTTCTTTTCCACAAACCACACATGGATCCACCAGTGGTCATTGCATGTGTGTTCTTTCCACAAACCACATATGGATCAACCAGAGTCATTGCATGTGTGTTCTTGCCACAAACCACACATGGATCAACCAATAGAAGAATTGCATGTTTGTTCTTATACCAAAACCACAAACCAGCACTAGAGTCATTGCATGTGTGTTCTTTTCCACAAACCACACATGGATCCACTAGACTCATTGCATGTGTGTTCTTTTCCACAAACGACTTATGGATCAACCAGTGGTCATTGCATGTGTGTTCTTTTCACAAATCACATGTGGACCCACTAGAGTCATTGCATGTGTGTTCTTATACTAAAACTAGCACTAGAGTCATTGCATGTGTGTTCTATCCACAAACCACACATGGATCCACCACTCTCATTGCATGTGTGGTTTTTCCACAAACCACACATGGATCAACCACTAGAGTCATTGCATGTGTGTTCTTTCCACAAACGACACATGGATCAACCACTAGAGTCATTGCATGTGTGTTATTTCCACAAACCACACATGGATCAACCACTAGAGTCATTGCATGTGTGTTCTTATACTAAAACCAACATTAGAGTCATTGCATGTGTGTTCTTTCCACAAACCACACATGGATCAACCACTAGATTCATTGCATGTTTGTTATTTCCACAAACCACACATGGATCAACCACTAGAGTCATTGCATGTGTGTTCTTATACTAAAACCAACACTAGAGTCATTGCATGTGTGTTCTTTCCACAAACCACACATGGATCAACCAGTGTTCATTGCATGTGTGTTCTTTTCCACAAACCACGCATGGATCCACAAGTGGTCATTGCATGTGTGTTCTTTCCACAAACCACATATGGATCAACCAGAGTCATTGCATGTGTGTTCTTTGCACAAACCACACATGGATCAACCACTAGAGTCATTGCATGTTTGTTCTTATACTAAAACCATAAACAAGCACTAGAGTCATTGCATGTGTGTTCTTTTCCACAAACCACACATGGACCCGCTAGACTCATTGCAGGTGTGTTCTTTTCAACAAACAACTTATGGATCAACCAGTGGTCATTGCATTTGTGTTCTTTTCACAAACTACATGTGGACCCACTAGAGTCATTGCATGTGTGTTATTATACTAAAACTAGCACCAGAGTCATTGCATGTGTGTTCTTTTCCATAAACCACTTATGGATCCATTACAGTCATTCCATGTGTGTTATTTCCACAAACCACACATGGATCAACCACTAGAGTCATTGCATGTGTGTTATTTCCACAAACCACATATGGATCAACCACTAGAGTCATTGCATGTGTGTTCTTATACTAAAACCAACACTAGAGTCATTGCATGTGTGTTCTTTCCACAAACCACACATGGATCAACCAGTGGTCATTGCATGGGTGTTCTTTTCCACAAACCACACATGGATCCACCAGTGGTCATTGCATGTGTGTTCTTTTCCACAAACCACACATGGATCAACCACTAGAGTCATTGCATGTGTGTTCTTATACTAAAACCAACACTAGAGTCATTGCATGTGTGTTCTTTCCACACACCACACATGGATCAACCAGTGGTCATTGCATGTGTGTTCTTTTCCACAAACCACGCATGGATCCACAAGTGGTCATTGCATGTGTGTTCTGTCCACAAACCACATATGGATCAACCAGAGTCATTGCATGTGTGTTCTTTGCACAAACCACACATGGATCAACCACTAGAGTCATTGCATGTTTGTTCTTATACTAAAACCATAAACAAGCACTAGAGTCATTGCATGTGTGTTCTTTTCCACAAACCACACATGGACCCGCTAGAATCATTGCAGGTGTGTTCTTTTCAACAAACAACTTATGGATCAACCAGTGGTCATTGCATTTGTGTTCTTTTCACAAACTACATGTGGACCCACTAGAGTCATTGCATGTGTGTTCTTATACTAAAACTAGCACCAGAGTCATTGCATGTGTGTTCTTTTCCATAAACCACTTATGGATCCATTACAGTCATTCCATGTGTGTTATTTTCACAAACCACACATGGATCAACCACTAGAGTCATTGCATGTGTGTTATTTCCACAAACCACACATGGATCAACCACTAGAGTCATTGCATGTGTGTTCTTATACTAAAACCAACACTAGAGTCATTGCATGTGTGTTCTTTCCACAAACGACACATGGATCAACCAGTGGTCATTGCATGGGTGTTCTTTTCCACAAACCACACATGGATCCACCAGTGGTCATTGCATGTGTGTTCTTTTCCACAAACCACACATGGATCCACCAGTGGTCATTGCATGTGTGTTCTTTCCACAAACCACATATGGATCAACCAGAGTCATTGCATGTGTGTTCTTGCCACAAACCACACATGGATCAACCAATAGAAGAATTGCATGTTTGTTCTTATACCAAAACCACAAACCAGCACTAGAGTCATTGCATGTGTGTTCTTTTCCACAAACCACACATGGATCCACTAGACTCATTGCATGTGTGTTCTTTTCCACAAACGACTTATGGATCAACCAGTGGTCATTGCATGTGTGTTCTTTTCACAAATCACATGTGGACCCACTAGAGTCATTGCATGTGTGTTCTTATACTAAAACTAGCACTAGAGTCATTGCATGTGTGTTCTTTTCCACAAACCACACATGGATCCACTAGACTCATTGCATGTGTGTTCTTTTCCACAAACGACTTATGGATCAACCAGTGGTCATTGCATGTGTGTTCTTTTCACAAATCACATGTGGACCCACTAGAGTCATTGCATGTGTGTTCTTATACTAAAACTAGCACTAGAGTCATTGCATGTGTGTTCTATCCACAAACCACACATGGATCCACCACTCTCATTGCATGTGTGGTTTTTCCACAAACCACACATGGATCAACCACTAGAGTCATTGCATGTGTGTTCTTTCCACAAACGACACATGGATCAACCACTAGAGTCATTGCATGTGTGTTATTTCCACAAACCACACATGGATCAACCACTAGAGTCATTGCATGTGTGTTGTTATACTAAAACCAACATTAGAGTCATTGCATGTGTGTTCTTTCCACAAACCACACATGGATCAACCACTAGATTCATTGCATGTTTGTTATTTCCACAAACCACACATGGATCAACCACTAGAGTCATTGCATGTGTGTTCTTATACTAAAACCAACACTAGAGTCATTGCATGTGTGTTCTTTCCACAAACCACACATGGATCAACCAGTGTTCATTGCATGTGTGTTCTTTTCCACAAACCACGCATGGATCCACAAGTGGTCATTGCATGTGTGTTCTTTCCACAAACCACATATGGATCAACCAGAGTCATTGCATGTGTGTTCTTTGCACAAACCACACATGGATCAACCACTAGAGTCATTGCATGTTTGTTCTTATACTAAAACCATAAACAAGCACTAGAGTCATTGCATGTGTGTTCTTTTCCACAAACCACACATGGACCCGCTAGACTCATTGCAGGTGTGTTCTTTTCAACAAACAACTTATGGATCAACCAGTGGTCATTGCATTTGTGTTCTTTTCACAAACTACATGTGGACCCACTAGAGTCATTGCATGTGTGTTATTATACTAAAACTAGCACCAGAGTCATTGCATGTGTGTTCTTTTCCATAAACCACTTATGGATCCATTACAGTCATTCCATGTGTGTTATTTCCACAAACCACACATGGATCAACCACTAGAGTCATTGCATGTGTGTTATTTCCACAAACCACATATGGATCAACCACTAGAGTCATTGCATGTGTGTTCTTATACTAAAACCAACACTAGAGTCATTGCATGTGTGTTCTTTCCACAAACCACACATGGATCAACCAGTGGTCATTGCATGGGTGTTCTTTTCCACAAACCACACATGGATCCACCAGTGGTCATTGCATGTGTGTTCTTTTCCACAAACCACACATGGATCAACCACTAGAGTCATTGCATGTGTGTTCTTATACTAAAACCAACACTAGAGTCATTGCATGTGTGTTCTTTCCACACACCACACATGGATCAACCAGTGGTCATTGCATGTGTGTTCTTTTCCACAAACCACGCATGGATCCACAAGTGGTCATTGCATGTGTGTTCTGTCCACAAACCACATATGGATCAACCAGAGTCATTGCATGTGTGTTCTTTGCACAAACCACACATGGATCAACCACTAGAGTCATTGCATGTTTGTTCTTATACTAAAACCATAAACAAGCACTAGAGTCATTGCATGTGTGTTCTTTTCCACAAACCACACATGGACCCGCTAGAATCATTGCAGGTGTGTTCTTTTCAACAAACAACTTATCGATCAACCAGTGGTCATTGCATTTGTGTTCTTTTCACAAACTACATGTGGACCCACTAGAGTCATTGCATGTGTGTTCTTATACTAAAACTAGCACCAGAGTCATTGCATGTGTGTTCTTTTCCATAAACCACTTATGGATCCATTACAGTCATTCCATGTGTGTTATTTTCACAAACCACACATGGATCAACCACTAGAGTCATTGCATGTGTGTTATTTCCACAAACCACACATGGATCAACCACTAGAGTCATTGCATGTGTGTTCTTATACTAAAACCAACACTAGAGTCATTGCATGTGTGTTCTTTCCACAAACCACACATGGATCAACCAGTGGTCATTGCATGGGTGTTCTTTTCCACAAACCACACATGGATCCACCAGTGGTCATTGCATGTGTGTTCTTTTCCACAAACCACACATGGATCCACCAGTGGTCATTGCATGTGTGTTCTTTCCACAAACCACATATGGATCAACCAGAGTCATTGCATGTGTGTTCTTGCCACAAACCACACATGGATCAACCAATAGAAGAATTGCATGTTTGTTCTTATACCAAAACCACAAACCAGCACTAGAGTCATTGCATGTGTGTTCTTTTCCACAAACCACACATGGATCCACTAGACTCATTGCATGTGTGTTCTTTTCCACAAACGACTTATGGATCAACCAGTGGTCATTGCATGTGTGTTCTTTTCACAAATCACATGTGGACCCACTAGAGTCATTGCATGTGTGTTCTTATACTAAAACTAGCACTAGAGTCATTGCATGTGTGTTCTATCCACAAACCACACATGGATCCACCACTGTCATTGCATGTGTGGTTTTTCCACAAACCACACATGGATCAACCACTAGAGTCATTGCATGTGTGTTCTTTCCACAAACGACACATGGATCAACCACTAGAGTCATTGCATGTGTGTTATTTCCACAAACCACACATGGATCAACCACTAGAGTCATTGCATGTGTGTTCTTATACTAAAACCAACATTAGAGTCATTGCATGTGTGTTCTTTCCACAAACCACACATGGATCAACCACTAGATTCATTGCATGTTTGTTATTTCCACAAACCACACATGGATCAACCACTAGAGTCATTGCATGTGTGTTCTTATACTAAAACCAACACTAGAGTCATTGCATGTGTGTTCTTTCCACAAACCACACATGGATCAACCAGTGTTCATTGCATGTGTGTTCTTTTCCACAAACCACGCATGGATCCACAAGTGGTCATTGCATGTGTGTTCTTTCCACAAACCACATATGGATCAACCAGAGTCATTGCATGTGTGTTCTTTGCACAAACCACACATGGATCAACCACTAGAGTCATTGCATGTTTGTTCTTATACTAAAACCATAAACAAGCACTAGAGTCATTGCATGTGTGTTCTTTTCCACAAACCACACATGGACCCGCTAGACTCATTGCAGGTGTGTTCTTTTCAACAAACAACTTATGGATCAACCAGTGGTCATTGCATTTGTGTTCTTTTCACAAACTACATGTGGACCCACTAGAGTCATTGCATGTGTGTTATTATACTAAAACTAGCACCAGAGTCATTGCATGTGTGTTCTTTTCCATAAACCACTTATGGATCCATTACAGTCATTCCATGTGTGTTATTTCCACAAACCACACATTGATCAACCACTAGAGTCATTGCATGTGTGTTATTTCCACAAACCACATATGGATCAACCACTAGAGTCATTGCATGTGTGTTCTTATACTAAAACCAACACTAGAGTCATTGCATGTGTGTTCTTTCCACAAACCACACATGGATCAACCAGTGGTCATTGCATGGGTGTTCTATTCCACAAACCACACATGGATCCACCAGTGGTCATTGCATGTGTGTTCTTTTCCACAAACCACACATGGATCAACCACTAGAGTCATTGCATGTGTGTTCTTATACTAAAACCAACACTAGAGTCATTGCATGTGTGTTCTTTCCACAAACCACACATGGATCAACCAGTGGTCATTGCATGTGTGTTCTTTTCCACAAACCACGCATGGATCCACAAGTGGTCATTGCATGTGTGTTCTTTCCACAAACCACATATGGATCAACCAGAGTCATTGCATGTGTGTTCTTTGCACAAACCACACATGGATCAACCACTAGAGTCATTGCATGTTTGTTCTTATACTAAAACCATAAACAAGCACTAGAGTCATTGCATGTGTGTTCTTTTCCACAAACCACACATGGACCCGCTAGAATCATTGCAGGTGTGTTCTTTTCAACAAACAACTTATGGATCAACCAGTGGTCATTGCATTTGTGTTCTTTTCACAAACTACATGTGGACCCACTAGAGTAATTGCATGTGTGTTCTTATACTAAAACTAGCACCAGAGTCATTGCATGTGTGTTCTTTTCCATAAACCACTTATGGATCCATTACAGTCATTCCATGTGTGTTATTTCCACAAACCACACATGGATCAACCACTAGAGTCATTGCATGTGTGTTATTTCCACAAACCACACATGGATCAACCACTAGAGTCATTGCATGTGTGTTCTTATACTAAAACCAACACTAGAGTCATTGCATGTGTGTTCTTTCCACAAACCACACATGGATCAACCAGTGGTCATTGCATGGGTGTTCTTTTCCACAAACCACACATGGATCCACCAGTGGTCATTGCATGTGTGTTCTTTTCCACAAACCACACATGGATCCACCAGTGGTCATTGCATGTGTGTTCTTTCCACAAACCACATATGGATCAACCAGAGTCATTGCATGTGTGTTCTTGCCACAAACCACACATGGATCAACCAATAGAAGAATTGCATGTTTGTTCTTATACCAAAACCACAAACCAGCACTAGAGTCATTGCATGTGTGTTCTTTTCCACAAACCACACATGGATCCACTAGACTCATTGCATGTGTGTTCTTTTCCACAAACGACTTATGGATCAACCAGTGGTCATTGCATGTGTGTTCTTTTCACAAATCACATGTGGACCCACTAGAGTCATTGCATGTGTGTTCTTATACTAAAACTAGCACTAGAGTCATTGCATGTGTGTTCTATCCACAAACCACACATGGATCCACCACTGTCATTGCATGTGTGGTTTTTCCACAAACCACACATGGATCAACCACTAGAGTCATTGCATGTGTGTTCTTTCCACAAACGACACATGGATCAACCACTAGAGTCATTGCATGTGTGTTATTTCCACAAACCACACATGGATCAACCACTAGAGTCATTGCATGTGTGTTCTTATACTAAAACCAACATTAGAGTCATTGCATGTGTGTTCTTTCCACAAACCACACATGGATCAACCACTAGATTCATTGCATGTTTGTTATTTCCACAAACCACACATGGATCAACCACTAGAGTCATTGCATGTGTGTTCTTATACTAAAACCAACACTAGAGTCATTGCATGTGTGTTCTTTCCACAAACCACACATGGATCAACCAGTGTTCATTGCATGTGTGTTCTTTTCCACAAACTTCGCATGGATCCACAAGTGGTCATTGCATGTGTGTTCTTTCCACAAACCACATATGGATCAACCAGAGTCATTGCATGTGTGTTCTTTGCACAAACCACACATGGATCAACCACTAGAGTCATTGCATGTTTGTTCTTATACTAAAACCATAAACAAGCACTAGAGTCATTGCATGTGTGTTCTTTTCCACAAACCACACATGGACCCGCTAGACTCATTGCAGGTGTGTTCTTTTCAACAAACAACTTATGGATCAACCAGTGGTCATTGCATTTGTGTTCTTTTCACAAACTACATGTGGACCCACTAGAGTCATTGCATGTGTGTTCTTATACTAAAACTAGCACCAGAGTCATTGCATGTGTGTTCTTTTCCATAAACCACTTATGGATCCATTACAGTCATTCCATGTGTGTTATTTCCACAAACCACACATGGATCAACCACTAGAGTCATTGCATGTGTGTTATTTCCACAAACCACATATGGATCAACCACTAGAGTCATTGCATGTGTGTTCTTATACTAAAACCAACACTAGAGTCATTGCATGTGTGTTCTTTCCACAAACCACACATGGATCAACCAGTGGTCATTGCATGGGTGTTCTTTTCCACAAACCACACATGGATCCACCAGTGGTCATTGCATGTGTGTTCTTTTCCACAAACCACACATGGATCCACCAGTGGTCATTGCATGTGTGTTCTTTCCACAAACCACATATGGATCAACCAGAGTCATTGCATGTGTGTTCTTGCCACAAACCACACATGGATCAACCAATAGAAGAATTGCATGTTTGTTCTTATACGAAAACCACAAACCGGCACTAGAGTCATTGCATGTGTGTTCTTTTCCACAAACCACACATGGATCTACTAGACTCATTGCATGTGTGTTCTTTTCCACAAACAACTTATGGATCAACCAGTGGTCATTCCATGTGTGTTCTTTTCACAAACCACATGTGGACCCACTAGAGTCATTGCATGTGTGTTATTATAGTAAAACTAGAACTAGAGTCATTGCATGTGTGTTCTATCCACAAACCACACATGGATCCACCACTGTCATTGCATGTGTGTTCTTTTCACAAACCACACATGGATCAACCACTAGAGTTATTGCATGTGTGTTCTTTCCACAAACCACATATGGATCAACCAGTGGTCATTGCATGTGTGTTCTTTTCCATAAACCACTTATGGATACATTACACTCATTGCATGTGTGTTGTTTCTATAAACCACGCATGGATCAACCACTAGAGTCATTGCATGTGTGTTATTTCCACAAACCACACATGGATCAACCACTAGAGTCATTGCATATGTGTTATTTCCACAAACCACACATGGATCAACCACTAGAGTCATTGCATGTGTCTTCTTTCCACAAACAACACATGGATTAACCACTAGAGTCATTGCATGTTTGTTCTTATACTAAAACCACAAACCAGCACTAGAGTCATCACATGTGTGTTCTTTTCCACAAACCACACATGGATCCGCTAGACTCATTGCATGTGTGTTCTTTTCCAGAAACAACTTATGGATCCACCAGTGGTCATTGCATGTGTGTTCTTTCCACAAACCACATGTGGACCAACTAGAGTCATTGCATGTGTGTTATTTCCATAAACCACACATGGATCAACCACTAGAGTCATTGCATGTGTGTTATTTCCACAAACCACACATGGATCAACCACTAGAGTCATTGCATATGTGTTATTTCCACAAACCACACATGGATCAACCACTAGAGTCATTTGATGTGTGTTCTTATACTAAAACCAACACTAGAGTCATTGCATGTGTGTTCTTTTCACAAACCACACATGGATCAACCACTAGAGTCATTGCATGTGTTTTATTTCCACAAACCACACATGTATCAACCAATGGTCATTGCATGTGTGTTCTTTTCCACAAACCACACATGGATCCACTAGTGGTCATTGCATGTGTGTTCTTTCCACAAACCACATATGGATCAACCAGAGTCATTGCATGTATGTTCTTTCCACAAACCACATATGGATCAACCACTAGAGTCATTACATGTTTGTTCTTATATTAAAACCACAAACCAACACTAGAGTCATTGCATGTGTGTTCTTTTCCACAAACCACACATGGATCCACTAGACTCATTGCATGTGTGTTCTTTTCCACAAACGACTTATGGATCAACCAGTGGTCATTGCATGTGCGTTCTTTTCACAAACCACATGTGGACCCACTTGAGTCATTGTATGTGAGTTCTTATACTAAAACTAGCACTAATTCATTGCATGTGTGTTCTTATACACAAACTAGCACTAGAGTCATTCATGTGTGTTCTATCCACAAACCACACATGGATCAACCAGTGGTCATTGCATGTGTGTTCTTTTCCATAAACCACTTATGGATCCATTACAGTCATTGCATGTGTGTTATTTCCACAAACCACACATGGATCAACCACTAGAGTCATTGCATGTGTTTTATTTCACAAACCACACATGGATCAACCACTAGAGTCATTGCATATGTGTTATTTCCACAAACCACACATGGATCAACCACTAGAGTCATTGCATGTGTGTTATTTCCATAAACCACACATGGATCAACCACTAGAGTCATTTCATGTTTGTTTTTATACTAAAACCACAAACCAGCACTAGAGTCATTGCATGTGTGTTCTTTTCCACAAACCACACATGGATCCACTAGACTCATTGCATGTGTGTTCTTTTCCACAAACAACTGATGGATCAACCAGTGGTCATTGCATGTATGTTGTTTTCACAAACCACATGTGGACCCACTAGAGTCATTGCATGTGTGTTCTTATACACAAACTAGCACTAGAGTCATTGCATGTGTGTTCTATCCACAAACCACACATGGATCCACCACTGTCATTGCATGTGTGTTCTTTCCACAAACCACACATGGATCAACCACTAGAGTCATTGCATGTGTGTTCTTATGACAAACCACATATGGATCAATCAGTGGTCATTGTATGTGTGTTCTTTTCTATAAACCACTTATGGATCCATTACAGTCATTGCGTGTGTGTTATTTCCACAAACCACACATGGATCAACCACTAGAGTCATTGCATGTGTGTTATTTCCAAAAACCACACATGGATCAACCACTAGAGTCATTGCATGTGTGTGTTGTTTTCCACAAACCACACATGGATCCACCACTAGAGTCATTGCATGTTTGTTCTTATACTAAAACCAACACTAGAGTCATTGCATGTGTGTTCTTTCCACAAACCACACATGGATAAACCAGTGGTCATTGCATGTGTGTTCTTTTCCACAAACCACACATGGATCCACCAGTGGTCATTGCATGTGTGTTCTTTCCACAAACCACATATGGATCAACTAGAGTCATTGCATGTGTGTTCTTTCCACAAACCACACATGGATCAACCACTAGAGTCATTGAATGTTTGTTCTTATACCAAAACCACAAACCAGCACTAGAGTCATTGCATGTGTGTTCTTTTCCACAAACCACACATGGATCCACTAGACTCATTGCATGTGTGTTGTTTTCCACAAACAACTTATGGATCAACCAGTGGTCATTGCATGTGTGTTCTTTTCACAAACCACATGCGGACCCACTAGAGTCATTGCATGTGTGTTATTATACTAAAACTAGCACTAGAGTCATTGCATGTGTGTTCTATCCACACACCACACATGGATCCACCACTGTCACTGCATGTGTGTTCTTTTCACAAACCACACATGGATCAACCACTAGAGTTATTGCATGTGTGTTCTTTCCACAAACCACATATGGATCAACCAGTGGTCATTGCATGTGTGTTCTTTTCCATAAACCACTTATGGATCCATTACACTCATTGCATGTGTGTTATTTCCATAAACCACACATGGATCAACCACTAGAGTCATTGCATGTGTGTTATTTCCACAAACCACATATGGATCAACCACTGGATTCATTGCATATGTGTTATTTCCACAAACCACACATGGATCAACCACTAGAGTCATTGCATGTGTCTTCTTTCCACAAACAACGCATGGATTAACCACTAGAGTCATTGCATGTTTGTTCTTATACTAAAACCACAAAGCAGCACTAGAGTCATTGCATGTGTGTTCTTTTCCACAAACCACACATGGATCTACTAGACTCATTGCATGTGTGTTCTTTTCCAGAAACAACTTATGGATCCACCAGTGGTCATTGCATGTGTGTTCTTTCCACAAACCCACATGTGTACCCACTAGAGTCATTGCATGTGTGTTATTTCCACAAACCACACATGGATCAACCACTAGAGTCATTGCATGTGTGTTATTTCCACAAACCACACATGGATCAACCACTAGAGTCATTGCATCTGTGTTATTTCCACAAACCACACATGGATCAACCACTAGAGTCATTTCATGTGTGTTCTTATAGTAAAACCAACACTAGAGTCATTGCATGTGTGTTCTTTTTACAAACCACACATGGATCAACCACTAGAGTCATTGCATGTGTTTTATTTCCACAAACCACACATGTATCAACCAATGGTCATTGCATGTGTTTTCTTTTCCACAAACGACACATGGATCCACCAGTAGTCATTGCATGTGTGTTCTTTCCACAAACCACATATGGATCAACCAGAGTCATTGCATGTGTGTTCTTTCCACAAACCACATATGGATCAACCACAAGAGTCATTACATGTTTGTTCTTATACTAAAACCACAAACCAACACTAGAGTCATTGCATGTGTGTTCTTTTCCACAAACCACACATGGATCCACTAGACTCATTGCATGTGTGTTCTTTTCCACAAACAACTTATGGATCAACTAGTGGTCATTGCATGTGTGTTCTTTTCACAAACCACATGTGGACCCAATTGAGTCATTGTATGTGAGTTCTTATACTAAAACTAGCACTAAGTCATTGCATGTGTGTTCTTATACACAAACTAGCACTAGAGTCATTCATGTGTGTTCTATCCACAAACCACACATGGATCAACCGCTAGAGTTATTGCGTGTGTTCTTTCCACAAACCACATATGGATCAACCAGTGTTCATTGCATGTGTGTTCTTTTCCATAAACCACTTATGGATCCATTACACTCATTGCATGTGCGTTATTTCCACAAACCACACATGGATCAACCACTAGTGTCATTGCATGTGTTTTATTTCCACAAACCACACATGGATCAACCACTAGAGTCATTGCATATGTGTTATTTCCACCAACCACACATGGATCAACCACTAGAGTCATTGCATGTGTGTTCTTTCCAAAAACCACACATGGATCAACCACTAGAGTCGTTGCATGTTTGTTCTTATACTAAAACCACAAACCAACACTAGAGTCATTGCATGTGTGTTCTTTTCCACAAACCACACATGGATCCACTAGACTCATTGCATGTGTGTTCTTTTCCACAAACAACTTATGGATCAACCAGTGGTCATTGCATGTGTGTTCTTTTCACAAACCACATGTGGACCCACTAGAGTCATTGCATGTGTGTTCTTATACACAAACTAGCACTAGAGTCATTGCATGTGTGTTCTATCCACAAACCACACATGGATCCACCACTGTCATTGCATGTGTGTTCTTTCCACAAACCACACATGGATCAACCACTAGAGTCATTGCATGTGTGTTCTTATCACAAACCACATATGGATCAATCAGTGGTCATTGTATGTGTGTTCTTTTCCATAAACCACTTATGGATCCATTACAGTCATTGCATGTGTGTTATTTCCACAAACCACACATGGATCAACCACTAGAGTCACTGCATGTGTGTGTTGTTTTCCACAAACCACACATGGATCCACCACTAGAGTCATTGCATGTTTGTTCTTATACTAAAACCAACACTAGAGTCAGTGCATGTGTGTTCTTTCCACAAACCACACATGGATCAACCACTAGAGTCATTGCATGTGTCTTCTTTCCACAAACCACACATGGATCCACCAGTGGTCATTGCATGTGTGTTCTTTCCACAAACCACATATGGATCAACCAGAGTCATTGCATGTGTGTTCTTTCCACAAACCACACATGGATCAACCACTAGAGTCATTGAATGTTTGTTCTTATACCAAAACCACAAACCAGCACTAGAGTCATTGCATGTGTGTTCTTTTCCACAAACCACACATGGATCCACTAGACTCATTGCATGTGTGTTCTTTCCCACAAACAACTTATGGATCAACCAGTGGTCATTGCATGTGTGTTCTTTTCACAAACCACATGTGGACCCACTAGAGTCATTGCATGTGTGTTCTTATACTAAAACTAGCACTAGAGTAATTGCATGTGTGTTCTATCCACAAACCACACAGGGATCCACCATTGTCATTGCATGTGTGTTTTTTCCACAAACCACACATGGATCAACCACTAGAGTCATTACATGTGCATTCTTTCCACAAACGACACATTTATCAACAATAGAGTCATTGCATGTGTGTTATTTCCACAAACCACACATGGGACAACCACTAGAGTCGTTGCATGTGTGTTATTATACTAAAACCAACATTAGAGTCATTGCATGTGTGTTCTTTCCACAAACCACACACGGATCAACCACCAGAGTCATTGCATGTTTGTTATTTCCACAAACCACACATGGATCAACCACTAGAGTCATTGGATGTGTATTCTTATACTAAAACCAACACTAGAGTCATTGCATGTGTGTTCTTTCCACAAACCACACATGGATCAACTAGTAGTCATTGCATGTGTGTTCTTTTCCACAAACCACACATGGATCCACTAGTGGTCATTGCATGTGTGTTCTTTCCACATACCACATATGGATCAACCAATCATTGCATGTGTATTCTTTCCATAAACCACACATGGATCAACCACTAGAATCATTGCATGTTTGTTCTTATACTAAAACCACAAACCAGCAATAGAGTCATTGCATGTGTGTTCTTTTCCACAAACCACATATGGATCCACTAGACTCATTGCATGTGTGTTCTTTTCCACAAACAACTTATGGATCAACCAGTGGTCATTGCATGTGTGTTCTTTTCACAAACTACATGTGGACCCACTAGAGTCATTGCATGTGTGTTCTTATACTAAATCTAGCACTAGAGTCATTGCATGTGTGCTAATTTCCATAAACCACTTATGGATCCATTACAGTCATTGCATGTGTGTTATTTCCACAAACCACACATGGATAAACCACTAGAGTCATTGCATGTGTGTTATTTCCACAAACCACACATGGATCAACCACTAGATTCATTGCATGTGTGTGTTCTTTTCCACAAACCACACATGGATCCACCACTAGAGTCATTGCATGTGTGTTCTTATACTAAAACCAACACTAGAGTCATTGCATGTGTGTTCTTTCCACAAACCACACATGGATCAACCAGTGGTCATTGCATGTGTGTTCTTTTCCACAAACCACACATGGATCCACCAGTGGTCATTGCATGTGTGTTCTTTCCACAAACCACATATGGATCAACCAGAGTCATTGCATGTGTGTTCTTTCCACAAACCACACAAGGATCAACCACTAGAATCATTGCATGTTTATTCTTATACTAAAACCACAAACCAGCACTAGAGTCATTGCATGTGTGTTCTTTTCCACAAACCACACATGGTTCCACTAGACTCATTGCATGTGTGTTCTTTTCCACAAACCACACATGGATCCACCAGTGGTCATTGCATGTGTGTTCTTTCCAAAAACCACATATGGATCAACCAGAGTCATTGCATGTGTGTTCTTTCCACAAACCACACAAGGATCAACCACTAGAGTCATTGCATGTTTGTTCTTATACCAAAACCACAAACCAGCACTAGAGTCATTGCATGTGTGTTCTTTTCCACAAACCACACATGGATCCACTAGACTCATTGCATGTGTGTTCTTTTACACAAACAACTTATGGATAAACCAATGGTCATTGTATGTGTGTTCTTTTCACAAACCACATGTGGACCCACTAGAGTCATTGCATGTGTGTTCCATCCACAAACCATACATGGATCCATTACAGTCATTCCATGTGTGTTATTTCCACAAAGCACACATGGATCCACCACTAGGGTAATTGCATGTGTGTTATTTAAACCACACATGGATCAACCACTAGAGTCATTGCATGTGTTTTATTTCCACAAACCACACATGGATCAACCACTAGAGTCATTGCATGTGTGTTCTTATACTAAAACCAACACTAGAGTCATTGCATGTGTGTTCTTTTCCACAAACCACACATGGATCCACCAGTGGTCATTGCATGTGTTTTTTTTCCACAAACCACACATGGATCCACCATTGGTCATTGCATGTGTGTTATTTCCACAAACCACATATGTATCAACCAGAGTCATTGCATGTGTGTTCTTTCCACAAACCACACATGGATCAACCGCTAGAAGAATTGTATGTTTGTTCTTATACTAAAACCACAAACCAGCACTAGAGTCATTGCATCTGTGTTCTTTTCCACAAACCACAGATGGATCCACTAGACTCATTGCATGTGTGTTATTTTCCACAAACAACTTATGGATCAACCAGTGGTCATTGCATGTGTGTTCTTTTCACAAACCACATGTGGACCCACTTGAGTCATTGTATGTGAGTTCTTATACTAAAACTAGCACTAAGTCATTGCATGTGTGTTCTATCCACAAACTACACATGGATCCACCACTATCATTGCATGTGTGTTCTTTTCACAAACCACACATGGATCAACCACTAGAGTTATTGCATGTGTGTTCTTTCCACAAACCACATATGGATCAACCAGTGGTTATTGCATTGTGTTCTTTTTCATAAACTACTTATGGATCCATTACACTCATTGCATTTGTGTTATTTCCACAAACCACACATGGATCAACCACTAGAGTCATTGCATGTGTGTTATTTCCACAAACCACACATGGATCAACCACTAGAGTCATTGCATATGTGTTATTTCCACAAACCACACATGGATCAACCACTAGAGTCATTGCATGTGTGTTCTTTCCACAAACCACACATGGATCAACCACTAGATTCATTGCATGTGTGTTATTTCCACAAACCACACATGAATCAACCAATGGTCATTGCATGTGTGTTCTTTTCCACAAACCACACATGGATCCACTAGACTCACTGTATGTGTGTTCCTTTCCAGAAACAACTTTTGGATCCACCAGTGGTCATTGCATGTGTGTTCTTTCCAAAAACCATATGTGGTCCCACTAGAGTCATTGCATGTGTGTTATTTCCACAAACCACACATGGATCAACCACTAGAGTCATTGCATGTGTGTTATTTCCACAAACCACACATGGATCAACCACTAGAGTCATTGCATGTGTGTTATTTCCACAAACCACACATGGATCAACCACTAGAGTCATTTCATATGTATTATTTCCACAAACCACACATGGATCAACCACTAGAGTCATTGCATGTGTGTTATTTCCACAAACCACACATGGATCAACCAATGGTCATTGCATGTGTGTTCTTTTCCACAAACCACACATGGATCCACCAGTGGTCATTGCATGTGTGTTGTTTCCACAAACCACATATGGATCAACTAGAGTCATGGCATGTGTGTTCTTTCCACAAACCACATATGGATCAACCACTAGAGTCATTACATGTTTGTTCTTATACTAAAACCACAAACCAGTACTAGAGTCATTGCATGTGTGTTCTTTTCCAGAAACCACACATGGATACACTAGACTGATTGCATGTGTGTCCTTTTCTAGAAACAAATTATGGATCCACTAGTGGTCATTGCATGTGTGTTCTTTCCATAAACCACATGTCGACCCACTAGAGTCATTGCATGTGTGTTATTTCCACAAACCACACATGGATCAACCACTAGAGTCATTGCATCTGTGTTATTTCCATAAACCACACATCGATCAACCACTAGAGTCATTGGATGTGTGTTCTTATACTAAAACCAACACTAGAGTCATTGCATGTGTGTTCTTTTCACAAACCACACATGGACCAACCACTAGACTCAATGCATGTGTGTAATTTCCACAAACCACACATGCATCAACAAGTGGTCATTGCATGTGTGTTCTTTTCCACAAACCACACATGGATCCACCAGTGGTCATTGCATGTGTGTTCTTTCCACAAACCACATATGGATCCACTAGAGTCATTGCATGTGTGTTATTTCCACAAACCACACACGGATCAACCACTAGAGTCATTGCATGTGTGTTATTTCCACAAACCACACATGGATCAACCACTAGAGTCATTGCATGTGTGTTATTTCCACAAACCACACATGGATCAACCACTAGAGTCATTGCATGTGTGTTCTTATACTAAAACCAACACTAGAGTCATTGCATGTGTGTTCTTTCCACAAACCACACATGGATCAACCAGTGGTCATTGCATGTGTGTTCTTTTCCACAAACCACACATGGATCCACCAGTGGTCATTGCATGTGTGTTCTTTCCACAAAGCACATATGGATCAACCAGAGTCATTGCATGTGTGTTCTTTCCACAAACCACAAATGGATCAACCAATAGAAGAATTGCATGTTTGTTCTTATACAAAAAAGACAAACCGGCACTAGAGTCATTGCATGTGTGTTCTTTTCCACAAACCACACATGGATCCACTAGACTCATTGCATGTGTGTTCTTTTCCACAAACAACTTATGGATCAACCAGTGGTCATTGCGTGTGTGTTCTTTCCCCAAACCACATGTGGACCCACTAGAGTCATTTCATGTGTGTTATTATACTAAAACTAGCACTAGAGTCATTGCATGTGTGTTCTATCCACAAACCACACATGGATCCACAACTATCATTGCATGTGTGTTCTTTTCACAAACCACACATGGATCAACCACTAGAGTTATTTCATGTGTGTTCTTTCCACAGACCACATATGGATCAACCAGTGGTCATTGCATGTGTGTTCTTTTGCATAAACCACTTATGGATCCATTACACTCATTGCATGTGTGTTATTTCCATAAACCACACATGGATCAACCACTAGAGTAATTGCATGTGTGTTATTTCCACAAACCACACATGGATCAACCACTAGAGTCATTGCATATGTGTTATTTCCACAAACCACACATGGATCAACCACTAGAGTCATTGCATGTGTCTTCTTTCCACAAACAACACATGGATTAACCACTAGAGTCATTGCATGTTTGTTCTTATACTAAAACCATAAACCAGCACTAGAGTCATTGCATGTGTGTTCTTTTCCACAAACCACACATGGATCCACTAGACTCATTGCATGTGTGTTCTTTTCCAGAAACAACTTATGGATCCACCAGTGGTCATTGCATGTGTGTTCTTTCCACAAACCACATGTGGACCCACTAGAGTCATTGCATGTGTGTTATTTCCACAAACCACACATGGATCAACCACTAGAGTCATTGCATGTGTGTTATTTCCACTAACCACACATGGATCAACCTCTAGAGTCATTGCATATGTCTTATTTCCACAAACCACACATGGATCAACCACTAGAGTCATTTCATGTGTGTTCTTATACTAAAACCAACACTAGAGTCATTGCATGTGTGTTCTTTTCACAAACCACACATGGATCAACCACTAGAGTCATTGCATGTGTTTTATTTCCACAAACCACACATGTATCAACCAATGGTCATTGCATTAGTGTTCTTTTCCACAAACCACACATGGATCCACAAGTGGTCATTGCATGTGTGTTCTTTCCACAAACCACACATGGATCAACCACTAGAGTCATTACATGGTTGTTCTTATACTAAAACCACAAACCAACACTAGAGTCATTGCATGTGTGTTCTTTTCCACAAACCACACATGGATCCACTAGAGCCATTGCATGTGTGTTCTTTTCCACAAACAACTTATGGATCAACCAGTGGTCATTGCATGTGTGTTCTTTTCACAAACCACATGTGGACCCACTTGAGTCATTGTATGTGAGTTCTTATACTAAAACTAGAACTAAGTCATTGCATGTGTGTTCTTATACACAAACTAGCACTAGAGTCATTCATGTGTGTTCTATCCACAAACCACACATGGATTAACCACTAGAGTTATTGCGTGTGTGTTCTTTCCACAAACCACATATGGATCAACCAGTGGTCATTGCATGTGTGTTCTTTTCCATAAACCACTTATGGATCCATTACAGTCATTGTATGTGTGTTATTTCCACAAACCACACATGGATCAACCACTAGAGTCATTGCATGTGTTTTATTTCCACAAACCACACATGGATCAACCACTAGAGTCATTGCATATGTGTTATTTCCACAAACCACACATGGATCAACCACTAGAGTCATTGCATGTGTGTTCTTTCCACAAACCACACATGGATCAACCACTAGAGTCATTGCATGTTTGTTCTTATACAAAAATCACAAACCAACACTAGAGTCATTGCATGTGTGTTCTTTTCCACAAACCACACATGGATCCACTAGACTCATTGCATGTGTGTTCTTTTCCACAAACCACACATGGATCAACCACTAGAGTCATTGCATGTGTGTTATTTCCACAAACCACACATGGATCAACCACTAGAGTCATTGCATGTGTGTTATTTCCACAAACCACACATGGATCAACCACTAGAGTCATTGCATATGTATTATTTCCACAAACCACACATGGATCAACCACTAGAGTCATTGCATGTGTGTTATTTCCACAAACCACACATGGATCAACCAATGGTCATTGCATGTGTGTTCTTTTCCACAAACCACACATGGATCCACCAGTGGTCATTGCATGTGTGTTGTTTCCACAAACCACATATGGATCAACTAGAGTCATGGCATGTGTGTTCTTTCCACAAACCACATATGGATCAACCACTAGAGTCATTACATGTTTGTTCTTATACTAAAACCACAAACAAGTACTAGAGTCATTGCGAGTGTGTTCTTTTCCAGAAACCACACATGGATAAACTAGATTGATTGCATGTGTGTCCTTTTCTAGAAACAAATTATGGATCCACCAGTGGTCATTGCATGTGTGTTCTTTCCATAAACCACATGTCGACCCACTAGAGTCATTGCATGTGTGTTATTTCCACAAACCACACATGGATCAACCACTAGAGTCATTGCATGTGTGTTATTTCCACAAACCACACATGGATCAACCACCAGAGTCATTGCATCTGTGTTATTTCCACAAACCACACATCGATCAACCACTAGAGTCATTGGATGTGTGTTCTTATACTAAAACCAACACTAGAGTCATTGCATGTGTGTTCTTTTCACAAACCACACATGGACCAACCACTAGACTCAATGCATGTGTGTAATTTCCACAAACCACACATGCATCAACAAGTGGTCATTGCATGTGTGTTCTTTGCCACAAACCACACATGGATCCACCAGTGGTCATTGCATGTGTGTTCTTTCCACAAACCACATATGGATCCACTAGAGTCATTGCATGTGTGTTATTTCCACAAATCACACACGGATCAAGCACTAGAGTCATTGCATGTGTGTTATTTCCACAAACCACACATGGATCAACCACTAGAGTCATTGCATGTGTGTTATTTCCACAAACCACACATGGATCAACCACTAGAGTCATTGCATGTGTGTTCTTATACTAAAACCAACACTAGAGTCATTGCATGTGTGTTCTTTCCACAAACCACACATGGATCAACCAGTGGTCATTGCATGTGTGTTCTTTTCCACAAACCACACATGGATCCACCAGTGGTCATTGCATGTGTGTTCTTTCCACAAACCACATATGGATCAACCAGAGTCATTGCATGTGTGTTCTTTCCACAAACCACAAATGGATCAACCAATAGAAGAATTGCATGTTTGTTCTTATACGAAAAAGACAAACCGGCACTAGAGTCATTGCATGTGTGTTCTTTTCCACAAACCACACATGGATCCACTAGACTCATTGCATGTGTGTTCTTTTCCACAAACAACTTATGGATCAACCAGTGGTCATTGCATGTGTGTTCTTTCCCCAAACCACATGTGGACCCACTAGAGTCATTTCATGTGTGTTATTATACTAAAACTAGCACTAGAGTCATTGCATGTGTGTTCTATCCACAAACCACACATGGATCCACCACTATCATTGCATGTGTGTTCTTTTCACAAAACACACATGGATCAACCACTAGAGTTATTGCATGTGTGTTCTTTCCACAAACCACATATGGATCAACCAGTGGTCATTGCATGTGTGTTCTTTTCCATAAACCACTTATGGATCCATTACACTCATTGCATGTGTGTTATTTCCACAAACCACACATGGATCAACCACTAGAGTCATTGCATGTGTTTTATTTCCACAAACCACACATGGATCAACCACTAGAGTCATTGCATATGTGTTATTTCCACAAACCACACATGGATCAACCACTAGAGTCATTGCATGTGTCTTCTTTCCACAAACCACACATGGATCAACCACTAGAGTCATTGCATGTTTGTTCTTATACTAAAATCACAAACCAACACTAGAGTCATTGCATGTGTGTTCTTTTCCACAAACCACACATGGATCCACTAGACTCATTGCATGTGTGTTCTTTTCCACAAACCACACATGGATCAACCACTAGAGTCATTGCATGTGTGTTATTTCCACAAACCACACATGGATCAACCACTAGAGTCATTGCATGTGTGTTATTTCCACAAACCACACATGGATCAACCACTAGAGTCATTGCATATGTATTATTTCCACAAACCACACATGGATCAACCACTAGAGTCATTGCGTGTGTGTTATTTCCACAAACCACACATGGATCAACCAATGGTCATTGCATGTGTGTTCTTTTCCACAAACCACACATGGATCCACCAGTGGTCATTGCATGTGTGTTGTTTCCACAAACCACATATGGATCAACTAGAGTCATGGCATGTGTGTTCTTTCCACAAACCACATATGGATCAACCACTAGAGTCATTACATGTTTGTTCTTATACTAAAACCACAAACAAGTAATAGAGTCATTGCATGTGTGTTCTTTTCCAGAAACCACACAAGGATACACTAGACTGATTGCATGTGTGTCCTTTTCTAGAAACAAATTATGGATCCACCAGTGGTCATTGCATGTGTGTTCTTTCCATAAACCACATGTCGACCCACTAGAGTCATTGCATGTGTGTTATTTCCACAAACCACACATGGATCAACCACTAGAGTCATTGCATGTGTGTTATTTCCACAAACCACACATGGATCAACCACTAGAGTCATTGCATCTGTGTTATTTCCACAAACCACACATCGATCAACCACTAGAGTCATTGGATGTGTGTTCTTATACTAAAACCAACACTAGAGTCATTGCATGTGTGTTATTTTCACAAACCACACATGGACCAACCACTAGACTCAATGCATGTGTGTAATTTCCACAAACCACACATGCGTCAACAAGTGGTCA
Organism: Avena sativa; assembly: GCA_916181665.1. Taxonomy (NCBI): domain Eukaryota; kingdom Viridiplantae; phylum Streptophyta; class Magnoliopsida; order Poales; family Poaceae; genus Avena; species Avena sativa. Next base: position 63,361,682 of record OV702287.1, on the reverse strand, counting down.
TTGCATGTGTGTTATTTTCCACAAACCACACATGGATCCACCAGTGGTCATTGCATGTGTGTTCTTTCCAAAAACCACATATGGATCCACTAGAGTCATTGCATGTGTGTTATTTCCACAAACCACACACGGATCAAGCACTAGAGTCATTGCATGTGTGTTATTTCCACAAACCACACATGGATCAACCACTAGAGTCATTGCATGTCTGTTATTTCCACAAACCACACATGGATCAACCACTAGAGTCATTGCATGTGTGTTATTTCCACAAACCACACATGGATCAACCACTAGAGTCATTGCATGTGTGTTCTTATACGAAAACCAACACTAGAGTCATTGCATGTGTGTTCTTTCCACAAACCACACATGGATCAACCAGTGGTCATTGCATGTGTGTTCTTTTCCACAAACCACACATGGATCCACCAGTGGTCACTGCATGTGTGTTCTTTCCACAAACCACATATGGATCAACCAGAGTCATTGCATGTGTGTTCTTTCCACAAACCACAAATGGATCATCCAATAGAAGAATTGCATGTTTGTTCTTATACGAAAAAGACAAACCGGCACTAGAGTCATTGCATGTGTGTTCTTTTCCACAAACCACACATGGATCCACTAGACTCATTGCATGTGTGTTCTTTTCCACAAACAACTTATGGATCAACCAGTGGTCATTGCATGTGTGTTCTTTCCCCAAACCACATGTGGACCCACTAGAGTCATTTCATGTGTGTTATTATACTAAAACTAGCACTAGAGTCATTGCATGTGTGTTCTATCCACAAACCACACATGGATCCACCACTATCATTGCATGTGTGTTCTTTTCACAAAACACACATGGATCAACCACTAGAGTTATTGCATGTGTGTTCTTTCCACAAACCACATATGGATCAACCAGTGGTCATTGCATGTGTGTTCTTTTCCATAAACCACTTATGGATCCATTACACTCATTGCATGTGTGTTATTTCCATAAACCACACATGGATCAACCACTAGAGTAATTGCATGTGTGTTATTTCCACAAACCACACATGGATCAACCACTAGAGTCATTGCATATGTGTTATTTCCACAAACCACATATGGATCAACCAGAGTGATTGCATGTGTGTTCTTTCCACAAACCACATATGGATCAACCACTAGAGTCATTACATGGTTGTTCTTATACTAAAACCACAAACCAACACTAGAGTCATTGCATGTGTGTTCTTTTCCACAAACCACACATGGATCCACTAGACTCATTGCATGTGTGTTCTTTTCCACAAACAACTTATGGATCAACCAGTGGTCATTGCATGTGTGTTCTTTTCACAAACCACATGTGGACCCACTTGAGTCATTGTATGTGAGTTCTTATACTAAAACTAGCACTAAGTCATTGCATTTGTGTTCTTATACACAAACTAGCACTAGAGTCATTCATGTGTGTTCTATCCACAAACCACACATGGATCAACCGCTAGAGTTATTGCGTGTGTGTTCTTTCCACAAACCACATATGGATCAACCAGTGGTCATTGCATGTGTGTTCTTTTCCATAAACCACTTATGGATCCATTACAGTCATTGCATGTGTGTTATTTCCACAAACCACACATGGATGAACCACTAGAGTCATTGCATGCATTTTATTTCCACAAACCACACATGGATCAACCACTAGAGTCATTGCATTTGTATTCTTATACACAAACTAGCACTAGAGTCATTCATGTGTGTTCTATCCACAAACCACACATGGATCAACCGCTAGAGTTATTGCGTGTGTGTTCTTTCCACAAACCACATATGCATCAACCAGTGGTCATTGCATGTGTGTTCTTTTCCATAAACCACTTATGGATCCATTACAGTCATTGCATGTGTGTTATTTCCACAAACCACACATGGATCAACCACTAGAGTCATTGCATGTATTTTATTTCCACAAACCACACATGGATCAACCACTAGAGTCATTGCATATGTGTTATTTCCACAAACCACACATGGATCAACCACTAGAGTCATTGCGTGTGTGTTCTTTCCACAAACCACACATGGATCAACCACTAGAGTCATTGCATGTTTGTTCTTATACTAAAACCACAAACCAACACTAGAGTCATTGCATGTGTGTTCTTTTCCACAAACCACACATGGATCCACTAGACTCATTGCATGTGTGTTCTTTTCCACAAACAACTTATGGATCAACCAGTGGTCATTGCATGTGTGTTCTTTTCACAAACCACAAGGGGACCCACTAGAGTCATTGCATGTGTGTTCTTATACACAAACTAGCACTAGATTCATTGCATGTGTGTTCTATCCACAAACCACACATGGATCCACCATTGTCATTACATGTGTGTTCTTTCCACAAACCACACATGGATCAACCACTAGAGTCATTGCATGTGTGTTCTTATCACAAACCACATATGGATCAATCAGTGGTCATTGTATGTGTGTTCTTTTCCATAAACCACTTATGGATCCATTACAGTGATTGCATGTGTGTTATTTCCACAAACCACACATGGATCAACCACTAGAGTCATTGCATGTGTGTTATTTCCACAAACCACACATGGATCAACCGCTAGAGTCATTGCATGTGTGTGTTGTTTTCCACAAACAACACATGGATCCACCACTAGAGTCATTGCATGTGTGTTCTTTCCACAAACCACATATGGATCAACCAGAGTCATTGCATGTGTGTTCTTTCCACAAACCACACATGGATCAACCACTAGAGTCATTGAATGTTTGTTCTTATACCAAAACCACAAACCAGCACTAGAGTCATTGCATGTGTGTTCTTTTCCACAAACCACACATGGATCCACTAGACTCATTGCATGTGTGTTCTTTTCCACAAACAACTTATGGATCAACCAGTGGTCATTGCATGTGTGTTCTTTTCACAAACCACATGTGGACCCACTAGAGTCATTGCATGTGTGCTATTATACTAAAACTAGCACTAGAGTCATTGCATGTGTGTTCTATCCACAAACCACACATGGATCCACCACTGTCATTGCATGTGTGTTCTTTTCACAAACCACACATGGATCAACCACTAGAGTTATTGCATGTGTGTTCATTCCACAAACCACATATGGATCAACCAGTGGTCATTGCATGTGTGTTCTTTTCCATAAACCACTTATGGATCCATTACACTCATTGCATGTGTGTTATTTCCATAAACCACACATGGATCAACCACTAGAGTCATTGCATGTGTGTTATTTCCACAAACCACACATGGATCAACCACTAGAGTCATTGCATGTGTGTTATTTCCACAAACCACACATGGATCAACCACTAGAGTCATTGCATATGTGTTATTTCCACAAACCACACATGGATCAACCACTAGAGTCATTGCATGTGTCTTCTATCCACAAACAACACATGGATTAACCACTAGAGTCATTGCATGTTTGTTCTTATACTAAAACCACAAAGCAGCACTAGAGTCATTGCATGTGTGTGTTCTTTTCCACAAACCACACATGGATCCACTAGACTCATTGCATGTGTGTTCTTTTCCAGAAACAACTTATGGATCCACCAGTGGTCATTGCATGTGTGTTCTTTCCACAAACCACATGTGGACCCACTAGAGTCATTGCATGTGTGTTATTTCCACAAACCACACATGGATCCACAACTAGAGTCATTGCATGTGTGTTATTTCCACAAACCACACATGGATCAACCACTAGATTCATTGCATCTGTGTTATTTCCACAAACCACACATGGATCAACCACTAGAGTCATTTCATGTGTGTTCTTATACTAAAACCAACACTAGAGTCATTGCATGTGTGTTCTTTTCACAAACCACACATGGATCAACCACTAGAGTCATTGCATGTGTTTTATTTTCACAAACCACACATGTATCAACCAATGGTCATTGCATGTGTTTTCTTTTCCACAAACCACACATGGATCCACCAGTGGTCATTGCATGTGTGTTCTTTCCACAAACCACATATGGATCAACCAGAGTCATTGCATGTGTGTTCTTTCCACAAACCACATATGGATCAACCACTAGAGTCATTACATGTTTATTCTTATACTAAAACCACAAACCAACACTAGAGTCATTGCATGTGTGTTCTTTTCCACAAACCACACATGGATCCACTAGACTCATTGCATGTGTGTTCTTTTCCACAAACAACTTATGGATCAACCAGTGGTCATTGCATGTGTGTTCTTTTCACAAACCACATGTGGACCCACTTGAGTCATTGTATGTGAGTTCTTATACTAAAACTAGCACTAAGTCATTGCATTTGTGTTCTTATACACAAACTAGCACTAGAGTCATTCATGTGTGTTCTATCCACAAACCACACATGGAGCAACCGCTAGAGTTATTGCGTGTGTGTTCTTTCCACAAACCACATATGCATCAACCAGTGGTCATTGCATGTGTGTTCTTTTCCATAAACCACTTATGGATCCATTACAGTCATTGCATGTGTGTTATTTCCACAAACCACACATGGATCAACCACTGGAGTCATTGCATGTATTTTATTTCCACAAACCACACATGGATCAACCACTAGAGTCATTGCATATGTGTTATTTCCACAAACCACACATGGATCAACCACTAGAGTCATTGCGTGTGTGTTCTTTCCACAAACCACACATGGATCAACCACTAGAGTCATTGCATGTTTGTTCTTATACTAAAACCACAAACCAACACTAGAGTCATTGCATGTGTGTTCTTTTCCACAAACCACACATGGATCCACTAGACTCATTGCATGTGTGTTCTTTTCCACAAACAACTTATGGATCAACCAGTGGTCATTGCATGTGTGTTCTTTTCACAAACCACATGTGGACCCACTAGAGTCATTGCATGTGTGCTATTATACTAAAACTAGCACTAGAGTCATTGCATGTGTGTTCTATCCACAAACCACACATGGATCTACCACTGTCATTGCATGTGTGTTCTTTTCACAAACCACACATGGATCAACCACTAGAGTTATTGCATGTGTGTTCATTCCACAAACCACATATGGATCAACCAGTGGTCATTGCATGTGTGTTCTTTTCCATAAACCACTTATGGATCCATTACACTCATTGCATGTGTGTTATTTCCATAAACCGCACATGGATCAACCACTAGAGTCATTGCATGTGTGTTATTTCCACAAACCACACATGGATCAACCACTAGAGTCATTGCATGTGTGTTATTTCCACAAACCACACATGGATCAACCACTAGAGTCATTGCATATGTGTTATTTCCACAAACCACACATGGATCAACCACTAGAGTCATTGCATGTGTCTTCTATCCACAAACAACACATGGATTAACCACTAGAGTCATTGCATGTTTGTTCTTATACTAAAACCACAAAGCAGCACTAGAGTCATTGCATGTGTGTGTTCTTTTCCACAAACCACACATGGATCCACTAGACTCATTGCATGTGTGTTCTTTTCCAGAAACAACTTATGGATCCACCAGTGGTCATTGCATGTGTGTTCTTTCCACAAACCACATGTGGACCCACTAGAGTCATTGCATGTGTGTTATTTCCACAAACCACACATGGATCCACAACTAGAGTCATTGCATGTGTGTTATTTCCACAAACCACACATGGATCAACCACTAGATTCATTGCATCTGTGTTATTTCCACAAACCACACATGGATCAACCACTAGAGTCATTTCATGTGTGTTCTTATACTAAAACCAACACTAGAGTCATTGCATGTGTGTTCTTTTCACAAACCACACATGGATCAACCACTAGAGTCATTTCATGTGTTTTATTTTCACAAACCACACATGTATCAACCAATGGTCATTGAATGTGTTTTCTTTTCCACAAACCACACATGGATCCACTAGTGGTCATTGCATGTGTGTTCTTTCCACAAACCACATATGGATCAACCAGAGTCATTGCATGTGTGTTCTTTCCACAATCCACATATGGATCAACCACTAGAGTCATTACATGTTTATTCTTATACTAAAACCACAAACCAACACTAGAGTCATTGCATGTGTGTTCTTTTCCACAAACCACACATGGATCCACTAGACTCATTGCATGTGTGTTCTTTTCCACAAACAACTTATGGATCAACCAGTGGTCATTGCATGTGTGTTCTTTTCACAAACCACATGTGGACCCACTTGAGTCATTGTATGTGAGTTCTTATACTAAAACTAGCACTAAGTCATTGCATTTGTGTTCTTATACACAAACTAGCACTAGAGTCATTCATGTGTGTTCTATCCACAAACCACACATGGAGCAACCGCTAGAGTTATTGCGTGTGTGTTCTTTCCACAAACCACATATGCATCAACCAGTGGTCATTGCATGTGTGTTCTTTTCCATAAACCACTTATGGATCCATTACAGTCATTGCATGTGTGTTATTTCCACAAACCACACATGGATCAACCACTGGAGTCATTGCATGTATTTTATTTCCACAAACCACACATGGATCAACCACTAGAGTCATTGCATATGTGTTATTTCCACAAACCACACATGGATCAACCACTAGAGTCATTGCGTGTGTGTTCTTTCCACAAACCACACATGGATCAACCACTAGAGTCATTGCATGTTTGTTCTTATACTAAAACCACAAACCAACACTAGAGTCATTGCATGTGTGTTCTTTTCCACAAACCACACATGGATCCACTAGACTCATTGCATGTGTGTTCTTTTCCACAAACAACGTATGGATCAACCAGTGGTCATTGCATGTGTGTTCTTTTCACAAACCACATGTGGACCCACTAGAGTCATTGCATGTGTGTTCTTATACACAAACTAGCACTAGAGTCATTGCATGTGTGTTCTATCCACAAACCACACATGGATCCACCACTGTCATTGCATGTGTGTTCTTTCCACAAACCACACATGGATCAACCACTAGAGTCATTGCATGTGTGTTCTTATCACAAACCACATATGGATCAATCAGTGGTCATTGTATGTGTGTTCTTTTCCATAAACCACTTATGGATCCATTACAGTGATTGCATGTGTGTTATTTCCACAAACCACACATGGATCAACCACTAGAGTCATTGCATGTGTGTTATTTCCACAAACCACACATGGATCAACCGCTAGAGTCATTGCATGTGTGTGTTGTTTTCCACAAACAACACATGGATCCACCACTAGATTCATTGCATCTGTGTTCTTTTCCACAAACCACACATGGATCCACTAGACTCATTGCATGTGTGTTCTTTTCCACAAACAACTTATGGATCAACCAGTGGTCATTGCATGTGTGTTCTTTTCACAAACCACATGTGGACCCACTAGAGTCATTGCATGTGTGCTATTATACTAAAACTAGCACTAGAGTCATTGCATGTGTGTTCTATCCACAAACCACACATGGATCCACCACTGTCATTGCATGTGTGTTCTTTTCACAAACCACACATGGATCAACCACTAGAGTTATTGCATGTGTGTTCTTTCCACAAACCACATATGGATCAACCAGTGGTCATTGCATGTGTGTTCTTTTCCATAAACCACTTATGGATCCATTACACTCATTGCATGTGTGTTATTTCCATAAACCACACATGGATCAACCACTAGAGTCATTGCATGTGTGTTATTTCCACAAACCACACATGGATCAACCACTAGAGTCATTGCATGTGTGTTATTTCCACAAACCACACATGGAACAACCACTAGAGTCATTGCATATGTGTTATTTCCACAAACCACACATGGATCAACCACTAGAGTCATTGCATGTGTCTTCTATCCACAAACAACACGTGGATTAACCACTAGAGTCATTGCATGTTTGTTCTTATACTAAAACCACAAAGCAGCACTAGAGTCATTGCATGTGTGTGTTCTTTTCCACAAACCACACATGGATCCACTAGACTCATTGCATGTGTGTTCTTTTCCAGAAACAACTTATGGATCCACCAGTGGTCATTGCATGTGTGTTCTTTCCACAAACCACATGTGGACCCACTAGAGTCATTGCATGTGTGTTATTTCCACAAACCACACATGGATCCACAACTAGAGTCATTGCATGTGTGTTATTTCCACAAACCACACATGGATCAACCACTAGAGTCATTGCATCTGTGTTATTTCCACAAACCACACATGGATCAACCACTAGAGTCATTTCATGTGTGTTCTTATACTAAAACCAACACTAGAGTCATTGCATGTGTGTTCTTTTCACAAACCACACATGGATCAACCACTAGAGTCATTGCATGTGTTTTATTTTCACAAACCACACATGTATCAACCAATGGTCATTGCATGTGTTTTCTTTTCCACAAACCACACATGGATCCACCAGTGGTCATTGCATGTGTGTTCTTTCCACAAACCACATATGGATCAACCAGAGTCATTGCATGTGTGTTCTTTCCACAAACCACATATGGATCAACCACTAGAGTCATTAAATGTTTGTTCTTATACTAAAACCACAAACCAACACTAGAGTCATTGCATGTGTGTTCTTTTCCACAAACCACACATGGATCCACTAGACTCATTGCATGTGTGTTCTTTTCCACAAACAACTTATGGATCAACCAGTGGTCATTGCATGTGTGTTCTTTTCACAAACCACATGTGGACCCACTTGAGTCATTGTATGTGAGTTCTTATACTAAAACTAGCACTAAGTCATTGCATTTGTGTTCTTATACACAAACTAGCACTAGAGTCATTCATGTGTGTTCTATCCACAAACCACACATGGATCAACCGCTAGAGTTATTGCGTGTGTGTTCTTTCCACAAACCACATATGCATCAACCAGTGGTCATTGCATGTGTGTTCTTTTCCATAAACCACTTATGGATCCATTACAGTCATTGCATGTGTGTTATTTCCACAAACCACACATGGATCAACCACTAGAGTCATTGCATGTGTTTTATTTCCACAAACCACACATGGATCAACCACTAGAGTCATTGCATATGTGTTATTTCCACAAACCACACATGGATCAACCACTAGAGTCATTGCGTGTGTGTTCTTTCCACAAACCACACATGGATCAACCACTAGAGTCATTGCATGTTTGTTCTTATACTAAAACCACAAACCAACACTAGAGTCATTGCATGTGTGTTCTTTTCCACAAACCACACATGGATCCACTAGACTCATTGCATGTGTGTTCTTTTCCACAAACAACTTATGGATCAACCAGTGGTCATTGCATGTGTGTTCTTTTCACAAACCACATGTGGACCCACTAGAGTCATTGCATGTGTGTTCTTATACACAAACTAGCACTAGAGTCATTGCATGTGTGTTCTATCCACAAACCAAACATGGATCCACCACTGTCATTGCATGTGTGTTCTTTCCACAAACCACACATGGATCAACCACTAGAGTCATTGCATGTGTGTTCTTATCACAAACCACATATGGATCAATCAGTGGTCATTGTATGTGTGTTCTTTTCCATAAACCACTTATGGATCCATTACAGTGATTGCATGTGTGTTATTTCCACAAACCACACATGGATCAACCACTAGAGTCATTGCATGTGTGTTATTTCCACAAACCACACATGGATCAACCGCTAGAGTCATTGCATGTGTGTGTTGTTTTCCACAAACAACACATGGATCCACCACTAGAGTCATTGCATGTTTGTTCTTATACTAAAACCAACACTAGAGTCAGTGCATGTGTGTTCTTTCCACAAACCACACATGGATCAACCAGTGGTCATTGCATGTGTGTTCTTTTCCACAAACCACACATGGATCCACCAGTGGTCATTGCATGTGTGTTCTTTCCACAAACCACATATGGATCAACCAGAGTCATTGCATGTGTGTTCTTTCCACAAACAACACAGGGATCAACCACTAGAGTCATTGAATGTTTGTTCTTATACTAAAACCACAAACCAGCACTAGAGTCATTGCATCTGTGTTCTTTTCCACAAACCACACATGGATCCACTAGACTCATTGCATGTGTGTTCTTTTCCACAAACAACTTATGGATCAACCAGTGGTCATTGCATGTGTGTTCTTTTCACAAACCACATGTGGACCCACTAGAGTCATTGCATGTGTGTTCTTATACTAAAACTAGCACTAGAGTCATTGCATGTGTGTTCTTTCCACAAACCACACATGGATCAACCACTAGAGTCATTGCATGTGTGTTCTTTCCACAAACCACACATGGATCAACCACTAGAGTCATTGCATGTGTGTTCTTTCCACAAACCACACATGGATCAACCACTAGAGTCATTGCATGTGTGTTCTTATCACAAACCACATATGGATCAACAAGTGGTCATTGAAGGTGTGTTCTTTTCCATAAACCACTTATGGATACATTACAGTCATTCCATGTGTGTTATTTCCACAAACCACACATGGATCAACCACTAGGGTAATTGCATGTGTGTTATTTAGACCACACATGGATCAACCACTAGAGTCATTGCATGTGTTTTATTTCCACAAACCACACATGGATCAACCACTAGAGTCATTGCATGTGTCTTCTTATACTAAAACCAACACTAGAGTCATTGCATGTGTGTTCTTTTCCACAAACCACACATGGATCCACCAGTGGTCATTGCATGTGTTTTTTTTCCAGAAACCACACATGGATCCACCATTGGTCATTGCATGTGTGTTATTTCCACAAACCACATATGTATCAACCTGAGTCATTGCATGTGTGTTCTTTCCAAAAACCACACATGGATCAACCACTAGAAGAATTGTATGTTTGTTCTTATACTAAAACCACAAACCAGCACTAAAGTCATTGCATCTGTGTTCTTTTCCACAAACCACACATGGATCCACTAGACACATTGCATGTGTGTTCTTTTCCACAAACAACTTATGGATCAACCAGTGGTCATTGCATGTGTGTTCTTTTCACAAACCACATGTGGACCCACTTGAGTCATTGTATGTGAGTTCTTATACGAAAACTAGCACTAAGTCATTGCATGTGTGTTCTATCCACAAACTACACATGGATCCACCACTATCATTGCATGTGTGTTCTTTTCAGAAACCACACATGGATCAACCACTAGAGTTATTGCATGTGTGTTCTTTCCACAAACCACATATGGATCAACTAGTGGTCATTGCATGTGTGTTCTTTTTCATAAACTACTTATGGATCCATTACACTCATTGCATGTGTGTTATTTCAACAAACCACACATGTATCAACCACTAGAGTCATTGCATGTGTGTTATTTCCACAAACCACACATGGATGAACCACTAGAGTCATTGCATATGTGTTATTTCCACAAACCACACATGGATCAACCACTAGAGTCATTGCATGTGTGTTCTTTCCACAAACCACACATGGATCAACCACTATAGTCATTGCATGTTTGTTCTTATACTAAAACCACAAACCAGCACTAGAGTCATTGCATGTGTGTTCTTTTCCACAAACCACACATGGATCCATTAGACTCACTTCATGTGTGTTCTTTTCCAGAAACAACTTATGGATCCACCAGTGGTCATTGCATGTGTGTTCTTTCCAAAAACCATATGTGGTGCCACTAGAGTCATTGCATGTGTGTTATTTCCATAAACCACACATGGATCAACCACTAGAGTCATTGCATGTGTGTTATTTCCACAAACCACAAATGGGTCAACCACTAGAGTCATTGCATATGTATTATTTCCACAAACCACACATGGATCAACCACTAGAGTCATTGCATGTGTGTTATTTCCACCAACCACACATGGATCAACCAATGGTCATTGCATGTGTGTTCTTTTCCACAAACCACACATGGATCCACCAGTGGTCATTGTATGTGTGTTGTTTCCACAAACCACATATGGATCAACTAGAGTCATGGCATGTGTGTTCTTTCCACAAACCACATATGGATCAACCACTAGAGTCATTACATGTTTGTTCTTATACTAAAACCACAAACCAGTACTAGAGTCATTGCATGTGTGTTCTTTTCCAGAAACCACACATGGATACACTAGACTGATTGCATTTGTGTCCTTTTCCAGAAACAACTTATGGATCCACCAGTGGTCATTTCATGTGTGTTCTTTCCATAAACCACATGTCGACCCACTAGAGTCATTGCATGTGTGTTATTTCCACAAACCACACATGGATCAACCACTAGAGTCATTGCATGTGTGTTATTTCCACAAACCACACATGGATCAACCACTAGAGTCATTGCATATGTGTTATTTCCACAAACCACACATCGATCAACAACTAGATTCATTGGATGTGTGTTCTTATACTAAAACCAACACTAGAGTCATTGCATGTGTGTTCTTTTCACAAACCACACATGGACCAACCACTAGACTCAATGCATGTGTGTAATTTCCACAAACCACACATGCATCAACAAGTGGTCATTGCATGTGTGTTCTTTTCCACAAACCACACATGGATCCACCAGTGGTCATTGCATGTGTGTTCTTTCCACAAACCACATATGGATCCACTAGAGTCATTGCATGTGCGTTATTTCCACAAACCACACACGGATCAACCACTAGAGTCATATCATGTGTGTGATTTCCACAAACCACACATGGATCAACCACTAGAGTCATTGCATGTGTCTTCTTTCCACAAACCACACATGGATCCACCAGTGGTCATTGCATGTGTGTTCTTTCCACAAACCTCATATGGATCAACCAGGGTCATTGCATGTGTGTTCTTTCCACAAACCACACATGGATCAACCACTAGAGTCATTGCATGTGTGTTCTTATCACAAACCACATATGGATCAACAAGTGGTCATTGAAGGTGTGTTCTTTTCCATAAACCACTTATGGATCCATTACAGTCATTGCATGTGTGTTATTTCCACAAACCACACATGAATCAACCACTAGAGTAATTGCATGTGTGTTATTTCAACCACACATGGATCAACCACTAAAGTAATTGCATGTGTGTTATTTCCACAAACCACACATGGATCAACCACTAGTGTCATTGCATGTGTGTTCTTATACTAAAACCAACACTAGAGTCATTGCATGTGTGTTCTTTCCACAAACCACACATGGATCAACCACTAGAGTCATTGCATGTGTGTTCTTATCACAAACCACATATGGATCAACAAGTGGTCATTGAAGGTGTGTTCTTTTCCATTAACCACTTATGGATCCATTACAGTCATTCCATGTGTGTTATTTGCACAAACCACACATGGATCAACCATTAGGGTAATTGCATGTGTGTTATTCACATGGATCAACCACTAGAGTCATTGCATTTGTTTTATTTCCACAAACCACACATGGATCAACCACTAGAGTCATTGCATGTGTGTTCTTATACTAAAACCAACACTAGAGTCATTGCATGTGTGTTCTTTCCACAAACCACACATAGATCAACCAGTGGTCATTGCATGTGTTTTTTTTTGACAAACCACACATGGATCCTCCATTGGTCATTGCATGTGTGTTATTTCCACAAACCACATATGTATCAACCAGAGTCATTGCATGTGTGTTCTTTCCACAAACCACACATGGATCAACCACTAGAAGAATTGTATGTTTGTTCTTATACTAAAACCACAAACCAGCACTAGAGTCATTGCATGTGTGTTCTATTCCACAAACCACACATGGATCCACTAGACTCATTGCATGTGTGTTCTTTTCCACAAACAACTTATGGATCAACCAGTGGTCATTGCATGTGTGTTCTTTTCACAAACCACATGTGGACCCACTTGAGTCATTGTATGTGAGTTCTTATACTAAAACTAGCACTAAGTCATTGCATGTGTGTTCTATCCACAAACTACACATGGATCCACCACTATCATTACATGTGTGTTCTTTTCACAAACCACACATGGATCAACCACTAGAGTTATTGCATGTGTGTTCTTTCCACAAACCACATATGGATCAACCAGTGGTCATTGCATGTGTGTTCTTTTTCATAAACTACTTATGGATCCATTACACTCATTGCATGTGTGTTATTTCCACAAACCACACATGGATCAACCACTAGAGTCATTGCATGTGTGTTATTTCCACAAACCACACATGGATCAACCACTAGAGTCATTGCATATGTGTTATTTCCACAAACCACACATGGATCAACCACTAGAGTCATTGCATGTGTGTTCTTTCCACAAACCACACATGGATCAACCACTAGAGTCATTGCATGTTTGTTCTTATACTAAAACCACAAACCAGCACTAGAGTCATTGCATGTGTGTTCTTTTCCACAAACCACACATGGATCCACTAGACTCATTGCATGTGTGTTCTTTTCCAGAAACAACTTATGGATCCACCAGTGGTCGTTGCATGTGTGTTCTTTCCAAAAACCATATCGGGTCCCACTAGAGTCATTGCATGTGTGTTATTTCCACAAACCACACATGGATCAACCACTAGAGTCATTGCATGTGTGTTATTTCCACAAACCACACATGGATCAACCACTAGAGTCATTGCATATATATTATTTCCACAAACCACACATGGATCAACCACTAGAGTCATTGCATGTGTTATTTCCACAAACCACAAATGGATCAACCAATGGTCATTGCATGTGTGTTCTTTTCCACAAACCACACATGGATCCACCAGTGGTCATTGCATGTGTGTTGTTTCCACAAACCACATATGGATCAACTAGAGTCATGGCATGTGTGTTCTTTCCACAAACCACATATGGATCAACCACTAGAGTCATTACATGTTTGTTCTTATACTAAAACCACAAACCAGTACTAGAGTCATTGCATGTGTGTTCTTTTCCAGAAACCACACATGGATACACTAGACTGATTGCATTTGTGTCCTTTTCCAGAAACAACTTATGGATCCACCAGTGGTCATTGCATGTGTGTTCTTTCCATAAACCACATGTCGACCCACTAGAGTCATTGCATGTGTGTTCTTTCCACAAACCACACATGGATCAACCACTAGAGTCATTGCATGTGTGTTATTTCCACAAACCACACATGGATCAACCAATGGTCATTGCATGTGTGTTCTTTTCCACAAACCACACATGGATCCACTAGACTCACTGCATGTGTGTTCTTTTCCAGAAACAACTTTTGGATCCACCAGTGGTCATTGCATGTGTGTTCTTTCCAAAAACCATATGTGGTCCCACTAGAGTCATTGCATGTGTGTTATTTCCACAAACCACACATGGATCAACCACTAGAGTCATTGCATGTGTGTTATTTCCACAAACCACACATGGATCAACCACTAGAGTCATTGCATGTGTGTTATTTCCACAAACCACACATGGATCAACCACTAGAGTCATTGCATATGTGTTATTTCCACAAACCACACATCGATCAACCACTAGAGTCATTGGATGTGTGTTCTTATACTAAAACCAACACTAGAGTCATTGCATGTGTGTTCTTTTCACAAACCACACATGGACCAACCACTAGACTCAATGCATGTGTGTAATTTCCACAAACCAAACATGCATCAACAAGTGGTCATTGCATGTGTGTTCTTTTCCACAAACCACACATGGATCCACCAGTGGTCATTGCATGTGTGTTCTTTCCACAAACCACATATGGATCCACTAGAGTCATTGCATGTGTGTTATTTCCACAAACCACACACGGATCAACCACTAGAGTCATTGCATGTGTGTTATTTCGACAAACCACACATGGATCAACCACTAGAGTCATTGCATGTGTCTTCTTTCCACAAACCACACATGGATCCACCAGTGGTCATTGCATGTGTGTTCTTTCCACAAATCACATATGGATCAACCAGGGTCATTGCATGTGTGTTCTTTCAACAAACCACACATGGATCAACCACTATAGTCATTGCATGTGTGTTCTTATCACAAACCACATATGGATCAACAAGTGGTCATTGAAGGTGTGTTCGTTTCCATAAACCACTTATGGATCCATTACAGTCATTGCATGTGTGTTATTTCCACAAACCACACATGAATCAACCACTAGAGTAATTGCATGTGTGTTATTTCAACCACACATGGATCAACCACTAGAGTAATTGCATGTGTGTTATTTCCACAAACCACACATGGATCAACCACTAGTGTCATTGCATGTGTGTTCTAATACTAAAACCAACACTAGAGTCATTGCATGTGTGTTCTTTCCGCAAACCACACATGGATCAACCAGTGGTCATTGCATGTGTTTTTTTCCGCAAACCACACATGGATCCACCATTGGTCATTGCATGTGTGTTCTTTCCACAAACCACATATGGATCAACCAGAGTCATTGCATGTGTGTTCTTTCCACAAACCACACATGGATCAACCACTAGAAGAATTGCATGTTTGTTATTATACTAAAACCACAAACCAACACTAGAGCCATTGCATGTGTGTTCTTTTGCACAAACCACATGTCCGATCCACTAGACTCATTGCATGTGTGTTCTTTTCCACAAACAACTTATGGATCAACCAGTGGTCATTGCACGTGTGTTCTGTTCACAAACCACATGTGGACCCACTTGAGTCATTGTATGTGAGTTCTTATACTAAAACTAGCACTAAGTCATTGCATGTGTGTTCTATCCACAAACCACACATGGATCCACCACTGTCATTGCATGTGTGTTCTTTTCACAAACCACACATGGATCAACCACTAGAGTTATTGCATGTGTGTTCTTTCCACAAACCACATATGGATCAACCAGTGGTCATTGCATGTGTGTTCTTTTCCATAAACAACTTATGGATCCATTACACTCATTGCATGTGTGTTATTTCCACAAACCACACATGGATCAACCACTAGAGTCATTGCATGTGTGTTATTTCCACAAACCACACATGGATCAACCACTAGAGTCATTGCATATGTGTTATTTCCACAAACCACACATGGATCAACCACTAGAGTCATTGCATGTGTGTTCTTTCCACAAACCACACATTGATCAACCACTATAGTCATTGCATGTTTGTTCTTATACTAAAACCACAAACCAGCACTAGAGTCATTGCATGTGTGTTCTTTTCCACAAACCACACATGGATCCATTAGACTCACTTCATGTGTGTTCTTTTCCAGAAACAACTTATGGATCCACCAGTGGTCATTGCATGTGTGTTCTTTCCATAAACCATATGTGGTCCCACTAGAGTCATTGCATGTGTGTTATTTCCATAAACCACACATGGATCAACCACTAGAGTCATTGCATGTGTGTTATTTCCACAAACCACAAATGGATCAACCACTAGAGTCATTGCATATGTATTATTTCCACAAACCACACATGGATCAACCACTAGAGTCATTGCATGTGTGTTATTTCCACCAACCACACATGGATCAACCAATGGTCATTGCATGTGTGTTCTTTTCCACAAACCACACATGGATCCACCAGTGGTCATTGCATGTGTGTTGTTTCCACAAACCACATATGGATCAACTAGAGTCATGGCATGTGTGTTCTTTCCATAAACCACATATGGATCAACCACTAGAGTCATTACATGTTTGTTCTTATACTAAAACCACGAACCAGTACTAGAGTCATTGCATGTGTGTTGTTTTCCAGAAACCACACATAGATACACTAGACTGATTGCATTTGTGTCCTTTTCCAGAAACAACTTATGGATCCACCAGTGGTCATTGCATGTGTGTTCTTTCCATAAACCACATGTCGACCCACTAGAGTCATTGCATGTGTGTTATTTCCACAAACCACACATGGATCAACCACTAGAGTCATTGCATGTGTGTTATTTCCACAAACCACACATGGATCAACCACTAGAGTCATTGCATATGTGTTATTTCCACAAACCACACATCGATCAACCACTAGAGTCATTGGATGTGTGTTCTTATACTAAAACCAACAGTAGAGTCATTGCATGTGTGTTCTTTTCACAAACCACACATGGACCAACCACTAGACTCAATGCATGTGTGTAATTTCCACAAACCACACATGCATCAACAAGTGGTCATTGCATGTGTGTTCTTTTCTACAAACCACACATGGATCCACCAGTGGTCATTGCATGTGTGTTCTTTCCACAAACCACATATGGATCCACTAGAGTCATTGCATGTGTGTTATATCCACAAACCACACACGGATCAACCACTAGAGTCATATCATGTGTGTGATTTCCACAAACCACACATGGATCAACCACTAGAGTCATTGCATGTGTCTTCTTTCCACAAACCACACATGGATCCACCAGTGGTCATTGCATGTGTGTTCTTTCCACAAACCTCATATGGATCAACCAGGGTCATTGCATGTGTGTTCTTTCCACAAACCACACATGGATCAACCACTAGAGTCATTGCATGTGTGTTCTTATCACAAACCACATATGGATCAACAAGTGGTCATTGAAGGTGTGTTCTTTTCCATAAGCCACTTATGGATCCATTACAGTCATTGCATGTGTGTTATTTCCACAAACCACACATGAATCAACCACTAGAGTAATTGCATGTGTGTTATTTCAACCACACATGGATCAACCACTAAAGTAATTGCATGTGTGTTATTTCCACAAACCACACATGGATCAACCACTAGTGTCATTGCATGTGTGTTCTTATACTAAAACCAACACTAAAATCATTGCATGTGTGTTCTTTCCACAAACCACACATGGATCAACCACTAGAGTCATTGCATGTGTGTTCTTATCACAAACCACATATGGATCAACAAGTGGTCATTGACGGTGTGTTCTTTTCCATAAACCACTTATGGATCCATTACAGTCATTCCATGTGTGTTATTTCCACAAACCACACATGGATCAACCATTAGGGTAATTGCATTTGTGTTATTTAAACCACACATGGATCAACCACTAGAGTCATTGCATTTGTTTTATTTCCACAAACCACACATGGATCAACCACTAGAGTCATTGGATGTGTGTTCTTATACTAAAACCAACACTAGAGTCATTGCATGTGTGTTCTTTCCACAAACCACACATAGATCAACCAGTGGTCATTGCATGTGTTTTTTTCGACAAACCACACATGGATCCACCATTGGTCATTGCATGTGTGTTATTTCCACAAACCACATATGTATCAACCAGAGTCATTGCATGTGTGTTCTTTCCACAAACCACACATGGATCAACCACTAGAAGAATTGCATGTTTGTTATTATACTAAAACCACAAACCAACACTAGAGCCATTGCATGTGTGTTCTTTTGCACAAACCACACGTCCGATCCACTAGACTCATTGCATGTGTGTTCTTTTCCACAAACAACTTATGGATCAACCAGTGGTCATTGCACGTGTGTTCTGTTCACAAACCACATGTGGACCCACTTGAGTCATTGTATGTGAGTTCTTATACTAAAACTAGCACTAAGTCATTGCATGTGTGTTCTATCCACAAACCACACATGGATCCACCACTGTCATTGCATGTGTGTTCTTTTCACAAACCACACATGGATCAACCACTAGAGTTATTGCATGTGTGTTCTTTCCACAAACCACATATGGATCAACCAGTGGTCATTGCATGTGTGTTCTTTTCCATAAACAACTTATGGATCCATTACACTCATTGCATGTGTGTTATTTCCACAAACCACACATGGATCAACCACTAGAGTCATTGCATGTGTGTTATTTCCACAAACCACACATGGATCAACCACTAGAGTCATTGCATATGTGTTATTTCCACAAACCACACATGGATCAACCACTAGAGTCATTGCATGTGTGTTCTTTCCACAAACCACACATTGATCAACCACTATAGTCATTGCATGTTTGTTCTTATACTAAAACCACAAACCAGCACTAGAGTCATTGCATGTGTGTTCTTTTCCACAAACCACACATGGATCCATTAGACTCACTTCATGTGTGTTCTTTTCCAGAAACAACTTATGGATCCACCAGTGGTCATTGCATGTGTGTTCTTTCCATAAACCATATGTGGTCCCACTAGAGTCATTGCATGTGTGTTATTTCCATAAACCACACATGGATCAACCACTAGAGTCATTGCATGTGTGTTATTTCCACAAACCACAAATGGATCAACCACTAGAGTCATTGCATATGTATTATTTCCACAAACCACACATGGATCAACCACTAGAGTCATTGCATGTGTGTTATTTCCACCAACCACACATGGATCAACCAATGGTCATTGCATGTGTGTTCTTTTCCACAAACCACACATGGATCCACCAGTGGTCATTGCATGTGTGTTGTTTCCACAAACCACATATGGATCAACTAGAGTCATGGCATGTGTGTTCTTTCCATAAACCACATATGGATCAACCACTAGAGTCATTACATGTTTGTTCTTATACTAAAACCACGAACCAGTACTAGAGTCATTGCATGTGTGTTCTTTTCCAGAAACCACACATAGATACACTAGACTGATTGCATTTGTGTCCTTTTCCAGAAACAACTTATGGATCCACCAGTGGTCATTGCATGTGTGTTCTTTCCATAAACCACATGTCGACCCACTAGAGTCATTGCATGTGTGTTATTTCCACAAACCACACATGGATCAACCACTAGAGTCATTGCATGTGTGTTATTTCCACAAACCACACATGGATCAACCACTAGAGTCATTGCATATGTGTTATTTCCACAAACCACACATCGATCAACCACTAGAGTCATTGGATGTGTGTTCTTATACTAAAACCAACAGTAGAGTCATTGCATGTGTGTTCTTTTCACAAACCACACATGGACCAACCACTAGACTCAATGCATGTGTGTAATTTCCACAAACCACACATGCATCAACAAGTGGTCATTGCATGTGTGTTCTTTTCTACAAACCACACATGGATCCACCAGTGGTCATTGCATGTGTGTTCTTTCCACAAACCACATATGGATCCACTAGAGTCATTGCATGTGTGTTATATCCACAAACCACACACGGATCAACCACTAGAGTCATATCATGTGTGTGATTTCCACAAACCACACATGGATCAACCACTAGAGTCATTGCATGTGTCTTCTTTCCACAAACCACACATGGATCCACCAGTGGTCATTGCATGTGTGTTCTTTCCACAAACCTCATATGGATCAACCAGGGTCATTGCATGTGTGTTCTTTCCACAAACCACACATGGATCAACCACTAGAGTCATTGCATGTGTGTTCTTATCACAAACCACATATGGATCAACAAGTGGTCATTGAAGGTGTGTTCTTTTCCATAAGCCACTTATGGATCCATTACAGTCATTGCATGTGTGTTATTTCCACAAACCACACATGAATCAACCACTAGAGTAATTGCATGTGTGTTATTTCAACCACACATGGATCAACCACTAAAGTAATTGCATGTGTGTTATTTCCACAAACCACACATGGATCAACCACTAGTGTCATTGCATGTGTGTTCTTATACTAAAACCAACACTAAAGTCATTGCATGTGTGTTCTTTCCACAAACCACACATGGATCAACCACTAGAGTCATTGCATGTGTGTTCTTATCACAAACCACATATGGATCAACAAGTGGGCATTGACGGTGTGTTCTTTTCCATAAACCACTTATGGATCCATTACAGTCATTCCATGTGTGTTATTTCCACAAACCACACATGGATCAACCATTAGGGTAATTGCATTTGTGTTATTTAAACCACACATGGATCAACCACTAGAGTCATTGCATTTGTTTTATTTCCACAAACCACACATGGATCAACCACTAGAGTCATTGGATGTGTGTTCTTATACTAAAACCAACACTAGAGTCATTGCATGTGTGTTCTTTCCACAAACCACACATAGATCAACCAGTGGTCATTGCATGTGTTTTTTTCGACAAACCACACATGGATCCACCATTGGTCATTGCATGTGTGTTATTTCCACAAACCACATATGTATCAACCAGAGTCATTGCATGTGTGTTCTTTCCACAAACCACACATGGATCAACCACTAGAAGAATTGTATGTTTGTTCTTATACTAAAACCACAAACCAGCACTAGAGTCATTGCATGTGTGTTCTATTCCACAAACCACACATGGATCCACTAGACTCATTGCATGTGTGTTCTTTTCCACAAACAACTTATGGATCAACCAGTGGTCATTGCATGTGTGTTCTTTTCACAAACCACATGTGGACCCACTTGAGTCATTGTATGTGAGTTCTTATACTAAAACTAGCACTAAGTCATTGCATGTGTGTTCTATCCACAAACTACACATGGATCCACCACTATCATTGCATGTGTGTTCTTTTCACAAACCACACATGGATCAACCACTAGAGTTATTGCATGTGTGTTCTTTCCACAAACCACATATGGATCAACCAGTGGTCATTGCATGTGTGTTCTTTTTCATAAACTACTTATGGATCCATTACACTCATTGCATGTGTGTTATTTCCACAAACCACACATGGATCAACCACTAGAGTCATTGCATGTGTGTTATTTCCACAAACCACACATGGATCAACCACTAGAGTCATTGCATATGTGTTATTTCCACAAACCACACATGGATCAACCACTAGAGTCATTGCATGTGTGTTCTTTCCACAAACCACACATGGATCAACCACTAGAGTCATTGCATGTTTGTTCTTATACTAAAACCACAAACCAGCACTAGAGTCTTTGCATGTGTGTTCTTTTCCACAAACCACACATGGATCCACTAGACTCATTGCATGTGTGTTCTTTTCCAGAAACAACTTATGGATCCACCAGTGGTCATTGCATGTGTGTTCTTTCCAAAAACCATATTGGGTCCCACTAGAGTCATTGCATGTGTGTTATTTCCACAAACCACACATGGATCAACCACTAGAGTCATTGCATGTGTGTTATTTCCACAAACCACACATGGATCAACCACTAGAGTCATTGCATATATATTATTTCCACAAACCACACATGGATCAACCACTAGAGTCATTGCATGTGTTATTTCCACAAACCACAAATGGATCAACCAATGGTCATTGCATGTGTGTTCTTTTCCACAAACCACACATGGATCCACCAGTGGTCATTGCATGTGTGTTGTTTCCACAAACCACATATGGATCAACTAGAGTCATGGCATGTGTGTTCTTTCCACAAACCACATATGGATCAACCACTAGAGTCATTACATGTTTGTTCTTATACTAAAACCACAAACCAGTACTAGAGTCATTGCATGTGTGTTCTTTTCCAGAAACCACACGTGGATACACTAGACTGATTGCATTTGTGTCCTTTTCCAGAAACAACTTATGGATCCACCAGTGGTCATTGCATGTGTGTTCTTTCCATAAACCACATGTCGACCCACTAGAGTCATTGCATGTGTGTTCTTTCCACAAGCCACACATGGATCAACCACTAGAGTCATTGCATGTGTGTTATTTCCACAAACCACACATGGATCAACCAATGGTCATTGCATGTGTGTTCTTTTCCACAAACCACACATGGATCCACTAGACTCACTGCATGTGTGTTCTTTTCCAGAAACAACTTTTGGATCCACCAGTGGTCATTGCATGTGTGTTCTTTCCAAAAACCATATGTGGTCCCACTAGAGTCATTCATGTGTGTTATTTCCACAAACCACACATGGATCAACCACTCGAGTCATTGCATGTGTGTTATTTCCACAAACCACACATGGATCAACCACTAGAGTCATTGCATGTGTGTTATTTCCACAAACCACACATGGATCAACCACTAGAGTCATTGCATATGTGTTATTTCCACAAACCACACATCGATCAACCACTAGAGTCATTGGATGTGTGTTCTTATACTAAAACCTACACTAGAGTCATTGCATGTGTGTTCTTTTCACAAACCACACATGGACCAACCACTAGACTCAATGCATGTGTGTAATTTCCACAAACCAAACATGCATCAACAAGTGGTCATTGCATGTGTGTTCTTTTCCACAAGCCACACATGGATCCACCAGTGGTCATTGCATGTGTGTTCTTTCCACAAACCACATATGGATCCACTAGAGTCATTGCATGTGTGTTATTTCCACAAACCACACACGGATCAACCACTAGAGTCATTGCATGTGTGTTATTTCGACAAACCACACATGGATCAACCACTAGAGTCATTGCATGTGTCTTCTTTCCACAAACCACACATGGATCCACCAGTGGTCATTGCATGTGTGTTCTTTCCACAAATCACATATGGATCAACCAGGGTCATTGCATGTGTGTTCTTTCCACAAACCACACATGGATCAACAACTATAGTCATTGCATGTGTGTTCTTATCACAAACCACATATGGATCAACAAGTGGTCATTGAAGGTGTGTTCGTTTCCATAAACCACTTATGGATCCATTACAGTCATTGCATGTGTGTTATTTCCACAAACCACACATGAATCAACCACTAGAGTAATTGCATGTGTGTTATTTCAACCACACATGGATCAACCACTAGAGTAATTGCATGTGTGTTATTTCCACAAACCACACATGGATCAACCACTAGTGTCATTGCATGTGTGTTCTTATACTAAAACCAACACTAGAGTCATTGCATGTGTGTTCTTTCCGCAAACCACACATGGATCAACCAGTGGTCATTGCATGTGTTTTTTTCCGCAAACCACACATGGATCCACCATTGGTCATTGCATGTGTGTTCTTTCCACAAACCACATATGGATCAACCAGAGTCATTGCATGTGTGTTCTTTCCACAAACCACACATGGATCAACCACTAGAAGAATTGCATGTTTGTTATTATACTAAAACCACAAACCAACACTAGAGCCATTGCATGTGTGTTCTTTTGCACAAACCACACATGGATCCACTAGACTCATTGCATGTGTGTTCTTTTCCACAAACAACTTATGGATCAACCAGTGGTCATTGCATGTGTGTTCTGTTCACAAACCACATGTGGACCCACTTGAGTCATTGTATGTGAGTTCTTATACTAAAACTAGCACTAAGTCATTGCGTGTGTGTTCTATCCACAAACCACACATGGATCCACCACTGTCATTGCATGTGTGTTCTTTTCACAAACCACACATGCATCAACCACTAGAGTTATTGCATGTGTGTTCTTTCCACAAACCACATATGGATCAACCAGTGGTCATTGCATGTGTGTTCTTTTCCATAAACTACTTATGGATCCATTACACTCATTGCATGTGTGTTATTTCCACAAACCACACATGGATCAACCACTAGAGTCATTGCATGTGTGTTATTTCCACAAACCACACATGGATCAACCACTAGAGTCTTTGCATATGTGTTATTTCCACAAACCACACATGGATCAACCACTAGAGTCATTGCATGTGTTATCTTTCCACAAACCACACATGTATCAACCACTAGAGTCATTGCATGTTTATCCTTATAATAAAACCACAAACCAACACTAGAGTCATTGCATGTGTGTTCTTTTCCACAAACCAAACATGACTCCACTAGACTCATTGCATGTGTGTTCTTTTCCAGAAATAACTTATGGATCCACCAGTGGTCATTGCATGTGTGGTCTTTCCACAAACCACATGTGGTCCCACTAGAGTCATTGCATGTGTGTTATTTCCACAAGCCACACATGGATCAACCAGTAGAGTCATTACATGTGTGTTATTTCCACAAGCCACACATGGATCAACCAGTAGAGTCATTACATGTGTGTTATTTCCACAAACCACACATGGATCAACCACTAGAGTCATTGCATATGTGTTATTTCCACAAAACACACATGGATCATCCACTAGAGTCATTACATGTGTGTTATTTCCACAAACCACACATGGATCAACCAATGGTGTTGGGGGGATAACCCCGGGTAGGGTCACTCCGGGGTATAAGGGCCGAGTTAGCTGAGGTTCGGCAAGGTCAAAGCGGATGCTGGCCGAGTCACCTCAAGGCAGGCCCTATCACGGAGTAACCCGGACCAGGGGGGTCGCCTAACATTGTCTCGTCCGACTCAAGGAATAAGTCGGACACACTTGTCTAGCTTATATGCAGGAACAGGTGTGGCCGGATCAACTGTGATCCGGATCCTCGTTTGGCTTCTAGGAGAAGGAAGGAATATCTCTAGTCAAAAAGAAGGCCCGGTGCGTACTGGATGAGCAAATAAAGCAAGGGCAGGACCACCGGATCGTGGCCGACAAGGGTGACGACGCTTATGTCGGCTGACGCAGGCGCCACAGAGGCAACGTCGCTAAAGCAAGAGTGACGTGGGGGAAAAGCACCCCTGTCGGGTTACTAATTTGGGAGGAGGCATATTCTTAGGTGTAACACCCTCAGAATCGGCCCTATGCAAGTTTCAGCGATTCCCGCCAAACCCGCATAGAAACGATTCAAAGGTGCCCACCAGGCACTTTCGTGCGGGTGGAAAACGAAGTAATATCATTACACAATAGTCCACGATGGAACCCACAGAAATATATACAACAGCGACTCAAAGAGTCAAGAATACAGATATAACATACCAAGATCCAAATCACCTTGAAAACGATACAGCGTCCGAGTACGGACAAGATGCAAATTGAGCTAAGAGCCCTGAAGAATAACCAATGGCGTCCATAACCCTGCCCAGGCCAAGCCGGAAGGGTAACCCTGCTAACGACGTCGATCTCAAACCTGCTTAAACAAAAGGGGTGCCGACAAAGGGCAAAGGAAAAAAGAGAGCGGTCAGTACTGAGGCCAGTACACGGCGAGACTAGAATTTGGCGGTCCTCGCCTACATAGGTATGGTGGACTGAGCGGCAGCGCGGCATGCACTAAACAACCTATAGAGACTCGAGATTACTGACGGCTATCAGAGAGGGATAAGAAAGACCTATTCGGAACCAACCTGATTCTACCACCAAACATACCCATCCTGGTCTTTCCCCCTCGAGACCAAACGAGGAAGTCAACCGAGGAACTCACACAGTTGGCAGTTTTATTTATTCAGTTATCGTTGCAGCAATTACTAGTCAGGTATAGATAGTCGTCATGATATAATAAGCAGTGGGCACTTTTAGTTAACCATTCCGTTGTAGTTGCAACACTTACTAGTCAGATACAATTAGCATGAGATATCCCAAAACCCAGCAGTTGTTGGTACTTTTATTTTAGCCATTCCGTTGCAGAGAAGCTGATTACTAGTCATATCGGATACAAGTCAATTTATAACAGTAAACTTTAGTTATAGTTGTCTATGATCGAGAACTGTGCTCCAAGTCGTCCATAACCGCGGACACGGCTTTTCGAAAAGATTTAACCCTGCAGGGGTGCACCAAAATATCCACACGCACTTCGACCCTTTTTGCCAGATCAGTTAACATACACCCATCGGTATGTCGGCGGGGCCTAAGTCATGACGTTTCCCAGACCCAAAGCAAGTACATGGAGGCCACCCTACTAAGCTACCCGCAACGAAGTCGGCCGGTCTCCGAGACGGACTCAGGGTTTGTGTAGACGGCTGTAAACGACTGGGAACCCGAAAATGTGACTGGGCTTGTCGATACAGTGAAAACGTGTCACGGACCTAAACAGTACAGGTGCATCCTCGCAGAATCTTAAATAAAGTAGTAAAGCATGGCATAAGTACAGGATAGTAATAAAGCCCCAAACTACTTGTGGCCCCCGGTACAATACTTTGAGATCAGGTACTAATCGATGGGGGTGCCCACACACCCCACCTGTGGTTAGCGCGCTCGATCTCGGAACAGGTGTCAGGAACTCGGGGTCCTACGGGACACAAGTGGACGGTTAACAACCAAATAACATCTATTGCCCACCTGTGCCTCTGCATTTACCTACTTCCAAATTTTAGTTATTAAACAGTAATTAAAGCCATGATCATCTCCAACATAAAACATGCGGCAATACTCCAACAACTGTGGTACTGGTGGACACGCAACAGCACTTGAGCAAGCGACTACGACGCGCAAGTCCAACTATCTACCAATCAACAGGTAATAGGATGTGTCCAAGGCAATATAAGGCTGCAAGGGATATCACGGGTACGAAAACTAGAGCATCGCAACACAGATAGCAATAGTTCAACAGGAGGGAATAAATACTATAAAAGTAAGATAGGTAGAAAGGGGGAGATGCTCGCCTGAAAAACATTGCCGAAGGTTCATCCGAAGATCGGGGCGAAGCTCACATCAACTCATCGATCTTATCCGCGAAGAAGCAAAACACTAGAAGAAACATCGGATGCACTACTTAATACGACGGCGGAAGATCCGGCATGCTTATGGTATGATGCATGGCATGGCACAGATGTGATGCAACTAGGCAATATTAAGCGGAACCGGGGTCCCGACATTTAATTAAACGGTTCAAGTTAGTTATCTATCCCGCAAATTAAATGTTGTCTTATCAAGGCAAAAGTATAGCACCGGTTCGCTACACAAATTTAAATGGAACCACTATTAGACTAGATTCGTCCGCATATGGATCCCATATTAATTATTAGGTGTGTCGACAAAAGCTCCCAACCCACAGACAGATATGCATGCAAGAACAAATTAATATGCGACAGTTGATAATGTCATATTATAAAAATAGGGGTCTCGGATAAATGGGTCATACATCTGGGTACGGCAGATCTTGGGGTTCCAGGGGTTCAGGGTGCGACAGGATTCGACAGGGATTGGTCTCGGCGGGAACATTCTAGGACAACGGAGTAGATCTTGTCGCATCAGTGGTCTTCGGGTCCGTGTAGACGGTCATGGCGTTCAAGGTGGAGAACTTGGCGTTCCGTGAAGGAGTACTTGGCGCACCGGGGTCTCGGTGTCCTCGGATCCGAGAGGAAGAACTTGGCGTGTCGGGTTCGGTCTTCGGGTCCGGGGTCTCAGTCATGGCGTCCCATTGTAGATCTTGTCGCATGGTGTCCAGGTAGGCGAACTTGGCGGGTTGAGACGATCTTTTCAGTGGTCATCAAATTTATCGGGTCGAGGTCGATCTTGGCGAGATACCCCCATGTTGTCCTTGTCGCCATGATCATCACTGAAAAGATGGCCTTGGAGGCGGAGCAAATAACGAAGAGGTCAATGTTGCCGATGCTTCGGGTACCGACTTCATTGTTGAAGGCGAACTTGAGTAGACGACACCGGGTACGAGATGGTCCCGCGGGTTCTGGCTTCACATGAAGGGCATCGAAGATCTTGCGTTAGGGACTTGGTCTTGGCCGGGACGGGTCATCAAGCATCATCACATAATCCAGCGACCACCAGACAACGTCAACACAAAACAAACGGGAGCAGACCGACTGATATAGAGCCAAGGTTGTGGCACGCGCGCTGGCAGAGCAGGGCACGTCTCGCGTGGCGACGTGGGCGGCGAGGGCGCGCTGCCGGCGCGGGGAGGAGTGGCGACCGGCAGCAGCACCTGAGACAGAGGAGACGGCGGGGTGGCAAGGCGCACAGGAGGCACGGCCAGGTTGCGGGTCGCTTGCAGGCGGGCAGGCCGACGCAGAAAGAACCGAGCCCGATGGCGCGCGGCTTGACGGGAAGGCGGCTGACGATGCGGTCGCTGCCGGTGGCGGTGGAGGGCTCCACGGGCGGCCGCGAGCAGCGGGAGAGAGAGGCGATGCGGGGGAAGGAGGAAGATGGGGAGCGAGCGAGCAAGCGTGGCGGCCGAGGCGAGGCGGGCGCTGCACCGGCGCTGGCGGCGGGCTCGGGATGGAGAGCAGAGAGGCCGAGCGGGGAGGACGCGCGCGGGGCGTAGACGGGGGCCACCGAGAGGCACGGGCGAGAAGGACCGGTGGTGGTCGGCGGCTCGAAGCAGGGGGTCTCGGCGGTGGAAGGAGACGAGGGGCGACGCGCCATGGAACCAAGGGGAGGCGGCCGCTCAGAGGGGATCCGCGGCGGACGAGCTTGGCCCGGCCGGAGCGGAGCGGAGCTTGCAGGGGAGAGGCGGTGCCGAGAGGAGGGAGGCGCACGGGCGACGGCGGTCGCGGAAGGTGCTGGCGGCGGCTCGCGAAGGGAGAGGGAGGCGTCGAGGGAGAGATGGTGGGGGAGAGAGGAGCGGGCGAGCGGGAGGAAGAGAGAGGAGCGGCCGTGGCGGTGGCGCCATGGCCGTGGCGAAGGGGTCCCTGGCGGCGGGCGGTGGAAGCGCCTGGGGAGGGAGTGCATCGCGAGGGAGAGGTGGAGGGCCTGGGCGGTTCGGTCGCGTGCGAGGTGGGCCAGGAGCGGGGCCGGGGTGGTTGGCCGCTGGAGGAAGGGAGTAGGCGGCGGGGTGGGGGATGGGCAGGTGGGAGTGCAAGGCGGGGCCCACGCGGCAGGATCCCGAGGCGGGGGGCCAGGGGAGTGGGTGCAGGTGGGGGGCTGTGTGTGAGTGCGTGTGTGGTGTGTGTGTGAGTGCGTGTGTGGTATATGAGGGAGTGGGGTGGGGCCAGGCGAGGGAGAGAGGGGGAGGAGGTGGACCTGGTGGAGAGTGGGCCAGGGGTGGTTAGGTGGCAAGAGCTGAGTGGATGGAGTGGAGGAAAAGGTGAGGTGGCGGGCACCGATTGGGTGGGATGAGGTGGAGGCAGGGTGGGTAGATTAGGTTGGGGTAGGAAAAGGGTTTAGGTAGTCCGGTTTTTGTACTGGGGGTGGCCGATTGGGTCGGATCGGCCCGGTATGGCTGCCCCTAAAAATAAATATTTTAATATTTAAAATGGGGCTTTTGAAAACCGTTGGTAGACGAAACGAATTTATCCGGAGACCCAGGTTTTGGATTTGAAATAAAGGCGGGGTATTTAGAAAACAAAATATGTTTTTCGAAAATAGTTTCAGTCAAACAAATGCACGATGATGACGATGCTCAAATGCAATGTGGCATGATGACATGAGTATGCGGTCATGATGATGCACTGCACAAAAACAACGTGATTTTCTAGTAGTGGTTTTGCGGGCGCCACATTAGGAATATGCCTCCACGTATGCCCTAGGCCAGGACCGAACCACCCCTATATAAGGGGGGGTTGGGGTTCTGGTAAGGGGGTCGGGTCTTTTCAGATACATAGCAAGGAAAATACTTGTGGGTCTAGGGTTCTTGGGCAAGTTAATAGGCATGAGTAAGAGAGTTTCTTCTTCCTCCTCTTGTCAATACAGCTCGTGGAGCACTTGTAATCTTGGAGACTGAACATCAATACGAAGCTTCTGTGTAGAGAATCACTCTACTATCCCTCCCTGGATTCCCCTAGCGCATATTAGTCCCCACCTCCAGCCTATCCATGGCATCTGCCGTGACACCACCACGACAGTTGGCACCCACCATGGGGCTAGCGGCGCTAGCAGGGGTGAAGATCCGGACGGGAAATTTCATCGGCACCGGTGAACGCATCGTCTCCGGGCTCGTTCAGCGCTTCGGTGCGCTGGACTACGTTAGCGACAACATTGGCTGCTTCGGCATGCGCCCCCTTCCGCGCAACGGCGTCTTCGTCAAGCTCGGCGCGCACAAGGTGTATGTTGCCGTGGACGTGTCTTGCGTTCATCCGCGTCGCGTCGTCGATGCGGGGGAACCACCCCTCACCGTGGCTCGCGGGGCACATGTCGCCCGCTCCCCGGGCCATGCAGAGGTGATGATGACCGCGCCGAGCGCGGGCGTGAAAGATCATCCCAAGCTTATGCCAAGTCCGGGCTCGTATGCACTAGTGTTAGATCCGACGTTCATTGGACCAAACATTAATGTGAGGTTCTCCAAGGTACTGATCGACAATGGCAGTAGCGTTAACATCATGTATGCGGATACGATGCACAAGTTGGGCATCTCGGAGAACATGCTCCAGGTTACAAGAACAACTTTTCACCGTATCATGCCCGGCATATCCTGTGAACCCATAGGCAAAGTCCGGGTCGACGTGCTATTCGGTACGAGGGATAACTGCCGAACCGAAAATCTGGAGTTTGAGGTGGTAAACTTGGAGAGCGCGTATCATGCATTACTCGGGAGACCGGCACTGAGCAAATTCATGGCAAGTTGCCACGTTAGTTATCTGAAGATGAAGTTGCCCGGGCCAAATGGTGCAATTACTATCATTGAGGATTTCCGACGTTCTATTGAGTGCGCTTCAGCCAGGTCTAACCTAGCCGAGTCACTCGTAATTGCCCAAGAGAAAAGAAAAATCCAAGAAGTGACGGCATTAGCTCAGTCCGCGCAGCAGTATATGCCGGTGTTAAGTAACCCGCATGGAAGCGTTTCATTTCAAGCCGCGAAGGACACCAAGAAGATCCCGGTGGATAACGTGTTTCCGGAGCGTACCGTGACAATTGGGGCCGGGTTAACTGACAAATAGGAAAGCGAGCTTGTCAACTTCCTACGTGAGAATCGGGATATTTTTCCTTGGTCCACACAGGACTTGCAAGGTGTTCCGAGGGAGTTGGCCGAGCACTCTCTGAATGTAAGACCCGGAGCAAGGCCGGTGAAGCAGCCTCTCTGACGCTTCGCCGAGGATAGGAGAAAGGTCATTGGTGACGAGATAGCTCAGTTGCTAGCAGCAGGATTTATCATGGAAGTGCTATATCCGGATTGGCTCTCTAATCCGGTACTGGTAGAAAAGAAGAAGGATGATCCGAACATGGCAGTGGTTTGGCGTGTGTGTATCGATTACACGAACCTGAAGAAGGCATGTCCGAAAGATCCATTTCCGCTGCCGAGGATAGATCAGGTCATCGACTCTACCGCGGGATGTGAACTGTTGTCATTTATTGACGCTTATTCCGGTTTCCACCAGATACCTTTAAACCCGGATGATCAAATAAAAACTGCCTTTATTACCCCGTACGGGGCTTATTGCTATCGCACTATGCCGTTTGGTTTACGAAACACAGGAGCAACGTACCAAAGATGTATGTAAAAATGTTTGCACGATCAAATAGGTCAAAATGTACAAGTCTACGTGGATGATGTGGTTATCAAGACCAAGGAAAGCGCAACGCTCCTTGACGACATAAGGCAAAGATTCGCGAACTTGAGGAGATTCCGGATGAAGCTTAACCCGGAGAAATGTACCTTCGGTGTCCCGGCTGGGAAATTACTCGGATTTCTCGACTCTAGCCGAGGTATCGAGGTTAATCCAACTAAGATCCGAGCCATCGAACGAATGGAGCTGCCGAAGTGTCTCAACGACGTCCAGAAGTTCACTGGATGCCTGGCGTCGTTGAGTCGGTTTGTATGTCGGTTAGGGGAAAAGGCACTGCCTCTCTACCAACTCATGAAAAAATCAGATAAATTCGTTTGGACGCCGCGGGCCGATGAAGCTTTTGCCCACTTGAAAAAGATGTTGGCCACTGCACCAGTGTTAGCTTCTCCACTGTCGAAGGAGCCAATGTTGCTCTACATAGCCGCAACCAATCGAGTTGTAAGTGCAGTGATTGTAGTGGAACGAGATGAAGAAGGTAAGTCGGTGCAGAGACCAGTGTATTACTTGAGCGAGGTATTGTCTGTCTCAAAACAGAACTACCCGCATTTTCAAAAGGTGGCATACGGAGTTTATATGGCAACAAAGAAGTTAAAGCACTACTTTGAGGAGCATCCCATCAAAGTGATATGCGTAGCCCCCATATCCGAGATAATGGGTAACACAGATGCGAACGGCAGAATTGCGAAATGGGCAATTGAGCTAGCACCATACGTGCCCCAGTACGACAGAAGAGAAGCGATCAAGTCCCAGGCTATAGCGGACTTTTTCGTGGATTGGGCCGAGGTACAATACGAACCACCGCCACCGGATCCAAACTACTGGAGGATGCACTTCGACAGATCGAAGACCAAAACCGGATTAGGTGTCGGGGTTGTGCTTACCTCGCCAAAGAAGGATCAGCTCAAGTACATATTGCAGATCCATTCTGCGGCATCAAACAATGTCGCTGAATACGAGGCTCTTGTGCATGGTCTAAATGTGGCAAAGGAAATTGGCATACGTCGGATAATCTGCTTTGGCGACTCGGATCTAGTAATACAGCAAGTGTCCGGAGTGTGGGACGCCCTGGATCCAAACATGGCACTATACAGATTTCATGTGCAGAAAATCTCGGGTTACTTTGAGGGATGTGAATTTCATCATGTACCTCGCGTGGAAAACGAAGCTACCGACATGCTATCGAAGCTCGGTTCGACCCGACAGGCAATTCCACCGGGCGTTGCATTGGAGCACCTCAGAAAGCCATCTATCAGGCCGTCCCCAGGAACCGACTCAATTTATGTCCCAGAAAACGCGGAATCCGGAGCTGAACCCATGGACATTAACATGGAAGGTAGTGCGCCGAACCCGGGGATTGCCTCGGCAAACCCGGGGACTACCTCGGCAAACTCGGGGACTACCTCGGCAAACTCGGGGACTACTTCGCTAGACCCGGGGACTATTCAACAAGACCCGGTTGAAGTTATGCCGGTGGATCGGATGGAAATTGATGAGGAGATGTTCCCTGCGCGAGCAGTACCAGCTTGGGCACTGCCTATATATCAGTTCTTGAAAGATGGAATGTTACCCACTGAGGAAGTGCTAGCCAGGCAAACTCAGAGGAGAGCCAAAGCTTACACCATCATCAATTCCGAGCTGTACAAACGGAGTGTAACCAATGTCCTCCAGCGGTGCGTTGATCCGGAAGAAGGACTCGACATCCTCCGAGATATACACCAAGGAGAATGCGGGCATCACGCCTCATCCCGGGCCTTAGTGGCAAAGGCATTCCGGCATGGATTTTACTGGCCAAGCGCCTTGGAGCAAGCGGAGGATCTGGTGAGAAAATGCAATGGTTGCCAAAGATACGCCACCAAGACACATATGCCTATGTCGGAACTCAAAACCATACCAATTACATGGCCACTTGCTGTGTGGTGCTTGGATATGGTTGGCCTGTTCAAACCAGCAAAAGGGAACATGACGCACATTCTGGTCATGGTGGACAAGTTTACAAAATGGATCGAAGTGAAGCCTATAAGAAAATGTGATGGAGCTACGGCTGTGACATTTCTCAAAGACATCATCTTGAGATACGGTTATCCTCACAGTATCATAACTGATAACGGCACCAATTTTGCTGAAGGAGCATTTGCACGATTCTGCCGAGATAAGAAAATCCGACTCGACATAGCCTCGGTAGCCCACCCCGCATCGAACGGACAAGTGGAAAGATCCAACGGATTAGTGCTATCCGGGATAAAACCCTGGCTCATTGAGCCGCTGCAAAGATCAGCGGGGTGCTGGATAGAAGAACTACCAGCGGTATTGTGGAGTTTAAGAACCACTCCGAATCGATCAACAGGCTACACGCTGTTCTTTCTGGTATATGGGGCAGAAGCTGTATTACCAGCCGACATAGAGCATGATTCGCCTAGAGTCACCCAATACACAGAAGCCGAAGTGCAAGAAGCCCGGCAAAATGATGTTGATCTGCTGGAAGAAGCGAGAGAACTGGCACTGTCCAGATCCGCCATATATCAGCAAAATCTCCGACGCTATCATAGCCGGAAAATGTGCCCCCGAGTCTTCCGGGAAGGCGATGTGGTGCTCCGGTTGGTACAGCGTACCACTGGCATGCATAAATTATCCCCCCCATGGGAAGGACCATTTATTGTGAGCAAAGCATTGCACAATGACTCTTACTATCTCATAGATGCAAAGCCATAGGAAAAGAACAAGGCGGACAGGTCCGGAGAGGAATCCAAGCGACCGTGGAATGTAGCACTACTTCGTCCCTTCTACACTTAGCTAAAGAGTGTATGTACCCGAGTCATCCTCATATGTCGGTATGTATGTCGGCAATGAGCCTATCAATGAAATAGCGGAGCCTCGAGCAGCAACTCGGGGACTGCCTTAATAAATGATTGTTGTTACTTTTTATGCGTTAGCTGGAATGACTCGTTTCGCTTAACCTGGATTAGTAATGTGTGAGCACCAAAAACCCAACCCTTCGACTCGCTGCTGTCCAACAAGAATTGGCTTCATGGCGAACAAGGGAACAAGTTTGGAATTGCGTAGGACATGAAAAACTACTAAGGAAACGATCCTATTCCAGCTAACGTTTGTTTTTTTTCGACTAACCCCGTATTTACTTTCAAGCTATTATGTTGAATTATTTTGAGCCAAGCCTCAAAGTTTCTCAGTATTGTTAAAACGATTCTTGAAGCTCGGGTTCGTAAGTCGTAAAACCGAATCAAGGTAGACACGGATCGAGCCGGAGAATTGGACGAACAAGAAAATGAAACTCGGGGACTACGCCCAAGTTAATCCAGCATACAAGCATAGTAGCAAAATATTAGGTATTCAGCATACAATTGCACCCGGCATACCGGGGATCTGATAAATTTTCAAGTTTTTTCAACTAAGGAGCGGCAGGAGGAGGAAGTTCGGCATCATCATCACTTTCTTCAATATCTGAAGCAGCATCTTCTCCATCATCGCCCGACCCATCCTCCACGTTCTCCATCTGCTCCTCCTCGTCGGAGTCCAGAAAGCTCGGCCCCTCAACCCAGTCATGGACTGGAGAATATTCGATGAGGCTGTAGGCGCAAGACTGGCGCCGAGCTACCCACTCCGGATCATCGGTCCATTTGGATCCGGTGCGCCGATGGGTGAGGAGGCTCAGATCAATTTTCTCGTACCATGAAAGGATATGATGGAGAAGGGTATCTGCCGCGGCACGCCCAGCAGATTCCCTCCAGAGGTCAAGTTGAGTCTCAATCTCCATCAGTTTTTCTGCAAGGAGCATCCTCGCTTGGCCAGAATGTGTTGAAGATCCAGACCGCAACGTCGAGGAGATCTTTTCCATAGTTCTTGATAGTTTCCACCCGAGTTGACACACTAACCAACAAGTCCTCCATGTCTAAGGGGATGCTCTCACCATCAGGAGCGATGGGAGTACCCCTCTCTTGGCGGAATTTGGCAACGGCAGCACTGGCGATGGCAGTACCCTCCGGAAAGTTATCTGAAAATAAGGAAAGGGAGGATGCTGAAGCAAGCATATGAGCTAACCTGGAAAACTAGGTCGGGCAAGGTGAAGAAACTTACGTGAGATATGGCGATGGATCCGGGTCAACTCCTTGATACAACTATCGTGTCTCTGCGGAAGTTGTTCAAGCTCGGCAAGCGCCGACCCAAGCCGGACTTCGGATTCCTTGAGCATATCCTGGTCCTTGGAGATCTGAAGGGTAAAGCGCTCACGCTCTTCGGTGAAGTTCTGGCCAACTTTCTAGAGCTCGGTTTTGTGTTGGGCCTTCATCTTCTCCATCTCAGCCTTGAGTTTGGCTATCTCGCCGTCCTTGGTCCGGAGGAGGGCAAGCTCATCGTCCTTCTTCTTCAGCTCGGCTTGATGCTGTCCTGCTTGTTCGAGAAAATGCAGCATCATATCAGGCACGGCCACACTATCCTCAAGCAATGCTGAAATAGTGTGTTGACCCAGCAAGGCCGAGGAGTGAATGTTTGCCGAGCCAAGAAAAAGAAAGAATGGAAAACACAGCGATGTTGGCCGAAAGGGGACATACCTCGGATTTCCTCCAAGTTTTTCCGCATAATCTTGTTTTCAGCCTCCACCCCAGCTGCAAAAAACCGAATAAGGAGGTTAGTCCGGCAGAAGCAAACGAAATGGTGAGGTGTTAAGGGAGGAAATTACCTCTCTTTTCATGCTCCGCGCCAAGTGCAACGTGTTTTGCACGCAAGATCTTATGGGTATCAAGCAGGCGCTGAAACTCGGCGCTCCGACGGTTGGTGGTTACCTGACAAAGGCACAGGCGTGTAAAGTTAGTTCGGTGCATATTCGAAGTGTACAAGATCCGGGCCAAGCGGAACTTAACCCAGCTCTAGGTATGTGCATATTCGAAGTATATGAGATCCGGGCCAAGCGTAACTTAACCCGGTTCTAGGTGTGTGCATATTCGAAGTGTATAAGATCCGGGCCAAGCAGAACTTAACTCGGCTCTAGGTATGTGCATATTCGAAGTATATGAGATCCGGGCCAAGCGGAACTTAACCCGGCTCTACGTATGTGCATATTCGAAGTATATGAGATCCGGGCCAAGCGGAACTTAACCCGGCTCTAGGTGTGTGCATATTTGAAGTTTAGATGCAGCTACGTTGATCTTCTAAGGAGCATCCGGCCGAATAACAAGTTACTCCGCCGGAGGCTCGGGGACTAATGGTTATTATCTACAGCATGTAAAGAAGAAACAACGTACCCCCATCATACGCCCAGCAAGGTTAATGGCCTTGGCGGCGGTATTCACCTGAGCGGAAAATTCAGCTGGGCCGAACTTTTTCGGGAGATCATCGTTGTAGACGAACTCCGCCTTATTCCAGTTCATGACAAACTAGATGAGGCTCGGAGGGTACCGTTCGCCAGTGGGCATGTGAGGTGCCACCAAGCCCTTGGCGTGAGCTTCTTTCCTTTCAATCAGGGCAAGAGCCGGGCTAGTGTGAAGAACCATCTGCTGCGAATCAGCTGGCTCGGCGGGAGGATCCCTCGCTGCTGATGACTTCTTTGGAAGCATCGACGACAAGGTTCGCTGCCCAGCCTCGACGGAGGTGGACTTGCCTTTGGCCTGCTGGGAGGAAGTGACCATAGTGGATTTGCCCTTGGAAGCCGCTAGAGTGGGTCCTCGCCGAGCTTGAGATGACTCGGACGAGGCAGATGAACTTGGCACGGGAGCTTTGGTGGCTGGCGCTGGAGCTGCTATTGGTTTCTTCGGAGCCGGGACAGACGTTGGTTCGGTGGCTGGTGCTGGAGCTGCTGCTGGTGCTGGAGTTGCGGTAGACTTGGTAGTTGCTGGTTGCGGCAATGCCGAAGTGCCGGACGCCGTTGCCTCGGCCGATCCGACCCCTCCCGATCCGAGCTCGCGTCCCTCTGAAGGAGGTACTGCAGAACCCGGAGCGGCCGCAGAGCCCTCCGGAATAGGGCTTAGCGAGCGTGACTCGTCGTCGCGGGGAGGGGAAGGACTGGACCGAAGAGGAGAGGAGATGCTCGATCCGCACTGAGGGACCTCCACAGGAGCCCTGCAAGAGAACATAATGTCAGGAGTGAAATTACCCCGAAGCAGGGAGAAGTGTGTTGCGCAGTGAAAAAAGAACTTACGCATCCGAGGTCTCGGCCTCCTTAGGTTTCTCGGCCCTCCGTGCCGGGGCTTTGCCTGCACGTTTGGAGGCAGTCTTGTCTCCGGCCTTCTTTTGCCTTTTGGAAGGCTGAGAAGGTTCGGAAGAAGAACTCGACGCGGATCCGCGCTTCTTCTTTGACGCCACCAAAACAGGCTCGCCCGTGGCAAGTGGAGAATCCTCGTGGATGTGCCCACCGGAGTTAGCTGATGCCGGGAAGGCAAAAGAAAGAGGGACAGCCTCAACGGGTTCAATCACATCGATATCTGAGTCATCCTCATCGTCGGGCCAATCTCTAAGAGAAGAGAATTTACCGATGGGTCGTTTGGTGGCATCGGGTGTGGGGAGGAACATCTCCTGGTCCGGCTCCTCCTCATCCGGAATTTCTCGGTCCGGGGCCCACTTAAGGGTCGGATCCGGGCCATCCTTGAGGGTTTGCTGGAGAAACAGCTGAGAAAAAAGCACAAGGAGCAAAGTCAGAAATATGATAAGAACCGACATGAAATTGATCCGAAATAA
The DNA here is from genome assembly GCA_916181665.1 of Avena sativa. Lineage (NCBI taxonomy): Eukaryota > Viridiplantae > Streptophyta > Magnoliopsida > Poales > Poaceae > Avena > Avena sativa. Next base: position 63,321,898 of record OV702287.1, on the reverse strand, counting down.
GTTTACCCCGCGAAGCTTACCGCGGGAGGGAGCCTGTCACGGCAGTAATGCTCGATTCCCCATGTCCATTCGGCGGAGAAGTCCTTATGGGTGGTGAAAAGAGCCTTGACCCGGCGGAAGATCTCCATATTGCTCAACTCGAACGAGGAGGTTCGGTTGGGGTCACGACTGAAGCTCATATGGCACAACTTGTGAGTGCGCCGCTGAAGGGGAGAGATTCGGTTGCGCACGAATGTGATCATGGCATCCTCATTGCGCAATCCGAGCTTCTTCAGCTCTGCAAACCTTTTGTTCACTTGGTTGGCCAAAGTCGTAGGTTTCTTGGCAACCTCCTCCCAGAAATCCATGTTAGGGGGACCCGGAGCGTAGGGCAGCAACCGGATCAAATCTTCCGTGCCTTTGTTCCGGACGTAGAAGAAGGTCCGGGCCCATCCTTTGCAGGAGTCAAGCCCGGTGACCCGGGGAAAATTTAATACCTCCGGGGCGAGATCGAGGCAGCTCCAAACTGAGTTAGCTGCTTGTCCTCCGACTCGACGTGGATGTTGGGGACGACGTTGCGGCGGAGGCCGAAGAACCGGATCCACAGCTCCTTCGTAGGCCATAGCCCGGTGTAGCCCTCGATCAAAGAAACGAAAGTGGACAGAGAGGTGATGGCGTTCGCCGGGAGATGATGTGGTTACAGGTGATAGGTCCGGATCCAGTCCCGGAAGAAATAACTCACTGGAAGCCCAAATCCCCGTTGGAAATGGGATAGGAAAACGACGAACTCACCCGGATTGGGTGAGAGGGCTAACTCCAAGGAGGGGAGACGAGCGGCGATGCCGGCGGGAATGCACCGGGTCCGGTAGAGCCAGGCGATATCGTCCTCGCAGACCCAGGAGCCGGCCCACGGGCCGCGGTCCACCGCGCCGGCGTCCTCCTCCATCTCCTACTCAACGATGATGAGCTCCTCCTCCGTCATCTCGATTCCGCTGTCCTCGCTGGAGCTGGCAGCGGCGGGGCTCTGTGGTTTAGACTAACGAGGACCCGTGGCTAAACAGAGGCGCAGCAGTGACTACGGTTAGGAGGAACGGAGAAGGTGCGGCGACGGCGCTGCTGCAACGGGCACTGGCGGCGGCGCGGGTGCGAGGAAGAAGAAGAGGAACGGGCGAGGGGGCACGGAGATGGAAAAGTTCTAAGGAGCATGCCCCTCCCCTATTTAACCGCCCCCAGTCATCAACGAGTGGGATCGTGCTGCGCAGGAAAACCACATGATGTGGCCGTGTATCACCAGCATCGACCAATCAGAGAGGAGCCACACCGGGGGCCGCAGAGTAAATGTGATCCAATGACACGACGTGCAGTTGCGGTAAACGAGGAGACAGACATGACATAACCCCCGCACAGTAATCACTGACATTTACTACGGCGGTTACTGCGCAGGCCCTTAAAATAAGGCAACGTAATGATTAACCGTTACGTGGGTTGGCGTACGAGAGAAAGGAAGCAAGGCCCGGATCCAAGCCACGGTGGTAACCCGGCCGGCAAGTGAAAACTTGAACCGTGCGGAGGGAAAGTAAAACCAAACGATCCGAGCCAAAGTGGTGACCCGGCCGGCAAGTGAAAACTTGGAGCGTGCGAAGGTAACGTAAATCCATATAATCCGAGACAAAAAGTTAACCCAGAAATAAACGTCCGAAGCTTGGATACGAATGAACTTGATGTGGCCTTAGCGACCAAGGCCGCTAAGGCCGCACCAGCTTTGGGGACTAATGTTGGCGGGATAACCCCGGGTAGGGTCACTCCGGGGTATAAGGGCCGAGTTAGCCGAGGTTCGGCAAGGTCAAAGCGGATGCTGGCCGAGTCACCTCAAGGCAGGCCGGATCACGGAGTAACCCGGACCAGGGGGGTCGCCTAACATTGTCTCGTCCGACTCAGGGAATAAGTCGGAGACACTTGTCTAGCTTATATGCAGGAATAGGTGTGGCCGGATCAATTGTGATCCGGATCCTCGTTTGGCTTCTAGGAGAAGGAAGGAATATCTCTGGTAAAAAAGAAGGCCCGGTGCATACTGGATGAGCGAATAAAGCAAGGGCAGGACCACCGGATCGTGGCCAACAAGGGTGACGACGCTCACGTCGGCTGACGCAGGCGCCGCAGAGGCAACGTCGCTAAAGCAAGAGTGACGTGGGGGAAAAGCACCCCTGTCGGGTTACTAATTTGGGAGGAGGCATATTCTTAGGAATATGCCTCCACGTATGCCCTAGGCCAGGACCGAACCACCCCTATATAAGGGGGGTTGGGGTTCTGGTAAGGGGGTCAGGTCTTTTCAGATACATAGCAAGGAAAATACTTCTGGGTCTAGGGTTCTTGGGCTAGTTAATAGGCAAGAGTAAGAGAGTTTCTTCTTCCTCCTCTTGTCAATACATCTCGAGGAGCACTTGTAATCTTGGAGACTGAACATCAATACGAAGCTTCTGTGTAGAGAATCACTCTACTATCCCTCCCTGGATTCCCCTAGCGCATATTAGTCCCCACCTTCAGCCTATCCATGGCATCTGCCGTGACACCACCACGACAAATGGTCATTGCATGTGTGTTCTTTTCCACAAACCACACATGGATCCACTAGTGGTCATTGCATGTGTGTTGTTTCCACAAACCACATATGGATCATCCAGAGTCATGGCATGTGTGTTCTTTCCACAAACCACATATGGATCAACCACTAGAGTCATTATGTGTTTGTTCTTATACTAAAACCACAAACCAGTACTAGAGTCATTGCATCTGTGTTCTTTTCCACAAACCACATATGGATCCACTAGACTCATTGCATGTGTGTTCTTTTCCAGAAACAACTTATGGATCCACCAGTGGTCATTGCATGTGTGTTCTTTCCACAAACCACATGTCGACCCAATAGAGTCATTGCATTTGTGTTATTTCCACAAACCACACATGGATCACCCACTAGAGTCATTGCATGTGTGTTATTTCCACAAACCACACATGGATCAACCACTAGAGTCATTGCATATGTGTTATTTCCACAAACCACACATGGATCAACCACTAGAGTCATTGCATGTGTGTTCTTATACTAAAACCAACACTAGAGTCATTGCATGTGTGTTCTTTTCACAAACCACACATGCATCAACCGCTAGAGTCATTGCATGTGTGTTATTTCCACAAACCACACATGAATCAACCAGTGGTCATTGCATGTCTGTTCTTTTCCACAAACCACACATGGATCCACTAGTGGTCATTGCATGTGTGTTCTTTCCACAAACCACATATGGATCCACTAGAGTCATTGCATGTGTGTTATTTCCACAAACCACACATGTATCAACCACTAGAGTCATTGCATGTGTGTTATTTCCACAAACCACACATGGATCAACCACTAGAGTCATTGCATATGTGTTATTTCCACAAACCACACATGGATCAACCACTAGAGTCATTGCATGTGTGTTCTTATACTAAAACCAATACTAGAGTCATTGCATGTGTATTCATGTACTAAAACCAACACTAGAATCATTGCATGTGTGTTCTTTCCACAAACCACACATGGATCAACCAGTGGTCATTGCATGTGTGTTCTTTTCCACAAACCACACATGGATCCACCAGTGGTCATTGCATGTGTGTTCTGTCCACAAACCACATATGGATCAACCAGAGTCATTGCATGTGTGTTCTTTCCACAAACCACACATGGATCAACCACTAGAAGAATTGCATGTTTGTTCTTATACTAAAACCACAAACCAGCACTAGAGTCATTGCATGTGTGTTCTTTTCCACAAACCACACATGGATCCACTAGACTCATTTCATGTGTGTTCTTTTCCACAAACAACTTATGGATCAACCAGTGGTCAATGCATGTGTTCTTTTCACAAACCACATGTGGAACCACTTGAGTCATTGCATGTGTGTTCTTATACTAAAACTAGCACTAAGTCATTGCATGTGTGTTCTATCCACAAACCGCACATGGATCCACCACTGTCATTGCATGTGTGTTCTTTCCACAAACCACACATGGATCAACCACTAGAGTCATTGCATGTGTGTTCTAATCACAAACCACATATGGATCAATCAGTTATCATTGCATGTGTGTTCTTTTCCATAAACTACTTATGGATCCATTACATTCATTGCATGCGTGTTATTTCCACAAACCACACATGGATCAACAACTAGAGTCATTGCATGTGTGTTATTTCTACAAACCACACATGGATCAACCACTAAAGTCATTGCATATGTGTTATTTCCACAAACCACACATGGATCAACCACTAGAGTCATTACATGTTTGCATGTGTGTTCTTTTCCACAAACCACACATGGATCCACTAGACTCATTGCATGTGTGTTCTTTTTTAGAAACAACTTATGGATCCACCAGTGGTCATTGCATGTGTGTTCTTTCCACAAACCACATATGGACCCACTAGAGTCATTGCATGTCTGTTATTTCCACAAACCGCACATGGATCAACCACTAGAGTCATTGCATGTCTGTTATTACCACAAACGACACATGGATCAACCACTAGAGTCATTGCATATGTGTTATTTCCACAAACCACACATGGATCAACCAATAGAGTCATTGCATGTGTGTTCTTATACTAAAACCAATACTAGAGTCATTGCATGTGTGTTCTTTTCACAAACCACACATGGATCAACCACTAGAGTCATTGCATGTGTGTTATTTCCACAAACCACACATGGATCAAGCAATGGTCATTGCATGTGTGTTCTTTTCCACAAACCACACATGGATCCACCAGTGGTCATTGCATGTGTGTTCTTTCCACAAACCACATATGGATCAACCAGAGTCATTGCATGTGTGTTCTTTCCACAAACCACATATGGATCAACCACTAGAGTCATTACATGTTTGTTCTTATACTAAAACCACAAACCAGCACTAGAGTCATTGCATGTGTGTTCTTTTCCACAAACCACACATGGATCCACTAGAATCATTGCATGTGTGTTCTTTTCCGCAAACAACTTATGGATCAACCAGTGGTCATAGCATGTGTGTTCTTTTCCACAAACCACACATGGATCCACTAGACTCATTGCATGTGTGTTCTTTTCAACAAACAACTTATGGATCAACCAGCAGTCATTGCATGTGTGTTCTTTTCACAAACTACATGTGGACCCACTAGAGTCATTGCATGTGTGTTCTTATACTAAAACTAGCACTAGAGTCATTGCATGTGTGTTCTTTTCCATAAACCACTTATGGATCCATTACAGTCATTGCATGTGTGTTATTTCCACAAAGCACACATGGATCAACCACTAGAGTCATTGCATGTGTGTCATTTCCACAAACCACACATGGATCAACCACTAGAGTCATTGCATGTGTGTTATTTCCACAAACCACACATGGATCAACCACTAGAGTCATTGCATGTGTGTTCTTATACTAAAACCAACACTAGAGTCATTGCATGTGTGTTCTTTCCACAAACCACACATGGATCAACCAGTGGTCATTGCATGTGTGTTCTTTTCCACAAACCACACATGGATCCACCAGTGGTCATTGCATGTGTGTTCTTTCCACAAACCACATATGGATCAACTAGAGTCATAGCATGTGTGTTCTTTCCACAAACCACACATGGATCAACCACTAGAAGAATTGCATGTTTGTTCTTATACTAAAACCACAAACCGGCACTAGAGTCATTGCATGTGTGTTCTTTTCCACAAACCACACATGGATCCACTAGACTCATTGCATGTGTGTTCTTTTCCACAGACAACTTATGGATCAACCAGTGGTCATTGCATGTGTGTTCTTTTCACAAACCACATGTGGACACACTAGAGTCATTGCATGTGTGTTCTTATACTAAAACTAGCACTAGAGTCATTGCATGTGTGTTCTATCCACAAACCACACATGGATCCACCACTGTCATTGCATGTGTGTTCTTTTCACAAACCACCCATTGATCAACCACTAGAGTTATTGCATGTGTGTTCTTTCCACAAACCACATATGGATCAACCAGTGGTCATTGCATGTGTGATCTTTTCCATAAACCACTTATGGATCCATTACACTCATTGCATGTGTGTTATTTCCAAAAACCACACATGGATCAACCACTAGAGTCATTGCATGTGTGTTATTTCCACAAACCACACATGGATCAACCACTAGAGTCATTGCATATGTGTTATTTCCACAAACCACACATGGATCAACCACTAGAGTCATTGCACGTGTCTTCTTTCCACAATCCACACATGGATCAACCACTAGAGTCATTGCATGTTTGTTCTTATACTAAAACCACAAACCAGCACTAGAGTCATTGCATGTGTGTTCTTTTCCACAAACCACACATGGATCCACTACACTCATTGCATGTGTGTTCTTTTCCAGAAACAACTTATGGATCCACCAGTGGTCATTGCATGTGTGTTCTTTCCAAAAACCACATGTGGACCCACTAGAGTCATTGCATGTGTGTTATTACCACAAACGACACATGGATCAACCACTAGAGTCATTGCATATGTGTTATTTCCACAAACCACACATGGATCAACCAATAGAGTCATTGCATGTGTGTTCTTATACTAAAACCAATACTAGAGTCATTGCATGTGTGTTCTTTTCACAAACCACACATGTATCAACCACTAGAGTCATTGCATGTGTGTTATTTCCACAAACCACACATGGATCAAGTAGTGGTCATTGCATGTGTGTTCTTTTCCAAAAACCACACATGGATCCACCAGTGGTCATTGCATGTGTGTTCTTTCCACAAACCACATATGGATCAACCAGAGTCATTGCATGTGTGTTCTTTCCACAAACCACATATGGATCAACCACTAGAGTCATTACATGTTTGTTCTTATACTAAAACCACAAACTAGCACTAGAGTCATTGCATGTGTGTTCTTTTCCACAAACCACACATGGATCCACTAGAATCATTGCATGTGTGTTCTTTTCCGCAAACAACTTATGGATCAACCAGTGGTGATAGCATGTGTGTTCTTTTCCACAAACCACACATGGATCCACTAGACTCATTGCATGTGTGTTCTTTTCAACAAACAACTTATGGATCAACCAGCAGTCATTGCATGTGTGTTCTTTTCACAAACTACATGTGGACCCACTAGAGTCATTGCATGTGTGTTCTTATACTAAAACTAGCACTAGAGTCATTGCACGTGTGTTCTTTTCCATAAACCACTTATGGATCCATTACAGTCATTGCATGTGTGTTATTTCCACAAAGCACACATGGATCAACCACTAGAGTCATTGCATGTGTGTCATTTCCACAAGCCACACATGGATCGACCACTAGAGTCATTGCATGTGCGTTATTTCCACAAACCACACATGGATCAACCACTAGAGTCATTGCATGTGTGTTCTTATACTAAAACCAACACTAGAGTCATTGCATGTGTGTTCTTTCCACAAACCACACATGGATCAACCAGTGGTCATTGCATGTGTGTTCTTTTCCACAAACCACACATGGATCCACCAGTGGTCATTGCATGTGTGTTCTTTCCACAAACCACATATGGATCAACCAGAGTCATAGCATGTGTGTTCTTTCCACAAACCACACATGGATCAACCACTAGAAGAATTGCATGTTTGTTCTTATACTAAAACCACAAACCGGCACTAGAGTCATTGCATGTGTGTTCTTTTCCACAAACCACACATGGATCCACTAGACTCATTGCATGTGTGTTCTTTTCCACAGACAACTTATGGATCAACCAGTGGTCATTGCATGTGTGTTCTTTTCACAAACCACATGTGGACACACTAGAGTCATTGCATGTGTGTTCTTATACTAAAACTAGCACTAGAGTCATTGCATGTGTGTTCTATCCACAAACCACACATGGATCCACCACTGTCATTGCATGTGTGTTCTTTTCACAAACCACCCATGGATCAACCACTAGAGTTATTGCATGTGTGTTCTTTCAACAAACCACATATGGATCAACCAGTGGTCATTGCATGTGTGTTCTTTTCCATAAACCACTTATGGATCCATTACACTCAATGCATGTGTGTTATTTCCAAAAACCACACATGGATCAACCACTAGAGTCATTGCATGTGTGTTATTTCCACAAACCACACATGGATCAACCACTAGAGTCATTGCATATCTGTTATTTCCACAAACCACACATGGATCAACCACTTGAGTCATTGCACGTGTCTTCTTTCCACAATCCACACATGGATCAACCACTAGAGTCATTGCATATTTGTTCTTATACTAAAACCACAAACCAGCACTAGAGTCATTGCATGTGTGTTCTTTTCCACAAACCACACATGGATCCATTAGACTCATTGCATGTGTGTTCTTTTCCAGAAACAACTTATGGATCCACCAGTGGTCATTGCATGTGTGTTCTTTCCAAAAACCACATGTGGACCCACTAGAGTCATTGCATGTGTGTTATTACCACAAACGACACATGGATCAACCACTAGAGTCATTGCATATGTGTTATTTCCACAAACCACACATGGATCAACAATAGAGTCATTGCATGTGTGTTCTTATACTAAAACCAATACTAGAGTCATTGCATGTGTGTTCTTTTCACAAACCACACATGGATCAACCACTAGAGTCATTGCATGTGTGTTATTTCCACAAACCACACATGGATCAAGTAGTGGTCATTGCATGTGTGTTCTTTTCCAAAAACCACACATGGATCCACCAGTGGTCATTGCATGTGTGTTCTTTCCACAAACCACATATGGATCAACCAGAGTCATTGCATGTGTGTACTTTCCACAAACCACATATGGATCAACCACTAGAGTCATTACATGTTTGTTTTTATACTAAAACCACAAACCAGCACTAGAGTCATTGCATGTGTGTTCTTTTCCACAAACCACACATGGATCCACTAGAATCATTGCATGTGTGTTCTTTTCCGGAAACAACTTATGGATCAACCAGTGGTCATAGCATGTGTGTTCTTTTCCACAAACCACACATGGATCCACTAGACTCATTGCATGTGTGTTCTTTTCAACAAACAACTTATGGATCAACCAGCAGTCATTGCATGTGTGTTCTTTTCACAAACTACATGTGGACCCACTAGAGTCATTGCATGTGTGTTCTTATACTAAAACTAGCACTAGAGTCATTGCATGTGTGTTCTTTTCCATAAACCACTTATGGATCCATTACAGTCATTGCATGTGTGTTATTTCCACAAAGCACACATGGATCAACCACTAGAGTCATTGCATGTGTGTCATTAACACAAGCCACACATGGATCGACCACTAGAGTCATTGCATGTGTGTTATTTCCACAAACCACACATGGATCAACCACTAGAGTCATTGCATGTGTGTTCTTATACTAAAACCAACACTAGAGTCATTGCATGTGTGTTCTTTCCACAAACCACACATGGATCAACCAGTGGTCATTGCATGTGTGTTCTTTTCCACAAACCACACATGGATCCACCAGTGGTCATTGCATGTGTGTTCTTTCCACAAACCACATATGGATCAACCAGAGTCATAGCATGTGTGTTCTTTCCACAAACCACACATGGATCAACCACTAGAAGAATTGCATGTTTGTTCTTATACTAAAACCACAAACCGGCACTAGAGTCATTGCATGTGTGTTCTTTTCCACAAACCACACATGGATCCACTAGACTCATTGCATGTGTGTTCTTTTCCACAGACAACTTATGGATCAACCAGTGGTCATTGCATGTGTGTTCTTTTCACAAACCACATGTGGACACACTAGAGTCATTGCATGTGTGTTCTTATACTAAAACTAGCACTAGAGTCATTGCATGTGTGTTCTATCCACAAACCACACATGGATCCACCACTGTCATTGCATGTGTGTTCTTTTCACAAACCACCCATGGATCAACCACTAGAGTTATTGCATGTGTGTTCTTTCCACAAACCACATATGGATCAACCAGTGGTCATTGCATGTGTGTTCTTTTCCATAAACCACTTATGGATCCATTACACTCATTGCATGTGTGTTATTTCCAAAAACCACACATGGATCAACCACTAGAGTCATTGCATGTGTGTTATTTCCACAAACCACACATGGATCAACCACTAGAGTCATTGCATATGTGTTATTTCCACAAACCACACATGGATCAACCACTAGAGTCATTGCACGTGTCTTCTTTCCACAATCCACACATGGATCAACCACTAGAGTCATTGCATGTTTGTTCTTATACTAAAACCACAAACCAGCACTAGAGTCATTGCATGTGTGTTCTTTTCCACAAACCACACATGGATCCACTAGACTCATTGCATGTGTGTTCTTTTCCAGAAACAACTTATGGATCCACCAGTGGTCATTGCATGTGTGTTCTTTCCAAAAACCACATGTGGACCCACTAGAGTCATTGCATGTGTGTTATTACCACAAACGACACATGGATCAACCACTAGAGTCATTGCATATGTGTTATTTCCACAAACCACACATGGATCAACAATAGAGTCATTGCATGTGTGTTCTTATACTAAAACCAATACTAGAGTCATTGCATGTGTGTTCTTTTCACAAACCACACATGGATCAACCACTAGAGTCATTGCATGTGTGTTATTTCCACAAACCACACATGGATCAAGTAGTGGTCATTGCATGTGTGTTCTTTTCCAAAAACCACACATGGATCCACCAGTGGTCATTGCATGTGTGTTCTTTCCACAAACCACATATGGATCAACCAGAGTCATTGCATGTGTGTACTTTCCACAAACCACATATGGATCAACCACTAGAGTCATTACATGTTTGTTCTTATACTAAAACCACAAACCAGCACTAGAGTCATTGCATGTGTGTTCTTTTCCACAAACCACACATGGATCCACTAGAATCATTGCATGTGTGTTCTTTTCCGCAAACAACTTATGGATCAACCAGTGGTCATAGCATGTGTGTTCTTTTCCAGAAACCACACATGGATCCACTAGACTCATTGCATGTGTGTTCTTTTCAACAAACAACTTATGGATCAACCAGCAGTCATTGCATGTGTGTTCTTTTCACAAACTACATGTGGACCCACTAGAGTCATTGCATGTGTGTTCTTATACTAAAACTAGCACTAGAGTCATTGCATGTGTGTTCTTTTCCATAAACCACTTATGGATCCATTACAGTCATTGCATGTGTGTTATTTGCACAAAGCACACATGGATCAACCACTAGAGTCATTGCATGTGTGTCATTTCCACAAACCACACATGGATCAACCACTAGAGTCATTGCATGTGTGTTATTTCCACAAACCACACATGGATCAACCACTAGAGTCATTGCATGTGTGTTCTTATACTAAAACCAACACTAGAGTCATTGCATGTGTGTTCTTTCCACGAACCACACATGGATCAACCAGTGGTCATTGCATGTGTGTTCTTTTCCACAAACCACACATGGATCCACCAGTGGTCATTGCATGTGTGTTCTTTCCACAAACCACATATGGATCAACCAGAGTCATAGCATGTGTGTTCTTTCCACAAACCACACATGGATCAACCACTAGAAGAATTGCATGTTTGTTCTTATACTAAAACCACAAACCGGCACTAGAGTCATTGCATGTGTGTTCTTTTCCACAAACCACACATGGATCCACTAGACTCATTGCATGTGTGTTCTTTTCCACAGACAACTTATGCATCAACCAGTGGTCATTGCATGTGTGTTCTTTTCACAAACCACATGTGGACACACTAGAGTCATTGCATGTGTGTTCTTGTAATAAAACTAGCACTAGAGTCATTGCATGTGTGTTCTATCCACAAACCACACATGGATCCACCACTGTCATTGCATGTGTGTTCTTTTCACAAACCACCCATGGATCAACCACTAGAGTTATTGCATGTGTGTTCTTTCCACAAACCACATATGGATCAACCAATGGTCATTGCATGTGTGTTCTTTTCCATAAACCACTTATGGATCCATTACACTCATTGCATGTGTGTTATTTCCAAAAACCACACATGGATCAACCACTAGAGTCATTGCATGTGTGTTATTTCCACAAACCACACATGGATCAACCACTAGAGTCATTGCATATGTGTTATTTCCACAAACCACACATGGATCAACCACTAGAGTCGTTGCACGTGTCTTCCTTCCACAATCCACACATGGATCAACCACTAGAGTCATTGCATGTTTGTTCTTATACTAAAACCACAAACCAGCACTAGAGTCATTGCATGTGTGTTCTTTTCCACAAACCACACATGGATCCACTAGACTCATTGCATGTGTGTTCTTTTTCCAGAAACAACTTATGGATCCACCAGTGGTCATTGCATGTGTGTTCTTTCCAAAAACCACATGTGGACCCACTAGAGTCATTGCATGTGTGTTATTTCCACAAACCACACATGGATCAACCACTAGAGTCATTGCATGTGTGTTATTTCCACAAACCACACATGGATCAACCACTAGAGTCATTGCATATGTGTTATTTCCACAAACCACACATGGATCAACCACTAGAGTCATTGCATGGTTGTTCTTATACTAAAACCAACACTAGAGTCATTGCATGTGTGTTCTTTTCACAAACCACACATGGATCAACCACTAGAGTCATTGCATGTGTTTTATTTCCACAAACCACACATGGACCAACCAATGGTCATTGCATGTGTGTTCTTTTCCACAAACCACACATGGATCCACCAATGGTCATTGCCTGTGTGTTCTTTCCACAAACCACATATGGATCAACCAGAGTCATTGCATGTGTGTTCTTTCCACAAACCACATATGGATCAACCACTAGAGTCATTACATGTTTGTTCTTATACAAAAACCACAAACCAACACTAGAGTCATTGCATGTGTGTTCTTTTCCACAAACCACACATGGATGTACTAGACTCATTGCATGTGTGTTCTTTTCCACAAACAACTTACGAATCAACCAGTGGTCATTGCATGTGTGTTCTTTTCACAAACCACATGTGAACCCACTAGAGTCATTGCATGTGTGTTCTTATACACAAACTAGCACTAGAGTCATTGCATTTGTGTTCTATCCACAAACCACACATGGATCCACCACAATCATTGCATGTGTGTTCTTTCCACAAACCACACATGGATCAACCACTAGAGTTATTGCATGTGTGTTCTTTCCACAAACCACATATGGATCAACCAGTGGTCATTGCATGTGTGTTCTTTTCCATAAACCACTTATGGATCCATTATAGTCATTGCATGTGTGTTATTTCCACAAACCACACATGGATCAACCACTAGAGTCATTGCATGTGTGTTATTTCCACAAACCACACATGGACCAACCAATGGTCATTGCATGTGTGTTCTTTTCCACAAACCACACATGGATCCACCAATGGTCATTGCATGTGTGTTCTTTCCACAAACCACATATGGATCAACCAGAGTCATTGCATGTGTGTTCTTTCCACAAACCACATATGGATCAACCACTAGAGTCATTGCATGTTTGTTCTTATACAAAAACCACAAACCAACACTAGAGTCATTGCATGTGTGTTCTTTTCCACAAACCACACATGGATCTACTAGACTCATTGCATGTGTGTTCTTTTCCACAAACAACTTACGAATCAACCAGTGGTCATTGCATGTGTGTTCTTTTCACAAACCACATGTGAACCCACTAGAGTCATTGCATGTGTGTTCTAATCAGAAACCACATATGGATCAATCAGTGGTCATTGCATGTGTGTTCTTTCCACAAACCACACATGGATCAACCACTAGAGTTATTGCATGTGTGTTCTTTCCACAAACCACATATGGATCAACCAGTGGTCATTGCATGTGTGTTCTTTTCCATAAACCACTTATGGATCCATTACAGTCATTGCATGTGTGTTATTTCCACAAACCACACATGGATCAACCACTAGAGTCATTGCATGTGTGTTATTTCCACAAACCACACATGGATCAACCACTAGAGTCATTGCATATGTGTTATTTCCACAAACCACACATGGATCAACCACTAGAGTCATTTCATGTGTGTTCTTTCCACAAACCACACATGGATCAACCACTAGAGTCATTGAATGTTTGTTCTTATACTAAAACCACAAACCAGCACTAGAGTCATTGCATGTGTGTTCTTTTCCACAAAACAGACATGGATCCACTAGACTCATTGCATGTGTGTTCTTTTCCACAAACAACTTATGGATCAACCAGTGGTCATTGCATGTGTTTTCTTTTCACAAACGACATGTGGACCCACTAGAGTCATTGCATGTGTGTTCTTATACACAAACTAGCACTAGAGTCATTGCATGTGTGTTCTATCCACAAACCACACATGGATCCACCACTGTCATTGCATGTGTGTTCTTTCCACAAACCACACATGGATCAACCACTAGAGTCATTGCATGTGTGTTCTAATCAGAAACCACATATGGATCAATCAGTGGTCATTGCACGTGTGTTCTTTCCACAAACCACATATGGATCAACCAGAGTCATTACATGTGTGTTCTTTCCACAAACCACATATGGACCAACCAGAGTCATTGCATGTGTGTTCTTTCCACAAACCACACATGGATCAACCACTAGAAGAATTGCATGTTTGTTCTTATACTAAAACCACAAACCGGCACTAGAGTCATTGCATGTGTGTTCTTTTCCACAAACCACACATGGATCCACTAGACTCATTGCATGTGTGTTCTTTTCCACAGACAACTTATGGATCAACCAGTGGTCATTGCATGTGTGTTCTTTTCACAAACCACATGTGGACACACTAGAGTCATTGCATGTGTGTTCTTATACTAAAACTAGCACTAGAGTCATTGCATGTGTGTTCTATCCACAAACCACACATGGATCCACCACTGTCATTGCATGTGTGTTCTTTTCGCAAACCACCCATGGATCAACCACTAGAGTTATTGCATGTGTGTTCTTTCCACAAACCACATATGGATCAACCAGTGGTCATTGCATGTGTGTTCTTTTCCATAAACCACTTATGGATCCATTACACTCATTGCATGTGTGTTATTTCCACAAACCACACATGGATCAACCACTAGAGTCATTGCATGTGTGTTATTTCCACAAACCACACATGGATCAACCACTAGAGTCATTGCATATGTGTTATTTCCACAAACCACACATGGATCAACCACTAGAGTCATTGCACGTGTCTTCTTTCCACAATCCAAACGTGGATCAACCACTAGAGTCATTGCATGTTTGTTCTTATACTAAAACCACAAACCAGCAGTAGAGTCATTGCATGTGTGTTCTTTTCCACAAACCACACATGGATCCACTAGACTCATTGCATGTGTGTTCTTTTCCAGAAACAACTTATGGATCCACCAGTGGTCATTGCATGTGTGTTCTTTCCACAAACCACATGTGGACCCACTAGAGTCATTGCATGTGTGTTATTTCCACAAACCACACAAGGATCAACCACTAGAGTCATTGTATATGTGTGTTATTTCCACAAACCACACATGGATCAACCACTAGAGTCATTGCATATGTGTTATTTCTACAAACCACACATGGATCAACCACTAGAGTCATTGCATGGTTGTTCTTATACTAAAACCAACACTAGAGTCATTACATGTGTGTTCATTTCACAAACCACACATGGATCAACCACTAGAGTCATTGCATGTGTTTTATTTCCACAAACCACACATGGACCAACCAATGGTCATTGCATGTGTGTTCTTTTCCACAAACCACACATGGATCCACCAATGGTCATTGCATGTGTGTTCTTTCCACAAACCACATATGGATCAACCAGAGTCATTGCATGTGTGTTCTTTCCACAAACCACATATGGATCAACCACTAGAGTCATTACATGTTTGTTCTTATACTAAAACCACAAACCAACACTAGAGTCATTGCATGTGTGTTCTTTTCCACAAACCACACATGGATCTACTAGACTCATTGCATGTGTGTTCTTTTCCACAAACAACTTACGGATCAACGAGTCGTCATTGCATGTGTGTTCTTTTCACAAACCACATGTGAACCCGCTAGAGTCATTGCATGTGTGTTCTTATACACAAACTAGCACTAGAGTCATTGCATTTGTGTTCTATCCACAAACCACACATGGATCCACCACTGTCATTGCATGTGTGTTCTTTCCACAAACCACACATGGATCAACCACTAGAGTTATTGCATGTGTGTTCTTTCCACAAACCACATATGGATCAACCAGTGGTCATTGCATGTGAGTTCTTTTCCATAAACCACTTATGGATCCATTACAGTCATTGCATGTGTGTTATTTCCACAAACCACACATGGATCAACCACTAGAGTCATTGCATGTCTGTTATTTCCACAAACCACACATGGATCAACCACTAGAGTCATTGCATATGTGTTATTTCCACAAACCACACATGGATCAACCACTAGAGTCATTTCATGTGTGTTCTTTCCACAAACCACACATGGATCAACCACTAGAGTCATTGCATGTTTGTTCTTATACTAAAACCACAAACCAGCACTAGAGTCATTGCATGTGTGTTCTTTTCCACAAAACACACATGGATCCACTAGACTCATTGCATGTCTGTTCTTTTCCACAAACAACTTATGGATCAACCAGTGGTCATTGCATGTGTGTTCTTTTCACAAACGACATGTGGACCCACTAGAGTCATTGCATGTGTGTTCTTATACACAAACTAGCACTAGAGTCATTGCATGTGTGTTCTATCCACAAACCACACATGGATCCACCACTGTCATTGCATGTGTGTTCTTTCCACAAACCACACATGGATCAACCACTAGAGTCATTGCATGTGTGTTCTAATCAGAAACCACATATGGATCAATCAGTGGTCATTGCATGTGTGTTCTTTCCACAAACCACATATGGATCAACCAGAGTCATTACATGTGTGTTCTTTCCACAAACCACATATGGATCAACCAGAGTCATTGCATGTGTGTTCTTTCCACAAACCACACATGGATCAACCACTAGAAGAATTGCATGTTTGTTCTTATACTAAAACCACAAACCGGCACTAGAGTCATTGCATGTGTGTTCTTTTCCACAAACCACACATGGATCCACTAGACTCATTGCATGTGTGTTCTTTTCCACAGACAACTTATGGATCAACCAGTGGTCATTGCATGTGTGTTCTTTTCACAAACCACATGTGGACACACTAGAGTCATTGCATGTGTGTTCTTATACTAAAACTAGCACTAGAGTCATTGCATGTGTGTTCTATCCACAAACCACACATGGATCCACCACTGTCATTGCATGTGTGTTCTTTTCGCAAACCACCCATGGATCAACCACTAGAGTTATTGCATGTGTGTTCTTTCCACAAACCACATATGGATCAACCAGTGGTCATTGCATGTGTGTTCTTTTCCATAAACCACTTATGGATCCATTACACTCATTGCATGTGTGTTATTTCCACAAAAAACACATGGATCAACCACTAGAGTCATTGCATGTGTGTTATTTCCACAAACCACACATGGATCAACCACTAGAGTCATTGCATATGTGTTATTTCCACAAACCACACATGGATCAACCACTAGAGTCATTGCACGTGTCTTCTTTCCACAATCCAAATGTGGATCAACCACTAGAGTCATTGCATGTTTGTTCTTATACTAAAACCACAAACCAGCAGTAGAGTCATTGCATGTGTGTTCTTTTCCACAAACCACACATGGATCCACTAGACTCATTGCATGTGTGTTCTTTTCCAGAAACAACTTATGGATCCACCAGTGGTCATTGCATGTGTGTTCTTTCCACAAACCACATGTGGACCCACTAGAGTCATTGCATGTGTGTTATTTCCACAAACCACACAAGGATCAACCACTAGAGTCATTGTATATGTGTGTTATTTCCACAAACCACACATGGATCAACCACTAGAGTCATTGCATATGTGTTATTTCTACAAACCACACATGGATCAACCACTAGAGTCATTGCATGGTTGTTCTTATACTAAAACCAACACTAGAGTCATTGCATGTGTGTTCATTTCACAAACCACACATGGATCAACCACTAGAGTCATTGCATGTGTTTTATTTCCACAAACCACACATGGACCAACCAATGGTCATTGCATGTGTGTTCTTTTCCACAAACCACACATGGATCCACCAATGGTCATTGCATGTGTGTTCTTTCCACAAACCACATATGGATCAACCAGAGTCATTGCATGTGTGTTCTTTCCACAAACCACATATGGATCAACCACTAGAGTCATTACATGTTTGTTCTTATACTAAAACCACAAACCAACACTAGAGTCATTGCATGTGTGTTCTTTTCCACAAACCACACATGGATCTACTAGACTCATTGCATGTGTGTTCTTTTCCACAAACAACTTACGGATCAACGAGTCGTCATTGCATGTGTGTTCTTTTCACAAACCACATGTGAACCCGCTAGAGTCATTGCATGTGTGTTCTTATACACAAACTAGCACTAGAGTCATTGCATTTGTGTTCTATCCACAAACCACACATGGATCCACCACTGTCATTGCATGTGTGTTCTTTCCACAAACCACACATGGATCAACCACTAGAGTTATTGCATGTGTGTTCTTTCCACAAACCACATATGGATCAACCAGTGGTCATTGCATGTGAGTTCTTTTCCATAAACCACTTATGGATCCATTACAGTCATTGCATGTGTGTTATTTCCACAAACCACACATGGATCAACCACTAGAGTCATTGCATGTCTGTTATTTCCACAAACCACACATGGATCAACCACTAGAGTCATTGCATATGTGTTATTTCCACAAACCACACATGGATCAACCACTAGAGTCATTTCATGTGTGTTCTTTCCACAAACCACACATGGATCAACCACTAGAGTCATTGCATGTTTGTTCTTATACTAAAACCACAAACCAGCACTAGAGTCATTGCATGTGTGTTCTTTTCCACAAAACACACATGGATCCACTAGACTCATTGCATGTCTGTTCTTTTCCACAAACAACTTATGGATCAACCAGTGGTCATTGCATGTGTGTTCTTTTCACAAACGACATGTGGACCCACTAGAGTCATTGCATGTGTGTTCTTATACACAAACTAGCACTAGAGTCATTGCATGTGTGTTCTATCCACAAACCACACATGGATCCACCACTGTCATTGCATGTGTGTTCTTTCCACAAACCACACATGGATCAACCACTAGAGTCATTGCATGTGTGTTCTAATCAGAAACCACATATGGATCAATCAGTGGTCATTGCATGTGTGTTCTTTCCACAAACCACATATGGATCAACCAGAGTCATTACATGTGTGTTCTTTCCACAAACCACATATGGATCAACCAGAGTCATTGCATGTGTGTTCTTTCCACAAACCACACATGGATCAACCACTAGAAGAATTGCATGTTTGTTCTTATACTAAAACCACAAACCGGCACTAGAGTCATTGCATGTGTGTTCTTTTCCACAAACCACACATGGATCCACTAGACTCATTGCATGTGTGTTCTTTTCCACAGACAACTTATGGATCAACCAGTGGTCATTGCATGTGTGTTCTTTTCACAAACCACATGTGGACACACTAGAGTCATTGCATGTGTGTTCTTATACTAAAACTAGCACTAGAGTCATTGCATGTGTGTTCTATCCACAAACCACACATGGATCCACCACTGTCATTGCATGTGTGTTCTTTTCGCAAACCACCCATGGATCAACCACTAGAGTTATTGCATGTGTGTTCTTTCCACAAACCACATATGGATCAACCAGTGGTCATTGCATGTGTGTTCTTTTCCATAAACCACTTATGGATCCATTACACTCATTGCATGTGTGTTATTTCCACAAAAAACACATGGATCAACCACTAGAGTCATTGCATGTGTGTTATTTCCACAAACCACACATGGATCAACCACTAGAGTCATTGCATATGTGTTATTTCCACAAACCACACATGGATCAACCACTAGAGTCATTGCACGTGTCTTCTTTCCACAATCCACACATGGATCAACCACTAGAGTCATTGCATGTTTGTTCTTATACTAAAACCACAAACCACCACTAGAGTCATTGCATGTGTGTTCTTTTCCACAAACCACACATGGATCCACTAGACTCATTGCATGTGTGTTCTTTCCCAGAAACAACTTATGGATCCACCAGTGGTCATTGCATGTGTGTTCTTTCCACAAACCACATGTGGACCCACAAGAGTCATTGCATGTGTGTTATTTCCACAAACCACACATGGATCAACCACTAGAGTCATTGCATGTGTGTTGTTTCCACAAACCACACATGGATCAACCACTAGAGTCATTGCATATGTGTTATTTCTACAAACCACACATGGATCAACCACTAGAGTCATTGCATGGTTTTTCTTATACTAAAACCAACACTAGAGTCATTGCATGTGTGTTCTATCCACAAACCACACATGGATCCACCACTGTCATTACATGTGTGTTCTTTCGACAAACCACATATGGATCAACCACTAGAGTCATTGCATGTGTGTTCTAATCAGAAACCACATATGGATCAATCAGTGGTCATTGCATGTGTGTTCTTTCCACAAACCACATATGGATAAACCAGAGTCATTGCATGTGTGTTCTTTCCACAAACCACATATGGATCAACCACTAGAGTCATTACATGTTTGTTCTTATACTAAAACCACAAACCAACACTAGAGTCATTGCATGTGTGTTCTTTTCCACAAACCACACATGGATATACTAGACTCATTCCATGTGTGTTCTTTTCCACAAACAACTTACGGATCAACCAGTGGTCATTGCATGTGTGTTCTTTTCACAAACCACATGTGAACCCACTAGAGTCATTGCATGTGTGTTCTTATACACAAACTAGCACTAGAGGCATTGCATTTGTGTTCTATCCACAAACCACACATGGATCCACCACTGTCACTGCATGTGTGTTCTTTCCACAAACCACACATGGATCAACCACTAGAGTTATTGCATGTGTGTTCTTTCCACAAACCACATATGGATCAACCAGTGGTCATTGCATGTGTGTTCTTTCCACAAACCACATGTGGACCCACTAGAGTCATTGCATGTGTGTTATTTCCACAAACCACACATGGATCAACCACTAGAGTCATTGCATGTGTCTTATTTCCACAAACTACACATGGATCAACCACTAGAGTCATTGCATATGTGTTATTTCTACAAACCACACATGGATCAACCACTAGAGTCATTGCATGGTTGTTCTTATACTAAAACCAACACTAGAGTCATTGCATGTGTGTTCTTTTCACAAACCACACATGGATCAACCACTAGAGTCATTGCATGTGTTTTATTTCCACAAACCACACATGGACCAACCAATGGTAATTGCATGTGTGTTCTTTTCCACAAACCACACATGGATCCACCAATGGTCATTGCATGTGTGTTCTTTCCACAAACCACATATGGATCAACCAGAGTCATTGCATGTGTGTTCTTTCCACAAACCACATATGGATCAACCACTAGAGTCATTACATGTTTGTTCTTATACTAAAACCACAAACCAGCACTAGAGTCATTGCATGTGTGTTCTTTTCCACAAAACAGACATGGATCCACTAGACTCATTGCATGTGTGTTCTTTTCCACAAACAACTTATGGATCAACCAGTGGTCATTGCTTGTGTGTTCTTTTCACAAACGACATGTGGACCCACTAGAGTCATTGCATGTGTGTTCTTATACACAAACTAGCACTAGAGTCATTGCATGTGTGTTCTATCCACAAACCACACATGGATCCACCACTGTCATTGCATGTGTGTTCTTTCCACAAACCACACATGGATCAACCACTAGAGTCATTGCATGTGTGTTCTAATCAGAAACCACATATGGATCAATCAGTGGTCATTGCATGTGTGTTCTTTCCACAAACCACATATGGATCAACCAGAGTCATTACATGTGTGTTCTTTCCACAAACCACATATGGATCAACCAGAGTCATTGCATGTGTGTTCTTTCCACACATGGATCAACCACTAGAAGAATTGCATGTTTGTTCTTATACTAAAACCACAAACCGGCACTAGAGTCATTGCATGTGTGTTCTTTTCCACAAACCACACATGGATCCACTAGACTCATTGCATGTGTGTTCTTTTCGACAGACAACTTATGGATCAACCAGTGGTCATTTCATGTGTGTTCTTTTCACAAACCACATGTGGACACACTAGAGTCATTGCATGTGTGTTCTTATACTAAAACTAGCACTAGAGTCATTGCATGTGTGTTCTATCCACAAACCACACATGGATCCACCACTGTCATTGCATGTGTGTTCTTTTCGCAAACCACCCATGGATCAACCACTAGAGTTATTGCATGTGTGTTCTTTCCACAAACCACATATGGATCAACCAGTGGTCATTGCATGTGTGTTCTTTTCCATAAACCACTTATGGATCCATTACACTCATTGCATGTGTGTTATTTCCACAAACCACACATGGATCAACCACTAGAGTCATTGCATGTGTGTTATTTCCACAAACCACACATGGATCAACCACTAGAGTCATTGCATATGTGTTATTTCCACAAACCACACATGGATCAACCACTAGAGTCATTGCACGTGTCTTCTTTCCACAATCCACACATGGATCAACCACTAGAGTCATTACATGTTTGTTCTTATACTAAAACCACAAACCAGCACTAGAGTCATTGCATGTGTGTTCTTTTCCACAAAACACACATGGATCCACTAGACTCATTGCATGTGTGTTCTTTTCCACAAAACAACTAATGGATCCACCAGTGGTCATTGCATGTGTGTTCTTACCACAAACCACATGTGGACCCACTAGAGTCATTGCATGCGTGTTATTTCCACAAACCACACATGGATCAACCACTAGAGTCATTGCATGTGTGTTATTTCCACAAACCACACATAGATCAACCACTAGAGTCATTGCATATGTGTTATTTCTACAAACCACACATGGATCAACCACTAGAGTCATTGCATGGTTGTTCTTATACTAAAACCAACACTAGAGTCATTGCATGTGTGTTCTTTTCACAAACCACACATGGATCAACCACTAGAGTCATTGCATGTGTTTTATTTCCACAAACCACACATGGACCAACCAATGGTCATTGCATGTGTGTTCTTTTCCACAAACCACACATGGATCCACCAATGGTCATTTCATGTGTGTTCTTTCCACAAACCACATATGGATCAACCAGAGTCATTGCATGTGTGTTCTTTCCACAAACCACATATGGATCAACCACTAGAGTCATTACATGTTTGTTCTTATACTAAAACCACAAACCAACACTAGAGTCATTGCATGTATGTTATTTTCCACAAACCACACATGCATCCACTAGAATCATTGCATGTGTGTTCTTTTCCACAAACAACTTATGGATCAACCAGTGGTCATTGCATGTGCGTTCTTTTCACAAACCACATGTGAACCCACTAGAGTCATTGCATGTGTGTTCTTATACACAAACAAGCACTAGAGTCATTGCATTTGTGTTCTATCCACAAACCACACATGGATCCACCACTGTCATTGCATGTGTGTTCTTTCGACAAACCACACATGGATCAACCACTAGAGTTATTGCACGTGTGTTCTTTCCACAAACCACATATGGATCAACCAGTGGTCATTGCATGTGTGTTGTTTTCCATAAACCACTTATGGATCCATTATAGTCATTGCATGTGTGTTATTTCCACAAACCACATATGGATCAACCACTAGAGTCATTGGATATGTGTTATTTCCACAAACCACACATGGATCAACCACTAGAGTCATTGCATGTGTGTTCTTTCCACAAACCACACATGGATCAACCACTAGAGTCATTGCATGTTTGTTCTTATACTAAAACCACACATGGATCCACTAGACTCATTGCATGTGTGTTCTTTTCCACAAACAACTTATGGATCAACCAGTGGTCATTGCATGTGTGTTCTTTTCACAAACCACATGTGGACCCACTAGAGTCATTGCATGTGTGTTCTTATACACAAACTAGCACTAGAGTCATTGCATGTCTGTTCTATCCACAAACTACACATGGATCCACCACTGTCATTGCATGTGTGTTCTTTCCACAAACCACACATGGATCAACCACTAGAGTCATTGCATGTGCGTTCTAATCAGAAACCACATATGGATCAATCAGTGGTCATTGCATGTGTTTTTTTCCATAAACCACTTATGGATCCATTACAGTCATTGCATGTGTGTTATTTCCACAAACCACACATGGATCAACCACTAGAGTCATTGCATGTGTGTTATTTCCACAGACCACACATGGATCAACCACTAGAGTCATTGCACGTGTGTGTTGTTTTCCACAAACCACACATGGATCCACCACTAGAGTCATTGCATGTGTGTGTTATTTTCCACAAACCAGACATGGATCCACCACTAGAGTCATTGCATGTGTGTTCTTATACTAAAACCAACACTAGAGTCATTGCATGTGTGTTCTTTCCACAAACCACACATGGATCAACCAGTGGTCATTGCATGTGTGTTCTTTTCCACAAACCACACATGGATCCACCAGTGGTCATTGCATGTGTGTTCTTTCCACAAACCACATATGGATCAACCAGAGTCATTGCATGTGTGTTCTTTCCACAAACCACACATGGATGAACCACTAGAGTCATTGAATGTTTGTTCTTATACCAAAACCACAAACCGGCACTAGAGTCATTGCATGTGTGTTCTTTTCCACAAACCACACATGGATCCACTAGACTCATTGCATGTGTGTTCTATTCCACAAACAACTTATGGATCAACTAGTGGTCATTGCATGTGTGTTCTTTTCGCAAACCACATGTGGACCCACTAGAGTCATTGCATGTGTGATCTTATACTAAAACTAGCACTAGAGTCATTGCATGTGTGTTCTTTCCACAAACGACACATGGATCAACCACTAGAGTCATTGCATGTGTGTTATTTCCACAAACCACACATGGATCAACCACTAGAGTCATTGCATGTGTGTTCTTATACTAAAACAAACATTAGAGTCATTGCATGTGTGTTCTTTCCACAAACCACACATGGATCAACCACTAGAGTCATTGCATGTTTGTTATTTCCACAAACCACACATGGATCAACCACTAGAGTCATTGCATGTGTGTTCTTATACTAAAACTAGCACTAGAGTCATTGCATGTGTGTTCTTTTCCATAAACCACTTATGGATCCATTACAGTCATTGCATGTGTGTTATTTCCACAAACCACACATGGATAAACCACTAGAGTCGTTGCAAGTGTGTTATTTCCACAAACCACACATGGATCAACCACTAGAGTCATTGCATATGTGTTATTTCCACAAACCACACATGGATCAACCACTAGAGTCATTGCACGTGTCTTCTTTCCACAAACCACACATGGATCAACCACTAGAGTTATTGCATGTTTGTTCTTATACTAAAACCACAAACCAGCACTAGAGTCATTGCATGTGTGTTCTTTTCGAAAAACCACACATGGATCCACTAGACTCATTGCATGTGTGTTCTTTTCTAGAAACAACTTATGGATCCACCAGTGGTCATTGCATGTGTGTTCTTTCCACAAACCACATGTGGACCCACTAGAGTCATTGCATGTGTGTTCTTTCCACAAACCACACATGGATCAACCAGTGGTCATTGCATGTGTTTTTTCCCACAAACCACGCATGGATCCACCATTGGTGATTGCATGTGTGTTCTTTCCACAAACCACACATGGATCAACCACTAGAGTCATTGCATGTGTGTTCTTGTACTAAAACCAACACTAGAGTCATTGCATGTGTGTTCTTTTCACAAACCACACATGGATCAACCACTAGAGTCATTGCATGTGTTTTATTTACACAAACAACACAAGGATCAACCAATGGTCATTGCATGTGTGTTCTTTTCCACAAACCACACATGGATCCACCAGTCGTCATTGCATGTGTGTTCTTTCCACAAACCACATATGGATCAACCAGAGTCATTGCATGTGTGTTCTTTCCACAAACCACATATGGAACAACCACTAGAGTCATTACATGTTTGTTCTTATACTAAAACCACAAACCAACACTAGAGTCATTGCATGTGTGTTCTTTTCCACAAACCACACATGGATCCACTAGACTCATTGCATGTGTGTTCTTTTCCACAAACAACTTATGGATCAACCAGTGGTCATTGCATGTGGGTTCTTTCCAGCACTAGAGTCATTGCATGTGTGTTCTTATACACAAACTAGCACTAGAGTCATTGCATTTGTGTTCTATCCACAAACCACACATGGATCCACCACTATCATTGCATGTGTGTTCTTTCGACAAACCACACATGGATCAACCACTAGAGTTATTGCACGTGTGTTCTTTCCACAAACCACATATGGATCAATCAGTGGTCATTGCATGTGTGTTGTTTTCCATAAACCACTTATGGATCCATTACAGTCATTGCATGTGTGTTATTTCCACAAACCACATATGGATCAACCACTAGAGTCATTGGATATGTGTTATTTCCACAAACCACACATGGATCAACCACTAGAGTCATTGCATGTGTGTTCTTTCCACAAACCACACATGGATAACCACTAGAGTCATTGCATGTTTGTTCTTATACTAAAACCACAAACCAGCACTAGAGTCATTGCATGTGTGTTCTTTTCCACAAACCACACATGGATCCACTAGACTCATTGCATGTGTGTTCTTTTCCACAAACAACTTATGGATCAACTAGTGGTTTTTTCATGTGTGTTCTTTTCACAAACCACATGTGGACCCACTAGAGTCATTGCATGTGTGTTCTTATACACAAACTAGCACTAGAGTCATTGCATGTCTGTTCTATCCACAAACCACACATGGATCCACCACTGTCATTGCATGTGTGTTCTTTCCACAAACCACACATGGATCAACCACTAGAGTCATTGCATGTGTGTTCTAATCGCAAACCACATATGGAACAATCAGTGGTCACTGCATGTTTTTTTTCCATAAACCACTTATGGATCCATTACAGTGATTGCATGTGTGTTATTTCCTCAAACCACACATGGATCAACCCCTAGAGTCATTGCATGTGTGTTATTTCCACAGACCACACATGAATCAACCACTAGAGTCATTGCATGTGTGTGTTGTTTTCCACAAACCACACATGGATCCACCACTAGAGTCATTGCATGTGTGTGTTGTTTTCCACAAACCACACATGGATCCACCACTAGAGTCATTGCATGTGTGTTCTTATACTAAAACCAACACTAGAGTCATTGCATGTGTGTTCTTTCCACAAACCACACATGGATCAACCAGTGGTCATTGCATGTGTGTTCTTTTCCACAAACCACACATGGATCCACCAGTGGTCATTGCATGTGTGTTCTTTCCACAAACCACATATGGATCAACCAGAGTCCTTGCATGTGTGTTCTTTCCAGAAACCACACATGGATCAACCACTAGAGTCATTGCATGTTTATTTTTATACTAAAACCACAAACCAGCACTAGAGTCATTGCATGTGTGTTCTTTTCCACCAACCACACATGGATCCACCTCACTCATTGCATGTGTGTTCTTTTCCACAAACAACTTATGGATCAACCAGTGGTCATTGGATGTGTGTTTTTTCACAAACCACATGTGGATCCACTAGAGTCATTGCATGTCTGTTCTTATAATAAAACTAGCAGTAGTGTCATTGCATGTGTGTTCCATCCACAAACCATACATGGATCCACCACTATCATTGCATGTGTGTTCTTTCCACAAACCACACATGGATCAACCAGTAGAGTCATTGAATGTGTGTTCTTATCGCAAACCACATATGGATCAACAAGTGGTCATTGCAGGTGTGTTCTTTTCCATAAACCACCTATGGATCCATTATAGTCATTGCATGTGTGTTATTTCCACAAACCACACATGGATCAACCACTAGAGTAATTGCATGTGTGTTATTTCAACCACACATGGATCAACCACTAGAGTCATTGCATGTGTGTTATTTCTGCAAACGACACATGGATCAACCACTAGAATAATTGCATGTGTGTTCTTATACTAAAACCAACACTAGAGTCATTGCATGTGTGTTCTTTTCACAAACCACACATGGATCAACCACTAGAGTTATTGCATGTGTGTTATTTCCACAAACCACATATGGATCAACCAGTGGTCATTACATGCGTGTTCTTTTCCATAAACCACTTATGGATCCATTACACTCATTGCATGTGTGTTATTTCCACAAACCACACATGGATCAACCACTAGAGTCATTGCATGTGTGTTATTTCCACAAACCACACATGGATCAACCACTAGAGTCATTGCATATGTGTTATTTCCACAAACCACACATGGATCAACCACTAGAGTCATTGCATGTGTGTTCTTTCCACAAACCACACATGGATCAACCACTAGAGTCATTGCATGTTTGTTCTTATACTAAAACCACAAACCAGCACTAGAGTCATTAAATGTGTGTTCTTCTCCACAAACCACACATGGATCCACTAGACTCATTGCATGTGTGTTCTTTTCCACAAACAACTTATGGATCAACCAGTGGTCATTGCATGTGTGTTATTTTCACAAACCACATGTGGACCCACTAGAGTCATTGCATGTGTGTTCTTATACACAAACTAGCACTAGAGTCATTGCATGTCTGTTCTATCCACAAACCACACATGGATCCACCACTGTCATTGCATGTCTGTTCTTTCCACAAACCACACATGGATCAACCACTAGAGTCATTGCATGTGTGTTCTAATCACAAACCACATATGGATCAATTAGTGGTCATTGCATGTGTGTTCTTTTCCATAAACCACTTATGGATCCATTACAGTCATTGAATGTGTGTTATTTCCACAAACCACACATGGATCAACCACTAGAGTCATTGCATGTGTGTTATTTCCACAAACCACACATGGATCAACCACTAGAGTCATTGCATGTCTGTGTTGTTTTCCACAAACCACACATGGATACACCACTAGAGTCATTGCATGTGTGTGTTGTTTTCCACAAACCACACATGGATCCACCACTAGAGTCATTGCATGTTTGTTCTTATACTAAAACCAACACTAGAGTCATTGCATGTGTGGTCTTTCCACAAACCACATATGGATCAACCAGAGTCATTGCATGTGTGTTCTTTTCCACAAACCACACATGGATCCACCAGTGCTCATTGCATGTGTGTTCTTTCCACAAACCACATATGGATCAACTAGAGTCATTGCATGTGTGTTCTTTCCACAAACCACACATGGATCAACCACTAGAGTCATTGAATGTTTGTTCTTATACCAAAACCACAAACCAGCACTAGAGTCATTGCATGTGTGTTCTTTTCCACAAACCACACATGGATCCACTAGACTCATTGCATGTGTGTTATTTTCCACAAACAACTTATGGATCAACCAGTGGTCATTGCATGTGTGTTCTTTTCACAAACCACATGTGGACCCACTAGAGTCATTGCATGTGTGTTCTTATACTAAAACTAGCACTAGAGTCATTGCATGTGTGTTCTATCCACAAACCACACATGGATCCACCACTATCATTGCATGTGTTTTTTTCCACAAACCACACATGGATCAACCACTAGAGTCATTGCATGTGTGTTCTTTCCACAAACCACACATGGATCAACCACTAGAGTCATTGCATGTGTGTTCTTATACTAAAACCAACATTAGAGTCATTGCATGTGTGTTCTATCGACAAACCACACATGGATCAACCACTAGAGTCATTGCATGTGTGTTCTTTCCACAAACCACACATGGATCGACCACTAGAGTCATTGCATGTGTGTTCTTTCCACAAGCGACACATGGATCAACCACTAGAGTCATTGCATGTGTGTTATTTCCACAAACCACACATGGATCAACCACTAGAGTCATTGCATGTGTGTTCTTATACTAAAAACAACATTAGAGTCATTGCATGTGTGTTCTTTCCACAAACCACACATGGATCAACCATTAGAGTCATTGCATGTTTGTTATTTCCACAAACCACACATGGATCAACCACTAGAATCATTGCATGTGTGTTCTTATACTAAAACCAACATTAGAGTCATTGCATGTGTGTTCTTTCCACAAACCACACATGGATCCACAAGTGGTCATTGCATGTGCGGTCTTTCCACAAACCACATATGGATCAACCAGAGTCATTGCATGTGTGTTCTTTCCACAAACCACACATGGATCAACCACTAGAGTCATTGAATGTTTGTTCTTATACCAAAACCACAAACCAGCACTAGAGTCATTGCATGTGTGTTCTTTTCCACAAACCACACAAGGATCCACTAGACTCATTGCATGTGTGTTCTTTTCCACAAACAACTTATGGATCAACCAGTGGTCATTGCATGTGTGTTCTTTTCACAAACCACATGTGGACCCACTAGAGTCATTGCATTTGTGTTCTTATACTAAAACTAGCACTAGAGTCATTGCATGTGTGTTCTATCCACAAACTACACATGGATCCAGCACCGTCATTGCATGTGTTTTTTTCCACAAACCACACAAGGATCAACCACTAGAGTCATTGCATGTGTGTTCTTTCCACAAACGACACATGGATCAACCACTAGAGTCATTGCATGTGTGTTATTTCCACAAACCACACATGGATCAACCACTAGAGTCATTGCATGTGTATTCTTATACTAAAACCAACATTAGAGTCATTGCATGTGTGTTCTTTCCACAAACCACACATGGATCAACCATTAGAGTCATTGCATGTTTGTTATTTCCACAAACCACACATGGATCAACCACTAGAGTCATTGCATGTGTGTTCTTATACTAAAACCAACATTAGAGTCATTGCATGTGTGTTCTTTCCACAAACCACACATGGATCCACAAGTGGTCATTGCATGTGCGGTCTTTCCACAAACCACATATGGATCAACCAGAGTCATTGCATGTGTGTTCTTTCCACAAACCACACATGGATCAACCACTAGAGTCATTGCATGTTTGTTCTTATACTAAAACCACAAACCAGCACTAGAGTCATTGCATGTGTGTTCTTTTCCACAAAGCATATATGGATCCACTAGACTCATTGCATGTGTGTTCTTCTCCACAAACAACTAATGGATCAACCAGCGGTCATTGCATGTGTGTTTTTTCACAAACTACATGTGGACCCACTAGAGTCATTGCATGTGTGTTTTTATACTAAAACTAGCACTAGAGTCATTGCATGTGTGTTCTTTTCCATAAACCACTTATGGATCCATTACAATCATTGCATGTGTGTTATTTCCACAAACCACACATGGATAAACCACTAGAGTCATTGCATGTGTGTTATTTCCACCAACCACACATGGATCAACCACTAGAGTCATTGCATGTGTGTGTTCTTTTCCACAAACCACACATGGATCCACCACTAGAGTCATTGCATGTGTGTTCTTATACTAAAACAAACACTAGAGTCATTGCATGTGTGTTCTTTCCACAAACCACACATGGATCTACCAGTGGTCATTGCATGTGTGTTCTTTTCCACAAACCACACATGGATCCACCAGTGGTCATTGCATGTGTGTTCTTTCCACAAACCACATATGGATCAACCAGAGTCATTGCATGTGTGTTCTTGCCACAAACCACACATGGATCAACCAATAGAGTCATTGAATGTTTGTTCTTATACCAAAACCACAAACCAGCACTAGAGTCATTGCATGTGTGTTCTTTTCCACAAACCACACATGGATCCACTAGACTCATTGCATGTGTGTTCTTTTCCACAAACAACTTATGGATCAACCAGTGGTCATTGCATGTGTGTTCTTTTCACAAACCACATGTGGACCCACTAGTCATTGCATGTGTGTTCTTATACTAAAACTAGCACTAGAGTCATTGCATGTGTGTTCTATCCACAAACCACACATGGATCCACCACTGTCATTGCATGTGTTTTTTTCCACAAACCACACATGGATCAACCACTAGAGTCATTGCATGTGTGTTCTTATACTAAAACCAACATTAGAGTCATTGCATGTGTGTTCTTTCCACAAACCACACATGGATCAACCACTAGAGTTGTGACACCCCGGTTCTGAAAAGACCGTGGCCTCTATGTGACATGCCAATCCCTGGATCGGTTCATTGGCCCACAATAGAGTAAGATAGATAAAATAGCAAAATATCCGTGTATCATAGATAACGAAGATCCAGAGTACCATTATTACAATAAAAGCTTAGCACAAGCTAGCTCAAATTATTCAGGTAGCAACATAAACGATTAAATCCTCCATTCTTCAAATTGCCCACAAGTGAACAAGTGCCGAGTGGAGTACCGTGGCCTATAACGATCAATTAGAATCGGAATAACCTGCAGCATAAAACGCAACAGCCCCGAAGGGTCAATACATGGAATGTATGGCAAGTAGAGCTAGTAAATGGGGGCAATAGTACTAACATCTACATGCATATTTGGTAAGTGGAGCTGTGTTTGGCTTGCATTTGCAAATAACTTTGTCCTACTTTCATAAACAGTTTTGAATTTTCTTTGAAAAGATCCCAATTAAGTTAACCCAACAACATTAAAACAATTATGAAATTAGAATGAGCGAGAAACATGTCATGGAATCAATATCAAGCAACTCAGTTGTCCATAACCGGGGACACGGCTAATCGATTAGATTATACACTCTGCAGAGGTTAGTACACTTTACCCATGTGACTTGGCCAGCCCAGCTCGTACCATCACTCTCATTTTGGGTGATGATAGGGAGAAGACCAAGAAGAGACTGTTCGGGAAGTAGCTCCTCAATCCCGACGCGCACCGGTCCAACCTACCAAAATTCTACATCTCTGGATACGCGGGTTCGAGTTACCAGAACCTACTAAGTCCAACTAACCGCCCATTTCATTATTGGCACATGGTTGTACACGTAAGCTACACAATAAAGAAGCCAATCATTCTCTCTTGATACCTGGGTGCCTTTCCGCAATGAAACCACCAAAAATTATCAATACCATCACACCCAGGGGATTCAT
Source organism: Avena sativa (assembly GCA_916181665.1). Taxonomy (NCBI): domain Eukaryota; kingdom Viridiplantae; phylum Streptophyta; class Magnoliopsida; order Poales; family Poaceae; genus Avena; species Avena sativa. Next base: position 63,288,468 of record OV702287.1, on the reverse strand, counting down.
TGATTAAGTTGTTTTAGTTTTTACAAACCAATACTTTGAAAAAACAAGTATCAATGATGTAACCCAGCCCTCGTTCAACATAGCATGGCTAAGCACATCTACAACGGTGGTTCATCTACAAGGAAAGCCCTACCACAATAATAGGACATAGCATAGCGATAGTATCATCCTACACATGCATCTACAAAATACACGACAATGCATTGAAAATAGTAGGACGATATCATGAACAAAGTAGCATCTACTTGCCTTGATTGAAGCGGTCGGAAGAACAATCCAAACACGAGCAAGGGTTGCACTCCACACAATCTACACGACACAATTGCATTCATAAACAAACAATTCACAAACATATGCAACAAAGATGATGCATGAATGCAAGAACGGCAAGTGAATTGGTGCTACAGCTGCACCACATAATACTAATCCATAATACTACCGAATAGATGCATGGAAAATAGATTTGGCTCTAGGAAAACTATTAACCAAAAGTAGAGATCTCTACTAGAGCTAGAACTTAAATAATTCACTACCGGTAGTATACTGTTTGTAAAATCCTGGAAAAATTCTACCGCATAGGCATCACTGATAAGAAACAGTACAATTGGAATTACTCAAAAAGGAGTTATAAAACATCCCGAGTAATTAAAACACTGCAGAAAGCCATTAGACAAATACTGCAGAAGTTTTTACTGTAAGCCTATCTTTTAAATTCACGATGAGATTCCCCTCGTTCATACGAGTTCAGGGACATATCATACGTGATTTTCGGAGCGACGAAACTTTTACTACGAATTTATTACTCCGAAAAGGCCACTAACTAGTTTGATTAAACTGTACTAAACCTGACAGTAAAAGTCTGAACCAAAGGTACAGAGAGATTGTACACGACTCACTGAACTCGTGCATATTTTATTTGCAATTTTTGGCCAAGAAGTTTAATTTCTACGCAATTTACAAGATTCTACCGAAATCTGCCAACTAATAGGATTAACGAAATTGACCCAGTCAACTGTGTCTGATGACTGGGCGCTGACTGGGCGTCTGACCAGTCAACGTCTGGGGCCTCTGACTAGTCAACGTCTGGAGTGCTGATCAGTCAACGAACGATCTAATCCGCTGATCTGAGATCTGACGGTGGCTGCTGTCTTACCGGAAACGGACGGCGAATCGAACTCCGGCGAGCTCCGGACGGCGGCGACGGTCGGTTCCGGTGGCGTGGAAACTCCTGCAAGTACACACACGGTCAACTACGGCTCCCGGAATAATAAACGCGTGCGCGTACGTGGCGATCTGCAGGGCGCAGTTGGCGGCGGCGGATGGAGACGCGGAGCACGGGAACGGAAAGAGGGCGGCGAGACGAACCCGGCAACAGACGCGGCGATGGCCGACGACGAAGGGGCAGCTGCCGGCGGCGAGGAGAAGCGGCGGTGGCGGCGACGTGCACCAGGAGGCGGCGGCGGCGGCTTCCAGGGAGGCGTGCGCGTGTGGAGTTGGTGGGCACGGGAATCGAGGCAGGGGTGGGGTCCTCCTTTTATTGGTCCTTCACGCGCAGAAAAAAAAACATGATGGCGTTTCGCCGAACCTTTCTACTCGACGATTTTGCATGGAAAAGCATGATGCAATGATATGAATGATATGCAAGACCAAATCTAAAATTTGGGATGTGACAAGACTAACCCCCTTAAGATGAATCTCGTCCTCGAGATTCGGCGCGGCTAGCAAATAGGTGTGGGTAGTCCTCTCGGATGTCATCGTCACGCTCCCAAGTGGCTTCCTCTTCGGTGTGGTGTCTCCACCGCACCTTGCAAAACTTGATTGTCTTGGTACGGGTAGTCCTTTCTGCTGTCTCCAGAATCTTGACCGGTTTCTCCTCATAGGTCAAGTCGTTCTCAAGCTGAACCTCTTCTAGCGGTACAGTGTCTCTCAATGGTGTATCCACCATCTCCGGATGGCACTCCTTCAGCTGGGATACGTGGAACACGTTGTGAATAGCAGATAGAGCCTCTGGCAACTCCAATTGATAAGCAACTTCTCCTTTGCGTGCTAAGACTCGATAGGGTCCAATAAATCGAGGTGCCAGCTTACCCTTAATACCAAATCTCTTAATTCCACGAAGCGGCGATACTCTGAGGTATGCTCTATCACCTATCTCATATACCACTTCCTTGCGCTTGGCGTCAGCGTAGCTCTTCTGTCTTGATTGTGCTACCTTCAGTCTGTCTCTAATCAAGGCGACCTTCTCTTCAGCGTCCTTGATCAAATCAGGTCCAAACAACTGACGTTCTCCTACTCCATCCCATAGCAATGGTGTTCGGCACCGTTTCCCATACAGCACATCGAACGGTGACGTCTTGATGCTAGTTTGATAGCTGTTGTTGTAGGAAAACTCCGCATACGGTAAATTCTCATCCCAACTAGAACCATGAGCCAAGGCGCAAGCTCTTAGCATGTCCTCCAAAATCTGATTCACCCTCTCGGTCTGTCCATCCGTCTGTGGGTGAAACGCTGTGCTAAACTCCAATCTAGTACCAAGTGACTCGTGCAGCTGGCGCCAGAAGTGTGAGGTAAATTGGGTGCCTCTATCAGATACGATACTCTTGGGAACTCCATGTAGGCACACAATCTTGTCCATGTAAATCTTGGCCAACTTTGCACTCGTATAGGTCGTCTTCACCGGTATAAAGTGGGCTACCTTGGTCAAATGATCGACCACTACCCAAATAGAGTCATATCCAGACCTGGTCCTGGGCAGTCCTGTGATAAAGTCCATTCCCACTCTATCCCATTTCCAATCCGGCACGGGCAAAGGCTATAGCAGTCCTGCTGGTTTCTGGTGTTCCGCCTTCACTCGGCTACATACATCACATAGGGCGATATGCTTGGCGATATCTCCCTTCATGTTGTTCCACCAGAATCTGTCCTTTAGATCCATATACATCTTTGTATTGCCCGGATGTATGGAATACGGCGAGTCATGAGCTTCCTGCATAATCAACTTCCTTAACTCCGGATCGTTGGGCACACATAAACGATCTCCATACCACAAGGTACCTTGCTCATCCTCGCGGAATTCCCTTGCTCGACCTTCCTTCATCTTTTCCTTAACTTCATCTATCTCTTTGTCTCCCACTTGAGCCTTCCTGATTCTGTCCTGAAGCGTTGGTTGGACTTCCATTGTAGCCAAATATCCTTCAGATACTACCTCCAGTCTAAGGTCCTTGAATTGCTTGCACAAATCCTCAGGCAATTCACCAATTGTCAATCCATTGGCATAAACCTTTCGGCTCAGAGCATCTGCTACTACATTGGCCTTTCCTGGGTGGTATTGTAGATTCATATCATAGTCCTTGATAAGTTCCAACCATCTCCTTTGTCTCATGTTCAGCTCCTTCTGTGTAAATATGTATTTCAGGCTCTTGTGGTCGGTGTACACATCACAGTGTTTTCCCATTAAGTAATGCCTCCATACCTTGAGCGCATGAACCACTGACGCTAACTCCAAGTCGTGTGTGGGGTAATTCCGCTCATGGTGCTTGAGTTGTCGCGAGGCATAAGACACTACTCTCGCATCTTGCATCAGCACACTCCCAAGTCCCTGTCGAGAAGCATCACAGTACACTTGGAAATCCTTCTGAAGATCTGGGAAGCACAGAACAGGTGCAGTCACTAGTCGACGCTTCAGTTCCTGAAAGGTAGCTTCACACACATCCGTCCATTCAAACTTCCTCTCCTTCTTCAGAAGTTCAGTCATCGGCTTTGCAATCTTGGAAAAGTTTTCAATGAACCTCCTGTAATATCCAGCAAGTCCCAAAAAGCTTCGAATCTCTCCTGCATTCTTGGGTGCTTCCCACTCAGTTACTGCAGTCACTTTGCTTGGATCAACAGCGACTCCTTCTCCTGACACTACGTGTCCAAGAAACCCAACGGTGTTAAGCCAGAATTCACACTTGCTGAATTTGGCATACAGCTGGTGTTCCCTCAGTTTCTCCATAATCGGTCGCAGATGTTTCTCATGCTCAGCATTATCCTTGGAATATATCAGTATGTCATCAATAAACACCACTACGAACTTGTCCAAGTACTCCATAAATACCTTGTTCATCATGGTCATGAAATATGCCGGGGCATTCGTTAGTCCAAATGACATAACTGTATACTCGTATAACCCATACCTAGTGGTGAAGGCGGTTTTTGGTACATCCTCCTTCCGGATCTTCAATTGAAAGTAGCCTGATCGCAGATCAATCTTGCTGAACACCTTTGCTCCTTCCAGTTGATCAAACAAATCATTTATGTTCGGCAGAGGGTACTTGTTCTTGATGGTTACCTCATTCAGCGAGCGATAGTCCACCACTAACCTCTTGGTGCTGTCTTTCTTCTCCACAAACAGAACAGGTGCACCCCATGACGACGCACTAGGCTGAATGAATCCCTTTTCCAGCTGCTCTTTCAACTGTTTCTTCAATTCCCTCAGCTCATCCACATCCATCTTATATGGTTTCTTTGCTATTGGTCCTGTTCCCGGCATCAGGTCGATAAGAAACTCTACTTCTCTGTCAGGTGGCATCCCTGGCAGTTCTTCCGGAAACACGTCGGGGTAATCCCTAATCACTGGCACAGTATCCATGCTAACCCCCTTAAGAGAATTCAGCTTACACCTTCCTGGTCGTGCGGCTGACTTGAATCTAATCCTCTTACCATCCTGGGTTTTGAGTGAAACAGCTCGCTGTGCACAATCTATGTGTCCCTCATGCATAGACATCCAATCCATACCCAAAATAACGTCTAATCCCTGTGATTCCAACACTACCAAATGTGCAATGAAGTTGTGTGTTCCAATCCTCACAGTTAAATTGCGGCATCCCGCACTAGCTATCATATCTCCTCCAGGTGAACTCACTCTAAAAGACCTCTTCATAGACTCAGTAGGTAACTTATACTTATCCACAAATGTCCTTGATATGAATGAATGCGATGCACCAGTATCGAAAAGTATAAGTGCAGGGTAAGTGTTGATTGGAAACTTACCAATCACAAGGTCAGGCTCGTCTGGAATCTCTTCCACATTCATGTGGTTCACTGTGGCCTTCTCATTGTTGGTTGGCTTCAGTCCTTTCCTCTCCGGACAGTTGTCAGCATAGTGTCCCTTCTGCTTACACTTGAAGCATGTCACCTCACTCAGATCCTTCTTCACAAAATTGCGATCGCGGTTGCGGTCATGTCCACCGTGTCCTCCAGAGTGGTGAGAGTGTCCTCCCTTGTGGCTGTGGTGGCTGCTCCTATGGTTGTCATGACGATGCCCATCGCCTCCATGGTGGTGGCGATCATGGCTCCCATGGTCACTCCCTCCATGCTTGGAGTATCCATCATATGAAGTGCGAGACTTGTGGTGTGAGCCAGAGTGGTGATTGTTGTTCTTTCTCTTGCGGCTTTCCACCTGCTTGTGCTTCCCTTCCAGGATTCTGGCCTTGTCCATGAGCTCCTGGAAAGTGGGGCAATAAACCACCAGTAGCTGCACTGAAAGCTCATCACTGAGGCCATCCAGGAATCTCTCCCTCCTTTTTGCATCAGTGTCAACATCCTCAGGTGCATAACGGGACAGGTTGTTGAACTCCTCAATGTACTCGGCCACGGTGCGATTGGTTTGGCGCAAGTTGCGGAACTCTTTCCTCTTCAGGCTCAGAACTCCTGAAGACACGTGGTCGGTCCTGAAACCTTCCTCAAACATAGCCCAAGTCACGGTATTCAGAGGGTGGGTGATCTGAAATGTGTCCCACCAAGAAGCGGCTGGTCCCTCCAGTAGGTGAGCGGCAAACCTCACCTTCTCAGCATCAGTGCATCCAACAGTTACTAGATCCTTGTTGACTGAACGCAACCAGTCGAGAGCAACCATTGGTTCCGTTGCAGTAGAGAACTTAGCTGGCCTTAACCTCAGAAATCTGGTGAGAGCATCTCCCTGAGGCTGATTGTTTCCATTGTTGTTGTTCTGATTTGCCATGAACTGGGTCATCACTTGGATCAGCTGTGCCTGAGCTGCCATGAGCTGCTCCAACTCAGTGGGTTGGCGGCAGGGAGGCATCTGCGGTTCAGCACAGGTAAGTTTAGAAAGAATCAACTACGGTAATAGGATTCTACCCATGCATATGGTCAAGCAACAACAAACAATTGCAGACAATCACAAGCAAGCAACACATCATCAAACAAGCGGTCCAGCAAGATCCCAGGTGTTATCCTAGCAGTATATACCTACTGAAATAGTTTTGCAAGAGTTGGCAATGGTTAACTAAACAGTTGAGCATCAAAACGACAAAACAACAATTCTGACAGAATAGTTCTGTTGTGTTCGCGAATTTTTCCGCCTGACTTAAACTCGTCATAAAATTAAGCCAATTTTTGTGCATATATAACAGGAAGTTCCACATCAGCCCAATTTGTTTCAGATTTTTCCGAGTTACCAGAAAAATATGAAAAATCGTGCAGTACTTCTGTATCAGCAGAAAAACTGCAGCGAAAACAACACAGATAGTAACCAAATTGCCATAACTCTTTCATATAATTTGCACAAATAATTCCTGGGATATTGGAGTACACAAATAAGCATCTAAAAACTCTTACACTAACACGAACTAAGTATCACAACGATCGAGAATAATTCTAATGATTTCGCCTAACGAGGACTAATTGGTGGACTTCTATCTATTGCTTGAAGAGTTTGAGGTAGGCCCTTGCGGTCATGCGTTGGCGCTTCGGCTCGCGGTACAACCATGGCGGCGGAGTGGACACCTCTCCTGAACCATCACTTGAAACGTCAAACTCCACCTCTTCTGGATCCTCCTCTTCTTCTTCATCCTTAGCTGCAACTACAACAGCTTCATCTCCTCCACCATCATCGTCTCCATCATCATCATCCTCGTCCTCATCATCATCATCTCCACTGTCATCATCATCCCCATTTTTGCCATCATCTCCATTGTCATCATCAGAGGATGGATTCAGCTGTGCTTGGAGAGCGGCAATCTGGGCTATCATAGCTTCAATAGTTTGATCCCTTTCCTGGACTGTCCCTTGCAGTTGCTGTATGTTCTGGGTGTTCTCCTGCACAGTACCATGAAGATGTGCTATAGTTGCATCTCTGGCTAGCAGGACATTCTCCAAAACTCCCACAGCTTCATGCAAAGTGTCAATCTCCTGTCCTTGGACCACCATACCATTGCTAGTAAAATCTGCAATCTCCTTTATCATCCTCACCTTCTCTGCTAGAGCTCCATTCTCCCTTTCCATGTCCTCTATGTGCCTCCGACGGGGCGGCATGTTGTTCCAGTCGCCCGGGGTAACCACAATGTTCCCATCTTCATCACGCCTTCCATAGTCACGGTAGGGTGAATCTGCCGGTAGTAGGTGTCGGACTTGATGGCACTGGCGAGACAGGGCTTCATGTATGGCCAAGTTGATTCCAAGTCCCCAGTTGCAGTAGGTCTTGGTGTAGATCAAATGCACTGGGTTTGGCAAGGCGGCATCTCTAAATATGAAGGTAGTGATCTCCCATGCATCCTCTCCATATCCATAGGTGTACAGCCTTCTTCCCTTGAACATGGGCAGTGGAAATCCCAATGACTGCGAGAGCTGAGCTAACTGCCTTGCAAAGGGCCTTGGTGACTCCATGGTGGCATACTCAGTCCTGACCTCTCCCATCTATCAAGTAAAAGAGGAAAGTGTGAGCATAGCATATGGTAAGAATTTACGAGGGTGAAAGGCATAAGATGAAAGATAGAGTTAATATAGGATTTAATAAATCTATGGCTTCCTAATCCAATTCTAGGTCACGATCCTACAGTCGACAACCTGGCTCTGATACCCTCCTGTGACACCCCGGTTCTGAAAAGACCGTGGCCTCTATGTGACATGCCAATCCCTGGATCAGTTCATTGGCCCACAATAGAGTAAGATAGATAACATAGCAAAATATCCGTGTATCATAGATAACGAAGATCCAGAGTACCATTATTACAATAAAAGCTTAGCACAAGCTAGCTCAAATTATTCAGGTAGCAACATAAACGATTAAATCCTCCATTCTTCAAATTGCCCACAAGTGAACAAGTGCCGAGTGGAGTACCATGGCCTATAACGATCAGTCAGAATCGGAATAACCTGCAGCATAAAACGCAACAGCCCCGAAGGGTCAATACATGGAATGTATGGCAAGTAGAGCTAGTAAATGGGGGCAATAGTACTAACATCTACATGCATATTTGGCAAGTGGAGCTGTGTCTGGCTTGCATTTGCAAATAACTTTGTCCTACTTTCATAAACAGTTTTGAATTTTCTTTGAAAAGATCCCAATTAAGTTAACCCAACAACATTAAAACAATTATGAAATTAGAATGAGCGAGAAACATGTCATGGAATCAATATCAAGCAACTCAGTTATCCATAACCGGGGACACGGCTAATCGATTAGATTATACACTCTGCAGAGGTTAGTACACTTTACCCATGTGACTTGGCCAGCCCAGCTCGTACCATCACTCTCATTTTGGGTGATGATAGGGAGAAGACCAAGAAGAGACTGTTCGGGAAGTAGCTCCTCAATTCCGACGCGCACCGGTCCAACCTACCAAAATTCTACATCTCTGGATACGCGGGTTCGAGTTACCACAACCTACTAAGTCCAACCAACCGCCCATTTCATTATTGGCACATGGTTGTACACGTAAGCTACACAATAAAGAAGCCAATCATTCTTTCTTGATACCTGGGTGCCTTTCCGCAATGAAACCACCAAAAATTATCAATACCATCACACCCAGGGGATTCATTGATTAAGTTGTTTTAGTTTTCACAAACCAATACTTTGAGAAAACAAGTATCAATGATGTAACCCAGCCCTCGTTCAACATAGCATGGCTAAGCACATCTACAACGGTGGTTCATCTACAAGGAAAGCCCTACCACAATAATAGGACATAGCATAGCGATAGTATCATCCTACACATGCATCTACAAAATACACAACAATGCATTGAAAATAGTAGGACGATATCATGAACAAAGTAGCATCTACTTGCCTTGATTGAAGCGGTCGGAAGAACAATCCAAACACGAGCAAGGGTTGCACTCCACACAATCTACACGATACAATTGCATTCATAAACAAACAATTCACAAACATATGCAACAAAGATGATGCATGAATGCAAGAACGGCAAGTGAATTGGTGCTACAGCTGCACCACATAATACTAATCCATAATACTACCGAATACATGCATGGAAAATAGATTTGGCGCTAGGAAAACTATTAACCAAAAGTAGAGATCTCTACTAGAGCTAGAACTTAAATAATTCACTACCGGTAGTATACTGTTTGTAAAATCCTGGAAAAATTCTACCGCATAGGCATCGCTGATAAGAAACAGTAACAATTGGAATTACTCAAAAAGGAGTTATAAAACATCCCGAGTAATTAAAACACTACAGAAAGCCATTAGACAAACACTGCAGAAGTTTTTACTGTAAGCCTATCTTTTAAATTCACGATGAGATTCCCCTCGTTCATACAAGTTCAGGGACATATCATACGCGATTTTCGGAGCTACGAAACTTTTACTACGAATTTATTACTCCGAAAAGGCCACTAAATAGTTTGATTAAACTGTACTAAACCTGACAGTAAAAGTCTGAACCAAAGGTACAGCGAGATTCTACACGACTCACTGAACTCGTGCATATTTTATTTGCAATTTTTGGCCAAACGGTTTAATTTCTACGCAATTTACAAGATTTTACCGAAATCTGCCAACTAATGGGATTAACGAAATTGACCCAGTCAACTGTGTCTGATGACTGGGCACTGACTGGGCGTCTGACCAGTCAGCGTCTGGGGCCTCTGACTAGTCAACGTCTGGAGTGCTGACCAGTCAACGAACGATCTAAGCCGCTGATCTGAGATCTGACGGTGGCTGCTGTCTTACCGGAAACGGACGGCGAATCGAACTCCGGCGAGCTCCGGACGGCGGCGACGGTCGGTTCCGGTGGCGTCGAAAGTCCTGCAAGTACACACACGGTCAACTACGGCTCCTGGAATAATAAACGCGTGCGCGTACGTGGCGATCTGCAGGGCGCAGTTGGCGGCGGCGGATGGAGACGCGGAGCACGGGAACGGAAAGAGGGCGGCGAGACGAACCCGGCAACAGACGCGGCGATGGCCGACGATGAAGGGGCGGCCGCTGGCAGCGAGGAGAAGCGACGGTGGCGGCGACGTGCACCAGGAGGCGGCGGCGGCGGCTTCCAGGGAGGCGTGCGCGTGTGGAGTTGGTGGGCACGGGAATCGAGGCAGGGGTGGGGTCCTCCTTTTATTGGTCCTTCACGCGCAGAAAAAAAAAACAGTCCTAAACTGAAAACAGTCCAGATTTGACTCCGATTCGGAAATCGGTCCGGATTTTCGGACCGTTTTCCGGCGGTTTACTAAAACGTCCGAGTCTTTTGCATACGAACTCCGATTGGAGCGATTTTCACGCCTACGGGTTCGTATCGTCGAGGGGAACAACCTTCAGTCGAAGATTGAGCGAAAGCTCGAACCTACAGGGGTGGTTGTTGCAAGTCCCTCTAAAGCTCCCCGCGGGAACCTCGAAGCGAAACAAAATAGGGTTTTGACGATGGCGTTTCGCCGAACCTTTCTACTCGACGATTTTGCATGGAAAAGCATGATGTAATGATATGAATGATATGCAAGACCAAATCTAAAATTTGGGATGTGACAGAGTCATTGCATGTGTGTTCTTATACTAAAACCAACATTAGAGTCATTGCATGTCTGTTCTTTCCACAAACCACACATGGATCCACAAGTGGTCATTGCATGTGTGGTCTTTCCACAAACCACATATGGATCAACCAGAGTCATTGCATGTGTGTTCTTTCCACAAAGCACACATGGATCAACCACTAGAGTCATTGCATGTTTGTTCTTATACTAAAATCACAAACCAGCACTAGAGTCATTGCATGTGTGTTCTTTTCCACAAAGCACATATGGATCCACTAGACTCATTGCATGTGTGTTCTTTTCCACAAACAACTTATGGATCAACCAGCGGTCATTGCATGTGTGTTCTTTTCACAAACTACATGTGGACCCACTAGAGTCATTGCATGTGTGTTCTTATACTAAAACTAGCACTAGAGTCATTGCATGTGTGTTCTTTTCCATAAACCACTTATTGATCCATTACAGTCATCGCATGTGTGTTATTTCCACAAACCACACATGGATAAACCACTAGAGTCATTGCATGTGTGTTATTTCAACCAGACCACACATGGATCAACCACTAGAGTCATTGCATGTGTGTGTTCTTTTCCACAAACCACACATGGATCCACCACTAGAGTCATTGCATGTGTTTTCTTATACTAAAACAAACACTAGAGTCATTGCATGTGTGTTCTTTTCACAAACCACACATGGATCAACCAGTGGTCATTGCATGTGTGTTCTTTTCCACAAACCACACATGAATCCACCAGTGGTCATTGCATGTGTGTTCTTTCCACAAACCACATATGGATCAACCAGAGTCCTTGCATGTGTGTTCTTTCCACAAACCACACATGGATCAACCACTAGATTCATTGCATGTTTGTTCTTATACTAAAACCACAAACCAGCACTAGAGTCATTGCATGTGTGTTCTTTTCCACAAACCAAACATGGATCCACTAGACTCATTGCATGTGTGTTCTTTTCCACAAACAACTTATGGATCAACCAGTGGTCATTGGATGTGTGTTCTTTTCACAAACCACATGTGGACCCACTAGAGTCATTGCATGTGTGTTCTTATACTAAAACTAGCAGTAGTGTCATTGCATGTGTGTTCCATCCACAAACCATACATGGATCCACCACTGTCATTGCATGTGTGTTCTTTCCACAAACCACATGTGGATCAACCACTAGAGTCATTGAATGTGTGTTCTTATCGCAAAACACATATGGATCAACAAGTGGTCATTGCAGGTGTGTTCTTTTCCATAAACCACTTATGGATCCATTACAGTCATTGCATGTGTGTTATTTCCACAAACCACACATGTATCAACCACTAGAGTAATTGCATGTGTGTTATTTCAACCAGACATGGATCAACCACTAGATTCATTGCATGTGTGTTATTTCCACAAACCACACATGGATCAACCACTAGAGTCATTGCATGTGTGTTCTTATACTAAAACCAACACTAGAGTCATTGCATGTGTGTTCTTTCCACAAACCACACATGGATCAACCAGTGGTCAATGCATGTGTTTTTTTCCACAAACCACGCATGGATCCACCATCGGTCATTGCATGTGTGTTCTTTCCACAAACCACACATGGATCAACCACTAGAGTCATTGCATGTGTGTTCTTATACTAAAACCAACACTACAGTCATTGCATGTGTGTTCTTTTCACAAACCACACATGGATCAACCACTAGAGTCATTGCATGTGTTTTATTTCCACAAACCACACATGGATCAACCAATGGTCATTGCATGTGTGTTCCTTTCCACAAAACACACATGGATCCACCAGTGGTTATTGCATGTGTGTTCTTTCCACAAACCACATATGGATCAACCAGAGTCATTGCATGTGTGTTCTTTCCACAAACCACATATGGATCAACCACTAGAGTCATTACATGTTTGTTCTTATACTAAAACCACAAACCAGCACTAGAGTCATTGCATGTGTGTTCTTTTCCACAAACCACACATGGATCCACTAGAATCATTGCATGCGTGTTCTTTTCCACAAACAACTTATGGATCAACCAGTGATCATTGCATGTGTGTTCTTTTCACAAACCACATGTGAACCCACTAGAGTCATTGCATGTGTGTTCTTATACATAAACTAGCACTAGAGTCAGTGCATTTGTGTTCTATCCACAAACCACACATGGATCCACCATTGTCATTGCATGTGTGTTCTTTCCACAAACTACACATGGATCAACCACTAGAGTCATTGCATGTGTGTTATTTCCACAAAACACACATGGATCAACCACTAGAGTCATTGCATGTGTGTTCTTATACTAAAACCAACATTAGAGTCATTGCATGTGTGTTCTTTCCACAAACCACACATGGATCAACCATTAGAGTCATTGCATGTTTGTTATTTCCACAAACCACACATGGATCAACCACTAGAATCATTGCATGTGTGTTCTTATACTAAAACCAACATTAGAGTCATTGCATGTGTGTTCTTTGCACAAACCACACATGGATCCACAAGTGGTCATTGCATGTGTGGTCTTTCCACAAACCACATATGGATCAACCAGAGTCATTGCATGTGTGTTCTTTCCACAAACCACACATGGATCAACCACTAGAGTCATTGCATGTTTGTTCTTATACTAAAACCACAAACCAGCACTAGAGTCATTGCATGTGTGTTCTTTTCCACAAAGCACATATGGATCCACTAGACTCATTGCATGTGTGTTCTTCTCCACAAACAACTTATGGATCAACCAGCGGTCATCGCATGTGTGTTCTTTTCACAAACTACATGTGGACCCACTAGAGTCATTGCATGTGTGTTCTTATACTAAAACTAGCACTAGAGTCATTGCATGTGTGTTCTTTTCCATAAACCACTTATGGATCCATTACAGTCATTGCATGTGTGTTATTTCCACAAACCACACATGGATAAAACACTAGAGTCATTGCATGTGTGTTATTTCCACAAACCACACATGGATCAACCACTAGAGTCATTGCATGTGTGTGTTCTTTTCCACAAACCACACATGGATCCACCACTAGAGTCATTGCATGTGTGTTCTTATACTAAAACAAACACTAGAGTCATTGCATGTGTGTTCTTTCCATAAACCACACATGGATCAACCAGTGGTCATTGCATGTGTGTTCTTTTCCACAAACCACACATGGATCCACCAGTGGTCATTGCATGTGTGTTCTTTCCACAAACCACATATGGATCAACCAGAGTCATTGCATGTGTGTTCTTTCCACAAACCACACATGGGTCAACCACTAGAGTCATTGAATATTTGTTCTTATACCAAAACCACAAACCAGCACTAGAGTCATTGCATGTGTGTTCTTTTCCACAAACCACACATGGATCCACTAGACTCATTGCATGTGTGTTCTTTTCCACAAACAACTTATGGATCAACCAGTGGTCATTGCATGTGTGTTCTTTTCACAAACCACATGTGGACCCACTAGAGTCATTGCATGTGTGTTCTTATACTAAAACTAGCACTAGAGTCATTGCATGTGTGTTCTATCCACAAACCACACATGGATCCACCACTGTCATTGCATGTGTTTTTTTCCACAAACCAGACATGAATCAACCACTAGAGTCATTGCATGTGTGTTCTTTCCACAAACGACACATGGATCAACCACTAGAGTCACTGCATGTGTGTTATTTCCACAAACCACACATGGATCAACCACTAGAGTCATTTCATGTGTGTTCTTATGCTAAAACCAACATTAGAGTCATTGCATGTGTGTTCTTATGCTAAAACCAACATTAGAGTCATTGCATGTGTGTTCTTTACAGAAACCACACATGGAACAACCACTAGAGTCATTGCATGTTTGTGATTTCCACAAACCACACATGGATCAACCACTAGAGTCATTGCATGTGTGTTCTTATACTAAAACCAACATTAGAGTCATTGCATGTGTGTTCTTTCCACAAACCACACATGGATCCACAACTGGTCATTGCATTTGTGGTCTTTCCACAAACCACATATGGATCAACCAGAGTCATTGCATGTGTGTTCTTTCCACAAACCACACATGGATCAACCACTAGAGTCATTGCATGTTTGTTCTTATACTAAAACCACAAACCAGCACTAGAGTCATTGCATGTGTGTTCTTTTCCACAAAGCACATATGGATCCACTAGACTCATTGCATGTGTGTTCTTGTCCACAAATAACTTATGGATCAACCAGCGGTCATTGCATGTGTGTTATTTTCACAAACTACATGTGGACCCAGTAGAGTCATTGCATGTGTGTTCCTATACTAAAACTAGCACTAGAGTCATTGCATGTGTGCTTTTCCATAAACCACTTATGGATCCATTACAGTCATTGCATGTGTGTTATTTCCACAAACCACACATGGATAAACCACTAGAGTCATTGCATGTGTGTTATTTCCACAAACCACACATGGATCAACCACTAGAGTCATTGCATGTGTGTGTTCTTTTCCACAAACCACACATGGATCCACCACTAGAGTCATTCCATGTGTGTTCTTATACTAAAACAAACACTAGAGTCATTGCATGTGTGTTCTTTCCACAAACCACACATGGATCAACCAGTGGTCATTGCATGTGTGTTCTTTTCCACAAACCACACATGGATCCACCAGTGGTCATTGCATGTGTGTTCTTTCCACAAACCACATATGGATCAACCAGAGTCATTGCATGTGTGTTCTTTCCACAAACCACACATGGATCAACCACTAGAGTCATTGAATGTTTGTTCTTATACCAAAACCACATACCAGCACTAGAGTCATTGCATGTGTGTTCTTTTCCACAAACCACACATGGATCCACTAGACTCATTGCATGTTTGTTCTTTTCCACAAACAACTTATGGATCAACCAGTGGTCATTGCGTGTGTGTTCTTTTCGCAAACCACATGTGGACCCACTAGAGTCATTGCATGTGTGTTCTTATACTAAAACTAGCACTAGAGTCATTGCATGTGTGTTCTATCCACAAACCACACATGGATCCACCACTGTCATTGCATGTGGTTTTTTCCACAAACCACACATGGATCAACCACTAGAGTCATTGCATGTGTGTTCTTTCCACAAACGACACATGGATCAACCACTAGAGTCATTGCCTGTGTGTTATTTCCCACAAACCACACATGGATCAACCACTAGAGTCATTGCATGTGTGTTCTTATGCTAAAACCAACATTAGAGTCATTGCATGTGTGTTCTTTCCACAAACCACACATGGATCAACCACTAGAGTCATTGCATGTTTGTTATTTCCACAAACCACACATGGATCAACCACGAGAGTCATTGCATGTGTGTTCTTATACTAAAACCAACATTAGAGTCATTGCATGTGTGTTCTTTCCACAAACCACACATGGATCCACAAGTGGTCATTGCATGTGTGGTCTTTCCACAAACCACATATGGATCAACCAGAGTCATTGCATGTGTGTTCTTTCCACAAACCACACATGGATCAACCACTAGAGTCATTGCATGTTTGTTCTTATACTAAAACCACAAACCAGCACTAGAGTCATTGCATGTGTGTTCTTTTCCACAAAGCACGTATGGATCCACTAGACTCATGGCATGTGTGTTCTTTTCCACAAACAACTTATGGATCAACCAGCGGTCATTGCATGCGTGTTCTTTTCACAAACTACATGTGGACCCACTAGAGTCATTGCATGTGTGTTCTTATACTAAAACTAGCACTAGAGTCATTTCATGTGTGTTCTTTTCCATAAACCACTTATTGATCCATTACAGTTATTGCATGTGTGTTATTTCCACAAACTACACATGGATAGACCACTAGAGTCATTGCATGTGTGTTATTTCCACAAACCACACATGGATCAACCACTAGAGTCATTGCATGTGTGTCTTTTTTACCACAAACCACACATGGATCCACCACTGGAGTCATTGCATGTTTGTTATTTCCACAAACCACACATGGATCAACAACTAGAGTCATTGCATGTGTGTTCTTATACTAAAACCAACATTAGAGTCATTGCATGTGTGTTCTTTCCACAAACCACACATGGATCCACAAGTGGTCATTGCATGTGTGGTCTTTCCACAAACCACATATGGATCAACCAGAGTCATTGCATGTGTGTTCTTTCCACAAACCACACATGGATCAACCACTCGAGTCATTACATGTTTGTTCTTATACACCATAAACCAGAACTAGAGTCATTGCATGTGTGTTCTTTTCCACAAAGCACATATGGATCCACTAGACTCATTGCATGTGTGTTCTTGTCCACAAACAACTTATGGATCAACCAGCGGTCATTGCATGTGTGTTCTTTTCACAAAGTACATGTAGACCCACTAGAGTCATTGGATGTGTGTTCTTATACTAAAACTAGCACTAGAGTCATTTCATGTGTGTTCTTTTCCATAAACCACTTATTGATCCATTACAGTCATTGCATGTGTGTTATTTCCACAAACCACACATGGATAAACCACTAGAGTCATTGCATGTGTGTTATTTCCACAAACCACACATGGATCAACCACTAGAGTCATTGCATGTGTGTGTTCTTTTCCACAAACCACACATGGATCCACCACTAGAGTCATTGCATGTGTGTTCTTATACTAAAAGAAACACTAGAGTCATTGCATGTGTGTTCTTTCCACAAACCACACATGGATCAACCAGTGGTCATTGCATGTGTGTTCTTTTCCACAAACCACACATGGATCCACCAGTGGTCATTGCATGTGTGTTCTTTCCACAAACCACATATGGATCAACCAGAGTCCTTGCATGTGTGTTCTTTCCACAAACCACACATGGATCAACCACTAGAGTCATTGCATGTTTGTTCTTATACTAAAACCACAAACCAGCACTAGAGTCATTGCATGTGTGTTCTTTTCCACAAACCACACATGGATCCACTAGACTCATTGCATGTGTGTTCTTTTCCACAAACAACTTATGGATCAACCAGTGGTCATTGGATGTGTGTTCTTTTCACAAACCACATGTGGACCCACTAGAGTCATTGCATGTGTGTTCTTATACTAAGACTAGCAGTAGTGTCATTGCATGTGTGTTCCATCCACAAACCATACATGGATCCACCATTGTCATTGCATGTGTGTTCTTTCCACAAACCACACATGGATCAACCACTAGAGTCATTGAATGTGTGTTCTTATCGAAAACCACATATGGATCAACAAGTGGTCATTGCAGGTGTGTTCTTTTCCATAAACCACTTATGGATCCATTACAGTCATTGCATGTGTGTTCTTTCCACAAACCACACATGGATCAACCACTAAAGTAATTGCATGTGTGTTATTTCAACCACACATGGATCAACCACTAGGGTCATTGCATGTGTGTTATTTCCACAAACCACACATGGATCAACCACTAGAGTCATTGCATGTGTGTTCTTATACTAAAACCAACACTAGAGTCATTGCATGTGTGTTCTTTCCATAAACCACACATGGATCAACCAGTGGTCATTGCATGTGTTTTTTTCCACAAACCACGCATGGATCCACCATCGGTCATTGCATGTGTGTTCTTTCCACAAACCACACATGGATCAAGCACTAGAGTCATTGCATGTGTGTTCTTATACTAAAACCAACACTAGAGTCATTGCATGTGTGTTCTTTTCACAAACCACACATGGATCAACCACTAGAGTCATTGCATGTGTTTTATTTCCACAAACCACACATGGATCAACCAATGGTCATTGCATGTGTGTTCCTTTCCACAAAACACACATGGATCCACCAGTGGTTATTGCATGTGTGTTCTTTCCACAAACCACATATGGATCAACCAGAGTCATTGCATGTGTGTTCTGTCCACAAACCACATATGGATCAACCACTAGAGTCATTACATGTTTGTTCTTATACTAAAACCACAAACCAGCACTAGAGTCATTGCATGTGTGTCCTTTTCCACAAACCACACATGGATCCACTAGACTCATTGCATGCGTGTTCTTTTCCACAAACAACTTATGGATCAACAAGTGGTCATTGCATGTGTGTTCTTTTCACAAACCACATGTGAACCCACTAGAGTCATTGCATGTGTGTTCTTATACACAAACTAGCACTAGAGTCAGTGCATTTGTGTTCTATCCACAAACCACACATGGATCCACCACTGTCATTGCATGTGTGTTCTTTCCACAAACCACACATGGATCAACCACTAGAGTTATTGCATGTGTGTTCTTTCCACAAACCACATATGGATCAACCAGTGGTCATTGCATGTGTGTTCTTTTCCATAAACCACTTATGGATCCATTACAGTCATTGCATGTGTGTTATTTCCACAAACCACACATGGATCAACCACTAGAGTCATTGCATATGTGTTATTTCCACAAACCACACATGGATCAACCACTAGAGTCATTGCATGTGTGTTCTTTCCACAAACTACACATGGATCAACCACTAGAATCATTGCATATTTGTTCTTATACTAAAACCACAAACCAGCACTAGAGTCATTGCATGTGTGTTCTTTTCCACAAACCACACATGGATCTACTAGACTCATTGCATGTGTGTTCTTTTCCAAAAACAACTTATGGATCAACCAGTGGTCATTGCATGTGTGTTATTTTCACAAACCACATGTGGACCCACTAGAGTCATTGCATGTGTGTTCTTACACACAAACTAGCACTAGAGTCATTGCATGTGTGTTCTATCCGCAAACCACACATGGATCCACCACTGTCATTGCATGTGTGTTCTTTCCACAAACCACACATGGATCAACCACTAGAGTCATTGCATGTGTGTTCTAATCACAAACCACAGATGGATCAATCAGTGGTCATTGCATGTGTGTTCTTATCCATAAACACCTTATGGATCCATTACAGTCATTGCATGTGTGTTATTTCCACAAACCACACATGGATCAATCACTAGAGTCATTGCATGTGTGTTATTTCCACAAACCACACATGGATCAACCACTAGAGTCATTTCATGTGTGTGTTGTTTTCCACAAACCACAAATGGATCCACCACTAGAGTCATTGCATGTGTGTTCTTATACTAAAACCAACACTAGAGTCATTGCATGTGTGTTCTTTCCACAAACCACACATGGATCAACCAGTGGTCATTGCATGTGTGTTCTTTTCCACAAACCACACATGGATCCACCAGTGGTCATTGCATGTGTGTTCTTTCCACAAACCACATATGGATCAACCAGAGTCATTGCATGTGTGTTCTTTCCACAAACCACACATGGATCAAACACTAGAGTCATTGAATGTCTGTTCTTATACCAAAACCACAAACCAGCACTAGAGTCATTGCATGTGTGTTCTTTTCCACAAACCACACATGGATCCACTAGACTCATTGCATGTGTGGTCTTTTCCACAAACAACTTATGGATCAACCAGTGGTCATTGCATGTGTGTTCTTTTCACAAACCACATGTGGACCCACTAGAGTCATTTCATGTGTGTTCTTATACTAAAACTAGCACTAGAGTCATTGCATGTGTGTTCTATCCACAAAACACACATGGATCCACCACTCTCATTGCATGTGTGTTTTTTCCACAAACCACACATGGATCAACCACTAGAGTCATTGCATGTGTGTTCTTTCCACAAACGACACATGGATCAACCACTAGAGTCATTGCATGTGTGTTATTTCCACAAACAACCCATGGATCAACCACTAGAGTCATTGCATGTGTGTTCTTATACTAAAACCAACATTAGAGTCATTGCATGTGTGTTCTTTCCACAAACCACACATGGATCAACCAATAGAGTCATTGCATGTTTGTTATTTCCACAAACAACACATGGATCAACCACTAGAGTCATTGCATGTGTGTTCTTATACTAAAACCAAAACTAGAGTCATTGCATGTGTGTTCTTTCCACAAACCACACATGGATCAACCAGTGGTCATTGCATGTGTGTTCTTTTCCACAAACCACACATGGATCCACCAGTGGTCATAGCATGTGTGTTCTTTCCACAAACCACATATGGATCAACCAAAGTCATTGCATGTGTGTTCTTTCCACAAACCACACATGGATCAACCACTAGAGTCATTGCATGTTTGTTCTTATACTAAAACCACAAACCAGCACTAGAGTCATTGCATGTGTGTTCTTTTCCACAAAGCACGTATGGATCCACTAGACTCATGGCATGTGTGTTCTTTTCCACAAACAACTTATGGATCAACCAGCGGTCATTGCATGCGTGTTCTTTTCACAAACTACATGTGGACCCACTAGAGTCATTGCATGTGTGTTCTTATACTAAAACTAGCACTAGAGTCATTTCATGTGTGTTCTTTTCCATAAACCACTTATTGATCCATTACAGTTATTGCATGTGTGTTATTTCCACAAACTACACATGGATAGACCACTAGAGTCATTGCATGTGTGTTATTTCCACAAACCACACATGGATCAACCACTAGAGTCATTGCATGTGTGTCTTTTTTACCACAAACCACACATGGATCCACCACTGGAGTCATTGCATGTTTGTTATTTCCACAAACCACACATGGATCCACCACTAGAGTCATTGCATGTGTGTTCTTATACTAAAAGAAACACTAGAGTCATTGCATGTGTGTTCTTTCCACAAACCACACATGGATCAACCAGTGGTCATTGCATGTGTGTTCTTTTCCACAAACCACACATGGATCCACCAGTGGTCATTGCATGTGTGTTCTTTCCACAAACCACATATGGATCAACCAGAGTCATTGCATGTGTGTTCTTTCCACAAACCACACATGGATCAACCACTCGAGTCATTGAATGTTTGTTCTTATACTAAAACCATAAACCAGAACTAGAGTCATTGCATGTGTGTTCTTTTCCACAAAGCACATATGGATCCACTAGACTCATTGCATGTGTGTTCTTGTCCACAAACAACTTATGGATCAACCAGCGGTCATTGCATGTGTGTTCTTTTCACAAACTACATGTAGACCCACTAGAGTCATTGGATGTGTGTTCTTATACTAAAACTAGCACTAGAGTCATTTCATGTGTGTTCTTTTCCATAAACCACTTATTGATCCATTACAGTCATTGCATGTGTGTTATTTCCACAAACCACACATGGATAAACCACTAGAGTCATTGCATGTGTGTTATTTCCACAAACCACACATGGATCAACCACTAGAGTCATTGCATGTGTGTGTTCTTTTCCACAAACCACACATGGATCCACCACTAGAGTCATTGCATGTGTGTTCTTATACTAAAAGAAACACTAGAGTCATTGCATGTGTGTTCTTTCCACAAACCACACATGGATCAACCAGTGGTCATTGCATGTGTGTTCTTTTCCACAAACCACACATGGATCCACCAGTGGTCATTGCATGTGTGTTCTTTCCACAAACCACATATGGATCAACCAGAGTCCTTGCATGTGTGTTCTTTCCACAAACCACACATGGATCAACCACTATAGTCATTGCATGTTTGTTCTTATACTAAAACCACAAACCAGCACTAGAGTCATTGCATGTGTGTTCTTTTCCACAAACCACACATGGATCCACTAGACTCATTGCATGTGTGTTCTTTTCCACAAACAACTTATGGATCAACCAGTGGTCATTGGATGTGTGTTCTTTTCACAAACCACATGTGGACCCACTAGAGTCATTGCATGTGTGTTCTTATACTAAGACTAGCAGTAGTGTCATTGCATGTGTGTTCCATCCACAAACCATACATGGATCCACCATTGTCATTGCATGTGTGTTCTTTCCACAAACCACACATGGATCAACCACTAGAGTCATTGAATGTGTGTTCTTATCGAAAACCACATATGGATCAACAAGTGGTCATTGCAGGTGTGTTCTTTTCCATAAACCACTTATGGATCCATTACAGTCATTGCATGTGTGTTCTTTCCACAAACCACACATGGATCAACCACTAAAGTAATTGCATGTGTGTTATTTCAACCACACATGGATCAACCACTAGGGTCATTGCATGTGTGTTATTTCCACAAACCACACATGGATCAACCACTAGAGTCATTGCATGTGTGTTCTTATACTAAAACCAACACTAGAGTCATTGCATGTGTGTTCTTTCCATAAACCACACATGGATCAACCAGTGGTCATTGCATGTGTTTTTTTCCACAAACCACGCATGGATCCACCATCGGTCATTGCATGTGTGTTCTTTCCACAAACCACACATGGATCAAGCACTAGAGTCATTGCATGTGTGTTCTTATACTAAAACCAACACTAGAGTCATTGCATGTGTGTTCTTTTCACAAACCACACATGGATCAACCACTAGAGTCATTGCATGTGTTTTATTTCCACAAACCACACATGGATCAGCCAATGGTCATTGCATGTGTGTTCCTTTCCACAAAACACACATGGATCCACCAGTGGTTATTGCATGTGTGTTCTTTCCACAAACCACATATGGATCAACCAGAGTCATTGCATGTGTGTTCTGTCCACAAACCACATATGGATCAACCACTAGAGTCATTACATGTTTGTTCTTATACTAAAACCACAAACCAGCACTAGAGTCATTGCATGTGTGTCCTTTTCCACAAACCACACATGGATCCACTAGACTCATTGCATGCGTGTTCTTTTCCACAAACAACTTATGGATCAACAAGTGGTCATTGCATGTGTGTTCTTTTCACAAACCACATGTGAACCCACTAGAGTCATTGCATGTGTGTTCTTATACACAAACTAGCACTAGAGTCAGTGCATTTGTGTTCTATCCACAAACCACACATGGATCCACCACTGTCATTGCATGTGTGTTCTTTCCACAAACCACACATGGATCAACCACTAGAGTTATTGCATCTGTGTTCTTTGCACAAACCACATATGGATCAACCAGTGGTCATTGCATGTGTGTTCTTTTCCATAAACCACTTATGGATCCATTACAGTCATTGCATGTGTGTTATTTCCACAAACCACACATGGATCAACCACTAGAGTCATTGCATATGTGTTATTTCCACAAACCACACATGGATCAACCACTAGAGTCATTGCATGTGTGTTCTTTCCACAAACTACACATGGATCAACCACTAGAATCATTGCATATTTGTTCTTATACTAAAACCACAAACCAGCACTAGAGTCATTGCATGTGTGTTCTTTTCCACAAACCACACATGGATCTACTAGACTCATTGCATGTGTGTAATTTTCCAAAAACAACTTATGGATCAACCAGTGGTCATTGCATGTGTGTTATTTTCACAAACCACATGTGGACCCACTAGAGTCATTGCATGTGTGTTCTTACACACAAACTAGCACTAGAGTCATTGCATGTGTGTTCTATCCACAAACCACACATGGATCCACCACTGTCATTGCATGTGTGTTCTTTCCACAAACCACACATGGATCAACCACTAGAGTCATTGCATGTGTGTTCTAATCACAAACCACATATGGATCAATCAGTGGTCATTGCATGTGTGTTCTTATCCATAAACAACTTATGGATCCATTACAGTCATTGCATGTGTGTTATTTCCACAAACCACACATGGATCAATCACTAGAGTCATTGCATGTGTGTTATTTCCACAAACCACACATGGATCAACCACTAGAGTCATTTCATGTGTGTGTTGTTTTCCACAAACCACAAATGGATCCACCACTAGAGTCATTGCATGTGTGTTCTTATACTAAAACCAACACTAGAGTCATTGCATGTGTGTTCTTTCCACAAACCACACATGGATCAACCAGTGGTCATTGCATGTGTGTTCTTTTCCACAAACCACACATGGATCCACCACTGGTCATTGCATGTGTGTTCTTTCCACAAACCACATATGGATCAACCAGAGTCATTGCATGTGTGTTCTTTCCACAAACCACACATGGATCAAACACTAGAGTCATTGAATGTTTGTTCTTATACCAAAACCACAAACCAGCACTAGAGTCATTGCATGTGTGTTCTTTTCCACAAACCACACATGGATCCACTAGACTCATTGCATGTGTGGTCTTTTCCACAAACAACTTATGGATCAACCAGTGGTCATTGCATGTGTGTTCTTTTCACAAACCACATGTGGACCCACTAGAGTCATTGCATGTGTGTTCTTATACTAAAACTAGCACTAGAGTCATTGCATGTGTGTTCTATCAACAAACCACACATGGATCCACCACTCTCATTGCATGTGTGTTTTTTCCACAAACCACACATGGATCAACCACTAGAGTCATTGCATGTGTGTTCTTTCCACAAACGACACATGGATCAACCACTAGAGTCATTGCATGTGTGTTATTTCCACAAACAACCCATGGATCAACCACTAGAGTCATTGCATGTGTGTTCTTATACTAAAACCAACATTAGAGTCATTGCATGTGTGTTCTTTCCACAAACCACACATGGATCAACCAATAGAGTCATTGCATGTTTGTTATTTCCACAAACAACACATGGATCAACCACTAGAGTCATTGCATGTGTGTTCTTATACTAAAACCAAAACTAGAGTCATTGCATGTGTGTTCTTTCCACAAACCAAACATGGATCAACCAGTGGTCATTGCATGTGTGTTCTTTTCCACAAACCACACATGGATCCACCAGTGGTCATAGCATGTGTGTTCTTTCCACAAACCACATATGGATCAACCAGAGTCATTGCATGTGTGTTCTTTCCACAAACCACACATGGATCAACCACTAGAGTCATTGCATGTTTGTTCTTATACTAAAACCACAAACCAGCACTAGAGTCATTGCATGTGTGTTCTTTTCCACAAACCACATATGGATCCACTAGACTCATTGCATGTGTGTTCTTTTCCACAAACAACTTATGGATCAACAAGTGGTCATTGCATGTGTGTCCTTTTCACAAACTACATGTGGACCACTAGAGTCATTGCATGTGTGTTCTTATACTAAAACTAGCACTAGAGTCATTGCATGTGTGTTCTTTTGCATTAACCACTTATGGATCCATTACAGTCATTGCATGTGTGTTATTTCCACAAACCACACATGGATAAACCACTAGAGTCATTGCATGTGTGTTATTTCCACAAACCACACATGGATCAACCACTAGAGTCATTGCATGTGTGTGTTCTTTTCCACAAACCACACATGGATCCACCACTAGAGTCATTGCATGTGTGTTCTTATACTAAAACCAACACTAGAGTCATTGCATGTGTGTTCTTTCCACAAACCACACATGGATCAACCAGTGGTCATTGCATGTGTGTTGTTTTGCACAAACAACACATGGATCCACCAGTGGTCATTGCATGTGTGTTCTTTCCACAAACCACATATGGATCAACCAGTGGTCATTGCATGTGTGTTCTTTTGCACAAACCACACATGGATCCACCAGTGGTCATTGCACGTGTGTTCTTTCCACAAACCACACATGGTTCAACCACTAGAGTCATTGCATGTTTGTTCTTATACTAAAACCACAAACCAGCACTAGAGTCATTGCATGTGTGTTCTTTTCCACAAACCACACATGGATCCACTAGACTCATTGCATGTGTGGTCTTTTCCACAAACAACTTATGGATCAACCAGTGGTCATTGTATGTGTGTTCTTTTCACAAACCACGAGTGGACCCACTAGAGTCATTGCATGTGTGTTCTTATACTAAAACTAGCACTAGTGTCATTGCATGTGTGTTCCATCCACAAACCATACATGGATCCACCACTGTCATTGCATGTGTGTTCTTTCCACAAACCACACATGGATCAACCACTAGATTCATTGCATCTGTGTTCTTATCACAAACCACAAATAGATCAACAAGTGGTCATTGCAGGTGTGTTATTTTCCATAAACCACTTATGGATCCATTACAGTCATTGCATGTGTGTTATTTCCACAAACCACACATGGATCAACCACTAGAGTCATTGCATGTGTGTTCTCATACTGAAACCAACACTAGAGTCATTGCATGTGTGTTCTTTCCACAAACCACACATGTATCAACGAGTGGTCATGGCATGTGTTTTTTTCCACAAACCACGCATGTATCCACCATTGGTCATTGCATGTGTGTTCTTTCCACAAACCATACATGGATCAACCACTAGAGCCATTGCATGTGTGTTCTTATACTAAAACCAACACTAGAGTCATTGCATGTGTGTTCTTTTCACAAACCACACATGGATCAACCACTAGAGTCATTGCATGTGTTTTATTTCCACAAACCACACATGGATCAACCAATGGTCATTGCATGTGTGTTCTTTTCCACGAACCACACATGGATCCACCAGTGGTCATTGCATGTGTGTTCATTCCACAAACCACATATGGATCAACCAGAGTCATTGCATGTGTGTTCTTTCCACAAACCACATATGGATCAACCACTAGAGTCATTACATGTTTTTTCTTATACTAAAACCACAAACCAACACTAGAGTCATTGCATGTGTTTTCTTTTCCACAAACCACACATGGATCCACTAGACTCATTGCATGTGTGTTCTTTTCCACAAACAACTTATGGATCAACCAGTGGTCATTGCATGTGTGTTCTTTTCACAAACCACATGTGAACCCACTAGAGTCATTGCATGTGTGTTCTTATACACAAACTAGCACTAGAGTCATTGCATTTGTGTTCTATCCACAAACCACACATGGATCCACCACTGCCATTGCAGGTGTGTTCTTTGCACAAACCACACATGGATCAACCACTAGAGTTATTGCATGTGTGTTCTTTCCACAAACCACATATGGATCAACCAGTGGTCATTGCATGTGTGTTCTTTTCCATAAACCACTTATGGATCCATTACAGTCATTGCATGTGTGTTATTTCCACAAACCACACATGGATCAACCACTAGAGTCATTGCATATGTGTTATTTCCACAAACGACACATGGATCAACCACTAGAGTCATTGCATGTGTGTTCTTTCCACAAACCACACATGGATTAACCACTAGAGTCATTGCATATTTGTTCTTATACTAAAACCACAAACCAGTACTAGAGTCATTGCATGTGTGTTCTTTTCCACAAACCACACATGGATCCACTAGACTCATTGCATGTGTGTTCTTTTCCACAAACAACTTATGGATCAACCAGTGGTCATTGCATGTGTGTTCTTTTCACAAACCACATGTGGACCCACTAGAGTCATTGCATGTGTGTTCTTACACACAAACTAGCACTAGAGTCATTGCATGTGTGTTCTATCCACAAACCACAGATGGATCCACCACTGTCATTGCATGTGTGTTCTTTCCACAAACCACACATGGATCAACCACTAGAGTCATTGCATGTGTGTTATAATCACAAACCACATATGGATCAATCAGTGGTCATTTCATGTGTGTTCTTTTCCATAAACCACTTATGGATCCATTAGAGTCATTGCATGTGTGTTATTTCCACAAACCACACATGGATCAACCACTAGAGTCATTGCATGTGTGTGTTGTTTTCCACAAACCACACATGGATCCACCACTAGAGTCATTGCATGTGTGTTCTTATACTAAAACCAACACTAGAGTCATTGCATGTGTGTTCTTTCCACAAACCACACATGGATCAACCAGTGGTCATTGCATGTGTGTTCTTTTCCACAAACCACACATGGATCCACCAGTGGTCATTCCATGTGTGTTCTTTCCACAAACCACATATGGATCAACCAGAGTCATTGCATGCGTGTTGTTTCCACAAACCACAGATGGATCAACCACTAGAGTCATTGCATGTTTGTTCTTATACCAAAACCATAAACCAGCACTAGAGTCATTGCATGCGAGTTCTTTTCCACAAACCACACATGGATCCACTAGACTCATTGCATGTTTGTTCTTTTCCACAAACAACTTATGGATCAACCAGTGGTCATTGCGTGTGTGTTCTTTTCACAAACCACATGTGGACCCACTAGAGTCATTGCATGTGTGTTCTTATACTAAAACTAGCACTAGAGTCATTGCATGTGTGTTCTATCCACAAACCACACATGGATCCACCACTGTCATTGCATGTGGTTTTTTCCAAAAACCACACATGGATCAACCACTAGAGTCATTGCATGTGTGTTCTTTCCACAAACGACACATGGATCAACCACTAGAGTCATTGTATGTCTGTTATTTCCCACAAACCACACATGGATCAACCACTAGAGTCATTGCATGTGTGTTCTTATGCTAAAACCAACATTAGAGTCATTGCATGTGTGTTCTTTCCACAAACCACACATGGATCAACCACTAGAGTCATTGCATGTTTGTTATTTCCACAAACCACACATGGATCAACGACTAGAGTCATTGCATGTGTGTTCTTATACTAAAACCAACACTAGAGTCATTGCATGTGTGTTTTTTCCACAAACAACACATGGATCAACCAGTGGTCATTGCATGTGTGTTCTTTTCACAAACCACACATGGATCCACCAGTGGTCATTGCATGTGTGTGCTTTCCACAAACCACATATGGATCAACCAGAGTCATTGCATGTGTGTTCTTTCCACAAACCACACATGGATAACCAATAGAGTAATTGCATGTTTGTTCTTATACTAAAACCATAAACCAGCACTAGAGTCATTGCATGTTTGTTCTTTTCCACAAACCACATATGGATCCACTAGACTCATTGCATGTGTGTTCTTTTCCACAAACAACTTATGGATCAACCAGTGGTCATTCCATGGGTGTTCTTTTCACAAACTACATGTGGACCCACTAGAGTCATTGCATGTGTGTTCTTATACTAAAACTAGCACTAGAGTCATTGCATGTATGTTCTTTTCCATAAACCACTTATGGATCCATTACAGTCATTGCATGTGTGTTATTTCCACAAACCACACATGGATAAACCACTAGAGTCATTGCATGTGTGTTATTTCCACAAACCACACATGGATCAACCACTAGAGTCATTGCATGTGTGTGTTCTTTTCCACAAACCACACATGGATCCACCACTAGAGTCATTGCATGTGTGTTCCTATACTAAAACCAACACTAGAGTCATTGCATGTGTGTTCTTTCCACAAACCACACATGGATCAACCAGTGGTTATTGCATGTGTGTTCTTTTCCACAAACCACACATGGATCCACCAGTGGTCATTGCATGTGTGTTCTTTCCACAAACCACATATGGATCAACTAGAGTCATTGCATGTGTGTTCTTTCCACAAACCACACATGGATCAAACACTAGAGTCATTGCATGTTTGTTCTTATACTAAAACCACAAACCAGCACTAGAGTCATTGCATGTGTGTTCTTTTCCACAAACCACAGATGGATCCACTAGACTCATTGCATGTGTGTTCTTTTCCACAAAGAACTTATGGATCAACTAGTGGTCATTGTATGTGTGTTCTTTTCACAAACCACACGTGGACCCACTAGAGTCATTGCATGTGTGTTCTTATACTAAAACTAGCACTAGAGTCATTGCATGTGTGATCCATCCACAAACCATACATGGATCCACCACTGTCATTGCATGTCTGTTCTTTCCACAAACCACACATGGCACTAGAGTCATTGCATGCGTGTTCTTATCACAAACCACATATGGATCAACAAGTGGTCATTGCAGGTGTGTTCTTTTCCATAAACCACTTATGGATCCATTACAGTCATTGCATGTGTGTTATTTCCACAAACCACACATGGATCAACCACTAGAGTCATTGCATGTGTGTGGTGTTTTCCACAAACCACACATGGATCCACCACTAGAGTCATTGCATGTGTGTTCTTATACTAAAACCAACACTAGAGTCATTGCATGTGTGTTCTTTCCACAAACCACACATGGATCAACCAGTGGTCATTGCATGTGTGTTCTTTTCCACAAACCACACATGGATCCACCAGTGGTCATTCCATGTGTGTTCTTTCCACAAACCACATATGGATCAACCAGAGTCATTGCATGTGTGTCCTTTCCACAAACCACACATGGATCAACCACTAGAGTCATTGCATGTTTGTTCTTATAAAAAAAACCACAAACCAGCACTAGAGTCATTGCATGTGTGTTCTTTTCCACAAACCACACATGGATCCACTAGACTCATTGCATGTGTGTTCTTTTCCACAAACAACTTATGGATCAACCAGTGGTCATTGCATGTGTGTTCTTTTCACAAACCACATGTGGACCCACTAGAGTCATTGCATGTGTGTTCTTATACTAAAACTAGCACTAGAGTCATTGCATGTGTGTTCTATCCACAAACCACACGTGGATCCACCACTGTCATTGCATGTGTGTTTTTTCCACAAACCACACATGGATCAACCACTAGAGTCATTGCATGTGTGTTCTTTCCACAAACGACACATGGATCAACCACTAGAGTCATTGCATGTGTGTTATTTCCACAAACCACACATGGATCAAGCACTAGAGTCATTGCATGTGTGTTCTTATACTAAAACAAACATTAGAGTCATTGCATGTGTGTTCTTTCCACAAACCACACATGGATCAACCACTAGAGTCATTGCATGTTTGTTATTTCCACAAACCACACATGGATCAACCACTAGAGTCACTGCATGTGTGTTCTTATACTAAAACCAACACTAGAGTCATTGCATGTGTGTTTTTTCCACAAATAACACATGGATCAACCAGTGGTCATTGCATGTGTGTTCTTTTCACAAACCACACATGGATCCACCAGTGGTCATTGCATGTGTGTTCTTTCCACAAACCACATATGGATCAACCAGAGTCATTGCATGTGTGTTCTTTCCACAAACCACATATGGATCAACCACTAGAGTAATTGCATGTTTGTTCTTATACTAAAACCACAAACCAGCACTAGAGTCATTGCATGTTTGTTCTTTTCCACAAACCACATATGGATCCACTAGACTAATTGCATGTGTGTTATTTTCCACAAACAACTTATGGATCAACCAGTGGTCATTGCATGGGTGTTCTTTTCACAAACTACATGTGGACCCACTAGAGTCATTGCATGTGTGTTCTTTTCCACAAACAACTTATGGATCAACCAGTGGTCATTGTATGTGTGTTCTTTTCACAAACCATGAGTGGACCCACTAGAGTCATTGCATGTGTGTTCTTATACTAAAACTAGCACTAGTGTCATTGCATGTGTGTTCCATCCACAAACCATACATGGATCCACCACTGTCATTGCATGTGTGTTCTTTCCACAAACCACACATGGATCAACCACTAGAGTCATTGCATCTGTGTTCTTATCACAAACCACAAATAGATCAACAAGTGGTCATTGCAGGTGTGTTCTTTTCCATAAACCACTTATGGATCCATTACAGTCATTGCATGTGTGTTATTTCCACAAACCACACATGGATCAACCACTAGAGTAATTGCATGTGTGTTATTTCATCCACACATGGATCAACCACTAGAGTCATTGCGTGTGTGTTATTTCCACAAACCACACATGGATCAACCACTAGAGTCATTGCATGTGTGTTCTCATACTGAATCAACACTAGAGTCATTGCATGTGTGT
This sequence comes from Avena sativa, assembly GCA_916181665.1. NCBI lineage: Eukaryota > Viridiplantae > Streptophyta > Magnoliopsida > Poales > Poaceae > Avena > Avena sativa. The sequence goes on along the minus strand of OV702287.1, from coordinate 63,255,976 downwards.
TCTTTCCACAAACCACACATGGATCAACGAATGGTCATGGCATGTGTTTTTTTCCACAAACCACGCATGTATCCACCATTGGTCATTGCATGTGTGTTCTTTCCACAAACCACACATGGATCAACCACTAGAGTCATTGCATGTGTGTTCTTATACTAAAACCAACACTAGAGTCATTGCATGTGTGTTCTTTTCACAAACCACACATGGATCAACCACTAGAGTCATTGCATGTGTTTTATTTCCACAAACCACACATGGATCAACCAATGGTCATTGCATGTGTGTTCTTTTCCACGAACCACACATGGATCCACCAGTGGTCATTGCATGTGTGTTCATTCCACAAACCACATATGGATCAACCAGAGTCATTGCATGTGTGTTCTTTCCACAAACCACATATGGATCAACCACTAGAGTCATTACATGTTTTTTCTTATACTAAAACCACAAACCAACACTAGAGTCATTGCATGTGTTTTCTTTTCCACAAACCACACATGGATCCACTAGACTCATTGCATGTGTGTTCTTTTCCACAAACAACTTATGGATCAACCAGTGGTCATTGCATGTGTGTTCTTTTCACAAACCACATGTGAACCCACTAGAGTCATGGCATGTGTGTTCTTATACACAAACTAGCACTAGAGTCATTGCATTTGTGGTCTATCCACAAACCACACATGGATCCACCACTGTCATTACAGGTGTGTTCTTTGCACAAACCACACATGGATCAACCACTAGAGTTATTGCATGTGTGTTCTTTCCAAAAACCACATATGGATCAACCAGTGGTCACTGCATGTGTGTTCTTTTCCATAAACCACTTATGGATCTATTACAGTCATTGCATGTGTGTTAGTTCCACAAACCACACATGGATCAACCACTAGAGTCATTGCATATGTGTTATTTCCACAAACCACACATGGATCAACCACTAGAGTCATTGCATGTGTGTTCTTTCCACAAACCACACATGGATTAACCACTAGAGTCATTGCATATTTGTTCTTATACTAAAACCACAAACTAGTACTAGAGTCATTGCATGTGTGTTCTTTTCCACAAACCACACATGGATCCACTAGACTCATTGCATGTGTGTTCTTTTCCACAAACAACTTATGGATCAACCAGTGGTCATTGCATGTGTGTTCTTTTCACAAACCACATGTGGACCCACTAGAGTCATTGCATGTGTGTTCTTACACACAAACTAGCACTAGAGTCATTGCATGTGTGTTCTATCCACAAACCACAGATGGATCGACCACTGTCATTGCATGTGTGTTCTTTCCACAAACCACACATGGATCAACCACTAGAGTCATTGCATGTGTGTTCTAATCACAAACCACATATGGATCAATCAGTGGTCATTTCATGTGTGTTCTTTTCCATAAACCACTTATGGATCCATTAGAGTCATTGCATGTGTGTTATTTCCACAAACCACACATGGATCAACCACTAGAGTCATTGCATGTGTGTGTTGTTTTCCACAAACCACACACGGATCCACCACTAGAGTCATTGCATGTGTGTTCTTATACTAAAACCAACACTAGAGTCATTGCATGTCTGTTCTTTCCACAAACCACACATGGATCAACCAGTGGTCATTGCATGTGTGTTCTTTTCCACAAACCACACATGGATCCACCAGTGGTCATTCCATGTGTGTTCTTTCCACAAACCACATATGGATCAACCAGAGTCATTGCATGTGTGTTCTTTCCACAGACCACACATGGATCAACCACTAGAGTCATTGCATGTTTGTTCTTATACCAAAACCACAAACCAGCACTAGAGTCATTGCATGTGTGTTCTTTTCCACAAACCACACATGGATCCACTAGACTCATTGCATGTGTGTTCTTTTCCACAAACAACTTATGGATCAACCAGTGGTCATTGCATGTGTGTTCTTTTCACAAACCACATGTGGACCCACTAGAGTCATTGCATGTGTGTTCTTATACTAAAACTAGCACTAGAGTCATTGCATGTGTGTTCTATCCACAAACCACACGTGGATCCACCACTGTCATTGCATGTGTGTTTTTTCCACAAACCACACATGGATCAACCACTAGAGTCATTGCATGTGTGTTCTTTCCACAAACGACACATGGATCAACCACTAGAGTCATTGCATGTGTGTTATTTCCACAAACCACACATGGATCAAGCACTAGAGTCATTGCATGTGTGTTCTTATACTAAAACAAACATTAGAGTCATTGCATGTGTGTTCTTTCCACAAACCACACATGGATCAACCACTAGAGTCATTGCATGTTTGTTATTTCCACAAACCACACATGGATCAACCACTAGAGTCACTGCATGTGTGTTCTTATACTAAAACCAACACTAGAGTCATTGCATGTGTGTTTTTTTCCACAAACAACACATGGATCAACCAGTGGTCATTGCATGTGTGTTCTTTTCACAAACCACACATCGATCCACCAGTGGTCATTACATGTGTGTTCTTTCCACAAACCACATATGGATCAACCAGAGTCATTGCATGTGTGTTCTTTCCACAAACCACACATGGATAACCAATAGAGTAATTGCATGTTTGTTCTTATACTAAAACCACAAACCAGCACTAGAGTCATTGCATGTTTGTTCTTTTCCACAAACCACATATGGATCCACTAGACTCATTGCATGTGTGTTCTTTTCCACAAACAACTTATGGATCAACCAGTGGTCATTGCATGGGTGTTCTTTTCACAAACTACATGTGGACCCACTAGAGTCATTGCATGTGTGTTCTTATAATAAAACTAGCACTAGAGTCATTGCATGTGTGTTCTTTTCCATAAACCACTTATGGATCCATTACAGTCATTGCATGTGTGTTATTTCCACAAACCACACATGGATAAACCACTAGAGTCATTGGATGTGTGTTATTTCCACAAACCACACATGGATCAACCACTAGAGTCATTGCATGTGTGTCTTCTTTTCCACAAACCACACATGGATCCACCACTAGAGTCATTGCATGTGTGTTCCTATACTAAAACCAACACTAGAGTCATTGCATGTGTGTTCTTTCCACAAACCACACATGGATCAACCAGTGGTTATTGCATGTGTGTTCTTTTCCACAAACCACACATGGATCCACCAGTGGTCATTGCATGTGTGTTCTTTCCACAAACCACATATGGATCAACCAGAGTCATTGCATGTGTGTTCTTTCCACAAACCACACATGGATCAACCACTAGAGTCATTGCATGTTTGTTCTTATACTAAAACCACAAACCAGCACTAGAGTCATTGCATGTGTGTTCTTTTCCACAAACCACACATGGATCCACTAGACTCATTGCATGTGTGTTCTTTTCCACAAACAACTTATGGATCAACCAGTGGTCATTGCATGTGTGTTCTTTTCACAAACCACATGTGGACCCACTAGAGTCATTGCATGTGTGTTCTTACACACAAACTAGCACTAGAGTCATTGCATGTGTGTTCTATCCACAAACCACAGATGGATCCACCACTGTCATTGCATGTGTGTTCTTTCCACAAACCACACATGGATCAACCACTAGAGTCATTGCATGTGTGTTCTAATCACAAACCACATATGGATCAATCAGTGGTCATTTCATGTGTGTTCTTTTCCATAAACCACTTATGGATCCATTAGAGTCATTGCATGTGTGTTATTTCCACAAACCACACATGGATCAACCACTAGAGTCATTGCATGTGTGTGTTGTTTTCCACAAACCACACACGGATCCACCACTAGAGTCATTGCATGTGTGTTCTTATACTAAAACCAACACTAGAGTCATTGCATGTCTGTTCTTTCCACAAACCACACATGGATCAACCAGTGGTCATTGCATGTGTGTTCTTTTCCACAAACCACACATGGATCCACCAGTGGTCATTCCATGTGTGTTCTTTCCACAAACCACATATGGATCAACCAGAGTCATTGCATGTGTGTTCTTTCCACAGACCACACATGGATCAACCACTAGAGTCATTGCATGTTTGTTCTTATACCAAAACCACAAACCAGCACTAGAGTCATTGCATGTGTGTTCTTTTCCACAAACCACACATGGATCCACTAGACTCATTGCATGTGTGTTCTTTTCCACAAACAACTTATGGATCAACCAGTGGTCATTGCATGTGTGTTCTTTTCACAAACCACATGTGGACCCACTAGAGTCATTGCATGTGTGTTCTTATACTAAAACTAGCACTAGAGTCATTGCATGTGTGTTCTATCCACAAACCACACGTGGATCCACCACTGTCATTGCATGTGTGTTTTTCCACAAACCACACATGGATCAACCACTAGAGTCATTGCATGTGTGTTCTTTCCACAAACGACACATGGATCAACCACTAGAGTCATTGCATGTGTGTTATTTCCACAAACCACACATGGATCAAGCACTAGAGTCATTGCATGTGTGTTCTTATACTAAAACAAACATTAGAGTCATTGCATGTGTGTTCTTTCCACAAACCACACATGGATCAACCACTAGAGTCATTGCATGTTTGTTATTTCCACAAACCACACATGGATCAACCACTAGAGTCACTGCATGTGTGTTCTTATACTAAAACCAACACTAGAGTCATTGCATGTGTGTTTTTTCCACAAACAACACATGGATCAACCAGTGGTCATTGCATGTGTGTTCTTTTCACAAACCACACATCGATCCACCAGTGGTCGTTACATGTGTGTTCTTTCCACAAACCACATATGGATCAACCAGAGTCATTGCATGTGTGTTCTTTCCACAAACCACACATGGATAACCAATAGAGTAATTGCATGTTTGTTCTTGTACTAAAACCACAAACCAGCACTAGAGTCATTGCATGTTTGTTCTTTTCCACAAACCACATATGGATCCACTAGACTCATTGCATGTGTGTTCTTTTCCACAAACAACTTATGGATCAACCAGTGGTCATTGCATGGGTGTTCTTTTCACAAACTACATGTGGACCCACTAGAGTCATTGCATGTGTGTTCTTATAATAAAACTAGCACTAGAGTCATTGCATGTGTGTTCTTTTCCATAAACCACTTATGGATCCATTACAGTCATTGCATGTGTGTTATTTCCACAAACCACACATGGATAAACCACTAGAGTCATTGGATGTGTGTTATTTCCACAAACCACACATGGATCAACCACTAGAGTCATTGCATGTGTGTCTTCTTTTCCACAAACCACACATGGATCCACCACTAGAGTCATTGCATGTGTGTTCCTATACTAAAACCAACACTAGAGTCATTGCATGTGTGTTCTTTCCACAAACCACACATGGATCAACCAGTGGTTATTGCATGTGTGTTCTTTTCCACAAACCACACATGGATCCACCAGTGGTCATTGCATGTGTGTTCTTTCCACAAACCACATATGGATCAACCAGAGTCATTGCATGTGTGTTCTTTCCACAAACCACACATGGATCAACCACTAGAGTCATTGCATGTTTGTTCTTATACTAAAACCACAAACCAGCACTAGAGTCATTGCATGTGTGTTCGTTTCCACAAACCACACATGGATCCACTAGACTCATTGCATGTGTGTTCTTTTCCACAAACAACTTATGGATCAACCAGTGGTCATTGCATGTGTGTTCTTTTCACAAACCACATGTGGACCCACTAGAGTCATTGCATGTGTGTTCTTACACACAAACTAGCACTAGAGTCATTGCATGTGTGTTCTATCCACAAACCACAGATGGATCCACCACTGTCATTGCATGTGTGTTCTTTCCACAAACCACACATGGATCAACCACTAGAGTCATTGCATGTGTGTTCTAATCACAAACCACATATGGATCAATCAGTGGTCATTTCATGTGTGTTCTTTTCCATAAACCACTTATGGATCCATTAGAGTCATTGCATGTGTGTTATTTCCACAAACCACACATGGATCAACCACTAGAGTCATTGCATGTGTGTGTTGTTTTCCACAAACCACACACGGATCCACCACTAGAGTCATTGCATGTGTGTTCTTATACTAAAACCAACACTAGAGTCATTGCATGTCTGTTCTTTCCACAAACCACACATGGATCAACCAGTGGTCATTGCATGTGTGTTCTTTTCCACAAACCACACATGGATCCACCAGTGGTCATTCCATGTGTGTTCTTTCCACAAACCACATATGGATCAACCAGAGTCATTGCATGTGTGTTCTTTCCACAGACCACACATGGATCAACCACTAGAGTCATTGCATGTTTGTTCTTATACCAAAACCACAAACCAGCACTAGAGTCATTGCATGTGTGTTCTTTTCCACAAACCACACATGGATCCACTAGACTCATTGCATGTGTGTTCTTTTCCACAAACAACTTATGGATCAACCAGTGGTCATTGCATGTGTGTTCTTTTCACAAACCACATGTGGACCCACTAGAGTCATTGCATGTGTGTTCTTATACTAAAACTAGCACTAGAGTCATTGCATGTGTGTTCTATCCACAAACCACACGTGGATCCACCACTGTCATTGCATGTGTGTTTTTCCACAAACCACACATGGATCAACCACTAGAGTCATTGCATGTGTGTTCTTTCCACAAACGACACATGGATCAACCACTAGAGTCATTGCATGTGTGTTATTTCCACAAACCACACATGGATCAAGCACTAGAGTCATTGCATGTGTGTTCTTATACTAAAAAAAACATTAGAGTCATTGCATGTGTGTTCTTTCCACAAACCAAACATGGATCAACCACTAGAGTCATTGCATGTTTGTTATTTCCACAAACCACACATGGATCAACCACTAGAGTCACTGCATGTGTGTTCTTATACTAAAACCAACACTAGAGTCATTGCATGTGTGTTTTTTCCACAAACAACACATGGATCAACCAGTGGTCATTGCATGTGTGTTCTTTTCACAAACCACACATCGATCCACCAGTGGTCGTTACATGTGTGTTCTTTCCACAAACCACATATGGATCAACCAGAGTCATTGCATGTGTGTTCTTTCCACAAACCACACATGGATAACCAATAGAGTAATTGCATGTTTGTTCTTGTACTAAAACCACAAACCAGCACTAGAGTCATTGCATGTTTGTTCTTTTCCACAAACCACATATGGATCCACTAGACTCATTGCATGTGTGTTCTTTTCCACAAACAACTTATGGATCAACCAGTGGTCATTGCATGGGTGTTCTTTTCACAAACTACATGTGGACCCACTAGAGTCATTGCATGTGTGTTCTTATAATAAAACTAGCACTAGAGTCATTGCATGTGTGTTCTTTTCCATACACCACTTATGGATCCATTACAGTCATTGCATGTGTGTTATTTCCACAAACCACACATGGATAAACCACTAGAGTCATTGGATGTGTGTTATTTCCACAAACCACACATGGATCAACCACTAGAGTCATTGCATGTGTGTCTTCTTTTCCACAAACCACACATGGATCCACCACTAGAGTCATTGCATGTGTGTTCCTATACTAAAACCAACACTAGAGTCATTGCATGTGTGTTCTTTCCACAAACCACACATGGATCAACCAGTGGTTATTGGATGTGTGTTCTTTTCCACAAACCACACATGGATCCACCAGTGGTCATTGCATGTGTGTTCTTTCCACAAACCACATATGGATCAACCAGAGTCATTGCATGTGTGTTCTTTCCACAAACCACACATGGATCAACCACTAGAGTCATTGCATGTTTGTTCTTATACTAAAACCACAAACCAGCACTAGAGTCATTGCATGTGTGTTCTTTTCCACAAACCACACATGGATCCACTAGACTCATTGCATGTGTGTTCTTTTCCACAAAGAACTTATGGATCAACCAGTGGTCATTGTATGTGTATTCTTTTCACAAACCACACGTGGACCCACTAGAGTCATTGCATGTGTGTTCTTATACTAAAACTAGCACTAGAGTCATTGCATGTGTGATCCATCCATAAACCATACATGGATCCACCATTGTCATTGCATGTCTGTTCTTTCCACAAACCACACATGGCACTAGAGTCATTGCATGTGTGTTCTTATCACAAACCACATATGGATCAACAAGTGGTCATTGCAGGTGTGTTCTTTTCCATAAACCACTTATGGATCCATTACAGTCATTGCATGTGTGTTATTTCCACAAACCACACATGGATCAACCACTAGAGTCATTGCATGTGTGTGTTGTTTTCCACAAACCACACATGGATCCACCACTAGAGTCATTGCATGTGTGTTCTTATACTAAAACCAACACTAGAGTCATTGCATGTGTGTTCTTTCCACAAACCACACATGGATCAACCAGTGGTCGTTGCATGTGTGTTCTTTTCCACAAACCACACATGGATCCACCAGTGATTATTCCATGTGTGTTCTTTCCACAAACCACATATGGATCAACCAGAGTCATTGCATGTGTGTTCTTTCCACAAACCACACATGGATCAACCACTAGAGTCATTGCATGTTTGTTCTTATACAAAAACCACAAACCAGCACTAGAGTCATTGCATGTGTGTTCTTTTCCACAAACCACACATGGATCCACTAGGCTCATTGCATGTGTGTTCTTTTCCACAAACAACTTATGGATCAACTAGTGGTCATTGCATGTGTGTTCTTTTCACAAACCACATGTGGACCCACTAGAGTCATTGCAAGTGTGTTCTTATACTAAAACTAGCACTAGAGTCATTGCATGTGTGTTCTATCCACAAACCACACGTGGATCCACCACTGTCATTGCATGTGTGTTTTTTCCACAAACCACACATGGATCAACCACTAGAGTCATTGCATGTGTGTTCTTTCCACAAACGACACATGGATCAACCACTAGAGTCATTGCATGTGTGTTATTTCCACAAACCACACATGGATCAACCACTTGAGTCATTGCATGTGTGTTCTTATACTAAAACCAACACTAGAGTCATTGCATGTGTGTTTTTTCCACAAACAACACATGGATCAACCAGTGGTCATTGCATGTGTGTTCTTTTCACAAACCACACATCGATCCACCAGTGGTCATTACATGTGTGTTCTTTCCACAAACCACATATGGATCAACCAGAGTCATTGCATGTATGTTCTTTCCACAAACCACACATGGATAACCAATAGAGTAATTGCATGTTTGTTCTTATACTAAAACCACAAACCAGCACTAGAGTCATTGCATGTTTGTTCTTTTCCACAAACCACATATGGATCCACTAGACTCATTGCATGTGTGTTCTTTTCCACAAACCACTTATGGATCAACCAGTGGTCATTGCATGGGTGTTCTTTTCACAAACTACATGTGGACCCACTAGAGTCATTGCATGTGTGTTCTTATAATAAAACTAGCACTAGAGTCATTGCATGTGTGTTCTTTTCCATAAACCACTTATGGATCCATTACAGTCATTGCATGTGTGTTATTTCCACAAACCACACATGGATAAACCACTAGAGTCATTGGATGTGTGTTATTTCCACAAACCACACATGGATCAACCACTAGAGTCATTGCATGTGTGTCTTCTTTTCCACAAACCACACATGGATCCACCACTAGAGTCATTGCATGTGTATTCCTATACTAAAACCAACACTAGAGTCATTGCATGTGTGTTCTTTCCACAAACCACACATGGATCAACCAGTGGTTATTGCATGTGTGTTCTTTTCCACAAACCACACATGGATCCACCAGTGGTCATTGCATGTGTGTTCTTTCCACAAAACACATATGGATCAACCAGAGTCATTGCATGTGTGTTCTTTCCACAAACCACACATGGATCAACCACTAGAGTCATTGCATGTTTGTTCTTATACTAAAACCACAAACCAGCACTAGAGTCATTGCATGTGTGTTCTTTTCCACAAACCACACATGGATCCACTAGACTCATTGCATGTGTGTTCTTTTCCACAAAGAACTTATGGATCAACCAGTGGTCATTGTATGTGTGTTCTTTTCACAAACCACACGTGGACCCACTAGAGTCATTGCATGTGTGTTCTTATACTAAAACTAGCACTAGAGTCATTGCATGTGTGATCCATCCATAAACCATACATGGATCCACCACTGTCATTGCATGTCTGTTCTTTCCACAAACCACACATGGCACTAGAGTCATTGCATGTGTGTTCTAATCACAAACCACAGATGGATCAACAAGTGGTCATTGCAGGTGTGTTCTTTTCCATAAACCACTTATGGATCCATTACAGTCATTGCATGTGTGTTATTTCCACAAACCACACATGGATCAACCACTAGAGAAATTGCATGTGTGTGTTGTTTTCCACAAACCACACATGGATCCACCACTAGAGTCATTGCATGTGTGTTCTTATACTAAAACCAACACTAGAGTCATTGCATGTGTGTTCTTTCCACAAACCACACATGGATCAACCAGTGGTCATTGCATGTGTGTTCTTTTCCACAAACCACACATGGATCCACCAGTGGTTATTCCATGTGTGTTCTTTCCACAAACCACATATGGATCAACCAGAGTCATTGCATGTGTGTTCTTTCCACAAACCACACATGTATCAACCACTAGAGTCATTGCATGTTTGTTCTTATACAAAAACCACAAACCAGCACTAGAGTCATTGCATGTGTGTTCTTTTCCACAAACCACACATGGATCCACTAGACTCATTGCATGTGTGTTCTTTTCCACAAACAACTTATGGATCAACCAGTGGTCATTGCATGTGTGTTCTTTTCACAAACCACATGTGGACCCACTAGAGTCATTGCATGTGTGTTCTTATACTAAAACTAGCACTAGAGTCATTGCATGTGTGTTCTATCCACAAACCACACGTGGATCCACCACTGTCATTGCATGTGTGTTTTTTCCACAAACCACACATGGATCAACCACTAGAGTCATTGCATGTGTGTTCTTTCCACAAACGACACATGGATCAACCACTAGAGTCATTGCATGTGTGTTATTTCCACAAACCACACATGGATCAAGCACTAGAGTCATTGCATGTGTGTTCTTATACTAAAACCAACATTAGAGTCATTGCATGTGTGTTCTTTCCACAAACCACACATGGATCAACCACTAGAGTCATTGCATGTTTGTTATTTCCACAAACCACACATGGATCAACCACTAGAGTCATTGCATGTGTGTTCTTATACTAAAACCAACACTAGAGTCATTGCATGTGTGTTTTTTCCACAAACAACACATGGATCAACCAGTGGTCATTGCATGTGTGTTCTTTTCACAAACCACACATGGATCCACCAGTGGTCATTGCATGTGTGTTCTTTCCACAAATCACATATTGATCAACCAGAGTCATTGCATGTGTGTTCTTTCTACAAACCACACATGGATCAACCACTAGAGTAATTGCATGTTTGTTCTTATACTAAAACCACAAACCAGCACTAGAGTCATTGCATGTTTGTTCTTTTCCACAAACCACATATGGATCCACTAGACTAATTGCATGTGTGTTCTTTTCCACAAACAACTTATGGATCAACCAGTGGTCATTGCATGGGTGTTCTTTTCACAAACTACATGTGGACCCACTAGAGTCATTGCATGTGTGTTCTTATACTAAAACTAGCACTAGAGTCATTGCATGTGTGTTCTTTTCCATAAACCACTTATGGATCCATTACAGTCATTGCATGTGTGTTATTTCCACAAACCACACATGGATAAACCACTAGAGTCATTGCATGTGTTATATTTCCACAAACCACACATGGATCAACCACTAGAGTCATTGCATGTGTGTGTTGTTTTCCACAAACCACACATGGATCCACCACTAGAGTCATTGCATGTGTGTTCTTATACTAAAACCAACACTAGAGTCATTGCATGTGTGTTCTTTCCACAAACCACACATGGATCAACCAGTGGTTGTTGCATGTGTGTTCTTTTCCACAAACCACACATGGATCCACCAGTGATTATTCCATGTGTGTTCTTTCCACAAACCACATATGGATCAACCAGAGTCATTGCATGTGTGTTCTTTCCACAAACCACACATGGATCAACCACTAGAGTCATTGCATGTTTGTTCTTATACAAAAACCACAAACCAGCACTAGAGTCATTGCATGTGTGTTCTTTTCCACAAACCACACATGGATCCACTAGGCTCATTGCATGTGTGTTCTTTTCCACAAACAACTTATGGATCAACCAGTGGTCATTGCATGTGTGTTCTTTTCACAAAACACATGTGGACCCACTAGAGTCATTGCAAGTGTGTTCTTATACTAAAACTAGCACTAGAGTCATTGCATGTGTGTTCTATCCACAAACCACACGTGGATCCACCACTGTCATTGCATGTGTGTTTTTTCCACAAACCACACATGGATCAACCACTAGAGTCATTGCATGTGTGTTCTTTCCACAAACGACACATGGATCAACCACTAGAGTCATTGCATGTGTGTTATTTCCACAAACCACACATGGATCAACCACTTGAGTCATTGCATGTGTGTTCTTATACTAAAACCAACACTAGAGTCATTGCATGTGTGTTTTTTCCACAAACAACACATGGATCAACCAGTTGTCATTGCATGTGTGTTCTTTTCACAAACCACACATCGATCCACCAGTGGTCATTACATGTGTGTTCTTTCCACAAACCACATATGGATCAACCAGAGTCATTGCATGTATGTTCTTTCCACAAACCACACATGGATAACCAATAGAGTAATTGCATGTTTGTTCTTATACTAAAACCACAAACCAGCACTAGAGTCATTGCATGTTTGTTCTTTTCCACAAACCACATATGGATCCACTAGACTCATTGCATGTGTGTTCTTTTCCACAAACCACTTATGGATCAACCAGTGGTCATTGCATGGGTGTTCTTTTCACAAACTACATGTGGACCCACTAGAGTCATTGCATGTGTGTTCTTATAATAAAACTAGCACTAGAGTCATTGCATGTGTGTTCTTTTCCATAAACCACTTATGGATCCATTACAGTCATTGCATGTGTGTTATTTCCACAAACCACACATGGATAAACCACTAGAGTCATTGGATGTGTGTTATTTCCACAAACCACACATGGATCAACCACTAGAGTCATTGCATGTGTGTCTTCTTTTCCACAAACCACACATGGATCCACCACTAGAGTCATTGCATGTGTGTTCCTATACTAAAACCAACACTAGAGTCATTGCATGTGTGTTCTTTCCACAAACCACACATGGATCAACCAGTGGTTATTGCATGTGTGTTCTTTTCCACAAACCACACATGGATCCACCAGTGGTCATTGCATGTGTGTTCTTTCCACAAAACACATATGGATCAACCAGAGTCATTGCATGTGTGTTCTTTCCACAAACCACACATGGATCAACCACTAGAGTCATTGCATGTTTGTTCTTATACTAAAACCACAAACCAGCACTAGAGTCATTGCATGTGTGTTCTTTTCCACAAACCACACATGGATCCACTAGACTCATTGCATGTGTGTTCTTTTCCACAAAGAACTTATGGATCAACCAGTGGTCATTGTATGTGTGTTCTTTTCACAAACCACACGTGGACCCACTAGAGTCATTGCATGTGTGTTCTTATACTAAAACTAGCACTAGAGTCATTGCATGTGTGATCCATCCATAAACCATACATGGATCCACCACTGTCATTGCATGTCTGTTCTTTCCACAAACCACACATGGCACTAGAGTCATTGCATGTGTGTTCTTATCACAAACCACAGATGGATCAACAAGTGGTCATTGCAGGTGTGTTCTTTTCCATAAACCACTTATGGATCCATTACAGTCATTGCATGTGTGTTATTTCCACAAACCACACATGGATCAACCACTAGAGAAATTGCATGTGTGTGTTGTTTTCCACAAACCACACATGGATCCACCACTAGAGTCATTGCATGTGTGTTCTTATACTAAAACCAACACTAGAGTCATTGCATGTGTGTTCTTTCCACAAACCACACATGGATCAACCAGTGGTCATTGCATGTGTGTTCTTTTCCACAAACCACACATGGATCCACCAGTGGTTATTCCATGTGTGTTCTTTCCACAAACCACATATGGATCAACCAGAGTCATTGCATGTGTGTTCTTTCCACAAACCACACATGTATCAACCACTAGAGTCATTGCATGTTTGTTCTTATACAAAAACCACAAACCAGCACTAGAGTCATTGCATGTGTGTTCTTTTCCACAAACCACACATGGATCCACTAGACTCATTGCATGTGTGTTCTTTTCCACAAACAACTTATGGATCAACCAGTGGTCATTGCATGTGTGTTCTTTTCACAAACCACATGTGGACCCACTAGAGTCATTGCATGTGTGTTCTTATACTAAAACTAGCACTAGAGTCATTGCATGTGTGTTCTATCCACAAACCACACGTGGATCCACCACTGTCATTGCATGTGTGTTTTTTCCACAAACCACACATGGATCAACCACTAGAGTCATTGCATGTGTGTTCTTTCCACAAACGACACATGGATCAACCACTAGAGTCATTGCATGTGTGTTATTTCCAAACACCACACATGGATCAAGCACTAGAGTCATTGCATGTGTGTTCTTATACTAAAACCAACATTAGAGTCATTGCATGTGTGTTCTTTCCACAAACCACACATGGATCAACCACTAGAGTCATTGCATGTTTGTTATTTCCACAAACCACACATGGATCAACCACTAGAGTCATTGCATGTGTGTTCTTATACTAAAACCAACACTAGAGTCATTGCATGTGTGTTTTTTCCACAAACAACACATGGATCAACCAGTGGTCATTGCATGTGTGTTCTTTTCACAAACCACACATGGATCCACCAGTGGTCATTGCATGTGTGTTCTTTCCACAAATCACATATGGATCAACCAGAGTCATTGCATGTGTGTTCTTTCTACAAACCACACATGGATCAACCACTAGAGTAATTGCATGTTTGTTCTTATACTAAAACCACAAACCAGCACTAGAGTCATTGCATGTTTGTTCTTTTCCACAAACCACATATGGATCCACTAGACTAATTGCATGTGTGTTCTTTTCCACAAACAACTTATGGATCAACCAGTGGTCATTGCATGGGTGTTCTTTTCACAAACTACATGTGGACCCACTAGAGTCATTGCATGTGTGTTCTTATACTAAAACTAGCACTAGAGTCATTGCATGTGTGTTCTTTTCCATAAACCACTTATGGATCCATTACAGTCATTGCATGTGTGTTATTTCCACAAACCACACATGGATAAACCACTAGAGTCATTGCATGTGTGTTATTTCCACAAACCACACATGGATCAACCACTAGAGTCATTGCATGTGTGTGTTCTTTTCCACAAACCACACATGGATCAACCACTAGAGTCATTGCATGTGTGTTCCTATACTAAAACCAACACTAGAGTCATTGCATGTGTGTTCTTTCCACAAACCACACATGGATCAACCAGTGGTCATTGCATGTGTGTTCTTTTCCACAAACCACACATGGATCCACCAGTGGTCATTGCATGTGTGTTCTTTCCACAAACCACATATGGATCAACCAGAGTCATTGCATGTGTGTTCTTTCCACAAACCACACATGGATCAACCACTAGAGTCATTGCATGTTTGTTCTTATACTAAAACCACAAACCAGCACTAGAGTCATTGCATGTGTGTTCTTTTCCACAAACCGCACATGGATCCACTAGACTCATTGCATGTATGTTCTTTTCCACAAACAACTTATGGATCAACCAGTGGTCATTGTATGTGTGTTCTTTTCACAAACCACACGTGGACCCACTAGAGTCATTGCATGTGTGTTCTTATACTAAAACTAGCACTAGAGTCATCGCATGTGTGATCCATCCACAAACCATACATGGATCCACCACTGTCATTGCATGTTTGTTCTTTCCACAAACCACACATGTGTAGCATCCCAATTGTCTAACAATTGCAATGCTACTAGCCTAGTCTATATATATGGCTACTTCATATATATAATTGTTGCATCATCATTATATCATGCTCATGTCGTCATGCCACCTTGCATTTTAGCATCATATAAAACCCTTTTTGTGTTGGTTCTTCTCTCATATGCATTGTAAATTGTATTTGCCTCTTGATATTGTATTTGGTTCTTGATATACTGTTTAAATGCCCAAGTTGAGTTGGGGGCATATCTTTTATTAACTCCACCACCTTTCTTGTCATCACCCCATCATTCCACCATTCCACCATATCTAAGCATAGCAACTTATTTGGTTTTACCTCTAGCTCATGTGGGTTGGAATGGATCCAATTCTATCTCCACATGCTCTCATATATGCACCATATTGTTCCACATTATTGGTTTATGAGAGCCACATGACCACCTTTGCATGCCTTGTGAGTGGAACCTTTTCCTAGCTTCCATATGGGTTGTTTTGGGGTTATTATCATGTTGAGATATTTTTGGGCTTACTAAATACCTAGTGGCACATACACACTAGCAAGTCCCATTTCTATTCAAATATGGTCATCTCCATCTACTCCACATGGGGCATCCTTTTAATTCTTTTTGCTTGGCTTTTATTCCAATTTTGGGAATGCATAATAATAATGCCATGTTAATATTATTGTTCTCACAAGAATAAACATGGCATTAAATATTTTGCATGGGCCATGCAAGCACCACCACATTCTAGTCTTTGGTTTTTATTTGAATCTTGGAGTGGATCATCATCTCTCCATCTCTACCACTCTTTGGCTTGATCTAGTTGGTCTTGCTAAAATCCACCACCACACCTCTATCCCTATCTTCCACCCCTTTTTGTTAATCTTGCTTGAGTTTGCTAAACCCTACACCTCTTGCACCTCTCTTGCATGAGCTAGCTAGATGCATGCAAGTATATAAACCCTAAGCCCCCTCCCTCATCTCTCCTCTCTCTAACCTAGCTACCTACACATCTCTCACTCCCTCATCTAACCCTAGTACACCCTACCTCACATCCCCTCTCACCATGCCGAGCCTCCCTTGATGGCCCCACCTGGTTCCTCTCCCTGGTCCCACACCCATCTACCCCAACCCTAGCACCAGCCATAACCCGAGCCTTCCCCCCCTAGCCAACCCTAGCTCCTAACCGAGCTACACCCGAGCCTCCTCTCTCCCTACCCTATCTCTTCTCTACCTGCCAGCTAGCCCCACCCCGGACCTACCTATCCTCTCTCTGGCCACCTGCCCTACCCTGGACCAGCCCCAGGCCGAGCCTGCCCGACCACATGAGGAGGAGGAGGGAAAGGTGGCACCCGAGACCACCTTTTCCATCTACCCCGTGCCCACACGCTCCTCCCCTCTCCCTCTGCTATCTACCGACACCTCCCATCTCCTCGACCTCTCCCAGATCTCCCCAGAGCGCCTCCTCCTTCCCCTCCTTCCGCTCCGGCCACCAACAGCCGACGCTAGCCACCGCCGTCTACCTCTGTCCCTCGCCATTCCAGCCGGCGTGCTTGTCATGGAGGTGGCCTGGTAGACCGAGGAGGTCGCCCTGCATCGCCCAGTGACCGCCAGCGAGGAGGAGAAGGACCCCGTCTGCTGCAGCACCGCAACGCCGCCGAAAACCCTAGCTCCGCCCGGCGTATGCGTCCTCGCCTCTCCGTCGCCTCCTAGCCCGATCCGACCGCACCGAGCTCTCCGCGGTGAGCCTCTCTCCCTCCCCGACATGGTCCGCCTCGCTGTCGCCGCCTAGTGTCGCCGTTCATATCGTCGAACAGACTGCGCGCGCTGTCGGCCACCGCGTCTGCTCGCTCCCGCGTCGCGCAAAACCCTATCTAGGCCCCGTCCGCCCTCCTGACACCAACCCTAGCACTACCGCATCGGCTCGCACCCCAGCGCGCACCCCCCACGTCCAGGGATCGATCCCCCGCCTCACGCCGCGCACCGATCGGTCCTCTGCACGCGGAGAAGAACAACAGTGCGGGCGCTCTTTTTGCAGTTAGCCCCTTCGTTTGTTTTCGGCTCAACCCGCAGTACCATCGCGCCCCACCGTCAGTCTCGGCGCTCGTTTTGCAGTTAGACCCCCCTAGTTCTTCCAGCCTCAGCCCGCAATCCCCTGGATCCCCCACGTGTCGCGCCCCGGCTGGCTGCGCGCGCCGTGGACCCGCGAGGCTGCCGGCCCCATCTGTCACCCTCTGAGGCTAGGCCAGCCCGCGGTGTAAAAAGGTTTGCGCGCGCTGAGCTGCTGAGTCAGCGCTGGACCCACTGGTCACTGTCTGTGGCTAGGGCGAGCTGAGTAAGAAAAGGGCTTTCTGTTTCTGTTTTAAATTTAAACTTCTCAAATTTATTTTAAATTCAAATTCCAATCTGTTTTAAAATAACTTTTAATTCTCAAATTCAAATAATACAAATAATATATGTTTTGAAATCAGAAAAATATGAGGAATTCAAATATGCCCTCTAAAACATATTTTGAACACTTTAAATTTCAAGTTGATTAAAATTACAATAAAATGCCCTTTTCCTTAAATAATTAATAACTTTTGATTTATAACTCCAAATTTGACAAACGATATGTCTAAAATGATTAGCTCGACGAGACCTTTCTGTTTATGCATTCCTTGTTTTGAATTGCAGCATGCATCATATAAATATAAAGTTTACATCAACTTAACTAAGTATAAAATATGATCAAAACCCCATAAAATGTTTATTTCTTGTGTTCCACACCTCACCCATGCCATGCTACTTTATTGCCATGCAAATTGTGCATCATTCATCATGGCATGATTATTTGCTTGTCGCATTTTATTCATATGCTTGTGCACTTTATTTATGTTGGCCCTTGTTTGTTTGGTTCTTCTTCGAATAGACGTTGAGCAGGGGATATATCAAGAAACCCAGGAGCACTACCCAGATCCTTCTCTCGCTTCAACTGAGCTGCCAGGCAAGCACTACCACATGCCTGCATACATATAGTACTTATTGCCTCTATCTTATTCTTGCATCATTGAGTTGCAATTGCATTAAACTGAATCCCAAGTACTGCATAGCCTTTACTTTTAAACCCCACCGAAGCTTGTTCCTCCATCCCATGAGCCATTACTACAGGAGTTGTTTGAGCCATGCGGGTCGTAGAACAGCATGTGTAGGGTATGTGAGCGTCTGATGGATAACGAGGTACCTAAACAACTTAACCTGAGTAGTAATGGGATAACTAATGAAAGTGGCACCGGTGAGCAATATCTGCTATTTGGTTTTTCATGCTCACTTGTGTCCCGTAGGACCCCGAGTACTTGATTCCTGTTCCTTGAATATTCGCGCTATCCACATCCGGGAGGCTTATGAACCCCCCTGAGCCAGAGCTTGATTCATTCTTATTTCTTGGGGCCACAAAGTAGTTTGGGGATTTATTACTATTCTGTACTTATGCCATGCTTTACTGCTTTATTTAAGATTGTGCGAGGAATGCACCTGTACTGTTTAGGTAAGCGGAGTGTTTTCGCGGTATCGACAAGCCCAGTCACATTTTCGGGTTCCCAGTCGTTTACAGCCATTGACGCAAACCTTGAGTCCGTCTCGGAGCCGGCCAACTTCGTTGTGGGTAGCTTAATGGGGTGGCCCCCTGAAATATTTCTGAATCCTGTGATCGCTTTGTCGTGACTGCCTCGTTGGTTTTGATTTGGTTTTTCCGAGGTTGATCGAGTGTGTGTTGCTATTTGTGCACCCCTGCAGGGTAAAACTTTCTGAAAGCCGTGTCCGCGGTTATGGACTACTTGGAGCACAGTTTCTCGATCATAGACAAGTATAACTAAAGCACCGCTTTTAATTTGACTAAGTACCTGACTAGTAAATAGTACAACACTCATGGAATGGATAATAAAACTGCCAACGGATGGGGGGGTTGTTCGTCCGCTTCCTCGTCTATCTCTGGTTAGGCGGATGGTTAGCGAGGTTCTATAGAATTGTTAGGGTTTATCTTTTGCTGCAATTGCGTCACCCCAGGTTGTGTCCCCTTTAGAGGCATAAAGTCTTGCTGAGTACCCCTAGGGTCTCACACGATAAATTGTTTGATTCAGATGAACAGGTAAGCTCGCAAGGTGGATACTGGATGGAGGAGACGGACGATGTGGGCAACGATCATTCGGTGTAGAGATTCCGGGAACGGGGATCCGAGAGATCTGTGGGCGGGATGTGTTTATTTATGGGGCATCTTATGCCGATTTGCTTATCCGTACTCGGATCTTGTTTTCCGCTTCCGCTTGATACTCTGATGTTTGATGTATGAGAAGATATCCTAAACTATTATATCTATCTAGGATATTTGGATCTTGCCGTATGGCGTTGCAATATTTCTATTTCTTTTAGATGGAATGGCTCTGAGGACTATTGTATGGTGGCATGCATACATACTCATTTGTGTATGTAGTTGATCCCTTCGCCTGCCGATTACGCCGCCTGTTCTTGTCCCGATGTTTGGAAATGGTTAGGACGGCCAAAAGGTCTACCTGTGAGTGGCATTTGGGCCCACCGTACTATTTTAACCATTTCCGCTCATCCAGGCTTGTAACTAGGAGCGTAATTCACCGAGGTAGTTACAACATGGCACTAGAGTCATTGCATGTGTGTTCTTATCACAAACCACATATGGATCAACAAGTGGTCATTGCAGGTGTGTTCTTTTCCATAAACCACTTATGGATCCATTACAGTCATTGCATGTGTGTTATTTCCACAAACCACACATGGATAAACAACTAGAGTAATTGGATGTGTGTTATTTCAACCACACATGGATCAACCACTAGAGTCATTGCATGTGTGTTATTTCCACAAACCACACATGGATCAACCACTAGAGTCATTGCATGTGTGTTCTTATACTAAAACCAACACTAGAGTCATTGCATGTGTGTTCTTTCCACAAACCACACATGGATCAACTAGTGGTCATTGCATGTGTTTTTTCCGCAAACCACGCATGGATCCACAATTGGTCATTGCATGTGTGTTCTTTCCACAAACCACATATGGATCAACCAGAGTCATTGCATGTGTGTTCTTTCCACAAACCACACATGGATTAACCACTAGAAGAATTGCATGTTTGTTCTTATACTAAAACCACAAACCAGCACTAGAGTCATTGCATGTGCGTTCTTTTCCACAAACCACACATGGATCCTTTAGACTCATTGCATGTGTGTTCTTTTCCACAAACAACTTATGGATCAACCAGTGGTCATTGCATGTGTGTTATTTTCACAAACCACATGTGGGGCCACTTGAGTCATTGCATGTGAGTTCTTATACTAAAACTAGCACTAAGTCATTGCATGTATGTTCTATCCACAAACCACACATGGATCCACCACTGTCATTGCATGTGTGTTCTTTTCACAAACCACACATGGATCAACCACTAGAGTCATTGCATGTTTGTTATCTCCACAAACCACACATGGATCAACCACTAGAGTCATTTCATGTGTGTTCTTATACTAAAACCAACACTAGAGTCATTGCATGTGTGTTTTTTCCACAAACAACACATGGATCAACCAGTGGTCATTGCATGTGTGTTCTTTTCCACAAACCACACATGGATCCACCAGTGGTCATTGCATGTGTGTTCTTTCCACAAACCACATATGGATCAACCAGAGTCGTTGCATGTGTGTTCTTTCCACGAACCACACATGGATCAACTACTAGAGTAATTGCATGTTTGTTCTTAAACTAAAACCACAAACCAGCACTAGAGTCATTGCATGTTTGTTCTTTTCCACAAACCACATATGGATCCACTAGACTCATTGCATGTGTGTTCTTTTCCACAAACAACTTATGGATCAACCAGTGGTCATTGCATCTGTGTTCTTTTCACAAACTACATGTGGACCCACTAGAGTCATTGCATGTGTGTTCTTATACTAAAACTAGCACTAGAGTCATTGCATGTGTGTTCTTTTCCATAAACCACTCATGGATCCATTACAGTCATTGCATGTGTGTTATTTCCACAAACCACACATGGATAAACCACTAGAGTCATTGCATGTGTGTTATTTCCACAAACCACACATGGATCAACCACTAGAGTCATTGCATGTGTGTGTTCTTTTCCACAAACCACACATGGATCAACCACTAGAGTCATTGCATGTTTGTTCCTATACTAAAACCAACACTAGAGTCATTGCATGTGTGTTCTTTCCACAAACCACACATGCATCAACCAGTGGTCATTGCATGTGTGTTCTTTTCCACAAACCACACATGGATCCACCAGTGGTCATTGCATGTGTGTTCTTTCCACAAACCACATATGGATCAACCAGAGTCATTGCATGTGTGTTCTTTCCACAAACCACACATGGATCAACCACTAGAGTCATTGCATGTTTGTTCTTATACTAAAACCACAAACCAGCACTAGAGTCATTGCATGTGTGTTCTTTTCCACAAACCACACATGGATCCACTAGACTCGTTGCATGTGTGTTCTTTTCCACAAACAACTTATGGATCAACCAGTGGTCATTGTATGTGTGTTCTTTTCACAAACCACACGTGGACCCACTAGAGTCATTGCATGTGTGTTCTTATACTAAAACTAGCACTAGAGTCATTGCATGTGTGATCCATCCATAAACCATACATGGATCCACCACTGTCATTGCATGTGTGTTCTTTCCACAAACCACACATGGCACTAGAGTCATTGCATGTGTGTTCTTATCACAAACCACATATGGATCAACAAGTGGTCATTGCAGGTGTGTTCTTTTCACAAACCACATATGGATCCATTACAGTCATTGCATGTGTGTTATTTCCACAAACCACACATGGATCAACCACTAGAGTAATTGCATGTGTGTTATTTCAACCACACATGGATCAACCACTAGATTCATTGCATGTGTGTTATTTCCACAAACCACACATGGATCAACCACTAGAGTCATTGCATGTGTGTTCTTATACTAAAACCAACACTAGAGTCATTGCATGTGTGTTCTTTCCACAAACCACACATGGATTAACTAGTGGTCATTGCATGTGTTTTTTTTCCGCAAACCACGCATGTATCCACCATTGGTCATTTCATGTGTGTTCTTTCCACAAACCACATATGGATGAACCAGAGTCATTGCATGTGTGTTCTTTCCACAAACCACACATGGATTAACTACTAGAAGAATTGCATGTTTGTTCTTATACTAAAACCACAAACCAGCACTAGAGTCATTGCATGTGTGTTCTTTTCCACAAACCACACATGGATCCAGTAGACTCATTGCATGTGTGTTCTTTTCCACAAACAACTTATGGATCAACCAGTGGTCATTGCATGTGTGTTCTTTTCACAAACCACATGTGGGCCCACTTGAGTCATTGCATGTGAGTTCTTATACTAAAACTAGCGCTAAGTCATTGCATGTGTGTTCTATCCACAAACCACACATGGATCCACCACTGTCATTGCATGTGTGTTCTTTTCACAAACCACACATGGATCAACCACTAGAGTTATTGCATGTGTGTTCTTTCCACAAACCACTCATTGCATGTGTGTTCTTTTCCATAAACTACTTATGGATCCATTACACTCATTGCATGTGTTTTATATCCACGAACCACACATGGATGAACCACTAGAGTCATTGCATGTGTGTTATTTCCACAAACCACACATGGATCAACCACTAGAGTCATTCCATATGTATTATTTCCACAAACCACACATGGATCAACCACTAGAGTCATTGCATGTGTGTTCTTTCCACAAACCACACATGGATCAACCACTAGAGTCATTGCATGTTTGTTCTTATACTAAAACCACAAACCAGCACTAGAGTCATTGCATGTGTGTTCTTTTCCACAAACCACACATGGATCCACTAGACTCATTGCATGTGTTTCCTTTTCCAGAAACAACTTATGGATCCACCAGTGGTCATTGCACGTGTGTTCTTTCCACAAACCACATGTGGTCCCACTAGAGTCATTGCATGTGTGTTATTTCCACAAACCACACATGGATCAACCACTAGAGTCATTGCATGTGTGTTATTTCCACAAACCACACATGGATCAACCACTAGAGTCATTGCATATGTGTTATTTCCACAAACCACACATGGACCAACCACTAGAGTCATTGCATGTGTGTTATTTCCACAAACCACACATGGATCAACCAAAGGTCATTGCATGTGTGTTCTTTTCCACAAACCACACATGGATCCACCGGTGGTCATTGCATGTGTGTTGTTTCGACAAACCACATATGGATCAACCAGAGTCATGGCATGTGTGTTCTTTCCACAAACCACATATGGATCAACCACTTGAGTCATTACATGTTTGTTCTTATACTAAAACCACAAACCAGCACTAGAGTCATTGCATGTGTGTTCTTTTCCACAAACCACACATGGATCCACTAGACTCATTGCATGTGTGTTCTTTTCCAGAAACAACTTATGGATCCACCAGTGGTCATTGCATGTGTGTTCTTTCCACAAACCACATGTCGACCCACTAGAGTCATTGCATGTGTGTGTTATTTCCACAAACCACACATGGATCAACCACTAGAGTCATTGCATGTGTGTTATTTCCACAAACCAGACATGGATCAACCACTAGAGTCATTGCATATGTGTTATTTGCACAAACCACACATGGACCAACCACTAGAGTCATTGCATGTGTGTTCTTATACTAAAACCAACACTAGAGTCATTGCATGTGTGTTCTTTTCACAAACCACACATGGATCAACCACTAGAGTCATTGCATGTGTGTTATTTCCACAAACCACACATGAATCAACCAGTGGTCATTGCATGTGTGTTCTTTTCCACAAACCACACATGGATCCACCAGTGGTCATTGCATGTGTGTTCTTTCCACAAACCACATATAGATCAACCAGAGTCATTGCATGTGTGTTCTTTCCACAAACCACATATGGATCAACCACTAGAGTCATTACATGTTTGTTCTTATACTAAAATCACAAACCAACACTAGAGTCATTGCATGTGTGTTCTTTTCACAAACCACATGTGAACCCACTAGAGTCATTGCATGTGTGTTCTTATACACAAACTAGCACTAGATTCATTGCATGTGTGTTCTATCCACAAACCACACATGGATCCACCACTGTCATTGCATGTGTGTTCTTTCCACAAACCACACATGGATCAACCACTAGAGTTATTGCATGTGTGTTCTTTCCACAAACCAAACATTTATCAACCACTAGAGTCATTGCATATGTGTTATTTCCACAAACCACACATCAACCACTAGAGTCATTGCATGTGTGTTCTTTCCACAAACCACACATGGATCAACCACTAGAGTCATTGCATGTTTATTCTTGTACTAAAACCACAAACCAGCACTAGAGTCATTGCACGTGTGTTCTTTTCCACAAACCACACATGGATCCACTAGACTCATTACATGTGTGTTCTTTTCCACAAACAACTTATGGATCAAACAGTGGTCATTGCATGTGTGTTCTTTTCATAAACCACATGTGGACCCACTAGAGTCATTGCATGTGTGTTTTTATACACAAACTAGCACTAGAGTCATTGCATGTGTGTTCTATCCACAAACCACACATGGATCCACCACTGTCATTGCATGTGTTTCTTTCCACAAACCACACATGGATCAACCACTAGAGTCATTGCATGTGTGTTCTTATCACAAACCACATATGGATCAATTAGTGGTCATTGCATGTGTGTACTTTTCCATAAACCACTTATGGATCCATTATTGTCATTGCATGTGTGTTATTTCCACAAACCACACATGGATCAACCACTAGAGTCATTGCATGTGTGTTATTTCCACAAACCACACATGAATCAACCAGTGGTCATTGCATGTGTGTTCTTTTCCACAAACCACACATGGATCCACCAGTGGTCATTGCATGTGTGTTCTTTCCACAAACCACATATAGATCAACCAGAGTCATTGCATGTGTGTTCTTTCCACAAACCACATATGGATCAACCACTAGAGTCATTACATGTTTGTTCTTATACTAAAATCACAAACCAACACTAGAGTCATTGCATGTGTGTTCTTTTCACAAACCACATGTGAACCCACTAGAGTCATTGCATGTGTGTTCTTATACACAAACTAGCACTAGATTCATTGCATGTGTGTTCTATCCACAAACCACACATGGATCCACCACTGTCATTGCATGTGTGTTCTTTCCACAAACCACACATGGATCAACCACTAGAGTTATTGCATGTGTGTTCTTTCCACAAACCAAACATTTATCAACCACTAGAGTCATTGCATATGTGTTATTTCCACAAACCACACATCAACCACTAGAGTCATTGCATGTGTGTTCTTTCCACAAACCACACATGGATCAACCACTAGAGTCATTGCATGTTTATTCTTGTACTAAAACCACAAACCAGCACTAGAGTCATTGCACGTGTGTTCTTTTCCACAAACCACACATGGATCCACTAGACTCATTACATGTGTGTTCTTTTCCACAAACAACTTATGGATCAAACAGTGGTCATTGCATGTGTGTTCTTTTCATAAACCACATGTGGACCCACTAGAGTCATTGCATGTGTGTTTTTATACACAAACTAGCACTAGAGTCATTGCATGTGTGTTCTATCCACAAACCACACATGGATCCACCACTGTCATTGCATGTGTTTCTTTCCACAAACCACACATGGATCAACCACTAGAGTCATTGCATGTGTGTTCTTATCACAAACCACATATGGATCAATTAGTGGTCATTGCATGTGTGTACTTTTCCATAAACCACTTATGGATCCATTATTGTCATTGCATGTGTGTTATTTCCACAAACCACACATGGATCAACCACTAGAGTCATTGCATGTGTGTTATTTCCACAAACCACACATGGATCAACCACTAGAGTCATTGCATGTGTGTGTTGTTTTCCACAAACCACACATGGATCCACCACTAGAGTCATTGCATGTGTGTTCTTATACTAAAACCTACACTAGAGTCATTGCATGTGTGTTATTTCCACAAACCACACATGGATCAAACAGTGGTCATTGCATGTGTGTTATTTCCACAAACCACACATGGATCAACCACTAGATTCATTGCATGTGTGTTATTTCCACAAACCACACATGGATCAACCACTAGAGTCATTGCATGTGTGTTCTTATACTAAACCAACACTAGAGTCATTGCATGTGTGTTCTTTTCACAAACCACACATGGATCAACCACTAGAGTCATCACATGTGTGTTATTTCCACAAACCACACATGAATCAACAAGTGGTCATTGCATGTGTGTTCTTTTCCACAAACCACACATGGATCCACCAGTGGTCATTGCATGTGTGTTCTTTCCACAAAACACATATGGATCAACCAGATTCATTGCATGTGTGTTCTTTCCACAAACCACACATGGATCAACCACTAGAGTCATTGAATGTTTGTTCTTATACCAAAACCACAAACCAGCACTAGAGTCATTGCATGTGTGTTCTTTTCCACAAACCACACATGGATCCACTAGACTCATTGCATGTGTGGTCTTTTACACAAACAACTTATGGATTAACAAGTGGTCATTGCATGTGTGTTCTTTTCACAAACCACATGTGGACCCACCAGAGTCATTC
Source organism: Avena sativa (assembly GCA_916181665.1). Taxonomy (NCBI): domain Eukaryota; kingdom Viridiplantae; phylum Streptophyta; class Magnoliopsida; order Poales; family Poaceae; genus Avena; species Avena sativa. The sequence continues at coordinate 63,228,121 of OV702287.1, read as the reverse complement.
CATGTGTGTTATTATACTAAAACTAGCACTAGAGTCATTTCCTGTGTGTTCTATCCACAAACCACACATGGATCCACCACTGTCATTGCAAGTGTGTTTTTTCCACAAACCACACATGGATCAACCACTAGAGTCATTGCATGTGTGTTCTTTCCACAAACGACACATGGATCAACCACTAGAGTCATTTCATGTGTGTTCTTATACTAAAACCCACATTAGAGTCATTGCATGTGTGTTATTTCCACAAACCACACATGGATCAACCACTAGATTCATTGCATGTGTGTTATTTCCACAAACCACACATGGATCAACCAGTAGAGTCATTGCATGTGTGTTCTTATACTAAAACCAACACTAGAGTCATTTCATGTGTGTTCTTTCCACAAACCACACATGAATCAACCAGTGGTCATTGCAGGTGCGTTCTTTTCCACAAACCACACATGGATCCACCAGTGGTAATTGCACGTGTGTTATTTCCACAAACCACATATGGATCAACCAGAGTCATTGCATGTGTGTTCTTTCCACAAACCACACATGGATTAACCACTAGAAGAATTGCATGTTTTTTCTTATACTAATACCACAAACCAGCACTAGAGTCATTGCATGTGTGTTCTTTTCCACAAACCACACATGGATCCAGTAGACTCATTGCATGTGTGTTGTTTTCCACAAACAACTTATGGATCAACCAGTGGTCATTGTATGTGTGTTCTTTTCATAAACCACATGTGGACCCACTAGAGTCATTGCATGTGTGTTCTTATACTAAAACTAGCACTAGAGTCATTGCATGTGTGTTCCATCCACAAACTATACATGGATCCACCACTGTCATTGCATGTGTGTTCTTTCCACAAACCACACATGGATCAACCACTAGAGTCATTGCATGTGTGTTCTTATCACAAACCACATATGGATCAACAAGTGGTCATTGCAGGTGTGTTCTTTTCCATAAACAACTTATGGATCCATTACAGTCATTGCATGTGTGTTATTTCCACAAACCACACATGGATCAACCACTAGAGTAATTGCATGTGTGTTATTTCAACCACACATGGATCAACCACTAGAGTCATTGCATGTGTGTTATTTCCACAAACCACACATGGATCAACCACTAGAGTCATTGCATGTGTGTTCTTATACTAAAACCAACACTAGAGTCATTGCATGTGTGTTCTTTCCACAAACCACACATGGATCCACCAGTAGTCATTGCATGTGTTTTTTTTCCACAAACCACACATGGATCCACCATTGGTCATTGCTTGTGTTTTCTTTCCACAAACCACATGTCGACCCACTAGAGTCATTGCATGTGTGTTATTTCCACAAACCACACATGGATCAACCACTAGAGTCATTGCATGTGTGTTATTTCCACAAACCAGACATGGATCAACCACTAGAGTCATTGCATATGTGTTATTTGCACAAACCACACATGGACCAACCACTAGAGTCATTGCATGTGTGTTCTTATACTAAAACCAACACTAGAGTCATTGCATGTGTGTTCTTTTCACAAACCACACATGGATCAACCACTAGAGTCATTGCATGTGTGTTATTTCCACAAACCACACATGGATCAACCACTAGAGTCATTGCATATGTGTTATTTCCACAAACCACACATGGATCCACCGGTGGTCATTGAATGTGTGTTCTTTCCACAAACCACATATGGATCAACCAGATTCATTGCATGTGTGTTCTTTCCACAAACCACACATGGATCAACCACTAGAGTCATTGAATGTTTGTTCTTATACCAAAACCACAAACCAGCACTAGAGTCATTGCATGTGTGTTCTTTTCCACAAACCACACATGGATCCACTAGACTCATTGCATGTGTGGTCTTTTACACAAACAACTTATGGATTAACCAGTGGTCATTGCATGTGTGTTCTTTTCACAAACCACATGTGGACCCACCAGAGTCATTCCATGTGTGTTCTTATACTAAAACTAGCACTAGAGTCATTTCCTGTGTGTTCTATCCACAAACCACACATGGATCCACCACTGTCATTGCAAGTGTGTTTTTTCCACAAACCACACATGGATCAACCACTAGAGTCATTGCATGTGTGTTCTTTCCACAAACGACACATGGATCAACCACTAGAGTCATTTCATGTGTGTTCTTATACTAAAACCCACATTAGAGTCATTGCATGTGTGTTATTTCCACAAACCACACATGGATCAACCACTAGATTCATTGCATGTGTGTTATTTCCACAAACCACACATGGATCAACCAGTAGAGTCATTGCATGTGTGTTCTTATACTAAAACCAACACTAGAGTCATTGCATGTGTGTTCTTTCCACAAACCACACATGAATCAACCAGTGGTCATTGCAGGTGCGTTCTTTTCCACAAACCACACATGGATCCACCAGTGGTAATTGCACGTGTGTTATTTCCACAAACCACATATGGATCAACCAGAGTCATTGCATGTGTGTTCTTTCCACAAACCACACATGGATTAACCACTAGAAGAATTGCATGTTTGTTCTTATACTAATACCACAAACCAGCACTAGAGTCATTGCATGTGTGTTCTTTTCCACAAACCACACATGGATCCAGTAGACTCATTGCATGTGTGTTGTTTTCCACAAACAACTTATGGATCAACCAGTGGTCATTGTATGTGTGTTCTTTTCATAAACCACATGTGGACCCACTAGAGTCATTGCATGTGTGTTCTTATACTAAAACTAGCACTAGAGTCATTGCATGTGTGTTCCATCCACAAACTATACATGGATCCACCACTGTCATTGCATGTGTGTTCTTTCCACAAACCACACATGGATCAACCACTAGAGTCATTGCATGTGTCTTCTTATCACAAACCACATATGGATCAACAAGTGGTCATTGCAGGTGTGTTCTTTTCCATAAACAACTTATGGATCCATTACAGTCATTGCATGTGTGTTATTTCCACAAACCACACATGGATCAACCACTAGAGTAATTGCATGTGTGTTATTTCAACCACACATGGATCAACCACTAGAGTCATTGCATGTGTGTTATTTCCACAAACCACACATGGATCAACCACTAGAGTCATTGCATGTGTGTTCTTATACTAAAACCAACACTAGAGTCATTGCATGTGTGTTCTTTCCACAAACCACACATGGATCCACCAGTGGTCATTGCATGTGTTTTTTTTTCCACAAACCACACATGGATCCACCATTGGTCATTGCTTGTGTTTTCTTTCCACAAACCACATGTCGACCCACTAGAGTCATTGCATGTGTGTTATTTCCACAAACCACACATGGATCAACCACTAGAGTCATTGCATGTGTGTTATTTCCACAAACCAGACATGGATCAACCACTAGAGTCATTGCATATGTGTTATTTGCACAAACCACACATGGACCAACCACTAGAGTCATTGCATGTGTGTTCTTATACTAAAACCAACACTAGAGTCATTGCATGTGTGTTCTTTTCACAAACCACACATGGATCAACCACTAGAGTCATTGCATGTGTGTTATTTCCACAAACCACACATGGATCAACCACTAGAGTCATTGCATATGTGTTATTTCCACAAACCACACATGGATCCACCGGTGGTCATTGAATGTGTGTTCTTTCCACAAACCACATATGGATTAACCAGAGTCATTGCATGTGTGTTGTTTCCACAAACCACACATGGATCAACCACTAGAGTCATTGCATGTTTGTTCTTATACTAAAACCACAAACCAGCACTAGAGTCATTGCATGTGTGTTCTTTTCCACAAACCACATATGGATCCACTAGACTCATTGCATGTGTGTTCTTTTCCTAAAACAACTTATGGATCAACCAGTGGTCATTGCATGTGTGTTCTTTTCACAAACTACATGTGGACCACTAGAGTCATTGCATGTGTGTTCTTATACTAAAACTAGCACTAGAGTCATTGCATGTGTGTTCTTTTCCATAAACCACTTATGGATCCGTTACAGTCATTGCATGTGTGTTATTTCCACAAACCACACATGGATAAACCACTAGAGTCATTGCATGTGTGTTATTTCCACAAACCACACATGGATCAACCACTAGAGTCATTGCATGTGTGTGTTCTTTTCCACAAACCACACATGGATCCACCACTAGAGTCATTGCATGTGTGTTCTTATACTAAAACCAACACTAGAGTCATTGCATCTGTGTTCTTTCCACAAACCACACATGGATCAACCAGTGGTCATTGCATGTGTGTTCTTTTGCACAAACCACACATGGATCCACCAGTGGTCATTGCATGTGTGTTCTTTCCACAAACCACATATGGATCAACCAGAGTCATTGCATGTGTGTTCTTTCCACAAACCACACATGGTTCAACCACTAGAGTCATTGCATGTTTGTTCTTATACTAAAACCACAAACCAGCACTAGAGTCATTGCATGTGTGTTCTTTCCACAAACCACACATGGATCCACTAGACTCATTGCATGTGTGTTCTTTTCCACAAACAACTTATGGATCAACCAGTGGTCATTGTATGTGTGTTCTTTTCACAAACCACGAGTGGACCCACTAGAGTCATTGCATGTGTGTTCTTATACTAAAACTAGCACTAGTGTCATTGCATATGTGTGTTATTTCCACAAACCACACATGGATCAACCACTAGAGTCATTCCATATGTGTTATTTCCACAAACCACACATGGATCAACCACTAGAGTCATTGCATGTGTGTTCTTTCCACAAACCACACATGGATCAACCACTAGAGTCATTGCATGTTTGTTCTTATACTAAAACCACAAACCAGCACTAGAGTCATTGCATGTGTGTTCTTTTCCACAAACCACACATGGATCCACTAGACGTATTGCATGTGTTTCCTTTTCCAGAAACAACTTATGGATCCACCAGTGGTCATTGCACGTGTGTTCTTTCCACAAACCACATGTGGTCCCACTAGAGTCATTGCATGTGTGTTATTTCCACAAACCACACATGGATCAACCACTAGAGTCATTGCATGTGTGTTATTTCCACAAACCACACATGGATCAACCACTAGAGTCATTGCATATGTGTTATTTCCACAAACCACACATGGACCAACCACTAGAGTCATTGCATGTGTGTTATTTCCACAAACCACACATGGATCAACCAAAGGTCATTGCATGTGTGTTCTTTTCCACAAACCACACATGGATCCACCGGTGGTCATTGCATGTGTGTTGTTTCCACAAACCACATATGGATCAACCAGAGTCATGGCATGTGTGTTCTTTCCACAAACCACATATGGATCAACCACTCGAGTCATTACATGTTTGTTCTTATACTAAAACCACAAACCAGCACTAGAGTCATTGCATGTGTGTTCTTTTCCACAAACCACACATGGATCCACCAGTGGTCATTGCATGTGTGTTCTTTCCACAAAACACATATGGATCAACCAGATTCATTGCATGTGTGTTCTTTCCACAAACCACACATGGATCAACCACTAGAGTCATTGAATGTTTGTTCTTATACCAAAACCACAAACCAGCACTAGAGTCATTGCATGTGTGTTCTTTTCCACAAACCACACATGGATCCACTAGACTCATTGCATGTGTGGTCTTTTACACAAACAACTTATGGATTAACAAGTGGTCATTGCATGTGTGTTCTTTTCACAAACCACATGTGGACCCACCAGAGTCATTCCATGTGTGTTCTTATACTAAAACTAGCACTAGAGTCATTTCCTGTGTGTTCTATCCACAAACCACACATGGATCCACCACTGTCATTGCAAGTGTGTTTTTTCCACAAACCACACATGGATCAACCACTAGAGTCATTGCATGTGTGTTCTTTCCACAAACGACACATGGATCAACCACTAGAGTCATTTCATGTGTGTTCTTATACTAAAACCCACATTAGAGTCATTGCATGTGTGTTATTTCCACAAACCACACATGGATCAACCACTAGATTCATTGCATGTGTGTTATTTCCACAAACCACACATGGATCAACCAGTAGAGTCATTGCATGTGTGTTCTTATACTAAAACCAACACTAGAGTCATTTTATGTGTGTTCTTTCCACAAACCACACATGAATCAACCAGTGGTCATTGCAGGTGCGTTCTTTTCCACAAACCACACATGGATCCACCAGTGGTAATTGCACGTGTGTTATTTCCACAAACCACATATGGATCAACCAGAGTCATTGCATTTGTGTTCTTTCCACAAACCACACATGGATTAACCACTAGAAGAATTGCATGTTTGTTCTTATACTAATACCACAAACCAGCACTAGAGTCATTGCATGTGTGTTCTTTTCCACAAACCACACATGGATCCAGTAGACTCATTGCATGTGTGTTGTTTTCCACAAACAACTTATGGATCAACCAGTGGTCATTGTATGTGTGTTCTTTTCATAAACCACATGTGGACCCACTAGAGTCATTGCATGTGTGTTCTTATACTAAAACTAGCACTAGAGTCATTGCATGTGTGTTCCATCCACAAACTATACATGGATCCACCACTGTCATTGCATGTGTGTTCTTTCCACAAACCACACATGGATCAACCACTAGAGTCATTGCATGTGTGTTCTTATCACAAACCACATATGGATCAACAAGTGGTCATTGCAGGTGTGTTCTTTTCCATAAACAACTTATGGATCCATTACAGTCATTGCATGTGTGTTATTTCCACAAACCACACATGGATCAACCACTAGAGTAATTGCATGTGTGTTATTTCAACCACACATGGATCAACCACTAGAGTCATTGCATGTGTGTTATTTCCACAAACCACACATGGATCAACCACTAGAGTCATTGCATGTGTGTTCTTATACTAAAACCAACACTAGAGTCATTGCATGTGTGTTCTTTCCACAAACCACACATGGATCCACCAGTAGTCATTGCATGTGTTTTTTTTCCACAAACCACACATGGATCCACCATTGGTCATTGCTTGTGTTTTCTTTCCACAAACCACATGTCGACCCACTAGAGTCATTGCATGTGTGTTATTTCCACAAACCACACATGGATCAACCACTAGAGTCATTGCATGTGTGTTATTTCCACAAACCAGACATGGATCAACCACTAGAGTCATTGCATATGTGTTATTTGCACAAACCACACATGGACCAACCACTAGAGTCATTGCATGTGTGTTCTTATACTAAAACCAACACTAGAGTCATTGCATGTGTGTTCTTTTCACAAACCACACATGGATCAACCACTAGAGTCATTGCATGTGTGTTATTTCCACAAACCACACATGGATCAACCACTAGAGTCATTGCATATGTGTTATTTCCACAAACCACACATGGATCCACCGGTGGTCATTGAATGTGTGTTCTTTCCACAAACCACATATGGATCAACCAGATTCATTGCATGTGTGTTCTTTCCACAAACCACACATGGATCAACCACTAGAGTCATTGAATGTTTGTTCTTATACCAAAACCACAAACCAGCACTAGAGTCATTGCATGTGTGTTCTTTTCCACAAACCACACATGGATCCACTAGACTCATTGCATGTGTGGTCTTTTACACAAACAACTTATGGATTAACCAGTGGTCATTGCATGTGTGTTCTTTTCACAAACCACATGTGGACCCACCAGAGTCATTCCATGTGTGTTCTTATACTAAAACTAGCACTAGAGTCATTTCCTGTGTGTTCTATCCACAAACCACACATGGATCCACCACTGTCATTGCAAGTGTGTTTTTTCCACAAACCACACATGGATCAACCACTAGAGTCATTGCATGTGTGTTCTTTCCACAAACGACACATGGATCAACCACTAGAGTCATTTCATGTGTGTTCTTATACTAAAACCCACATTAGAGTCATTGCATGTGTGTTATTTCCACAAACCACACATGGATCAACCACTAGATTCATTGCATGTGTGTTATTTCCACAAACCACACATGGATCAACCAGTAGAGTCATTGCATGTGTGTTCTTATACTAAAACCAACACTAGAGTCATTGCATGTGTGTTCTTTCCACAAACCACACATGAATCAACCAGTGGTCATTGCAGGTGCGTTCTTTTCCACAAACCACACATGGATCCACCAGTGGTAATTGCACGTGTGTTATTTCCACAAACCACATATGGATCAACCAGAGTCATTGCATGTGTGTTCTTTCCACAAACCACACATGGATTAACCACTAGAAGAATTGCATGTTTGTTCTTATACTAATACCACAAACCAGCACTAGAGTCATTGCATGTGTGTTCTTTTCCACAAACCACACATGGATCCAGTAGACTCATTGCATGTGTGTTGTTTTCCACAAACAACTTATGGATCAACCAGTGGTCATTGTATGTGTGTTCTTTTCATAAACCACATGTGGACCCACTAGAGTCATTGCATGTGTGTTCTTATACTAAAACTAGCACTAGAGTCATTGCATGTGTGTTCCATCCACAAACTATACATGGATCCACCACTGTCATTGCATGTGTGTTCTTTCCACAAACCACACATGGATCAACCACTAGAGTCATTGCATGTGTCTTCTTATCACAAACCACATATGGATCAACAAGTGGTCATTGCAGGTGTGTTCTTTTCCATAAACAACTTATGGATCCATTACAGTCATTGCATGTGTGTTATTTCCACAAACCACACATGGATCAACCACTAGAGTAATTGCATGTGTGTTATTTCAACCACACATGGATCAACCACTAGAGTCATTGCATGTGTGTTATTTCCACAAACCACACATGGATCAACCACTAGAGTCATTGCATGTGTGTTCTTATACTAAAACCAACACTAGAGTCATTGCATGTGTGTTCTTTCCACAAACCACACATGGATCCACCAGTGGTCATTGCATGTGTTTTTTTTCCACAAACCACACATGGATCCACCATTGGTCATTGCTTGTGTTTTCTTTCCACAAACCACATGTCGACCCACTAGAGTCATTGCATGTGTGTTATTTCCACAAACCACACATGGATCAACCACTAGAGTCATTGCATGTGTGTTATTTCCACAAACCAGACATGGATCAACCACTAGAGTCATTGCATATGTGTTATTTGCACAAACCACACATGGACCAACCACTAGAGTCATTGCATGTGTGTTCTTATACTAAAACCAACACTAGAGTCATTGCATGTGTGTTCTTTTCACAAACCACACATGGATCAACCACTAGAGTCATTGCATGTGTGTTATTTCCACAAACCACACATGGATCAACCACTAGAGTCATTGCATATGTGTTATTTCCACAAACCACACATGGATCCACCGGTGGTCATTGAATGTGTGTTCTTTCCACAAACCACATATGGATTAACCAGAGTCATTGCATGTGTGTTGTTTCCACAAACCACACATGGATCAACCACTAGAGTCATTGCATGTTTGTTCTTATACTAAAACCACAAACCAGCACTAGAGTCATTGCATGTGTGTTCTTTTCCACAAACCACATATGGATCCACTAGACTCATTGCATGTGTGTTCTTTTCCTAAAACAACTTATGGATCAACCAGTGGTCATTGCATGTGTGTTCTTTTCACAAACTACATGTGGACCACTAGAGTCATTGCATGTGTGTTCTTATACTAAAACTAGCACTAGAGTCATTGCATGTGTGTTCTTTTCCATAAACCACTTATGGATCCGTTACAGTCATTGCATGTGTGTTATTTCCACAAACCACACATGGATAAACCACTAGAGTCATTGCATGTGTGTTATTTCCACAAACCACACATGGATCAACCACTAGAGTCATTGCATGTGTGTGTTCTTTTCCACAAACCACACATGGATCCACCACTAGAGTCATTGCATGTGTGTTCTTATACTAAAACCAACACTAGAGTCATTGCATCTGTGTTCTTTCCACAAACCACACATGGATCAACCAGTGGTCATTGCATGTGTGTTCTTTTGCACAAACCACACATGGATCCACCAGTGGTCATTGCATGTGTGTTCTTTCCACAAACCACATATGGATCAACCAGAGTCATTGCATGTGTGTTCTTTCCACAAACCACACATGGTTCAACCACTAGAGTCATTGCATGTTTGTTCTTATACTAAAACCACAAACCAGCACTAGAGTCATTGCATGTGTGTTCTTTCCACAAACCACACATGGATCCACTAGACTCATTGCATGTGTGTTCTTTTCCACAAACAACTTATGGATCAACCAGTGGTCATTGTATGTGTGTTCTTTTCACAAACCACGAGTGGACCCACTAGAGTCATTGCATGTGTGTTCTTATACTAAAACTAGCACTAGTGTCATTGCATATGTGTGTTATTTCCACAAACCACACATGGATCAACCACTAGAGTCATTCCATATGTGTTATTTCCACAAACCACACATGGATCAACCACTAGAGTCATTGCATGTGTGTTCTTTCCACAAACCACACATGGATCAACCACTAGAGTCATTGCATGTTTGTTCTTATACTAAAACCACAAACCAGCACTAGAGTCATTGCATGTGTGTTCTTTTCCACAAACCACACATGGATCCACTAGACGTATTGCATGTGTTTCCTTTTCCAGAAACAACTTATGGATCCACCAGTGGTCATTGCACGTGTGTTCTTTCCACAAACCACATGTGGTCCCACTAGAGTCATTGCATGTGTGTTATTTCCACAAACCACACATGGATCAACCACTAGAGTCATTGCATGTGTGTTATTTCCACAAACCACACATGGATCAACCACTAGAGTCATTGCATATGTGTTATTTCCACAAACCACACATGGACCAACCACTAGAGTCATTGCATGTGTGTTATTTCCACAAACCACACATGGATCAACCAAAGGTCATTGCATGTGTGTTCTTTTCCACAAACCACACATGGATCCACCGGTGGTCATTGCATGTGTGTTGTTTCCACAAACCACATATGGATCAACCAGAGTCATGGCATGTGTGTTCTTTCCACAAACCACATATGGATCAACCACTCGAGTCATTACATGTTTGTTCTTATACTAAAACCACAAACCAGCACTAGAGTCATTGCATGTGTGTTCTTTTCCACAAACCACACATCGATCCACTAGACTCATTGCATGTGTGTTCTTTTCCAGAAACAACTTATGGATCCACCAGTGGTCATTGCATGTGTGTTCTTTCCACAAACCACATGTCAACCCACTAGAGTCATTGCATGTGTGTTATTTCAACAAACCACACATGGATCAACCACTAGAGTCATTGCATGTGTGTTATTTCCACAAACCAGACATGGATCAACCACTAGAGTTATTGCATATGTGTTATTTGCACAAACCACACATGGACCAACCACTAGAGTCATTGCATGTGTGTTCTTATACTAAAACCAACACTAGAGTCATTGCATGTGTGTTCTTTTCACAAACCACACATGGATCAACCACTAGAGTCATTGCATGTGTGTTATTTCCACAAACCACACATGAATCAACCAGTGGTCATTGCATGTGTGTTCTTTTCCACAAACCACACATGGATCCACCAGTGGTCATTGCATGTGTGTTCTTTCCACAAACCACATATAGATCAACCAGAGTCATTGCATGTGTGTTCTTTCCACAAACCACATATGGATCAACCACTAGAGTCATTACATGTTTGTTCTTATACTAAAACCACAAACCAACACTAGAGTCATTGCATGTGTGTTCTTTTCACAAACCACATGTGAACCCACTAGAGTCATTGCATGTGTGTTCTTATACATAAACTAGCACTAGAGTCATTGCATGTGTGTTCTATCCACAAACCACACATGGATCCACCACTGTCATTGCATGTGTGTTCTTTCCACAAACCACACATGGATCAACCACTAGAGTTATTGCATGTGTGTTCTTTCCACAAACCACATATGGATCAACCAGTGGTAATTGCATGTGTGTTCTTTTCCATAAACCACTTATGGATCCATTACAGCTATTGCATGTGTGTTATTTCCACAAACCACACATGGATCAACCACTAGAGTCATTGCATGTGTGTTATTTCCACAAACCAAACATTTATCAACCACTAGAGTCATTGCATATGTGTTATTTCCACAAACCACACATAGATCAACCACTAGAGTCATTGCATGTGTGTTCTTTCCACAAACCACACATGGATCAACCACTAGAGTCATTGCATGTTTATTCTTGTACTAAAACCACAAACCAGCACTAGAGTCATTGCATGTGTGTTCTTTTCCACAAACCACACATGGATCCACTAGACTCATTACATGTGTGTTCTTTTCCACAAACAACTTATGGATCAAACAGTGGTCATTGCATGTGTGTTCTTTTCATAAACCACATGTGGACCCACTAGAGTCATTGCATGTGTGTTTTTATACACAAACTAGCACTAGAGTCATTGCATGTGTGTTCTATCCACAAACCACACATGGATCCACCACTGTCATTGCATGTGTTTCTTTCCACAAACCACACATGGATCAACCACTAGAGTCATTGCATGTGTGTTCTTATCACAAACCACATATGGATCAATTAGTGGTCATTGCATGTGTGTACTTTTCCATAAACCACTTATGGATCCATTATTGTCATTGCATGTGTGTTATTTCCACAAACCACACATGGATCAACCACTAGAGTCATTGCATGTGTGTTATTTCCACAAACCACACATGGATCAACCACTAGAGTCATTGCATGTGTGTGTTGTTTTCCACAAACCACACATGGATCCACCACTAGAGTCATTGCATGTGTGTTCTTATACTAAAACCTACACTAGAGTCATTGCATGTGTGTTATTTCCACAAACCACACATGGATCAATCAGTGGTCATTGCATGTGTGTTATTTCCACAAACCACACATGGATCAACCACTAGATTCATTGCATGTGTGTTATTTCCACAAACCACACATGGATCAACCACTAGAGTCATTGCATGTGTGTTCTTATACTAAACCAACACTAGAGTCATTGCATGTGTGTTCTTTTCACAAACCACACATGGATCAACCACTAGAGTCATCACATGTGTGTTATTTCCACAAACCACACATGAATCAACCACTAGAGTCATTGCATATGTGTTATTTCCACAAACCACACATGGATCCACCGGTGGTCATTGAATGTGTGTTCTTTCCACAAACCACATATGGATCAACCAGATTCATTGCATGTGTGTTCTTTCCACAAACCACACATGGATCAACCACTAGAGTCATTGAATGTTTGTTCTTATACCAAAACCACAAACCAGCACTAGAGTCATTGCATGTGTGTTCTTTTCCACAAACCACACATGGATCCACTAGACTCATTGCATGTGTGGTCTTTTACACAAACAACTTATGGATTAACCAGTGGTCATTGCATGTGTGTTCTTTTCACAAACCACATGTGGACCCACCAGAGTCATTCCATGTGTGTTCTTATACTAAAACTAGCACTAGAGTCATTTCCTGTGTGTTCTATCCACAAACCACACATGGATCCACCACTGTCATTGCAAGTGTGTTTTTTCCACAAACCACACATGGATCAACCACTAGAGTCATTGCATGTGTGTTCTTTCCACAAACGACACATGGATCAACCACTAGAGTCATTTCATGTGTGTTCTTATACTAAAACCCACATTAGAGTCATTGCATGTGTGTTATTTCCACAAACCACACATGGATCAACCACTAGATTCATTGCATGTGTGTTATTTCCACAAACCACACATGGATCAACCAGTAGAGTCATTGCATGTGTGTTCTTATACTAAAACCAACACTAGAGTCATTGCATGTGTGTTCTTTCCACAAACCACACATGAATCAACCAGTGGTCATTGCAGGTGCGTTCTTTTCCACAAACCACACATGGATCCACCAGTGGTAATTGCACGTGTGTTATTTCCACAAACCACATATGGATCAACCAGAGTCATTGCATGTGTGTTCTTTCCACAAACCACACATGGATTAACCACTAGAAGAATTGCATGTTTGTTCTTATACTAATACCACAAACCAGCACTAGAGTCATTGCATGTGTGTTCTTTTCCACAAACCACACATGGATCCAGTAGACTCATTGCATGTGTGTTGTTTTCCACAAACAACTTATGGATCAACCAGTGGTCATTGTATGTGTGTTCTTTTCATAAACCACATGTGGACCCACTAGAGTCATTGCATGTGTGTTCTTATACTAAAACTAGCACTAGAGTCATTGCATGTGTGTTCCATCCACAAACTATACATGGATCCACCACTGTCATTGCATGTGTGTTCTTTCCACAAACCACACATGGATCAACCACTAGAGTCATTGCATGTGTCTTCTTATCACAAACCACATATGGATCAACAAGTGGTCATTGCAGGTGTGTTCTTTTCCATAAACAACTTATGGATCCATTACAGTCATTGCATGTGTGTTATTTCCACAAACCACACATGGATCAACCACTAGAGTAATTGCATGTGTGTTATTTCAACCACACATGGATCAACCACTAGAGTCATTGCATGTGTGTTATTTCCACAAACCACACATGGATCAACCACTAGAGTCATTGCATGTGTGTTCTTATACTAAAACCAACACTAGAGTCATTGCATGTGTGTTCTTTCCACAAACCACACATGGATCCACCAGTGGTCATTGCATGTGTTTTTTTTTCCACAAACCACACATGGATCCACCATTGGTCATTGCTTGTGTTTTCTTTCCACAAACCACATGTCGACCCACTAGAGTCATTGCATGTGTGTTATTTCCACAAACCACACAAGGATCAACCACTAGAGTCATTGCATGTGTGTTATTTCCACAAACCAGACATGGATCAACCACTAGAGTCATTGCATATGTGTTATTTGCACAAACCACACATGGACCAACCACTAGAGTCATTGCATGTCTGTTCTTATACTAAAACCAACACTAGAGTCATTGCATGTGTGTTCTTTTCACAAACCACACATGGATCAACCACTAGAGTCATTGCATGTGTGTTATTTCCACAAACCACACATGGATCAACCACTAGAGTCATTGCATATGTGTTATTTCCACAAACCACACATGGATCCACCGGTGGTCATTGAATGTGTGTTCTTTCCACAAACCACATATGGATTAACCAGAGTCATTGCATGTGTGTTGTTTCCACAAACCACACATGGATCAACCACTAGAGTCATTGCATGTTTGTTCTTATACTAAAACCACAAACCAGCACTAGAGTCATTGCATGTGTGTTCTTTTCCACAAACCACATATGGATCCACTAGACTCATTGCATGTGTGTTCTTTTCCTAAAACAACTTATGGATCAACCAGTGGTCATTGCATGTGTGTTCTTTTCACAAACTACATGTGGACCACTAGAGTCATTGCATGTGTGTTCTTATACTAAAACTAGCACTAGAGTCATTGCATGTGTGTTCTTTTCCATAAACCACTTATGGATCCGTTACAGTCATTGCATGTGTGTTATTTCCACAAACCACACATGGATAAACCACTAGAGTCATTGCATGTGTGTTATTTCCACAAACCACACATGGATCAACCACTAGAGTCATTGCATGTGTGTGTTCTTTTCCACAAACCACACATGGATCCACCACTAGAGTCATTGCATGTGTGTTCTTATACTAAAACCAACACTAGAGTCATTGCATCTGTGTTCTTTCCACAAACCACACATGGATCAACCAGTGGTCATTGCATGTGTGTTCTTTTGCACAAACCACACATGGATCCACCAGTGGTCATTGCATGTGTGTTCTTTCCACAAACCACATATGGATCAACCAGAGTCATTGCATGTGTGTTCTTTCCACAAACCACACATGGTTCAACCACTAGAGTCATTGCATGTTTGTTCTTATACTAAAACCACAAACCAGCACTAGAGTCATTGCATGTGTGTTCTTTCCACAAACCACACATGGATCCACTAGACTCATTGCATGTGTGTTCTTTTCCACAAACAACTTATGGATCAACCAGTGGTCATTGTATGTGTGTTCTTTTCACAAACCACGAGTGGACCCACTAGAGTCATTGCATGTGTGTTCTTATACTAAAACTAGCACTAGTGTCATTGCATATGTGTGTTATTTCCACAAACCACACATGGATCAACCACTAGAGTCATTCCATATGTGTTATTTCCACAAACCACACATGGATCAACCACTAGAGTCATTGCATGTGTGTTCTTTCCACAAACCACACATGGATCAACCACTAGAGTCATTGCATGTTTGTTCTTATACTAAAACCACAAACCAGCACTAGAGTCATTGCATGTGTGTTCTTTTCCACAAACCACACATGGATCCACTAGACGTATTGCATGTGTTTCCTTTTCCAGAAACAACTTATGGATCCACCAGTGGTCATTGCACGTGTGTTCTTTCCACAAACCACATGTGGTCCCACTAGAGTCATTGCATGTGTGTTATTTCCACAAACCACACATGGATCAACCACTAGAGTCATTGCATGTGTGTTATTTCCACAAACCACACATGGATCAACCACTAGAGTCATTGCATATGTGTTATTTCCACAAACCACACATGGACCAACCACTAGAGTCATTGCATGTGTGTTATTTCCACAAACCACACATGGATCAACCAAAGGTCATTGCATGTGTGTTCTTTTCCACAAACCACACATGGATCCACCGGTGGTCATTGCATGTGTGTTGTTTCCACAAACCACATATGGATCAACCAGAGTCATGGCATGTGTGTTCTTTCCACAAACCACATATGGATCAACCACTCGAGTCATTACATGTTTGTTCTTATACTAAAACCACAAACCAGCACTAGAGTCATTGCATGTGTGTTCTTTTCCACAAACCACACATCGATCCACTAGACTCATTGCATGTGTGTTCTTTTCCAGAAACAACTTATGGATCCACCAGTGGTCATTGCATGTGTGTTCTTTCCACAAACCACATGTCAACCCACTAGAGTCATTGCATGTGTGTTATTTCAACAAACCACACATGGATCAACCACTAGAGTCATTGCATGTGTGTTATTTCCACAAACCAGACATGGATCAACCACTAGAGTCATTGCATATGTGTTATTTGCACAAACCACACATGGACCAACCACTAGAGTCATTGCATGTGTGTTCTTATACTAAAACCAACACTAGAGTCATTGCATGTGTGTTCTTTTCACAAACCACACATGGATCAACCACTAGAGTCATTGCATGTGTGTTATTTCCACAAACCACACATGAATCAACCAGTGGTCATTGCATGTGTGTTCTTTTCCACAAACCACACATGGATCCACCAGTGGTCATTGCATGTGTGTTCTTTCCACAAACCACATATAGATCAACCAGAGTCATTGCATGTGTGTTCTTTCCACAAACCACATATGGATCAACCACTAGAGTCATTACATGTTTGTTCTTATACTAAAACCACAAACCAACACTAGAGTCATTGCATGTGTGTTCTTTTCACAAACCACATGTGAACCCACTAGAGTCATTGCATGTGTGTTCTTATACATAAACTAGCACTAGAGTCATTGCATGTGTGTTCTATCCACAAACCACACATGGATCCACCACTGTCATTGCATGTGTGTTCTTTCCACAAACCACACATGGATCAACCACTAGAGTTATTGCATGTGTGTTCTTTCCACAAACCACATATGGATCAACCAGTGGTAATTGCATGTGTGTTCTTTTCCATAAACCACTTATGGATCCATTACAGCTATTGCATGTGTGTTATTTCCACAAACCACACATGGATCAACCACTAGAGTCATTGCATGTGTGTTATTTCCACAAACCAAACATTTATCAACCACTAGAGTCATTGCATATGTGTTATTTCCACAAACCACACATAGATCAACCACTAGAGTCATTGCATGTGTGTTCTTTCCACAAACCACACATGGATCAACCACTAGAGTCATTGCATGTTTATTCTTGTACTAAAACCACAAACCAGCACTAGAGTCATTGCATGTGTGTTCTTTTCCACAAACCACACATGGATCCACTAGACTCATTACATGTGTGTTCTTTTCCACAAACAACTTATGGATCAAACAGTGGTCATTGCATGTGTGTTCTTTTCACAAACCACATGTGGAACCACTAGAGTCATTGCATGTGTGTTCTTATACACAAACTAGCACTAGAGTCATTGCATGTGTGTTCTATCCACAAACCACACATGGATCCACCACTGTCATTGCATGTGTTTCTTTCCACAAACCACACATGGATCAACCACTAGAGTCATTGCATGTGTGTTCTTATCACAAACCACATATGGATCAATCAGTGGTCATTGCATGTGTGTACTTTTCCATAAACCACTTATGGATCCATTATTGTCATTGCATGTGTGTTATTTCCACAAACCACACATGGATCAACCACTAGAGTCATTGCATGTGTGTTATTTCCACAAACCACACATGGATCAACCACTAGAGTCATTGCATGTGTGTGTTGTTTTCCACAAACCACACATGGATCCACCACTAGAGTCATTGCATTTGTGTTCTTATACTAAAACCTACACTAGAGTCATTGCATGTGTGTTATTTCCACAAACCACACATGGATCAAACAGTGGTCATTGCATGTGTGTTCTTTTCCACAAACCACACATGGATCCACCAGTGGTCATTGCATGTGTTCTTTCCGCAACCACATATGGATCAACCAGATTCATTGCATGTGTGTTCTTTCCACAAACCACACATGGATCAACCACTAGAGTCATTGAATGTTTGTTCTTATACCAAAACCACAAACCAGCACTAGAGTCATTGCATGTGTGTTCTTTTCCACAAACCACACATGGATCCACTAGACTCATTGCATGTGTGGTCTTTTCCACAAACAACTTATGGATTAACCAGTGGTCGTTGCGTGTGTGTTCTTTTCACAAACCACATGTGGACCCACTAGAGTCATTCCATGTGTGTTCTTATACTAAAACTAGCACTAGAGTCATTGCCTGTGTGTTCTATCCACAAACCACACATGGATCCACCACTGTCATTGCAAGTGTGTTTTTTCCACAAACCACACATGGATCAACCACTAGAGTCATTGCATGTGTGTTCTTTCCACAAATGACACATGGATCAACCACTGGAGTCATTTCATGTGTGTTCTTATACTAAAACCCACATTAGAGTCATTGCATGTGTGTTATTTCCACAAACCACACATGGATCAACCACTAGATTCATTGCATGTGTGTTATTTCCACAAACCACACATGGATCAACCAGTAGAGTCATTGCATGTGTGTTCTTATACTAAAACCAACACTAGAGTCATTGCATGTGTGTTCTTTCCACAAACCACACATGGATCAACCAGTGGTCATTGCAGGTGCGTTCTTTTCCACAAACCACACATGGATCCACCAGTGGTCATTGCACGTGTGTTATTTCCACAAACCACATATGGATCAACCAGAGTCATTGCATGTGTGTTCTTTCCACAAACTACACATGGATCAACCACTAGAGTCATTCCATGTTTGTTCTTATACTAAAACCACAAACCAACACTAGAGTCATTGCATGTGTGTTCTTTTCCACAAACCACACATGGATCCACTAGATTCATTGCATGTGTGTTCTTTTCCACAAACAACTTATGGATCAACGAGTGGTCATTGTATGTGTGTTCTTTTTATAAACCACATGTGGACCCACTAGAGTCATTGCATGTGTGTTCTTATACTAAAACTAGCACTAGAGTCATTGCATGTGTGTTCCATCCACAAACCATACATGGATCCACCACTGTCATTGCATGTGTGTTCTTTCCACAAACCACACATGGATCAATCACTAGAGTCATTGCATGTGTGTTCTTATCACAAACCACATATGGATCAACAAGTGGTCATTGCAGGTGTGTTCTTTTCCATAAACAACTTATGGATCCATTACAGTCATTGCATGTGTGTTATTTCCACAAACCACACATGGATCAACCACTAGAGTAATTGCATGTGTGTTATTTCAACCACACATGGATCAACCACTAGAGTCATTGCATGTGTGTTATTTCCACAAACCACACATGGATCAACCACTAGAGTCATTGCATGTGTGTTCTTATACTAAAACCAACACTAGAGTCATTGCATGTGTGTTCTTTCCACAAACCACACATGGATCCACCAGTGGTCATTGCATGTGTTTTTTTCCACAAACCACACATGGATCCACCATTGGTCATTGCATGTGTTTGCTTTCCACAAACCACATGTCGACCCACTAGAGTCATTGCATGTGTGTTATTTCCACAAACCACACATGGATCAACCACTAGAGTCATTGCATGTGTGTTATTTCCACAAACCAGACATGGATCAACCACTAGAGTCATTGCATATGTGTTATTTGCACAAACCACACATGGACCAACCACTAGAGTCATTGCATGTGTGTTCTTATACTAAAACCAACACTAGAGTCATTGCATGTGTGTTCTTTTCACAAATCACACATGGATCAACCACTAGAGTCATTGCATGTGTGTTATTTCCACAAACCACACATGAATCAACGAGTGGTCATTGCATGTGTGTTCTTTTCCACAAACCACACATGGATCCACCGGTGGTCATTGAATCTGTGTTCTTTCCACAAACCACATATGGATTAACCAGGGTCATTGCATGTGTGTTCTTTCCACAAACCACACATGGATCAACCACTAGATTCATTGCATGTTTGTTCTTATACTAAAACCACAAACCAGCACTAGAGTCATTGCATGTGTGTTCTTTTCCACAAACCACATATGGATCCACTAGACTCATTGCATGTGTGTTCTTTTCCACAAACAACTTATGGATCAACCAGTGGTCATTGCATGTGTGTTCTTTTCACAAACTACATGTCGACCACTAGAGTCATTGCATGTGTGTTCTTATACTAAAACTAGCACTAGAGTCATTGCATGTGTGTTCTTTTCCATAAACCACTTATGGATCTATTAGAGTCATTGCATGTGTGTTATTTCCACAAACCACACATGGATAAACCACTAGAGTCATTGCATGTGTGTTATTTCCACAAACCACACATGGATCAACCACTAGAGTCACTGCATGTGTGTGTTCTTTTCCACAAACCACACATGGATCCACCACTAGAGTCATTGCATGTGTGTTCTTATACTAAAACCAACACTAGAGTCATTGCATGTGTGTTCTTTCCACAAACCACACATGGATCAACCAGTGGTCATTGCATGTGTGTTCTTTTGCACAAACCACACATGGATCCACCAGTGGTCATTGCATGTGTGTTCTTTCCACAAACCACATATGGATCAACCAGAGTCATTGCATGTGTGTTCTTTCCACAAACCACACATGGTTCATCCACTAGAGTCATTGCATTTTTGTTCTTATACTAAAACCACAAACCAGCACTAGAGTCATTGCATGTGTGTTCTTTTCCACAAACCACACATGGATCCACTAGACTCATTGCATGTGTGTTCTTTTCCACAAACAACTTATGGATCAACCAGTGGTCATTGTATGTGTGTTCTTTTCACAAACCACGAGTGGACCCACTAGAGTCATTGCATGTGTGTTCATATACTAAAACTAGCACTAGTTTCATTGCATGTGTGTTCCATCCACAAACCATACATGGATCCACCACTGTCATTGCATGTGTGTTCTTTCCACAAACCACACATGGATCAACCACTAGAGTCATTGCATCTGTGTTCTTATCACAAACCACAAATGGATCAACAAGTGGTCATTGCAGGTGTGTTCTTTTCCATAAACCACTTATGGATCCATTACAGTCATTGCATGTGTGTTATTTCCACAAACCACACATGGATCAACCACTAGAGTAATTGCATGTGTGTTATTTCAACCACACATGGATCAACCACTAGAGTCATTGCATGTGTGTTATTTCCACAAACCACACATGGATCAACCACTAGAGTCATTGCATGTGTGTTCTTATACTAAAACCAACACTAGAGTCATTGCATGTGTGTTCTTTACACAAACCACACATGGATCAACCAGTGGTCATGGCATGTGTTTTTTTTTCCACAAACCACGCATGTATCCACCATTGGTCATTGCATGTGTGTTCTTTCCACAAACCACACATGGATCAACCACTAGAGTCATTGCATGTGTGTTCTTATACTAAAACCAACACTAGAGTCATTGCATGTGTGTTCTTTCCACAAACCACACATGGATCAACCACTAGAGTCATTGCATGTGTGTTCTTATACTAAAACCAACACTAGAGTCATTGCATGTGTGTTCTTTTCACAAACCACACATGGATCAACAACTAGAGTCATTGCATGTGTTTTATTTCCACAAACCACACATGAATCAACCAATGGTCATTGCATGTGTGTTCTTTTCCACGAACCACACATGGATCCACCAGTGGTCATTGCATGTGTGTTCATTCCACAAACCACATATGGATCAACCAGAGTCATTTCATATGTGTTCTTTCCACAAACCACATATGGATCAACCACTAGAGTCATTACATGTTTTTTCTTATACTAAAACCACAAACCAACACTAGAGTCATTGCATGTGTTTTCTTTTCCACAAACCACACATGGATCCACTAGACTCATTGCATGTGTGTTCTTTTCCACAAACAACTTATGGATCAACCAGTGGTCATTGCATGTGTGTTCTTTTCACAAACCACATGTGAACCCACTAGAGTCATTGCATGTGTGTTCTTATACACAAACTAGGACTAGAGTCATTGCATTTGTGTTCTATCCACAAACCACACAGGGATCCACCACTGTCATTGCAGGTGTGTTCTTTGCACAAACCACACATGGATCAACCACTAGAGTTATTGCATGTGTGTTCTTTCCACAAACCACATATGGATCAACCAGTGGTTATTTCATGTGTGTTCTTTTCCATAAACCACTTATGGATCCATTACAGTCATTGCATGTGTGTTATTTCCACAAACCACACATGGATCAACCACTAGAGTCATTGCATATGTGTTATTTCCACAAACCACACATGGATCAACCACTAGAGTCATTGCATGTGTGTTATTTCCACAAGCAACACATGGATTAACCACTAGAGTCATTGCATATTTGTTCTTATACTAAAACCACAAACCAGTACTAGAGTCATTGCATGTGTGTTCTTTTCCACAAACCACACATGGATCCACTAGACTCATTGCATGTGTGTTCTTTTCCACAAACAACTTATGGATCAACCAGTGGTCATTGCATGTGTGTTCTTTTCACAAATCACATGTGGACCCACTAGAGTCATTGCATGTGTGTTCTTACACACAAACTAGCACTAGAGTCACTGCATGTGTGTTCTATCCACAAACCACAGATGGATCCACCACTGTCATTGCATGTGTGTTCTTTCCACAAACCACACATGGATCAACCACTAGAGTCATTGCATGTGTGTTCTAATCACAAACCACATATGGATCAATCAGTGGTCATTTCATGTGTGTTCTTTTCCATAAACCACTTATGGATCCATTAGAGTCATTGCATGTGTGTTATTTCCACAAACCACACATGGATCAACCACTAGAGTCATTGCATGTGTGTGTTGTTTTCCACAAACCACACATGGATCCACCACTAGAGTCATTGCATGTGTGTTCTTATACTAAAACCAACACTAGAGTCATTGCATGTCTGTTCTTTCCACAAACCACACATGGATCAACCAGTGGTCATTGCATGTGTGTTCTTTTCCACAAACCACACATGGATCCACCAGTGGTCATTCCATGTGTGTTCTTTCCACAAACCACATATGGATCAACCAGAGTCATTGCATGTGTGTTCTTTCCACAAACCACACATGGATCAACCACTAGAGTCATTGCATGTTTGTTCTTATACCAAAACCACAAACCAGCACTAGAGTCATTGCATGTGTGTTCTTTTCCACAAACCACACATGGATCCACTAGACTCATTGCATGTGTGTTCTTTTCCACAAACAACTTATGGATCAACCAGTGGTCATTGCATGTGTGTTCTTTTCACAAACCACATGTGGACCCACTAGAGTCATTGCATGTGTGTTCTTATACTAAAACTAGCACTAGAGTCATTGCATGTGTGTTCTATCCACAAACCACACGTGGATCCACCACTGTCATTGCATGTGTGTTTTTTGCACAAACCACACATGGATCAACCACTAGAGTCATTGCATGTGTGTTCTTTCCACAAACGACACATGGATCAACCACTAGAGTCATTGCATGTGCGTTATTTCCACAAACCACACATGGATCAACCACTGGAGTCATTGCATGTGTGTTCTTATACTAAAACCAACATTAGAGTCATTGCATGTGTGTTCTTTCCACAAACCACACATGGATCAACCACTAGAGTCATTGCATGTTTGTTATTTCCACAAACCACACATGGATCAACCACTAGAGTCATTGCATGTGTGTTCTTATACTAAAACCAACACTAGAGTCATTGCATGTGTGTTTTTTCCACAAACAACACATGGATCAACCAGTGGTCACTGCATGTGTGTTCTTTTCACAAACCACACATGGATCCACCAGTGGTCATTGCATGTGTGTTCTTTCCACAAACCACATATGGATCAACCAGAGTCATTGCATGTGTGTTCTTTCCACAAACCACACATGGATCAACCACTAGAGTAATTGCATGTTTGTTCTTATACTAAAACCACAAACCAGCACTAGAGTCATTGCATGTTTGTTCTTTTCCACAAACCACATATGGATCGACTAGACTCATTGCATGTGTGTTCTTTTCCACAAACAACTGATGGATCAACCAGTGGTCATTGCATGGGTGTTCTTTTCACAAACTACATGTGGACCCACTAGAGTCATTGCATGTGTGTTCTTTTCCATAAACCACTTATGGATCCATTACAGTCATTGCATGTGTGTTATTTCCACAAACCACACATGGATAAACCACTAGAGTCATTGCATGTGTGTTATTTACAAAAACCACACATGGATCAACCACTAGAGTCATTGCATGTGTGTGTTGTTTTCCACAAACCACACATGGATCCACCACTAGAGTCATTGCATGTGTGTTCTTATACTAAAACCAACACTAGAGTCATTGCATGTGTGTTCTTTCCACAAACCACACATGGATCAACCAGTGGTCATTGCATGTGTGTTCTTTTCCACAAACCACACATGGATCCACCAGTGGTCATTCCATGTGTGTTCTTTCCACAAACCACATATGGATCAACCAGAGTCATTGCATGTGTGTTCTTTCCACAAACCACACATGGATCAACCACTAGAGTCATTGCATGTTTGTTCTTATACCAAAACCACAAACCAGCACTAGAGTCATTGCATGTGTGTTCTTTTCCACAAACCACACATGGATCCACTAGACTCATTGCATGTGTGTTCTTTTTCCACAAACAACTTATGGATCAACCAGTGGTCATTGCATGTGTGTTCTTTTCACAAACCACATGTGGACCCACTAGAGTCATTGCATGTGTGTTCTTATACTAAAACTAGCACTAGAGTCATTGCATGTGTGTTCTATCCACAAACCACACATGGATCCACCACTGTCATTGCATGTGTGTTTTTTCCACAAACCACACATGGATCAACCACTAGAGTCATTGCATGTGTGTTCTTTCCACAAACGACACATGGATCAACCACTAGAGTCATTGCATGTGTGTTATTTCCACAAACCACACATGGATCAACCACAGGAGTCATTGCATGTGTGTTCTTATACTAAAACCAACATTAGAGTCATTGCATGTGTGTTCTTTCCACAAACCACACATGGATCAACCACTAGAGTCATTGCATGTTTGTTATTTCCACAAACCACAAATGGATCAACCACTAGAGTTATTGCATGTGTGTTCTTATACTAAAACCAACACTAGAGTCATTGCATGTGTGTTTTTTCCACAAACAACACATGGATCAACCAGTGGTCATTGCATGTGTGTTCTTTTCACAAACCACACATGCATCCACCAGTGGTCATTGCATGTGTGTTCTTTCCACAAACCACATATGGATCAACCAGAGTCATTGCATGTGTGTTCTTTCCACAAACCACACATGGATCAACCACTAGAGTAATTGCATGTTTGTTCTTATACTAAAACCACAAACCAGCACTAGAGTCATTGCATGTTTGTTCTTTTCCACAAACTACATTTGGATCCACTAGACTCATTGCATGTGTGTTCTTTTCCACAAACAACTTATGGATCAACCAGTGGTCATTGCATGGGTGTTCTTTTCACAAACTACATGTGGACCCATGAGAGTCATTGCATGTGTGTTCTTATACTAAAACTAGCACTAGAGTCATTGCATGTGTGTTCTTTTCCATAAACCACTTATGGATCCATTACAGTCATTGCATGTGTGTTATTTCCACAAACCACACATGGATAAACCACTAGAGTCATTGCATGTGTGTTATTTCCACAAACCACACATGGATCAACCACTAGAGTCATTGCATGTGTGTGTTCTTTTCCACAAACCACACATGGATCCACCACTAGAGTCATTGCATGTGTGTTCCTATACTAAAACTGTAGAGTCCCCAACCTTTAATAAGATTGATCCCTACTGTGTTTACAATGCTAGTCCCTGGATCAATAGCTAGCATCCACAGTTTAGATGTAATATCAAGAAACAAAGGTCATAATATAACTTTATAACCAGGAATAACATAATTTTGTTACATCATACATAGCTCATTTGGCTATTACATTACATTGCAGCGGAATAACTATAGTCATGGGGTCCTTCATCTTCAAAGTGCCACAGGCAGATGTTGGTTGTAGACTTTGTAATCTTAATTAATCAATCTTCACTAAAAACAATCAAACCTGCAACATTACAAGTTACAGCCACAAGGGTCAATACATTTGAATTGTATTGGCAAGCTTCACTTTTATGTATAATATGGGTGGATCCTATCAATACATGCATATTTGGCTAAGTAGAGTTTTAGGCTCATTTGCATAAAGCAATATTTTATCCTATCTTTTCAAAATGGTTTTGGTCCTTTGTCAAATCTCCTTTCAAAAATCCCTTGAACTCCTTGGTAAAAACTCAAGTATTCAAGTCCTTGTCAAAATCTCTTGAGCACCTTGGTAAACCTAAGTGCATCAAGTTTAAAAGTTTTCTTTTAGAAATTAGAGTGTCGAGATCTTCCATAGCTTCAGGCCTTAGTTTCTCAGTATTGTCCATAACCGGGGACACGGCTAACTACTTAGAATTTGATCTTGTGCAGAAGTTGTACACTTTACCCACATGACATAATCTCGTCTTGACGCCACCAGTGGCCGCTGGATAAGTACTCACCAAAATGGAGTACCGGCAGATCGAGAATGTGACAAAGTCTTTCCATAGGAGTCCTCCCAATATAGCTTGTCTACCAGGCACAAATGTAGGGTTGTTCCCTTACACAAATCTAGTTAACCTGAAGATGCCAATGCATGGGACTTCCACTATGTAGTTGACTAAGCCAGAGCCCATTTAGCATGTGGCTGTACACGGAAGCCACTATACGAGAAACATGTTCAATCTCTAAGTTTCCTGGGTGGTTTTCCTTTGGAGCACAACACAAAGAGATTTTCCATAGACAAGATTCCTTTTGTTGCCACCTTCTCCAAAACTCAAAGTATCCTTGGCCACCCAGGTGGTTCATTGAGTCCTTGTTTTATTATATAAAACATAAGTCTTTTCTCAACCTTTGTAAAATCTCAACATGTATCTCTTTTCAAAATATAGCATGGCTAAGCATGTATCAACTACAATGATTTCTCTAAGGAATGTATAAGGTATCCTAATAGGATTTAGCATAGCATAAGTATAAAATTATTTTCATGCATGTTTTCAAAATCCACTAAGTATAATGAAAATAATAGGACTTTTGTATGATAGTGTAACTTGCCTTTTTGGTAGGGAATGATGGTTCACTCCTTGATCTTGCCAGTCTCACACTTCACTACAAGTCAATCAAGCAAACACAAATTCAATTCATATTCCAAACCAAATTCAAACAAACAATTTTTCACACACAAAGTAATGGAATCTAAGTCATGCATAAGCATGCAAAGGTTGGTTCTATTGTAAGGATGGTCTCCACTAGGCTTATAAACTTTGTAAGTTCCAAATTGGTCATTTTCCAAAGTGGCAAAGTCATTTGCAAAAGGGTTTTGTCCAAAACCATTTTTAAATCCTTTCAATATTTTATGTGGTGGAAAATATTTTTATCAAAGCAACAACTTTAGGTTGTTCACCAAATAAGTTGTTGTTTCTCAAAACTTGGTGTTTAGGGTCAGTAGGTTTGGTCCAAAGTATGTTCCCAAAGTTTTTACTCCAAAAACATTTTTCTCAACAAAAACCATTCTTTTTGTTTGGCTAGAAATGGACTAAATCAATTAATCTATCCTAAATTTCACCAAATTCATTTTTAACTCCATGGGTTGGTTACTAGGGTCAGTAAGTTCACAACAAACCATTTTGCCAAGGTTTCAAACTCAAAAACATTTTTGAATCATTTTTCTAATCTAAACAAGCAATCAAATGTTTCTACATAATCAACCAATCTAACAAATACTATTTGCTAAACCAAAGGCATGGTTGGCTAGGGTTTGTTCCACTGATTCCAACGGTATAAAGTTTGTAATTTTTGGACGTGTGGATCTAAAGTTATAGTGTTTTCAAATTCACAAACAATTCTGTTTTCAAATTTCTGTTTAAACCAAAATTGGCCACGTGGCGCAATCTAACTGGACGGTACCGCTTCGTGCGGATCAGCCCTTGTGGATCGTTGGATCTAACTTAAAATGCACGGCTTTGATCAAACGTACCCCTTTGTTTTAATGAATCTATCCTAGCCAACGGATCGAGATCCAACGGTTCACAACAGTCCAGACTATAACTGGGCGGCGCTAGCGGCGGCGGACGGCGGTGCGTGCTCGGCCAGTGAGCTTGCCGGCGAGTTAGGTCGCGCGGGAGAGGTGTAGGATGCTCACCGTGCTCGCCGAAGTGCAGTGAAGCTCAAGACGTGATCAGTTTGTCGAGGGGCGCACTGGAACGGGGTGGATTGCTCGTCGGAGCTTGCAGTGGCGTCGAGTACCTCTGGTTGTCATCGGAGGCGAGGTTTGAGGGCGCGCTGAGGCAAATAGACCATGCGGTTAGCTGTGTACGGTACTGGGGGTCACAGTCGCATCATTGATAGGTGCTGGGGCAGTCTGTACTCACCGGGGAAACTCGCCAGAGTCAAGGCAGGAGGCGGCGATGCTCTGATTTGAGGTTGCCGAGGCTACGGTGCTCGCGCGGGTGTGAGATTGGTGCTGGGAGACGCGTAAGAAGAGGGGTAGCAGGCTCGTGTGCTCTGGGAGGTGGGGCCGGTTGGACGGTGCCGGAATCGGCTGGTGAAGCTCGTCGGAGCAGTGGAGCTCGAGCTCGAAATTGGGGCAGCCTGGAGGCAGAGGGGAGGCGGTGTCTGGGGGAAACGAAAGAGGGGAGGCAGGCGCTCTTATCGTGCGTGATGGCTGGGCGAATTAACGCGGCAGTTAACGGGGATTGATGGTGCTATCAACGGGCAGAAATGGCAGCGAGGTGGGGAGTGGCCACCGCGGGTGAAGACGATGAGCAGTAAAGCGGGGTCCAGTCGTCAGCGGAAAATGAAAGGAGAGGGAGGGTCCACTGGTCATACTCTGTTCGGGTTAGAAATGAGGTGCGAATCGTTATCTGTTCAGGGAGAATAACTGGGCTGCTTCTGGGCCTTAGTGGGCTTTAGCTGGGCTGGTCGGCCAGTTCCTATTTTTTTCTGTTTAAAATCTTTTTCTATTTTCCAAATCAATTTCTGTTTTGAATTTTCAATCAATTATTCAAACATTCAACCAATTCAAATAATCACCACACTTAAATAAGTTTATAGTTTTGTTTTATCAACATAAACCAAATCTCAAAAAGAATAAAATAATATTTTTATTCATTTTAGGATCTATTTAATATTTAAATAAAATAGCCCTTTAGTTATTTAATCAAATAGGGTTTGATTTATTTAATAAAATTTCCATTTGAAATCCAAATATTTTCAAAACCAAATCAGTAGGTTTTATTTGGAAATAAAGAATATTTGGAAAACTTGTTTAAAACAAAATAACCTTTTATTTGAGGGTCCATTATTAATTAAATACAATAGACCTTCATTATTAAAACAAATAGGATTTGTTTTATTAAATCTTTATTTTGAAATCTACAATAAAACCAAAACACTTCAGTAAGATTTATTTGAGAATATAAAATATTTGGAAAACTTATTTAAAATAAATAAATAAGTTTTAGTGTTTTATTTAAAATAGGAAAAGCCTTTACTTAAGTAAAAATTTGGATATTAAATCCCTATTATTTTATTTAAATAAACCTTTGCTATTTTTATTCAAAACAAAATATTTTAATTCAAAAGCTTGGCCAAGGTTTTTTTTTAATTTGGCTTTATAAAAAAAATCTTTATTTATAAATCCACCTTTTCTTTTGAAAACTAAATCTTTTTATTTTAAAGATTCAAAATAGTAATTCCAACTATGAAAACTTTCTTTATTATTTGTTTATCTTTTTAAATCCCTTTAGGACTATTTGTTCACCAATTGGTATGGGTTTTTGGTAAGGGCTTTATTAGCTTTGGAAATTCAATTTCCTTATCTTATTATATTCCTAAGATTTTATTTATGGTTCCAATTTGAGTGAAACCAACTTCTATGGTCTTTCTTGATCCTTTGTGAATATTTGTTGATAAATTTTGGTATGGATCAAATCCATGGATTTGGAGATACTTTGGAAATGATTTTCTTCCATTAGGGTTTTAGGATTTGGATTTATTTTCCAAGTGTTCAAATTTCCAGATACATTCATTGAGGAATGCATTCCCCTAGATTTGAATTTTGTTGGATTCAAACCTTAGCCAAAGTTTGTTCAAGATGGGATTTTAAGTTTCCTTTTAGAAACAAAAGTTTCTTTTCACCCTGATTTTCAACAAAAATTTATTTTGTTTATTTATTTTTCACATTACAAGATTTGGAAAATCTTGGGATGTGACAGGCTACCACCCTTAAAAGAAATCTCGGCCCGAGATTTGGGAAGGATAGGGTTACAAGTTGGCTTCAAGGCAACTAGGGTACTACCACCCTTGAAATAAAGTCTCATAGGGTTACATTGATGGTTCTCTTGACTATAGGTTCAACACTTGATATTCAGACAAGGAATCCTTATTTGACTCAACTGAGTTATCTAAATACTGACATCCACTTCTTCTATCTCTTCAACGTTTCCATCCATGTCAATGTGGTTCACATGTCCTTTCTGGGTCACATTGGAGTCATTTCCATTGGCTCTTCTAGCATCCTTTTTCTTTTTCTTCTTAGGACAGTCTGATGCATAGTGTCCAAGTTCCTTGCAGTTATAGCACTGCAACTGGCTAATGTCTTTCTTCCTGAAATTGTCTTGTTGATTCTGACCAAGGTCATCTCCATTGTCAATATCATTTCCATTATTATCACTTCCATTGTTGTTGTGGTGATGCTGATGTGGTTCAGAATCTTCATTGCTCTTTTTGAATGAATGCTTCTTCTTTGATGATCCTGAGTGATTCTTGAGTTTATGCTTCCTCTTTCTATTCTCAACTTGATTCATCTTGTTTTCCAAAATGATGGCTTTGTCACAGAGTGATTGATAAGTTGGGACATAGGCAACAACTAGCTGTAGGTTCAACTCATCATTAAGTCCTTCAAGAAATTTTCTTTTCTCTTAGCATCTGTATCAACTTCAACAGGTGCATAGCGTGCCAGATTGTTGAATTCTTCAATATACTCAGCCACACTGAGGTGATGTTGTTTCAGATTGTGAAACTCCTTTTTCTTCAAGTACATTACTCCAGGTGAGATGTGAGTGGTTCTGAATCCATCTTCAAAAATATCCCAGGTCACATCTTCAAGGGGAGTGGTGATTTGAAAGTTGTCCCACCATGTTGCTGCTGGTCCTTCAAGGAGAAATGCTGCAAACCTTACTTTTTCTTCATCAGTGCAACCAACAGTCACTAAGTCTTTGTTTACTGAACGTAACCAATCATCAGCTTCCATTGGATCAGTTGTTCTAGAGAACCTTGCAGGCCTAAGTTTCAGAAACTTGGTGAGCATATCAAGTGCTGGAGGATTATTCTGATTGTTATTGTTGTTGTTGTTCTGATTTTGTATGAACGTTGTTATCATCTGCATCAGTTGTGTCTGAGCAGTCATCATCTGCTGCATCTCAGGAGTGATGTTGTTGTTTTGGTTGGGGTTGGCACGACGGGGAGGCATCTGTTGGTTTGATAGGGATAAGTATTGGTGGATAGGTTTTTAAGAAGTTCTAACACACAATTCAAAACCAACCAAGTTCAATCAAACAATCAATCGATCAACAAGCAGCTATTCACTTAACAACTTATGAGCTTAACTCATGAGTTGAAGGAAACAACAAGTTTTCTTGAAAATAATAACTTAGTATAATCATACCTCATAGGTCAATATGATCCATACTCTAACTTGATATCAATGTCTTTGGTAGGCAATCTAATGTCTTCTTGGTTTTCACTAGTAGTCCTTAGTGATATCCAAGTTGGAAGTCCTTGGTGAACATGCTGAAGATGTTGAAGTCATTAGAGTTGAAGATGTTGAAGAAGTCCTTTGCACATGGTGTAGTCTTTGGCCATGGGGTAGGCTTTTGCCATCAAGTTTGAGATAGATGAGATGTAGAGTTGAAACCAAAATGGTTGAGGAAAGGGTTTACGAGATTGTTTGTAAATAAGTTTTGGAACAAGTATAACTCCTATTTTTCTAAGGGTTTTTGTCCAATCCTAGGTTTACAAATCCTACAGGCAACACAATGCTCTGATACCATCTGTAGAGTCCCCAACCTTTAATAAGATTGATCCCTCCTGTGTTTACAATGCTAGTCCCTGGATCAATAGCTAGCATCCACAGTTTAGATGTAATATCAAGAAACAAAGGTCATAATATAACTTTATAACCAGGAATAACATAATTTTATTACATCATACATAGCTCATTTGGCTGTTACATTACATTGCAGCGGAATAACTATAGTCATGGGGTCCTTCATCTTCAAAGTGCCACAGGCAGATGTTGGTTGTAGACTTTGTAATCTTAATTAATCAATCTTCACTAAAAACAATCAAACCTGCAACATTACAAGTTACAGCCACAAGGGTCAATACATTTGAATTGTATTGGCAAGCTTCACTTTTATGTATAATATGGGTGGATCCTATCAATACATGCATATTTGGCTAAGTAGAGTTTTAGGCTCATTTGCATAAAGCAATATTTTATCCTAACTTTTCAAAATGGTTTTGGTCCTTTGTCAAATCTCCTTTCAAAAATCCCTTGAACTCCTTGGTAAAAAATCAAGTGTTCAAGTCCTTGTCAAAATCTCTTGAGCACCTTGGTAACCCCAAGTGCATCAAGTTTTAAAAGTTTTCTTTTAGAAATTAGAGTGTCGAGATCTTCCATAGCTTCAGGCCTTAGTTGCTCAGTATTGTCCATAACCGGGGACACGGCTAAGTACTTAGAATTTGATCTTCTGCAGAAGTTGTACACTTTACCCACATGACACAATCTCGTCTTGACGCCACCAGTGGCCGCTAGATAAGTACTCACCAAAATGGAGTACCGGCAGATCGAGAATGTGACAAAGTCTTTCCATAGGAGTCCTCCCAATACAAAATGCTAGCTTGTCTACCAGGCACAAATGTAGGGTTGTTCCCTTACACAAATCTAGTTAACCTGAAGATGCCAATGCATGGGACTTCCACTATGTAGTTGACTAAGCCAGAGCCCATTTAGCATGTGGCTGTACATGGAAGCCACTGTACGAGAAACATGTTCAATCTCTAAGTTTCCTGGGTGGTTTTCCTTTGGAGCACAACACAAAGAGATTTGCCATAGACAAGATTCCTTTTGTTGCCACCTTCTCCAAAACTCAAAGTATCCTTGGCCACCCAGGTGGTTCATTGAGTCCTTGTTTTATTATATAAAACATAAGTCTTTTCTCAACCTTTGTAAAATCTCAACATGTATCTCTTTTCAAAATATAGCATGGCTAAGCATGTATCAACTACAATGATTTCTCTAAGGAATGTATAAGGTATCCTAATAGGATTTAGCATAGCTTAAGTATAAAATTATTTTCATGCATGTTTTCAAAATCCACTAAGTATAATGAAAATAATAGGACTTTTGTATGATAGTGTAACTTGCCTTTTTGGTAGGGAATGATGGTTCACTCCTTGATCTTGCTAGTCTCACACTTCACTACAAGTCAATCAAGCAAACACAAATTCAATTCACATTCCAAACCAAAGTCAAACAAACAATTTTTCACACACAAAGTAATGGAATCTAAGTCATGCATAAGCATGCAAAGGTTGGTTCTATTGTAAGGATGGTCTCCACTAGGCTTCTAAACTTTGTAAGTTCCAAATTGGTCATGTTCTAAAGTGGCAAAGTCATTTGCAAAAGGGTTTTGTCCAAAACCATTTTCAAATCCTTTCAATATTTTATGTGGTGGAAAATATTTTTATCAAAGCAACAACTTTAGGTTGTTCACCAAATAAGTTGTTGTTTCTCAAAACTTGGTGTTTAGGGTCAGTAGGTTTGGTCCAAAGTATGTTCCCAAAGTTTTTACTCCAAAAACATTTTTCTCAACAAAAACCATTCTTTTTGTTTGGCTAGAAATGGACTAAATCAATTAATCTATCCTAAATTTCACCAAATTCATTTTTAACTCCATGGGTTGGTTCCTAGGGTCAGTAAGTTCACAACAAACCATTTTGCCAAGGTTTCAAACTCAAAAACATTTTTGAATCATTTTTCTAATCTAAACAAGCAATCAAATGTTTCTGCATAATCAACCAATCTAACAAATACTATTTGCTAAACCAAAGGCATGGTTGGCTAGGGTTTGTTCCACTGATTCCAACGGTATAAAGTTTGTAATTTTTGGACGTGTGGATCTAAAGTTATAGTGTTTTCAAATTCACAAACAATTCTGTTTTCAAATTTCTGTTTAAACCAAAACTGGCCACGTGGCGCAATCTAACTGGACGGTACCGCTTCGTGCGTATCATCCCTTGTGGATCGTTGGATCTAACTTAAAATGCACGGCTTTGATCAAACGTACCCCTTCGTTTTAATGAATCTATCCTAGCCAACGGATCGAGATCCAACGGTTCACAACAGTCCAGACTATAACTGGGCGGCGCTAGCGGCGGCGGACGGCGGTGCGTGCTCGGCCAGTGAGCTTGCCGGCGAGTTAGGTCGCGCGGGAGAGGGGTAGGATGCTCACCGTGCTCGCCGAAGTGCAGTGAAGCTCAAGACATGATCAATTCGTCGAGGGGCGCACTGGAATGGGGTGGATTGCTCGCCGGAGCTTGCAGTGGTGTCGAGTACCTCTGGTTGTCGTCGAAGGCGAGGTTTGAGGGCGCGCTGAGGCAAACAGACCATGCGGTTAGCTGTGTATGGTACTGGGGGTCACAGTGGCATCATTGATAGGTGCTAGGGCAGTCTGTACTCACCGGGGAAACTCGCCGGAGTCGAGGCAGGAGGCGGCGATGCTCTGATGTTGAGGTTGCCGAGGCTACGGTGCTCGCACGGGTGTGAGATTGGTGCTAGGAGACGCGTAAGAAGAGGGGTAGCAGGCTCGTGTGCTCTGGGAGGTGGGGGCGGTTGGACGGTGCCGGAATCGGCTGGTGAAGCTCGTCGGAGCTGTGGAGCTCGAGCTCGAAATTGGGGCAGCCTGGAGGCAGAGGGGAGGCGGTGTCTGGGGGAAACGAAAGAGGGGAGGCAGGCGCTCTTATCGTGCGTGATGGCTGGGCGAATTAACGCGGCAGTTAACGGGGATTAATGGTGCTATCAACGGGCAGAAACGGCAGCGAGGTGGGGAGTGGCCACCGCGGGTGAAGACGATGAGCAGTAAAGCGGGGTCCAGTCGTCAGCGGAAAATGAAAGGAGAGGGAGGGTCCACTGGTCATACTCTGTTCGGGTTAGAAATGAGGTGCGAATCGTTTTCTGTTCGGGGAGAATAACTGGGCTGCTTCTGGGCCTTAGTGGGCTTTAGCTGGGCTGGTCGGCCAGTTCCTATTTTTTTCTGTTTAAAATCTTTTTCTATTTTCCCAACAATTTCTGTTTTGAATTTTCAATCAATTATTCAAACATTCAACCAATTCAAATAATCACCACACTTAAATAAGTTTTTAGTTCTGTTTTATCAACATAAACCAAATCTCAAAAAGAATAAAATAATATTTTTATTCATTTTAGGATCTATTTAATATTTAAATAAAATAGCCCTTTAGTTATTTAATCAAATAGGGTTTGATTTATTTAATAAAATTTCCATTTGAAATCCAAATATTTTCAAAACCAAATCAGTAGGTTTTATTTGGAAATAAAGAATATTTGGAAAACTTGTTTAAAACAAAATAACCTTTTATTTGAGGGTCCATTATTAATTAAATACAATAGACCTTCATTATTAAAACAAATAGGATTTGTTTTATTAAATCTTTATTTTGAAATCTACAATAAAACCAAAACACTTCAGTAAGATTTATTTGAGAATATAAAATATTTGGAAAACTTATTTAAAATAAATAAATAAGTTTTAGTGTTTTATTTAAAATAGGAAAAGCCTTTACTTAAGTAAAAATTTGGATATTAAATCCCTATTATTTTATTTAAATAAACCTTTGCTATTTTTATTCAAAACAAAATGTTTTAATTCAAAAGCTTGGCCAAGGTTTTTTTTTTAATTTGGCTTTATAAAAAAATCTTTATTTATAAATCCACCTTTTCTTTTGAAAACTAAATCTTTTTATTTTAAAGATTCAAAATAGTAATTCCAACTATGAAAACTTTCTTTATTATTTGTTTATCTTTTTAAATCCCTTTAGGACTATTTGTTCACCAATTGGTATGGGTTTTTTGTAAGGGCTTTATTAGCTTTGGAAATTCAATTTCCTTATCTTATTATATTCCTAAGATTTTATTTATGGTTCCAATTTGAGTGAAACCAACTTCTATGGTCTTTCTTGATCCTTTGTGAATATTTGTTGATAAATTTTGGTATGGATCAAATCCATGGATTTGGAGATACTTTGGAAATGATTTTCTTCCATTAGGGTTTTAGGATTTGGATTTATTTTCCAAGTGTTCAAATTTCCAGATACATTCATTGAGGAATGCATTCCCCTAGATTTGAATTTTGTTGGATTCAAACTTTAGCCAAAGTTTGTTCAAGATGGGATTTTAAGTTTCCTTTTAGAAACAAAAGTTTCTTTTCACCCTGATTTTCAACAAAAATTTATTTTGTTTATTTATTTTTCACATTACAAGATTTGGAAAATCTTGGGATGTGACAGGCTACCACCCTTAAAAGAAATCTCGGCCCAAGATTTGGGAAGGATAGGGTTACAAGTTGGCTTCAAGGCAACTAGGGTACTACCACCCTTAAAATAAAGTCTCATAGGGTTACATTGATGGTTCTCTTGACTATAGGTTTAACACTTGATATTCATACAAGGAATCCTTATTAGACTCAACTGAGTTATCTAAATACTGACATCCACTTCTTCTATCTCTTCAACGTTTCCATCCATGTCAATGTGGTTCACATGTCCTTTCTGGGTCACATTGGAGTCATTTCCATTGGCTCTTCTAGCATCCTTTTTCTTTTTCTTCTCAGGACAGTCTGATGCATAGTGTCCAAGTTCCTTGCAGTTATAGCACTGCAACTGGCTAATGTCTTTCTTCCTGAAATTGTCTTGTTGATTCTGACCAAGGTCATCTCCATTGTCAATATCATTTCCATTATTATCACTTCCATTGTTGTTGTGGTGATGCTGATGTGGTTCAGAATCTTCATTGCTCTTTTTGAATGAATGCTTCTTCTTTGATGATCCTGAGTGATTCTTGAGTTTATGCTTCCTCTTTCTATTCTCAACTTGATTCATCTTGTTTTCCAAAATGATGGCTTTGTCACAGAGTGATTGATAAGTTGGGACATAGGCAACAACTAGCTGTAGGTTCAACTCATCATTAAGTCCTTCAAGAAATTTTTCTTTTCTCTTAGCATCTGTATCAACTTCAACCGGTGCATAGCGTGCCAGATTGTTGAATTCTTCAATATACTCAGCCACACTGAGGTGATGTTGTTTCAGATTGTGAAACTCCTTTTTCTTCAAGTACATTACTCCAGGTGAGATGTGAGTGGTTCTGAATCCATCTTCAAAAATATCCCAGGTCACATCTTCAAGGGGAGTGGTGATTTGAAAGTTGTCCCACCATGTTGCTGCTGGTCCTTCAAGCAGAAATGCTGCAAACCTTACTTTTTCTTCATCAGTGCAACCAACAGTCACAAAGTCTTTGTTTACTGAACGTAACCAATCATCAGCTTCCATTGGATCAGTTGTTCCAGAGAACCTTGCAGGCCTAAGTTTCAGAAACTTGGTGAGCATATCAAGTGCTGGAGGATTATTCTGATTGTTGTTGTTGTTGTTGTTGTTCTGATTTTGTATGAACGTTGTTATCATCTGCATCAGTTGCGTCTGAGCTGTCATCATCTGCTGCATCTCAGGAGTGATGTTGTTGTTTTGGTTGGGGTTGGCACGACGGGGAGGCATCTGTTGGTTTGATAGGGATAAGTATTGGTGGATAGGTTTTTAAGAAGTTCTAACATACAATTCAAAACCAACCAAGTTCAATCAAACAATCAATCAATCAACAAGCAGCTATTCACTTAACAACTTATGAGCTTAACTCATGAGTTGAAGGAAACAACAAGTTTTCTTGAAAATAATAACTTAGTATAATCATACCTCATAGGTCAATATGATCCATACTCTAACTTGATATCAATGTCTTTGGTAGGCAATCTAATGTCTTCTGCATGTGTGTTCTTATCACAAACCACATATGGATCAACAAGTGGTCATTGCAGGTGTGTTCTTTTCCATAAACCACTTATGGATCCATTACAGTTATTGCATGTGTGTTATTTCCACAAACCACACATGGATAAACCACTAGAGTCATTGCATGTGTGTGTTGTTTTCCACAAACCACACATGGATCCACCACTAGAGTCATTGCATGTGTGTTCTTATACTAAAACCAACACTAGAGTCATTGCATGTGTGTTCTTTCCACAAACCACACATGGATCAACCAGTGGTCATTGCATGTGTGTTCTTTTCCACAAACCACACATGGATCCACCAGTGGTCATTCCATGTGTGTTCTTTCCACAAACCACATATGGATCAACCAGAGTCATTGCATGTGTGTTATTTCCACAAACCACACATGGATCAACCACTAGAGTCATTACATGTTTGTTCTTATACCAAAACCACAAACCAGCACTAGAGTCATTGCATGTGTGTTCTTTTCCACAAACCACACATGGATCCACTAGACTCATTGCATGTGTGTTCTTTTCCACAAACAACTTATGGATCAACCAGTGGTCATTGCATGTGTGTTCTTTTCACAAACCACATGTGGACCCACTAGAGTCATTGCATGTGTGTTCTTATACTAAAACTAGCACTAGAGTCATTGCATGTGTGTTCTATCCACAAACCACACGTAGATCCACCATTGTCATTGCATGTGTGCTTTTTCCACAAACCACACATGGATCAACCACTAGAGTCATTGCATGTGTGTTCTTTCCACAAACGACACATGGATCAACCACTAGAGTCATTGCATGTGTGTTATTTCCACAAACCACACATGGATCAACCACTAGAGTCATTCCATGTGTGTTCTTATACTAAAACAAACATTAGAGTCATTGCATGTGTGTTCTTTCCACAAACCACACATGGATCAACCACTAGAGTCATTGCATGCTTGTTATTTCCACAAACCACACATGGATCAACCACTAGAGTCATTGCATGTGTGTTCTTATACTAAAACCAACACTAGAGTCATTGCATGTGTGTTTTTTCCACAAACAACACATGGATCAACCAGTGGTCATTGCATGTGTGTTCTTTTCACAAACCACACATGGATCCACCAGTGGTCATTGCATGTGTGTTCTTTCTACAAACCACATATGGATCAACCAGAGTCATTGCATGTGTGTTCTTTCCACAAACCACACATGGATCAACCACTAGAGTAATTGCATGTTTGTTCTGATACTAAAACCACAAACCAGCACTAGAGTCATTGCATGTTTGTTCTTTTCCACAAACCACATATGGATCCACTAGACTCATTGCATGTGTGTTCTTTTCCACAAACAACTTATGGATCAACCAGTGGTCATTGCATAGGTGTTCTTTTCACAAACTACGTG
This sequence comes from Avena sativa, assembly GCA_916181665.1. Taxonomy (NCBI): domain Eukaryota; kingdom Viridiplantae; phylum Streptophyta; class Magnoliopsida; order Poales; family Poaceae; genus Avena; species Avena sativa. Next base: position 63,187,451 of record OV702287.1, on the reverse strand, counting down.
TGGACCCACTAGAGTCATTGCATGTGTGTTCTTATACTAAAACTAGCACTAGAGTCATTGCATGTGTGTTCTTTTCCATAAACCACTTATGGATCCATTACAGTCATTGCATGTGTGTTATTTCCACAAACCACACATGGATAAACCACTAGAGTCATTGCATGTGTGTTATTTCCACAAACCACACATGGATCAACCACTAGAGTCATTGCATGTGTGTGTTCTTTTCCACAAACCACACATGGATCCACCACTAGAGTCATTGCATGTGTGTTCCTATACTAAAACCAACACTAGAGTCATTGCATGTGTGTTATTTCCACAAACCACACATGGATCAACCAGTGGTCATTGCATGTGTGTTCTTTTCCACAAACCACACATGGATCCACCAGTGGTCATTGCATGTGTGTTCTTTCCACAAACCACATATGGATCAACCAGAGTCATTGCATGTGTGTTCTTTCCACAAACCACACATGGATCAACCACTAGAGTCATTGCATGTTTGTTCTTATACTAAAACCACAAACCAGCACTAGAGTCATTGCATGTGTGTTCTTTTCCACAAAGCACATATGGATCCACTAGACTCATTGCATGTGTGTTCTTTTCCACAAACAACTTATGGATCAACCAGCGGTCATTGCATGTGTGTTATTTTCACAAACTACATGTGGACCCACTAGAGTCATTGCATGTGTGTTCTTATACTAAAACTAGCACTAGAGTCATTGCATGTGTGTTCTATCCACAAACCACACATGGATCCACCACTGTCATTGCATGTGTTTTTCCACAAACCACACATGGATCAACCACTAGAGTCATTGCATGTGTGTTCTTTCCACAAACGACACATGGATCAACCACTAGAGTCATTGAATGTTTGTTCTTATACCAAATCCACAAACCAGCACTAGAGTCATTGCATGTGTGTTCTTTTCCACAAACCACACATGGATCCACTAGACTCATTGCATGTGTGTTCTTTTCCACAAAGAACTTATGGATCAACCAGTGGTCATTGTATGTGTGTTCTTTTCACAAACCACACGTGGACCCACTAGAGTCATTGCATGTGTGTTCTTATACTAAAACTAGCACTAGAGTCATTGCATGTGTGATCCATCCACAAACCATACATGGATCCACCACTGTCATTGCATGTTTGTTCTTTCCACAAACCACACATGGCACTAGAGTCATTGCATGTGTGTTCTTATCACAAACCACATATGGATCAACAAGTGGTCATTGCAGGTGTGTTCTTTTCCATAAACCACTTATGGATCCATTACAGTCATTGCATGTGTGTTATTTCCACAAACCACACATGGATCAACCACTAGAGTAATTGCATGTGTGTTATTTCAACCACACATGGATCAACCACTAGAGTCATTGCATGTGTGTTATTTCCACAAACCACACATGGATCAACCACTAGAGTCATTGCATGTGTGTTCTTATACTAAAACCAACACTAGAGTCATTGCATGTGTGTTCTTTCCACAAACCACACATGGATCAACTAGTGGTCATTGCATGTGTTTTTTCCGCAAACCACGCATGGATCCACAATTGGTCATTGCATTTGTGTTCTTTCCACAAACCACATATGGATCAACCAGAGTCATTGCATGTGTGTTCTTTCCACAAACCACACATGGATTAACCACTAGAAGAATTGCATGTTTGTTCTTATACTAAAACCACAAACCAGCACTAGAGTCATTGCATGTGTGTTCTTTTCCACAAACCACACATGGATCCACTAGACTCATTGCATGTGTGTTCTTTTCCACAAACAACTTATGGATCAACCAGTGGTCATTGCATGTGTGTTCTTTTCACAAACCACCTGTGGGCCCACTTGAGTCATTGCATGTGAGTTCTTATACTAAAACTAGCACTAAGTCATTGCATGTGTGTTCTATCCACAAACCACACATGGATCCACCACTGTCATTGCATGTGTGTTCTTTTCACAAACCACACATGGATCAACCACTAGAGTCATTGCATGTTTGTTATTTCCACAAACCACACATGGATCAACCACTAGAGTCATTGCATGTGTGTTCTTATACTAAAACCAACACTAGAGTCATTGCATGTGTGTTTTTTCCACAAACAACACATGGATCAACCAGTGGTCATTGCATGTGTGTTCTTTTCCACAAACCACACATGGATCCACCAGTGGTCATTGAATGTGTGTTCTTTCCACAAACCACATATGGATCAACCAGAGTCATTGCATGTGTGTTCTTTCCACGAACCACACATGGATCAACTACTAGAGTAATTGCATGTTTGTTCTTATACTAAAACCACAAACCAGCACTAGAGTCATTGCATGTTTGTTCTTTTCCACAAACCACATATGGATCCACTAGACTCATTGCATGTGTGTTCTTTTCCACAAACAACTGATGGATCAACCAGTGGTCATTGCATCTGTGTTCTTTTCACAAACTACATGTGGACCCACTAGAGTCATTGCATGTGTGTTCTTATACTAAAACTAGCACTAGAGTCATTGCATGTGTGTTCTTTTCCATAAACCACTTATGGATCCATTACAGTCATTGCATGTGTGTTATTTCCACAAACCACACATGGATAAACCACTAGAGTCATTGCATGTGTGTTATTTCCACAAACCACACATGGATCAACCACTAGAGTCATTGCATGTGTGTGTTCTTTTCCACAAACCACACATGGATCCACCACTAGAGTCATTGCATGTGTGTTCCTATACTAAAACCAACACTAGAGTCATTGCATGTGTGTTCTTTCCACAAACCACACATGGATCAACCAGTGGTCATTGCATGTGTGTTCTTTTCCACAAACCACACATGGATCCACCAGTGGTCATTGCATGTGTGTTCTTTCCACAAACCACATATGGATCAACCAGAATCATTGCATGTGTGTTCTTTCCACAAACCACACATGGATCAACCACTAGAGTCATTGCATGTTTGTTCTTATACTAAAACCACAAACCAGCACTAGAGTCATTGCATGTGTGTTCTTTTCCACAAACCACACATGGATCCACTAGACTCATTGCATGTGTGTTCTTTTCCACAAAGAACTTATGGATCAACCAGTGGTCATTGTATGTGTGTTCTTTTCACAAACCACACGTGGACCCACTAGAGTCATTGCATGTGTGTTCTTATACTAAAACTAGCACTAGAGTCATTGCATGTGTGATCCATCCACAAACCATACATGGATCCACCACTGTCATTGCATGTTTGTTCTTTCCACAAACCACACATGTCACTAGAGTCATTGCATGTGTGTTCTTATCACAAACCACATATGGATCAACAAGTGGTCATTGTAGGTGTGTTCTTTTCCATAAACCACTTATGGATCCATTACAGTCATTGCATGTGTGTTATTTCCACAAACCACACATGGATCAACCACTAGAGTAATTGCATGTGTGTTATTTCAACCACACATGGATCAACCACTAGACTCATTGCATGTGTGTTATTTCCACAAACCACACATGGATCAACCACTAGAGTCATTGCATGTGTGTTCTTTCCACAAACCACACATGGATCAACCACTAGAGTCATTGCATGTTTGTTCTTATACAAAAATCACAAACCAACACTAGAGTCATTGCATGTGTGTTCTTTCCACAAACCACAAATGGATCAACTAGTGGTCATTGCATGTGTTTTTTCCGCAAACCACGCATGGATCCACAATTGGTCATTGCATGTGTGTTCTTTCCACAAACCACATATGGATCAACCAGAGTCATTGCATGTGTGTTCTTTCCACAAACCACACATGGATTAACCACTATAAGAATTGCATGTTTGTTCTTATACTAAAACCACAAACCAGCACTAGAGTCATTGCATGTGTGTTATTTTCCACAAACCACACATGGATCCACTAGACTCATTGCATGTGTGTTCTTTTCGACAAACAACTTATGGATCAACCAGTGGTCATTGCATGTGTGTTCTTTTCACAAACCACATGTGGGCCCACTTGAGTCATTGCATGTGTGTTATTTCCACCAGTGGTCATTGCATGTGTGTTATTTCCACAAACCACACATGGATCAACCACTAGAGTCATTGCATGTGTGTTATTTCCACAAACCAGACATGGATCAACCACTAGAGTCATTGCATATGTGTTATTTCCACAAACCACACATGGACCAACCACTAGAGTCATTGCATGTGTGTTCTTATACTAAAACCAACACTAGAGTCATTGCATGTGTGTTCTTTTCACAAACCACACATGGATCAACCACTAGAGTCATTGCATGTGTGTTATTTCCACAAACCACACATGAATCAACCAGTGGTCATTGCATGTGTGTTCTTTTCCACAAACCACACATGGATCCACCGGTGGTCATTGAATGTGTGTTCTTTCCACAAACCACATATGGATCAACCAGAGTCATTGCATGTGTGTTCTTTCCACAAACCACATATGGATCAACCATTAGAGTCATTACATGTTTGTTCTTATCCTAAAACCACAAACCAACTCTAGAGTCATTGCATGTGTGTTCTTTTCAAAAACCACATGTGAACCCACTAGAGTCATTGCATGTGTGTTCTTATACACAAACTAGCACTAGAGTCATTGCATGTGTGTTCTATCCACAAACCACACATGGATCCACCACTGTCATTGCATGTGTGTTCTTTCCACAAACCACACATGGATCAACCACTAGAGTTATTACATGTGTGTTCTTTCCACAAACCACATATGGATCAACCAGTGGTAATTACATGTGTGTTATTTTCCACAAACCACATATGGATCAACCAGTGGTCATTGCATGTGTGTTCTTTTCCATAAACCACTTATGGATCCATTACACTCATTGGATGTGTGTTATTTCCACAAACCACACATGGATCAACCACTAGAGTCATTGCATGTGTGTTATTTCCACAAACCAAACATGGATCAACCACTAGAGTCATTGCATATGTGTTATTTCCACAAACCACACATGGATCAACCACTAGAGTCATTGCATGTGTGTTCTTTCCACAAACCACACATGGATCAACCACAAGAGTCATTGCATGTTTGTTCTTATACTAAAACCACAAACCAGCACTAGAGTCATTGCATGTGTGTTCTTTTCCACAAACCACACATGGATCCACTAGACTCATTACATGTGAGTTCTTTTCCACAAACAACTTACGGATCAAATAGTGCTCATTGCATGTGTGTTCTTTTCACAAACCACATGTGGACCCACTAGAGTCATTGCATGTGTGTTCTTATACACAAACTAGCACTAGAGTCATTGCATGTGTGTTCTATCCACAAACCACACATGGATCCACCACTGTCATTGCATGTGTGTTCTTTCCACAAACCACACATGGATCAACCACTAGAGTCATTGCATGTGTGTTGTTATCACAAACCACATATGGATCAACCAGTGGTCATTGCATGTGTGTACTTTTCCATTAACCACTTATGGATCCATTATTGTCATTGCATGTGTGTTATTTCCACAAACCACACATGGATCAACCACTAGAGTCATTGCATGTGTGTTATTTCCACAAACCACACATGGATAAACCACTAGAGTCATTGCATGTGTGTGTTGTTTTCCACAAACCACACATGGATCCACCACTAGAGTCATTGCATGTGTGTTCTGATACTAAAACCAACACTAGAGTCATTGCATGTGTGTTATTTCCACAAACCACACATGGATCAACCAGTGGTCATTGCATGTGTGTTATTTTCCACAAACCACACATGGATCCACCAGTGGTCATTGCATGTGTTCTTTCCACAAACCACATATGGATCAACCAGATTCATTGCATGTGTGTTATTTCCACAAACCAAACATGGATCAACCACTAGAGTCATTGCATATGTGTTATTTCCACAAACCACACATGGATTAACCACTAGATTCATTACATGTGTGTTCTTTTCACAAACCACACATGGATCAACCACTAGAGTCATCGCATGTGTGTTCTTTTCCACAAACCACACATGGATCCACTAGACTCATTGCATGTGTGGTCTTTTCCACAAACAACTTATGGATCAACCAGTGGTCCTTGCATGTGTGTTCTTTTCACAAACCACATGTGGACCCACTAGAGTCATTCCACGTGTGTTCTTATACTAAAACTAGCACTAGAGTCATTGCTTGTGTGTTCTATCCACAAACCACACATGGATCCAGCACTGTCATTGCATGTGTGTTTTTTCCACAAACCACACATGGATCAACCACTAGAGTCATTGCATGTGTGTTCTTTCCACAAACAACACATGGATCAACCACTAGAGTCATTTCATGTGTGTTCTTATAGTAAAACCAACATTAGAGTCATTGCATGTGTGTTATTTCCACAAACCACACATGGATCAACCACTAGAGTCATTGCATGTGTGTTATTTCAACAAACCACACATGGATCAACCACTAGAGTCATTGCATGTGTGTTCTTATACTAAAACCAACACTAGAGTCATTGCATGTGTGTTCTTTCCATAAACCACACATGGATCAACCACTAGAGTCATTGCATGTTTGTTATTTCCACAAACCACACATGGATCAACCACTAGAGTCATTGCATGTGTGTTCTTATACTAAAACCAACACTAGAGTCATTGCATGTGTGTTTTTTCCACAAACAACACATGGATCAACCAGTGGTCATTGCATGTGTGTTCTTTTCCACAAACCACACATGGATCCACCAGTGGTCATTGAATGTGTTTTCTTTCCACAAACCACATATGGATCAACCAGAGTCATTGCATGTGTGTTCTTTCCACGAACCACACATGGATCAACTACTAGAGTAATTGCATGTTTGTTCTTATACTAAAACCACAAACCAGCACTAGAGTCATTGCATGTTTGTTCTTTTCCACAAACCACATATGGATCCACTAGACTCATTGCATGTGTGTTCTTTTCCACAAACAACTGATGGATCAACCAGTGGTCATTGCATCTGTGTTCTTTTCACAAACTACATGTGGACCCACTAGAGTCATTGCATGTGTGTTCTTATACTAAAACTAGCACTAGAGTCATTGCATGTGTGTTCTTTTCCATAAACCACTTATGGATCCATTACAGTCATTGCATGTGTGTTATTTCCACAAACCACACATGGATAAACCACTAGAGTCATTGCATGTGTGTTATTTCCACAAACCACACATGGATCAACCACTAGAGTCATTGCATGTGTGTGTTCTTTTCCACAAACCACACATGGATCCACCACTAGAGTCATTGCATGTGTGTTCCTATACTAAAACCAACACTAGAGTCATTGCATGTGTGTTCTTTCCACAAACCACACATGGATCAACCAGTGGTCATTGCATGTGTGTTCTTTTCCACAAACCACACATGGATCCACCAGTGGTCATTGCATGTGTGTTCTTTCCACAAACCACATATGGATCAACCAGAATCATTGCATGTGTGTTCTTTCCACAAACCACACATGGATCAACCACTAGAGTCATTGCATGTTTGTTCTTATACTAAAACCACAAACCAGCACTAGAGTCATTGCATGTGTGTTCTTTTCCACAAACCACACATGGATCCACTAGACTCATTGCATGTGTGTTCTTTTCCACAAAGAACTTATGGATCAACCAGTGGTCATTGTATGTGTGTTCTTTTCACAAACCACACGTGGACCCACTAGAGTCATTGCATGTGTGTTCTTATACTAAAACTAGCACTAGAGTCATTGCATGTGTGATCCATCCACAAACCATACATGGATCCACCACTGTCATTGCATGTTTGTTCTTTCCACAAACCACACATGTCACTAGAGTCATTGCATGTGTGTTCTTATCACAAACCACATATGGATCAACAAGTGGTCATTGTAGGTGTGTTCTTTTCCATAAACCACTTATGGATCCATTACAGTCATTGCATGTGTGTTATTTCCACAAACCACACATGGATCAACCACTAGAGTAATTGCATGTGTGTTATTTCAACCACACATGGATCAACCACTAGACTCATTGCATGTGTGTTATTTCCACAAACCACACATGGATCAACCACTAGAGTCATTGCATGTGTGTTCTTTCCACAAACCACACATGGATCAACCACTAGAGTCATTGCATGTTTGTTCTTATACAAAAATCACAAACCAACACTAGAGTCATTGCATGTGTGTTCTTTCCACAAACCACAAATGGATCAACTAGTGGTCATTGCATGTGTTTTTTCCGCAAACCACGCATGGATCCACAATTGGTCATTGCATGTGTGTTCTTTCCACAAACCACATATGGATCAACCAGAGTCATTGCATGTGTGTTCTTTCCACAAACCACACATGGATTAACCACTATAAGAATTGCATGTTTGTTCTTATACTAAAACCACAAACCAGCACTAGAGTCATTGCATGTGTGTTATTTTCCACAAACCACACATGGATCCACTAGACTCATTGCATGTGTGTTCTTTTCCACAAACAACTTATGGATCAACCAGTGGTCATTGCATGTGTGTTCTTTTCACAAACCACATGTGGGCCCACTTGAGTCATTGCATGTGTGTTATTTCCACCAGTGGTCATTGCATGTGTGTTATTTCCACAAACCACACATGGATCAACCACTAGAGTCATTGCATGTGTGTTATTTCCACAAACCAGACATGGATCAACCACTAGAGTCATTGCATATGTGTTATTTCCACAAACCACACATGGACCAACCACTAGAGTCATTGCATGTGTGTTCTTATACTAAAACCAACACTAGAGTCATTGCATGTGTGTTCTTTTCACAAACCACACATGGATCAACCACTAGAGTCATTGCATGTGTGTTATTTCCACAAACCACACATGAATCAACCAGTGGTCATTGCATGTGTGTTCTTTTCCACAAACCACACATGGATCCACCGGTGGTCATTGAATGTGTGTTCTTTCCACAAACCACATATGGATCAACCAGAGTCATTGCATGTGTGTTCTTTCCACAAACCACATATGGATCAACCATTAGAGTCATTACATGTTTGTTCTTATCCTAAAACCACAAACCAACTCTAGAGTCATTGCATGTGTGTTCTTTTCAAAAACCACATGTGAACCCACTAGAGTCATTGCATGTGTGTTCTTATACACAAACTAGCACTAGAGTCATTGCATGTGTGTTCTATCCACAAACCACACATGGATCCACCACTGTCATTGCATGTGTGTTCTTTCCACAAACCACACATGGATCAACCACTAGAGTTATTACATGTGTGTTCTTTCCACAAACCACATATGGATCAACCAGTGGTAATTACATGTGTGTTATTTTCCACAAACCACATATGGATCAACCAGTGGTCATTGCATGTGTGTTCTTTTCCATAAACCACTTATGGATCCATTACACTCATTGGATGTGTGTTATTTCCACAAACCACACATGGATCAACCACTAGAGTCATTGCATGTGTGTTATTTCCACAAACCAAACATGGATCAACCACTAGAGTCATTGCATATGTGTTATTTCCACAAACCACACATGGATCAACCACTAGAGTCATTGCATGTGTGTTCTTTCCACAAACCACACATGGATCAACCACAAGAGTCATTGCATGTTTGTTCTTATACTAAAACCACAAACCAGCACTAGAGTCATTGCATGTGTGTTCTTTTCCACAAACCACACATGGATCCACTAGACTCATTACATGTGAGTTCTTTTCCACAAACAACTTACGGATCAAATAGTGGTCATTGCATGTGTGTTCTTTTCACAAACCACATGTGGACCCACTAGAGTCATTGCATGTGTGTTCTTATACACAAACTAGCACTAGAGTCATTGCATGTGTGTTCTATCCACAAACCACACATGGATCCACCACTGTCATTGCATGTGTGTTCTTTCCACAAACCACACATGGATCAACCACTAGAGTCATTGCATGTGTGTTGTTATCACAAACCACATATGGATCAACCAGTGGTCATTGCATGTGTGTACTTTTCCATTAACCACTTATGGATCCATTATTGTCATTGCATGTGTGTTATTTCCACAAACCACACATGGATCAACCACTAGAGTCATTGCATGTGTGTTATTTCCACAAACCACACATGGATAAACCACTAGAGTCATTGCATGTGTGTGTTGTTTTCCACAAACCACACATGGATCCACCACTAGAGTCATTGCATGTGTGTTCTGATACTAAAACCAACACTAGAGTCATTGCATGTGTGTTATTTCCACAAACCACACATGGATCAACCAGTGGTCATTGCATGTGTGTTATTTTCCACAAACCACACATGGATCCACCAGTGGTCATTGCATGTGTTCTTTCCACAAACCACATATGGATCAACCAGATTCATTGCATGTGTGTTATTTCCACAAACCAAACATGGATCAACCACTAGAGTCATTGCATATGTGTTATTTCCACAAACCACACATGGATTAACCACTAGATTCATTACATGTGTGTTCTTTTCACAAACCACACATGGATCAACCACTAGAGTCATCGCATGTGTGTTCTTTTCCACAAACCACACATGGATCCACTAGACTCATTGCATGTGTGGTCTTTTCCACAAACAACTTATGGATCAACCAGTGGTCCTTGCATGTGTGTTCTTTTCACAAACCACATGTGGACCCACTAGAGTCATTCCACGTGTGTTCTTATACTAAAACTAGCACTAGAGTCATTGCTTGTGTGTTCTATCCACAAACCACACATGGATCCAGCACTGTCATTGCATGTGTGTTTTTTCCACAAACCACACATGGATCAACCACTAGAGTCATTGCATGTGTGTTCTTTCCACAAACAACACATGGATCAACCACTAGAGTCATTTCATGTGTGTTCTTATAGTAAAACCAACATTAGAGTCATTGCATGTGTGTTATTTCCACAAACCACACATGGATCAACCACTAGAGTCATTGCATGTGTGTTATTTCAACAAACCACACATGGATCAACCACTAGAGTCATTGCATGTGTGTTCTTATACTAAAACCAACACTAGAGTCATTGCATGTGTGTTCTTTCCATAAACCACACATGGATCAACCAGTGGTCATTGCATGTGTGTTCTTTTCCACAAACCACACATGGATCCACCAGTGGTCATTGCACGTGTGTTCTTTCCGCACACCACATATGGATCAACCAGAGTCATTGCATGTGTGTTCTTTCCACAAACCACACATGGATCAACCACTAGAGTCATTGCATGTTTGTTCTTATACTAAAACCACAAACCAGCACTAGAGTCATTGCATGTGTGTTCTTTTCCACAAACCACACATGGATCCACTAGACTCATTGCATGTGTGTTCTTTTCCACAAACAACTTATGGATGAACCAGTGGTCATTGGATGTGTGTTCTTTTCACAAACCACATGTGGACCCACTAGAGTCATTGCATGTGTGTTCTTATACTAAAACTAGCACTAGAGTCATTGCATGTGTGTTCCATCCACAAACCATACATGGATCCACCACTGTCATTGCATGTGTGTTCTTTCCACAAACCACACATGGATCAACCACTAGAGTCATTGCATGTGTGTTCTTATCACAAACCACATATGGATCAACAAGTGGTCATTACAGGTGTGTTCTTTTCCATAAACAACTTATGGATCCATTACAGTCATTGCATGTGTGTTATTTCCACAAACCACACATGGATCAACCACTAGAGTAATTGCATGTGTGTTATTTCAACCACACATGGATCAACCACTAGAGTCATTGCATGTGTGTTACTTCCACAAACCACACATGGATCAACCACTAGAGTCATTGCATGTGTGTTCTTATACTAAAACCAACACTAGAGTCATTGCATGTGTGTTCTTTCCACAAACCACACATGGATCCACCAGTGGTCATTGCATGTGTGTTTTTTCCACAAACCACACATGGATCCACCATTGGTCATTGCATGGGTGTTCTTTCCACAAACCACATACGGATCAACCAGAGTCATTGCATGTGTGTTATTTCCACAAACCACACATGGATCAACCACTAGAGACATTGCATGTGTGTTCTTATACTAAAACCAACACTAGAGTCATTGCATGTGTGTTCTTTCCACAAACCACACATGGATCCACCAGTGGTCATTGCATGTGTGTTTTTTTCCACAAACCACACATGGATCCACCATTGGTCATTGCATGGGTGTTCTTTCCACAAACCACATACGGATCAACCAGAGTCATTGCATGTGTGTTCTTTCCACAAACCACACATGGATCAACCACTAGAAGAATTGCATGTTTGTTCTTATACTAAAACCACAAACCAGCAGTAGAGTCATTGCATGTGTGTTCTTTTCCACAAACCACACATGGATCCACTAGACTCATTGCATGTGTGTTCTTTTCCACAAACAACTTATGGATCAAATAGTGGTCATTGCATGTGTGTTCTTTTCACAAACCACATGTGGACCCACTAGAGTCATTGCATGTGTGTTCTTATACACAAACTAGCACTAGAGTCATTGCATGTGTGTTCTATCCACAAACCACACATGGATCCACCACTGTCATTGCATGTGTGTTCTTTCCACAAACCACACATGGATCAACCACTAGAGTCATTGCATGTGTGTTCTTATCACAAACCACATATGGATCAATCAGTGGTCATTGCATGTGTGTACTTTTCCATAAACCACTTATGGATCCATTATTGTCATTGCATATGTGTTATTTCCACAAACCACACATGGATCAACCACTAGAGTCATTGCATGTGTGTTATTTCCACAAACCACACATGGATCAACCACTAGAGTCATTGCATGTGTGTTATTTCCACAAACCACACATGGATCAACCACTAGAGTCATTGCATGTGTGTTATTTCAACAAACCACACATGGATCAACCACTAGAGTCATTGCATGTGTGTTCTTATACTAAAACCAACACTAGAGTCATTGCATGTGTGTTCTTTCCATAAACCACACATGGATCAACCAGTGGTCATTGCATGTGTGTTCTTTTCCACAAACCACACATGGATCCACCAGTGGTCATTGCACGTGTGTTCTTTCCGCACACCACATATGGATCAACCAGAGTCATTGCATGTGTGTTCTTTCCACAAACCACACATGGATCAACCACTAGAGTCATTGCATGTTTGTTCTTATACTAAAACCACAAACCAGCACTAGAGTCATTGCATGTGTGTTCTTTTCCACAAACCACACATGGATCCACTAGACTCATTGCATGTGTGTTCTTTTCCACAAACAACTTATGGATGAACCAGTGGTCATTGGATGTGTGTTCTTTTCACAAACCACATGTGGACCCACTAGAGTCATTGCATGTGTGTTCTTATACTAAAACTAGCACTAGAGTCATTGCATGTGTGTTCCATCCACAAACCATACATGGATCCACCACTGTCATTGCATGTGTGTTCTTTCCACAAACCACACATGGATCAACCACTAGAGTCATTGCATGTGTGTTCTTATCACAAACCACATATGGATCAACAAGTGGTCATTACAGGTGTGTTCTTTTCCATAAACAACTTATGGATCCATTACAGTCATTGCATGTGTGTTATTTCCACAAACCACACATGGATCAACCACTAGAGTAATTGCATGTGTGTTATTTCAACCACACATGGATCAACCACTAGAGTCATTGCATGTGTGTTACTTCCACAAACCACACATGGATCAACCACTAGAGTCATTGCATGTGTGTTCTTATACTAAAACCAACACTAGAGTCATTGCATGTGTGTTCTTTCCACAAACCACACATGGATCCACCAGTGGTCATTGCATGTGTGTTTTTTCCACAAACCACACATGGATCCACCATTGGTCATTGCATGGGTGTTCTTTCCACAAACCACATACGGATCAACCAGAGTCATTGCATGTGTGTTATTTCCACAAACCACACATGGATCAACCACTAGAGACATTGCATGTGTGTTCTTATACTAAAACCAACACTAGAGTCATTGCATGTGTGTTCTTTCCACAAACCACACATGGATCCACCAGTGGTCATTGCATGTGTGTTTTTTTCCACAAACCACACATGGATCCACCATTGGTCATTGCATGGGTGTTCTTTCCACAAACCACATACGGATCAACCAGAGTCATTGCATGTGTGTTCTTTCCACAAACCACACATGGATCAACCACTAGAAGAATTGCATGTTTGTTCTTATACTAAAACCACAAACCAGCAGTAGAGTCATTGCATGTGTGTTCTTTTCCACAAACCACACATGGATCCACTAGACTCATTGCATGTGTGTTCTTTTCCACAAACAACTTATGGATCAAATAGTGGTCATTGCATGTGTGTTCTTTTCACAAACCACATGTGGACCCACTAGAGTCATTGCATGTGTGTTCTTATACACAAACTAGCACTAGAGTCATTGCATGTGTGTTCTATCCACAAACCACACATGGATCCACCACTGTCATTGCATGTGTGTTCTTTCCACAAACCACACATGGATCAACCACTAGAGTCATTGCATGTGTGTTCTTATCACAAACCACATATGGATCAATCAGTGGTCATTGCATGTGTGTACTTTTCCATAAACCACTTATGGATCCATTATTGTCATTGCATATGTGTTATTTCCACAAACCACACATGGATCAACCACTAGAGTCATTGCATGTGTGTTATTTCCACAAACCACACATGGATCAACCACTAGAGTCATTGCATGTGTGTTATTTCCACAAACCACACATGGATCAACCACTAGAGTCATTGCATGTGTGTTATTTCAACAAACCACACATGGATCAACCACTAGAGTCATTGCATGTGTGTACTTATACTAAAACCAAAACTAGAGTCATTGCATGTGTGTTCTTTCCACAAACCACACATGGATCAACCAGTGGTCATTGCATGTGTGTTCTTTTCCACAAACCACACATGGATCCACCAGTGGTCATTGCACGTGTGTTCTTTCCGCACACCACATATGGATCAACCAGAGTCATTGCATGTGTGTTCTTTCCACAAACCACACATGGATCAACCACTAGAGTCATTGCAAGTTTGTTCTTATACTAAAACCACAAACCAGCACTAGAGTCATTGCATGTGTGTTCTTTTCCACAAACCACACATGGATTCACTAGACTCATTGCATGTGTGTTCTTTTCCACAAACAACTTATGGATCAACCAGTGGTCATTGGATGTGTGTTCTTTTCACAAACCACATGTGGACACACTAGAGTCATTGCATGTGTGTTCTTATACTAAAACTAGCACTAGAGTCATTGCATGTGTGTTCCATCCACAAACCATACATGGATCCACCACTGTCATTGCATGTGTGTTCTTTCCACAAACCACACATGGATCAACCACTAGAGTCATTGCATGTGTGTTCTTATCACAAACCACATATGGATCAACAAGTGGTCATTGCAGGTGTGTTCTTTTCCATAAACAACTTATGGATCCATTACAGTCATTGCATGTGTGTTATTTCCACAAACCACACATGGATCAACCAATAGAGTAATTGCATGTGTGTTATTTCAACCACACATGGATCAACCACTAGAGTCGTTGCATGTGTGTTATTTCCACAAACCACACATGGATCAACCACTAGAGTCATTGCATGTGTGTTCTTATACTAAAACCAACACTAGAGTCATTGCATGTGTGTTCTTTCCACAAACCACACATGGATCCACCAGTGGTCATTGCATGTGTGTTTTTTTCCACAAACCACACATGGATCCACCATTTGTCATTGCATGGGTGTTCTTTCCACAAACCACATACGGATCAACTAGAGTCATTGCATGTGTGTTCGTTCCACAAACCACACATGAATCAACCACTAGAAGAATTGCATGTTTGTTCTTATGCTAAAACCACAAACCAGCACTAGAGTCATTGCATGTGTGTTCTTTTCCACAAACCACACATGGATCCACTAGACTCATTGCATGTGTGTTCTTTTCCACAAACAACTTATGGATCAACCAGTGGTCATTGCATGTGTGTTCTTTTCACAAACCACATGTGGACCCACTTGAGTCATTGCATGTGAGTTCTTATACTAAAACTAGCACTAAGTCATTGCATGTGTGTTGTATCCAAAAACCACACATGGATCCACCACTGTCATTGCATGTGTGTTCTTTTCACAAACCACACATGGATCAACCACTAGAGTTATTGCATGTGTGTTCTTTCCACAAACCACATATGGATCAACCAGTGGTCATTGCATGTGTGTTCTTTTCCATAAACTACTTATGGATCCATTACACTCATTGCATGTGTGTTATCAACCACTAGAGTCATTGCATGTGTGTTATTTCCACAAACCACACATGGATCAACCACTAGAGTCACTGCATATGTGTTATTTCCACAAACCACACATGGATCAACCACTAGAGTCATTCCATGTGTGTTCTTTCCACAAACCACACATGGATCAACCACTAGAGTCATTGCATGTTTGTTCTTATACTAAAACCACAAACCAGCACTAGAGTCATTGCATGTGTGTTCTTTTCCACAAACCACACATGGATCCACTAGACTCATTGCATGTGTGTTCTTTTCCAGAAACAACTTATCGATCCACCAGTGGTCATTGCATGTGTGTTCTTTCCACAAACCACATGTGGTCCCACTAGAGTCATTGCATGTGTGTTATTTCCACAAACCACACATGGATCAACCACTAGAGTCATTGCATGTGTGTTATTTCCACAAACCACACATGGATCAACCACTAGAGTCATTGCATGTGTGTTATTTCCACAAACCACACATGGATCAACCAATGGTCATTGCATGTGTGTTCTTTTCCACAAACCACACATGGATCCACCAGTGGTCATTGCATGTGTGTTGTTTCCACAAACCACATATGGATCAACCAGAGTCATGGCATGTGTGTTCTTTCCACAAACCACATATGGCTCAACCACTAGAGTCATTGCATGTTTGTTCTTATACTAAAACCACAAACCAGCACTAGAGTCATTGCATGCGTGTTCTTTTCCACAAACCACACATGGATCCACTAGACTCATTGCATGTGTGTTCTTTTCTAGAAACAACTTATGGATCCACCAGTGGTCATTGCATGTGTGTTCTTTCCACAAACCACACATGGATCAACCACTAGAGTCATTGCATATGTGTTATTTCCACAAACCACACATGCACCAACCACTAGAGTCATTGTATGTGTGTTCTTATACTAAAAGCAACACTAGAGTCTTTGCATGTGTGTTCTTTTCACAAGCCACACATGGATCAACCACTAGAGTCATTGCATGTGTGTTATTTCCACAAACCACACATGGATCAACCACAAGAGTCATTGCATGTGTGTTATTTCAACAAACCACACATGGATCAACCACTAGAGTCATTGCATGTGTGTTCTTATACTAAAACCAACACTAGAGTCATTGCATGTGTGTTCTTTCCACAAACCACACATGGATCAACCAGTGGTCATTGCATGTGTGTTCTTTTCCACAAACCACACATGGATCCACCAGTGGTCATTGCACGTGTGTTCTTTCCGCACACCACATATGGATCAACCAGAGTCATTGCATGTGTGTTCTTTCCACAAACCACACATGGATCAACCACTAGAGTCATTGCATGTTTGTTCTTATACTAAAACCACAAACCAGCACTAGAGTCATTGCATGTGTGTTCTTTTCCACAAACCACACATGGATCCACTAGACTCATTGCATGTGTGTTCTTTTCCACAAACAACTTATGGATCAACCAGTGGTCATTGGATGTGTGTTCTTTTCACAAACCACATGTGGACACACTAGAGTCATTGCATGTGTGTTCTTATACTAAAACTAGCACTAGAGTCATTGCATGTGTGTTCCATCCACAAACCATACATGGATCCACCACTGTCATTGCATGTGTGTTCTTTCCACAAACCACACATGGATCAACCACTAGAGTCATTGCATGTGTGTTCTTATCACAAACCACATATGGATCAACAAGTGGTCATTGCAGGTGTGTTCTTTTCCATAAACAACTTATGGATCCATTACAGTCATTGCATGTGTTATTTCCACAAACCACACATGGATCAACCACTAGAGTAATTGCATGTGTGTTATTTCAACCACACATGGATCAACCACTAGAGTCATTGCATGTGTGTTATTTCCACAAACCACACATGGATCAACCACTAGAGTCATTGCATGTGTGTTCTTTCCATAAACCACACATGGATCCACCACAGGTCATTGCATGTGTGTTTTTTTCCACAAACCACACATGGATCCACCATTGGTCATTGCATGGGTGTTCTTTCCACAAACCACATACGGATCAACCAGAGTCATTGCATGTGTGTTCTTTCCACAAACCACACATGGATCAACCACTAGAAGAATTGCATGTTTGTTCTTATCCTAGAACCACAAACCAGCACTAGAATCATTGCATGTGTGTTCTTTTCCACAAACCACACATGGATCCACTAGACTCATTGCATGTGTGTTCTTTTCCACAAACAACTTATGGATCAACCAGTGGTCATTGCATGTGTGTTCTTTTCACAAACCACATGTGGACCCACTTGAGTCATTGCATGTGAGTTCTTATACTAAAACTAGCACTAAGTCATTGCATGTGTGTTCTATCCAAAAACCACACATGGATCCACCACTGTCATTGCATGTGTGTTCTTTTCACAAACCACACATGGATCAACCACTAGAGTTATTGCATGTGTGTTCTTTCCACAAACCACATATGGATCAACTAGTGGTCATTGCATGTGTGTTCTTTTCCATAAACTACTTATGGATCCATTTCACTCATTGCATCTGTGTTATCAACCACTAGAGTCATTGCATGTGTGTTATTTCCACAAACCACACATGGATCAACCACTAGAGTCATTGCATATGTGTTATTTCCACAAACCACACATGGATCAACCACTAGAGTCATTCCATGTGTGTTCTTTCCACAAACCACACATGGATCAACCACTAGAGTCATTTCATGTTTGTTCTTATACTAAAACCACAAACCAGCACTAGAGTCATTGCATGTGTGTTCTTTTCCACAAACCACACATGGATCCACTAGATTCAATGCATGTGTGTTTTTTTCCAGAAACAACTTATCGATCCACCAGTGGTCATTGCATGTGTGTTCTTTCCACAAACCACATGTGGTCCCACTAGAGTCATTGCATGTGTGTTATTTCCACAAACCACACATGGATCAACCACTAGAGTCATTGCATGTGTGTTATTTCCACAAACCACACATGGATCAACCACTAGAGTCATTGCATGTGTGTTATTTCCACAAACCACACATGGATCAACCAATGGTCATTGCATGTGTGTTCTTTTCCACAAACCACACATGGATCCACCAGTGGTCATTGCATGTGTGTTGTTTCCACAAACCACATATGGATCAACCAGAGTCATGGCATGTGTGTTCTTTCCACAAACCACATATGGCTCAACCACTAGAGTCATTGCATGTTTGTTCTTATACTAAAACCACAAACCAGCACTAGAGTCATTGCATGCGTGTTCTGTTCCACAAACCACACATGGATCCACTAGACTCATTGCATGTGTGTTCTTTTCTAGAAACAACTTATGGATCCACCAGTGGTCATTGCATGTGTGTTCTTTCCACAAACCACACATGGATCAACCACTAGAGTCATTGCATGTGTGTTCTTATCACAAACCACATATGGATCAACAAGTGGTCATTGTAGGTGTGTTCTTTTCCATAAACAACTTATGGATCCATTACAGTCATTGCATGTGTGTTATTTCCACAAACCACACATGGATCAACCACTAGAGTAATTGCATGTGTGTTATTTCAACCCCACATGGATCAACCACTAGAGTCATTACATGTGTGTTATTTCCACAAACCACACATGGATCAACCACTAGAGTCATTGCATGTGTGTTCTTATACTAAAACCAACACTAGAGTCATTGCATGTGTGTTCTTTCCACAAACCACACATGGATCCACCAGTGGTCATTGCATGTGTGTTTTTTTCCACAAACCACACATGGATCCACCATTGGTCATTGCATGGGTGTTCTTTCCACAAACCACATACGGATCAACCAGAGTCATTGCATGTGTGTTCTTTCCACAAACCACACATGGATCAACCACTAGAAGAATTGCATGTTTGTTCTTATCCTAGAACCACAAACCAGCACTAGAATCATTGCATGTGTGTTCTTTTCCACAAACCACACATGGATCCACTAGACTCATTGCATGTGTGTTCTTTTCCACAAACAACTTATGGATCAACCAGTGGTCATTGCATGTGTGTTCTTTTCACAAACCACATGTGGACCCACTTGAGTCATTGCATGTGAGTTCTTATACTAAAACTAGCACTAAGTCATTGCATGTGTGTTCTATCCAAAAACCACACATGGATCCACCACTGTCATTGCATGTGTGTTCTTTTCACAAACCACACATGGATCAACCACTAGAGTTATTGCATGTGTGTTCTTTCCACAAACCACATATGGATCAACCAGTGGTCATTGCATGTGTGTTCTTTTCCATAAACTACTTATGGATCCATTACACTCATTGCATCTGTGTTATCAACCACTAGAGTCATTGCATGTGTGTTATTTCCACAAACCACACATGGATCAACCACTAGAGTCATTGCATATGTGTTATTTCCACAAACCACACATGGATCAACCACTAGAGTCATTCCATGTGTGTTCTTTCCACAAACCACACATGGATCAACCACTAGAGTCATTGCATGTTTGTTCTTATACTAAAACCACAAACCAGCACAAGAGTCATTGCATGTGTGTTCTTTTCCACAAACCACACATGGATCCACTAGACTCATTGCATGTGTGTTCTTTTCCAGAAACAACTTATCGATCCACCAGTGGTCATTGCATGTGTGTTCTTTCCACAAACCACATGTGGTCCCACTAGAGTCATTGCATGTGTGTTATTTCCACAAACCACACATGGATCAACCACTAGAGTCATTGCATGTGTGTTATTTCCACAAACCACACATGGATCAACCAATGGTCATTGCATGTGTGTTCTTTTCCACAAACCACACATGGATCCACCAGTGGTCATTGCATGTGTGTTGTTTCCACAAACCACATATGGATCAACCAGAGTCATGGCATGTGTGTTCTTTCCACAAACCACATATGGCTCAACCACTAGAGTCATTGCATGTTTGTTCTTATACTAAAACCACAAACCAGCACTAGAGTCATTGCATGCGTGTTCTTTTCCACAAACCACACATGGATCCACTAGACTCATTGCATGTGTGTTCTTTTCTAGAAACAACTTATGGATCCACCAGTGGTCATTGCATGTGTGTTCTTTCCACAAACCACACATGGATCAACCACTAGAGTCATTGCATATGTGTTATTTCCACAAACCACACATGCACAAACCACTAGAGTCATTGCATGTGTGTTCTTATACTAAAAGCAACACTAGAGTCATTGCATGTGTGTTCTTTTCACAAACCACACATGGATCAACCACTAGAGTCATTGCATGTGTGTTCTTTTCACAAACCACACATGGATCAACCACTAGAGTCATTGCATGTGTGTTATTTCCACAAACCATACATGAATCAACCAGTGGTCATTGCATGTGTGTTATTTTCCACAAACCACACATGGATCAACCACTAGAGTCATTGCATGTGTGTCATTTACGTAAACCACACATTGATGAACCACCAGAGTCATTGCATCTGTGTTATTTCCACAAACCACACATGGATCAACCACTAGAGTCATTGCATGTGTGTTCTTATACTAAAACCAATACTAGATTCATTGCATGTGTGTTCTTATACTAAAACCAACACTAGAGTCATTACATGTGTGTTCTTTCCACAAACCACACATGGATCAACCAGTGGTCATTGCATGTGTGTTCTTTTCCACAAACCAGACATGGATCCACCAGTGGTCATTGCATGCGTGTTCTTTCGACAAACCACATATGGATCAACCAGAGTCATTGCATGTGTGTTCTTTCCACAAACCACACATGGATCAACCACTAGAAGAATTGCATGTTTGTTCTTATACTAAAACCACAAACCAGCACTAGAGGCATTGCATGTGTGTTCTTTTCCACAAACCACACATGGATCCACTAGACTCATTGCATGTGTGTTCTTTTCCACAAACAACTTATGGATCAACCAGTGGTCATTGCATGTGTGTTCTTTTCACAAACCACATGTGGACTCACTTGAGTCATTGCATGTGTGTTCTTATACTAAAACTAACACTAGAGTCATTGCATGTGTGTTCTATCCACAAACCACACATGGATCCACCACTGTCATTGCATGTGTGTTCTTTTCACAAACCACACATGGATCAACCACTAGAGTTATTGCAAGTGTGTTCTTTCCACAAACCACATACGGATCAACCAGTGGTCATTGCATGTGTGTTCTTTTCCATAAACCACTTATGGATCCATTACACTCATTGCATGTGTGTTATTTCCACAAACCACACATGGATCAACCACTAGAGTCATTGCATGTGTGTTATTTCTACAAACCACACATGGATCAACCACTAGTGTCATTGCATATGTGTTATTTCCACAAACCACACATGGATCAACCACTAGAGTCATTACATGTGTGTTCTTTCCACAAACCACACATGGATCAACCACTAGAGTCATGGCATGTTTGTTCTTATACTAAAACCACAAACCAGCACTAGAGTCATTGCATGTGTGTTCTTTTCCACAAACCACACATGGATCCACCAGTGGTCATTGCATGTGTGTTCTTTCCACAAACCATATATGGATCAACCAGAGTCATTGCATGTGTGTTCTTTCCAAAAACCACATATGGATCAACCACTAGAGTCATTACATGTTTGTTCTTATACTAAAACCACAAACCAGCACTAGAGTCATTGCATGTGTGTTCTTTTCCACAAAACACACATGGATCCACTAGACTCATTGCATTTGTGTTCTTTTCCAGAAACAACTTATGGATCCACCAGTAGTCATTGCAGGTGTGTTCTTTCCACAAACCACATGTGGACCCACTAGAGTCATTGAAGGTGTGTTATTTCCACAAACCACACATGGATCAACCACTAGAGTCATTGCATGTGTGTTATTTCCACAAACCACACATGGATCAACCACTAGAGTCATTGCATCTGTGTTATTTCCACAAACCACACATGGATCAACCACTAGAGTCATTGCATGTGTGTTCTTATACTAAAACCAACACTAGAGTCATTGCATGTGTGTTCTTTTCACAAACCACACATGGATCAACCACTAGAGTCATTGCATGTGTGTTATTTCCACAAACCACACATGAATCAACCAGTGGTCATTCCATGTGTGTTCTTTTCCGCAAACCACACATGGATCCACCAGTGGTCATTGCATGTGTGTTCTTTCCACAAACCACATATGGATCCACTAGAGTCATTGCATGTTTTTATTTCCACAAACCACACATGGATCAACCACTAGAGTCATTGCATGTGTGTCATTGACACAAACCACACATGGATCAACCACCAGAGTCATTGCATATGTGTTTTTTCCACAAACCACACATGGATCAACCACTAGAGTCATTGCATGTGTGTTCTTATACTAAAACCAATACTAGAGTCATTGCATGTGTGTTCTTATACTAAAACCAACACTAGAGTCATTGCATGTGTGTACTTTCCACAAACCACACATGGATCAACCAGTGATCATTGCATGTGTGTTCTTTTCCACAAACCACACATGGATCCACCAGTGGTCATTGCATGTGTGTTCTTTCCACAAACCACATATGGATCAACCAGAGTCATTGCATGTGTATTCTTTCCACAAACCACACATGGATCAACCACTAGAAGAATTGCATGTTTGTTCCTATATTAAGACCACAAACCAGCACTAGAGTCATTGCATGTGTGTTCTTTTCCACAAACCACACATGGATCCACTAGACTCATTGCATGTGTGTTATTTTCCACAAACAACTTATGGATCAACCAGTGGTCGTTGCATGTGTGTTCTTTTCACAAACCACATGTGGACCCACTTGAGTCATTACATGTGTGTTCTTATACTAAAACTAGCACTAGATTCATTGCATGTGTGTTCTATACACAAACCACACATGGATCCACCAGTGTCATTGCATGTGTGTTCTTTCCACAAACCACACATGGATCAACCAGAGTCATTGCATGTGTGTTCTTTCCACAAACCACATATGGATAAACCACTAGAGTCATTACATGTTTGTTCTTATACTAAAACCACAAACCAGCACTAGAGTCATTGCATGTGTGTTCTTTTCCACAAAACACACATGGATCCACTAGACTCATTGCATTTGTGTTCTTTTCCAGAAACAACTTATGGATCCACCAGTAGTCATAGCAGGTGTGTTCTTTCCACAAACCACATGTGGACCCACTAGAGTCATTGCAGGTGTGTTATTTCCACAAACCACACATGGATCAACCACTAGAGTCATTACATGTTTGTTATTTCCACAAACCACACATGGATCAACCACTAGAGTCATTTCATCTGTGTTATTTCCACAAACCACACATGGATCAACCACTAGAGTCATTGCATGTGTGTTCTTATATTAAAACCAACACTAGAGTCATTGCATGTGTGTTCTTTTCACAAACCACACATGGATCAACCACTAGAGTCATTGCATGTGTGTTATTTCCACAAACCACACATGAATCAACCAGTGGTCATTGCATGTGTGTTCTTTTCCGCAAACCACACATGGATCCACCAGTGGTCATTGCATGTGTGTTCTTTCCACAAACCACATATGGATCAACCAGAGTCATTGCATGTGTGTTGTTTCCACAAACCACACATGGATCAACCACTAGAAGAATTGCATGTTTGTTCCTCTATTAAGACCACAAACCAGCACTAGAGTCATTGCATGTGTGTTCTTTTCCACAAACCACACATGGATCCACTAGACTCATTGCATGTGTGTTATTTTCCACAAACAACTTATGGATCAACCAGTAGTCGTTGCATGTGTGTTCTTTTCACAAACCACATGTGGACCCACTTGAGTCATTACATGTGTGTTCTTATACTAAAACTAGCACTAGAGTCATTGTATGTGTGTTCTATCCACAAACCACACATGGATCCACCAGTGTCATTGCATGAGTGTTCTTTTCACAAACCACACATGGATCAACCACTAGTGTTATTGTATGTGTGTTCCTTCCACAAACCACATATGGATCAACCAGTGGTCATTGCATGTGTGTTCTTTTCCATAAACCACTTATGGATCCATTACACTCATTGCATGTGTGTTATTTCCATAAACCACACATGGATCAACCACTAGAGTCATTGTGTGTGTGTTATTTCCACAAACCACATATGGATCAACCACTAGAGTCATTGCATATGTGTTATTTCCACAAACCACACATGGATAAACCACTAGAGTCATTGTATGTTTGTTCTTATACTAAAACCACAAACCAGCACTAGAGTCATTGCATGTGTGTTCTTTTCCACAAACCACACATGGATCCACTAGACTCATTGCATGTGTGTTCTTTTCTAGAAACCACACATGGATCCACTAGAGTTAATGCATGTGTGTTCTTTTCCAACAACCACACATGGATCCACCAGTGGTCATTGCATGTGTGTTCTTTCCACAAACCACATATGGATCAACCAGAGTCATTGGATGTGTGTTCTTTCGACAAACCACATATGGATCAACCACTAGAGTCATTATGTAACTACCTCGGTGAATTACGCTCCTAGTTACAAGCCTGGATGGACGGAAATGGTTGAAATAGTACGGTGGGGCCCAAATGCCACTCACAGGTAGACCTTTTGGCCGTCCCAACCATTTCCAAACATCAGGACAAGAACGGGCGGCGTAATCGGCAGGCGAAGGGATCAACTACATACACAAATGAGTATGTATGCAAGCCACCATACAACAGTACATCAGAGCCATTCCATCTAAAAAGAAAGGAAATATAGCAATGCCATACGGCAAGATCCAAATATCCTAGATAGATATAATAGTTTAGGATATCTCCTCATACATCAATCAACAGAGTATCAAGCGGAAGCGGCAGACAAAATCCGAGTACGGATAAGAAGCAAATCGGCATAAGATGCCCCATAAATAAGCAGATCCCGCCCATAGATCTCACGGATCCCCGTTCCCGGAATCTCTACACCGAATGATCGTTGCCCACATCGTCCGTCTCTTCCACCCAGTATCCATCTTGTAAGGGTACCTGTTCATCTGAACCAATAATTTATCGTGTGAGACCCTAGGGGTACTCAGCAAGTCTTTATGCCGCTAAAGGGGACACAACCTGGGGTGACGCAATTGCAGCAAAAGATAAACCCTAGCAATTCTATAGATACTCGCTAACCATCCGCCTAACCAGAGATAGACGGATGTCCGTGAATTAATAACAACAGTTATAACAGTAATAACGGTAATATCCACAGATCCATCCTCCTCCTCGCTTACCGACGAGGAAGCGGACGAACAAACCCCCATCCGTTGGCAGTTTTATTATCCATTCCGTGAGTATTGCACTATTTACTAGTCAGGTACCTAGTCTAGTCAGATTAAAAGCGGTACTTTAGTTATGCTTGTCTATGATTGAGAAACTGTGCTCCAAGTCGTCCATAACCGCGGACACGGCTTTCAGAAAGTTTTACCCTGCAGGGGTGCACAAATAGCAACACACACTCGATATGCCTCGGAAAAACCAAATCAAAACCCAACGAGGCAGTCACGACAAAGCAATCACAGGATTCAGAAATATTTCAGGGGGCCACCCCATTAAGCTACCCGCGACGAAGTTGGCCGACTCCGAGACGGACTCAAGGTTTGCGCCAATGGCTGTGAACGACTGGGAACCCGAAAATGTGACTGGGCTTGTCGACACCGCGAAAACACTCCGCTTCCCTAAACAGTACAGTGTGCAGTACCTCGCACAATTTAAATAAAGCAGTAAAGCATGGCATAAGTACAGGATAGTAAATAAAACCTCAAACTAGTTTGTGGCCCCAAGAAATAAGAATGAATCAAGCTCTGGCTCAGGGGGGTTCATAAGCCTCCCGGATGTGGATAGCGCGAATATTCAAGGAACAGGAATCAAGTACTCGGGGTCCTACGGGACACAAGTGAGCCTGAAAAACCAAATAGCAAATATGGCTCACCGATGCCACTTTCATTAGTTATCGCATTACTACTCAGGTTAAGTTGTATAGGTACCTCGTTATCCATCAGCCACTCACATACCCTACACATGCTGTCCTACGACTCGCATGGCTCAAACAACTCCTGTAGTAAGGGCTCATGGGATGGAGGAACAAGCTTCGGTGGGGTTTAAAAGTAAAGGCTATGCGATACTTGGGATTCAATTTAATGCATTCGCGACTCAATGATGCAAGAATAAGATAGAGGCAATAGGTACTATATGTATGCAAGCATGTGGTAGTGCTTGCCTGGCAGCTCAGTTGAAGCAAGGAATGGATCTGGGTAGTGCTCCTGGTTCTCTTGATATATCCCCTGCTCAGCGTCTATTCGAAGAAGAACCAAACAAACAAGGGCCAACATAAATAAAGAGCACAAGCATATGAATAAATGCGACAAGCAAACAATCATGCCATGATGAATGATGCACAATTTGCATGGCAATAAAGTAGCATGGCATGGGTGAGGTGTGGAAACAATAATGAAGCATTTTCATTGAGCTTTGGCCCCAATTTATACTCATATTAGTTGCTGTCCACAATATATTTATATGATGCATGCTTCAAAGCAAACCATGGAATGCATAAACAGAAAGGTCTCGTCGAGCTAATCATTTTAGACATATCATTTGTTAAAATTGGACTTATAAAACAAAAGTTATTAATTTATTAAAGAAAAGGGGCATTTATTGTAATTTAAATAAACTTGGAATTTTAAATGTTCAAAATATATTTTGGAGGGCATATTTGAATTCCTCATATTTTTCGGATTTGAAAACATATATTATATGTATTATTTGGGTTTATATTTTAAAAGATATTTAAAAACAGAATTATATTTGAATTTGGATTAATTTTGGAAAAGATTTGAATTAAAAACAGATTTCGGAAATACTTTTGTTACCCAGGTTAAGCCAGCCACTGTCACTGTCCAGTGGGCCCTTGCTGACTGGGCGTTCACGGCGCGTAGAAAACGTTTTTCACCGCGGGATATTCTAGCCGTTGTGACTGACAGGCGGGGCCAGGCGATCGCAGGGCCACACGCGGGCGCGGCCAACGTGTGCCAGACACGTGGGAGATCCAGGCGCGCGGCGGGGGGGACTGGTCCGTGGTGGCCGTGTGTGCCGGGGGTCTTCTTGCAAAGAGTGCGCCGATGCTGGCAGGTGGGGACGCGGGGCTGCGGGTTGAGGCGGGAAAAAGCCCAGGGGGTTTTCTACTAAGACGACGACGACGGACTGCTGCTGCGCGACGATCTGCAGAGATCAGAGGATATGGCCGGAGTTTGATTGACGATGACGATCGAACGACGGCGTATCTCGCCACGCCGCAAAAACAAAAAACGTCGAGGGAGCGTAGGGCTACAACTTTCGTTTAGCGAGCTCGCATGGAGAAGGGCTGCAGCGCGCGGGGCAGGGCGAGGAACAGAGGCAGACAGAAACTGCTGCAGCTGCTGTTGACGCGCACGCTGGCGGCGACTGCGGCGACGCGCGCGCAGGGTGCTCGACGCCGAGCGGCGACGTTCTACAGCGAGCGGGGAGTAGGGACCATGTCTAGGAGGTCGAGGAGCTCACCAGGAACTCGTCGGTGCAGCGAGCGGGCTCGGGGTGGCGTGGATCGGCGAGGAGGCAGTAGGCCGGAGGCATCCTGGTGCTCACGGGCACGGCGGCGGCGGGGCTTCTCCGGCGAGGTCCAGCGTGTCCCGGCGCTTCAGGGCGAAGAAGAGGAAGCCGAGGAAGCTCCTGGCGTTCCTGGTACAGCTTGGCGTGCTCGGGAACGTCTAGAGGGAGAGGTGGCCGAAGCTAGGGTTTGGGGTCGGCATGGGGAGGCCAGGCTGCTTGCGAGGAAGAAGGAGAAGGGGAGGGAGCTTGGGCGCCTTCTAGATGGGATCTGGGTGAGGAGAGGTGAGCTGGGGTGGTTGGGGTAGAGACGGGAGGAAGGAGCACATGGGGTGGTGGCTTTGCATAAAGTGAGGAGGAGGGATGGGCTAGGGCTCTTTCTTGCCTCCTTCTTGTCCTGTAGCTGAGAGAGGGCAGAGAGGGACCAAGGGTGGAGGGGAGCTCGTGATGGGGCTAGGGTTAACTAGGGTGGGTTAGAGAGAGAGGGTATGGCTCGGGTTAGGTTAGAGGGTAGCTAGGGTTTAGGAGGAAAGAGAGAGAGGGGGGTATGGTGTTAGATGGGGTAGGTGATGGTCTAGGGATTCGAGAGAGAGATAGATGGAGTGGCTTTGAAGCTAGGGTTTGCTAAGGACAAGGTCAAGCCAAGAACAACCAAGATCAAACACAACAAGACAAGAAAAAGAGAGGGAGGTGGTGATAGGGTTTAAGCATGATCAAGGTAGATCTAGCCAAAAGAAAGGAGAGAGAGAGAGATAGAGATGATCCATTTTAAAATCAAATAAAATCCAAATGCCAAGCCAAAAGGTGGTACTTGCATGGCCCATGCAAAGTATTTAATACCATGATTATTTTGTGAAAAACAATTATATTAAACATGGCATTGTTCCTTTGCATTCCAAAAATTTGGAATAAAAGCCAAGCAAAAAGAATTAAAAAGGATGCCCCATGTGGAGTAGAGGGAGTTGACCATAGTTGAAATACAATGGGACTTGCTAGTGTGTATATGCCACTAGATATTTAATAAGCCCACAAAATATCCCAACATGATGATAACCCCAAAAAAAGAAACAACACATATGGGAGCTAGAAAATAGGGTCCCACTCACAAGGCATGCAAAGGTGGCCAAGTGGCTCTCATATATCAATGATGTGAAAACAACATGATGCTAAGATGAGAGCATGTGGACAAAGAATTGGATCCATCCCAACCCACATGAGCTAGAGGTAAAACCATTAAGTGCCAAGCCCATATTTAGTTGGATGGTGGAATTATAAGGTGGTGAAAGAAAGGTGGTGGAGTTAATAAGAGATATGCCCCCAACTCAACCTGGGCATTAAACAATATATCAAGAACCAGATACAATATCAAGAGGCAAATATAATTAACAATGCAGAGGAGATAAGAACCAAATGAAAAGGGTTTTATATGATGCTCAAATGCAAGGTGGCATGATGACATGAGCATGATATAATGATGATGCAACAATTATATATTTGAAGTAGCATATATCTAGACTAGGCTAGTAGCATTGCAATTGTTAGACAATTAGGATGCTACAACTCTCCCCCACTAAGCAAGAATCTCGCCCCGAGATTCCTAGGAAAAGAAAACAACACAAGGAGAGACGGGTGTCCGGAACGAAGGTGACCCTCACGTTCCCAAGAAGATGAAGAACGGAATGGTGCGACCACTACACCTTGCAAAACTTGCTAGACTTGTTGCGAGTCTTGCGTTTTGCTTGCGAAACAACGGGTTGGAAGAGTTGAAGGATTGTCGTGAGACAAGAAGGATAGGATGAACATAGCTCCGGTTTTCTCAAGAAACATGATAAAAGAATAGAACCACTTGCGAAAGAAAAAGAGAAGAAGATGTATCCTGGATAAAGAAAGACACGCCGTTAAGATTAAAGATTTACTGATACTAGAGAGGATTGATCTTTGTCGCGCCGGAAGAAAAGATCTAGATTGGAGAGGTTTGAGTCACTATGACAATAGCATCGTATCCTCTCGGATTTGGGAAAGGAAGTACGGAGACAATATTGCCTTCAAACAATAGAGTTCCTTGATATCAACAGAAAGATTTAGCTAGACATCGTCGGATTAGATTTTGTTGCGCCGGTAAGAACCAGAGGATCACGCAATTGAGGTGCGAAGATATAACTTCTAGAGACGGATGTGAAGCTAGATCATGGTGGAAACCCGGGAAGCAAAGGATATGGAGGATCTGGAGTTTATTGTAGAGGTACTTATTGCTTTCTTTAGCCTTGAGGCTAACGCAATAGATTTGCAGCTGATGGCATCACCATAATTGGCTTTACCATAGAAAAAGAATTGATGAAACAAAGAGAGATAGTTTCCTTTCATCTTGTTTGGGGATGTCGAGCACCGGTAGAAAGACGAGGAACGAAAGGAGTTTGCGTTTGTTTCCACCAGATAATTGAAGATTTTGCTCCGTGCAGGAAAAGACGAGATCACCAACAAGAGATTATTGATTACTTTCTTCGAGAGCACTCCGGAAAAACAAAGACGGAAGTAAAAGTATCGAGGGATAAAGGCCACTTCTAACTTCCGTGGAATGAGTGGAATCACATTAATTCACCAATTCAATGTACAAGAGCGAATGATAAGAGTAGTGGTATGGTAGCTACTCCATCCCGCACTCAAAGCATTACTCCGGACATGAATAAGAAAACTAAGCAACCCAACTACCGAAACAGACTGAAGATATAGACAAAACTCATGGAACTTCGTTAGAAAACAAGGATAGATGCAAACGATTCACCGGATTCAAGATAGATAAGGATGATGATGTTGTCGTCATATCATAAGTAGCCAGCCACCGGAAAGATATGAAGGAAGATCACGGAGACAACTGCAAGATTCAACAGCTACAGAAAAGATAGCACCCACTTAAACAGAAGGATTACAAAAGATCTGAAAAGTCTTCATGGCCTCCGGTGGATTGAGCATAGACGATAGAACAGGAGGGTTTCAAGATATTACTTAACGAGATAGAGGTGAAAGAACTCCATGTTCTCCTTGAAAAGATTGAGAAAGATTTAGCAGCCTTGAGGAAAACTATGGCGGAACGACGATGATGACTTGCCAACAAGGAACAACTCCGGATTGGTTGAAAATGGAGGATGGAATTAACAATGAACTTGCTAATTCCAGAATTGAAGCGATGTATTTAGCAGAAGGACGTGGTTGAGATAGGTGACTTCAAGAAGCCATAATTCACGCTTTGGGAACCTTGCACACAGGCAGTGCTCACGAAGCTTGAAAGGAAAAGGCACAGATGATCTTCCATGTCCTTCCATTGATATCGAATAGGCAAGCATATTATCAACATATACCACCATGGATTAACAGGATATTCCCAGAATATCAAGTTCAAGAGGCGAGAGACACGAACGAATGCTCGAAACACTTTCTGAGCTCAACGCCCTTTGAAAGATCAATTTTAAGAGCACGTGTTCGTGTTGAAGAAGATGCACTGGCAGAATAGATTATCTGGTCCTTCGGAAGAAGAAGAGATGTCACCTGGTTCACATTGTCGATCGGAACACCGGTTACAAAGATAAAGAGATCTTGGATAAAGAAAATATGATAGATCACACCTTAAGCAAAGCTATCAGAGACGACAAGATGCAATTCCCTCGTATCCAAGAGAATGTTGCAGATATGGGGTTTGAAAAAGATGCGCAGCATGATAACCAGATGATAGACCACCGTAGTGTCTTGAGAAACTCCGGATTGCCAAAGATGATTGAATATGCGTAGATATGATCACGGTGTACTCAAAATCACAGGAGATAACCTTATCCTCCAGATGGTGACGGTTGATAGCATTGACCACATTCCAATCGACACTTATCATGAGTGGAATATAGCTATGCCGAGAGCCAATTACAATCACCAGCATCGGATCGACACATGTTATGTAATTAGCCCAAGAGAAAGAAGATGAAGTGAAAACTCCAGGATTAAGCGCCGGTGACAAAAGAATGAGTTACATGGACATGCTGATAAAAGGAAGATAGAGAATGTTTCACACATGACTGGAAAGGAGTGTGGAAGCACAGATGTATCAAAGAAAAAATTTCCGCATTTTTCGGCATTAAAATACCAATAGATGCGCAAAATCAGATAACGAAACAAGATTAGCGACTCTACCTCTCTACCTGATAAGTGATTTTGCACGGAAGGTGGAGTTGCTAGAAGGAAGAACACCCTTCAAGAAGATGGCACCGGTTAACAAGGAGTCAGATATATCGCGCCGGTTTCCAAAAGCCTGTCAGTATGGAATGTACCAACAGTTGATAACCAAAGGCAGATGGTGATAACAAACTGGATGCAACAGATAGACAAGGATTTACACACACACACACACACACACACACTTCTATGGTACTACGGAAAACCCAGAACACGTGAATCCTAGTTTGAATATAAGAAGAGGATTGAAAACGTTACACTTCCTTACCAGAAAAGGGTGGGTGGTTGGGTAAGAAGAAAAGTGGAAGCAGTCCTACTCTCGCGTTTTGTTTTTCCCTAGTATACATAGCTACTAAAATATTTGCTAGACTGACAACGACCATTTGGCTGAGACCCTGAAGGGCGGGATGGCTCTGATACCAATTGTAACTATCTCGGTGAATTACGCTCCTAGTTACAAGCCTGGATGGACGGAAATGGTTGAAATAGTACGGTGGGGCCCAAATGCCACTCACAGGTAGACCTTTTGGCCGTCCCAACCATTTCCAAACATCGGGACAAGAACGGGCGGCGTAATCGGCAGGCGAAGGGATCAACTACATACACAAATGAGTATGTATGCAAGCCACCATACAACAGTACATCAGAGCCATTCCATCTAAAAAGAAAGGAAATATAGCAACGCCATACGGCAAGATCCAAATATCCTAGATAGATATAATAGTTTAGGATATCTCCTCATACATCAATCAACAGAGTATCAAGCGGAAGCGGAAGACAAAATCCGAGTACGGATAAGAAGCAAATCGGCATAAGATGCCCCATAAATAAGCAGATCCCACCCACAGATCTCACGGATCCCCGTTCCCGGAATCTCTACACCGAATGATCGTTGCCCACATCGTCCGTCTCTTCCACCCAGTATCCATCTTGTAAGGGTACCTGTTCATCTGAACCAATAATTTATCGTGTGAGACCCTAGGGGTACTCAGCAAGTCTTTATGCCGCTAAAGGGGACACAACCTGGGGTGACGCAATTGCAGCAAAAGATAAACCCTAGCAATTCTATAGATACTCGCTAACCATCCGCCTAACCAGAGATAGACGGATGTCCGTGAATTAATAACAACAGTTATAACAGTAATAACGGTAATATCAACAGATCCATCCTCCTCCTCGCTTACCGACGAGGAAGCGGACGAACAAAACCCCATCCGTTGGCAGTTTTATTATCCATTCCGTGAGTATTGCACTATTTACTAGTCAGGTACCTAGTCTAGTCAGATTAAAAGCGGTACTTTAGTTATGCTTGTCTATGATCGAGAAACTGTGCTCCAAGTCGTCCATAACCGCGGACACGGCTTTCAGAAATTTTTACCCTGCAGGGGTGCACAAATAGCAACACACACTCGATATGCCTCGGAAAAACCAAATCAAAACCCAACGAGGCAGTCACGACAAAGCAATCACAGGATTCAGAAATATTTCAGGGGGCCACCCCATTAAGCTACCCGCGACGAAGTTGGCCGACTCCGAGACGGACTCAAGGTTTGCGCCAATGGCTGTGAACGACTGGGAACCCGAAAATGTGACTGGGCTTGTCGACACCGCGAAAACACTCCGCTTCCCTAAACAGTACAGTGTGCAGTACCTCGCACAATTTAAATAAAGCAGTAAAGCATGGCATAAGTACAAGATAGTAAATAAAACCTCAAACTAGTTTGTGGCCCCAAGAAATAAGAATGAATCAAGCTCTGGCTCAGGGGGGTTCATAAGCCTCCCGGATGTGGATAGCGCGAATATTCAAGGAACAGGAATCAAGTACTCGGGGTCCTACGGGACACAAGTGAGCCTGAAAAACCAAATAGCAAATATGGCTCACCGATGCCACTTTCATTAGTTATTGCATTACTACTCAGGTTAAGTTGTATAGGTACCTCGTTATCCATCAGCCACTCACATACCCTACACATGCTGTCCTACGACTCGCATGGCTCAAACAACTCCTGTAGTAAGGGCTCATGGGATGGAGGAACAAGCTTCGGTGGGGTTTAAAAGTAAAGGCTATGCGATACTTGGGATTCAATTTAATGCATTCGCGACTCAATGATGCAAGAATAAGATAGAGGCAATAGGTACTATATGTATGCAAGCATGTGGTAGTGCTTGCCTGGCAGCTCAGTTGAAGCAAGGAATGGATCTGGGTAGTGCTCCTGGTTTTCTTGATATATCCCCTGCTCAGCGTCTATTCGAAGAATAACCAAACAAACAAGGGCCAACATAAATAAAGAGCACAAGCATATGAATAAATGCGACAAGCAAACAATCATGCCATGATGAATGATGCACAATTTGCATCGCAATAAAGTAGCATGGCATGGGTGAGGTGTGGAAACAATAATGAAGCATTTTCATTGAGCTTTGGCCCCAATTTATACTCATATTAGTTGCTGTCCACAATATATTTATATGATGCATGCTTCAAAGCAAACCATGGAATGCATAAACAGAAAGGTCTCGTCGAGCTAATCATTTTAGGCATATCATTTGTTAAAATTGGACTTATAAAACAAAAGTTATTAATTTATTAAAGGAAAGGGGCATTTATTGTAATTTAAATAAACTTGGAATTTTAAATGTTCAAAATATATTTTGGAGGGCATATTTGAATTCCTCATATTTTTCTGATTTGAAAACATATATTATATGTATTATTTGGGTTTATATTTTAAAAGATATTTAAAAACAGAATTATATTTGAATTTGGATTAATTTTGGAAAAGATTTGAATTAAAAACAGATTTCGGAAATACTTTTGTTACCCAGGTTAAGCCAGCCACTGTCACTGTCCAGTGGGCCCTTGCTGACTGGGCGTTCACGGCGCGCAGAAAACGTTTTTCACCGCGGGCTATTCTAGCCGTTGTGACTGACAGGCGGGGCCAGGCGATCGCAGGGCCACACGCGGGTGCGGCCAACGTGTGCCAGACACGTGGGCGATCCAGGCGCGCGGCGGGGGGGACTGGTCCGTGGTGGCCGTGTGTGCCGGGGGTCTTCTTGCAAAGAGCGCGCCGAGGCTGGCAGGTGGGGACGCGGGGCTGCGGGTTGAGGCGGGAAAAACCCAGGGGGTTTTCTGCTAAGACGACGACGACGGACTGCTGCTGCGCGACGATCTGCAGAGATCAGAGGATATGGCCGGAGTTTGATCGACGATGACGATCGAACGACGGCGTATCTCGCCACGCCGCAAAAACAAAAAACGTCGAGGGAGCGTAGGGCTACAACTTTCGTTTAGCGAGCTCGCATGGAGAAGGGCTGCAGCGCGCGGGGCAGGGCGAGGAACAGAGGCAGACAGAAACTGCTGCAGCTGCTGTTGACGCGCACGCTGGCGGCGACTGCGGCGACGCGCGCGCAGGGTGCTCGACGCCGAGCGGCGACGTTCTACAGTGAGCGGGGAGTAGGGACCATGTCTAGGAGGTCGAGGAGCTCACCAGGAACTCGTCGGTGCAGCGAGCGGGCTCGGGGTGGCGTGGATCGGCGAGGAGGCAGCAGGCCGGAGGCATCCTGGTGCTCACGGGCACGGCGGCGGCGGGGCTTCTCCGGCGAGGTCCAGCGTGTCCCGGCGCTTCAGGGCGAAGAAGAGGAAGCCGAGGAAGCTCCTGGCGTTCCTGGTACAGCTTGGCGTGCTCGGGAACGTCTAGAGGGAGAGGTGGCCGAAGCTAGGGTTTGGGGTCGGCATGGGGAGGCCAGGCTGCTTGCGAGGAAGAAGGAGAAGGGGAGGGAGCTTGGGCGCCTTCTAGATGGGATCTGGGTGAGGAGAGGTGAGCTGGGGTGGTTGGGGTAGAGACGGGAGGAAGGAGCACATGGGGTGGTGGCTTTGCATAAAGTGAGGAGGAGGGATGGGCTAGGGCTCTTTCTTGCCTCCTTCTTGTCCTGTAGCTGAGAGAGGGCAGAGAGGGACCAAGGGTGGAGGGGAGCTCGTGATGGGGCTAGGGTTAACTAGGGTGGGTTAGAGAGAGAGGGTATGGCTCGGGTTAGGTTAGAGGGTAGCTAGGGTTTAGGAGGAAAGAGAGAGAGGGGGGTATGGTGTTAGATGGGGTAGGTGATGGTCTAGGGATTCGAGAGAGAGATAGATGGAGTGGCTTTGAAGCTAGGGTTTGCTAAGGACAAGGTCAAGCCAAGAACAACCAAGATCAAACACAACAAGACAAGAAAAAGAGAGGGAGGTGGTGATAGGGTTTAAGCATGATCAAGGTAGATCTAGCCAAAAGAAAGGAGAGAGAGAGAGATAGAGATGATCCATTTTAAAATCAAATAAAATCCAAATGCCAAGCCAAAAGGTGGTACTTGCATGGCCCATGCAAAGTATTTAATACCATGATTATTTTGTGAAAAACAATTATATTAAACATGGCATTGTTCCTTTGCATTCCAAAAATTTGGAATAAAAGCCAAGCAAAAAGAATTAAAAAGGATGCCCCATGTGGAGTAGAGGGAGTTGACCATAGTTGAAATACAATGGGACTTGCTAGTGTGTATATGCCACTAGATATTTAATAAGCCCACAAAATATCCCAACATGATGATAACCCCAAAAAAAGAAACAACACATATGGGAGCTAGAAAATAGGGTCCCACTCACAAGGCATGCAAAGGTGGCCAAGTGGCTCTCATATATCAATGATGTGAAAACAACATGATGCTAAGATGAGAGCATGTGGACAAAGAATTGGATCCATCCCAACCCACATGAGCTAGAGGTAAAACCATTAAGTGCCAAGCCCATATTTAGTTGGATGGTGGAATTATAAGGTGGTGAAAGAAAGGTGGTGGAGTTAATAAGAGATATGCCCCCAACTCAACCTGGGCATTAAACAATATATCAAGAACCAGATACAATATCAAGAGGCAAATATAATTAACAATGCAGAGGAGATAAGAACCAAATGAAAAGGGTTTTATATGATGCTCAAATGCAAGGTGGCA
The DNA here is from genome assembly GCA_916181665.1 of Avena sativa. NCBI lineage: Eukaryota > Viridiplantae > Streptophyta > Magnoliopsida > Poales > Poaceae > Avena > Avena sativa. The sequence goes on along the minus strand of OV702287.1, from coordinate 63,149,115 downwards.
TGATGACATGAGCATGATATAATGATGATGCAACAATTATATATTTGAAGTAGCATATATCTAGACTAGGCTAGTAGCATTGCAATTGTTAGACAATTGGGATGCTACACATTACATGTTTGTTCTTATACTAAAACCACAAACCAGCACTAGAGTCATTGCATGTGTGTTCTTTTCCACAAACCACACATGGATCCACTAGACTCATTGCATGTGTGTTCTTTCCACAAACCACATGTGGACCCACTAGGGTCATTGCAAGTGTGTTATTTCCACAAACCACACATGGATCAACCACTAGAGTCATTGCATGTGTGTTATTTCCACAAACCACACATGGATCAACCACTAGAGTCATTGCATATGTGGTATTTCCACAAACCACACATGGATCAACCATTAGAGTCATTGCATGTGTGTTCTTATACTAAAACCAACACTAGAGTCATTGCATGTGTGTTCTTTTCACAAACCACACATGGATCAACCACTAGAGTCATTGCATGTGTTTTATTTCCACAAACCACACATGAATCAACCAGTGGTCATTGCATGTGTGTTCTTTTCCACAAACCACACATGGATCCACCAGTGGTCATTGCATGTGTGTTCTTTCCACAAACCACATATGGATCCACTAGAGTCATTGCATGTGTGTTATTTCCACAAACCACACATGGATTAACCACTAGAGTCATTGCATGTGTGTCATTTACACAAACCACACATGGATCAACCACCAGAGTCATTGCATATGTGTTTTTTCCACAAACCACACATGGATCAACCACTAGAGTCATTGCATGTGTGTTCTTATACTAAAACCAATACTAGAGTCATTGCATGTGTGTTCTTATACTAAAACCAACACTAGAGTCATTGCATGTGTGTACTTTCCACAAACCACACATGGATCAACCAGTGATCATTGCATGTGTGTTCTTTTCCACAAACCACACATGGATCCACTAGTGGTCATTGCATGTGTGTTCTTTCCACAAACCACATATGGATCAACCAGAGTCATTGCATGTGTGTTCTTTCCACAAACCACACATGGATCAACCACTAGAAGAATTGCATGTTTGTTCCTATACTAAGACCACAAACCAGCACTAGAGTCATTGCATGTGTGTTCTTTTCCACAAACCACACATGGATCCACTAGACTCATTGCATGTGTGTTATTTTCCACAAACAACTTATGGATCAAGCAGTGGTCGTTGCATGTGTGTTCTTTTCACAAACCACATGTGGACCCACTTGAGTCATTACATGTGTGTTCTTATACTAAAACGAGCACTAGAGTCATTGCATGTGTGTTCTATCCATAAACCACACATGGATCCACCAGTGTCATTGCATGTGTGTTCTTTTCACAAACCACACATGGATCAACCACTAGAGTTATTGTATGTGTGTTCCTTCCACAAACCACATATGGATCAACCAGTGGTCATTGCATGTGTGTTCTTTTCCATAAACCAATTATGGATCCATTACACTCATTGCATGTGTGTTATTTCCACAAACCACACATGCATAAACCACTAGAGTCATTGCATGTTTGTTCTTATACTAAAACCACAAACCAGCACTAGAGTCATTGCATGTGTGTTCTTTTCCACAAACCACACATGGATCCACTAGACTCATTGCATGTGTGTTCTTTTCTAGAAACCACACATGGATCCACTAGAGTTATTGCATGTATGTTCTTTTCCACAAACCACACATGGATCCACCAGGGGTCATTGCATGTGTGTTCTTTCCAAAAACCACATATGGATCAACCAGAGTCATTGCATGTGTGTTCTTTCGACAAACCACATATGGATCAACCACTAGAGTCATTACATGTTTGTTCTTATACTAAAACCACAAACCAGCACTAGAGTCATTGCATGTGTGTTCTTTTCCACAAACCACACATGGATCCACTAGACTCATTGCATGTGTGTTCTTTTCCAGAAACAACTTATGGATCCACCAGTGGTCATTGCATGTGTGTTCTTTCCACAAACCACATGTGGACCCACTAGGGTCATTGCAAGTGTGTTATTTCCACAAACCACACATGGATCAACCACTAGAGTCATTGCATGTGTGTTATTTCCACAAACCACTCATGGATCAACCACTAGAGTCATTGCATATGTGTTATCTCCACAAACCACACATGGATCAACCATTAGAGTCATTGCATGTGTGTTCTTATACTAAAACCAACACTAGAGTCATTGCATGTGTGTTCTTTTCACAAACCACACATGGATCAACCACTAGAGTCATTGCATGTGTGTTATTTCCACAAACCACACATGAATCAACCAGTGGTCATTGCATGTGTGTCCTTTTCCACAAACCACACATGGATCCACCAGTGGTCATTGCATGTGTGTTCTTTCCACAAACCACATATGGATCCACTAAAGTCATTGCATGTGTGTTATTTCCACAAACCACACATGGATCAACCACTAGAGTCATTTCATGTGTGTCATTTACACAAACCACACATGGATCAACCACCAGAGTCATTGCATATGTCTTTTTTCCACAAACCACACATGGATAAACCACTAGAGTCATTGCATGTGTGTTCTTATACTAAAACCAATACTAGAGTCATTGCATGTGTGTTCTTATACTAAAACCAACACTAGAGTCATTGCATGTGTGTACTTTCCACAAACCACACATGGATCAACCAGTGATCATTGCATGTGTGTTCTTTTCCACAAACCACACATGGATCCACCAGTGGTCATTGCATGTGTGTTCTTTCCAAAAACCACATATGGATCAACCAGAGTCATTGCATGTGTGTTCTTTCCACAAACCACACATGGATCAGCCACTAGAAGAATTGCATGTTTGTTCCTATACTAAGACCACAGACCAGCACTAGAGTCATTGCATGTGTGTTCTTTTCCACAAACCACACATGGATCCACTAGACTCATTGCATGTGTGTTATTTTCCACAAACAACTTATGGATCAACCAGTGGTCGTTGCATGTGTGTTCTTTTCACAAACCACATGTGGACCCACTTGAGTCATTACATGTGTGTTCTTATACTAAAACTAGCACTAGAGTCATTGCATGTGTGTTCTATCCACAAACCACACATGGATCCACCAGTGTCATTGCATGAGTGTTCTTTTCACAAACCACACATGGATCAACCACTAGAGTTATTGTATGTGTGTTCCTTCCACAAACCACATATGGATCAACCAGTGGTCATTGCATGTGTGTTCTTTTCCATAAACCACTTATGGATCCATTACACTCATTGCATGTGTGTTATTTCCATAAACCACACATGGATCAACCACTAGAGTCATTGCATGTGTGTTATTTCCACAAACCACATATGGATCAACCACTAGAGTCATTGCATATGTGTTATTTCCACAAACCACACTTGGATCAACCACTAGAGACATTGCATGTGTGTTCTTTCCACAAACCACACATGGATAAACCACTAGAGTCATTGTATGTTTGTTCTTATACTAAAACCACAAACCAGCACTAGAGTCATTGCATGTGTGTTCTTTTCCACAAACCACACATGGATCCACTAGACTCATTGCATGTGTGTTCTTTTCTAGAAACCACACATGGATCCACTAGAGTTATTGCATGTGTGTTCTTTTCCACAAACCACACATGGATCCACCAGTGGCCATTGCATGTGTGTTCTTTCCACAAACCACATATGGATCAACCAGAGTCATTGCATGTATGTTCTTTCGACAAACCACATATGGATCAACCACTAGAGTCATTACATGTTTGTTCTTATACTAAAACCACAAACCAGCACTAGAGTCAATGCATGTGTGTTCTTTTCCACAAACCACACATGGATCCACTAGACTCATTGCATGTGTGTTCTTTCCACAAACCACATGTGGACCCACTAGGGTCATTGCAAGTGTGTTATTTCCACAAACCACACATGGATCAACCACTAGAGTCATTGCATGTGTGTTATTTCCACAAACCACACATGGATCAACCACTAGAGTCATTGCATATGTGTTATTTCCACAAACCACACATGGATCAACCATTAGAGTCATTGCATGTGTGTTCTTATGCTAAAACCAACACTAGAGTCATTGCATGTGTGTTCTTTTCATAAACCACACATGGATCAACCACTAGAGTCATTGCATGTGTGTTATTTCCACAAACCATACATGAATCAACCAGTGGTCATTGCATGTGTGTTCTTTTCCACAAAACACACATGGATCCACTAGTGGTCATTGGATATGTGTTCTTTCCACAAACCACATATGGATCCACTAGAGTCATTGCATGTGTGTTATTTCCACAAACCACACATGGATCAACCACTAGAGTCATTGTATGTGTGTCATTTACACAAACCACACATGGATCAACCACCAGAGTCATTGCATATGTGTTTTTTCCACAAACCACACATGGATCAACCACTAGAGTCATTGCATGTGTGTTCTTATACTAAAACCAATACTAGAGTCATTGCATGTGTGTTCTTATACTAAAACCAACACTAGAGTCATTGCATGTGTGTACTTTCCACAAACCACACATGGATCAACCAGTGATCATTGCATGTGTGTTCTTTTCCACAAACCACACATGGATCCACTAGTGGTCATTGCATGTGTGTTCTTTCCACAAACCACATATGGATCAACCAGAGTCATTGCATGTGTGTTCTTTCCACAAACCACACATGGATCAACCACTAGAAGAATTGCATGTTTGTTCCTATACTAAGACCACAAACCAGCACTAGAGTCATTGCATGTGTGTTCTTTTCCACAAACCACACATGGATCCACTAGACTCATTGCATGTGTGTTATATTCCACAAACAACTTATGGATCAACCAGTGGTCGTTGCATGTGTGTTCTTTTCACAAACCACATGTGGACCCACTTGAGTCATTACATGTGTGTTCTTATACTAAAACGAGCACTAGAGTCATTGCATGTGTGTTCTATCCACAAACCACACATGGATCCACCAGTGTCATTGTATGTGTGTTCTTTTCACAAACCACACATGGATCAACCACTAGAGTTATTGTATGTGTGTTCCTTCCACAAACCACATATGGGTCAACCAGTGGTCATTGCATGTGTGTTCTTTTCCATAAACCACTTATGGATCCATTACACTCATTGCATGTGTGTTATTTCCACAAACCACACATGGATAAACCACTAGAGTCATTGCATGTTTGTTCTTATACTAAAACCACAAACCAGCACTAGAGTCATTGCATGTGTGTTCTTTTCCACAAACAACACATGGATCCACTAGACTCATTGCATGTGTGTTCTTTTCTAGAAACCACACATGGATCCACTAGAGTTATTGCATGTGTGTTCTTTTCCACAAACCACACATGGATCCACCAGTGGTCATTGCATGTGTGTTCTTTCCACAAACCACATATGGATCAACCAGAGTCATTGCATGTGTGTTCTTTCGACAAACCACAGATGGATCAACACTAGAGTCATTACATGTTTGTTCTTATACTAAAACCACAAACCAGCACTAGAGTCATTGCATGTGTGTTATTTTCCACAAACCACACATGGATCCACTAGACTCATTGCATGTGTGTTCTTTTCCAGAAACAACTTATGGATCCACCAGTGGTCATTGCATGTGTGTTCTTTCCACAAACCACATGTGGACCCACTAGGGTCATTGCAAGTGTGTTATTTCCACAAACCACACATGGATCAACCACTAGAAGAATTGCATGTTTGTTCCTATACTAAGACCACAAACCAGCACTAGAGTCATTGCATGTGTGTTCTTTTCCACAAACCACACATGGATCCACTAGACTCATTGCATGTGTGTTATTTTCCACAAACAACTTATGGATCAACCAGTGGTCGTTGCATGTGTGTTCTTTTCACAAACTACATGTGGACCCACTTGAGTCATTACATGTGTGTTCGTATACTAAAACTAGCACTAGAGTCATTGCACGTGTGTTCTATCCACAAACCACACATGGATCCACCACTGTCATTGCATGTGTGTTCTTTTCACAAACCACACATGGATCAACCACTAGAGTTATTGTATGTGTGTTCCTTCCACAAACCACATATGGATCAACCAGTGGTCATTGCATGTGTGTTCTTTTCCATAAACCACTTATCGATCCATTACACTCATTGCATGTGTGTTCTTTTCACAAACCACACATGGATCAACCACTAGAGTTATTGTATGTGTGTTCCTTCCACAAACCACATATGGATCAACCAGTGGTCATTGCATGTGTGTTCTTTTCCATAAACCAATTATGGATCCATTACACTCATTGCATGTGTGTTATTTCCACAAACCACACATGCATAAACCACTAGAGTCATTGCATGTTTGTTCTTATACTAAAACCACAAACCAGCACTAGAGTCATTGCATGTGTGTTCTTTTCCACAAACCACACATGGATCCACTAGACTCATTGCATGTGTGTTCTTTTCTAGAAACCACACATGGATCCACTAGAGTGATTGCATGTGTGTTCTTTTCCACAAACCACACATGGATCCACCAGGGGTCATTGCATGTGTGTTCTTTCCACAAACCACATATGGATCAACAAGAGTCATTGCATGTGTGTTCTTTCGACAAACCACATATGGATCAACCACTAGAGTCATTACATGTTTGTTCTTATACTAAAACCACAAACCAGCACTAGAGTCATTGCATGTGTGTTCTTTTCCACAAACCACACATGGATCCACTAGACTCATTGCATGTGTGTTCTTTTCCAGAAACAACTTATGGATCCACCAGTGGTCATTGCATGTGTGTTCTTTCCACAAACCACATGTGGACCCACTAGGGTCATTGCAAGTGTGTTATTTCCACAAACCACACATGGATCAACCACTAGAGTCATTGCATGTGTGTTATTTCCACAAACCACACATGGATCAACCACTAGAGTCATTGCATATGTGTTATTTCCACAAACCACACATGGATCAACCATTAGAGTCATTGCATGTTTGTTCTTATACTAAAACCAACACTAGAGTCATTGCATGTGTGTTCTTTTCACAAACCACACATGGATCAACCACTAGAGTCATTGCATGTGTGTTATTTCCACAAACCACACATGAATCAACCAGTGGTCATTGCATGTGTGTCCTTTTCCACAAACCACACATGGATCCACCAGTGGTCATTGCATGTGTGTTCTTTCCACAAACCACATATGGATCCACTAAAGTCATTGCATGTGTGTTATTTCCACAAACCACACATGGATCAACCACTAGAGTCATTGCATGTGTGTCATTTACACAAACCACACATGGATCAACCACCAGAGTCATTGCATATGTCTTTTTTCCACAAACCACACATGGATAAACCACTAGAGTCATTGCATGTGTGTTCTTATACTAAAACCAATACTAGAGTCATTGCATGTGTGTTCTTATACTAAAACCAACACTAGAGTCATTGCATGTGTGTACTTTCCACAAACCACACATGGATCAACCAGTGATCATTGCATGTGTGTTCTTTTCCACAAACCACACATGGATCCACCAGTGGTCATTGCATGTGTGTTCTTTCCAAAAACCACATATGGATCAACCAGAGTCATTGCATGTGTGTTCTTTCCACAAACCACACATGGATCAGCCACTAGAAGAATTGCATGTTTGTTCCTATACTAAGACCACAGACCAGCACTAGAGTCATTACATGTGTGTTATTTTCCACAAACCACACATGGATCCACTAGACTCATTGCATGTGTGTTATTTTCCACAAACAACTTATGGATCAACCAGTGGTCGTTGCATGTGTGTTCTTTTCACAAACCACATGTGGACCCACTTGAGTCATTACATGTGTGTTCTTATACTAAAACTAGCACTAGAGTCATTGCATGTGTGTTCTATCCACAAACCACACATGGATCCACCAGTGTCATTGCATGCGTGTTCTTTTCACAAACCACACATGGATCAACCACTAGAGTTATTGTATGTGTGTTCCTTCCACAAACCACATATGGATCAACCAGTGGTCATTGCATGTGTGTTATTTCCATAAACCACACATGGATCAACCACTAGAGTCATTGCATGTGTGTTATTTCCATAAACCACACATGGATCAACCACTAGAGTCATTGCATGTGTGTTATTTCCACAAACCACATATGGATCAACCACTAGAGTCATTGCATATGTGTTATTTCCACAAACCACACTTGGATCAACCACTAGAGACATTGCATGTGTGTTCTTTCCACAAACCACACATGGATCCACTAGACTCATTGCATGTGTGTTCTTTTCTAGAAACCACACATGGATCCACTAGAGTTATTGCATGTGTGTTCTTTTCCACAAACCACACATGGATCCACCAGTGGCCATTGCATGTGTGTTCTTTCCACAAACCACATATGGATCAACCAGAGTCATTGCATGTGTGTTCTTTCCACAAACCACACATGGATCAACCACTAGAGTCATTGCACGTGTCTTCTTTCCACAATCCACACATGGATCAACCACTAGAGTCATTACATGTTTGTTCTTATACTAAAACCACAAACCAGCACTAGTCAATGCATGTGTGTTCTTTTCCACAAACCACACATGGATCCACTAGACTCATTGCATGTGTGTTCTTTCCACAAACCACATGTGGACCCACTAGGGTCATTGCAAGTGTGTTATTTCCACAAACCACACATGGATCAACCACTAGAGTCATTGCATGTGTGTTATTTCCACAAACCACACATGGATCAACCACTAGAGTCATTGCATATGTGTTATTTCCACAAACCACACATGGATCAACCATTAGAGTCATTGCATGTGTGTTCTTATACTAAAACCAACACTAGAGTCATTGCATGTGTGTTCTTTTCACAAACCACACATGGATCAACCACTAGAGTCATTGCATGTGTGTTATTTCCACAAACCATACATGAATCAACCAGTGGTCATTGCATGTGTGTTCTTTTCCACAAACTACACATGGATCCACCAGTGGTCATTGCATATGTGTTCTTTCCACAAACCACATATGGATCCACTAGAGTCATTGCATGTGTGTTATTTCCACAAACCACACATGGATCAACCACTAGAGTCATTGTATGTGTGTCATTTACACAAACCACACATGGATCAACCACCAGAGTCATTGCATATGTGTTTTTTCCACAAACCACACATGGATCAACCACTAGAGTCATTGCATGTGTGTTCTTATACTAAAACCAATACTAGAGCCATTGCATGTGTGTTCTTATACTAAAACCAACACTAGAGTCATTGCATGTGTGTACTTTCCACAAACCACACATGGATCAACCAGTGATCATTGCATGTGTGTTCTTTTCCACAAACCACACATGGATCCACTAGTGGTCATTGCATGTGTGTACTTTCCACAAACCACATATGGATCAACCAGAGTCATTGCATGTGTTTTCTTTCCACAAACCACACATGGATCAACCACTAGAAGAATTGCATGTTTGTTCCTATACTAAGACCACAAACCAGCACTAGAGTCATTGCATGTGTGTTCTTTTCCACAAACCACACATGGATCCACTAGACACATTGCATGTGTGTTATTTTCCACAAACAACTTATGGATCAACCAGTGGTCGTTGCATGTGTGTTCTTTTCACAAACCACATGTGGACCCACTTGAGTCATTACATGTGTGTTCTTATACTAAAACGAGCACTAGAGTCATTGCATGTGTGTTCTATCCACAAACCACACATGGATCCACCAGTGTCATTGTATGTGTGTTCTTTTCACAAACCACACATGGATCAACCACTAGAGTTATTGTATGTGTGTTCCTTCCACAAACCACATATGGGTCAACCAGTGGTCATTGCATGTGTGTTCTTTTCCATAAACCACTTATGGATCCATTACACTCATTGCATGTGTGTTATTTCCACAAACCACACATGGATAAACCACTAGAGTCATTGCATGTTTGTTCTTATACTAAAACCACAAACCAGCACTAGAGTCATTGCATGTGTGTTCTTTTCCACAAACAACACATGGATCCACTAGACTCATTGCATGTGTGTTCTTTTCTAGAAACCACACATGGATCCACTAGAGTTATTGCATGTGTGTTCTTTTCCACAAACCACACATGGATCCACCAGTGGTCATTGCATGTGTGTTCTTTCCACAAACCACATATGGATCAACCAGAGTCATTGCATGTGTGTTCTTTCGACAAACCACATATGGACCAACACTAGAGTCATTACATGTTTGTTCTTATACTAAAACCACAAACCAGCACTAGAGTCATTGCATGTGTGTTCTTTTCCACAAACCACACATGGATCCACTAGACTCATTGCATGTGTGTTCTTTTCCAGAAACAACTTATGGATCCACCAGTGGTCATTGCATGTGTGTTCTTTCCACAAACCACATGTGGACCCACTAGGGTCATTGCAAGTGTGTTATTTCCACAAACCACACATGGATCAACTACTAGAAGAATTGCATGTTTGTTCCTATACTAAGACCACAAACCAGCACTAGAGTCATTGCATGTGTGTTCTTTTCCACAAACCACACATGGATCCACTAGACTCATTGCATGTGTGTTATTTTCCACAAACAACTTATGGATCAGCCAGTGGTCGTTGCATGTGTGTTATTTTCACAAACTACATGTGGACCCACTTGAGCCATTACATGTGTGTTCGTATACTAAAACTAGCACTAGAGTCATTGCATGTGTGTTCTATCCACAAACCACACATGGATCCACCACTGTCATTGCATGTGTGTTCTTTTCACAAACCACACATGGATCAACCACTAGAGTTATTGTATGTGTGTTCCTTCCACAAACCACATATGGATCAACCAGTGGTCATTGCATGTGTGTTCTTTTCCATAAACCACTTATCGATCCATTACACTCATTGCATGTGTGTTATTTCCACAAACCACACATGGATCAACCACTAGAGTCATTGCATGTGTGTTATTTCCACAAACCACACATGGATCAACCACTAGAGTCATTGCATGTGTGTTATTTCCACAAACCACACATGGATCAACCAATAGAGTCATTGCATCTGTGTTATTTCCACAAACCACACATGGATCAACCACTAGAGTCATTGCATGTGTGTTCTTTCCACAAACCACACATGGATCAACCACTAGAGTAATTACATGTGTGTTCTTATACTAAAACCACAAACCAGCACTAGAGTCATTGCATGTGTGTTCTTTTCCACAAACCACACATGGATCCACTAGACTCATTGCATGTGTGTTCTTTTCTAGAAACCACACAGGGATCCACTAGAGTTATTGCATGTGTGTTCTTTTCCACAAACCACACATGGATCCACCAGTGGTCATTGCATGTGTGTTCTTTGCAAAAACCACATATGGATAAACCAAAGTCATTGCATGTGTGCTCTTTCCACAAACCACATATAGATCAACCACTAGAGTCATTACATGTTTGTTCTTATACTAAAACCACAAACCAGCACTAGAGTCATTGCATGTGTGTTCTTTTCCACAAACCACACATGCATCCACTAGACTCATTACATGTGTGTTCTTTTCCAGAAACAACTTATGGATCCACCAGTGGTCATTGCATGTGTGTTCTTTCCACAAACCACATGTGGACCCACTAGGGTCATTGCAGGTGTGTTATTTCGACAAACCACACATGGATCAACCACTAGAGTCATTGCGTGTGTGTTATTTCCACAAACCACACATGGATCAACCACTAGAGTCATTGCATATGTGTTCTTATATTAAAACCAACACTAGAGTCATTGCATGTGTGTTATTTTCACAAACCACACATGGATCAACCACTAGAGTCATCGCATGTGTGTTATTTCCACAAACCACACATGAATCAACCAGTGGTCATTGCATGTGTGTTCTTTTCCACAAACCACACATGGATCCACCAGTGGTCCTTGCATGTGTGTTCTTTCCACAAACCACATATGGATCCACTAGAGTCATTGCATGTGTGTCATTTCCACAAACCACACATGGATCAACCACTAGAGTCATTTCATGTGTGTTATTTCCACAACCCACACATGGATCAACCACTAGAGTCATTGCAAGTGTGTTATTTCCACAGACCACACATGGATCAACCACTAGAGTCATTGCATGTGTGTTCTTATACGAAAACCAATACTAGAGTCATTGCATGTGTGTTCTTATACTAAAACCAACACTAGAGTCATTGCATGTGTGTTCTTTCCACAAACCACACATGGATCAACCAGTGGTCATTGCATGTGTGTTCTTTTCCACAAACCACACATGGATTCACCAGTGGTCATTGCAAGTGTGTTCTTTCCACAAACCACATATGGATGAACCAGAGTCATTGCATGTGTGTTCTTTCCACAAACCACACATGGATCAACCACTAGAGTCATTGCATGTGTGTTCTTTTCCACAAACCACACATGGATCCACCAGTGGTCATTGCATGTGTGTTCTTTCCACAAACCAAATATGGATCAACCAGAGTCATTGCGTGTGTGTTCTTTCCCCAAACCACACATGGATCAACCACTAGAAGAATTGCATGTTTGTTCTTATACTAAAACCACAAACCAGCACTAGAGTCATTGCATGTGTGTTCTTTTCCAAAAACCACACATGGATCCACTAGACTCATTGCAAGTGTCTTCTTTTCCAGAAACAACTTATGGATCCACCAGTGTTCATTGCATGTGTGTTCTTTCCACAAACCACACATGGATCAACCACTAGAGTCATTGCATGTGTGTTATTTCTACAAACCACACATGGATCAACCACTAGAGTCATTGCATGTGTGTTATTTCCACAAACCACACATGGATCAACCACTAGAGTCATTGCATATGTGTTATTTCCACAAACCACCCATGGATCAACCACTAGAGTCATTGCATGTGTGTTCTTATACTAAAACCGACAGTAGAGTCATTGCATGTGTGTTCTTTTCACAAACTACACATGGATCAACCACTAGAGTCATTGCATGTGTTTTATTTCCACAAACCACACATGTATCAACCAATGTTCATTGCACGTGTGTTCTTTTCCACAAACCACACATGGATCCACTAGACTCATTGCTTGTGTGTTCTTTTCCACAAACAACTTATGGATCAACCAGTGGTCATTGCATGTGTGTTCTTTTCACAAACCACATGTGGACCCACTTGAGTCATTGCTTGTGTGTTATTATACTAAAACTAGCACTAGAGTCATTGCATGTGTGTTCTATCCACAAACCACACATGGATCCACCAGTGTCATTGTATGTGTGTTCTTTTCACAAACCACACATGGATCAACCACTAGAGTTATTGTATGTGTGTTCCTTCCACAAACCACATATGGGTCAACCAGTGGTCATTGCATGTGTGTTCTTTTCCATAAACCACTTATGGATCCATTACACTCATTGCATGTGTGTTATTTCCACAAACCACACATGGATAAACCACTAGAGTCATTGCATGTTTGTTCTTATACTAAAACCACAAACCAGCACTAGAGTCATTGCATGTGTGTTCTTTTCCACAAACAACACATGGATCCACTAGACTCATTGCATGTGTGTTCTTTTCTAGAAACCACACATGGATCCACTAGAGTTATTGCATGTGTGTTCTTTTCCACAAACCACACATGGATCCACCAGTGGTCATTGCATGTGTGTTCTTTCCACAAACCACATATGGATCAACCAGAGTCATTGCATGTGTGTTCTTTCGACAAACCACATATGGACCAACACTAGAGTCATTACATGTTTGTTCTTATACTAAAACCACAAACCAGCACTAGAGTCATTGCATGTGTGTTCTTTTCCACAAACCACACATGGATCCACTAGACTCATTGCATGTGTGTTCTTTTCCAGAAACAACTTATGGATCCACCAGTGGTCATTGCATGTGTGTTCTTTCCACAAACCACATGTGGACCCACTAGGGTCATTGCAAGTGTGTTATTTCCACAAACCACACATGGATCAACTACTAGAAGAATTGCATGTTTGTTCCTATACTAAGACCACAAACCAGCACTAGAGTCATTGCATGTGTGTTCTTTTCCACAAACCACACATGGATCCACTAGACTCATTGCATGTGTGTTATTTTCCACAAACAACTTATGGATCAGCCAGTGGTCGTTGCATGTGTGTTATTTTCACAAACTACATGTGGACCCACTTGAGCCATTACATGTGTGTTCGTATACTAAAACTAGCACTAGAGTCATTGCATGTGTGTTCTATCCACAAACCACACATGGATCCACCACTGTCATTGCATGTGTGTTCTTTTCACAAACCACACATGGATCAACCACTAGAGTTATTGTATGTGTGTTCCTTCCACAAACCACATATGGATCAACCAGTGGTCATTGCATGTGTGTTCTTTTCCATAAACCACTTATCGATCCATTACACTCATTGCATGTGTGTTATTTCCACAAACCACACATGGATCAACCACTAGAGTCATTGCATGTGTGTTATTTCCACAAACCACACATGGATCAACCAATAGAGTCATTGCATCTGTGTTATTTCCACAAACCACACATGGATCAACCACTAGAGTCATTGCATGTGTGTTCTTTCCACAAACCACACATGGATCAACCACTAGAGTAATTACATGTGTGTTCTTATACTAAAACCACAAACCAGCACTAGAGTCATTGCATGTGTGTTCTTTTCCACAAACCACACATGGATCCACTAGACTCATTGCATGTGTGTTCTTTTCTAGAAACCACACAGGGATCCACTAGAGTTATTGCATGTGTGTTCTTTTCCACAAACCACACATGGATCCACCAGTGGTCATTGCATGTGTGTTCTTTGCAAAAACCACATATGGATAAACCAAAGTCATTGCATGTGTGCTCTTTCCACAAACCACATATAGATCAACCACTAGAGTCATTACATGTTTGTTCTTATACTAAAACCACAAACCAGCACTAGAGTCATTGCATGTGTGTTCTTTTCCACAAACCACACATGCATCCACTAGACTCATTACATGTGTGTTCTTTTCCAGAAACAACTTATGGATCCACCAGTGGTCATTGCATGTGTGTTCTTTCCACAAACCACATGTGGACCCACTAGGGTCATTGCAGGTGTGTTATTTCGACAAACCACACATGGATCAACCACTAGAGTCATTGCGTATGTGTTATTTCCACAAACCACACATGGATCAACCACTAGAGTCATTGCATATGTGTTCTTATATTAAAACCAACACTAGAGTCATTGCATGTGTGTTATTTTCACAAACCACACATGGATCAACCACTAGAGTCATCGCATGTGTGTTATTTCCACAAACCACACATGAATCAACCAGTGGTCATTGCATGTGTGTTCTTTTCCACAAACCACACATGGATCCACCAGTGGTCCTTGCATGTGTGTTCTTTCCACAAACCACATATGGATCCACTAGAGTCATTGCATGTGTGTCATTTCCACAAACCACACATGGATCAACCACTAGAGTCATTTCATGTGTGTTATTTCCACAACCCACACATGGATCAACCACTAGAGTCATTGCAAGTGTGTTATTTCCACAGACCACACATGGATCAACCACTAGAGTCATTGCATGTGTGTTCTTATACGAAAACCAATACTAGAGTCATTGCATGTGTGTTCTTATACTAAAACCAACACTAGAGTCATTGCATGTGTGTTCTTTCCACAAACCACACATGGATCAACCAGTGGTCATTGCATGTGTGTTCTTTTCCACAAACCACACATGGATTCACCAGTGGTCATTGCAAGTGTGTTCTTTCCACAAACCACATATGGATGAACCAGAGTCATTGCATGTGTGTTCTTTCCACAAACCACACATGGATCAACCACTAGAGTCATTGCATGTGTGTTCTTTTCCACAAACCACACATGGATCCACCAGTGGTCATTGCATGTGTGTTCTTTCCACAAACCAAATATGGATCAACCAGAGTCATTGCGTGTGTGTTCTTTCCCCAAACCACACATGGATCAACCACTAGAAGAATTGCATGTTTGTTCTTATACTAAAACCACAAACCAGCACTAGAGTCATTGCATGTGTGTTCTTTTCCAAAAACCACACATGGATCCACTAGACTCATTGCAAGTGTCTTCTTTTCCAGAAACAACTTATGGATCCACCAGTGTTCATTGCATGTGTGTTCTTTCCACAAACCACACATGGATCAACCACTAGAGTCATTGCATGTGTGTTATTTCTACAAACCACACATGGATCAACCACTAGAGTCATTGCATGTGTGTTATTTCCACAAACCACACATGGATCAACCACTAGAGTCATTGCATATGTGTTATTTCCACAAACCACCCATGGATCAACCACTAGAGTCATTGCATGTGTGTTCTTATACTAAAACCGACAGTAGAGTCATTGCATGTGTGTTCTTTTCACAAACTACACATGGATCAACCACTAGAGTCATTGCATGTGTTTTATTTCCACAAACCACACATGTATCAACCAATGTTCATTGCACGTGTGTTCTTTTCCACAAACCACACATGGATCCACTAGACTCATTGCTTGTGTGTTCTTTTCCACAAACAACTTATGGATCAACCAGTGGTCATTGCATGTGTGTTCTTTCCACAAACCACATGTGGACCCACTTGAGTCATTGCTTGTGTGTTATTATACTAAAACTAGCACTAGAGTCATTGCATGTGTGTTCTATCCACAAACCACACATGGATCCACCACTGTCATTGCATGTGTGTTCTTTTCATAAACCACACATGGATCAACCACTAGAGTTATTGCATGTGTCTTCTTTCCACAAACCACATATGGATCAAATAGTGGTCATTGCATGTGTGTTCTTTTCCATAAACCACTTATCGATCCATTACACTCATTGCATGTGTGTTATTTCCACAAACCACACATGGATCAACCACTAGAGTCATTGCATGTGTGTTATTTCTACAAACCACACATGGATCAACCACTAGAGTCATTGCATATGTGTTATTTCCACAAACCACACATGGATCAACCACTAGAGTCATTGCATGTGTGTTCTTTCCACAAACTTCACATGGATCAACCACTAGAGTCATTGCATGTTTGTTCTTATACTAAAACCACAAACCAGCACTAGAGTCATTGCATGTGTGTTCTTTTCCACAAACAACACATGGATCCACTAGACTCATTGCATGTGTGTTCTTTTCCACAAACAACTTATGGATCAACCAGTGGTCATTGCATGTGTGTTCTTTTCACAAACCACATGTGAACCCAGTAGAGTCATTGCATGTGTGTTCTATCCACAAACCACACAAGGATCCACCACTGTCATTGCATGTGTGTTCTTTCCACAAACCACACATGGATCAACCACTAGAGTTATTGCAAGTGTGTTCTTTCCACGAACCACATATCGATCAACCAGTGGTCATTGCATGTGTGTTCTTTTCCATAAACCACTTATGGATCCATTACAGTCATTGCATGTGTGTTATTTCCACAAACCACACATGGATCAACCACTAGATTCATTGCATGTGTGTTATTTCGACAAACCACACATGGATCAACCACTAGAGTCATTGCATGTGTGTTCTTTTCACAAACCACACATGGATCAACCACTAGAGTCATCGCATGTGTGTTATTTCCACAAACCACACATGAATCAACAAGTGGTCATTGCATGTGTGTTCTTTTCCACAAACCACACATGGATCCACCAGTGGTCATTGCATGTGTGTTCTTTCCACAAAACACATATGGATCAACCATAGTCATTGCATGTGTGTTCTTTCCACAAACCACACATGGATCAACCACTAGAAGAATTGCATGTTTGTTCTTATACTAAAACCACAAACCAACACTAGAGTCATTGCATGTGTGTTCTTTTCCACAAACCACACATGGATCCACCAGTGGTCCTTGCATGTGTGTTCTTTCCACAAACCACATATGGATCCACTAGAGTCATTGCATGTGTGTCATTTCCACAAACCACACATGGATCAACCACTAGAGTCATTTCATGTGTGTTATTTCCACAACCCACACATGGATCAACCACTAGAGTCATTGCAAGTGTGTTATTTCCACAGACCACACATGGATCAACCACTAGAGTCATTGCATGTGTGTTCTTATACGAAAACCAATACTAGAGTCATTGCATGTGTGTTCTTATACTAAAACCAACACTAGAGTCATTGCATGTGTGTTCTTTCCACAAACCACACATGGATCAACCAGTGGTCATTGCATGTGTGTTCTTTTCCACAAACCACACATGGATTCACCAGTGGTCATTGCAAGTGTGTTCTTTCCACAAACCACATATGGATGAACCAGAGTCATTGCATGTGTGTTCTTTCCACAAACCACACATGGATCAACCACTAGAGTCATTGCATGTGTGTTCTTTTCCACAAACCACACATGGATCCACCAGTGGTCATTGCATGTGTGTTCTTTCCACAAACCAAATATGGATCAACCAGAGTCATTGCGTGTGTGTTCTTTCCCCAAACCACACATGGATCAACCACTAGAAGAATTGCATGTTTGTTCTTATACTAAAACCACAAACCAGCACTAGAGTCATTGCATGTGTGTTCTTTTCCAAAAACCACACATGGATCCACTAGACTCATTGCAAGTGTCTTCTTTTCCAGAAACAACTTATGGATCCACCAGTGTTCATTGCATGTGTGTTCTTTCCACAAACCACACATGGATCAACCACTAGAGTCATTGCATGTGTGTTATTTCTACAAACCACACATGGATCAACCACTAGAGTCATTGCATGTGTGTTATTTCCACAAACCACACATGGATCAACCACTAGAGTCATTGCATATGTGTTATTTCCACAAACCACCCATGGATCAACCACTAGAGTCATTGCATGTGTGTTCTTATACTAAAACCGACAGTAGAGTCATTGCATGTGTGTTCTTTTCACAAACTACACATGGATCAACCACTAGAGTCATTGCATGTGTTTTATTTCCACAAACCACACATGTATCAACCAATGTTCATTGCACGTGTGTTCTTTTCCACAAACCACACATGGATCCACTAGACTCATTGCTTGTGTGTTCTTTTCCACAAACAACTTATGGATCAACCAGTGGTCATTGCATGTGTGTTCTTTCCACAAACCACATGTGGACCCACTTGAGTCATTGCTTGTGTGTTATTATACTAAAACTAGCACTAGAGTCATTGCATGTGTGTTCTATCCACAAACCACACATGGATCCACCACTGTCATTGCATGTGTGTTCTTTTCATAAACCACACATGGATCAACCACTAGAGTTATTGCATGTGTCTTCTTTCCACAAACCACATATGGATCAAATAGTGGTCATTGCATGTGTGTTCTTTTCCATAAACCACTTATCGATCCATTACACTCATTGCATGTGTGTTATTTCCACAAACCACACATGGATCAACCACTAGAGTCATTGCATGTGTGTTATTTCTACAAACCACACATGGATCAACCACTAGAGTCATTGCATATGTGTTATTTCCACAAACCACACATGGATCAACCACTAGAGTCATTGCATGTGTGTTCTTTCCACAAACTTCACATGGATCAACCACTAGAGTCATTGCATGTTTGTTCTTATACTAAAACCACAAACCAGCACTAGAGTCATTGCATGTGTGTTCTTTTCCACAAACAACACATGGATCCACTAGACTCATTGCATGTGTGTTCTTTTCCACAAACAACTTATGGATCAACCAGTGGTCATTGCATGTGTGTTCTTTTCACAAACCACATGTGAACCCAGTAGAGTCATTGCATGTGTGTTCTATCCACAAACCACACAAGGATCCACCACTGTCATTGCATGTGTGTTCTTTCCACAAACCACACATGGATCAACCACTAGAGTTATTGCAAGTGTGTTCTTTCCACGAACCACATATCGATCAACCAGTGGTCATTGCATGTGTGTTCTTTTCCATAAACCACTTATGGATCCATTACAGTCATTGCATGTGTGTTATTTCCACAAACCACACATGGATCAACCACTAGATTCATTGCATGTGTGTTATTTCGACAAACCACACATGGATCAACCACTAGAGTCATTGCATGTGTGTTCTTTTCACAAACCACACATGGATCAACCACTAGAGTCATCGCATGTGTGTTATTTCCACAAACCACACATGAATCAACAAGTGGTCATTGCATGTGTGTTCTTTTCCACAAACCACACATGGATCCACCAGTGGTCATTGCATGTGTGTTCTTTCCACAAAACACATATGGATCAACCATAGTCATTGCATGTGTGTTCTTTCCACAAACCACACATGGATCAACCACTAGAAGAATTGCATGTTTGTTCTTATACTAAAACCACAAACCAACACTAGAGTCATTGCATGTGTGTTCTTTTCCACAAACCACACATGGATCCACCAGTGGTCCTTGCATGTGTGTTCTTTCCACAAACCACATATGGATCCACTAGAGTCATTGCATGTGTGTCATTTCCACAAACCACACATGGATCAACCACTAGAGTCATTTCATGTGTGTTATTTCCACAACCCACACATGGATCAACCACTAGAGTCATTGCAAGTGTGTTATTTCCACAGACCACACATGGATCAACCACTAGAGTCATTGCATGTGTGTTCTTATACGAAAACCAATACTAGAGTCATTGCATGTGTGTTCTTATACTAAAACCAACACTAGAGTCATTGCATGTGTGTTCTTTCCACAAACCACACATGGATCAACCAGTGGTCATTGCATGTGTGTTCTTTTCCACAAACCACACATGGATTCACCAGTGGTCATTGCAAGTGTGTTCTTTCCACAAACCACATATGGATGAACCAGAGTCATTGCATGTGTGTTCTTTCCACAAACCACACATGGATCAACCACTAGAGTCATTGCATGTGTGTTCTTTTCCACAAACCACACATGGATCCACCAGTGGTCATTGCATGTGTGTTCTTTCCACAAACCAAATATGGATCAACCAGAGTCATTGCGTGTGTGTTCTTTCCCCAAACCACACATGGATCAACCACTAGAAGAATTGCATGTTTGTTCTTATACTAAAACCACAAACCAGCACTAGAGTCATTGCATGTGTGTTCTTTTCCAAAAACCACACATGGATCCACTAGACTCATTGCAAGTGTCTTCTTTTCCAGAAACAACTTATGGATCCACCAGTGTTCATTGCATGTGTGTTCTTTCCACAAACCACACATGGATCAACCACTAGAGTCATTGCATGTGTGTTATTTCTACAAACCACACATGGATCAACCACTAGAGTCATTGCATGTGTGTTATTTCCACAAACCACACATGGATCAACCACTAGAGTCATTGCATATGTGTTATTTCCACAAACCACCCATGGATCAACCACTAGAGTCATTGCATGTGTGTTCTTATACTAAAACCGACAGTAGAGTCATTGCATGTGTGTTCTTTTCACAAACTACACATGGATCAACCACTAGAGTCATTGCATGTGTTTTATTTCCACAAACCACACATGTATCAACCAATGTTCATTGCACGTGTGTTCTTTTCCACAAACCACACATGGATCCACTAGACTCATTGCTTGTGTGTTCTTTTCCACAAACAACTTATGGATCAACCAGTGGTCATTGCATGTGTGTTCTTTCCACAAACCACATGTGGACCCACTTGAGTCATTGCTTGTGTGTTATTATACTAAAACTAGCACTAGAGTCATTGCATGTGTGTTCTATCCACAAACCACACATGGATCCACCACTGTCATTGCATGTGTGTTCTTTTCATAAACCACACATGGATCAACCACTAGAGTTATTGCATGTGTCTTCTTTCCACAAACCACATATGGATCAAATAGTGGTCATTGCATGTGTGTTCTTTTCCATAAACCACTTATCGATCCATTACACTCATTGCATGTGTGTTATTTCCACAAACCACACATGGATCAACCACTAGAGTCATTGCATGTGTGTTATTTCTACAAACCACACATGGATCAACCACTAGAGTCATTGCATATGTGTTATTTCCACAAACCACACATGGATCAACCACTAGAGTCATTGCATGTGTGTTCTTTCCACAAACTTCACATGGATCAACCACTAGAGTCATTGCATGTTTGTTCTTATACTAAAACCACAAACCAGCACTAGAGTCATTGCATGTGTGTTCTTTTCCACAAACAACACATGGATCCACTAGACTCATTGCATGTGTGTTCTTTTCCACAAACAACTTATGGATCAACCAGTGGTCATTGCATGTGTGTTCTTTTCACAAACCACATGTGAACCCAGTAGAGTCATTGCATGTGTGTTCTATCCACAAACCACACAAGGATCCACCACTGTCATTGCATGTGTGTTCTTTCCACAAACCACACATGGATCAACCACTAGAGTTATTGCAAGTGTGTTCTTTCCACGAACCACATATCGATCAACCAGTGGTCATTGCATGTGTGTTCTTTTCCATAAACCACTTATGGATCCATTACAGTCATTGCATGTGTGTTATTTCCACAAACCACACATGGATCAACCACTAGATTCATTGCATGTGTGTTATTTCGACAAACCACACATGGATCAACCACTAGAGTCATTGCATGTGTGTTCTTATACTAAACCAACACTAGAGTCATTGCATGTGTGTTCTTTTCACAAACCACACATGGATCAACCACTAGAGTCATCGCATGTGTGTTATTTCCACAAACCACACATGAATCAACAAGTGGTCATTGCATGTGTGTTCTTTTCCACAAACCACACATGGATCCACCAGTGGTCATTGCATGTGTGTTCTTTCCACAAAACACATATGGATCAACCATAGTCATTGCATGTGTGTTCTTTCCACAAACCACACATGGATCAACCACTAGAAGAATTGCATGTTTGTTCTTATACTAAAACCACAAACCAACACTAGAGTCATTGCATGTGTGTTCTTTTCCACAAACCACACATGGATCCACTAGACTCATTGCATGTGTGTTCTTTTCCAGAAACAACTTATGGATCCATCAGTGGTCATTGCATGTGTGTTCTTTCCACAAACCACATGTGGACCCACTAGAGTCATTGCATGTGTGTTATTTCCACAAACCACACATGGATCAACCACTAGAGTCATTGCATGTGTGTTATTTTCACAAACCACACATGGATCAACCACTAGAGTCATTGCATATGTGTTATTTCCATAAACCACACATGGATCAACCACTAGAGTCATTGCATGTGTGTTCTTATACTAAAACCAACACTAGAGTCATTGCATGTGTGTTCTTTTCACAAACTACACATGGATCAACCACTAGAGTCATTGCATGTGTTTTATTTCCACAAACCACACATGTATAAACCAATGTTCATTGCATGTGTGTTCTTTTCCACAAACCACACATGGATCCACTAGACTTATTGCTTGTGTGTTCTTTTCCACAAACAACTTATGGCTCAACCAGTGGTCATTGCATGTGTGTTCTTTTCACAAACCACATGTGGACCCACTTGAGTCATTGCTTGTGTGTTCTTATACTAAAACTAGCACTAGAGTCATTGCATGTGTGTTCTATCCACAAACCACACATGGATCCACCACTGTCATTGCATGTGTGTTCTTTTCATAAACCACACATGGATCAACCACTAGAGTTATTGCATGTGTGTTCTTTCCACAAACCACATATGGATCAAACAGTGGTCATTGCATGTGTGTTCTTTTCCATAAACCACTTATGGATCCATTACACTCATTGCATGTGTGTTATTTCCACAAACCATACATGGATCAACCACTAGAGTCAATGCATGTGTGTTATTTTCACAAACCACACATGGATCAACCACTAGAGTCATTGCATATGTGTTATTTCCACAAACCACACATGGATCAACCACTAGAGTCATTGCATGTGTGTTCTTTCCACAAACTACACATGGATCAACCACTAGAATCATTGCATATTTGTTCTTATACTAAAACCACGAACCAACACTAGAGTCATTGCTTGTGTGTTCTTTCCACAAACCACATATGGATCAACCAGTGGTCATTGCATGTGTGTTATTTTCCATAAACCACTTATGGATCCATTACACTCATTGCATGTGTGTTATTTCCACAAACCACACATGGATCAACCACTAGAGTCATTGCAT
Source organism: Avena sativa (assembly GCA_916181665.1). NCBI lineage: Eukaryota > Viridiplantae > Streptophyta > Magnoliopsida > Poales > Poaceae > Avena > Avena sativa. The sequence goes on along the minus strand of OV702287.1, from coordinate 63,124,697 downwards.
GTGTGTTATTTTCACAAACCACACATGGATCAACCACTAGAGTGATTGCATATGTGTTATTTACACAAACCACACATGGATCAACCACTAGAGTCATTGCATGTGTGTTCTTATACTAAAACCAGAACTAGAGTCATTGCATGTGTGTTCTTTTCACAAACTACACATGGATCAACCACTAGAGTCATTGCATGTGTTTTATTTCCACAAACCACACATGTATCAACCAATGTTCATTGCATGTGTGTTCTTTTCCAAAAACCACACATGTATCCACTAGACGTATTGCTTGTGCGTTCTTTTCCACAAACAACTTATGGATGAACCAGTTGTCATTGCATGTGTGTTCTTATACTAAAACCGACAGTAGAGTCATTGCATGTGTGTTCTTTTCACAAACTACACATGGATCAACCACTAGAGTCATTGCATGTGTTTTATTTCCACAAACCACACATGTATCAACCAATGTTCATTGCACGTGTGTTCTTTTCCACAAACCACACATGGATCCACTAGACTCATTGCTTGTGTGTTCTTTTCCACAAACAACTTATGGATCAACCAGTGGTCATTGCATGTGTGTTCTTTTCACAAACCACATGTGGACCCACTTGAGTCATTGCTTGTGTGTTATTATACTAAAACTAGCACTAGAGTCATTGCATGTGTGTTCTATCCACAAACCACACATGGATCCACCACTGTCATTGCATGTGTGTTCTTTTCATAAACCACACATGGATCAACCACTAGAGTTATTGCATGTGTCTTCTTTCCACAAACCACATATGGATCAAATAGTGGTCATTGCATGTGTGTTCTTTTCCATAAACCACTTATCGATCCATTACACTCATTGCATGTGTGTTATTTCCACAAACCACACATGGATCAACCACTAGAGTCATTGCATGTGTGTTATTTCTACAAACCACACATGGATCAACCACTAGAGTCATTGCATATGTGTTATTTCCACAAACCACACATGGATCAACCACTAGAGTCATTGCATGTGTGTTCTTTCCACAAACTTCACATGGATCAACCACTAGAGTCATTGCATGTTTGTTCTTATACTAAAACCACAAACCAGCACTAGAGTCATTGCATGTGTGTTCTTTTCCACAAACCACACATGGATCCACTAGACTCATTGCATGTGTGTTCTTTTCCACAAACAACTTATGGATCAACCAGTGGTCATTGCATGTGTGTTCTTTTCACAAACCACATGTGAACCTAGTAGAGTCATTGCATGTGTGTTCTATCCACAAACCACACAAGGATCCACCACTGTCATTGCATGTGTGTTCTTTCCACAAACCACACATGGATCAACCACTAGAGTGATTGCAAGTGTGTTCTTTCCACGAACCACATATCGATCAACCAGTGGTCATTGCATGTGTGTTCTTTTCCATAAACCACTTATGGATCCATTACAGTCATTGCATGTGTGTTATTTCCACAAACCACACATGGATCAACCACTAGATTCATTGCATGTGTGTTATTTCGACAAACCACACATGGATCAACCACTAGAGTCATTGCATGTGTGTTCTTATACTAAACCAACACTAGAGTCATTGCATGTGTGTTCTTTTCACAAACCACACATGGATCAACCACTAGAGTCATCGCATGTGTGTTATTTCCACAAACCACACATGAATCAACAAGTGGTCATTGCATGTGTGTTCTTTTCCACAAACCACACATGGATCCACCAGTGGTCATTGCATGTGTGTTCTTTCCACAAAACACATATGGATCAACCATAGTCATTGCATGTGTGTTCTTTCCACAAACCACACATGGATCAACCACTAGAAGAATTGCATGTTTGTTCTTATACTAAAACCACAAACCAACACTAGAGTCATTGCATGTGTGTTCTTTTCCACAAACCACACATGGATCCACTAGACTCATTGCATGTGTGTTCTTTTCCAGAAACAACTTATGGATCCATCAGTGGTCATTGCATGTGTGTTCTTTCCACAAACCACATGTGGACCCACTAGAGTCATTGCATGTGTGTTATTTCCACAAACCACACATGGATCAACCACTAGAGTCATTGCATGTGTGTTATTTTCACAAACCACACATGGATCAACCACTAGAGTCATTGCATATGTGTTATTTCCATAAACCACACATGGATCAACCACTAGAGTCATTGCATGTGTGTTCTTATACTAAAACCAACACTAGAGTCATTGCATGTGTGTTCTTTTCACAAACTACACATGGATCAACCACTAGAGTCATTGCATGTGTTTTATTTCCACAAACCACACATGTATAAACCAATGTTCATTGCATGTGTGTTCTTTTCCACAAACCACACATGGATCCACTAGACTTATTGCTTGTGTGTTCTTTTCCACAAACAACTTATGGCTCAACCAGTGGTCATTGCATGTGTGTTCTTTTCACAAACCACATGTGGACCCACTTGAGTCATTGCTTGTGTGTTCTTATACTAAAACTAGCACTAGAGTCATTGCATGTGTGTTCTATCCACAAACCACACATGGATCCACCACTGTCATTGCATGTGTGTTCTTTTCATAAACCACACATGGATCAACCACTAGAGTTATTGCATGTGTGTTCTTTCCACAAACCACATATGGATCAAACAGTGGTCATTGCATGTGTGTTCTTTTCCATAAACCACTTATGGATCCATTACACTCATTGCATGTGTGTTATTTCCACAAACCATACATGGATCAACCACTAGAGTCAATGCATGTGTGTTATTTTCACAAACCACACATGGATCAACCACTAGAGTCATTGCATATGTGTTATTTCCACAAACCACACATGGATCAACCACTAGAGTCATTGCATGTGTGTTCTTTCCACAAACTACACATGGATCAACCACTAGAATCATTGCATATTTGTTCTTATACTAAAACCACGAACCAACACTAGAGTCATTGCTTGTGTGTTCTTTCCACAAACCACATATGGATCAACCAGTGGTCATTGCATGTGTGTTATTTTCCATAAACCACTTATGGATCCATTACACTCATTGCATGTGTGTTATTTCCACAAACCACACATGGATCAACCACTAGAGTCATTGCATGTGTGTTATTTTCACAAACCACACATGGATCAACCACTAGAGTGATTGCATATGTGTTATTTCCACAAACCACACTTGGATCAACCACTAGAGTCATTGCATGTGTGTTCTTATACTAAAACCAGAACTAGAGTCATTGCATGTGTGTTCTTTTCACAAACTACACATGGATCAACCACTAGAGTCATTGCATGTGTTTTATTTCCACAAACCACACATGTATCAACCAATGTTCATTGCATGTGTGTTCTTTTCCAAAAACCACACATGTATCCACTAGACGTATTGCTTGTGCGTTCTTTTCCACAAACAACTTATGGATGAACCAGTTGTCATTGCATGTGTGTTCTTTTCACAAACCACATGTGGACCCACTTGAGTCATTGCTTGTGTGTTCTTATACTAAAACTAGCACTAGAGTCATTGCATGTGTGTTCTATCCACAAACCACACATGGATCCACCACTGTCATTGCATGTGTGTTCTTTTCATAAAACACACATGGATCAACCACTAGAGTTATTGCATGTGTGTTCTTTCCACAAACCACATATGGATCAAACAGTGGTCATTGCATGTGTGTTCTTTTCCATAAACCACTTATGGATCCATTAACACTCATTGCATGTGTGTTATTTCCACAAACCACACATGGATCAACCACTAGAGTCATTGCATGTGTGTTATTTCTACAAACCACACATGGATCAACCACTAAAGTCATTGCATATGTGTTATTTCCACAAACCACACATGGATCAACCACTAGAGTCATTGCATGTGTGTTCTTATACTAAAACCAGAACTAGAGTCATTGCATGTGTGTTCTTTTCACAAACTACACATGGATCAACCACTAGAGTCATTGCATGTGTTTTATTTCCACAAACCACACATGTATCAACCAATGTTCATTGCATGTGTGTTCTTTTCCAAAAACCACACATGTATCCACTAGACGTATTGCTTGTGCGTTCTTTTCCACAAACAACTTATGGATGAACCAGTTGTCATTGCATGTGTGTTCTTTTCACAAACCACATGTGGACCCACTTGAGTCATTGCTTGTGTGTTCTTATACTAAAACTAGCACTAGAGTCATTGCATGTGTGTTCTATCCACAAACCACACATGGATCCACCACTGTCATTGCATGTGTGTTCTTTTCATAAAACACACATGGATCAACCACTAGAGTTATTGCATGTGTGTTCTTTCCACAAACCACATATGGATCAAACAGTGGTCATTGCATGTGTGTTCTTTTCCATAAACCACTTATGGATCCATTAACACTCATTGCATGTGTGTTATTTCCACAAACCACACATGGATCAACCACTAGAGTCATTGCATGTGTGTTATTTCTACAAACCACACATGGATCAACCACTAAAGTCATTGCATATGTGTTATTTCCACAAACCACACATGGATCAACCACCAGAGTCATTGCATGTGTGTTCTTTCCACAAACCACACATGGATCAACCACTAGAGTCATTGCATGTTTGTTCTTATACTAAAACCACAAACCAGCACTAGAGTCATTGCATGTGTGTTCTTTTCCACAAACCACACATGGATCCACTAAACTCATTGCATGTGTGCTCTTTTCCACAAACAACTTATGGATCAACCAGTGGTCATTGCATGTGTCTTCTTTTCACAAACCGCATGTGAACCCACTAGAGTAATTTCATGTGTTTTCTTATACACAAACTAGCACTAGAGTCATTGCATGTGTGTTCTATCCACAAACCACACAAGGATCCACCACTGTCATTGCATGTGTGATCTTTCCACAAACCACACATGGATCAACCACTAGAGTTATTGCAAGTGTGTTCTTTCCACAAACCACATATGGATCAACCAATGGTCATTGCATGTGTGTTCTTTTCCGTAAACCACTTATGGATCCATTACAGTCATTGCATGTGTGTTATTTCCACAAACCACACATGGATCAACCACTAGAGTCATTGTATGTGTGTTATTTCCACAAACCACACATGGATCAACCACTAGAGTCATTGCATGTGTGTTCTTTCCACAAACCACACATGGATCAACCAATAGAGTCATTGCATGTTTGTTCTTATACTAAAACCACAAACTAGCACTAGAGTCATTGCATGTGTGTTCTTTTCCACAAACCACACATGGATCCACTAGACTCATTGCATGTGTGTTCTTTTCCAGAAATAACTTATGGATCCACCAGTGGTCATTTCATGTGTGTTCTTTCCACAAACCACATGTGGACCCACTAGAGTCATTGCATGTGTGTTATTTCCACAAACCACACATGGATCAACCACTAGAGTCATTGCTTGTGTGTTATTTCCACAAACCACACATGGATCAACCACTAGAGTCATTGCATATGTATTATATCCACAAACCACACATGGATCAACAACTAGAGTCATTGCATGTGTGTTCTTTTCCACAAACCACACATGGATACACCAGTGGTCATTGCATGTGTGTTGTTTCCACAAACCACATATGGATTAACCAGAGTCATGGCATGTTTGTTCTTTCCATAAACTACTTATGGATCCATTACACTCATTGCATGTGTGTTATTTCCACAAACCACACATGGATCAACCACTAGAGTCATTGCATATGTGTTATTTCCACAAACCACACATGGATAAACCACTAGAGTCATTGCATGTGTGTTCTTATACTAAAACCAACACTAGAGTCATTGCATGTGTGTTCTTTTCACAAACTACACATGGATCAACCACTAGAGTCATTGCATGTGTTTTATTTCCACAAACCACACATGTATCAACCAATGTTCATTGCATGTGTGTTCTTTTCCACAAACCACACATGGATCCACTAGACTCATTGCTTGTGTGTTCTTTTCCACAAACAACTTATGGATCAACCAGTGGTCATTGCATGTGTGATCTTTTCACAAACCACATGTGGACCCACTAGAGTCATTGCTTGTGTGTTCTTATACTAAAACTAGCACTAGAGTCATTACATGTGTGTTCTATCCACAAACCACACATGGATCCACCACTGTCATTGCATGTGTGTTCTTTTCATAAACCACACATGGATCAACCACTAGAGTTATTGCATGTGTGTTCTTTCCACAAACCACATATGGATCAAACAGTGGTCATTGCATGTGTGTTCTTTTCCATAAACCACTTATGGATCCACTACACTCATTGCATGTGTGTTATTTCCACAAACCACACATGGATCAACCACTAGAGTCATTGCATGTGTGTTATTTCTACAAACCACACATGGATCAACCACTAGAGTCATTGCATATGTGTTATTTCCACAAACCACACATGGATCAACCACCAGAGTCATTGCATGTGTGTTATTTCCACAAACCACACATGGATCAACCACTAGAGTCATTGCATGTTTGTTCTTATACTAAAACCACAAACCAGCACTAGAGTCATTGCATGTGTGTTCTTTTCCACAAACCACACATGGATCCACTAGACTCATTGCATGTGTGCTCTTTTCCACAAACAACTTATCGATCAACCAGTGGTCATTGCATGTGTCTTCTTTTCACAAACCACATGTGAACCCACTAGAGTAATTTCATGTGTTTTCTTATACACAAACTAGCACTAGAGTCATTGCATGTGTGTTCTATCCACAAACCACACAAGGATCCACCACTGTCATTGCATGTGTGATCTTTCCACAAACCACACATGGATCAACCACTAGAGTTATTGCATGTGTGTTCTTTCCACAAACCACATATGGATCAAACAGTGGTCATTGCATGTGTGTTCTTTTCCATAAACCACTTATGGATCCACTACACTCATTGCATGTGTGTTATTTCCACAAACCACACATGGATCAACCACTAGAGTCATTGCATGTGTGTTATTTCTACAAACCACACATGGATCAACCACTAGAGTCATTGCATATGTGTTATTTCCACAAACCACACATGGATCAACCACTAGAGTCATTGCTTGTGTGTTATTTCCACAAACCACACATGGATCAACCACTAGAGTCATTGCATATGTATTATTTCCACAAACCACACATGGATCAACAACTAGAGTCATTGCATGTGTGTTATTTCCACAAACCACACATGGATCAACCAATGGTCATTGCATGTGTGTTCTTTTCCACAAACCACACATGGATACACCAGTGGTCATTGCATGTGTGTTGTTTCCACAAACCACATATGGATTAACCAGAGTCATGGCATGTTTGTTCTTTCCATAAACTACTTATGGATCCATTACACTCATTGCATGTGTGTTATTTCCACAAACCACACATGGATCAACCACTAGAGTCATTGCATATGTGTTATTTCCACAAACCACACATGGATAAACCACTAGAGTCATTGCATGTGTGTTCTTATACTAAAACCAACACTAGAGTCATTGCATGTGTGTTCTTTTCACAAACTACACATGGATCAACCACTAGAGTCATTGCATGTGTTTTATTTCCACAAACCACACATGTATCAACCAATGTTCATTGCATGTGTGTTCTTTTCCACAAACCACACATGGATCCACTAGACTCATTGCTTGTGTGTTCTTTTCCACAAACAACTTATGGATCAACCAGTGGTCATTGCATGTGTGATCTTTTCACAAACCACATGTGGACCCACTAGAGTCATTGCTTGTGTGTTCTTATACTAAAACTAGCACTAGAGTCATTACATGTGTGTTCTATCCACAAACCACACATGGATCCACCACTGTCATTGCATGTGTGTTCTTTTCATAAACCACACATGGATCAACCACTAGAGTTATTGCATGTGTGTTCTTTCCACAAACCACATATGGATCAAACAGTGGTCATTGCATGTGTGTTCTTTTCCATAAACCACTTATGGATCCACTACACTCATTGCATGTGTGTTATTTCCACAAACCACACATGGATCAACCACTAGAGTCATTGCATGTGTGTTATTTCTACAAACCACACATGGATCAACCACTAGAGTCATTGCATATGTGTTATTTCCACAAACCACACATGGATCAACCACCAGAGTCATTGCATGTGTGTTCTTTCCACAAACCACACATGGATCAACCACTAGAGTCATTGCATGTTTGTTCTTATACTAAAACCACAAACCAGCACTAGAGTCATTGCATGTGTGTTCTTTTCCACAAACCACACATGGATCCACTAGACTCATTGCATGTGTGCTCTTTTCCACAAACAACTTATCGATCAACCAGTGGTCATTGCATGTGTCTTCTTTTCACAAACCACATGTGAACCCACTAGAGTAATTTCATGTGTTTTCTTATACACAAACTAGCACTAGAGTCATTGCATGTGTGTTCTATCCACAAACCACACAAGGATCCACCACTGTCATTGCATGTGTGATCTTTCCACAAACCACACATGGATCAACCACTAGAGTTATTGCAAGTGTGTTCTTTCCACAAACCACATATGGATCAACCAATGGTCATTGCATGTGTGTTCTTTTCCATAAACCACTTATGGATCCATTACAGTCATTGCATGTGTGTTATTTCCACAAACCACACATGGATCAACCACTAGAGTCATTGTATGTGTGTTATTTCCACAAACCACACATGGATCAACCACTAGAGTCATTGCATGTGTGTTCTTTCCACAAACCACACATGGATCAACCAATAGAGTCATTGCATGTTTGTTCTTATACTAAAACCACAAACTAGCACTAGAGTCATTGCATGTGTGTTCTTTTCCACAAACCACACATGGATCCACTAGACTCATTGCATGTGTGTTCTTTTCCAGAAATAACTTATGGATCCACCAGTGGTCATTGCATGTGTGTTCTTTCCACAAACCACATGTGGACCCACTAGAGTCATTGCATGTGTGTTATTTCCACAAACCACACATGGATCAACCACTAGAGTCATTGCTTGTGTGTTATTTCCACAAACCACACATGGATCAACCACTAGAGTCATTGCATGTGTGTTATTTCCACAAACCACACATGGATCAACCACTAGAGTCATTGCATATGTGTTATTTCCACAAACCACACATGGATAAACCACTAGAGTCATTGCATGTGTGTTCTTGTACTAAAACCAACACTAGAGTCATTGCATGTGTGTTCTTTTCACAAACTACACATGGATCAACCACTAGAGTCATTGCATGTGTTTTATTTCCACAAACCACACATGTATCAACCAATGTTCATTGCATGTGTGTTCTTTTCCACAAACCACACATGGATCCACTAGACTCATTGCTTGTGTGTTCTTTTCCACAAACAACTTATGGATCAACCAGTGGTCATTGCATGTGTGATCTTTTCACAAACCACATGTGGACCCACTAGAGTCATTGCTTGTGTGTTCTTATACTAAAACTAGCACTAGAGTCATTACATGTGTGTTCTATCCACAAACCACACATGGATCCACCACTGTCATTGCATGTGTGTTCTTTTCATAAACCACACATGGATCAACCACTAGAGTTATTGCATGTGTGTTCTTTCCACAAACCACATATGGATCAAACAGTGGTCATTGCATGTGTCTTCTTTTCCATAAACCACTTATGGATCCACTACACTCATTGCATGTGTGTTATTTCCACAAACCACACATGGATCAACCAGTAGAGTCATTGCATGTGTGTTATTTCTACAAACCACACATGGATCAACCACTAGAGTCATTGCATATGTGTTATTTCCACAAACCACACATGGATCAACCACCAGAGTCATTGCATGTGTGTTCTTTCCACAAACCACACATGGATCAACCACTAGAGTCATTGCATGTTTGTTCTTATACTAAAACCACAAACCAGCACTAGAGTAATTGCATGTGTGTTCTTTTCCACAAACCACACATGGATCCACTAGACTCATTGCATGTGTGCTCTTTTCCACAAACAACTTATGGATCAACCAGTGGTCATTGCATGTGTCTTCTTTTCACAAACCACATGTGAACCCACTAGAGTAATTTCATGTGTTTTCTTATACACAAACTAGCACTAGAGTCATTGCATGTGTGTTCTATCCACAAACCACACAAGGATCCACCACTGTCATTGCATGTGTGATCTTTCCACAAACCACACATGGATCAACCACTAGAGTTATTGCAAGTGTGTTCTTTCCACAAACCACATATGGATCAACCAATGGTCATTGCATGTGTGTTCTTTTCCATAAACCACTTATGGATCCATTACAGTCATTGCATGTGTGTTATTTCCACAAACCACACATGGATCAACCACTAGAGTCATTGTATGTGTGTTATTTCCACAAACCACACATGGATCAACCACTAGAGTCATTGCATGTGTGTTCTTTCCACAAACCACACATGGATCAACCAATAGAGTCATTGCATGTTTGTTCTTATACTAAAACCACAAACTAGCACTAGAGTCATTGCATGTGTGTTCTTTTCCACAAACCACACATGGATCCACTAGACTCATTGCATGTGTGTTCTTTTCCAGAAATAACTTATGGATCCACCAGTGGTCATTGCATGTGTGTTCTTTCCACAAACCACATGTGGACCCACTAGAGTCATTGCATGTGTGTTATTTCCACAAACCACACATGGATCAACCACTAGAGTCATTGCTTGTGTGTTATTTCCACAAACCACACATGGATCAACCACTAGAGTCATTGCATGTGTGTTATTTCCACAAACCACACATGGATCAACCACTAGAGTCATTGCATATGTGTTATTTCCACAAACCACACATGGATCAACCACTAGAGTCATTGCATGTGTGTTCTTATACTAAAACCAACACTAGAGTCATTGCATGTGTGTTCTTTTCACAAACTACACATGGATCAACCACTAGAGTCATTGCATGTGTTTTATTTCCACAAACCACACATGTATCAACCAATGTTCATTGCATGTGTGTTATTTTCCACAAACCACACATGGATCCACTAGACTCATTGCTTGTGTGTTCTTTTCCACAAACAACTTATGGATCAACCAGTGGTCATTGCATGTGTGATCTTTTCACAAACCACATGTGGACCCACTAGAGTCATTGCTTGTGTGTTCTTATACTAAAACTAGCACTAGAGTCATTGCATGTGTGTTCTATCCACAAACCACACATGGATCCACCACTGTCATTGCATGTGTGTTCTTTTCATAAACCACACATGGATCAACCACTAGAGTTATTGCATGTGTGTTCTTTCCACAAACCACATATGGATCAAACAGTGGTCATTGCATGTGTCTTCTTTTCCATAAACCACTTATGGATCCACTACACTCATTGCATGTGTGTTATTTCCACAAACCACACATGGATCAACCACTAGAGTCATTGCATGTGTGTTATTTCTACAAACCACACATGGATCAACCACTAGAGTCATTGCATATGTGTTATTTCCACAAACCACACATGGATCAACCACCAGAGTCATTGCATGTGTGTTCTTTCCACAAACCACACATGGATCAACCACTAGAGTCATTGCATGTTTGTTCTTATACTAAAACCACAAACCAGCACTAGAGTCATTGCATGTGTGTTCTTTTCCACAAACCAGACATGGATCCACTAGACTCATTGCATGTGTGCTCTTTTCCACAAACAACTTATGGATCAACCAGTGGTCATTGCATGTGTCTTCTTTTCACAAACCACATGTGAACCCACTAGAGTAATTTCATGTGTTTTCTTATACACAAACTAGCACTAGAGTCATTGCATGTGTGTTCTATCCACAAACCACACAAGGATCCACCACTGTCATTGCATGTGTGATCTTTCCACAAACCACACATGGATCAACCACTAGAGTTATTGCAAGTGTGTTCTTTCCACAAACCACATATGGATCAACCAATGGTCATTGCATGTGTGTTCTTTTCCATAAACCACTTATGGATCCATTACAGTCATTGCATGTGTGTTATTTCCACAAACCACACATGGATCAACCACTAGAGTCATTGTATGTGTGTTATTTCCACAAACCACACATGGATCAACCACTAGAGTCATTGCATGTGTGTTCTTTCCACAAACCACACATGGATCAACCAATAGAGTCATTGCATGTTTGTTCTTATACTAAAACCACAAACTAGCACTAGAGTCATTGCATGTGTGTTCTTTTCCACAAACCACACATGGATCCACTAGACTCATTGCATGTGTGTTCTTTTCCAGAAATAACTTATGGATCCACCAGTGGTCATTGCATGTGTGTTCTTTCCACAAACCACATGTGGACCCACTAGAGTCATTGCATGTGTGTTATTTCCACAAACCACACATGGATCAACCACTAGAGTCATTGCTTGTGTGTTATTTCCACAAACCACACATGGATCAACCACTAGAGTCATTGCATGTGTGTTATTTCCACAAACCACACATGGATCAACCACTAGAGTCATTGCATATGTGTTATTTCCACAAACCACACATGGATCAACCACTAGAGTCATTGCATGTGTGTTCTTATACTAAAACCAACACTAGAGTCATTGCATGTGTGTTCTTTTCACAAACTACACATGGATCAACCACTAGAGTCATTGCATGTGTTTTATTTCCACAAACCACACATGTATCAACCAATGTTCATTGCATGTGTGTTATTTTCCACAAACCACACATGGATCCACTAGACTCATTGCTTGTGTGTTCTTTTCCACAAACAACTTATGGATCAACCAGTGGTCATTGCATGTGTGATCTTTTCACAAACCACATGTGGACCCACTAGAGTCATTGCTTGTGTGTTCTTATACTAAAACTAGCACTAGAGTCATTGCATGTGTGTTCTATCCACAAACCACACATGGATCCACCACTGTCATTGCATGTGTGTTCTTTTCATAAACCACACATGGATCAACCACTAGAGTTATTGCATGTGTGTTCTTTCCACAAACCACATATGGATCAAACAGTGGTCATTGCATGTGTGTTCTTTTCCATAAACCACTTATGGATCCACTACACTCATTGCATGTGTGTTATTTCCACAAACCACACATGGATCAACCACTAGAGTCATTGCATGTGTGTTATTTCTACAAACCACACATGGATCAACCACTAGAGTCATTGCATATGTGTTATTTCCACAAACCACACATGGATCAACCACCAGAGTCATTGCATGTGTGTTCTTTCCACAAACCACACATGGATCAACCACTAGAGTCATTGCATGTTTGTTCTTATACTAAAACCACAAACCAGCACTAGAGTCATTGCATGTGTGTTCTTTTCCACAAACCAGACATGGATCCACTAGACTCATTGCATGTGTGCTCTTTTCCACAAACAACTTATGGACCAACCAGTGGTCATTGCATGTGTGTTCTTTTCACAAACCACATGTGAACCCACTAGAGTCATTTCACGTGTTTTCTTATACACAAACTAGCACTAGAGTCATTGCATGTGTGTTCTATCCACAAACCACACAAGGATCCACCACTGTCATTGCATGTGTGATCTTTCCACAAACCACACATGGATCAACCACTAGAGTTATTGCAAGTGTGTTCTTTCCACAAACCACATATGGATCAACTAGTGGTCATTGCATGTGTGTTCTTTTCCATAAACCACTTATGGATCCATTACAGTCATTGCATGTGTGTTATTTCCACAAACCACACATGGATCAACCACTAGAGTCATTGCATGTGTGTTATTTCCACAAACCACACATGGATCAACCAATAGAGTCATTGCATGTTTGTTCTTATACTAAAACCACAAACCAGTACTAGAATCATTGCATGTGTGTTCTTTTCCACAAACCACACATGGATCCACTAGACTCATTGCATGTGTGTTCTTTTCCAGAAACAACTTATGGATCCACCAGTGGTCATTGCATGTGTGTTCTTTCCAAAAACCACATGTGGACCCACTAGAGTCATTGCATGTGTGTTATTTCCACAAACCACACATGGATCAACCACTAGAGTCATTGCATGTGTGTTATTTTCACAAACCACACATGGATCAACCACTAGAGTCATTGCATGTGTGTTCTTTCCACAAACCACACATGGATCAACCACTAGAGTCATTGCATGTGTGTTCTTTCCACAAACTACACATGGATCAACCACTAGAATCATTGCATATTTGTTCTTATACTAAAACCACAAACTAGCACTAGACTCATTGCATGTGTGTTCTTTCCACAAACCACATATGGATCAACCAGTGGTCATTGCATGTGTGTTCTTTTCCATAAACCACTTATGGATCCATTACACTCATTGCATGTGTGTTATTTCCACAAACCACACATGGATCAACCACTAGAGTCATTGCATGTGTGTTATTTTCACAAACCACACATGGATCAACCACTAGAGTGATTGCATATGTGTTATTTCCACAAACCACACATGGATCAACCACTAGAGTCATTGCATGTGTGTTCTTATACTAAAACCAACACTAGAGTCATTGCATGTGTGTTCTTTTCACAAACTACACATGGATCAACCACTAGAGTCATTGCATGTGTTTTATTTCCACAAACCACACATGTATCAACCAATGATCAATGCATGTGTGTTCTTTTCCACAAACCACACATGGATCCACTAGACGTATTGCTTGTGCGTTCTTTTCCACAAACAACTTATGGATCAACCAGTGGTCATTGCATGTGTGTTCTTTTCACACACCACATGTGGACCCACTTGAGTCATTGCTTGTGTGTTCTTATACTAAAACTATCACTAGAGTCATTGCATGTGTGTTCTATCCACAAACCACACATGGATCCACCACTGTCATTGCATGTGTGTTCTTTTCATAAACCACACATGGATCAACCACTAGAGTTATTGCATGTGTGTTCTTTCCACAAACCACATATGGATCAAACAGTGGTCATTGCATGTGTGTTCTTTTCCATAAACCACTTATGGATCCATTACACTCATTGCATGTGTGTTATGTCCACAAACCACACATGGATCAACCACTAGAGTCATTGCATGTGTGTTATTTCTACAAACCACACATGGATCAACCAATAGAGTCATTGCATATGTGTTATTTCCACAAACCACACATGGATCAACCACCAGAGTCATTGCATGTGTGTTCTTTCCACAAACGACACATGGATCAACCACTAGAGTCATTGCATGTTTGTTCTTATACTAAAACCACAAACCAGCACTAGAGTCATTGCATGTGTGTTCTTTTCCACAAACCACACATGGATCCACTAGACTCATTGCATGTGTGCTCTTTTCCACAAACAACTTATGGATCAACCAGTGGTCATTGCATGTGTGTTCTTTTCACAAACCACATGTGAACCCACTAGAGTAATTTCATGTGTTTTCTTATACACAAACTAGCACTAGAGTCATTGCATGTGTGTTCTATCCACAAACCCTACAAGGATCCACCACTGTCATTGCATGTGTGATCTTTCCACAAACCACACATGAATCAACCACTAGAGTTATTGCAAGTGTGTTCTTTCCACAAACCACATATGGATCAACCAGTGGTCATTGCATGTGTGTTCTTTTCCATAAACCACTTATGGATCCATTACAGTCATTGCATGTGTGTTATTTCCACAAACCACACATGGATCAACCACTAGAGTCATTACATGTGTGTTATTTCCACAAACCACACATGGATCAACCACTAGAGTCATTGCATGTGTGTTCTTTCCACAAACCACACATGGATCAACCAATATAGTCATTGCATGTTTGTTCTTATACTAAAACCACAAACCAGCACTAGAGTCATTGCATGTGTGTTCTTTTCCACAAACCACACATGGATCCACTAGACTCATTGCATGTGTGTTCTTTTCCAGAAACAACTTATGGATCCACCAGTGGTCATTGCATGTGTGTTCTTTCCACAAACCACATGTGGACCCACTAGAGTCATTGCATGTGTGTTATTTCCACAAACTACACATGGATCAACCACTAGAGTCATTGCTTGTGTGTTATTTCCACAAACCACACATGGATCAACCACTAGAGTCATTGCATGTGTGTTATTTCCACAAACCACACATGGATCAACCACTAGAGTCATTGCATATGTGTTATTTCCACAAACCACACATGGATCAACCACTAGAGTCATTGCTTGTGTGTTCTTATACTAAAACCAACACTAGAGTCATTGCATGTGTGTTCTTTTCACAAACTACACATGGATCAACCACTAGAGTCATTGCATGTGTTTTATTTCCACAAACCACACATGTATCAACCAATGTTCATTGCATGTGTGTTCTTTTCCACAAACCACACATGGATCCACTAGACTCATTGCTTGTGTGTTCTTTTCCAGAAACAACTTATGGATCAACCAGTGGTCATTGCATGTGTGATCTTTTCACAAACCACATGTGGACCCACTAGAGTCATTGCTTGTGTGTTCTTATACTAAAACTAGCACTAGAGTCATTGCATGTGTGTTCTATCCACAAACCACACATGGATCCACCACTGTCATTGCATGTGTGTTCTTTTCATAAACCACACATGGATCAACCACTAGAGTTATTGCATGTGTGTTCTTTCCACAAACCACATATGGATCAAACAGTGGTCATTGCATGTGTGTTCTTTTCCATAAACCACTTATGGATCCATTACACTCATTGCATGTGTGTTATTTCCACAAACCACACATGGATCAACCACTAGAGTCATTGCATGTGGGTTATTTCTACAAACCACACATGGATCAACCACTAGAGTCATTGCATATGTGTTATTTCCACAAACCACACATGGATCAACTACCAGAGTCATTGCATGTGTGTTCTTTCCACAAACCACACATGGATCAACCACTAGAGTCATTGCATGTTTGTTCTTATACTAAAACCACAAAATAGCACTAGAGTCATTGCATCTGTGTTCTTTTCCACAAACCACACATGGATCAACCACTAGAGTCATTGCATGTGTGTTATTTCCACAAAACACACATGGATCAACCACTAGAGTCTTTGCATATGTGTTATTTCCACAAACCACACATGGATCAACCACTAGAGTCATTGCATGTGTGTTATTTCTACAAACCACACATGGATCAACCACTAGAGTCATTGCATATGTGTTATTTCCACAAACCACACATGGATCAACCACTAGAGTCATTGCATGTGTGTTCTTTCCACAAACCACATATGGATTAACCACTAGAGTCATTGCACATTTGTTCTTATACTAAAACCACAAACCAGCACTAGAGTCATTGCATGTGTGTTCTTTTCCACAAACCACACATGGATCCACTAGACTTATTGCATGTGTGTTCTTTTCCACAAACAACTTATGGATCAACCAGTGGTCATTGCATGTGTGTTCTTTTCACAAACCACATGTGAACCCACTAGAGTCATTGCATGTGTGTTCTTATACACAAACTAGCACTAGAGTTGTCACATCCCAAATTTTAGATTTGGTCTTGCATATCATTCATTGCATCGCATCATATCTTTCCATGCATTATCGTCGAGTAGAAAGGTTCGGCGAAACGCCATCGTCAAAACCCTATTTTGTTTCGCTTCGAGGTTCCTGCGGGGAGCTTTAGAGGGACTTGCAACAACCACCCCTATAGGTTCGAGCTTTCGCTCAAACTTCGTCTAAAGGTTGTTCCCCTCGATGATACGAACCCGTAGGCGCTAAAATCGCTCCAATCGGAGTTCGTATGCAAAAGACTCGGACGTTTTAGTAAACCGCCGGAAAACGGTCCGAAAATCCGGACCGATTTCCGAATCGGAGTCAAATCTGGACCGTTTCTTTTTAGTTTTTTTCCACGCAGGATACTATTTAGGTGGGGCCACCTGCCTCGATTTCCGTGCACCCAGCCCCGACCCCGCCGCCTTTCTTCTCTGCTCCCTGGCGCACGCGCTCCTGGTGCACGTCCAGCCGCCGCCGCTTCTCCTCGCCGCCGCCGGCCACCCCTCCGCCGCCGGCCATCGCCGCGTCTGTTGTCGGGTTCGTCTCGCCGCCCTCTTTTCGTTCCCGTGCTCCGCGTCTCCATCCGCCGCCGCCAACTGCGCCCTGCAGATCGCCGCGTACGCGCACGCGTTTATTATTCCGGGAGCCGTAGTTGACCGTGTGTATACGTGCAGGTAGAACCACGCCACCGGAACCGACCGTCGTCGCCGTCCGGAGCTCGCCGGAGTTCGTTTCGCCGTCCGATTCCGGTAAGACAGCAGCCACTGTCAGATCTCAGATCAGCGGCTTAGATCGTTCGTTGACTGGTCAGCATCCCAGGCGTTGACTAGTCAGACGCCCAGTCAGCGCCCAGTCATCAGACCAGTTGACCAGTCAAACAGACACAGTTGACTGGGTCAATTTCGTTAATCCCTTTAGTTGGCAGATTTCGGTAGAATCTTGTAAATTGCGTAGAAATTAAACCGCTTGGCCAAAAATTGCAAATAAAATATGCACGAGTTCAGTGAGTCGTGTAGAATCTCTCTGTACCTTTGGTTCAGACTTTTGCTGTCAGGTTTAGTACATTTTAATCAAATGAGTTAATGGCCTTTTCGGAGTAATAAATTCGTAGTAAAAGTTTCGTAGCTCCAAAAATCGCGTGTGATATGTCCCTGAACTCGTATGAACGAGGGGAATCTCATCGTGAAATAAAAAGATAGGCTTACAGTAACAACTTCTGCAGTATTTGTCTAATGGCTTTCTGCAGTGTTTTAATTACTCGGGACGTTTTATAACTCCTTTTTGAGTAATTCCAATTGGTACTGTTTCTTATCGGCGATGCCTATGCGGTAGAATTTTTCCAGGATTTTACAAACAGTATACTACCGGTAGTGAATTATTTAAGTTCTATCTCTAGTAGAGATCTCTACTTTTGGTTAATAGTTTTCCTAGTGCCAAATCTATTTTCCATGCATGTATTCGGTAGTAATATGTATTAGTATTATATGGTGCAGCTGTAGCACCAATTCACTTGCCGTTCTTGCATTCATGCATCATCTTTGTTGCATATGTTTGTGAATTGTTTGTTTATGAATGCAATTGTGTCGTGTAGATTGTGTGGAGTGCAACCCTTGCTCGTGTTTGCATTGTTCCTCCGACCGCTTCAATCAAGGCAAGTAGATGCTACTTTGTTCATGATATCGTCCTACTATTTTCAATGCATTGTCATGTATTTTGTAGATGCATGTGTAGGATGATACTATCGCTATGCTATGTCCTATTATGTGGTAGGGCTTTCCTTGTAGATGAGCCACCGTTGTAGATGTGCTTAGCCATGCTATGTTGAACGAGGGCTGGGTTACATCATTGATACTTGTTTTCTCAAAGTATTGGTTTGTGAAAACTAAAAACAACTTAATCAATGAACCCCCTGGGTGTGATGGTATTGATAATTTTTGGTGGTTTCATTGCGGAAAGGCACCCAGGTATCAAGAGAGAATGATTGGCTTCTTTATTGTGTAGCTTACGTGTACAACCATGTGCCAATAATGAAATGGGCGGTTGGTTGGACTTAGTAGGTTGTGGTAACTCGAACCCGCGTATCCACAGATGTAGAATTTTGGTAGGTTGGACCGGTGCGCGTTGGGATTGAGGAGCTACTTCCCGAACAGTCTCTTCTTGGTCTTCTCCCTATCATCACCCTAAATGAGAGTGGTGGTACGAGCTGGGCTGGCCAAGTCACATGGGTAAAGTGTACTAACCTCTGCAGAGTGTATAATCTAATCGATTAGCCGTGTCCCCGGTTATGGACAACTGAGTTGCTTGATATTGATTCCATGACATGTTTCTCGCTCATTCTAATTTCATAATTGTTTTAATGTTGTTGGGTTAACTTAATTGGGATCTTTTCAAAGAAAATCAAAAACTGTTTACGAAAGTAGGACAAAGTTATTTGCAAATGCAAGCCAGACACAGCTCCACTTGCCAAATATGCATGTAGATGTTAGTACTATTGTCTCCATTTACTAGATCTACTTGCCATACATTCCATGTATTGACCCTTCGGGGCTGTTGCGTTTTATGCTGCAGGTTATTCCGATTCTGATTGATCGTTATAGGCCACGGTACTCCACTCGGCACTTGTTCACTTGTGGGCAATTTGAAGAATGGAGGATTTAATCGTTTATGTTGCTACCTGAATAATTTGAGCTAGCTTGTGCTAAGCTTTTATTGTAACAATGGTATTCTGGATCTACGTTATTCATGATACACGGATATTTTGCTATGTTATCTATCTTACTCTATTGTGGGCCAATGAACCGATCCAGGGATTGGCATGTCACATAGAGGCCACGGTCTTTTCAGAACCAGGGTGTCACAGGATGGTATCAGAGCCCGTGTGTCGACTGTAGGATCGTGACCTAGAATTGGATTAGGAAGCCATAGATTTATTAAAGCCTATATTAACTCTATCTTTCATCTTATGCCTTTCACTCTCGTAAAATTCTTACCATATGCTATTCTCACACTTTCCTCTTTTACTTGATAGATGGGAGAAGTCAGGACTGAGTATGCCACCATGGAGTCACCAAGGCCCTTTGCAAGGCAGTTAGCTCAGCTCTCGCAGTCATTGGGATTGCCACTGCCCATGTTCAAGGGAAGAAGGCTGTACACCTATGGATATGGAGAGGATGCATGGGAGATCACTACCTTCATATTCAGAGATGCCGCCTTGCCAAACCCCGTGCAATTGATCTACACCAAGACATACTGCAACTGGGGACTTGGAATCAACTTGGCCATACATGAAGCCCTGTCTCGCCAGTGCCATCAAGTCCGACACCTACTACCGGCAGATTCACCCTACCGTGACTATGGAAGGCGTGATGAAGATGGAAACATTGTGGTTACCCCGGGCGACAGGAACAACATGCCGCCCCGTCGGAGGCACATAGAGGACATGGAAAGGGAGAATGGAGCTCTAGCAGAGAAGGTGAGGATGATAAAGGAGATTGCAGATTTTACTAGCAATGGTATGGTGGTCCAAGGACAGGAGATTGACACTTTGCATGAAGCTGTGGGAGTTCTGGAGAATGCCCTGATAGCCAGAGATGCAACCATAGCACATCTTCATGGTACTGTGCAGGAGAACACCCAGAACATACAACAACTGCAAGGGACAGTCCAGGAAAGGGATCAAACTATTGAAGCTATGACAGCCCAGATTGCCGCTCTCCAAGCACAGCTGAATCCACCCTCCGATGATGACAATGGAGATGATGGCAACAATGGGGATGATGATGACAGTGGAGATGATGATGATGAGGACGAGGATGATGGTGGAGGAGATGAAGCTGTTGCTGTTGCAGCTGAGGATGAAGAAGAAGAGGAGGATCCAGAAGAGGTGGAGTTTGACGTTTCAAGTGATGGTTCAGGAGAGGTGTACACTCCGCCGCCATGGTTGTACCGCGAGCCGAAGCGCCAACGCATGACCGCAAGGGCCTACCTCAAACTCTTCAAGCAATAGATAGAAGTCCACCAATTAGTCCTCGTTAGGCGAAATCGTTAGAATTATTCTCGATCGTTGTGATACTTAGTTCGTGTTAGTGTAAGAGTGTTTAGATGCTTATTTGTGTACTCCAATATCCCAGGAATTATTTGTGCAAATTATATGAAAGAGTTATGGCAATTTGGTTACTATCTGTGTTGTTTTCGCTGCAGTTTTTCTGCTGATACAGCAGTACTGCGCGATTTTTCATATTTTTCTGGTAACTCGGAAAAATCTGAAACAAATTGGGCTGATGCGGAACTTCCTGTTCTATATGCACAAAAATTGGCTTAATTTTCTGACGAGTTTAAGTCAGGCGGAAAAATTCGAGAACACAGCAGAACTGTTCTGTCAGAATTGTTGTTTTGTCGTTTTGATGCTCAACTGTTTAATTAACCATTGCCAACTCTTACAAAACTATTTCAGTAGGTATATACTGCTAGGATAACACCTGGGATGTTGCTGGACCGCTTGTTTGATGATGTGTTGCTTGCTTGTGATTGTCTGCAATTGTTTGTTGTTGCTTGACCATATGCATGGGTAGAATCCTATTACCGTAGTTGATTCTTTCTAAACTTACCTGTGCTGAACCGCAGATGCCTCCCCGCTGCCAACCCACTGAGTTGGAGCAGCTCATGGCAGCTCAGGCACAGCTGACCCAAGTGATGACCCAGTTCATGGCAAATCAGAACAACAACAATGGAAACAATCAGCCTCAGGGAGATGCTCTCACCAGATTTCTGAGGTTAAGGCCAGCTAAGTTCTCTACTGCAACGGAATCAATGGTTGCTCTCGACTGGTTGCGTTCAGTCAACAAGGATCTAGTAACTGTTGGATGCACTGATGCTGAGAAGGTGAGGTTTGCCGCTCACCTACTGGAGGGACCAGCCGCTTCTTGGTGGGACACATTTCAGATCACCCACCCTCTGAATACCGTGACTTGGGCTATGTTTGAGGAAGGTTTCAGGACCGACCACGTGTCTTCAGGAGTTCTGAGCCTGAAGAGGAAGGAGTTCCGCAACTTGCGCCAAACCAATCGCACCGTGGCCGAGTACATTGAGGAGTTCAACAACCTGTCCCGTTATGCACCTGAGGATGTTGACACTGATGCAAAAAGGAGGGAGAGATTCCTGGATGGCCTCAGTGATGAGCTTTCAGTACAGCTATTGGTGGTTTATTGCCCCACTTTCCAGGAGCTCATGGACAAGGCCAGAATCCTGGAAGGGAAGCACAAGCAGGTGGAAAGCCGCAAGAGAAAGAACAACAATCACCACTCTGGTTCACATCACAAGTCTCGCACTTCATATGATGGATACTCCAAGCATGGAGGAAGTGACCATGGGAGCCATGATCGCCACCACCATGGAGGCGATGGGCATCGTCATGACAACCATAGGAGCAGCCACCACAGCCACAAGGGAGGACACTCTCACCACTCTGGAGGACACGGTGGACATGACCGCAACCGCGATCGCAATTTTGTGAAGAAGGATCTGAGTGAGGTGACATGCTTCAAGTGTAAGCAGAAGGGACACTATGCTGACAACTATCCGGAGAGGAAAGGACTGAAGCCAACCAACAATGAGAAGGCCACAGTGAACCACATGAATGTGGAAGAGATTCCAGACGAGCCTGACCTTGTGATTGGTAAGTTTCCAATCAACACTTACCCTGCACTTATACTTTTCGATACTGGTGCATCGCATTCATTCATATCAAGGGCATTTGTGGATAAGTATAAGTTACCTACTGAGTCTATGAAGAGGTCTTTTAGAGTGAGTTCACCTGGAGGAGATATGATAGCTAGTGCGGGATGCCGCAATTTAACTGTGAGGATTGGAACACACAACTTCATTGCACATTTGGTAGTGTTAGATTCACAAGGGTTAGATGTCATTCTGGGTATGGGTTGGATGTCTATGCATGGAGGACACATAGATTGTGCACAGCGAGCTGTTTCACTCAAAACCCAGGATGGTGAGAGGATTAGATTCAAGTCAGTTGCACGACCAGGAAGGTGTAAGCTGAATTCTCTTAAGGGGGTTAGCATGGATACTGTGCCAGTGATTAGGGATTACCCCGACGTGTTTCCGGAAAAACTGCCAGGGATGCCACCTGACAGAGAAGTAGAGTTTCTTATCGACCTGATGCCGGGAACATGACCAATAGCAAAGAAACCATATAAGATGGATGTGGATGAGCTGAAGGAATTGAAGAAACAGTTGAAGGAGCAGCTGGAAAAGGGATTCATTCAGCCTAGTGCGTCGTCATGGG
The DNA here is from genome assembly GCA_916181665.1 of Avena sativa. Lineage (NCBI taxonomy): Eukaryota > Viridiplantae > Streptophyta > Magnoliopsida > Poales > Poaceae > Avena > Avena sativa. Next base: position 63,100,747 of record OV702287.1, on the reverse strand, counting down.
GTGCACCTGTTCTGTTTGTGGAGAAGAAAGACAACACCAAGAGGTTAGTGGTGGACTATCGCTCGCTGAATGAGGTAACCATCAAGAACAAGTACCCTCTGCCGAACATAAATGATTTGTTTGATCAATTGGAAGGAGCAAAGGTGTTCAGCAAGATTGATTTGCGATCAGGCTACTTTCAATTGAAGATCCGGAAGGAGGATGTACCAAAAACCGCCTTCACCACTAGGTATGGTTTATATGAGTATACGGTTATGTCATTTGGACTAACGAATGCCCGGCATATTTCATGACCATGATGAACAAGGTATTTATGGAGTACTTGGACAAGTTCGTAGTGGTGTTTATTGATGACATACTGATATATTCCAAGGATGATGCTGAGCATGAGAAACATCTACGACTGATTATGGAGAAATTGAGGGAACACCAGCTGTATGCCAAATTCAGCAAGTGTGAATTCTGGCTTAACACTGTTGGATTTCTTGGACACGTAGTGTCAGGAGAAGGAGTCGCTGTTGATCCAAGCAAAGTGACTGCAGTAACTGAGTGGGAAGCACCCAAGAATGCAGGAGAGATTCGAAGCTTTTGGGACTTGCTGGATATTACAGGAGGTTCATTGAAAACTTTTCCAAGATTGCAAAGCCGATGACTGAACTTCTGAAGAAGAAGAGGAAGTTTGAATGGACGGATGTGTGTGAAGCTAGCTTTTAGGAACTGAAGCGTCGACTAGTGACTGCACCTGTTCTGTGCTTACCAGATCTTCAGAAGGATTTCCAAGTGTACTGTGATGCTTCTCGACAGGGACTTGGGAGTGTGCTGATGCAAGATGGGAGAGTAGTGTCTTATGCCTCGCGACAACTCAAGCACCATGAGCGGAATTACCCCACACACGACTTGGAGTTAGCGTCAGTGGTTCATGCGCTCAAGGTATGGAGGCATTACTTAATGGGAAAACACTGTGATGTGTACACCGACCACAAGAGCCTGAAATACATATTTACACAGAAGGAGCTGAACATGAGACAAAGGAGATGGTTGGAACTTATCAAGGACTATGATATGAATCTACAATACCACCCAGGAAAGTCCAATGTAGTAGCAGATGCTCTGAGCCGAAAGGTTTATGCCAATGGATTGACAATTGGTGAATTGCCTGAGGATTTGTGCAAGCAATTCAAGGACCTTAGATTGGAGGTAGTATCTGAAGGATATTTGGCTACAATGGAAGTCCAACCAACGCTTCAGGACAGAATCAGGAAGGCTCAAGTGGGAGACAAAGAGATAGATGAAGTTAAGGAAAAGATGAAGGAAGGTCGAGCAAGGGAATTCCGCGAGGATGAGAAAGGTACCTTGTGGTATGGAGATCGTTTGTGTGTGCCCAACGATCCGGAGTTAAGGAAGTTGATTATGCAGGAAGCTCATGACTCGCCGTATTCCATACATCCGGGCAATACGAAGATGTATATGGACCTAAAGGACAGATTCTGGTGGAACAACATGAAGGGAGATATCGCCAAGCATATTGCCCTATGTGATGTATGTAGCTGAGTGAAGGCGGAACACCAGAAACCAGCAGGACTGCTACAGCCTTTGCCCGTGCCGGATTGGAAATGGGATAGAGTGGGAATGGACTTTATCACAGGACTGCCCAGGACCAGGTCTGGATATGACTCTATTTGGGTAGTGGTCGATCATTTGACCAAGGTAGCCCACTTTATACCAGTGAAGACGACCTATACAAGTGCAAGGTTGGCCAAGATTTACATGGACAAGATTGTGTGCCTACATGGAGTTCCCAAGAGTATCGTATCTGATAGAGGCACCCAATTTACCTCACACTTCTGGCGCCAGCTGCACGAGTCACTTGGTACTAGATTGGAGTTTAGCACAGCGTTTCACCCACAGACGGATGGACAGACCGAGAGGGTGAATCAGATTTTGGAAGACATGCTAAGAGCTTGCGCCTTGGCTCATGGTTCTAGTTGGGATGAGAATTTACCGTATGCGGAGTTTTCCTACAACGACAGCTATCAAACCAGCATCAAGACGTCACCGTTCGAGGTGTTATATGGGAAACGGTGCCGAACACCATTGCTATGGGATGGAGTAGGAGAACGTCAGTTGTTTGGACCTGATTTGATCAAGGACGCTGAGGAGAAGGTCGCCTTGATTAGGGACAGGCTGAAGGTAGCACAATCAAGGCAGAAGAGCTACGCTGACGCCAAGCACAAGGAAGTGGTATATGAGATAGGTGATAGAGCATACCTCAGGGTATCGCCACTTCGTGGAATCAAGAGATTTGGAATTAAGGGTAAGCTGGCACCTCGATTTATTGGACCGTATCGAGTCTTAGCACGCAAAGGAGAAGTTGCTTATCAGTTGGAGTTGCCAGAGGCGCTGTCTGCTGTTCACAACGTGTTCCACATATCCCAGCTGAAGAAGTGCCACCCGGAGATGGTGGATACACCATTGAGAGACACTGTACCGCTAGAGGAGGTTCAGCTTGAGAATGATTTGACCTATGAGGAGAAACCGGTCAAGATTCTGGAGACAGCAGAAAGGACTACCCAAACCAAGACAATCAAGTTTTGCAAAGTACAGTGGAGCCACCACACCGAAGAGGAAGCTACTTGGGAGCGTGAGGATGACATCTGAGAGGACTACCCGCACCTATTTTCTAGCCGCGCCGAATCTCGAGGACGAGATTCATCTTAAGGGGGTTAGTCTTGTCACATCCCAAATTTTAGATTTGGTCTTGCATATCATTCCTTGCATCGCATCATATCTTTCCATGCATTATCGTCGAGTAGAAAGGTTCGGCGAAACACCATCGTCAAAACCCTATTTTGTTTCGCTTCGAGGTTCCTGCGGGGAGCTTTAGAGGGACTTGCAACAACCACCCCTGTAGGTTCGAGCTTTCGCTCAAACTTCGACTGAAGGTTGTTCCCCTCGACGATACGAACCCGTAGGCGCGAAAATCGCTCCAATCGGAGTTCGTATGCAAAAGACTCGGACGTTTTAGTAAACCGCCGGAAAACGGTCCGAAAATCCGGACCGATTTCCGAATCGGAGTCAAATCTGGACCGTTTCTTTTTAGTTTTTTTTTCCGCGCAGGATACTATTTAAGTGGGGCCACCTGCCTCGATTTCCGTGCACCCAGCCCCGACCCCGCCGCCTTTCTTCTCTGCTCCCTGGCGCATGCGCTCCTGGCGCACGTCCAGCCGCCGCCGCTTCTCCTCGCCGCCGCCGGCCATCGCCGCGTCTGTTGCCGGGTTCGTCTCGCCGCCCTCTTTCCGTTCCCGTGCTCCGCGTCTCCATCCGCCGCCGCCAACTGCGCCCTGCAGATCGCCGCGTACGCGCACGCGTTTATTATTCCGGAAGCCATAGTTGACCGTGTGTGTACGTGCAGGTAGAACCACGCCACCGGAACCGACCATCGTCGCCGTCCGGAGCTCGCCGGAGTTCGTTTCGCCGTCCGATTCCGGTAAGACAGCAGCCACCGTCAGATCTCAGATCAGCGGCTTAGATCGTTCGTTGACTGGTCAGCATCCCAGGCGTTGACTAGTCAGACGCCCAGTCAGCGCCCAGTCATCAGACCAGTTGACCAGTCAAACAGACACAGTTGACTGGGTCAATTTCGTTAATCCCTTTAGTTGGCAGATTTCGGTAGAATCTTGTAAATTGCGTAGAAATTAAACCGCTTGGTCAAAAATTGCAAATAAAATATGCACGAGTTCAGTGAGTCGTGTAGAATATCGCTGTACCTTTGGTTCAGACTTTTACTGTCAGGTTTAGTACAGTTTAATCAAATGAGTTAATGGCCTTTTCGGAGTAATAAATTCGTAGTAAAAGTTTCGTAGCTCCAAAAATCGCGTGTGATATGTCCCTGAACTCGTCTGAACGAGGGGAATCTCATAGTGAAATAAAAAGATAGGCTTACAGTAACAACTTCTGCAGTATTTGTCTAATGGCTTTCTGCAGTGTTTTAATTACTCTGGATGTTTTATAACTCCTTTTTGAGTAATTCCAATTGGTACTGTTTCTTATCGGCGATGCCTATGCGGTAGAATTTTTCCAGGATTTTACAAACAGTATACTACTGGTAGTGAATTATTTAAGTTCTAGCTCTAGTAGAGATCTCTACTTTTGGTTAATAGTTTTCCTAGCGCCAAATCTATTTTCCATGCATGTATTCGGTAGTAATATGTATTAGTATTATATGGTGCAGCTGTAGCACCAATTCACTTGCCGTTCTTGCATTCATGCATCATCTTTGTTGCATATGTTTGTGAATTGTTTGTTTATGAATGCAATTGTGTCGTGTAGATTGTGTGGAGTGCAACCCTTGCTCGTGTTTGGATTGTTCCTCCGACCGCTTCAATCAAGGAAAGTAGATGCTACTTTGTTCATGATATCGTCCTACTATTTTCAATGCATTGTCGTGTATTTTGTAGATGCATGTGTAGGATGATACTATCGCTATGCTATGTCCTATTATGTGGTAGGGCTTTCCTTGTAGATGAACCACCGTTGTAGATGTGCTTAGCCATGCTATGTTGAACGAGGGCTGGATTACATCATTGATACTTGTTTTCTCAAAGTATTGGTTTGTGAAAACTAAAAACAACTTAATCAATGAACCCCCTGGGTGTGATGGTATTGATAATTTTTGGTGGTTTCATTGCGGAAAGGCACCCAGGTATCAAGAGAGAATGATTGGCTTCTTTATTGTGTAGCTTACGTGTACAACCATGTGCCAATAATGAAATGGGCGGTTGGTTGGACTTAGTAGGTTGTGGTAACTCGAACCCGCATATCCAGAGATATAGAATTTTGGTAGGTTGGACCGGTGCGCGTTGGGATTGAGGAGCTACTTCCCGAACAGTCTCTTCTTGGTCTTCTCCCTATCATCACCCTAAATGAGAGTGGTGGTACGAGCTGGGCTGGCCAAGTCACATGGGTAAAGTGTACTAACCTCTGCAGAGTGTATAATCTAATCGATTAGCCGTGTCCCCGGTTATGGACAACTGAGTTGCTTGATATTGATTCCATGACATGTTTCTCGCTCATTCTAATTTCATAATTGTTTTAATGTTGTTGGGTTAACTTAATTGGGATCTTTTCAAAGAAAATCAAAAACTGTTTACGAAAGTAGGACAAAGTTATTTGCAAATGCAAGCCAGACACAGCTCCACTTGCCAAATATGCATGTAGATGTTAGTACTATTGTCTCCATTTACTAGATCTACTTGCCATACATTCCATGTATTGACCCTTCGGGGCTGTTGCGTTTTATGCTGCAGGTTATTCCGATTCTGATTGATCGTTATAGGCCACGGTACTCCACTCGGCACTTGTTCACTTGTGGGCAATTTGAAGAATGGAGGATTTAATCGTTTATGTTGCTACCTGAATAATTTGAGCTAGCTTGTGCTAAGCTTTTATTATAATAATGGTATTCTGGATCTACGTTATTCATGATACACGGATATTTTGCTATGTTATCTATCTTACTCTATTGTGGGCCAATGAACCGATCCAGGGATTGGCATGTCACATAGAGGCCACGGTCTTTTCAGAACCGGGGTGTCATAAGAGTCATTGCATGTGTGTTCTATCCACAAACTACACAAGGATCCACCACTGTCATTGCATGTGTGTTCTTTCCACAAACCACACATGGATCAACCACTAGAGTTATTGCAAGTGTGTTCTTTCCACAAACCACATATGGATCAACCAGTGGTCATTGCATGTGTGTTCTTTTCCATAAACCACTTATGGATCCATTACAGTCATTGCATGTGTGTTATTTCCACAAACCACACATGGATCAACCACTAGAGTCATTGCATGTGTGTTATTTCCACAAACCACACATGGATCAACCACTAGAGTCATTGCATGTGTGTTCTTTTCACAAACTACACATGGATCAACCACTAGAGTCATTGCATGTGTTTTATTTCCACAAACCACACATGTATCAACCAATGTTCATTGCATGTGTGTTCTTTTCCACAAACCACGCATGGATACAGTAGACTCATTGCATGTGTGTTCTTTTCCACAAACAACTTATGGATCAACCAGTGGTCATTGCATGTGTGATCTTTTCACAAACCACATGTGGACCCACTTGAGTCATTGCTTGTGTGTTATTATACTAAACCTAGCACTAGAGTCATTGCATGTCTGTTCTATCCACAAACCACACATGGATCCACCACTGTCATTGCATGTGTGTTCTTTTCATAAACCACACATGGATCAACCACTAGAGTTATTTCATGTGTGTTCTTTCCACAAACCACATATGGATCAAACAGTGGTCATTGCATGTGTGTTCTTTTCCATAAACCACTTATGGATCCATTACACCCATTGCATGTGTGTTATTTCCACAAACCACACATGGATCAACCACTAGAGTCATTGCATGTGTGTTATTTCTACAAACCACACATGGATCAACCACTAGAGTCATTGCATATGTGTTATTTCCACAAACCACACATGGATCAACCACTAGAGTCATTGCATGTGTGTTCTTTCCACAAACCACACATGGATCAACCACTAGAGTCATTGCATGTTTGTTCTTATACTAAAACCACAAACCAGCACTAGAGTCGTTGCATGTGTGTTCTTTTCCACAAACCACACATGGATCCACTAGACTCATTGCATGTGTGTTCTTTTCCACAAACAACTTATGGATCAACCAGTGGTCATTGCATGTGTGTTCTTTTCACAAACCACATGTGAACCCACTAGAGTCATTGCATGTGTGTTCTTATACACAAACTAGCACTAGAGTCATTGCATGTGTGTTCTATCCACAAACTACACAAGGATCCACCACTGTCATTGCATGTGTGTTCTTTCCACAAACCACACATGGATCAACCACTAGAGTTATTGCAAGTGTGTTCTTTCCACAAACCACATATGGATCAACCAGTGGTCATTGCATGTGTGTTCTTTTCCATAAACCACTTATGGATCCATTACAGTCATTGCATGTGTGTTATTTCCACAAACCACACATGGATCAACCACTAGAGTCATTGCATGTGTGTTATTTCCACAAACCACACATGGATCAACCACTAGAGTCATTGCATGTGTGTTCTTTCCACAAACCACACATGGATCAACCAATAGAGTCATTGCATGTTTGTTCTTATACTAAAACCACAAACCAGCACTAGAGTCATTGCATGTGTGTTCTTTTCCACAAACCACACATGGATCCACTAGACTCATTCCATGTGTGTTCTTTTCCAGAAACAACTTATGGATCCACCAGTGGTCATTGCATGTGTGTTCTTTCCACAAACCACATGTGGACCCACTAGAGTCATTGCATGTGTGTTATTTCCACAAACCACACATGGATCAACCACTAGAGTCATTGCTTGTGTGTTATTTCCACAAACCACACATGGATCAACCACTAGAGTCATTGCATGTGTGTTATTTCCACAAACCACACATGGATCAACCACTAGAGTCATTGCATATGTGTTATTTCCACAAACCACACATGAATCAACCACTAGAGTCATTGCCTGTGTGTTCTTATACTAAAACCAACACTAGAGTCATTGCATGTGTGTTCTTTTCACAAACTACACATGGATCAACCACTAGAGTCATTGCATGTGTTTTATTTCCACAAACCACACATGTATCAACCAATGTTCATTGCATGTGTGTTCTTTTCCACAAACCACACATGGATCCACTAGACTCATTGCTTGTGTGTTCTTTTCCACAAACAACTTATGGATCAACCAGTGGTCATTGCATGTGTGATCTTTTCACAAACCAAATGTGGACCCACTAGAGTCATTGCTTGTGTGTTCTTATACTAAAACTAGCACTAGAGTCATTGCATGTGTGTTCTATCCACAAACCACACATGGATCCACCACTGTCATTGCATGTGTGTTCTTTTCATAAACCACACATGGATCAACCACTAGAGTTATTGCATGTGTGCTCTTTCCACAAACCACATATGGATCAAACAGTGGTCATTGCATGTGTGTTCTTTTCCATAAACCACTTATGGATCCATTACACTCATTGCATGTGTGTTATTTCCACAAACCACACATGGATCAACCACTAGAGTCATTGCATGTGTGTTCTTATACTAAAACCAACACTAGAGTCATTGCATGTGTGTTCTTTTCACAAACCACACATGGATCGACCACTAGAGTCATCGCATGTGTGTTATTTCCACAAACCACACATGAATCAACCAGTGGTCATTGCATGTGTGTTCTTTTCCACAAACCACACATGGATCCACCAGTGGTCATTGCATGTGTGTTCTTTCCACAAACCACATATGGATCAACCAGAGTCATTGCATGTGTGTTCTTTCCACAAACCACACATGGATCAACCACTAGAAGAATTGCATGTTTGTTCTTATACTAAAACCACAAACCAGCACTAGAGTCATTGCATGTGTGTTCTTTTCCACAAACCACACATGGATCCACTAGACTCATTGCATGTGTGTTCTTTTCCAGAAACAACTTATGGATCCACCAGTGGTCATTGCATGTGTGTTCTTTCCACAAACCACATGTGGACCCACTAGAGTTATTGCATGTGTGTTATTTCCACACACCACACATTTATCAACCACTAGAGTCATTGCATGTGTGTTATTTTCACAAACCACACATGGATCAACCACTAGAGTCATTGCATATGTGTTATTTCTGCAAACCACACATGGATCAACCACTAGAGTCATTGCATGTTTGTTCTTATACTAAAACCAACACTAGAGTCATTGCATGTGTGTTCTTTTCACAAACTACACATGGATCAACCACTAGAGTCATTGCATGTGTTTTATTTCCACAAAGGACACATGTATCAACCAATGTTCATTGCATCTGTGTTCTTTTCCACAAACCACACATGGATCCACTAGACTCATTGCTTGCGTGTTCTTTTCCACAAACAACTTATGGATCAACCAGTGGTCATTGCATGTGTGTTCTTTTCACAAACCACATGTGGACCCACTTGAGTCATTGCTTGTGTGTTCTTATACTAAAACTAGAACTAGAGTCATTGGATGTGTGTTCTATCCACAAACCACACATGGATCCACCACTGTCATTGCATGTGTGTTCTTTTCATAAACCACACATGGATCAACCACTAGAGTTATTGCATGTGTGTTCTTTCCACAAACCACATATGGATCGAACAGTGGTCATTGCATTTGTGTTCTTTTCCATAAACCACTTATGGATCCATTACACTCATTGCATGTGTGTTATTTCCACAAACCACACATGGATCAACCACTAGAGTCATTGCATGTGTGTTATTTCTACAAACCACACATGGATCAACCACTAGAGTCATTGCATATGTGTTATTTCCAGAAACCACACATGGATCAACCACCAGAGTCATTGCATGTGTGTTCTTTCCACAAACCACACATGGATCAACCACTAGAGTCATTGCATGTTTGTTCTTATACTAAAACCACAAACCAGCACTAGAGTCATTGCATGTGGGTTCTTTTCCACAAATAACTTATGCATCAACCAGTGGTCATTGCATGTGTGTTCTTTTCACAAACCACATGTGAACCCACTAGAGTCATTGCATGTGTGTTCTTATACACAAACTAGCACTAGAGTCATTGCATGTGTGTTCTAACCACAAACCACACAAGGATCCACCACTGTCATTGCATGTGTGATCATTCCACAAACCACACATGGATCAACCACTAGAGTTATTGCAAGTGTGTTCTTTCCACAAACCACATATGGATCAACCAGTGGTCATTGCATGTGTGTTCTTTTCCATAAACCACTTATGGATCCATTACAGTCATTGCATGTGTGTTATTTCCACAAACCACACATGGATCAAACACTAGAGTCATTGCATGTGTGTTATTTCTACAAACCACACATGGATCAACCACTAGAGTCATTGCATATGTGTTATTTCCACAAACCACACATGGATCAACCACCAGAGTCATTGCATGTGTGCTCTTTCCACAAACCACACATGGATCAACCACTAGAGTCATTGCATGTTTGTTCTTATACTAAAACCACAAACCAGCACTAGAGTCATTGCATGTGTGTTCCTTTCCACAAACCACACATGGATCCACTAGACTCATTGCATGTGTGCTCTTTTCCACAAACAACTTATGGATCAACCAGTGGTCATTGCATGTGTGTTCTTTTCACAAACCACATGTGAAGCCACTAGAGTCATTTCATGTGTTTTCTTATACACAAACTAGCACTAGAGTCATTGCATGTGTGTTCTATCCACAAACCACACAAGGATCCACCACTGTCATTGCATGTGTGATCTTTCCACAAACCACACATGGATCAACCACTAGAGTTATTGCAAGTGTGTTCTTTCCACAAACCACATATGGATCAACCAGTGGTCATTGCATGTGTGTTCTTTTCCATAAACCACTTATGGATCCATTACAGTCATTGCATGTGTGTTATTTCCACAAACCACACATGGATCAACCACTAGAGTCATTGCATGTGTGTTATTTCCACAAACCACACATGGATCAACCACTAGAGTCATTGCATGTGTGTTCTTTCCACAAACCACACATGGACCAACCAATAGAGTCATTGCATGTTTGTTCTTATACTAAAACCACAAACCAGCACTAGAGTCATTGCATGTGTGTTCTTTTCCACAAACCACACATGGATCCACTAGACTCATTGCATGTGTGTTCTTTTCCAGAAACAACTTATGGATCCACCAGTGGTCATTGCATGTGTGTTCTTTCCACAAACCACATGTGGACCCACTAGAGTCATTGCATGTGTGTTATTTCCACAAACCACACATGGATCAACCACTAGAGTCATTGCTTGTGTGTTATTTCCACTAACCACACATGGATCAACCACTAGAGTCATTGCATGTGTGTTATTTCCACAAACCACACATGGATCAACCACTAGAGTCTTTGCATATGTGTTATTTCCACAAACCACACATGGATCAACCACTAGAGTCATTGCATGTGTGTTCTTATACTAAAACCAACACTAGAGTCATTGCATGTGTGTTCTTTTCACAAACTACACATGGATCAACCACTAGAGTCATTGCATGTGTTTTATTTCCACAAACCACACATGTATCAACCAATGTTCATTGCATGTGTGTTCTTTTCCACAAACCACGCATGGATCCACTAGACTCATTGCTTGTGTGTTCTTTTCCACAAACAACTTATGGATCAACCAGTGGTTATTGCATGTGTGATCTTTTCACAAACCACATGTGGACCCACTTGAGTCATTGCTTGTGTGTTATTATACTAAACCTAGCACTAGAGTCATTGCATGTGTGTTCTATCCACAAACCTCACATGGATCAACCACTGTCATTGCATGTGTGTTCTTTTCATAAACCACACATGGATCAACCACTAGAGTTATTTCACGTGTGTTCTTTCCACAAACCACATATGGATCAAACAGTGGTCATTGCATGTGTGTTCTTTTCCATAAACCACTTATGGATCCATTACACCCTTTGCATTTGTGTTATTTCCACAAACCACACATGGATCAACCACTAGAGTCATTGCATGTGTGTTATTTCTACAAACCACACATGGATCAACCACTAGAGTCATTGCATATGTGTTATTTCAACAAACCACACATGGATCAACCACTAGAGTCATTGCATGTGTGTTCTTTCCACAAACCACACATGGATCAACCACTAGAGTCATTGCATGTTTGTTCTTATACTAAAACCACAAACCAGCACTAGAGTCATTGCATGTGTGTTCTTTTCCACAAACCACACATGGATCCACTAGACTCATTGCATGTGTGTTCTTTTCCACAAACAACTTATGGATCAACCAGTGGTCATTGCATGTGTGTTCTTTTCACAAACCACATGTGAACCCACTAGAGTCATTCCATGTGTGTTCTTATACACAAACTAGCACTAGAGTCATTGCATGTGTGTTCTATCCACAAACTACACAAGGATCCACCACTGTCATTGCATGTGTGTTCTTTCGACAAACCACACATGGATCAACCACTAGAGTTATTGCAAGTGTGTTCTTTCCACAAACCACATATGGATCAACTAGTGGTCATTGCATGTGTGTTCTTTTCCATAAACCACTTATGCATCCATTACAGTCATTGCATGTGTGTTATTTCCACAAACCACACATGGATCAACCACTAGAGTCATTGCATGTGTGTTATTTCCACAAACCACACATGGATCGACCACTGGAGTCATTGCATGTGTGTTCTTATACTAAACCAACACTAGAGTCATTGCATGTGTGTTCTTTTCACAAACCACACCTGGATCAACCACTAGAGTCATCGCATGTGTGTTATTTCCACAAACCACACATGAATCAACCAATAGTCATTGCATGTGTGTTCTTTTCCACAAACCACACATGGATCCACCAGTGGTCATTGCATGTGTGTTCTTTCCACAAACCACATATGGATCAACTAGAGTCATTGCATGTGTGTTCTTTCCACAAACCACACATGGATCAACCACTAGAGTCTTTGCATATGTGTTATTTCCACAAACCACACATGGATCAACCACTAGAGTCATTGCATGTGTGTTCTTATACTAAAACCAACACTAGAGTCATTGCATGTGTGTTCTTTTCACAAACTACACATGGATCAACGACTAGAGTCATTGCATGTGTTTTATTTCCACAAACCACACATGTATCAACCAATGTTCATTGCATGTGTGTTCTTTTCCACAAACCACGCATGGATCCACTAGACTCATTGCTTGTCTGTTCTTTTCCACAAACAACTTATGGATCAACCAGTGGTTATTGCATGTGTGATCTTTTCACAAACCACATGTGGACCCACTTGAGTTATTGCTTGTGTGTTATTATACTAAACCTAGCACTAGAGTCATTGCATGTGTGTTCTATCCACAAACCTCACATGGATCAACCACTGTCATTGCATGTGTGTTCTTTTCATAAACCACACATGGATCAACCACTAGAGTTATTTCACGTGTGTTCTTTCCACAAACCACATATGGATCAAACAGTGGTCATTGCATGTCTGTTCTTTTCCATAAACCACTTATGGATCCATTACACCCTTTGCATGTGTGTTATTTCCACAAACCACACATGGATCAACCACTAGAGTCATTGCATGTGTGTTATTTCTACAAACCACACATGGATCAACCACTAGAGTCATTGCATATGTGTTATTTCAACAAACCACACATGGATCAACCACTAGAGTCATTGCATGTGTGTTCTTTCCACAAACCACACATGGATCAACCACTAGAGTCATTGCATGTTTGTTCTTATACTAAAACCACAAACCAGCACTAGAGTCATTGCATGTGTGTTCTTTTCCACAAACCACACATGGATCCACTAGACTCATTGCATGTGTGTTCTTTTCCACAAACAACTTATGGATCAACCAGTGGTCATTGCATGTGTGTTCTTTTCACAAACCACATGTGAACCCACTAGAGTCATTCCATGTGTGTTCTTATACACAAACTAGCACTAGAGTCATTGCATGTGTGTTCTATCCACAAACTACACAAGGATCCACCACTGTCATTGCATGTGTGTTCTTTCGACAAACCACACATGGATCAACCACTAGAGTTATTGCAAGTGTGTTCTTTCCACAAACCACATATGGATCAACCAGTGGTCATTGCATGTGTGTTCTTTTCCATAAACCACTTATGCATCCATTACAGTCATTGCATGTGTGTTATTTCCACAAACCACACATGGATCAACCACTAGAGTCATTGCATGTGTGTTATTTCCACAAACCACACATGGATCGACCACTGGAGTCATTGCATGTGTGTTCTTATACTAAACCAACACTAGAGTCATTGCATGTGTGTTCTTTTCACAAACCACACCTGGATCAACCACTAGAGTCATCGCATGTGTGTTATTTCCACAAACCACACATGAATCAACCAGTAGTCATTGCATGTGTGTTCTTTTCCACAAACCACACATGGATCCACCAGTGGTCATTGCATGTGTGTTCTTTCCACAAACCACATATGGATCAACTAGAGTCATTGCATGTGTGTTCTTTCCACAAACCACACATGGATCAACCACTAGAAGAATTGCATGTTTATTCTTATACTAAAACCACAAACCAACACTAGAGTCATTGCATGTGTGTTCTTTTCCACAAACCACACATGGATCCACTAGACTCATTGCATGTGTGTTCTTTTCCAGAAACAACTTATGGATCCACCAGTGGTCATTGCATGTGTGTTCTTTCCACAAACCACATGTGGACCCACTAGAGTCATTGCATGTGTGTTATTTCCACAAACCACACATGGATCAACCGCTAGAGTTATTGCATGTGTGTTATTTTCACAAACCACACATGGATCAACCACTAGAGTCATTGCATATGTGTTATTTCCACAAACCACACATGGATCAACCACTAGAGTCATTTCATGTGTGTTCTTATACTAAAACCAACACTAGAGTCATTGCATGTGTGTTCTTTTCACAAACTACACATGGATCAACCACTAGAGTCATTGCATGTGTTTTATTTCCACAAACCACACATGTATCAACCAATGTTCATTGCATGTGTGTTCTTTTCCACAAACCACACATGGATCCACTAGACTCATTGCATGTGTGTTCTTTTCACAAACCACATGTGAACCCACTAGAGTCATTGCATGTCTGTTCTATCCACACACCACCCAAGGATCCACCACTGTCATTGCATGTGTGTTCTTTCCACAAACCACACATGGATCAACCACTAGAGTTATTGCAAGTGTGTTCTTTCCACAAACCACATATGGATCAACCAGTGGTCATTGCATGTGTGTTCTTTTCCATAAACCACTTATGGATCCATTACAGTCATTGCATGTGTGTTATTTCCACAAACCACACATGGATCAACCACTAGAGTCATTGCATGTGTGGTCTTATACTAAAACCAACACTAGAGTCATTGCACGTGTCTTCTTTTCACAAACCACACATGGATCAACCACTAGAGTCATCGCATGTGTGTTATTTCCACAAACCACACATGAATCAACCAGTGGTCATTGCATGTGTGTTCTTTTCCACAAACCACACATGGATCCACCAGTGGTCATTGCATGTGTGTTCTTTCCACAAACCACATATGGATCAACCAGAGTCATTGCACGTGTGTTCTTTCCACAAACCACACATGGATCAACCACTAGAAGAATTGCATGTTTGTTCTTATACTAAAACCACAAACCAACACTAGAGTCATTGCATGTGTGTTCTTTTCCACAAACCACACATGGATCCACTAGACTCATTGCATGTGTGTTCTTTTCCAGAAACAACTTATGGATCCACCAGTGGTCATTGCATGTGTGTTCTTTCCACAAACCACATGTGGACCCACTAGAGTTATTGCATGTGTGTTATTTCCACACACCACACATGGATCAACCGCTAGAGTCATTGCATGTGTGTTATTTTCACAAACCACACATGGATCAACCACTAGAGTCATTGCATATGTGTTATTTCCACAAACCACACATGGATCAACCACTAGAGTCATTGCATGTTTGTTCTTATACTAAAACCAACACTAGAGTCATTGCATGTGTGTTCTTTTCACAAACTACACATGGATCAACCACTAGAGTCATTGCATGTGTTTTATTTCCACAAACCACACATGTATCAACCAATGTTCATTGCATGTGTGTTCTTTTCCACAAACCACACATGGATCCACTAGACTCGTTGCTTGCGTGTTCTTTTCCACAAACAACTTATGGATCAACCAGTGGTCATTGCCTGTGTGTTCTTTTCACAAACCACATGTGGACCCACTTGAGTCATTGCTTGTGTGTTCTTATACTATAACTAGAACTAGAGTCATTGCATGTGTGTTCTATCCACAAACAACACATGGATCCACCACTATCATTGCATGTGTGTTCTTTTCATAAACCACACATGGATCAACCACTAGAGTTATTGCATGTGTGTTCTTTCCACAAACCACATATGGATCAAACAGTGGTCATTGCATTTGTGTTCTTTTCCATAAACCACTTATGGATCCATTACACTCATTGCATGTGTGTTATTTCCACAAACCACACATGGATCAACCACTAGAGTCATTGCATGTGTGTTATTTCTACAAACCACACATGGATCAACCACTAGAGTCATTGCATATGTGTTATTTCCAATAACCACACATGGATCAACCACCAGAGTCATTGCACGTGTGTTCTTTCCACAAACCACACATGAATCAACCACTAGAGTCATTGCATGTTTGTTCTTATACTAAAACCACAAACCAGCACTAGAGTCATTGCATGTGTGTTCTTTTCCACAAACCACACATGGATCCACTAGACTCATTGCATGTGTGTTCTTTTCCACAAACAACTTATGGATCAACCAGTGGTCATTGCATGTGTGTTCTTTTCACAAACCACATGTGAACCCACTAGAGTCATTGCATGTGTGTTCTTATACACAAACTAGCACTAGAGTCATTGCATGTGTGTTCTATCCACAAACCACACAAGGATCCACCACTGTCATTGCATGTGTGATCTTTCCACAAACCACACATGGATCAACCACTAGAGTTATTGCAAGTGAGTTCTTTCCACAAACCACATATGGATCAACCAGTGGTCATTGCATGTGTGTTCTTTTCCATAAACCACTTATGCATCCATTACAGTCATTGCATGTGTGTTATTTCCAAAAACCACACATGGATCAACCACTAGAGTCATTGCATGTTTGTTATTTCCACAAACCACACATGGATCAACCACTAGAGTCATTGCATGTGTGTTCTTTCCACAAACCACACATGGATCAACCAATAGAGTCATTGCATGTTTGTTCTTATACTAAAACCACAAACCAGCACTAGAGTCATTGCATGTGTGTTCTTTTCCACAAACCACACATGGATCCACTAGACTCATTGCATGTGTGTTCTTTTCCAGAAACAACTTATGGATCCACCAGTGGTCATTGCATGTGTGTTCTTTCCACAAACCACATGTGGACCCACTAGAGTCATTGCATGTGTGTTATTTCCACAAACCACACATGGATCAACCACTAGAGTCATTGCATGTGTGTTATTTCCACAAACCACACATGCATCAACCACTAGAGTCATTGCATATGTTTTATTTCCACAAACCACACATGGATCAACCACTAGAGTCATTGCATGTGTGTTCTTATACTAAAACCAGCACTAGAGTCATTTCATGTGTGTTCTTTTCACAAACCACACATGGATCAACCACTAGAGTCATTGCATGTGTTTTATTTCCACAAACCACACATGGATCAACCAGTGGTCATTGCATGTGTGTTCTTTTCCACAAACCACACATGGATCCACTAGGGGTCATTGCATGTGTGTTCTTTCCACAAACCACATATGGATCAACCAGAGTCATTGCATGTGTGTTCTTTCCACAAACCACATATGGATCAACCACTAGAGTTGTTACATGTTTGTTCTTATTCTAAAACCACAAACCAGCACTAGAGTCATTGCATGTGTGTTCTTTTCCACAAACCACACATGGATCCACTAGACTCATTGCATGTGTTTTTTTCCACAAACAACTTATGGATCAACCAGTGGTCATTGCGTGTGTGTTATTTTCACAAACCACATGTGGACCCACTAGAGTCATTGCATATGTGTTCTTATACACAAACTAGCACTAGAGTCATTGCATGTGTGTTCTATCCACAAACCACACATGGATCCACCACTGTCATTGCATGTGTGTTCTTTCCACAAACCACACATGGATCAACCACTAGAGTCATTGCATGTGTGTTCTTTTCCATAAACCACTTATGGATCCATTACAGTCATTGCATGTGTGTTATTTCCACAAACCATACATGGATAAACCACTAGAGTCATTGCATGTGTGTTATTTCCACAAAGCACAGATGGATCAACCACTAGAGTCATTGCATGGTATTTTTTCCACAAACAACTTATAGATCAACCAGTGGTCATTGCATGTGTGTTCTTTTCACAAACCACATGTGAACCCACTAGAGTCATTGCATATGTGTTCTTATACACAAACTAGCACTAAAGTCATTGCATGTGTGTTCTATCCACAAACCACACATGGATCCACCACTGTCATTGCATGTGTGTTCTTTCCACAAACCACAGATGGATTAACCACTAGAGTCATTGCATGTGTGTTCTTTTCCATAAACCACTTATGGATCCATTACAGTCATTGCATGTGTGTTATTTCCACAAACCACACATGGATCAACCACTAGAGTCATTGTATGTGTGTTATTTCCACAAACCACACATGGATCAACCACTAGAGTCATTGCATGTGTGTTATTTCCACAAACCACACATGGATCCACCACTAGAGTCATTGCATGTGTGTTCTTATACTAAAACCAACACTAGAGTCATTGCATGTGTGTTCTTTCCACAAACCACACATGGATCAACCAGTAGTCATTGCATGTGTGTTCTTTTCCACAAACCACACATGGATCCACGAGTGGTCATTACATGTGTGTTCTTTCCACAAACCACATATGGATCAACCAGAGTCAGTGCATGTGTGTTCTTTCCACAAACCACACATGGATCAACCACTAGAGTCATTGCATGTTTGTTCTTATACTAAAACCACAAACTAGCACTAGAGTCGTTGCATGTGTGTTCTTTTCCACAAACCACTCATGGATCCACTAGACTCATTCCATGTGTGTTCTTTTCCACAAACAACTTATGGATCAACCAGTGGTCATTGCATGTGTGTTCTTTTCACAAACCACATGTGGACCCACTAGATTCATTCCATGTGTGTTCTTATACACAAACTAGCACTAGAGTCATTGCATGTGTGTTCTATCCACAAACCACACATGGATCCACCACTGTCATTGCATGTGTGTTCATTCCACAAACCATACATGGATCAACCACTAGAGTCATTGCATGTGTGTTCTTTACCACACATGGATCAATAACTTGAGTCATTGCATGTTTGTTCTTATACTAAAACCACAAACCAGCACTAGAGTCATTGCATGTGTGTTCTTTTCCACAAACCACACGTGGATCCACTAGACTCATTGCATGTGTGTTCTTTTCCAGAAACAACTTATGGATCCACAGTGGTCATTGCATGTGTGTTCTTTCCACAAACCACATGTGGACCCACTAGATTCATTGCATGTATGTTATTTCCACAAACCACACATGGATCAACCACTTGAGTCATTGCATGTGTGTTATTTCCACAAACCACAATGGATCAACCACTAGAGTCATTGCATATGTGTTATTTCCACAAACCACACATGGATCAACCACTAGAGTCATTGCATGTGTGTTCTTATACTAAAACCAACACTAGAGTAGTTTCATGTGTGTTCTTTTCACAAACCACACATGGATCAACCACTAGAGTCATTGCATGTGTTTTATTTCCACAAACCACACATGGATCAACCAATGGTAATTGCATGGGTGTTCTTTTCCACAAACCACATATGGATCCACCAGTGGTCATTGCATGTGTGTTCTTTCCACAAACCACATATGGATCAACCAGAGTCATTGCATGTGTGTTCTTTCCACAAACCACATATGGATCAACCACTAGAGTCATTACATGTTTGTTCTTATACTAAACCCACAAACCAGCACTACATTCATTGTATGTGTGTTCTTTTCCACAAACCACACATAGATCCACTAGACTCATTGCATGTGTGTTCTTTTCTAGAAACAGCTTATGGATCCACCAGTGGTCATTGCATGTGTGTTCTGTCCACAAACCACATGTGGACCCACTAGAGTCATTGCATGTGTGTTATTTTCACAAACCACACATGGATCAACCACTAGAGTCATTGCATGTGTGATCTTTCCACAAACCACACATGGATCAACCACTAGAGTTATTGCAAGTGAGTTCTTTCCACAAACCACATATGGATCAACCAGTGGTCATTGCATGTGTGTTCTTTTCCATAAACCACTTATGGATCCATTACAGTCATTGCATGTGTGTTATTTCCAAAAACCACACATGGATCAACCACTAGAGTCATTGCATGTGTGTTATTTCCACAAACCACACATGGATCAACCACTAGAGTCATTGCATGTGTGTTCTTTCCACAAACCACACATGGATCAACCAATAGAGTCATTGCATGTTTGTTCTTATACTAAAACCACAAACCAGCACTAGAGTCATTGCATGTGTGTTCTTTTCCACAAACCACACATGGATCCACTAGACTCATTGCATGTGTGTTCTTTTCCAGAAACAACTTATGGATCCACCAGTGGTCATTGCATGTGTGTTCTTTCCACAAACCACATGTGGACCCACTAGAGTCATTGCATGTGTGTTATTTCCACAAACCACACATGGATCAACCACTAGAGTCATTGCATGTGTGTTATTTCCACAAACCACACATGCATCAACCACTAGAGTCATTGCATATGTGTTATTTCCACAAACCACACATGGATCAACCACTAGAGTCATTGCATGTGTGTTCTTATACTAAAACCAGCACTAGAGTCATTTCATGTGTGTTCTTTTCACAAACCACACATGGATCAACCACTAGAGTCATTGCATGTGTTTTATTTCCACAAACCACACATGGATCAACCAGTGGTCATTGCATGTGTGTTCTTTTCCACAAACCACACATGGATCCACTAGGGGTCATTGCATGTGTGTTCTTTCCACAAACCACATATGGATCAACCAGAGTCATTGCATGTGTGTTCTTTCCACAAACCACATATGGATCAACCACTAGAGTTGTTACATGTTTGTTCTTATTCTAAAACCACAAACCAGCACTAGAGTCATTGCATGTGTGTTCTTTTCCACAAACCACACATGGATCCACTAGACTCATTGCATGTGTTTTTTTCCACAAACAACTTATGGATCAACCAGTGGTCATTGCGTGTGTGTTATTTTCACAAACCACATGTGGACCCACTAGAGTCATTGCATATGTGTTCTTATACACAAACTAGCACTAGAGTCATTGCATGTGTGTTCTATCCACAAACCACACATGGATCCACCACTGTCATTGCATGTGTGTTCTTTCCACAAACCACACATGGATCAACCACTAGAGTCATTGCATGTGTGTTCTTTTCCATAAACCACTTATGGATCCATTACAGTCATTGCATGTGTGTTATTTCCACAAACCATACATGGATAAACCACTAGAGTCATTGCATGTGTGTTATTTCCACAAAGCACAGATGGATCAACCACTAGAGTCATTGCATGGTATTTTTTCCACAAACAACTTATAGATCAACCAGTGGTCATTGCATGTGTGTTCTTTTCACAAACCACATGTGAACCCACTAGAGTCATTGCATATGTGTTCTTATACACAAACTAGCACTAAAGTCATTGCATGTGTGTTCTATCCACAAACCACACATGGATCCACCACTGTCATTGCATGTGTGTTCTTTCCACAAACCACAGATGGATTAACCACTAGAGTCATTGCATGTGTGTTCTTTTCCATAAACCACTTATGGATCCATTACAGTCATTGCATGTGTGTTATTTCCACAAACCACACATGGATCAACCACTAGAGTCATTGTATGTGTGTTATTTCCACAAACCACACATGGATCAACCACTAGAGTCATTGCATGTGTGTTATTTCCACAAACCACACATGGATCCACCACTAGAGTCATTGCATGTGTGTTCTTATACTAAAACCAACACTAGAGTCATTGCATGTGTGTTCTTTCCACAAACCACACATGGATCAACCAGTAGTCATTGCATGTGTGTTCTTTTCCACAAACCACACATGGATCCACGAGTGGTCATTACATGTGTGTTCTTTCCACAAACCACATATGGATCAACCAGAGTCAGTGCATGTGTGTTCTTTCCACAAACCACACATGGATCAACCACTAGAGTCATTGCATGTTTGTTCTTATACTAAAACCACAAACTAGCACTAGAGTCGTTGCATGTGTGTTCTTTTCCACAAACCACTCATGGATCCACTAGACTCATTCCATGTGTGTTCTTTTCCACAAACAACTTATGGATCAACCAGTGGTCATTGCATGTGTGTTCTTTTCACAAACCACATGTGGACCCACTAGATTCATTCCATGTGTGTTCTTATACACAAACTAGCACTAGAGTCATTGCATGTGTGTTCTATCCACAAACCACACATGGATCCACCACTGTCATTGCATGTGTGTTCATTCCACAAACCATACATGGATCAACCACTACTAGAGTCATTGCATGTGTGTTCTTTACCACACATGGATCAATAACTTGAGTCATTGCATGTTTGTTCTTATACTAAAACCACAAACCAGCACTAGAGTCATTGCATGTGTGTTCTTTTCCACAAACCACACGTGGATCCACTAGACTCATTGCATGTGTGTTCTTTTCCAGAAACAACTTATGGATCCACAGTGGTCATTGCATGTGTGTTCTTTCCACAAACCACATGTGGACCCACTAGATTCATTGCATGTATGTTATTTCCACAAACCACACATGGATCAACCACTTGAGTCATTGCATGTGTGTTATTTCCACAAACCACACATGGATCAACCACTAGAGTCATTGCATGTGTGTTATTTCAACAAACCACACATGGATCAACCACTAGAGTCATTGCATATGTGTTATTTCCAATAACCACACATGGATCAACCACCAGAGTCATTGCACGTGTGTTCTTTCCACAAACCACACATGGATCAACCACTAGAGTCATTGCATGTTTGTTCTTATACTAAAACCACAAACCAGCACTAGAGTCATTGCATGTGTGTTCTTTTCCACAAACCACACATGGATCCACTAGACTCATTGCATGTGTGTTCTTTTCCACAAACAACTTATGGATCAACCAGTGGTCATTGCATGTGTGTTCTTTTCACAAACCACATGTGAACCCACTAGAGTCATTGCATGTGTGTTCTTATACACAAACTAGCACTAGAGTCATTGCATGTGTGTTCTATCCACAAACCACACAAGGATCCACCACTGTCATTGCATGTGTGATCTTTCCACAAACCACACATGGATCAACCACTAGAGTTATTGCAAGTGAGTTCTTTCCACAAACCACATATGGATCAACCAGTGGTCATTGCATGTGTGTTCTTTTCCATAAACCACTTATGGATCCATTACAGTCATTGCATGTGTGTTATTTCCAAAAACCACACATGGATCAACCACTAGAGTCATTGCATGTTTGTTATTTCCACAAACCACACATGGATCAACCACTAGAGTCATTGCATGTGTGTTCTTTCCACAAACCACACATGGATCAACCAATAGAGTCATTGCATGTTTGTTCTTATACTAAAACCACAAACCAGCACTAGAGTCATTGCATGTGTGTTCTTTTCCACAAACCACACATGGATCCACTAGACTCATTGCATGTGTGTTCTTTTCCAGAAACAACTTATGGATCCACCAGTGGTCATTGCATGTGTGTTCTTTCCACAAACCACATGTGGACCCACTAGAGTCATTGCATGTGTGTTATTTCCACAAACCACACATGGATCAACCACTAGAGTCATTGCATGTGTGTTATTTCCACAAACCACACATGCATCAACCACTAGAGTCATTGCATATGTGTTATTTCCACAAACCACACATGGATCAACCACTAGAGTCATTGCATGTGTGTTCTTATACTAAAACCAGCACTAGAGTCATTTCATGTGTGTTCTTTTCACAAACCACACATGGATCAACCACTAGAGTCATTGCATGTGTTTTATTTCCACAAACCACACATGGATCAACCAGTGGTCATTGCATGTGTGTTCTTTTCCACAAACCACACATGGATCCACTAGGGGTCATTGCATGTGTGTTCTTTCCACAAACCACATATGGATCAACCAGAGTCATTGCATGTGTGTTCTTTCCACAAACCACATATGGATCAACCACTAGAGTTGTTACATGTTTGTTCTTATTCTAAAACCACAAACCAGCACTAGAGTCATTGCATGTGTGTTCTTTTCCACAAACCACACATGGATCCACTAGACTCATTGCATGTGTTTTTTTCCACAAACAACTTATGGATCAACCAGTGGTCATTGCGTGTGTGTTATTTTCACAAACCACATGTGGACCCACTAGAGTCATTGCATATGTGTTCTTATACACAAACTAGCACTAGAGTCATTGCATGTGTGTTCTATCCACAAACCACACATGGATCCACCACTGTCATTGCATGTGTGTTCTTTCCACAAACCACACATGGATCAACCACTAGAGTCATTGCATGTGTGTTCTTTTCCATAAACCACTTATGGATCCATTACAGTCATTGCATGTGTGTTATTTCCACAAACCATACATGGATAAACCACTAGAGTCATTGCATGTGTGTTATTTCCACAAAGCACAGATGGATCAACCACTAGAGTCATTGCATGGTATTTTTTCCACAAACAACTTATAGATCAACCAGTGGTCATTGCATGTGTGTTCTTTTCACAAACCACATGTGAACCCACTAGAGTCATTGCATATGTGTTCTTATACACAAACTAGCACTAAAGTCATTGCATGTGTGTTCTATCCACAAACCACACATGGATCCACCACTGTCATTGCATGTGTGTTCTTTCCACAAACCACAGATGGATTAACCACTAGAGTCATTGCATGTGTGTTCTTTTCCATAAACCACTTATGGATCCATTACAGTCATTGCATGTGTGTTATTTCCACAAACCACACATGGATCAACCACTAGAGTCATTGTATGTGTGTTATTTCCACAAACCACACATGGATCAACCACTAGAGTCATTGCATGTGTGTTATTTCCACAAACCACACATGGATCCACCACTAGAGTCATTGCATGTGTGTTCTTATACTAAAACCAACACTAGAGTCATTGCATGTGTGTTCTTTCCACAAACCACACATGGATCAACCAGTAGTCATTGCATGTGTGTTCTTTTCCACAAACCACACATGGATCCACGAGTGGTCATTACATGTGTGTTCTTTCCACAAACCACATATGGATCAACCAGAGTCAGTGCATGTGTGTTCTTTCCACAAACCACACATGGATCAACCACTAGAGTCATTGCATGTTTGTTCTTATACTAAAACCACAAACTAGCACTAGAGTCGTTGCATGTGTGTTCTTTTCCACAAACCACTCATGGATCCACTAGACTCATTCCATGTGTGTTCTTTTCCACAAACAACTTATGGATCAACCAGTGGTCATTGCATGTGTGTTCTTTTCACAAACCACATGTGGACCCACTAGATTCATTCCATGTGTGTTCTTATACACAAACTAGCACTAGAGTCATTGCATGTGTGTTCTATCCACAAACCACACATGGATCCACCACTGTCATTGCATGTGTGTTCATTCCACAAACCATACATGGATCAACCACTAGAGTCATTGCATGTGTGTTCTTTACCACACATGGATCAATAACTTGAGTCATTGCATGTTTGTTCTTATACTAAAACCACAAACCAGCACTAGAGTCATTGCATGTGTGTTCTTTTCCACAAACCACACGTGGATCCACTAGACTCATTGCATGTGTGTTCTTTTCCAGAAACAACTTATGGATCCACAGTGGTCATTGCATGTGTGTTCTTTCCACAAACCACATGTGGACCCACTAGATTCATTGCATGTATGTTATTTCCACAAACCACACATGGATCAACCACTTGAGTCATTGCATGTGTGTTATTTCCACAAACCACAATGGATCAACCACTAGAGTCATTGCATATGTGTTATTTCCACAAACCACACATGGATCAACCACTAGAGTCATTGCATGTGTGTTCTTATACTAAAACCAACACTAGAGTAGTTTCATGTGTGTTCTTTTCACAAACCACACATGGATCAACCACTAGAGTCATTGCATGTGTTTTATTTCCACAAACCACACATGGATCAACCAATGGTAATTGCATGGGTGTTCTTTTCCACAAACCACATATGGATCCACCAGTGGTCATTGCATGTGTGTTCTTTCCACAAACCACATATGGATCAACCAGAGTCATTGCATGTGTGTTCTTTCCACAAACCACATATGGATCAACCACTAGAGTCATTACATGTTTGTTCTTATACTAAACCCACAAACCAGCACTACATTCATTGTATGTGTGTTCTTTTCCACAAACCACACATAGATCCACTAGACTCATTGCATGTGTGTTCTTTTCTAGAAACAGCTTATGGATCCACCAGTGGTCATTGCATGTGTGTTCTGTCCACAAACCACATGTGGACCCACTAGAGTCATTGCATGTGTGTTATTTTCACAAACCACACATGGATCAACCACTAGAGTCATTGCATGTGTGATCTTTCCACAAACCACACATGGATCAACCACTAGAGTTATTGCAAGTGAGTTCTTTCCACAAACCACATATGGATCAACCAGTGGTCATTGCATGTGTGTTCTTTTCCATAAACCACTTATGGATCCATTACAGTCATTGCATGTGTGTTATTTCCAAAAACCACACATGGATCAACCACTAGAGTCATTGCATGTGTGTTATTTCCACAAACCACACATGGATCAACCACTAGAGTCATTGCATGTGTGTTCTTTCCACAAACCACACATGGATCAACCAATAGAGTCATTGCATGTTTGTTCTTATACTAAAACCACAAACCAGCACTAGAGTCATTGCATGTGTGTTCTTTTCCACAAACCACACATGGATCCACTAGACTCATTGCATGTGTGTTCTTTTCCAGAAACAACTTATGGATCCACCAGTGGTCATTGCATGTGTGTTCTTTCCACAAACCACATGTGGACCCACTAGAGTCATTGCATGTGTGTTATTTCCACAAACCACACATGGATCAACCACTAGAGTCATTGCATGTGTGTTATTTCCACAAACCACACATGCATCAACCACTAGAGTCATTGCATATGTGTTATTTCCACAAACCACACATGGATCAACCACTAGAGTCATTGCATGTGTGTTCTTATACTAAAACCAGCACTAGAGTCATTTCATGTGTGTTCTTTTCACAAACCACACATGGATCAACCACTAGAGTCATTGCATGTGTTTTATTTCCACAAACCACACATGGATCAACCAG
The DNA here is from genome assembly GCA_916181665.1 of Avena sativa. Lineage (NCBI taxonomy): Eukaryota > Viridiplantae > Streptophyta > Magnoliopsida > Poales > Poaceae > Avena > Avena sativa. Next base: position 63,073,347 of record OV702287.1, on the reverse strand, counting down.
TGGTCATTGCATGTGTGTTCTTTTCCACAAACCACACATGGATCCACTAGGGGTCATTGCATGTGTGTTCTTTCCACAAACCACATATGGATCAACCAGAGTCATTGCATGTGTGTTCTTTCCACAAACCACATATGGATCAACCACTAGAGTTGTTACATGTTTGTTCTTATTCTAAAACCACAAACCAGCACTAGAGTCATTGCATGTGTGTTCTTTTCCACAAACCACACATGGATCCACTAGACTCATTGCATGTGTTTTTTTCCACAAACAACTTATGGATCAACCAGTGGTCATTGCGTGTGTGTTATTTTCACAAACCACATGTGGACCCACTAGAGTCATTGCATATGTGTTCTTATACACAAACTAGCACTAGAGTCATTGCATGTGTGTTCTATCCACAAACCACACATGGATCCACCACTGTCATTGCATGTGTGTTCTTTCCACAAACCACACATGGATCAACCACTAGAGTCATTGCATGTGTGTTCTTTTCCATAAACCACTTATGGATCCATTACAGTCATTGCATGTGTGTTATTTCCACAAACCATACATGGATAAACCACTAGAGTCATTGCATGTGTGTTATTTCCACAAAGCACAGATGGATCAACCACTAGAGTCATTGCATGGTATTTTTTCCACAAACAACTTATAGATCAACCAGTGGTCATTGCATGTGTGTTCTTTTCACAAACCACATGTGAACCCACTAGAGTCATTGCATATGTGTTCTTATACACAAACTAGCACTAAAGTCATTGCATGTGTGTTCTATCCACAAACCACACATGGATCCACCACTGTCATTGCATGTGTGTTCTTTCCACAAACCACAGATGGATTAACCACTAGAGTCATTGCATGTGTGTTCTTTTCCATAAACCACTTATGGATCCATTACAGTCATTGCATGTGTGTTATTTCCACAAACCACACATGGATCAACCACTAGAGTCATTGTATGTGTGTTATTTCCACAAACCACACATGGATCAACCACTAGAGTCATTGCATGTGTGTTATTTCCACAAACCACACATGGATCCACCACTAGAGTCATTGCATGTGTGTTCTTATACTAAAACCAACACTAGAGTCATTGCATGTGTGTTCTTTCCACAAACCACACATGGATCAACCAGTAGTCATTGCATGTGTGTTCTTTTCCACAAACCACACATGGATCCACGAGTGGTCATTACATGTGTGTTCTTTCCACAAACCACATATGGATCAACCAGAGTCAGTGCATGTGTGTTCTTTCCACAAACCACACATGGATCAACCACTAGAGTCATTGCATGTTTGTTCTTATACTAAAACCACAAACTAGCACTAGAGTCGTTGCATGTGTGTTCTTTTCCACAAACCACTCATGGATCCACTAGACTCATTCCATGTGTGTTCTTTTCCACAAACAACTTATGGATCAACTAGTGGTCATTGCATGTGTGTTCTTTTCACAAACCACATGTGGACCCACTAGATTCATTCCATGTGTGTTCTTATACACAAACTAGCACTAGAGTCATTGCATGTGTGTTCTATCCACAAACCACACATGGATCCACCACTGTCATTGCATGTGTGTTCATTCCACAAACCATACATGGATCAACCACTAGAGTCATTGCATGTGTGTTCTTTACCACACATGGATCAATAACTTGAGTCATTGCATGTTTGTTCTTATACTAAAACCACAAACCAGCACTAGAGTCATTGCATGTGTGTTCTTTTCCACAAACCACACGTGGATCCACTAGACTCATTGCATGTGTGTTCTTTTCCAGAAACAACTTATGGATCCACAGTGGTCATTGCATGTGTGTTCTTTCCACAAACCACATGTGGACCCACTAGATTCATTGCATGTATGTTATTTCCACAAACCACACATGGATCAACCACTTGAGTCATTGCATGTGTGTTATTTCCACAAACCACAATGGATCAACCACTAGAGTCATTGCATATGTGTTATTTCCACAAACCACACATGGATCAACCACTAGAGTCATTGCATGTGTGTTCTTATACTAAAACCAACACTAGAGTAGTTTCATGTGTGTTCTTTTCACAAACCACACATGGATCAACCACTAGAGTCATTGCATGTGTTTTATTTCCACAAACCACACATGGATCAACCAATGGTAATTGCATGGGTGTTCTTTTCCACAAACCACATATGGATCCACCAGTGGTCATTGCATGTGTGTTCTTTCCACAAACCACATATGGATCAACCAGAGTCATTGCATGTGTGTTCTTTCCACAAACCACATATGGATCAACCACTAGAGTCATTACATGTTTGTTCTTATACTAAACCCACAAACCAGCACTACATTCATTGTATGTGTGTTCTTTTCCACAAACCACACATAGATCCACTAGACTCATTGCATGTGTGTTCTTTTCTAGAAACAGCTTATGGATCCACCAGTGGTCATTGCATGTGTGTTCTGTCCACAAACCACATGTGGACCCACTAGAGTCATTGCATGTGTGTTATTTCCACAAACCACACATGGATCAACCACTAGAGTCATTGCATGTGTGTTATTTCCACAAACCACACATGGATCAACCACAAGAGTCATTGCATATGTGTTATTTCCATAAACCACGGATGGATCAACCACTAGAGTCATTGCATGTGTGTTCTTATACTAAAACCAACACTAGAGTCATTGCATGTGTGTTCATTTCACAAACCACACATGGATCAACCACTAAAGTCATTGCATGTGTGTTATTTCCACAAACCACACATGGATCAACCAGTGGTCATTGCATGTGTGTTCTTTTCCACAAACCACACATGGATCCACCGGTGGTCATTGCATGTGTGTTCTTTCCACAAACCAGATATGGATCAACCAGAGTCATTGCATGTGTGTTATTTCCACAAACCACACATGGATCAACCACTAGAGTCATTGCATGTTTGTTCTTATACTAAAACAACAAACCAGCACTAGAGTCATTGCATGTGTGTTCTTTTTCACAAACCACACATGGATCCACTAGACTCATTGCATGTGTGTTCTTTTCCACAAACAACTTATGGATCAACCAGTGGTTATTGCATGTGTGTTCTTTTCACAAACCACATGTGAACCCACTAGAGTCATTGCATGTGTGTTCTTATACACAAACTAGCACTAGAGTCATTGCATGTGTGTTCTATCCACAAACCACACAAGGATCCACCACTGTCATTGCATGTGTGATCTTTCCACAAACCACACATGGATCAACCACTAGAGTCATTGCATGTGTGTTCTTATCACAAACCACATATGGATCAACCAGTGGTAATTGCATGTGTATTCTTTTCCATAAACCAGTTATGGATCCATTACAGTCATTGCATGTGTGTTATTTCCACGAACCACACATGGATCAACCACTAGAGTCATTGCATGTGTGTTATTGCCACAAACCACACATGGATTTACCACTAGAGTCATTGCATGTGTGTGTTATTTTCCACAAACCACACATGGATCCACTACTAGAGTCATTGCATGTGTGTTCTTATACTAAAACCAGCACTAGAGTAATTGCATGTGTGTTCTTTTCCACAAACCACACATGGATCCACTAGACTCATTGCATGTGTGTTCTTTTCCACAAACAACTTATGGATCAACTAGTGGTCATTGCATGTGTGTTCTTTTCACAAACCACATGTTGACCCACTAGAGTCATTGCATGTGTGTTCTTATACACAAACTAGCACTAGAGTCATTGCATGTGTCTTCTTTCCACAAACCACACATGGATCAACCACTAGAGTCATTGCATGTGTGTTATTTCCACAAACCACACATGGATCAACCACTAGAGTCATTGCATGTGCGTTATTTCCACAAACCACACATGGATCAACCACTAGAGTCATTGCATGTGTGTTATTTCCAAAAACCACACAGGGATGCACCACTAGAGTCATTGCATGTGTGTTCTTATACTAAAACCAACACTAGAGTCATTGCATGTGTGTTCTTTCCACAAACCACACATGGATCAACCAGTGGTCATTGCATGTGTGTTCTTTTCCACAAACCACACATGGATCCACCAGTGCTCATTACATGTGTGTTCTTTCCATAAACCACATATGGATCAACCAGAGTCATTGCATGTGTGTTCTTTCCACAAACCACACATGGATCAACCACTAGAGCCATTGCATGTTTGTTCTTATACTAAAACCACAAACCAGCACTAGAGTCATTGCATGTGTGTTCTTTTCCACAAACCACACATGGATCCACTAGACTCATTGCATGTGTGTTCTTTTCCACAAACAACTTATGGATCAACCAGTGGTCATTGCATGTGTGTTCTTTTCACAAACCACATGTGGACCCACTAGAGTCATTGCATGTGTGTTCTTATACACAAACTAGCACTAGAGTCATTGCATGTGTGTTCTATCCACAAACCACACATGGATCCACCACTGTCATTGCATGTGTGTTCTTTCCACAAACCACACATGGATCAACCACTAGAGTCATTGCATGTGTGTTCTTTTCCATAAACCACTTATGGATCCATTATAGTCATTCCATGTGTGTTATTTCCACAAACCACACATGGATCAACCACTAGAGTCATTGCATGTGTGTTATTTCCACAAACCACACATGGATCAACCACTAGAGTCATTGCATGTGTGTTATTTCCACAAACCACACATGGATCCACCACTAGAGTCATTGCATGTGTGTTATTATACTAAAACCAACACTAGAATCATTGCATGTGTGTTCTTTCCACAAACCACACATGGATCAACCAGTAGTCATTGCATGTGTGTTCTTTTCCACAAACCACACATGGATCCACCAGTGGTCATTACATGTGTGTTCTTTCCACAAACTACACATGGATCAACCAGAGTCATTGCATGTGTGTTCTTTCCACAAACTACATATGGATCAACCACTAGAGTCATTACATGTTTGTTCTTATACTAAAACCACAAACCAGCACTAGAGTCATTGTATGTGTGTTCTTTTCCACAAACCACACATAGATCCACTAGACTCATTGCATGTGTATCTTTTCTAGAAACAGCTTATGGATCAACCAGTGGTCATTGCATGTGTGTTCTTTTCACAAACCACATGTGGACCCACTAGAGTCATTCCATGTGTGTTCTTATGAAGGAAATATGCCCTGAGAGGCAATAATAATGTTGTTATTATGTATTCCTTGTATATGATAGATGTTTATTTTGCATGCTATAATTGTATTGATAGGAAACATCAATACATGTGTGTTTAATAAACAAAAAGGGTTCCTAGTTATGCCTCTCTTATAGACTAGCTTGTTGATTAACTAGATCAAGGTTTCCTGATCATGGACATTGGATGTTGTTAATAACAAGGTCACAGCATTTGTGAAATGATGTGATGAACATTCATCCGAAGTATAGCATTACGATCAAGTCATTATGTTTATATTGCTATAACATCATACGAAGTAATCTTTATCCTTAGACCATGAGATCATGTTAATTGCTAACACCGGAAGAGTATCTTGATAACATCAAACGTCACACCGTAACAGGGTGACTATAAAGATGGGTTCAGTACTACGAAGGTGTTATGTTGAGGCTCATGGATCAAGAGTTGAATTTGTCAATCCAGATGACGGATAGATATACTCTAGGCCCTCTCGGTGATATCACATTAGGATAGCTTGCAGGCAAGTGATGTGATCACTAGAATGTTATATCACGGGAACGAGAAAAGAGTGCATGTCCGTAACGAGATCAAACTAGGTATGGAGATACCGATGATCGAATCTCGGACATGTAATATATCGAGAGACAAAGGGATTTAGTTACAAGTGTTAAAGGTTCTCACGATCACAGGAGTCATCGTTGAATGTGTAGGAGTCAGTACGGATCTCCAGGTCCCGCTGCTGATTATTGATCGGAGAAGGGTCTCGATCATGTCTGCATTATTCGTGAACCGTAGGGCGGCACACTTAAGAGTTACCGAACACCATTTTGGAGCACATATGTTTCAAATGAAAGAATTGCAAAGCGCAGGAATTGTTTCAATAGAAACTGGAAATTGTTTTGGGTGAAATTGCAGAAGGTGGTTCTGCATGTGATATTGAAATATTGCAAGGGGCTATATGTGAATGTTTGTTAATTAAAGTAATTAACAAAATTCTGACTAAATTTAATAAAAAGAGTTTTATTAAATGAGAGAGCATTAAATTTGGAGAAATTTAATGCATTGAAAGTGGAGACTTTAAAAGGGAATGTGAAGAGGCATTTTAATGTGGAGGGGTTACCACCACATGAATGGGGGAGGTGAGGGGTCACCCCCCATGCGCCGGCCATGGAGAGAGGGGGCACCCCCCTCCTCCTATAAAAGGCCACCCATTCCCTCCTTCATCCTCACACCTCCTTGTGAAGGATCTCTCTCCCCCTTTAGAATTATTCCCCCATGGTCTCGGATTAGCGAGATACATGTTCCCGGTGGCATTTCGTCTAGAAGGAGTTGCTGCTTCCACTGGATCGCTGGAGCGAGGAGGTGGAGGTTGTCCGGTGGCTTGAACGTGTGTGCGAGTGCGGATGCGCTGCTGAGTTGCGGCGCTCGGACTTCCTCACGATCTTGAGATCGGCAAGTGTACGACTACATCAACCACGAGTTCCTACTCGTTAACAAAGCTCGTTGTCTTCGAGGGTAAGTTCTCCATGGATGTATGTCCACCCGTTGCTCTGTATCTAGTAGATAGATCTTGGCGTATAGTTCTCATCGTAGGAATTTTTTGTTTTCTATGCTGCGGACCCAACAGTGGTATCAGAGCCTGATCTATGCGTAGGTGCTTTGCACGGGTAGTACACATATGTTTATATGTGGGCGATGATGATCATGTTATTGCATCTTCTATGTACTTTGGATATTGGTGGCATAGTGGGATGAAGCGGCCCGGACCAACCTTACATGTCATCGTACATGAGACCGGTTCCACGACTGACATGCAACTTGTTTTGCATAAATGGTTGGGGGGTGTCTGTCTCTCCTACTATAGTCAATATCTGATTTACAACGAGTTGCTAATAACTTGGTTATCCTTGTTGTGGTTCATGTTCGTAGGTAAGACCGGTTCTATCTCTGAAAGCCCTAAGCCACGTAAAACTTGCAATTGATAAATTAGAGGCGTCTAGTTTAGATCGTTGTTGGGCTAGTGTTTTGATATGGTATTGTTGTAAGTAGATGTATGATAGATACTCTTACAACTCACTTAACGTGTAAGTTCCATAGACCTTGGCCTTACACACAAAGGAATGATAGAGATCATACCACGATGCAAATGATAGAGATTAAATGCATGGACCATATCACCTCACTTCACACATTAAATGTTAGCATATTATATTGCTAGTTTGGTGCTTTTGGTAGCATTATAAGATGATCCCTCATTTAGTGTCACATCCCAAGATTTTCCAAATCTTGTAATGTGAAAAATAAATAAACAAAATAAATTTTTGTTGAAAATCAGGGTGAAAAGAAACTTTTGTTTCTAAAAGGAAACTTAAAATCCCATCCTGAACAAACTTGGTTAAAGTTTGAATTCAACAAATCCAAATCAAGGGAAATGCATTCCTCAATGAATGTATCTGGAAATTTGAACACTTGGAAAATAAATCCAAAACCCTAAACCCTAATGGAATAAAAACCATTTCCCAGTTATCTCCAAATCCATGGATTTGATCCATACCAAAAATTGATCAACAAATATTCACAAAGGATCAAGAAAGACCCTAGAAATTGGTTTCACTTATTTTGGAACCATAAATAACAATCTTATGGATTTAATAAAGGAATTGAATTTCCAAAGCCATTAAAGCCCTCATCTAAAATCCATACCAAGTGGTGAGCAACTAATACTAAAAAGGATTTAAAAGGATAAACAAATATAAAATAAGATTTCACAAATTGGAATCACCAAGTTTGGATCTATAAATAAAAAGATATGGATTTTATAAGACAAAGATAAAAACATTAAATAAAGAATATTTAAAGACCAAATCAAATCTTGGCCTAATCCATTAAGTAAATGGAGTGATTAATCCCAATCCAAATAAAATAAAAGGATAAAGAATATTCCAAATAAAATAAAATGGCAATAACCATTCTATCGCTATCTTAATAAGGACAAATCTCTAAATAAGAATACATGAGAAAATGATATTTGGAATTCACCCAAGTGGAATAAAAGTTGTTTAATCAACTTAAATAAAATAAAACCAACAAATAAAAATTTGGGAATTAAAACTTTGTTAAATTCCATTGGAATTAAAACAAATACCCAATCTTAAATGATTAATAAATCATATTAGAATACTTTCCAAATAATTCAAGATGAATTATTTGAACCAACTAAACAAATAAAAACCTACTGAATGGAATTGGGAAGTTTAAAGAATTTAAATGGAAATTTTATTAATTAAATCAAAACCTATTTTATTAAATAACTAAAGATCCATTTTATTTAATTATTAAATGGATCCTAAAATAAAAATATTATTTTATTTTGGATTTGGATTATGTTGATAAACATAACCAAATTCAAAGTACAAAGTTGAGTGATTGTTTGAATTGTTTGGAATTGTTTGAATGATTGATTAATTGATTGATTTTCAAAACAGGAAAATAGAATAGAAAAAGAAAAATGATTTAGACAGAAAAAAAATAGAGCAGCCCACTAAGACCCAGCAGCAGCCCACCTAGCCCAGCTCCCTCCCCCCCGAACCATTTTTTTTGCACTCAGGAACTTACCCGCGAGGACACTGACGACTGGACCCTCTTTCCCTCCCTCACTCCACTAACCAACCGACCCCACGTAGCCCAGTTGTCTCCCCGAAGAAAACGATTCACACGCGATATTATACCCACAGTGACACTGACCAGTGGACCTCCTCCTCCCTCCTTTTCCCACTGACGCAACGGCCCCACCTTGCTAGCCGTCGTCTTCAACCCCGCGACGACCACGCCATCACCTCGCTGCCGTTGCTGCCTTTGAATGCCGCGTTCAATTCGCATTGATACCGCGCGTTAATCTCGCCGTGACTGCACACTATTAAGCGCCAGCATTCCCTCCTCCTTTCCCCTCTGTCTCCTTCCCCAAGCTCGCCCCTAGGCTGCTCCAATTTCTCCCCGAGCCGCTCAGTCTCCGACGAGCCTCCCTCTCGATTCCGGCCACACCCCTCCGCCTCTCGCCTACCTCCGCACGCGAGCATGCTCTCCAGCACCTTGCGCATCTGCCCATAGCCTCAGCTAGCTCCCGCGCACTCTGGAAGCTCGGCTTCGTCGACCACGACTCGCCGCCGCCGTCTGCCTCGTCTTCGTCAAGTTTCTCCGGTAAGTACAGACCGCCCCGCGCCTTCTAGTTCACGCACACGACTCTGTCTTGATCCTGCGCATCTAACCGTGTCGTCATTTCGCTTTGAGGTGATCCACAGCGCCGTCCACGACGACCACCTGACGCACCCGACGCCGCCACGAACTCCGGCGAGAGATTCCACCTGACCCCGAGCGCCCCTTGACCAACCGCGAGTACATTGAGCATCGCCGTGACCCCCTGAGCTCGGTGAGCAACTCCCCTTTCTCCCTCACCTCCTGTAGCATCGGCACCGTCGTCGACCGATCACTCCGCCGCCGGCAGCCACCGCAGCACCGCTCGTTTAAGGTCGAGCACCCCACAGCCGTCCGATCCAGATCGTAGGGATGCGATAGATTCACTTAACTGAAAGGGTACGCTAGATCTGAGCCGTGCGATATCACTTAGATCCAACGGTCTGCAGCGTGATCCGCACCGAATCGGTACCGGCGAATTAAAACACGACGCGTGGCCAGATCTGTTTTAAAACAGAATTTGAAAACAGATTTTGATGCCATTTTCAAACCCTTGTATCTTTGAATCCACACGTCCAAAAATTACAAATTTTATGTCGTTGGATTCAGGAGAACAAGCCCTAACCAACCCTGCCCTTAGTTTAGCAAATAGTATCTGTTAGTTTGCTTGTTTTTGCGGATTCTTTTGTGTGCTTGTTTAGATTAGAAAAATTGTTTAAAAATGATTTTTTGGGTTAAAACCTTTGCAAATTGGTTTGTTGTGACCTTACTGACCCTAGGAACCAACCCATGTTTTGGAAAATGAATTTGGAAAAGTTTAGAATGGATTAATTAGTTTAGTCCATTTCTAGCCAAACAAAACTATTGTTTTATTTATGAAAAATGGTTTTGAGTAAAAACTTTGGAGAAAATGTTTTGGACCAAACCTAATGACCCAAAACACCAAGTTTTGCAATAGCAACTCATTTGGTGAACCCTATAGGTTAATGCCCTAGTAAAAATATTTCTACACCACATAAAATGATACTTTGTTTTGAAAATGGTTTTTAAAGTGAAACCTTTTGCGATTGATTTTGCCACTTGACAAAATGACCATTAGGTGTATTCCAATGTCTATGACCCACTAGGAACCACTTTTTCAAACAAAACAAAGCTTGGCATGCTTGCATGCATTACTTAACTTTGTCATTTTATGTGTGTTGTTTTGCTTGTTTGGTAGATTGAGTTTGTGCCTTGCTTGATTGAATTGTAGTGACTTGAAGAGTGTGATTGTTGCAAGGACAAGGAGTGAACTTATACCCTCTACCAAAAAGGCAAGTGATGCTTCATACTTTTGTCCCATTATTTTCACTATGCATTAGTGTTTTTGCTAAGTAAAACTTGCATGGATTTTGCTAAGTATAGACCTTGCTATAGGAAAACCTAGTAGATGAATCCTTATTAGGATTTTCCTAAGTTAAGAATCCCATTACTATCAAGCTTAGCCTAGCTAATAGAAAACATGGGTGGGATATATATATTCACACCATGGAAAAATATTCTAAGTCTGTGGACTTATGTTTTGTTTAATAAAACAACTAAGTTAATGAATCACCTGGGTGGAATGGGACTTGCTTGGTGGTTTTTGGTTGATTGGTTCACAAGGCCCATTTTTATGGTTTACCTTAGTGTATCTCACTTGTGGATGGCCACCCAGGAAACAAAGAGATTTGAGATGTCAAATGTTGAGAAGCTTCAAGTGCAACCACTTGGCAATATGGGCTCTGCCATGATCATATAGGTTGCAAGAACTTAGCCATATGGACAGTTGGTGGTAGTGTTTGATAGGTTGGAACGCGTCCATGATGGTCTAAGGGAAGGCTTCTGAAAGATCTTGTCTTGGGAAACCAAGTCTTGTGGGGAAAGTGCACCACCTCTGCAGAGTGTAAAAAATCTAAGTACTTAGCCATGTCCCTGGTAAAGGACAATTTGAGCATCAAGACATGGAAGCAATCAAGAATCTCATCATTCCAATTTCTAAAGTAAAACTTGTGGGTGAACAAGGGTTGTTTGAATTCTTCAATCTTTGATGGAGAGATGGCTTGGTACAAGGATCTTGAAATCTTAGATTGGGAAAAATGATTTTCCCAAGCACTTCAGTCATTGATTGGTAGATGCCTTGGAAAGGATCTTCAGTCTTTGATTGGTAGATGCCTTGGGAAAGTTTTTGCCAAACAAAAACTTAGTATTTTCAAAATGATAGGGAAAAATCTATTTTGAGCAATGCAAGCCTCAACTCCACTTAGCCAAATGCATATAGATGATAGACTCCACCATATTACTATAGTATCACTTGCCAATACAATTCAAATGTATTGACCCTTGTGGCTGTAACTTGTAATGTTGCAGGATTGATTGATTTTAGTGAAGATTGATTGTTTAGGATTACAAAGTCTACAACCAACATCTGCCTGTGGCACTTTGAAGATGAAGGACCCATGACTATAGTTATTCCGCTGCAATGTAATGTAATAGCCTAATGAGCTATGTATTGATGTAATAAAACTATGTTATTCCTGGTTATAAAGTTATATTATGACCTTTGTCTCTTGATATTACATCTAAACTGTGGATGCTAGCTATTGATCCAGGGACTAGCATTGTAAACACAGGGGGCTCAATCTTATTAAAGGTTGGGGACCCTACATTTAGATATCAAGATAAAATGTGTTCTTCCTTAAGTATGCACCGTTTTGTGGATCATGTTTTGAGGCATCACGTGATGATCGGGTGTTCTCAACTCTACGCTTTCATACAACGGGTGTAAGACAGTTTTACACACGCAAATACTAAGGTTCTTACTTGACGAGCCTAGCACGTACAGACATGGCCTCGGAACACGGACCGAAAGGTTAAGCATGAGTCATATAGTTGATATGATGCCCATATAGATGCTCGCCTTTGAAGCTACACCGACTCACGTGATGATCGGACTTTGTGTAGTGGACTTGGTTCATGTAATCACCAAAAGGACACGAGGGATATCGTTTTTGAGTGGGAGTTCATTAGTAATTTGGATTAGTTGAACTCAATCTATCATAAACTTAGTCTGAATATACTTTACAAATTCTGTTGTAGATGGCACCACCTGCTTTTAATTTCAATGTGTTCATGGAGAAAGAGAAACTTGCTGCGAATGGTAACAACTTCACCAACTGGGCTATGAATTTGAGGATTCTCCTCACTGCTGCACAAAATAAATATGTGCTAGATGTGCCGCTAGGACCCTCACCAGCTCCTGATGCCCCTGACAAGGAAAAGTATGTCTATGTGACTCGTCAGGAGGACCACAACTTAGTTCATTGCGGCATACTGTATGGGCTAGAGCCAGAACTTCGAAAGCGTTTCGAAAATGGCAATGCCTTTGATACCATGGGAGAATTGAAAATGATTTTCGATACCCATGCTGCCATACAGAGTTATAATGCTACAGAAAAGTTCTTTAGCTACATGATGGAGGAAAACAGCTCCGTTAGTGAGCATGTACTCAAAATGTCTGGGTACGCCGATAAGCTTGTGTCCTTGGGAATAACGATTCCCATTGACTTAGGCATACATCGTGTTCTCCAATCTCTGCCACCTAGCTACAAGAGCTTCGTGATGAACTATAATATGCAGGGCATGAAGAAGTCTCTTCCCGAGCTTCTATCAATGCTTAAGACTACATAAGTGGAGATTAGGAAAGAACATCAAGTGTTGATGATCAATAGGACCACCAGTTTCAAGAAGGACAAGAAAGGAAAGCACAAGGGAAGGAAGGGCGGCAAATCGGTTTCCGCGCCTGAAAAGAAACCCCGAGCTGGCCCTAAGTCTGACACCGAGTGCTACTATTGCAAGGGGACTGGCCATTGGAAGCGCAACTGCCCCAAGTATTTGGCGGACAAGAAGTCCGGCAAGGCAAACAAAGGTATATGTGATATACATGTTATTGATGTGTAATTGACTAGTACTCGTAGTAGCACCTGGGTATTTGATACGGGATCGGTTTCTAATATATGTAACTCGGTTCAGGGGCTGCGGAACAAGCGACAACTAGCAAGGGATGAGGTCACGATGCGGGTCGGCAATGGATCAAGAGTTCATGTGATCGCCGTCGGAACGCTGCTTCTCCATATGCCGTCGGGATTAGTTATAAACCTAAATAATTGTTATTTGGTGCCTGCACTGAGCATGAACATTGTATCCGGATCGTGTTTGATGCAAAGTGGTTATTCATTTAAGTTTGAAAACAATGGTTATTCGATTTATATGAATAATATCTTTTATGGTCATGCACCTGTGTTGAATGGTTTATTTCTGTTGAATCTCGATAGTAGTATTACGCATATTCATAATGTTGATGCTAAAAGGATTAAACTTGATAATGATATATCTACATATATGTGGCACTGCCGTCTAGGTCATATTGGCGTTAAACGCATGAAGAAACTCCATTCTGATGGACTTTTGGAATCACTTGATTTTGAATCATTTGATACATGTGAGCCATGCCTTATGGGCAAGATGACTAGAACGCTGTTTTCTGGTTCAATGGAACGGGCGACAGATTTATTGGAAATCATACATACTAATGTGTGTGGACCAATGAGTGTGTCGGCGCGAGGTGGATATCATTATTTTGTTGCTTTCACGGATGATTTGAGTAGATATGGGTATATCTATTTGATGAAACACAAGTCTGAAACTTTCAAAAAGTTCAAAGAATTTCAGAATGAAGTGGAAAATCATCGTAACAGAAAGATCAAATTTCTACGGTCCGACCGTGGAGGAGAGTATCTTAGTTACGAGTTTAGCACACATATGAAAGACTGTGGAATAGTTTCACAACTCACGCCTGCCGGAACACCACAACGTAATGGTGTGTCAGAACGTCGTAATCGTACTTTATTGGATATGGTTTGATCTATGATGTCTCTGACTGACTTGTCACTGTCATTTTGGGGTTATGCACTGGAAACCGCTGCATTCACTTTAAATAGGGCACCATCTAAATCCGTTGAAAAGACACCGTATGAATTATGGTTTGGAAACAAACCTAAGCTGTCATTTCTTAAAGTTTGGGGATGCGATGTTTATGTGAAGAAACTTCAACCGGATAAACTCGAACCCAAAGCATAAAAATGCGTCTTCATAGGATACCCTAAGGAAACGATTGGGTATACCTTCTATCACAGATCCAAGGGCAAGGTCTTTGTTGCCAAGAATGGATCCTTTCTTGAGAAGGAGTTTCTCACGAAAGGTGTGAGTAGTCCGAAGGTAGAACTCAAAGAGGTTATTGAACCTTCTCTTCATGAAATGGCGAGTAGCGCAGCTCCAGAAGTTGTTTTGGAGTTGACTTCACCTAATGAAGAGAGAGCTAATGATATTTATCATGAAACTCCGAAAGAGGACACTACCAAACCTCGCAGGTCAAGCAAGACACGTGCAGCTCCTGAACTGTACGGCAATCCTGTTATGAATTTCATGATTGATGAAATAGATGACCCTACGACGTATGAAGAAGCGATGATGAGCCCTGATTCCAACAAATGTCTAGAAGCCATGAAATCCGAGATGGAATCCATGTACGAAAACCAGGTTTGGACCTTGGTGGACTTACCTCACGATCGAAAGGATAACAAGGTCACAACATTTGTGAAATGATGTGATGAACATTCATCCGAAGTATAGCATTACGATCAAGTCATTATGTTTATATTGCTATAACATCATACGAAGTAATCTTTATCCTTAGACCATGAGATCATGTTAATTGCTAACACCGGAAGAGTATCTTGATAACATCAAACGTCACACCGTAACAGGGTGACTATAAAGATGGGTTCAGTACTACGAAGGTGTTATGTTGAGGCTCATGGATCAAGAGTTGAATTTGTCAATCCAGATGACGGATAGATATACTCTGGGCCCTCTCGGTGATATCACATTAGGATAGCTTGCAAGCAAGTGATGTGATCACTAGAATGTTATATCCCGGGAACGAGAAAAGAGTGCATGTCGGTAACGAGATCAAACTAGGTATGGAGATACCGATGATCGAATCTCGGACATGTAATATATGGAGAGACAAAGGGATTTAGTTACAAGCGTTAAAGGTTCTCACGATCACAGGAGTCATCGTTGAATGTGTAGGAGTCAATACGGATCTCTAGGTCCCACTGCTGATTATTGATCGGAGAAGGGTCTTGATCATGTCTGCATTATTCGCGAACCGTAGGGTGGCACACTTAAGAGTTACCGGACACCATTTTGGAGCACATATGTTTCAGACGAAAGAATTGCAAAGCGTAGGAATTATTTCAATAGAAACCGGATATTGTTTCGGGTGAAATTGCAGAAGGTGGTTCTGCATGTGATATTGAAATATTGCAAGGTGCTATATGTGAATGCTTGTTAATTAAAGTAATTAACAAAATTCTGAATAGATTTAATAAAAAGAGTTTTATTAAATGAGAGAGCATTAAATTTGGAGAAATTTAATGCATTTAAAGTGGAGACTTTAAAAGGGAATGTTAAGAGGCATTTTATTGTGGAGGGGTTACCACCACATGAATGGGGAAGGTGAGGGGTCACCCCCCCATGCGCCGGCCATGGAGAGAGGGGGCACCCCCTCCTCCTATAAAAGGCCACCCATTCCCTCCTTCATCCTCACACCTCCTTGTGAAGGATCTCTCTCCCCTCTAGAATTATTCCCCCATGGTCTCGGATTAGCGAGATACATGTTCCCGGTGGCATTACGTCTGGAAGGAGTTGCTCCTTCCGCTGGATCGCTGGAGCAAGGAGGTGGAGGTTGTACGACTACATCAACCACGAGTTCCTACTCGTTAACAAAGCTCGTTGTCTTCGAGGGTAAGTTCTCCATGGATGTATGTCCACCCGTTGCTCTGTATCTAGTAGATAGATCTTGGCGTATAGTTCTCATCGTAGGAATTTTTTTGTTTTCTATGCTCGGACCCAACATCTTATACACAAACAAGCACTGGAGTCATTGCATGTGTGTTCTATCCACAAACCACACATGGATCCACCATTATCATTGCATGTGTGTTCTTTCCACAAACCACACATGGATCAACCACTAGAGTCATTGCATGTGTGTTCTTTCCACAAACCACACATGGATCAACCACTGGAGTCATTGCATTTTTGTTCTGATACTAAAACCACAAACCAGCACTAGAGTCATTGCATGTGTGTTCTTTTCCACAAACCACACATGGATCCACTAGACTCATTGCATGTGTGTTCTTTTCCACAAACAAATTATGGCTCAACTAGTGGTCATTGCATGTGTGTTCTTTTCACAAACCACATGTGGACCCACTAGAGTCATTGCATGTGTGTTCTTATACACAAACTAGCACTAGAGTCATTGCATGTGTGTTCTATCCACAAACCACACATGGATCCACCACTGTCATTGCATGTGTGTTCTTTCCACAAACCACACATGGATCAACCACTAGAGTCATTGCATGTGTGTTCTTTCCAGAAACCACACATGGATCAACCACTAGAGTCATTGCATGTGTTTTCTCTTCCATAAACCACTTATGGATCCATTATAGTCATTGCATGTGTATTATTTCCACAAACCACACATGGATCAACAACTAGAGTCATTGCATGTGTGTTATTTCCACAAACCACACACGGATCAACCACTAGAGTCATTGCATGTGTGTTCTTATACTAAAACCAACACTAGAGTCATTGCATGTGTGTTCTTTCCACAAACCACACATGGATCCACCACTAGAGTCATTGCATGTGTGTTCTTATACTAAAACCAACACTAGAGTCATTGCATGTGTGTTCTTTCCACAAACCACACATGGAACAACCAGTGGTCATTGCATGTGTGTTCTTTTCCACAAACCATACATGGATCCACCAGTGGTCATTACATGTGTTTTCTTTCCACAAACCACATATGGATCAACCTGAGTCATTGCATGTGTGTTATTTCCACAAACCACACATGGATCAACCACTAGAGTCATTTCATGTTTGTTCTTATACTAAAACCACAAACCAGCACTAGAGTCATTGCATGTTTGTTCTTATACTAAAACCACAAACCAGCACTAGAGTCATTGCATGTGTGTTCTTTTCCACAAACCACACATGGATCCACTAGACTCATTGCATGCGTGTTCTTTTCCACAAACAACTTATGGATCAACCAGTGGTCATTGCATGTGTGTTCTTTTCAGAAACCACATGTGGACCCACTAGAGTCATTGCATGTGTGTTCTTATACACAAACTAGCACTAGAGTCATTGCAAGTGTGTTCTATCCACAAACCACACATGGATCCACCACTGTCATTGCATGTGTGTTCTTTCCACAAACCACGTATGGATCAACCACTAGAGTCATTGCATGTGTGTTCTTTCCACAAACCACACATGGATCAACCACTTGAGTCATTGCATGTTTGTTCTTATAGTAAAACCACAAACCAGCACTAGAGTCATTGCATGTGTGTTCTTTTCCACAAACCACACATGGATCCACTAGACTCATTGCATGTGTGTTCTTTTCCACAAACAACTTATGGATCAACCAGTGGTCATTGCATGTGTGTTCTTTTCACAAACCACATGTGGACCCACTAGAGTCATTGCATGTGTGTTCTTATGCACAAACTAGCACTAGAGTCATTGCATGTGTGTTCTATCCACAAACCACACATGGATCCACCACTATCATTGCATGTTTGTTCTTTCCACAAACCACACATGGATCAACCACTAGAGTCATTGCATGTGTGTGCTTATCACAAACCACATATGGATCAATCAGTGGTCATTGCATGTGTGTTCTTTTCCATAAACCACTTATGGATCCATTACATTCATTGCATGTGTGTTATTTCCACAAACCACACATGGATCAACCACTAGAGTCATTGCATGTGTGTTATTTCCACAAACCACACATGGATCAACCACTAGAGTCATTGCATGTGTGTGTTCTTTTCCACAAACCACACATGGATCCACCACTAGAGTCATTGCATGTGTGTTCTTATACTAAAACCAGCACTAGAGTCATTGCATGTGTGTTCTTTCCACAAACCACACATGGATCAACCAGTGGTCATTGCATGTGTGTTCTTTTCCACAAACCACACATGGATCCACCAGTGGTCATTGAATGTGTGTTCTTTTCACAAACCACATGTGGACCCACTAGAGTCATTGCATGTGTGTTCTTTCCACAAACCACACATGGATCAACCACTAGAGTCATTACAT
The DNA here is from genome assembly GCA_916181665.1 of Avena sativa. NCBI lineage: Eukaryota > Viridiplantae > Streptophyta > Magnoliopsida > Poales > Poaceae > Avena > Avena sativa. Next base: position 63,054,628 of record OV702287.1, on the reverse strand, counting down.
GTTTGTTCTTATAGCAAAACCACAAACCAACACTAGACTCATTGCATGTCTGTTCTTTTCCACAAACCACACATGGATCCACTAGACTCATTGCATGTGTGTTCTTTTCCACAAACAACTTATCGATCAACCAGTGGTCATTGCATGTGTGTTCTATTCACAAACCACATGTGGACCCACTAGAGTCATTGCATGTGTGTTCTTATACTAAAACTAGCACTAGAGTCATTGCATGTGTGTCCTATCCACAAACCACACATGGATCCACCACTGTCATTGCATGTGTGTTCTTTCCACAAACCACACATGGATCAACCACCAGAGTCATTGCATGTGTGTTCTTTCCACAAACGACACATGGATCAACCACTAGAGTCGTTGCATGTGTGTTATTTCCACAAACCACACATGGATCAACCACTAGAGTCATTTCATGTGTGTTCTTATACTAAAACCAACATTAGAGTCATTGCATGTGTGTTCTTTCCACAAACCACACATGGATCAACCACTAGAGTCATTGCATGTTTGTTCTTTCCACAAACCACATATGGATCAACCAGAGTCATTGCATGTGTGTTCTTTCCACAAACCACACATGGATCAACCACTAGAGTCATTGCATGTTTGTTCTTATACTAAAACCACAAACCAGCACTAGAGTCATTGCATGTGTGTTCTTTTCCACAAACAACTTATGGATCAACCAGTGGTTATTGCATGTGTGTTCTATCCACAAACCACACATGGATCCACCACTGTCATTGCATGTGTGTTCTTTCCACAAACCACACATGGATCAACCACTAGAGTCATTGCATGTTTGTTATTTCCAGAAACCACATATGGATCAACCACTAGAGTCATTGCATGTTTGTTCTTATACTAAAACCACAAACCAGCAGTAGAGTCATTGCATGTGTGTTCTTTTCCACAAACACCTTATGGATCAACCAGTGGTCATTGCATGTGTGTTCTTTTCACAAACCACATGTGGACCCACTAGATTCATTGCATGTGTGTTCTTATACACAAACTAGCACTAGAGGTATTGCATGTGTGTTCTATCCACAAACCACACATGGATCCACCACTGTCATTGCATGTGTGTTCTTTCCACAAACCACACATGGATCAACCACTAGAGTCATTGCATGTGTGTTCTTTCCACAAACCACACATGGATCAACCACTAGAGTCATTGCATGTTTGTTCTTTTACTAAAACCACAAACCAGCACGAGAGTCATTGCATGTGTGTTCTTTTGCACAAACCACACATGGATCCACTAGACTCATTGCATGTGTCTTCTTTTCCACAAATAACTTATGGATCAACCAGTGGTCATTGCATGTCTGTTCTTTTCACAAACCACATGTGGACCCACTAGAGTCATTGCATGTGTGTTCTTATGCACAAACTAGCACTAGAGTCATTGCATGTGTGTTCTATCCACAAACCACACATGGATCCACCACTATCATTGCATGTTTGTTCTTTCCACAAACCACACATGGATCAACCACTAGAGTCATTGCATGTGTGTTCTTATCACAAACCACATATGGATCAATCAGTGGTCATTGCATGTGTGTTCTTTTCCATAAACCACTTATGGATCCATTACATTCATTGCATGTGTATTATTTCCACAAACCACACATGGATCAACCACTAGAGTCATTGCATGTGTGTTATTTCCACAAACCACACATGGATCAACCACTAGAGTCATTGCATGTGTGTGTTCTTTTCCACAAACCACACATGGATCCACCACTAGAGTCATTGCATGTGTTTTCTTATACTAAAACCAACACTAGAGTCATTGCATGTGTGTTATTTCCACAAACCACACATGGATCAACCAGTGGTCATTGCATATGTGTTCTTTTCCACAAACGACACATGGATCAACCAGTGGTCATTGCATGTGTGTTCTTTCCACAAACCACATATGGATCAGCCAGAGTCATTGCATGTGTGTTCTTTCCACAAACCACACATGGATCAACCACTAGAGTCATTGCATGTTTGTTCTTATACCAAAACCACAAACCATCACTAGAGTCATTGCACGTCTGTTCTTTTCCACAAACCACACATGGATCCACTAGACTCATTGCATGTGTGTTCTTTTCCACAAACAACTTATGGATCAACCAGTGGTCATTGCATGTGTGTTCTATTCACAAACCACATGTGGACCCACTAGAGTCATTGCATGTGTGTTCTTGTACTAAAACTAGCACTAGAGTCATTGTATGTGTGTTCTATCCACAAACCACACATGGATCCACCACTGTCATTGTATGTGTGTTCTTTCCATAAACCACACATGGATCAACCACCAGAGTCATTGCATGTGTGTTCTTTCCACAAACGACACATGGATCAACCACTAGAGTCATTGCATGTGTCTTATTTCCACAAACCAAACATGGATCAACCACTAGAGTCATTGCATGTGTGTTCTTATACTAAAACCAACATTAGAGTCATTGCATGTGTGTTCTTTCCACAAACCACACATGGATCAACCACTAGAGTCATTGCATGTTTGTTCTTTCCACAAACCACATATGGATCAACCAGAGTCATTGCATGTGTGTTCTTTCCACAAACCACACATGGATCAACCACTAGAGTCATTGCATGTTTGTTCTTATACTAAAACCACAAACCAGCAGTAGAGTCATTGCATGTGTGTTCTTTTCCACAAACAACTTATGGATACCCCAGTGGTCATTGCATGTGTGTTCTTTTCACATACCACATGTGGACCCACTAGAGTCATTGCATGTGTGTTCTTATACACAAACTAGCACTAGAGTCATTGCATGTGTGTTCTATCCACAAACCACACGTGGATCCACCACTGTCATTGCATGTGTGTTCTTTCCACAAACCACACATGGATCAACCACTAGAGTCATTGCATGTGTGTTCTTTACACAAACCACACATGGATCAACCACTAGAGTCATTGCATGTTTGTTCTTTTACTAAAACCACAAACCAGCACTAGAGTCATTGCATGTGTGTTCTTTTCCACAAACCACACATGGATCCACTAGACTCATTGCATGCGTGTTCTTTTCCACAAACAACTTATGGATCAACCAGTGGTCATTGCATGTGTGTTCTTTTCAGAAACCACATGTGGACCCACTAGAGTCATTGCATGTGTGTTCTTATACACAAACTAGCACTAGAGTCATTGCATGTGTGTTTGATCCACAAACCACACATGGATCCACCACTGTCATTGCATGTGTGTTCTTTCCACAAACCGCACATGGATCAACCACTAGAGTCATTGCATGTGTGTTCTTTCCACAAACCACACATGGATCAACCACTTGAGTCATTGCATGTTTGTTCTTATAGTAAAACCACAAACCAGCACTAGAGTCATTGCATGTGTGTTCTTTTCCACAAACCACACATGGATCCACTAGACTCATTGCATGTGTGTTCTTTTCCACAAACAACTTATGGATCAACCAGTGGTCATTGCATGTGTGTTCTTTTCACAAACCACATGTGGACCTACTAGAGTCATTGCATGTGTGTTCTTATGCACAAACTAGCACTAGAGTCATTGCATGTGTGTTCTTTCCACAAACCACACATGGAACAACCAGTGGTCATTGCATGTGTGTTCTTTTCCACAAACCATACATGGATCCACCAGTGGTCATTACATGTGTTTTCTTTCCACAAACCACATATGGATCAACCAGAGTCATTGCATGTGTGTTATTTCCACAAACCACACATGGATCAACCACTAGAGTCATTTCATGTTTGTTCTTATAAATAAACCACAAACCAGCACTAGAGTCATTGCATGTTTGTTCTTATACTAAAACCACAAACCAGCACTAGAGTCATTGCATGTGTGTTCTTTTCCACAAACCACACATGGATCCACTAGATTCATTGCATGCGTGTTCTTTTCCACAAACAACTTATGGATCAACCAGTGGTCATTGCATGTGTGTTCTTTTCACAAACCACATGTGGACCCACTAGAGTCATTGCATGTGTGTTCTTATACACAAACTAGCACTAGAGTCATTGCAAGTGTGTTCTATCCACAAACCACACATGGATCCACCACTGTCATTGCATGTGTGTTCTTTCCACAAACCACGTATGGATCAACCACTAGAGTCATTGCATGTGTGTTCTTTCCACAAACCACACATGGATCAACCACTTGAGTCATTGCATGTTTGTTCTTATAGTAAAACCACAAACCAGCACTAGAGTCATTGCATGTGTGTTCTTTTCCACAAACCACACATGGATCCACTAGACTCATTGCATGTGTGTTCTTTTCCACAAACAACTTATGGATCAACCAGTGGTCATTGCGTGTGTGTTCTTTTCACAAACCACATGTGGACCCACTAGAGTCATTGCATGTGTGTTCTTATGCACAAACTAGCACTAGAGTCATTGCATGTGTGTTCTATCCAAAAACCACACATGGATCCACCACTATCATTGCATGTTTGTTCTTTCCACAAACCACACATGGATCAACCACTAGAGTCATTGCATGTGTGTGCTTATCACAAACCACATATGGATCAATCAGTGGTCATTGCATGTGTGTTCTTTTCCATAAACCACTTATGGATCCATTACATTCATTGCATGTGTGTTATTTCCACAAACCACACATGGATCAACCACTAGAGTCATTGCATGTTTGTTATTTCCACAAACCACACATGGATCAACCACTAGAGTCATTGCATGTGTGTGTTCTTTTCCACAAACCACACATGGATCCACCACTAGAGTCATTGCATGTGTGTTCTTATACTAAAACCAGCACTAGAGTCATTGCATGTGTGTTCTTTCCACAAACCACACATGGATCAACCAGTGGTCATTGCATGTGTGTTCTTTTCCACAAACCACGCATGGATCCACCAGTGGTCATTGCATGTGTGTTCTTTTCACAAACCACATGTGGACCCACTAGACTCATTCCATGTGTGTTCTTTCCACAAACCACACATGGATCAACCACTAGAGTCATTGCATGTTTGTTCTTATAGCAAAACCACAAACCAGCACTAGACTCATTTCATGTCTGTTCTTTTCCACAAACCACACATGGATCCACTAGACTCATTGCATGTGTGTTCTTTTCCACAAACAACTTATCGATCAACCAGTGGACATTGCATGTGTGCTTTATTCACAAACCACATGTGGACCCACTAGAGTCATTGCATGTGTGTTCTTATACTATAGCACTAGAGTCATTGCATGTGTGTCCTATCCACAAACCACACATGGATCCACCACTGTCATTGCATGTGTGTTCTTTCCACAAACCACACATGGATCAACCACCAGAGTCATTGCATGTGTGTTCTTTCCACAAACGACACATGGATCAACCACTAGAGTCATTGCATGTGTGTTATTTCCACAAACCACACATGGATCAACCACTAGAGTCATTTCATGTGTGTTCTTATACTAAAACCAACATTAGAGTCATTGCATGTGTGTTCTTTCCACAAACCACACATGGATCAACCACTAGAGTCATTGCATGTTTGTTCTTTCCAGAAACCACATATGGATCAAGCAGAGTCATTGCATGTGTGTTCTTTCCACAAACCACACATGGATCAACCACTAGAGTCATTGCATGTTTGTTCTTATACTAAAACCACAAACCAGCAGTAGAGTCATTGCATGTGTGTTCTTTTCCACAAACAACTTATGGATCAACCAATGGTCATTGCATGTGTGTTCTTTTCACAAACCACATGTGGACCCACTAGAGTCATTGCATGTGTGTTCTTTTCACAAACCACATGTGGACCCACTAGAGTCATTGCATGTGTGTTCTTATACATAAACTAGCACTAGAGGTATTGCATGTGTGTTCTATCCACAAACCACACATGGATCCACCACTGTCATTGCATGTGTGTTCTTTCCACAAACCACACATGGATCAACCAGTAGAGTCATTGCATGTGTGTTCTTTCCACAAACCACACATGGATCAACCACTAGAGTCATTGCATGTTTGTTCTTTTACTAAAACCACAAACCAACACTAGAGTCATTGCATGTGTGTTCTTTTCCACAAACCACACATGGATCCACTAGACTCATTGCATGTGTCTTCTTTTCCACAAACAACTTATGGATCAACCAGTGGTCATTGCATGTGTGTTCTTTTCACAAACCACATGTGGACCCACTAGAGTCATTGCATGTGTGTTCTTATGCACAAACTAGCACTAGAGTCATTGCATGTGTGTTCTATCCACAAACCACACATGGATCCACCACTATCATTGCATGTTTGTTCTTTCCACAAACCACACATGGATCAACCACTAGAGTCATTGCATGTGTGTTCTTATCACAAACCACATATGGATCAATCAGTGGTCATTGCATGTGTGTTCTTTTCCATAAACCACTTATGGATCCATTACATTCATTGCATGTGTATTATTTCCACAAACCACACATGGATCAACCACTAGAGTCATTGCATGTGTGTTATTTCCACAAACCACACATGGATCAACCACTAGAGTCATTGCATGTGTGTGTTCTTTTCCACAAACCACACATGGATCCACCACTAGAGTCATTGCATGTGTGTTCTTATACTAAAACCAACACTAGAGTCATTGCATGTGTGTTCTTTCCACAAACCACACATGGATCAACCAGTGGTCATTGCATGTGTGTTCTTTTCCACAAACCACACATGGATCAACCAGTGGTCATTGCATGTGTGTTCTTTCCACAAACCACATATGGATCAGCCAGAGTCATTGCATGTGTGTTCTTTCCACAAACCACACATGGATCAACCACTAGAGTCATTGCATGTTTGTCCTTATACCAAAACCACAAACCATCACTAGAGTCATTGCACGTCTGTTCTTTTCCACAAACCACACATGGATCCACTAGACTCATTGCATGTGTGTTCTTTTCCACAAACAACTTATGGATCAACCAGTGGTCATTGCATGTGTGTTCTATTCACAAACCACATGTGGACCCACTAGAGTCATTGCATGTGTGTTCTTATACTAAAACTAGCACTAGAGTCATTGTATGTGTGTTCTATCCACAAACCACACATGGATCCACCACTGTCATTGCATGTGTGTTCTTTCCATAAACCACACATGGATCAACCACCAGAGTCATTGCATGTGTGTTCTTTCCACAAATGACACATGGATCAACCACTAGAGTCATTGCATGTGTGTTATTTCCACAAACCAAACATGGATCAACCACTAGAGTCATTGCATGTGTGTTCTTATACTAAAACCAACATTAGAGTCATTGCATGTGTGTTCTTTCCACAAACCACACATGGATCAACCACTAGAGTCATTGCATGTTTGTTCTTTCCACAAACCACATATGGATCAACCAGAGTCATTGCATGTGTGTTCTTTCCACAAACCACACATGGATCAACCACTAGAGTCATTGCATGTTTGTTCTTATACTAAAACCACAAACCAGCAGTAGAGTCATTGCATGTGTGTTCTTTTCCACAAACAACTTATGTATCAACAAGTGGTCATAGCATGTGTGTTCTTTTCAGAAACCACATGTGGACCCACTAGAGTCATTGCATGTGTGTTCTTATACACAAACTAGCACTAGAGTCATTGCATGTGTGTTCTATCCACAAACCACACATGGATCCACCACTGTCATTACATGTGGGTTCTTTCCACAAACCACACATGGATCAACCACTAGAGTCATTGCATGTGTGTTCTTTCCACAAACCACACATGGATCAACCACTAGAGTCATTGCATGTTTGTTCTTATAGTACAACCCATGAACCAGCACTAGAGTCATTGCATGTGTGTTCTTTTCCACAAACCACACATGGATCCACTAGACTCATTGCATGTGTGTTCTTTTCCACAAATAACTTATGGATCAACCAGTGGTCATTGCATGTGTGTTCTTTTCACAAACCACATGTGGACCCACTAGAGTCATTGCATGTGTGTTCTTATACACAAACTAGCACTAGAGTCATTGCATGTGTGTTCTATCCACAAACCACACATGGATCCACCACTGTCATTGCATGTGTGTTCTTTCCACAAACCACACATGGATCAACCACTAGAGTCATTGCATGTGTGTTCTTTCCACAAACCACACATGGATCAACCACTTGAGTCATTGCATGTTTGTTCTTATAGTAAAACCACAAACCAGCACTAGAGTCATTGCATGTGTGTTCTTTTCCACAAACCACACATGGATCCACTAGACTCATTGCATGTGTGTTCTTTTCCACAAACAACTTATGGATCAACCATTGGTCATTGCATGTGTGTTCTTTTCACAAACCACATGTGGACCCACTAGAGTCATTGCATGTGTGTTCTTATGCACAATCTAGCACTAGAGTCATTGCATGTGTGTTCTATCCAAAAACCACACATGGATCCACCACTATCATTGCATGTTTGTTCTTTCCACAAACCACACATGGATCAACCACTAGTCATTGCATGTGTGTTCTTATCACAAACCACATATGGATCAATCAGTGGTCATTGCATGTGTGTTCTTTTCCATAAACCACTTATGGATCCATTACATTCATTGCATGTGTGTTATTTCCACAAACCACACATGGATCAACCACTAGAGTCATTGCATGTGTGTTATTTCCACAAACCACACATGGATCAACCACTAGAGTCATTGCATGTGTGTGTTCTTTTCCACAAACCACACATGGATCCACCACTAGAGTCATTGCATGTGTGTTCTTATACTAAAACCAACACTAGAGTCATTGCATGTGTGTTCTTTCCACAAACCACACATGGATCAACCAGTGGTCATTGCATGTGTGTTCTTTTCCACAAACCACACATGGATCAACCAGTGGTCATTGCTTGTGTGTTCTTTCCACAAACCACATATGGATCAACCAGAGTCATTGCATGTGTGTTCTTTCCACAAACCACACATGGATCAACCACTAGAGTCATTGCATGTTTGTTCTTATACCAAAACCACAAACCAGCACTAGAGTCATTGCATGTCTGTTGTTTTCCACAAACCACACATGGATCCACTAGACTCATTGCATGTGTGTTCTTTTCCACAAACAACTTATGGATCAACCAGTGGTCATTGCATGTGTGTTCTATTCACAAACCACATGTGGACCCACTAGAGTCATTGCATGTGTGTTCTTATACTAAAACTAGCACTAGAGTCATTGGATGTGTGTTCTATCCACAAACCACACATGGATCCACCACTGTCATTGCATGTGTGTTCTTTCCACAAACCACACATGGATCAACCACCAGAGTCATTGCATGTGTGTTCTTTCCACAAACGACACATGGATCAACCACTAGAGTCATTGCATGTGTGTTATTTCCACAAACCACACATGGATCAACCACTAGAGTCATTGCATGTGTGTTCTTATACTAAAACCAACATTAGAGTCATTGCATGTGTGTTCTTTCCACAAACCACACATGGATCAACCACTAGAGTCATTGCATGTTTGTTCTTTCCACAAACCACATATGGATCAACCAAAGTCATTGCATGTGTGTTCTTTCCACAAACCAGACATGGATCAACCACTAGAGTCATTGCATGTTTGTTCTTATACTAAAACCACAAACCAGTAGTAGAGTCATTGCATGCGTGTTCTTTTCCGCAAACAACTTATGGATCAACCAGTGGTCATTGCATGTGTGTTCTTTTCAGAAACCACATGTGGACCCACTAGAGTCATTGCATGTGTGTTCTTATACACAAACTAGCACTAGAGTCATTGCATGTGTGTTCTATCCACAAACCACACATGGATCCACCATTGTCATTACATGTGTGTTCTTTCCACAAACCACACATGGATCAACCACTAGAGTCATTGCATGTGTGTTCTTTCCACAAACCACACATGGATCAACCACTAGAGTCATTGCATGTTTGTTCTTTTACTAAAACCACAAACCAGCACTAGAGTCATTGCATGTGTGTTCTTTTCCACAAACCACACATGGATCCACTCGACTCATTGCATGCGTGTTCTTTTCCACAAACAACTTATGGATCAACCAGTGGTCATTGCATGTGTGTTCTTTTCAGAAACCACATGTGGACCCACTAGAGTCATTGCATGTGTGTTCTTATACACAAACTAGCACTAGAGTCATTGCATGTGTGTTCTTATACACAAACTAGCACTAGAGTCATTGCATGTGTGTTCTATCCACAAACCACACATGGATCCACCACTGTCATTGCATGTGTGTTCTTTCCACAAACCACACATGGATCAACCACTAGAGTCATTGCATGTGTGTTCTTTCCACAAACCACACATGCATCAACCACTTGAGTCATTGCATGTTTGTTCTTATAGTAAAACCACAAACCAGCACTAGAGTCATTGCATGTGTGTTCTTTTCCACAAACCACACATGGATCCACTAGACTCATTGCATGTGTGTTCTTTTCCACAAACAACTTATGGATCAACCAGTGGTCATTGCATGTGTGTTCTTTTCACAAACCACATGTGGACCCACTAGAGTCATTGCATGTGTGTTCTTATGCACAAACTAGCACTAGAGTCATTGCATGTGTGTTCTATCCAAAAACCACACATGGATCCACCACTATCATTGCATGTTTGTTCTTTCCACAAACCACACATGGATCAACCACTAGTCATTGCATGTGTGTTCTTATCAGAAACCACATATGGATCAATCAGTGGTCATTGCATGTGTTTTCTTTTCCATAAACCACTTATGGATCCATTACATTCATTGCATGTGTGTTATTTCCACAAACCACACTTGGATCAACCACTAGAGTCATTGCATGTGTGTTATTTCCACAAACCACACATGGATCAACCACTAGAGTCATTGCATGTGTGTGTTCTGTTCCACAAACCACACATGGATCCACCACTAGAGTCATTGCATGTGTGTTCTTATACTAAAACCAACACTAGAGTCATTGCATGTGTGTTCTTTCCACAAACCACACATGGATCAACCAGTGGTCATTGCATGTGTGTTCTTTTCCACAAACCACACATGGATCCACCAGTGGTCATTGCATGTGTGTTCTTTCCACAAACCACATATGGATCAACCAGAGTCATTGCATGTGTGTTCTTTCCACAAACCACACATGGATCAACCACTAGAGTCATTGCATGTTTGTTCTTATTCCAAAACCACAAACCAGCACTAGAGTCATTGCATGTCTGGTCTTTTCCACAAACCACACATGGATCCACTAGACTCATTGCATGTGTGTTCTTTTCCAAAAACAACTTATGGATCAACAAGTGGTCATTGCATGTGTGTTCTATTCACAAACCACATGTGGACCCACTAGAGTCATTGCATGTGTGTTCTTATACTAAAACTAGCACTAGAGTCATTGCATGTGTGTTCTATCCACAAACCACACATGGATCCACCACTGTCATTGCATGTGTGTTCTTTCCACAAACCACACATGGATCAACCACCAGAGTCATTGCATGTGTGTTCTTTCCACATACGACACATGGATCAACCACTACAGTCATTGCATGTGTGTTATTTCCACAAACCACACATGGATCAACCACTAGAGTCATTGCATGTGTGTTCTTATACTAAAACCAACATTAGAGTCATTGCATGTGTGTTCTTTCCATAAACCACACATGGATCAACCACTAGAGTCATTGCATGTTTGTTCTTTCCAGAAACCACATATGGATCAAGCAGAGTCATTGCATGTGTGTTCTTTCCACAAACCACACATGGATCAACCACTAGAGTCATTGCATGTTTGTTCTTATTCCAAAACCACAAACCAGCACTAGAGTCATTGCATGTCTGGTCTTTTCCACAAACCACACATGGATCCACTAGACTCATTGCATGTGTGTTCTTTTCCAAAAACAACTTATGGATCAACAAGTGGTCATTGCATGTGTGTTCTATTCACAAACCACATGTGGACCCACTAGAGTCATTGCATGTGTGTTCTTATACTAAAACTAGCACTAGAGTCATTGCATGTGTGTTCTATCCACAAACCACACATGGATCCACCACTGTCATTGCATGTGTGTTCTTTCCACAAACCACACATGGATCAACCACCAGAGTCATTGCATGTGTGTTCTTTCCACATACGACACATGGATCAACCACTACAGTCATTGCATGTGTGTTATTTCCACAAACCACACATGGATCAACCACTAGAGTCATTGCATGTGTGTTCTTATACTAAAACCAACATTAGAGTCATTACATGTGTGTTCTTTCCACAAACCACACATGGATCAACCACTAGAGTCATTGCATGTTTGTTCTTTCCAGAAACCACATATGGATCAAGCTGAGTCATTGCATGTGTGTTCTTTCCACAAACCACACATGGATCAACCACTAGAGTCATTGCATGTTTGTTCTTATACTAAAACCACAAACCAGCAGTAGAGTCATTGCATGTGTGTTCTTTTCCACAAACAACTTATGGATCAACCAATGGTCATTGCATGTGTGTTATTTTCACAAACCACATGTGGACCCACTAGAGTCATTGCATGTGTGTTCTTATACACAAACTAGCACTAGAGGTATTGCATGTGTGTTCTATCCACAAACCACACATGGATCCACCACTGTCATTGCATGTGTGTTCTTTCCACAAACCACACATGGATCAACCACTAGAGTCATTGCATGTGTGTTCTTTCCACAAACCACACATGGATCAACCACTAGAGTCATTGCATGTTTGTTCTTTTACTAAAACCACAAACCAACACTAGAGTCATTGCATGTGTGTTCTTTTCCACAAACCACACATGGATCCACTAGACTCATTGCATGTGTCTTCTTTTCCACAAACAACTTATGGACCAACCAGTGGTCATTGCATGTGTGTTCTTTTCACAAACCACATGTGGATCCACTAGAGTCATTGCATGTGTGTTCTTATGCACAAACTAGCATTAGAGTCATTGCATGTGTGTTCTATCCACAAACCACACATGGATCCACCACTATCAATGCATGTTTGTTCTTTCCACAAACCACACATGGATCAACCACTAGAGTCATTGCATGTGTGTTCTTATCACAAACCACATATGGATCAATCAGTGGTCATTGCATGTGTGTTCTTTTCCATAAACCACTTATGGATCCATTACATTCATTGCATGTGTATTATTTCCACAAACCACACATGGATCAACCACTAGAGTCATTGCATGTGTGTTATTTCCACAAACCACACATGGATCAACCACTAGAGTCATTGCATGTGTGTGTTCTTTTCCACAAACCACACATGGATCCACCACTAGAGTCATTGCATGTGTGTTCTTATACTAAAACCAACACTAGAGTCATTGCATGTGTGTTCTTTCCACAAACCACACATGGATCAACCAGTGGTCATTGCATGTGTGTTCTTTTCCACAAACCACACATGGATCAACCAGTGGTCATTGCATGTGTGTTCTTTCCACAAACCACATATGGATCAGCCAGAGTCATTGCATGTGTGTTCTTTCCACAAACCACACATGGATCAACCACTAGAGTCATTGCATGTTTGTCCTTATACCAAAACCACAAACCATCACTAGAGTCATTGCACGTCTGTTCTTTTCCACAAACCACACATGGATCCACTAGACTCATTGCATGTGTGTTCTTTTCCACAAACAACTTATGGATCAACCAGTGGTCATTGCATGTGTGTTCTATTCACAAACCACATGTGGACCCACTAGAGTCATTGCATGTGTGTTCTTATACTAAAACTAGCACTAGAGTCATTGTATGTGTGTTCTATCCACAAACCACACATGGATCCACCACTGTCATTGCATGTGTGTTCTTTCCATAAACCACACATGGATCAACCACCAGAGTCATTGCATGTGTGTTCTTTCCACAAATGACACATGGATCAACCACTAGAGTCATTGCATGTGTGTTATTTCCACAAACCAAACATGGATCAACCACTAGAGTCATTGCATGTGTGTTCTTATACTAAAACCAACATTAGAGTCATTGCATGTGTGTTCTTTCCACAAACCACACATGGATCAACCACTAGAGTCATTGCATGTTTGTTCTTTCCACAAACCACATATGGATCAACCAGAGTCATTGCATGTGTGTTCTTTCCACAAACCACACATGGATCAACCACTAGAGTCATTGCATGTTTGTTCTTATACTAAAACCACAAACCAGCAGTAGAGTCATTGCATGTGTGTTCTTTTCCACAAACAACTTATGGATACCCCAGTGGTCATTGCATGTGTGTTCTTTTCACAAACCACATGTGGACCCACTAGAGTCATTGCATGTGTGTTCTTATACACAAACTAGCACTAGAGTCATTGCATGTGTGTTCTATCCACAAACCACACATGGATCCACCACTGTCATTGCAAATGTGTTCTTTCCACAAACCACACATGGATCAACCACTAGAGTCATTGCATGTGTGTTCTTTACACAAACCACACATGGATCAACCACTAGAGTCATTGCATGTTTGTTCTTTTACTAAAACCACAAACCAGCACTAGAGTCATTGCATGTGTGTTCTTTTCCACAAACCACACATGGATCCACAAGACTCATTGCATGCGTGTTCTTTTCCACAAACAACTTATGGATCAACCAGTGGTCATTGCATGTGTGTTCTTTTCAGAAACCACATGTGGACCCACTAGAGTCATTGCATGTGTGTTCTTATACACAAACTAGCACTAGAGTCATTGCATGTGTGGTCTATCCACAAACCACACATGGATCCACCACTGTCATTGCATGTGTGTTCTTTCCACAAACCACACATGGATCAACCACTAGAGTCATTGCATGTGTGTTCTTTCCACAAACCACACATGGATCAACCACTTGTGTCATTGCATGTTTGTTCTTATAGTAAAACCACAAACCAGCACTAGAGTCATTGCATGTGTGTTCTTTTCCACAAACCACACATGGATCCACTAGACTCATTGCATGTGTGTTCTTTTCCACAAACAACTTATGGATCAACCATTGGTCATTGCATGTGTGTTCTTTTCACAAACCACATGTGGACCCACTAGAGTCATTGCATGTGTGTTCTTATGCACAAACTAGCAATAGAGTCATTGCATGTGTGTTCTATCCAAAAACCACACATGGATCCACCACTATCATTGCATGTTTGTTCTTTCCACAAACCACACATGGATCAACCACTAGTCATTGCATGTGTGTTCTTATCACAAACCACATATGGATCAATCAGTGGTCATTGCATGTGTGTTCTTTTCCATAAACCACTTATGGATCCATTACATTCATTGCATGTGTGTTATTTCCACAAACCACACATGGATCAACCACTAGAGTCATTGCATGTGTGTTATTTCCACAAACCACACATGGATCAACCACTAGAGTCATTGCATGTGTGTGTTCTGTTCCACAAACCACACATGGATCCACCACTAGAGTCATTGCATGTGTGTTCTTATACTAAAACCAACACTAGAGTCATTGCATGTGTGTTCTTTCCACAAACCACACATGGATCAACCAGTGGTCATTGCATGTGTGTTCTTTTCCACAAACCACACATGGATCCACCAATGGTCATTGCATGTGTGTTCTTTCCACAAACCACATATGGATCAACCAGAGTCATTGCATGTGTGTTCTTTCCACAAACCACACATGGATCAACCACTAGAGTCATTGCATGTTTGTTCTTATTCCAAAACCACAAACCAGCACTAGAGTCATTGCATGTCTGGTCTTTTCCACAAACCACACATGGATCCACTAGACTCATTGCATGTGTGTTCTTTTCCAAAAACAACTTATGGATCAACAAGTGGTCATTGCATGTGTGTTCTATTCACAAACCACATGTGGACCCACTAGAGTCATTGCATGTGTGTTCTTATACTAAAACTAGCACTAGAGTCATTGCATGTGTGTTCTATCCACAAACCACACATGGATCCACCACTGTCATTGCATGTGTGTTCTTTCCACAAACCACACATGGATCAACCACCAGAGTCATTGCATGTGTGTTCTTTCCACATACGACACATGGATCAACCACTACAGTCATTGCATGTGTGTTATTTCCACAAACCACACATGGATCAACCACTAGAGTCACTGCATGTGTGTTCTTATACTAAAACCAACATTAGAGTCATTGCATGTGTGTTCTTTCCACAAACCACACATGGATCAACCACTAGAGTCATTGCATGTTTGTTCTTTTACTAAAACCACAAACCAGCACTAGAGTCATTGCATGTGTGTTCTTTTCCACAAACCACACATGGATCCACTAGACTCATTGCATGCGTGTTCTTTTCCACAAACAACTTATGGATCAACCAGTGGTCATTGCATGTGTGTTCTTTTCAGAAACCACATGTGGACCCACTAGAGTTATTGCATGTGTGTTCTTATACACAAACTAGCACTAGAGTCATTGCATGTGTGTTCTATCCACAAACCACACATGGATCCACCACTGTCATTGCATGTGTGTTCTTTCCACAAACCACACATGGATCAACCACCAGAGTCATTGCATGTGTGTTCTTTCCACATACGACACATGGATCAACCACTACAGTCATTGCATGTGTGTTATTTCCACAAACCACACATGGATCAACCACTAGAGTCATTGCATGTGTGTTCTTATACTAAAACCAACATTAGAGTCATTGCATGTGTGTTCTTTCCACAAACCACACATGGATCAACCACTAGAGTCATTGCATGTTTGTTCTTTCCAGAAACCACATATGGATCAAGCAGAGTCATTGCATGTGTGTTCTTTCCACAAACCACACATGTATCAACCACTAGAGTCATTGCATGTTTGTTCTTATACTAAAACCACAAACCAGCAGTAGAGTCATTGCATGTGTGTTCTTTTCCACAAACAACTTATGGATCAACCAATGGTCATTGCATGTGTGTTCTTTTCACAAACCACATGTGGACCCACTAGAGTCATTGCATGTGTGTTCTTATACACAAACTAGCACTAGAGATATTGCATGTGTGTTCTATCCACAAACCACACATGGATCCACCACTGTCATTGCATGTGTGTTCTTTCCACAAACCACACATGGATCAACCACTAGAGTCATTGCATGTGTGTTCTTTCCACAAACCACACATGGATCAACCACTAGAGTCATTGCATGTTTGTTCTTTTACTAAAACCACAAACCAACACTAGAGTCATTGCATGTGTGTTCTTTTCCACAAACCACACATGGATCCACTAGACTCATTGCATGTGTCTTCTTTTCCACAAACAAGTTATGGACCAACCAGTGGTCATTGCATGTGTGTTCTTTTCACAAACCACATGTGGATCCACTAGAGTCATTGCATGTGTGTTCTTATGCACAAACTAGCACTAGAGTCATTGCATGTGTGTTCTATCCACAAACCACACATGGATCCACCACTATCATTGCATGTTTGTTCTTTCCACAAACCACACATGGATCAACCACTAGAGTCATTGCATGTGTGTTCTTATCACAAACCACATATGGATCAATCAGTGGTCATTGCATGTGTGTTCTTTTCCATAAACCACTTATGGATCCATTACATTCATTTTATGTGTATTATTTCCACAAACCACACATGGATCAACCACTAGAGTCATTGCATGTGTGTTATTTCCACAAACCACACATGGATCAACCACTAGAGTCATTGCATGTGTGTGTTCTTTTCCACAAACCACACATGGATCCACCAGTAGAGTCATTGCATGTGTGTTCTTATACTAAAACCAACACTAGAGTCATTGCATGTGTGTTCTTTCCACAAACCACACATGGATCAACCAGTGGTCATTGCATGTGTGTTCTTTTCCACAAACCACACATGGATCAACCAGTGGTCATTGCATGTGTGTTCTTTCCACAAACCACATATGGATCAGCCAGAGTCATTGCATGTGTGTTCTTTCCACAAACCACACATGGATCAACCACTAGAGTCATTGCATGTTTGTCCTTATACCAAAACCACAAACCATCACTAGAGTCATTGCACGTCTGTTCTTTTCCACAAACCACACATGGATCCACTAGACTCATTGCATGTGTGTTCTTTTCCACAAACAACTTATGGATCAACCAGTGGTCATTGCATGTGTGTTCTATTCACAAACCACATGTGGACCCACTAGAGTCATTGCATGTGTGTTCTTATACTAAAACTAGCACTAGAGTCATTGTATGTGTGTTCTATCCACAAACCACACATGGATCCACCACTGTCATTGCATGTGTGTTCTTTCCATAAACCACACATGGATCAACCACCAGAGTCATTGCATGTGTGTTCTTTCCACAAATGACACATGGATCAACCACTAGAGTCATTGCATGTGTGTTATTTCCACAAACCAAACATGGATCAACCACTAGAGTCATTGCATGTGTGTTCTTATACTAAAACCAACATTAGAGTCATTGCATGTGTGTTCTTTCCACAAACCACACATGGATCAACCACTAGAGTCATTGCATGTTTGTTCTTTCCACAAACCACATATGGATCAACCAGAGTCATTGCATGTGTGTTCTTTCCACAAACCACACATGGATCAACCACTAGAGTCATTGCATGTTTGTTCTTATACTAAAACCACAAACCAGCAAAAGAGTCATTGCATGTGTGTTCTTTTCCACAAACAACTTATGGATACCCCAGTGGTCATTGCATGTGTGTTCTTTTCACAAACCACATGTGGACCCACTAGAGTCATTGCATGTGTGTTCTTATACACAAACTAGCACTAGAGTCATTGCATGTGTGTTCTATCCACAAACCACACATGGATCCACCACTGTCATTGCACGTGTGTTCTTTCCACAAACCACACATGGATCAACCACTAGAGTCATTGCATGTGTGTTCTTTACACAAACCACACATGGATCAACCACTAGAGTCATTGCATGTTTGTTCTTTTACTAAAACCACAAACCAGCACTAGAGTCATTGCATGTGTGTTCTTTTCCACAAACCACACATGGATCCACTAGACTCATTGCATGCGTGTTCTTTTCCACAAACAACTTATGGATCAACCAGTGGTCATTGCATGTGTGTTCTTTTCAGAAACCACATGTGGACCCACTAGAGTCATTGCATGTGTGTTCTTATACACAAACTAGCACTAGAGTCATTGCATGTGTGTTCTATCCACAAACCACACATGGATCCACCACTGTCATTGCATGTGTGTTCTTTACACAAACCACACATGGATCAACCACTAGAGTCATTGCATGTGTGTTCTTTCCACAAACCACACATGGATCAACCACTTGAGTCATTGCATGTTTGTTCTTATAGTAAAACCACAAACCAGCACTAGAGTCATTGCATGTGTGTTCTTTTCCACAAACCACACATGGATCCACTAGACTCATTGCATGTGTGTTCTTTTCCACAAACAACTTATGGATCAACCATTGGTCATTGCATGTGTGTTCTTTTCACAAACCACATGTGGACCCACTAGAGTCATTGAATGTGTGTTCTTATGCACAAACTAGCACTAGAGTCATTGCATGTGTGTTCTATCCAAAAACCACACATGGATCCACCACTATCATTGCATGTTTGTTCTTTCCACAAACCACACATGGATCAACCACTAGTCATTGCATGTGTGTTCTTATCACAAACCACATATGGATCAATCAGTGGTCATTGCATGTGTGTTCTTTTCCATAAACCACTTATGGATCCATTACATTCATTGCATGTGTGTTATTTCCACAAACCACACATGGATCAACCACTAGAGTCATTGCATGTGTGTTATTTCCACAAACCACACATGGATCAACCACTAGAGTCATTGCATGTGTGTGTTATTTTCCACAAACCACACATGGATCCACCAGTGGTCATTGCATGTGTGTTATTTCCACAAACCACACATGGATCAACCACTAGAGTCATTGCATGTGTGTGTTCTGTTCCACAAACCACACATGGATCCACCACTAGAGTCATTGCATGTGTGTTCTTATACTAAAACCAACACTAGAGTCATTGCATGTGTGTTCTTTCCACAAACCACACATGGATCAACCAGTGGTCATTGCATGTGTGTTCTTTTCCACAAACCACACATGGATCCACCAGTGGTCATTGCATGTGTGTTCTTTCCACAAACCACATATGGATCAACCAGAGTCATTGCATGTGTGTTCTTTCCACAAACCACACATGGATCAACCACTAGAGTCATTGCATGTTTGTTCTTATTCCAAAACCACAAACCAGCACTAGAGTCATTGCATGTCTGGTCTTTTCCACAAACCACACATGGATCCACTAGACTCATTGCATGTGTGTTCTTTTCCAAAAACAACTTATGGATCAACAAGTGGTCATTGCATGTGTGTTCTATTCACAAACCACATGTGGACCCACTAGAGTCATTGCATGTGTGTTCTTATACTAAAACTAGCACTAGAGTCATTGCATGTGTGTTCTATCCACAAACCACACATGGATCCACCACTGTCATTGCATGTGTGTTCTTTCCACAAACCACACATGGATCAACCACCAGAGTCATTGCATGTGTGTTCTTTCCACATACGACACATGGATCAACCACTACAGTCATTGCATGTGTGTTATTTCCACAAACCACACATGGATCAACCACTAGAGTCATTGCATGTGTGTTCTTATACTAAAACCAACATTAGAGTCATTGCATGTGTGTTCTTTCCACAAACCACACATGGATCAACCACTAGAGTCATTGCATGTTTGTTCTTTCCAGAAACCACATATGGATCAAGCAGAGTCATTGCATGTGTGTTCTTTCCACAAACCACACATGTATCAACCACTAGAGTCATTGCATGTTTGTTCTTATACTAAAACCACAAACCAGCAGTAGAGTCATTGCATGTGTGTTCTTTTCCACAAACAACTTATGGATCAACCAATGGTCATTGCATGTGTGTTCTTTTCACAAACCACATGTGGATCCACTAGAGTCATTGCATGTGTGTTCTTATACACAAACAAGCACTAGAGGTATTGCATGTGTGTTCTATCCACAAACCACACATGGATCCACCACTGTCATTGCATGTGTGTTCTTTCCACAAACCACACATGGATCAACCACTAGAGTCATTGCATGTGTGTTCTTTCCACAAACCACACATGGATCAACCACTAGAGTCATTGCATGTTTGTTCTTTTACTAAAACCACAAACCAACAATAGAGTCATTGCATGTGTGTTCTTTTCCACAAACCACACATGGATCCACTAGACTCATTGCATGTGTCTTCTTTTCCACAAACAACTTATGGACCAACCAGTGGTCATTGCATGTGTGTTCTTTTCACAAACCACATGTGGATCCACTAGAGTCATTGCATGTGTGTTCTTATGCACAAACTAGCACTAGAGTCATTGCATGTGTGTTCTATCCACAAACCACACATGGATCCACCACTATCATTGCATGTTTGTTCTTTCCACAAACCACACATGGATCAACCACTAGAGTCATTGCATGTGTGTTCTTATCACAAACCACATATGGATCAATCAGTGGTCATTGCATGTGTGTTCTTTTCCATAAACCACTTATGGATCCATTACATTCATTTTATGTGTATTATTTCCACAAACCACACATGGATCAACCACTAGAGTCATTGCATGTGTGTTATTTCCACAAACCACACATGGATCAACCACTAGAGTCATTGCATGTGTGTGTTCTTTTCCACAAACCACACATGGATCCACCACTAGAGTCATTGCATGTGTGTTCTTATACTAAAACCAACACTAGAGTCATTGCATGTGTGTTCTTTCCACAAACCACACATGGATCAACCAGTGGTCATTGCATGTGTGTTCTTTTCCACAAACCACACATGGATCAACCAGTGGTCATTGCATGTGTGTTCTTTCCACAAACCACATATGGATCAGCCAGAGTCATTGCATGTGTGTTCTTTCCACAAACCACACATGGATAAACCACTAGAGTCATTGCATGTTTGTCCTTCTACCAAAACCACAAACCATCACTAGAGTCATTGCACGTCTGTTCTTTTCCACAAACCACACATGGATCCACTAGACTCATTGCATGTGTGTTCTTTTCCACAAACAACTTATGGATCAACCAGTGGTCATTGCATGTGTGTTCTATTCACAAACCACATGTGGACCCACTAGAGTCATTGCATGTGTGTTCTTATACTAAAACTAGCACTAGAGTCATTGTATGTGTGTTCTATCCACAAACCACACATGGATCCACCACTGTCATTGCATGTGTGTTCTTTCCATAAACCACACATGGATCAACCACCAGAGTCATTGCATGTGTGTTCTTTCCACAAATGACACATGGATCAACCACTAGAGTCATTGTATGTGTGTTATTTCCACAAACCAAACATGGATCAACCACTAGAGTCATTGCATGTGTGTTCTTATACTAAAACCAACATTAGAGTCATTGCATGTGTGTTCTTTCCACAAACCACACATGGATCAACCACTAGAGTCATTGCATGTTTGTTCTTTCCACAAACCACATATGGATCAACCAGAGTCATTGCATGTGTGTTCTTTCCACAAACCACACATGGATCAACCACTAGAGTCATTGCATGTTTGTTCTTATACTAAAACCACAAACCAGCAGTAGAGTCATTGCATGTGTGTTCTTTTCCACAAACAACTTATGGATACCCCAGTGGTCATTGCATGTGTGTTCTTTTCACAAACCACATGTGGACCCACTAGAGTCATTGCATGTGTGTTCTTATACACAAACTAGCACTAGAGTCATTGCATGTGTGTTCTATCCACAAACCACACATGGATCCACCACTGTCATTGCACGTGTGTTCTTTCCACAAACCACACATGGATCAACCACTAGAGTCATTGCATGTGTGTTCTTTACACAAACCACACATGGATCAACCACTAGAGTCATTGCATGTTTGTTCTTTTACTAAAACCACAAACCAGCACTAGAGTCATTGCATGTGTGTTCTTTTCCACAAACCACACATGGATCCACTAGACTCATTGCATGCGTGTTCTTTTCCACAAACAACTTATGGATCAACCAGTGGTCATTGCATGTGTGTTCTTTTCAGAAACCACATGTGGACCCACTAGAGTCATTGCATGTGTGTTCTTATACACAAACTAGCACTAGAGTCATTGCATGTGTGTTCTATCCACAAACCACACATGGATCCACCACTGTCATTGCATGTGTGTTCTTTCCACAAACCACACATGGATCAACCACTAGAGTCATTGCATGTGTGTTCTTTCCACAAACCACACATGGATCAACCACTTGAGTCATTGCATGTTTGTTCTTATAGTAAAACCACAAACCAGCACTTGAGTCATTGCATGTGTGTTCTTTTCCACAAACCACACATGGATCCACTAGACTCATTGCATGTGTGTTCTTTTCCACAATCAACTTATGGATCAACCATTGGTCATTGCATGTGTGTTCTTTTCACAAACCACATGTGGACCCACTAGAGTCATTGCATGTGTGTTCTTATGCACAAACTAGCACTAGAGTCATTGCATGTGTGTTCTATCCAAAAACCACACATGGATCCACCACTATCATTGCATGTTTGTTCTTTCCACAAACCACACATGGATCAACCACTAGTCATTGCATGTGTGTTCTTATCACAAACCACATATGGATCAATCAGTGGTCATTGCATGTGTGTTCTTTTCCATAAACCACTTATGGATCCATTACATTCATTGCATGTGTGTTATTTCCACAAACCACACATGGATCAACCACTAGAGTCATTGCATGTGTGTTATTTCCACAAACCACACATGGATCAACCACTAGAGTCATTGCATGTGTGTGTTATTTTCCACAAACCACACATGGATCCACCACTAGAGTCATTGCATGTGTGTTCTTATACTAAAACCAACACTAGAGTCATTGCATGTGTGTTCTTTCCGCAAACCACACATGGATCAACCAGTGGTCATTGCATGTGTGTTCTTTTCCACAAACCACACATGGATCAACCAGTGGTCATTGCTTGTGTGTTCTTTCCACAAACCACATATGGATCAACCAGAGTCATTGCATGTGTGTTCTTTCCACAAACCACACATGGATCAACCACTAGAGTCATTGCATGTTTGTTATTATACCAAAACCACAAACCAGCACTAGAGTCATTGCATGTCTGTTGTTTTCCACAAACCACACATGGATCCACTAGACTCATTGCATGTGTGTTCTTTTCCACAAACAACTTATGGATCAACCAGTGGTCATTGCATGTGTGTTATATTCACAAACCACATGTGGACCCACTAGAGTCATTGCATGTGTGTTCTTATACTAAAACTAGCACTAGAGTCATTCGATGTGTGTTCTATCCACAAACCACACATGGATCCACCACTGTCATTGCATGTGTGTTCTTTCCATAAACCACACATGGATCAACCACCAGAGTCATTGCATGTGTGTTCTTTCCACAAACGACACATGGATCAACCACTAGAGTCATTGCATTGTGTTATTTCCACAAACCACACATGGATCAACCACTAGAGTCATTGCATGTGTGTTCTTATACTAAAACCAACATTAGAGTCATTGCATGTGTGTTCTTTCCACAAACCACACATGGATCAACCACTAGAGTCATTGCATGTTTGTTCTTTCCACAAACCACATATGGATCAACCAAAGTCATTGCATGTGTGTTCTTTCCACAAACCAGACATGGATCAACCACTAGAGTCATTGCATGTTTGTTCTTATACTAAAACCACAAACCAGCAGTAGAGTCATTGCATGCGTGTTCTTTTCCACAAACAACTTATGGATCAACCAGTGGTCATTGCATGTGTGTTCTTTTCAGAAACCACATGTGTACCCACTAGAGTCATTGCATGTGTGTTCTTATACACAAACTAGCACTAGAGTCATTGCATGTGTGTTCTATCCACAAACCACACATGGATCCACCACTGTCATTACATGTGCGTTCTTTCCACAAACCACACATGGATCAACCACTAGAGTCATTGCATGTGTGTTCTTTCCACAAACCACACATGGATCAACCACTAGAGTCATTGCATGTTTGTTCTTTTACTAAAACCACAAACCAGCACTAGAGTCATTGCATGTGTGTTCTTTTCCACAAACCACACATGGATCCACTCGACTCATTGCATGCGTGTTCTTTTCCACAAACAACTTATGGATCAACCAGTGGTCATTGCATGTGTGTTCTTTTCAGAAACCAAATGTGGACCCACTAGAGTCATTGCATGTGTGTTCTTATACACAAACTAGCACTAGAGTCATTGCATGTGTGTTCTATCCACAAACCACACATGGATCCACCACTGTCATTGCATGTGTGTTCTTTCCACAAACCACACATGGATCAACCACTAGAGTCATTGCATGTGTGTTCTTTCCACAAACCACACATGGATCAACCACTTGAGTCATTGCATGTTTGTTCTTATAGTAAAACCACAAACCAGCACTAGAGTCATTGCATGTGTGTTCTTTTCCACAAACCACACATGGATCCACTAGACTCATTGCATGTGTGTTCTTTTCCACAAACAACTTATGGATCAACCAGTGGTCATTGCATGTGTGTTCTTTTCACAAACCACATGTGGACCCACTAGAGTCATTGCATGTGTGTTCTTATGCACAAACTAGCACTAGAGTCATTGCATGTGTGTTCTATCCAAAAACCACACATGGATCCACCACTATCATTGCATGTTTGTTCTTTCCACAAACCACACATGGATCAACCACTAGTCATTGCATGTGTGTTCTTATCACAAACCACATATGGATCAATCAGTGGTCATTGCATGTGTGTTCTTTTCCATAAACCACTTATGGATCCATTACATTCATTGCATGTGTGTTATTTCCACAAACCACACATGGATCAACCACTAGAGTCATTGCATGTGTGTTATTTCCACAAACCACACATGGATCAACCACTAGAGTCATTGCATGTGTGTGTTCTGTTCCACAAACCACACATGGATCCACCACTAGAGTCATTGCATGTGTGTTCTTATACTAAAACCAACACTAGAGTCATTGCATGTGTGTTCTTTCCACAAACCACACATGGATCAACCAGTGGTCATTGCATGTGTGTTCTTTTCCACAAACCACACATGGATCCACCAGTGGTCATTGCATGTGTGTTCTTTCCACAAACCACATATGGATCAACCAGAGTCATTGCATGTGTGTTCTTTCCACAAACCACACATGGATCAACCACTAGAGTCATTGCATGTTTGTTCTTATTCCAAAACCACAAACCAGCACTAGAGTCATTGCATGTCTGTTCTTTTCCACAAACCACACATGGATCCACTAGACTCATTGCATGTGTGTTCTTTTCCAAAAACAACTTATGGATCAACAAGTGGTCATTGCATGTGTGTTCTATTCACAAACCACATGTGGACCCACTAGAGTCATTGCATGTGTGTTCTTATACTAAAACTAGCACTAGAGTCATTGCATGTGTGTTCTATCCACAAACCACACATGGATCCACCACTGTCATTGCATGTGTGTTCTTTCCAGAAACCACACATGGATCAACCACCAGAGTCATTGCATGTGTGTTCTTTCCACATACGACACATGGATCAACCACTACAGTCATTGCATGTGTGTTATTTACACAAACCACACATGGATCAACCACTAGAGTCATTGCATGTGTGTTCTTATACTAAAA
This sequence comes from Avena sativa, assembly GCA_916181665.1. Taxonomy (NCBI): domain Eukaryota; kingdom Viridiplantae; phylum Streptophyta; class Magnoliopsida; order Poales; family Poaceae; genus Avena; species Avena sativa. Next base: position 63,027,630 of record OV702287.1, on the reverse strand, counting down.
CCAACATTAGAGTCATTGCATGTGTGTTCTTTCCACAAACCACACATGGATCAACCACTAGAGTCATTGCATGTTTGTTCTTTCCACAAACCACATATGGATCAACCAGAGTCATTGCATGTGTGTTCTTTCCACAAACCACACATGGATCAACCACTAGAGTCATTGCATGTTTGTTCTTATACCAAAACCACAAACCAGCAGTAGAGTCATTGCATGTGTGTTCTTTTCCACAAACAACTTATGGATCAACCAGTGGTTATTGCATGTATGTTCTTTTCACAAACCACATGTGGACCCACTAGAGTCATTGCATGTGTGTTCTTATACACAAACTAGCACTAGAGTCATTGCATGTGTGTTCTATCCACAAACCACACATGGATCCACCACTGTCATGTAGCACCCCGGGTAAAACCAGTACTAGAAAATCGCCTATTGTTTATATTTTGTGCATCATCATGACATCATGCATATATTTTTGCATAAAAACTATTTTCGTAAAAGCCTAAGTTGTTTTCTAATTAGCCCTCTCCTTTAATCTCAAACTAAAACCTCGGTCTGTTCAGATCTTTTATTTGTCTAAAAAGTATTTACAAAAATATTTTAAAAATAAAATAAATAATAAAATGTTTTGTCCGGGGAGGCAGTCCGATCGGTCAGGCTAGAGGCCCAACCTGACCAGACTACCTACCACCCGGCCCATCTAAAGAAACCCTAAACCTGCTACCCCAAACCCTAACCCTAAATTCCCCTTCCTACCCAGCCTTACCCACTCCCACCTGCCGCCGTCGGAACCACACCCCGCCTCCACCCTGCCTACGCGCACACACCTCTGCCTGTGTTGCACTCAGCGGCCACGCGCACCACCTGCCCGACACGGCCCTCCTGGCTAAACTAGCACTGTCCCGACCCGGTCAACCCTACCCCGTGTCCTTCCTGGCCCACCACCCCGCGATCCCCATCGAGACCCGCTCCCAAACCTCCCTCTCCTCTTCGTCTCGCGCGATTCGTCGCAGACCGGAGCTCCGCGTCAGCCCCCGTCGGCCTCTGCTGCCGCCACCTTCCCGCCTCCGTCTCCGACTTCCCCTCCGGCTCAGCATCCATGCGCGAGCGCCCCGAAGCTCGCCGACGCCGCCAGGGGGCGCCCTCGTCTCCTCTACCCCGTACTGCATCCGGCTGCGCGACCTCGTCTCCGATGCCACCGCAGGACCCGGCCTCCCCGTGCTGTGCCTCCTCCCTTCGGCAAGCTCGCCCACCACCCTGGGTCCGGCCGCCTGCTGTCGCCCTTCTCCTGTGCTCTGCTTCTGACCAAGCTCTGCAGCGCCTCCCTATCTGCAACCTGTGCCATGCGATCCTCTTGCAACCGAGCTGGCCGTGTTGGCCTGCAGTAAGTTGTTGTGTCGATGTGATGAATCAGTGTTTGGTGTTGCCGTCTAGATGTATGGTTGGAGATACGGTAGTGTGGCGATGGAGCTGATGTTGGATGAGCAGACATTCGTCATGAGCGACAAGTCAGAACCCGTGAGGATTGAACCAGAGAACTAACCAAGATCGACACCGACCCGAACGAGTCCGATGAACCATGGACGACCCTCGAAGAACCACCGACAAGGGTATCGAACTCCTTGCTCTTCTTCATGGATCCTCATGAACTTCTTCCTGGGCCCGATGACGCAAAGCTCCACTTTTCGGACCCCTCGGAACGCCAAGACCTCCATCACAGAAACCTCAAGATCCACTTTTGGAATCCGAAGACCCATTTCCAGCGTTCGAAGATCGATCCCCCGAACCATCAGAAACAAGATCTTTGACCCCTAATGTGTGACCCTCTTTCCGAGACCTTATTTTTATAAATGAAATATATATCTTGTTGCATATGAATTGAGCATCCTTGCATACATATTGTGGGTTGGGGGTATGTTGCCGACTCATCTAATAATAAATAAGGAGCCTATATGCGGACTTTTCTAGTCTTATATTGACCCCATTTAAATTTGTGTAGCGAACCGGTAACTTATCTTGCCATGTTAATACAACATTTAAATTGCGGGGTATCTAAACAACATGAACTTAATAACTAATTGTCAGGACCTTGCTTCCGCTTAATATGGCCAAATTTCATCGCATCTTGCCATGCCATACATCATACATGCATCATGCCTGATCTTTTGCCGCAGTATTAAATAGTGCATCCGGTGTTTCTGCTAGTGCCTTGCTTCTTCACGGATTAGGCCGATGAGTTGATGCGAGTGTCGACCCGATCTTCGGATGAACCTTCGGCAATGTTTTTCAGGCGAGCATCTCCCTCTTTATACCTGTCTTACTTTATAGTATTTATTCCCTCCTGTTGATCTATTTCTATCTGTGTTGCGATGCTCTAGTTTTCGTGCCCATGATATCCCTTGCAGCCTTATATTGCCTTGGACACATCCTATTACCTGTTGTTTGGTAGATAGTTGGACTTGCGCGTCGTAGTCGCTTGCTCAAGTGCTGTTGCATGTCGTCCAGTACCACAGCTGTTGGAAGGCTGCCTTATGCTTTATGTTGGAGATGATCATGGCTTTAATTATTGTTTAACAACTAAAATTGAAATTAGGTAAATGCAGAGGCACCAGTGGGTAATAGACAATATTTGGATTTTAACCGCTCACTGGTGTCCCGTAGGACCCCGAGTTCTTGACACCAGTTCCGAGATCGAGCGTGCTAACCACAGGTGGGGTGTGTGGGCACCCCCATCGATTTAGTACCTGATTTCAAGTACTGTACTGGGGGACACAAAGTAGTTTGGGGCTTTATTACTATCCTGTACTTATGCCATGCTTTACTGCTTTATTTACGATTGCGCGTGGAGCGCCTATACTGTTTAGGAACCCCGTGATACGTTTTCGCTGTATCGACAAGCCCAGTCACGCTTTCGGGTTCCCAGTCGTTTACAGCCGTCGACACAAACCCTGGGTCCGTCTCGGAGACCGGCCGACTTTGTTACGGGTAGCTTAGTGGGGTGGCCCCCCGTGCTTGCTTTGGGTCTGGGAAACGTCGTGTCCGAAACCCCGTCGACATACCGTTGGGTGTATGTTTTGTGATCTTGTACCTACCTGATCTGACAACAAGGGTGTAGGTGCGTGTGGAAACTTTGGTGCACCCATGCAGGGTTTAATCTTTTCGAGAAGCCGTGTCCGCGGTTATGGACGACTTGGAGCACAGTTCTCGATCATAGACAACTATAACTAAAGTTTACTGCTATAATTTGACTTGTATCCGATATGACTAGTAATCAGCTTCACTGCAACGGAATGGCTAAATAAAAGTACCAACAACTGCTGGGTTTGGGATATCTCATGCTAATTGTATCTGACTAGTAAGTGTTGCAACTACAACGGAATGGTTAACTAAAAGTGCCCACTGCTTATTATATCAGGATGACTATCTATACCTGACTAGTAATTGTTGCAACGATAACTGAATAAATAAAACTGCCAACGGTGTGAGTTCCTCGGCTGACTTCCTCGTTTGGTCTCGAGGGGGAAACACCAGGATGGGTATGTTTGGTGGTAGTATCAGGTTGGTTCCGAATAGGTCTTTCTTACCCCTCTCTGATAGCCGCTATTTGTATCAAGTATCTATAGGTTGTTTAATGCATGCCGCGCTGCCGCTTCAGTCCACCATACCTATGTAGGCGAGGACCGCCGAATTATAGTCTCGCCATGTACTGGCCTCAGTACTGACCGCTCTCTTTTTCCTTTGCCCTTTGTCGGCACCCCTTTGTCTTTAGCAGGTTTTGAGATCGACGTTGTTAGCAGGGTTACCCTTCCAGCTTGGCCTGGGCAGGGTTATGGACGCCATTGGTTATTCTTCAGGGCTCTTAGCTCAATTTGCATCTTGTCCATACTCGGACGCTGTATCGTTTTATAGGTGATTTGGATCTTTGTATTGTATATCTGTATTCTTGACTCATTGAGTCGCTGTTGTATATATATGTTTTGTGGGTTCCATCGCGGACTATTCTGTAATGATATTACTTCGTTTTCCACCCGCACGCAAGTGCCTGGTGGGCACCTTTGAATCGTTTCTATGCGGGTTTGGCGGGAAGCGCTAAAACTTGCATAGGGTCGATTCCGAGAGTGTTACAGAGGGAGTGGGTAAGGCTGGGTAGGAAGGGGAATTTAGGGTTAGGGTTTGGGGTAGCAGGTTTAGGGTTTCTTTAGATGGGCCGGGTGGTAGGTAGTCTGGTCAGGTTGGGCCTCTGGCCTGACCGATCGGACTGCCTCCCCGGACAAAACATTTTATTATTTATTTTATTTTTAAAATATTTTTGTAAATACTTTTTAGACAAATAAAAGATCTGAACAGACCGAGGTTTTAGTTTGAGATTAAAGGAGAGGGCTAATTAGAAAACAACTTAGGCTTTTACGAAAATAGTTTTTATGCAAAAATATATGCATGATGTCATGATGATGCACAAAATATAAACAACAGGCGATTTTCTAGTACAGGTTTTACCCGGGGTGCTACATGTCATTACATGTGTGTTCTTTCCACAAACCACACATGGATCAACCACTAGAGTCATTGCATGTGTGTTCTTTCCACAAACCACACATGGATCAACCACTAGAGTCATTGCATGTTTGTTCTTATAGTACAACCCACAAACCAGCACTAGAGTCATTGCATGTGTGTTCTTTTCCACAAACCACACATGGATCCACTAGACTCATTGCATGTGTGTTCTTTTCCACAAATAACGTATGGATCAACCAGTGGTCATTGCATGTGTGTTCTTTTCACAAACCACATATGGACCCACTAGAGTCATTGCATGTGTGTTCTTATGCACAAACTAGCACTAGAGTCATTGCATGTGTGTTCTATCCACAAACCACACATGGATCCACCACTGTCATTGCATGTGTGTTCTTTCCACAAACCACACATGGATCAACCACTACAGTCATTGCATGTGTGTTCTTATCACAAACCACATATGGAGCAAATCAGTGGTCATTGCATGTGTGTTCTTTTACATAAACCACTTATGGATCCATTACATTCATTGCATGTGTGTTATTTCCACAAACCACACATGGATCAACCACTAGAGTCATTGCATGTGTGTTATTTCCACAAACCACACATGGATCAACCACTAGAGTCATTGCATGTGTGTGTTCTTTTCCACAAACCACACATGGATCCACCACTAGAGTCATTGCATGTGTGTTCTTATACTAAAACCAACAGTAGAGTCATTGCATGTGTGTTCTTTCCACAAACCACACATGGATCAACCAGTGGTCATTGCATGTGTGTTCTTTTCCACAAACCACACATGGATCCACTAGTGGTCATTGCATGTGTGTTCTTTCCACAAACCACATATGGATCAACCAGAGTCATTGCATGTGTGTTCTTTCCACATACCACACATGTATCAACCACTAGAGTCATTGCATGTTTATTTTATACCAAAACCACAAACCAGCACTAGAGTCATTGCATGTCTGTTCTTTTCCACAAACCACACATGGATCCACTAGACTTATTGCTTGTGTGTTCTTTTCCACAAACAACTTATGGATCAACCAGTGGTCATTGCATGTGTGTTCTTTTCACAAACCACATGTGGACCCACTAGAGTCATTGCATATGTGTTCTTATACTAAAACTAGCACTAGAGTCATTGCATGTGTTTTCTATCCACAAACCACACATGGATCCACCACTGTCATTGCATGTGTGTTCTTTCCATAAACTACACATGGATCAACCACTAGAGTCATTGCATGTGTGTTCTTTCCACAAACCACACATGGATCAACCACTAGAGTCATTACATTTGTGTTATTTCCACAAACCACACATGGATCAACCACTAGAGTCATTGCATGTGTGTTCTTATACTAAAACCAACATTAGAGTCATTGCATGTGTGTTGTTTCCACAAACCACACATGGATCAACCACTAGAGTCATTGCATGTTTGTTATTTCCACAAACCACACATGGATCAACCACTAGAGTCATTACATGTGTGTTCTTATACTAAAACCAACACTAGAGTCATTGCATGTGTGTTCTTTCCACAAACCACACATGGATCAACCAGTGGTCATTGCATGTGTGTTCTTTTCCACAAACCACACATGGATCCACCAGTGGTCATTGCATGTGTGTTCTTTCCGCAAACCACATATGGATCAACCAGAGTCATTGCATGTGTGTTCTTTCCACAAACCACACATGGATCAACCACTAGAGTCATTGCATGTGTGTTATTTCCACAAACCACACATGGATCAACCACTAGAGTCATTGCATGTGTGTTCTTATACTAAAACCAACATTAGAGTCATTGCATGTGTGTTCTTTCCAAAAACCACACATGGATCAACCACTAGAGTTATTGCATGTTTGTTCTTTCCACAAACCACATATGGATCAACCAGAGTCATTGCATGTGTGTTCTTTCCACAAACCACACATGGATCAACCACTAGAGTCATTGCATGTTTGTTCTTATACTAAAACCACAAACCAGCAGTAGAGTCATTGCATGCGTGTTCTTTTCCACAAACAACTTATGGATCAACCAGTGGTCATTGCATGTGTGTTCTTTTCAGAAACCACATGTGGACCCACTAGAGTCATTGCATGTGTGTTCCTATACACAAACTAGCACTAGAGTCATTGCATGTGTGTTCTATCCACAAACCACACATGGATCCACCACTGTCATTGCATGTGTGTTCTTTCCACAAACCACACATGGATAAACCACTAGAGTCATTGCATGTGTGTTCTTTCCACAAACCACACATGGATCAACCACTAGAGTCATTGCATGTTTGTTCTTTTACTAAAACCACAAACCAGCACTAGAGTCATTGCATGTGTGTTCTTTTCCACAAACCACACATGGATCCACTAGACTCATTGCATGCGTGTTCTTTTCCACAAACAACTTATAGATCAACCAGTGGTCATTGCATGTGTGTTCTTTTCAGAAACCACATGTGGACCCACTAGAGTCATTGCATGTGTGTTCTTATACACAAACTAGCACTAGAGTCATTGCATGTGTGTTCTATCCACAAACCACACATGGATCCACCACTGTCATTGCATGTGTGTTCTTTCCACAAACCACACATGGATCAACCACTAGAGTCATTGCATGTGTGTCCTTTCCACAAACCACACATGGATCAACCACTTGAGTCATTGCATGTTTGTTCTTATAGTAAAACCACAAACCAGCACTAGAGTCATTGCATGTTTGTTATTTTCCACAAACCACACATGGATCCACTAGACTCATTGCATGTGTGTTCTTTTCCACAAACAACTTACGGATCAACCAGTGGTCATTGCATGTGTGTTCTTTTCACAAACCACATGTGGACCCACTAGAGTCATTGCATGTGTGTTCTTATGCACAAACTAGCACTAGAGTCATTGCATGTGTGTTCTATCCAAAAACCACACATGGATCCACCACTATCATTGCATGTTTGTTCTTTCCACAAACCACACATGGATCCACCACTAGTCATTGCATGTGTGTTCTTATCACAAACCACATATGGATCAATCAGTGGTCATTGCATGTGTGTTCTTTTCCATAAACCACTTATGGATACATTACATTCATTGCATGTGTGTTATTTCCACAAACCACACATGGATCAACCACTAGAGTCATTGCATGTGTGTTATTTCCACAAACCACACATGGATCAACCACTAGAGTCATTGCATGTGTGTGTTCTTTTCCACAAACCACACATGGATCCACCACTAGAGTCATTGCATGTGTGTTCTTATACTAAAACCAACACTAGAGTCATTGCATGTGTGTTCTTTCCACAAACCACACATGGATCAACCAATGGTCATTGCATGTGTGTTTTTTTCCACAAACCACACATGGATCCACCAGTGGTCATTGCATGTGTGTTCTTTCCACAAACCACATATGGATCAACCAGAGTCATTGCATGTGTGTTATTTCCACAAACCACACATGGATCAACCACTAGAGTCATTGCATGTTTGTTCTTATTCCAAAACCACAAACCAGCACTAGAGTCATTGCATGTCTGTTCTTTTCCACAAACCACACATGGATCCACTAGACTCATTGCATGTGTGTTCTTTTCCACAAACAACTTATGGATCAACCAATGGTCATTGCATGTGTGTTCTATTCACAAACCACATGTGGACCCACTAGAGTCATTGCATGTGTGCTCTTATACTAAAACTAGCACTAGAGTCATTGCATGTGTGTTCTATCCACAAACCACACATGGATCCACCACTGTCATTGCATGTGTGTTCTTTCCACAAACCACACATGGATCAACCACCAGAGTCATTGCATGTGTGTTCTTTCCACATACGACACATGGATCAACCACTAGAGTCATTGCATGTGTGTTATTTCCACAAACCACACGTGGATCAACCACTAGAGTCATTGCATGTGTGTTCTTATAATAAAACCAACATTAGAGTCATTGCATGTGTGTTCTTTCCACAAACCACACATGGATCAACCACTAGAGTCATTGCATGTTTGTTCTTTCCACAAACCACACATGGATCAACCACTAGAGTCATTGCATGTTTGTTCTTATACTAAAACCACAAACCAGCAGTAGAGTCATTGCATGTGTGTTCTTTTCCACAAACAACTTATGTATCAACAAGTGGTCATAGCATGTGTGTTCTTTTCAGAAACCACATGTGGACCCACTAGAGTCATTGCATGTGTGTTCTTATACACAAACTAGCACTAGAGTCATTGCATGTGTGTTCTATCCACAAACCACACATGGATCCACCACTGTCATTACATGTGTGTTCTTTCCACAAACCACACATGGATCAACCACTAGAGTCATTGCATGTGTGTTCTTTCCACAAACCACACATGGATCAACCACTAGAGTCATTGCATGTTTGTTCTTATAGTACAACCCACGAACCAGCACTAGAGTCATTGCATGTGTGTTCTTTTCCACAAACCACACATGGATCCACTAGACTCATTGCATGTGTGTTCTTTTCCACAAATAACTTATGGATCAACCAGTGGTCATTGCATGTGTGTTCTTTTCACAAACCACATGTGGACCCACTAGAGTCATTGCATGTGTGTTCTTATGCACAAACTAGCACTAGAGTCATTGCATGTGTGTTCTATCCACAAACCACACATGGATCCACCATTGTCATTGCATGTGTGTTCTTTCCACAAACCACACATGGATCAACCACTAGAGTCATTGCATGTGTGTTCTTATCACAAACCACATATGGATCAATCAGTGGTCATTGCATGTGTGTTCTTTTCCATAAACCACTTATGAATCCATTACATTCATTAAATGTGTGTTATTTCCACAAACCACACATGGATCAACCACTAGAGTCATTACATGTGTGTTATTTCCACAAACCACACATGGATCAACCACTAGAGTCATTGCATGTGTGTGTTATTTTCCACAAACCACACATGGATCCACCACTAGAGTCATTGCATGTGTGTTCTTATACTAAAACCAACAGTAGAGTCAATGCATGTGTGTTCTTTCCACAAACCACACATGGATCAACCAGTGGTCATTGCATGTGTGTTCTTTTCCACAAACCACACATGGATCCACCAGTGGTCATTGCATGTGTGTTCTTTCCACAAACCACATATGGATCAACCAGAGTCATTGCATGTGTGTTCTTTCCACATACCACACATGGATCAACCACTAGAGTCATTGCATGTTTATTCTTATACCAAAACCACAAACCAGCACTAGAGTCGTTGCATGTGTGTTCTTTTCCACAAACCACACATGGATCCACTAGACTTATTGCTTGTGTGTTCTTTTCCAGAAACAACTTATGGATCAACCAGTGGTCATTGCATGTGTGTTCTTTTCACAAACCACATGTGGACCCACTAGAGTCATTGCATGTGTGTTCTTATACTAAAACTAGCACTAGAGTCATTGCATGTGTTTTCTATCCACAAACCACACATGGATCCACCACTGTCATTGCATGTGTGTTCTTTCCACAAACTACACATGGATCAACCACTAGAGTCATTGCATGTGTGTTCTTTCCACAAACCACACATGGATCAACCACTAGAGTCATTACATTTGTGTTATTTCCACAAACCACACATGGATCAACCACTAGAGTCATTGCATGTGTGTTCTTATACTAAAACCAACATTAGAGTCATTGCATGTGTGTTCTTTCCACAAACCACACATGGATCAACCACTAGAGTCATTGCATGTTTGTTATTTCCACAAACCACACATGGATCAACCACTAGAGTCATTGCATGTGTGTTCTTATACTAAAACCAACACTAGAGTCATTGCATGTGTGTTCTTTCCACAAACCACACATGGATCAACCAGTGGTCATTGCATGTGTGTTCTTTTCCACAAGCCACACATGGACACACCAGTGGTCATTGCATGTGTGTTCTTTCCACAAACCACATATGGATCAACCAGAGTCATTGCATGTGTGTTCTATCCACAAACAACACATGGATCAACCACTAGAGTCATTGCATGTTTGTTCTTATACTAAAACCACAAACCAGCACTAGAGTCATTGAATGTGTGTTCTTTTCCACAAACCACAGATGGATCCACTAGACTCATTGCATGTGTGTTCTTTTCCACAAACAACTTATGGATCAACCAGTGGTCATTGCATGTGTGTTCTTTGCACAAACTACATGTGGACCCACTAGAGTCATTGCATCTGTGTTCTTATACTAAAACTACCACAAGAGTCATTGCATGTGTGTTCTTATACTAAAACCAACACTAGAGTCATTGCATGTGTGTTCTTTCCACAAACCACACATGGATCAACCTGTGGTCATTGCATGTTTGTTCTTTTCCAAAAACTACACATGGATCCACCAGTGGACATTGCATGTGTGTTCTTTCCACAAACCACATATGGATCAACCACTAGAGTCATTGCATGTGTGTTATTTCCACCAACCACAAATGGATCAACCACTAGAGTCATTGCATGTGTGTTATTTCCACAAACCACACATGGATCCACCACTAGAGTCATTGCATGTGTGTTCTTATACTAAAACCAACACTAGAGTCATTGCATGTGTGTTCTTTCCACAAACCACACATGGATCAACCAGTGGTCATTGCATGTGTGTTCTTTCCACAAACCACACATGGATCCACCAGTGGTCATCGCATGTGTGTTCTTTCCACAAACCATAAATGGATCAACCAGAGTCGTTGCATGTGTGTTCTTTTCCACAAACCACACATGGATCCACTAGACTCATTTCATGTGTGTTCTTTTCCACAAACAACTTATGGATCAACCAGTGGTCATTGCATGTGTGTTCTTTTCACAAACCACATGTGGACCCACTAGAGTCATTGCATGTGTGTTCTTATACACAAACTAGCATGAGAGTCATAGCATGTGTGTTCTATCCACAAACCACACATGGATCCACCACTGTCATTGCATGTGTGTTCTATCCACAAACCACACATGGATCCACCATTGTCATTGCATCTGTGTCCTTTCCACAAACCACACATGGATCAACCACTAGAGTCATTGCATGTGTGTTCTTTCCACAAACCACACATGGATCAACCACCAGAGTCATTGCATGTGTTTTTTTTTCCATAAACCACTTATGGATGCATTACAGTCATTGCATGTGTGTGTTCTTTTCCACAAACCACACATGGATCCACCACTAGAGTCATTGCATGTGTGTTCTTATACTAAAACCAAAACTAGAGTCATTGCATGTGTGTTCTTTCCACAAACCACACATGGATCAACCAGTGGTCATTGCATGTGTGTTCTTTTCCACAAACCACACATGGATCCACCAGTGGTCATTGCATGTGTGTTCTTTCCACAAACCACATATGGATCAACCAGAGTCATTGCATGTGTGTTCTTTCCACATAACACACATGGATCAACCACTAGAGTCATTGCATGTTTATTCTTATACCAAAACCACAAACCAGCACTAGAGTCATTGCATGTGTGTTCTTTTCCACAAACCACACATGGATCCACTAGACTCATTGCATGTGTGTTCTTTTCCACAAACAACTTATGGATCAACCAGTGGTCATTGCATGTGTGTTCTTTTCACAAACCACATGTGGACCCACTAGAGTCATTGCATGTGTGTTCTTATACTAAAACTAGCACTAGAGTCATTGCATGTGTGTTCTATCCACAAACCACACATGGATCCACCACTGTCATTGCATGTGTGTTCTTTCCACAAACCACACATGGATCAACCACTAGAGTCATTGCATGTGTGTTCTTTCCACAAACGACACATGGATCAACCACTAGAGTCATTGCATGTGGGTTATTTCCACAAACCACACATGGATCAACCACTAGAGTAATTGCATGTGTGTTCTTATACTAAAACCAACATTAGAGTCATTGCATGTTTGTTCTTTCCACAAACCACACATGGATCAACCACGAGAGTCATTGCATGTTTGTTATTTCCACAAACCACACATGGATCAACCACTAGAGTCATTGCATGTGTGTTCTTATACTAAAACCAACACTAGAGTCGTTGCATGTGTGTTCTTTCCACAAACCACACATGGACCAACCAGTGGTCATTGCATGTGTGTTCTTTTCCACAAACCACACATGGATCCACCAGTGGTCATTGCATGTGTGTTCTTTCCACAAACCACATATGGATCAACTAGATTCATTGCATGTGTGTTATTTCCACAAACCACACATGGATCAACCACTAGAGTCATTGCATGTTTGTTCTTATACTAAAACCACAAACCAGCAGTAGAGTCATTGCATGCGTGTTCTTTTCCACAAACAACTTATGGATCAACCAGTGGTCATTGCATGTGTGTTCTTTTCACAAACCACATGTGGACCCACTAGAGTCATTGCATATGTGTTCTTATACTAAAACTAGCACTAGAGTCATTGCATGTGTTTTCTATCCACAAACCACACATGGATCCACCACTGTCATTGCATGTGTGTTCTTTCCACAAACTACACATGGATCAACCACTAGAGTCATTGCATGTGTGTTCTTTCCACAAACCACACATGGATCAACCACTAGAGTCATTACATTTGTGTTATTTCCACAAACCACACATGGATCAACCACTAGAGTCATTGCATGTGTGTTCTTATACTAAAACCAACATTAGAGTCATTGCATGTGTGTTCTTTCCACAAACCACACATGGATCAACCACTAGAGTCATTGCATGTTTGTTATTTCCACAAACCACACATGGATCAACCACTAGAGTCATTGCATGTGTGTTCTTATACTAAAACCAACACTAGAGTCATTGCATGTGTGTTCTTTCCACAAACCACACATGGATCAACCAGTGGTCATTGCATGTGTGTTCTTTTCCACAAACCACACATGGACACACCAGTGGTCATTGCATGTGTGTTCTTTCCACAAACCACATATGGATCAACCAGAGTCATTGCATGTGTGTTCTATCCACAAACAACACATGGAGCAACCACTAGAGTCATTGCATGTGTGTTCTTATGCACAAACTAGCACTAGAGTCATTGCATGTGTGTTCTATCCACAAACCACACATGGATCCACCACTGTCATTGCATGTGTGTTCTTTCCACAAACCACACATGGATCAACCACTAGAGTCATTGCATGTGTGTTCTTATCACAAACCACATATGGAGCAAATCAGTGGTCATTGCATGTGTGTTCTTTTACATAAACCGCTTATGGATCCATTACATTCATTGCATGTGTGTTATTTCCACAAACCACACATGGATCAACCACTAGAGTCATTGCATGTGTGTTATTTCCACAAACCACACATGGATCAACCACTAGAGTCATTGCATGTGTGTGTTCTTTTCCACAAACCACACATGGATCCACCACTAGAGTCATTGCATGTGTGTTCTTATACTAAAACCAACAGTAGAGTCATTGCATGTGTGTTCTTTCCACAAACCACACATGGATCAACCAGTGGTCATTGCATGTGTGTTCTTTTCCACAAACCACACATGGATCCACTAGTGGTCATTGCATGTGTGTTCTTTCCACAAACCACATATGGATCAACCAGAGTCATTGCATGTGTGTTCTTTCCACATACCACACATGTATCAACCACTAGAGTCATTGCATGTTTATTTTATACCAAAACCACAAACCAGCACTAGAGTCATTGCATGTGTGTTCTTTTCCACAAACCACACATGGATCCACTAGACTTATTGCTTGTGTGTTCTTTTCCACAAACAACTTATGGATCAACCAGTGGTCATTGCATGTGTGTTCTTTTCACAAACCACATGTGGACCCACTAGAGTCATTGCATGTGTGTTCTTATGCACAAACTAGCACTAGAGTCATTGCATGTGTGTTCTATCCACAAACCACACATGGATCCACCACTGTCATTGCATGTGTGTTCTTTCCACAAACCACACATGGATCAACCACTAGAGTCATTGCATGTGTGTTCTTATCACAAACCACATATGGATCAATCAGTGGTCATTGCATGTGTGTTCTTTTCCATAAACCACTTATGAATCCATTACATTCATTAAATGTGTGTTATTTCCACAAACCACACATGGATCAACCACTAGAGTCATTACATGTGTGTTATTTCCACAAACCACACATGGATCAACCACTAGAGTCATTGCATGTGTGTGTTATTTTCCACAAACCACACATGGATCCACCACTAGAGTCATTGCATGTGTGTTCTTATACTAAAACCAACATTAGAGTCATTGCATGTGTGTTCTTTCCACAAACCACACATGGATCAACCACTAGAGTCATTGCATGTTTGTTATTTCCACAAACCACACATGGATCAACCACTAGAGTCATTGCATGTGTGTTCTTATACTAAAACCAACACTAGAGTCATTGCATGTGTGTTCTTTCCACAAACCACACATGGATCAACCAGTGGTCATTGCATGTGTGTTCTTTTCCACAAACCACACATGGACACACCAGTGGTCATTACATGTGTGTTCTTTCCACAAACCACATATGGATCAACCAGAGTCATTGCATGTGTGTTCTATCCACAAACAACACATGGAGCAACCACTAGAGTCATTGCATGTGTGTTCTTATGCACAAACTAGCACTAGAGTCATTGCATGTGTGTTCTATCCACAAACCACACATGGATCCACCACTGTCATTGCATGTGTGTTCTTTCCACAAACCACACATGGATCAACCACTAGAGTCATTGCATGTGTGTTCTTATCACAAACCACATATGGAGCAAATCAGTGGTCATTGCATGTGTGTTCTTTTACATAAACCGCTTATGGATCCATTACATTCATTGCATGTGTGTTATTTCCACAAACCACACATGGATCAACCACTAGAGTCATTGCATGTGTGTTATTTCCACAAACCACACATGGATCAACCACTAGAGTCATTGCATGTGTGTGTTCTTTTCCACAAACCACACATGGATCCACCACTAGAGTCATTGCATGTGTGTTCTTATACTAAAACCAACAGTAGAGTCATTGCATGTGTGTTCTTTCCACAAACCACACATGGATCAACCAGTGGTCATTGCATGTGTGTTCTTTTCCACAAACCACACATGGATCCACTAGTGGTCATTGCATGTGTGTTCTTTCCACAAACCACATATGGATCAACCAGAGTCATTGCATGTGTGTTCTTTCCACATACCACACATGTATCAACCACTAGAGTCATTGCATGTTTATTTTATACCAAAACCACAAACCAGCACTAGAGTCATTGCATGTGTGTTCTTTTCCACAAACCACACATGGATCCACTAGACTTATTGCTTGTGTGTTCTTTTCCACAAACAACTTATGGATCAACCAGTGGTCATTGCATGTGTGTTCTTTTCACAAACCACATGTGGACCCACTAGAGTCATTGCATGTGTGTTCTTATGCACAAACTAGCACTAGAGTCATTGCATGTGTGTTCTATCCACAAACCACACATGGATCCACCACTGTCATTGCATGTGTGTTCTTTCCACAAACCACACATGGATCAACCACTAGAGTCATTGCATGTGTGTTCTTATCACAAACCACATATGGATCAATCAGTGGTCATTGCATGTGTGTTCTTTTCCATAAACCACTTATGAATCCATTACATTCATTAAATGTGTGTTATTTCCACAAACCACACATGGATCCACCACTAGAGTCATTGCATGTGTGTTCTTATACTAAAACCAACAGTAGAGTCAATGCATGTGTGTTCTTTCCACAAACCACACATGGATCAACCAGTGGTCATTGCATGTGTGTTCTTTTCCACAAACCACACATGGATCCACCAGTGGTCATTGCATGTGTGTTCTTTCCACAAACCACATATGGATCAACCAGAGTCATTGCATGTGTGTTCTTTCCACATACCACACATGGATCAACCACTAGAGTCATTGCATGTTTATTCTTATACCAAAACCACAAACCAGCACTAGAGTCGTTGCATGTGTGTTCTTTTCCACAAACCACACATGGATCCACTAGACTTATTGCTTGTTGTTGGAGATATGCCCAAGAGGCAATAATAAAATAGGTTATTATCATATCTTCATACTTATGATAAATGTTTACATACCATGCTATAATTGTATTAACCGGAAACATTAATACTTGTGTGATTTGTAAACTAAAATAAGAGTCCCTAGTAAAGCCTCTTGTTAAACTAGCTTGTTGGTTAATATATGATCATGGTTTCCTGATCATGAACATAGAGATGTTATTAACAACAGGATCATATCATTAGGAGAATGATATGGTGGACATACTCCTATAGATAAGCGTAGCATAAAGATCAAGTCATTTCAATAGTTCAATTGCTATATGCTTTCTGATACATAGTAACCTAATTCCTTCGACCATGAGATCATGCATATCACCTTTACTGGATGGATGCTTTGATGTCATCAAACACCACACCGTAACAGGGTGGCTATAAAGGTGGCGTTGAGTGTTCGGAAAGTATTGGTTGAAACACATGGAATCAAGAGTGGGATTTGTCCATCCACATGACGGATAGATATTCTCTGGGCCCTCTCGGTGAAATGTCATCCAATTAGCTTGCAAGCATGTGACTTGGTCACAAGGGATCACATATCACGGGAACGAGAAAAGAGTACTTATCAGTAACGAGGTTGAACTAGGTATACAGAGATACCGACGATCATAACCTCGGATAAGTAACATATCGTGAGACAAAGGGAAATTGGTATCGTATGTAAGTGGTTCATTCGATCGCAAAGTAATCGTAGAAATATGTGGGAGCCATATGAATTTCCAGATTCCTCTATTGGTTATTGTTCGGAGAAGTGTCTCGATCATGTCCGCATAATTCACGAACCGTAAGGAGACACACTTAAGGATTCGACGTTGTTTGAGTAGTTATGGTATTATGAGAAAGAGACCGAATGTTGTTCGGAGTCTCGGATGGGATCCGGGATATCACGAGGTGATCCGGAATGGTCCGGAGAATAAGATTCATATAAGGAAAGTCCCGTTTCGGAGTTCAGGAATGATTCCGGTGTTTTCATCGGGAACATTCTAGAAGTTCCCGGAATGTCCGGCACTCCGGAGGGGAAGGGGTACATGAATGTGTCATTACATGTTGGAATGATTGCATCATGTACTAAGTGTTCTTGCTGTCCCAAATAAAGGATTAAATTGAATCCTAAATTGAAAAAGTCAAACGGCTAGTTTGAAAGTCAAACGGCAGTTTTTGGGAAGTGGGAGGAGAGGAGGAAACCGAATTGGGGGAGGAGTCCTCCTCCCCAAGCCGGCGGCCAGCCCTAGGCCGAGTTGGGGAGGGACTCCCTCCCTCCCCTAGCGCGCCAGCCCTCCCACCTATAAAGGGAGGGGCAGGGCTCCCCTCCCAACACAACACAAGACACACAAGTTTCCTATCCTCTAAACTAAACCCTAGATCTAGACCCCGGTTTAGAGCTATTCGGTTTAGAGCCTTCTAATTGGTTTAGAGCCTTCTAATTGGTTTAGAGCCTTCTAATTGGTGTGTCTAATTACTAGACCACTAATAGCCTCTCTCATAAGCTCCACCATACTCGCACCGGCTTAAGGCGAAGCCCTGCGGGATCTCCCCTCTACTTCCGGTACCACGCCGTTGTGCTGCCGGAATCGCGAGGAGAGTGCTACAACCTCCGCTGCCTGCTGGAACAAGGGAGAGGAAGGTCTTCGTCGAGTACCGAACGTGTGACCGACTGCGGGAGCGCTGCGGGAAACGCGGCGCTGGAAGGATCGTCTACGCGATCTTGAGATCGGGAAGAGTACGACTACATCACCCACGAGAATCTGCTCTCGTTAAACACTTTGGAATCTTCGAGGGTGAGTTATTCCATCGACTCGTTGCTGCAATCTAGTAGATAGATCTTGGCTTGTTTGTTTGTATGCGATAGAAAATTTTTGTTTTCCATGCTACGAACCCCTACAGTGGTATCAGAGCCGTGTCTATATGTAGATCTGTTGCACGAGTAGAACACAATAGTCATTGTGGGCGTTGATGCTTTTATTGTCGATTGCTTTTTGTGTACTTTGCATCTTGCGGTATGTTGGGATGAAGCGGCCCGGGCTAACCTTACATGACATCGTTCATGAGACTTGCTCCACGTTTGACATGCAACTTGTATTGCATAAGTGGCTTTGCGGGTGCCTGTTTCTCCTAGCATAGTTAAGATCCAATTTACAACGGGTAATCAACAATGCTAGTATCAATGTTGTGGTTCTTGTTCGTAAGTTAGAACGACACTTATTGAAAGCCCCAAGCCACGTAAAATATGCAAAGAAAGTAGAGGCGTCTAACTTTGTTTTGCAGGGGTGTGCAGTGATGTGATATGGCCATGATTGTGATTATATTTGATGTATGCAATGTTCCTTATTGTAAGTTGGCAACCGGCAGGAGCCATATGGTTGTCTTTAATTTCTGTTAAGACCTGCGTGTCTATTCAAAATAGTTGTAATAGTTGAAGCTGGTGGACGACAACCATGGAGAAGCGTCATTGACCTTGATGCTATGCCGGTGATGATGGAGATCATATTCGTGCTTGAAGATGGAGATCGGAAGCACAAAGAAGAAAGGCCATATCATATCACATATTATGAATTGCATGTGATGTTAATCCTTTATGCATCTTGTATTGCTTAGTAGACGACGGTAGCATTATAAGATGATCCCTCATGCACATAAATTTCAAGTTCTAAAGTGTTCACCCTTAGTATGCACCGTTGCCAAAGCTTGCTGCTTCGAAACACCACGTGATGATCGGGTGTCTTTGATTCCGCGGGTGAATACAACGTAAGCAAGCCAGATTTGCTTATGCGGAAGCTAAGGTTTGATCTTGACGAGCCTAGCATGTACAGACATGGCCTCAGGAACACGGATTACCGAAAGGTAGAGCATGAGTCATATAGTAGATATGATGAACATGTTGATTGTTCGCCATTGAAGCTATATCAATTCTCGTGATGATCGGTTTTGATGTGGTGTATTTGGTTCGTGTGATCACTAAAACAATGTGAGGGATATTGTTTTGAGTGGGAGTTCACCTAGATTAATTTAATTATTAATTAGAACTCAATTTATCATAAACTAAATCAAAGTGAATTTGCATAGTTGTTGTAGTCATTGGCATCCGTTTACTACCTTGCGCTTAGTTATAATTGAGATGATAGAACTATAGAATTCTGGTTAGTTACTTTACGAACTGGTATCGTATTGTATTGAAGTGTTAATCTAAAGTTTAAAAGTCCTATTGCAAACTTTCAGTAAGTTCCAGTTACTCCATGAAGTTTAATAATTAGTATTAAATCAAGAGTAACAATTCCAAATGTTAGTATATAAGTATCATGTTTGTCTCCATGATTCTTGATATTCAAAGATTGTCTTAATATCAAGGTTATCTAGGATCTGAAAGAGTTGTTTCAGAAACCATGATGTGTGGAAGATATTGTGATATCTGAAACGAAGTTTTGGTTGCAACATGATAGAGTATAATATGGCAAAAGTCATGTTCTCATATTTGATGAGAATTTGCAAAAGGTTGGAGACACTAGTTGTCCTAATCCTCCAAAAGGTTTTGGAAAGCAACATTATACTCATAATTCATCGTTATAAGCTAAAAGTAGCTTGATCTTGGACATTCCATGATAAGGTGAATATTTGATGTAGGTAAAATGTTTACTACACCAAGAGATTACTAAAGAAAGGAATTTGAAAGAACACCAAATATTTGATGATGGTGATCTACTTCAAAGTGCAAGTCCAAAGACATTGGTATTTAACTATACACGCTTTGGACTATGTGTCATATGTATGACCCCACTATTGATATTGATAGATTCTTTCAAACAGAAAAGGAAATATTGAAAGAGAATCTCATAAATATATGGCAGAAAAGAAAAGACTAGAATTGTTCAGTTTAAGTATATAGATGATATACATGTTGTGGCTATATTCTTTGCTTATTAAACAATGTGGTTCTCAAGTATTTGATACTGAATTTGTTGGTGTGAATCGTCATACGAAACAACACAATTCATGAACTACAATGGCCTAAGTAACTAGCAAAAGAATATGTGATGATGTTCATCGAGAACAAATAAAGGGTTATTGTGTTGCTCGTTAAACATCAAAGCTTGCCTTCAAAGATTTGTTTTATCAGGTATTATGAGAACAAAAGGGTTGTTCAAATAATTGCCGTAATCCATAAAAGATGGATGATTTACAAATCTCGTTGGAGAAATCACATCCATAAAACAAGTGCTAAAAATGTCGAAAGACAAATTGATTGAAAGATCACTTAGGAAGTGACATCGCCGTTTAAATTATATTGGAAAGATAACATGAAGAAACTCCATGTGGATGGAATTTTGGAGTCTTCTGATTTTTGATCAAATGACGCTTGTGAAACTTTCCTAGAGATAATTAAAACTTCGTTCATAGGCCAAAAGGGAACGAATGACTAGCTTATTGGAACTTGTACATATTGTTGTACGAAATCCATTATGTGTAGTCAAGAGCGATGGATTTCAACTTCATATGCTTTCTCCGAAAATTTGAGTGAATATATGAATATTTACTTAATAAGGATGAAGTATGAAACATTTGAAAAGTTCAAGGACTTTCAAGATGAAGTGCAAAATCATTGTAACAAGAATATAAACAGTTTATGATAAAGATCATAAAGGAAGATATTTGAGTTACAAGTTTAGCATAATACCTAAGATTTAAGGAATCGTTCCGTAGATTTGCATTTCCCGAAACACCATAAGAGTATGGAGCGTTCGAGATATGTAATTAAACCTTGTTTGACATGGTAAGATCAAAGGTATAATTCATAAAACTGCCATTGTATTTTAAAGATTAAAAGCTTTAGAGATTACCGTTTTTCCACTGAAAAGAGCTCCATCATAATCCGTTGAAATGACACCATATAAGGTTATGGTTTGGGATAAAACTCAAGTTGTCCTTTCTTAAACATTGGTATGCTATGCATAAGAAAGATGTTTGCAACCAAAGTCGGATGAACCTGTCTTTGTATGTTATTTCGAATAACTGTTAAGTACTCCTCCATAACACCGGAGACAAAAGTGTTTGTTACTTAAAACGTCAATTTTCTTTGAGAAGAAATTTTTCGTGAAAAGTTAAGTGGGAGGACAATAGAAACTTTGATAAGGTTAAAAGAACCTTAGCTATATGTGCAGAGTTGCGCAGCACCGAAAAGTGTTCCGGAGGCAGCAACAATGCTCATGGTTCACGTACCTCAAAAGGTTGTGGTCACGGAGATCTAAGTTCCTATTGAAACAAGTAGATCGGGTAAACAATCAAATACCAAGATTTGAGGGTTGAATCATTATTTGAGAATAATGAACCGACTACATACAAAGAAGCGATGATGGGCCCTGACTCCGTCAAATGGCTTGAAGCCATAAAATCCGTGATAGTTCCATACACGAGAAATCAAGTTTTGAACTTGAAGGACCCTCGAGAAAGGTGTAAGACCTTACAGTTGTGTCTGGATCTATAAAGAAATAGACATGGATGTTTTATATCTATGAAATAGTCGACATGTTGGGAAAGAGTTCACAACAATGTTCAAAGGTTAACTATGACAAGATTTGATCTGTCATAGTGATATTTAGTCTAGACGGATTAATGTAGCAACCACTACATATAATTTGTTATATGGTAGTTGAATAAACAAAACAAGTTCTTCTAATAGAATCGTTACCTAGGACATGTGCATAACACGGTCCATAGGGTTTTGTTAATTCAAAGGATGCTAAAAGCATATGCAAACTTCAATAGTTAGAGTGAGCATAGCGGAGTTGGAATCTTCACTATGATGAAACTGTTAAAAGAGTTTAATTTCATCAGAGACAATGAAGATGCTTGCGTTTGCAAGAAATTAAGTGGGAGCGCTAAGACATGTTTCTAATACATTATGTGGAAGACATATTGTTGATTGGAAATAATGTATCTTTTATTAACACATATTAAGAGTTTCATCCCGATGAAAGACTTGGGCAAAACCCAAATATTTGGCATCAATAGACGCTAATATGGTTGTGCCAGAAGTACATAGATAAGATATTGAATGAGTTCAATATAGAAACTACAAGAGAAGGTTCTTGTCGCACAGAAAGGATTGAATGAGTTCAATGTTGATGATATATTCAAGTGTATTGACATTTGGTAAAGTGAAACAAATAATCAAGTATAGATTGATACTTGATGTATGAAATCACAAAGAGTATTTATATCAATCATACTGTGATATGTACAAATCCAGATATGTCCTATGCTCTAAATGTTGTGAGCATATACCAGAATGATTTGTAAGATGATCATTGGACAATAGTAAGGATATTCTTATGATCTTTTGAAAGAACTAAGAGTATATTATTTGTAGAAGTGACAAATAGATGGTTAGTTCATTGTAAAAGTACTACATTGATACTAGTTTTGTCACAAAGTACAAATTAAGTTTATCTCAATCTAAACTAAGGGTGGCACAATATAATGGAAAGTGAGTTCCATAATGGATTTGGATGATTTCCAAAGTTAAGACATTGTGACAGATACTACGACAAAAGGCTAAGTATATGACTGCTATTATAGCAGCAAAAGAGGGAATTTGTGTCAAGAAGTTTGTTATCAAACTAGGTGTAGTTCACAGTGGGATAATACTATGAAGATATATTGTGCGACAATATTATCAACATGTTTTAACCCCAAAGAGCTAAAGGTCACACCGAAAGACCAAATTTATACAAAGCCATCTCATTAGAGAATGAGTGATGCGTAGAGACGCAAAGACATGCAATTACACACGGACCTGGAAGTGTCAGATCCGAAGATCAGTTGACCACTAGCAATCGTGTACATACAACACCGGAAAGCCATAGGTGTTATATACACAAAGGTTCGAAACTAGATTATTGACTCTAGTGCAAGTGGGAGACTGTTGGAGATATGCCCAAGAGGCAATAATAAAATAGGTTATTATCATATCTTCATACTTATGATAAATGTTTACATACCATGCTATAATTGTATTAACCGGAAACATTAATACTTGTGTGATTTGTAAACTAAAATAAGAGTCCCTAGTAAAGCCTCTTGTTAAACTAGCTTGTTGGTTAATATATGATCATGGTTTCCTGATCATGAACATAGAGATGTTATTAACAACAGGATCATATCATTAGGAGAATGATATGGTGGACATACTCCTATAGATAAGCGTAGCATAAAGATCAAGTCATTTCAATAGTTCAATTGCTATATGCTTTCTGATACATAGTAACCTAATTCCTTCGACCATGAGATCATGCATATCACCTTTACTGGATGGATGCTTTGATGTCATCAAACACCACACCGTAACAGGGTGGCTATAAAGGTGGCGTTGAGTGTTCGGAAAGTATTGGTTGAAACACATGGAATCAAGAGTGGGATTTGTCCATCCACATGACGGATAGATATTCTCTGGGCCCTCTCGGTGAAATGTCATCCAATTAGCTTGCAAGCATGTGACTTGGTCACAAGGGATCACATATCACGGGAACGAGAAAAGAGTACTTATCAGTAACGAGGTTGAACTAGGTATACAGAGATACCGACGATCATAACCTCGGATAAGTAACATATCGTGAGACAAAGGGAAATTGGTATCGTATGTAAGTGGTTCATTCGATCGCAAAGTAATCGTAGAAATATGTGGGAGCCATATGAATTTCCAGATTCCTCTATTGGTTATTGTTCGGAGAAGTGTCTCGATCATGTCCGCATAATTCACGAACCGTAAGGAGACACACTTAAGGATTCGACGTTGTTTGAGTAGTTATGGTATTATGAGAAAGAGACCGAATGTTGTTCGGAGTCTCGGATGGGATCCGGGATATCACGAGGTGATCCGGAATGGTCCGGAGAATAAGATTCATATAAGGAAAGTCCCGTTTCGGAGTTCAGGAATGATTCCGGTGTTTTCATCGGGAACATTCTAGAAGTTCCCGGAATGTCCGGCACTCCGGAGGGGAAGGGGTACATGAATGTGTCATTACATGTTGGAATGATTGCATCATGTACTAAGTGTTCTTGCTGTCCCAAATAAAGGATTAAATTGAATCCTAAATTGAAAAAGTCAAACGGCTAGTTTGAAAGTCAAACGGCAGTTTTTGGGAAGTGGGAGGAGAGGAGGAAACCGAATTGGGGGAGGAGTCCTCCTCCCCAAGCCGGCGGCCAGCCCTAGGCCGAGTTGGGGAGGGACTCCCTCCCTCCCCTAGCGCGCCAGCCCTCCCACCTATAAAGGGAGGGGCAGGGCTCCCCTCCCAACACAACACAAGACACACAAGTTTCCTATCCTCTAAACTAAACCCTAGATCTAGACCCCGGTTTAGAGCTATTCGGTTTAGAGCCTTCTAATTGGTTTAGAGCCTTCTAATTGGTTTAGAGCCTTCTAATTGGTGTGTCTAATTACTAGACCACTAATAGCCTCTCTCATAAGCTCCACCATACTCGCACCGGCTTAAGGCGAAGCCCTGCGGGATCTCCCCTCTACTTCCGGTACCACGCCGTTGTGCTGCCGGAATCGCGAGGAGAGTGCTACAACCTCCGCTGCCTGCTGGAACAAGGGAGAGGAAGGTCTTCGTCGAGTACCGAACGTGTGACCGACTGCGGGAGCGCTGCGGGAAACGCGGCGCTGGAAGGATCGTCTACGCGATCTTGAGATCGGGAAGAGTACGACTACATCACCCACGAGAATCTGCTCTCGTTAAACACTTTGGAATCTTCGAGGGTGAGTTATTCCATCGACTCGTTGCTGCAATCTAGTAGATAGATCTTGGCTTGTTTGTTTGTATGCGATAGAAAATTTTTGTTTTCCATGCTACGAACCCCTACACTTGTGTGTTCTTTTCCAGAAACAACTTATGGATCAACCAGTGGTCATTGCATGTGTGTTCTTTTCACAAACCACATGTGGACCCACTAGAGTCATTGCATATGTGTTCTTATACTAAAACTAGCACTAGAGTCATTGCATGTGTTTTCTATCCACAAACCACACATGGATCCACCACTGTCATTGCATGTGTGTTCTATCCACAAACCACACATGGATCCACCACTGTCATTGCATGTGTGTTCTATCCACAAACCACACATGGATCCACCATTGTCATTGCATCTGTGTCCTTTCCACAAACCACACATGGATCAACCACTAGAGTCATTGCATGTGTGTTCTTTCCACAAACCACACATGGATCAACCACCAGAGTCATTGCATGTGTTTTTTTTCCATAAACCACTTATGGATGCATTACAGTCATTGCATGTGTGTGTTCTTTTCCACAAACCACACATGGATCCACCACTAGAGTCATTGCATGTGTGTTCTTATACTAAAACCAAAACTAGAGTCATTGCATGTGTGTTCTTTCCACAAACCACACATGGATCAACCAGTGGTCATTGCATGTGTGTTCTTTTCCACAAACCACACATGGATCCACCAGTGGTCATTGCATGTGTGTTCTTTCCACAAACCACATATGGATCAACCAGAGTCATTGCATGTGTGTTCTTTCCACATAACACACATGGATCAACCACTAGAGTCATTGCATGTTTATTCTTATACCAAAACCACAAACCAGCACTAGAGTCATTGCATGTGTGTTCTTTTCCACAAACCACACATGGATCCACTAGACTCATTGCATGTGTGTTCTTTTCCACAAACAACTTATGGATCAACCAGTGGTCATTGCATGTGTGTTCTTTTCACAAACCACATGTGGACCCACTAGAGTCATTGCATGTGTGTTCTTATACTAAAACTAGCACTAGAGTCATTGCATGTGTTTTCTATCCACAAACCACACATGGATCCACCACTGTCATTGCATGTGTGTTCTTTCCACAAACTACACATGGATCAACCACTAGAGTCATTGCATGTGTGTTCTTTCCACAAACCACACATGGATCAACCACTAGAGTCATTACATTTGTGTTATTTCCACAAACCACACATGGATCAACCACTAGAGTCATTGCATGTGTGTTCTTATACTAAAACCAACATTAGAGTCATTGCATGTGTGTTCTTTCCACAAACCACACATGGATCAACCACTAGAGTCATTGCATGTTTGTTATTTCCACAAACCACACATGGATCAACCACTAGAGTCATTGCATGTGTGTTCTTATACTAAAACCAACACTAGAGTCATTGCATGTGTGTTCTTTCCACAAACCACACATGGATCAACCAGTGGTCATTGCATGTGTGTTCTTTTCCACAAACCACACATGGACACACCAGTGGTCATTGCATGTGTGTTCTTTCCACAAACCACATATGGATCAACCAGAGTCATTGCATGTGTGTTCTATCCACAAACAACACATGGAGCAACCACTAGAGTCATTGCATGTGTGTTCTTATGCACAAACTAGCACTAGAGTCATTGCATGTGTGTTCTATCCACAAACCACACATGGATCCACCACTGTCATTGCATGTGTGTTCTTTCCACAAACCACACATGGATCAACCACTAGAGTCATTGCATGTGTGTTCTTATCACAAACCACATATGGAGCAAATCAGTGGTCATTGCATGTGTGTTCTTTTACATAAACCGCTTATGGATCCATTACATTCATTGCATGTGTGTTATTTCCACAAACCACACATGGATCAACCACTAGAGTCATTGCATGTGTGTTATTTCCACAAACCACACATGGATCAACCACTAGAGTCATTGCATGTGTGTGTTCTTTTCCACAAACCACACATGGATCCACCACTAGAGTCATTGCATGTGTGTTCTTATACTAAAACCAACAGTAGAGTCATTGCATGTGTGTTCTTTCCACAAACCACACATGGATCAACCAGTGGTCATTGCATGTGTGTTCTTTTCCACAAACCACACATGGATCCACTAGTGGTCATTGCATGTGTGTTCTTTCCACAAACCACATATGGATCAACCAGAGTCATTGCATGTGTGTTCTTTCCACATACCACACATGTATCAACCACTAGAGTCATTGCATGTTTATTTTATACCAAAACCACAAACCAGCACTAGAGTCATTGCATGTGTGTTCTTTTCCACAAACCACACATGGATCCACTAGACTTATTGCTTGTGTGTTCTTTTCCACAAACAACTTATGGATCAACCAGTGGTCATTGCATGTGTGTTCTTTTCACAAACCACATGTGGACCCACTAGAGTCATTGCATGTGTGTTCTTATGCACAAACTAGCACTAGAGTCATTGCATGTGTGTTCTATCCACAAACCACACATGGATCCACCACTGTCATTGCATGTGTGTTCTTTCCACAAACCACACATGGATCAACCACTAGAGTCATTGCATGTGTGTTCTTATCACAAACCACATATGGATCAATCAGTGGTCATTGCATGTGTGTTCTTTTCCATAAACCACTTATGAATCCATTACATTCATTAAATGTGTGTTATTTCCACAAACCACACATGGATCAACCACTAGAGTCATTGCATGTGTGTTATTTCCACAAACCACACATGGATCAACCACTAGAGTCATTGCATGTGTGTGTTATTTTCCACAAACCACACATGGATCCACCACTAGAGTCATTGCATGTGTGTTCTTATACTAAAACCAACATTAGAGTCATTGCATGTGTGTTCTTTCCACAAACCACACATGGATCAACCACTAGAGTCATTGCATGTTTGTTATTTCCACAAACCACACATGGATCAACCACTAGAGTCATTGCATGTGTGTTCTTATACTAAAACCAACACTAGAGTCATTGCATGTGTGTTCTTTCCACAAACCACACATGGATCAACCAGTGGTCATTGCATGTGTGTTCTTTTCCACAAACCACACATGGACACACCAGTGGTCATTACATGTGTGTTCTTTCCACAAACCACATATGGATCAACCAGAGTCATTGCATGTGTGTTCTATCCACAAACAACACATGGAGCAACCACTAGAGTCATTGCATGTGTGTTCTTATGCACAAACTAGCACTAGAGTCATTGCATGTGTGTTCTATCCACAAACCACACATGGATCCACCACTGTCATTGCATGTGTGTTCTTTCCACAAACCACACATGGATCAACCACTAGAGTCATTGCATGTGTGTTCTTATCACAAACCACATATGGAGCAAATCAGTGGTCATTGCATGTGTGTTCTTTTACATAAACCGCTTATGGATCCATTACATTCATTGCATGTGTGTTATTTCCACAAACCACACATGGATCAACCACTAGAGTCATTGCATGTGTGTTATTTCCACAAACCACACATGGATCAACCACTAGAGTCATTGCATGTGTGTGTTCTTTTCCACAAACCACACATGGATCCACCACTAGAGTCATTGCATGTGTGTTCTTATACTAAAACCAACAGTAGAGTCATTGCATGTGTGTTCTTTCCACAAACCACACATGGATCAACCAGTGGTCATTGCATGTGTGTTCTTTTCCACAAACCACACATGGATCCACTAGTGGTCATTGCATGTGTGTTCTTTCCACAAACCACATATGGATCAACCAGAGTCATTGCATGTGTGTTCTTTCCACATACCACACATGTATCAACCACTAGAGTCATTGCATGTTTATTTTATACCAAAACCACAAACCAGCACTAGAGTCATTGCATGTGTGTTCTTTTCCACAAACCACACATGGATCCACTAGACTTATTGCTTGTGTGTTCTTTTCCACAAACAACTTATGGATCAACCAGTGGTCATTGCATGTGTGTTCTTTTCACAAACCACATGTGGACCCACTAGAGTCATTGCATGTGTGTTCTTATGCACAAACTAGCACTAGAGTCATTGCATGTGTGTTCTATCCACAAACCACACATGGATCCACCACTGTCATTGCATGTGTGTTCTTTCCACAAACCACACATGGATCAACCACTAGAGTCATTGCATGTGTGTTCTTATCACAAACCACATATGGATCAATCAGTGGTCATTGCATGTGTGTTCTTTTCCATAAACCACTTATGAATCCATTACATTCATTAAATGTGTGTTATTTCCACAAACCACACATGGATCAACCACTAGAGTCATTGCATGTGTGTGTTATTTTCCACAAACCACACATGGATCCACCACTAGAGTCATTGCATGTGTGTTCTTATACTAAAACCAACAGTAGAGTCAATGCATGTGTGTTCTTTCCACAAACCACACATGGATCAACCAGTGGTCATTGCATGTGTGTTCTTTTCCACAAACCACACATGGATCCACCAGTGGTCATTGCATGTGTGTTCTTTCCACAAACCACATATGGATCAACCAGAGTCATTGCATGTGTGTTCTTTCCACATACCACACATGGATCAACCACTAGAGTCATTGCATGTTTATTCTTATACCAAAACCACAAACCAGCACTAGAGTCGTTGCATGTGTGTTCTTTTCCACAAACCACACATGGATCCACTAGACTTATTGCTTGTGTGTTCTTTTCCAGAAACAACTTATGGATCAACCAGTGGTCATTGCATGTGTGTTCTTTTCACAAACCACATGTGGACCCACTAGAGTCATTGCATATGTGTTCTTATACTAAAACTAGCACTAGAGTCATTGCATGTGTTTTCTATCCACAAACCACACATGGATCCACCACTGTCATTGCATGTGTGTTCTTTCCACAAACTACACATGGATCAACCACTAGAGTCATTGCATGTGTGTTCTTTCCACAAACCACACATGGATCAACCACTAGAGTCATTACATTTGTGTTATTTCCACAAACCACACATGGATCAACCACTAGAGTCATTGCATGTGTGTTCTTATACTAAAACCAACATTAGAGTCATTGCATGTGTGTTCTTTCCACAAACCACACATGGATCAACCACTAGAGTCATTGCATGTTTGTTATTTCCACAAACCACACATGGATCAACCACTAGAGTCATTGCATGTGTGTTCTTATACTAAAACCAACACTAGAGTCATTGCATGTGTGTTCTTTCCACAAACCACACATGGATCAACCAGTGGTCATTGCATGTGTGTTCTTTTCCACAAACCACACATGGACACACCAGTGGTCATTGCATGTGTGTTCTTTCCACAAACCACATATGGATCAACCAGAGTCATTGCATGTGTGTTCTATCCACAAACAACACATGGATCAACCACTAGAGTCATTGCATGTTTGTTCTTATACTAAAACCACAAACCAGCACTAGAGTCATTGAATGTGTGTTCTTTTCCACAAACCACAGATGGATCCACTAGACTCATTGCATGTGTGTTCTTTTCCACAAACAACTTATGGATCAACCAGTGGTCATTGCATGTGTGTTCTTTTCACAAACTACATGTGGACCCACTAGAGTCATTGCATGTGTGTTCTTATACTAAAACTACCACAAGAGTCATTGCATGTGTGTTCTTATACTAAAACCAACACTAGAGTCATTGCATGTGTGTTCTTTCCACAAACCACACATGGAGCAACCTGTGGTCATTGCATGTTTGTTCTTTTCCAAAAACTACACATGGATCCACCAGTGGTCATTGCATGTGTGTTCTTTCCACAAACCACATATGGATCAACCACTAGAGTCATTGCATGTGTGTTATTTCCACCAACCACAAATGGATCAACCACTAGAGTCATTGCATGTGTGTTATTTCCACAAACCACACATGGATCCACCACTAGAGTCATTGCATGTGTGTTCTTATACTAAAACCAACACTAGAGTCATTGCATGTGTGTTCTTTCCACAAACCACACATGGATCAACCAGTGGTCATTGCATGTGTGTTCTTTCCACAAACCACACATGGATCCACCAGTGGTCATCGCATGTGTGTTCTTTCCACAAACCACAAATGGATCAACCAGAGTCGTTGCATGTGTGTTCTTTTCCACAAACCACACATGGATCCACTAGACTCATTTCATGTGTGTTCTTTTCCACAAACAACTTATGGATCAACCAGTGGTCATTGCATGTGTGTTCTTTTCACAAACCACATGTGGACCCACTAGAGTCATTGCATGTGTGTTCTTATACACAAACTAGCATGAGAGTCATAGCATGTGTGTTCTATCCACAAACCACACATGGATCCACCACTGTCATTGCATGTGTGTTCTATCCACAAACCACACATGGATCCACCATTGTCATTGCATCTGTGTCCTTTCCACAAACCACACATGGATCAACCACTAGAGTCATTGCATGTGTGTTCTTTCCACAAACCACACATGGATCAACCACCAGAGTCATTGCATGTGTTTTTTTTCCATAAACCACTTATGGATGCATTACAGTCATTGCATGTGTGTGTTCTTTTCCACAAACCACACATGGATCCACCACTAGAGTCATTGCATGTGTGTTCTTATACTAAAACCAAAACTAGAGTCATTGCATGTGTGTTCTTTCCACAAACCACACATGGATCAACCAGTGGTCATTGCATGTGTGTTCTTTTCCACAAACCACACATGGATCCACCAGTGGTCATTGCATGTGTGTTCTTTCCACAAACCACATATGGATCAACCAGAGTCATTGCATGTGTGTTCTTTCCACATAACACACATGGATCAACCACTAGAGTCATTGCATGTTTATTCTTATACCAAAACCACAAACCAGCACTAGAGTCATTGCATGTGTGTTCTTTTCCACAAACCACACATGGATCCACTAGACTCATTGCATGTGTGTTCTTTTCCACAAACAACTTATGGATCAACCAGTGGTCATTGCATGTGTGTTCTTTTCACAAACCACATGTGGACCCACTAGAGTCATTGCATGTGTGTTCTTATACTAAAACTAGCACTAGAGTCATTGCATGTGTGTTCTATCCACAAACCACACATGGATCCACCACTGTCATTGCATGTGTGTTCTTTCCACAAACCACACATGGATCAACCACTAGAGTCATTGCATGTGTGTTCTTTCCACAAACGACACATGGATCAACCACTAGAGTCATTGCATGTGGGTTATTTCCACAAACCACACATGGATCAACCACTAGAGTAATTGCATGTGTGTTCTTATACTAAAACCAACATTAGAGTCATTGCATGTTTGTTCTTTCCACAAACCACACATGGATCAACCACGAGAGTCATTGCATGTTTGTTATTTCCACAAACCACACATGGATCAACCACTAGAGTCATTGCATGTGTGTTCTTATACTAAAACCAACACTAGAGTCGTTGCATGTGTGTTCTTTCCACAAACCACACATGGATCAACCAGTGGTCATTGCATGTGTGTTCTTTTCCACAAACCACACATGGATCCACCAGTGGTCATTGCATGTGTGTTCTTTCCACAAACCACATATGGATCAACTAGATTCATTGCATGTGTGTTATTTCCACAAACCACACATGGATCAACCACTAGAGTCATTGCATGTTTGTTCTTATACTAAAACCACAAACCAGCAGTAGAGTCATTGCATGCGTGTTCTTTTCCACAAACAACTTATGGATCAACCAGTGGTCATTGCATGTGTGTTCTTTTCACAAACCACATGTGGACCCACTAGAGTCATTGCATATGTGTTCTTATACTAAAACTAGCACTAGAGTCATTGCATGTGTTTTCTATCCACAAACCACACATGGATCCACCACTGTCATTGCATGTGTGTTCTTTCCACAAACTACACATGGATCAACCACTAGAGTCATTGCATGTGTGTTCTTTCCACAAACCACACATGGATCAACCACTAGAGTCATTACATTTGTGTTATTTCCACAAACCACACATGGTTCAACCACTAGAGTCATTGCATGTGTGTTCTTATACTAAAACCAACATTAGAGTCATTGCATGTGTGTTCTTTCCACAAACCACACATGGATCAACCACTAGAGTCATTGCATGTTTGTTATTTCCACAAACCACACATGGATCAACCACTAGAGTCATTGCATGTGTGTTCTTATACTAAAACCAACACTAGAGTCATTGCATGTGTGTT
Organism: Avena sativa; assembly: GCA_916181665.1. Taxonomy (NCBI): domain Eukaryota; kingdom Viridiplantae; phylum Streptophyta; class Magnoliopsida; order Poales; family Poaceae; genus Avena; species Avena sativa. The sequence goes on along the minus strand of OV702287.1, from coordinate 62,993,860 downwards.
CTTTCCACAAACCACACATGGATCAACCAGTGGTCATTGCATGTGTGTTCTTTTCCACAAACCACACATGGACACACCAGTGGTCATTGCATGTGTGTTCTTTCCACAAACCACATATGGATCAACCAGAGTCATTGCATGTGTGTTCTATCCACAAACAACACATGGAGCAACCACTAGAGTCATTGCATGTGTGTTCTTATGCACAAACTAGCACTAGAGTCATTGCATGTGTGTTCTATCCACAAACCACACATGGATCCACCACTGTCATTGCATGTGTGTTCTTTCCACAAACCACACATGGATCAACCACTAGAGTCATTGCATGTGTGTTCTTATCACAAACCACATATGGAGCAAATCAGTGGTCATTGCATGTGTGTTCTTTTACATAAACCGCTTATGGATCCATTACATTCATTGCATGTGTGTTATTTCCACAAACCACACATGGATCAACCACTAGAGTCATTGCATGTGTGTTATTTCCACAAACCACACATGGATCAACCACTAGAGTCATTGCATGTGTGTGTTCTTTTCCACAAACCACACATGGATCCACCACTAGAGTCATTGCATGTGTGTTCTTATACTAAAACCAACAGTAGAGTCATTGCATGTGTGTTCTTTCCACAAACCACACATGGATCAACCAGTGGTCATTGCATGTGTGTTCTTTTCCACAAACCACACATGGATCCACTAGTGGTCATTGCATGTGTGTTCTTTCCACAAACCACATATGGATCAACCAGAGTCATTGCATGTGTGTTCTTTCCACATACCACACATGTATCAACCACTAGAGTCATTGCATGTTTATTTTATACCAAAACCACAAACCAGCACTAGAGTCATTGCATGTGTGTTCTTTTCCACAAACCACACATGGATCCACTAGACTTATTGCTTGTGTGTTCTTTTCCACAAACAACTTATGGATCAACCAGTGGTCATTGCATGTGTGTTCTTTTCACAAACCACATGTGGACCCACTAGAGTCATTGCATATGTGTTCTTATACTAAAACTAGCACTAGAGTCATTGCATGTGTTTTCTATCCACAAACCACACATGGATCCACCACTGTCATTGCATGTGTGTTCTTTCCATAAACTACACATGGATCAACCACTAGAGTCATTGCATGTGTGTTCTTTCCACAAACCACACATGGATCAACCACTAGAGTCATTACATTTGTGTTATTTCCACAAACCACACATGGATCAACCACTAGAGTCATTGCATGTGTGTTCTTATACTAAAACCAACATTAGAGTCATTGCATGTGTGTTCTTTCCACAAACCACACATGGATCAACCACTAGAGTCATTGCATGTTTGTTATTTCCACAAACCACACATGGATCAACCACTAGAGTCATTACATGTGTGTTCTTATACTAAAACCAACACTAGAGTCATTGCATGTGTGTTCTTTCCACAAACCACACATGGATCAACCAGTGGTCATTGCATGTGTGTTCTTTTCCACAAACCACACATGGATCCACCAGTGGTCATTGCATGTGTGTTCTTTCCGCAAACCACATATGGATCAACCAGAGTCATTGCATGTGTGTTCTTTCCACAAACCACACATGGATCAACCACTAGAGTCATTGCATGTGTGTTATTTCCACAAACCACACATGGATCAACCACTAGAGTCATTGCATGTGTGTTCTTATACTAAAACCAACATTAGAGTCATTGCATGTGTGTTCTTTCCAAAAACCACACATGGATCAACCACTAGAGTTATTGCATGTTTGTTCTTTCCACAAACCACATATGGATCAACCAGAGTCATTGCATGTGTGTTCTTTCCACAAACCACACATGGATCAACCACTAGAGTCATTGCATGTTTGTTCTTATACTAAAACCACAAACCAGCAGTAGAGTCATTGCATGCGTGTTCTTTTCCACAAACAACTTATGGATCAACCAGTGGTCATTGCATGTGTGTTCTTTTCAGAAACCACATGTGGACCCACTAGAGTCATTGCATGTGTGTTCTTATACACAAACTAGCACTAGAGTCATTGCATGTGTGTTCTATCCACAAACCACACATGGATCCACCACTGTCATTGCATGTGTGTTCTTTCCACAAACCACACATGGATCAACCACTAGAGTCATTGCATGTGTGTTCTTTCCACAAACCACACATGGATCAACCACTAGAGTCATTGCATGTGTGTTCTTTCCACAAAGCACACATGGATCAACCACTAGAGTCATTACATTTGTGTTATTTCCACAAACCACACATGGATCAACCACTAGAGTCATTGCATGTGTGTTCTTATACTAAAACCAACATTAGAGTCATTGCATGTGTGTTCTTTCCACAAACCACACATGGATCAACCACTAGAGTCATTGCATGTTTGTTATTTCCACAAACCACACATGGATCAACCACTAGAGTCATTACATGTGTGTTCTTATACTAAAACCAACACTAGAGTCATTGCATGTGTGTTCTTTCCACAAACCACACATGGATCAACCAGTGGTCATTGCATGTGTGTTCTTTTCCACAAACCACACATGGATCCACCAGTGGTCATTGCATGTGTGTTCTTTCCGCAAACCACATATGGATCAACCAGAGTCATTGCATGTGTGTTCTTTCCACAAACCACACATGGATCAACCACTAGAGTCATTGCATGTGTGTTATTTCCACAAACCACACATGGATCAACCACTAGAGTCATTGCATGTGTGTTCTTATACTAAAACCAACATTAGAGTCATTGCATGTGTGTTCTTTCCAAAAACCACACATGGATCAACCACTAGAGTTATTGCATGTTTGTTCTTTCCACAAACCACATATGGATCAACCAGAGTCATTGCATGTGTGTTCTTTCCACAAACCACACATGGATCAACCACTAGAGTCATTGCATGTTTGTTCTTATACTAAAACCACAAACTAGCAGTAGAGTCATTGCATGCGTGTTCTTTTCCACAAACAACTTATGGATCAACCAGTGGTCATTGCATGTGTGTTCTTTTCAGAAACCACATGTGGACCCACTAGAGTCATTGCATGTGTGTTCTTATACACAAACTAGCACTAGAGTAATTGCATGTGTGTTCTATCCACAAACCACACATGGATCCACCACTGTCATTGCATGTGTGTTCTTTCCACAAACCACACATGGATCAACCACTAGAGTCATTGCATGTGTGTTCTTTCCACAAACCACACATGGATCAACCACTAGAGTCATTGCATGTTTGTTCTTATAGTAAAACCACAAACCAGCACTAGAGTCATTGCATGTTTGTTCTTTTCCACAAACCACACATGGATCCACTAGACTCATTGCATGTGTGTTCTTTTCCACAAACAACTTACGGATCAACCAGTGGTCATTGCATGTGTGTTCTTTTCACAAACCACATGTGGACCCACTAGAGTCATTGCATGTGTGTTCTTATGCACAAACTAGCACTAGAGTCATTGCATGTGTGTTCTATCCAAAAACCACACATGGATCCACCACTATCATTGCATGTTTGTTCTTTCCACAAACCACACATGGATCCACCACTAGTCATTGCATGTGTGTTCTTATCACAAACCACATATGGATCAATCAGTGGTCATTGCATGTGTGTTCTTTTCCATAAACCACTTATGGATACATTACATTCATTGCATGTGTGTTATTTCCACAAACCACACATGGATCAACCACTAGAGTCATTGCATGTGTGTTATTTCCACAAACCACACATGGATCAACCACTAGAGTCATTGCATGTGTGTGTTCTTTTCCACAAACCACACATGGATCCACCACTAGAGTCATTGCATGTGTGTTCTTATACTAAAACCAACACTAGAGTCATTGCATGTGTGTTCTTTCCACAAACCACACATGGATCAACCAATGGTCATTGCATGTGTGTTTTTTTCCACAAACCAGACATGGATCCACCAGTGGTCATTGCATGTGTGTTCTTTCCACAAACCACATATGGATCAACCAGAGTCATTGCATGTGTGTTATTTCCACAAACCACACATGGATCAACCACTAGAGTCATTGCATGTTTGTTCTTATTCCAAAACCACAAACCAGCACTAGAGTCATTGCATGTCTGTTCTTTTCCACAAACCACACATGGATCCACTAGACTCATTGCATGTGTGTTCTTTTCCACAAACAACTTATGGATCAACCAATGGTCATTGCATGTGTGTTCTATTCACAAACCACATGTGGACCCACTAGAGTCATTGCATGTGTGCTCTTAAACTAAAACTAGCACTAGAGTCATTGCATGTGTGTTCTATCCACAAACCACACATGGATCCACCACTTTCATTGCATGTGTGTTCTTTCCACAAACCACACATGGATCAACCACCAGAGTCATTGCATGTGTGTTCTTTCCACATACGACACATGGATCAACCACTAGAGTCATTGCATGTGTGTTATTTCCACAAACCACACGTGGATCAACCACTAGAGTCATTGCATGTGTGTTCTTATACTAAAGCCAACATTAGAGTCATTGCATGTGTGTTCTTTCCACAAACCACACATGGATCAACCACTAGAGTCATTGCATGTTTGTTCTTTCCACAAACCACATATGGATCAACCAGAGTCATTGCATGTGTGTTCTTTCCACAAACCACACATGGATCAACCACTAGAGTCATTGCATGTTTGTTCTTATACTAAAACCACAAACCAGCAGTAGAGTCATTGCATGTGTGTTCTTTTCCACAAACAACTTATGTATCAACAAGTGGTCATAGCATGTGTGTTCTTTTCAGAAACCACATGTGGACCCACTAGAGTCATTGCATGTGTGTTCTTATACACAAACTAGCACTAGAGTCATTGCATGTGTGTTCTATCCACAAACCACACATGGACCCACCACTGTCATTACATGTGTGTTCTTTCCACAAACCACACATGGATCAACCACTAGAGTCATTGCATGTGTGTTCTTTCCACAAACCACACATGGATCAACCACTAGAGTCATTGCATGTTTGTTCTTATAGTACAACCCATGAACCAGCACTAGAGTCATTGCATGTGTGTTCTTTTCCACAAACCACACATGGATCCACTAGACTCATTGCATGTGTGTTCTTTTCCACAAATAACTTATGGATCAACCAGTGGTCATTGCATGTGTGTTCTTTTCACAAACCACATGTGGACCCACTAGAGTCATTGCATGTGTGTTCTTATGCACAAACTAGCACTAGAGTCATTGCATGTGTGTTCTATCCACAAACCACACATGGATCCACCACTGTCATTGCATGTGTGTTCTTTCCACAAACCACACATGGATCAACCACTAGAGTCATTGCATGTGTGTTCTTATCACAAACCACATATGGATCAATCAGTGGTCATTGCATGTGTGTTCTTTTCCATAAACCACTTATGAATCCATTACATTCATTAAATGTGTGTTATTTCCACAAACCACACATGGATCAACCACTAGAGTCATTACATGTGTGTTATTTCCACAAACCACACATGGATCAACCACTAGAGTCATTGCATGTGTGTGTTATTTTCCACAAACCACACATGGATCCACCACTAGAGTCATTGCATGTGTGTTCTTATACTAAAACCAACAGTAGAGTCAATGCATGTGTGTTCTTTCCACAAACCACACATGGATCAACCAGTGGTCATTGCATGTGTTTTCTTTTCCACAAACCACACATGGATCCACCAGTGGTCATTGCATGTGTGTTCTTTCCACAAACCACATATGGATCAACCAGAGTCATTGCATGTGTGTTCTTTCCACATACCACACATGGATCAACCACTAGAGTCATTGCATGTTTATTCTTATACCAAAACCACAAACCAGCACTAGAGTCGTTGCATGTGTGTTCTTTTCCACAAACCACACATGGATCCACTAGACTTATTGCTTGTGTGTTCTTTTCCACAAACAACTTATGGATCAACCAGTGGTCATTGCATGTGTGTTCTTTTCACAAACCACATGTGGACCCACTAGAGTCATTGCATATGTGTTCTTATACTAAATCTAGCACTAGAGTCATTGCATGTGTTTTCTATCCACAAACCACACATGGATCCACCACTGTCATTGCATGTGTGTTCTTTCCACAAACTACACATGGATCAACCACTAGAGTCATTGCATGTGTGTTCTTTCCACAAACCACACATGGATCAACCACTAGAGTCATTACATTTGTGTTATTTCCACAAACCACACATGGATCAACCACTATAGTCATTGCATGTGTGTTCTTATACTAAAACCAACATTAGAGTCATTGCATGTGTGTTCTTTCCACAAACCACACATGGATCAACCACTAGAGTCATTGCATGTTTGTTATTTCCACAAACCACACATGGATCAACCACTAGAGTCATTGCATGTGTGTTCTTATACTAAAACCAACACTAGAGTCATTGCATGTGTGTTCTTTCCACAAACCACACATGGATCAACCAGTGGTCATTGCATGTGTGTTCTTTTCCACAAACCACACATGGACACACCAGTGGTCATTGCATGTGTGTTCTTTCCACAAACCACATATGGATCAACCAGAGTCATTGCATGTGTGTTCTATCCACAAACAACACATGGATCAACCACTAGAGTCATTGCATGTTTGTTCTTATACTAAAACCACAAACCAGCACTAGAGTCATTGCATGTGTGTTCTTTTCCACAAACCACAGATGGATCCACTAGACTCATTGCATGTGTGTTCTTTTCCACAAACAACTTATGGATCAACCAGTGGTCATTGCATGTGTGTTCTTTTCACAAACTACATGTGGACCCACTAGAGTCATTGCATGTGTGTTCTTATACTAAAACTACCACAAGAGTCATTGCATGTGTGTTCTTATACTAAAACCAACACTAGAGTCATTGCATGTGTGTTCTTTCCACAAACCACACATGGATCAACCTGTGGTCATTGCATGTTTGTTCTTTTCCAAAAACTACACATGGATCCACCAGTGGTCATTGCATGTGTGTTCTTTCCACAAACCACATATGGATCAACCACTAGAGTCATTGCATGTGTGTTATTTCCACCAACCACACATGGATCAACCACTAGAGTCATTGCATGTGTGTTATTTCCACAAACCACACATGGATCCACCACTAGAGTCATTGCATGTGTGTTCTTATACTAAAACCAACACTAGAGTCATTGCATGTGTGTTCTTTCCACAAACCACACATGGATCAACCAGTGGTCATTGCATGTGTGTTCTTTCCACAAACCACACATGGATCCACCAGTGGTCATCGCATGTGTGTTCTTTCCACAAACCACAAATGGATCAACCAGAGTCGTTGCATGTGTGTTCTTTTCCACAAACCACACATGGATCCACTAGACTCATTGCATGTGTGTTCTTTTCCACAAACAACTTATGGATCAACCAGTGGTCATTGCATGTGTGTTCTTTTCACAAACCACATGTGGACCCACTAGAGTCATTGCATGTGTGTTCTTATACACAAACTAGCATGAGAGTCATAGCATGTGTGTTCTATCCACAAACCACACATGGATCCACCACTGTCATTGCATGTGTGTTCTATCCACAAACCACACATGGATCCACCATTGTCATTGCATCTGTGTCCTTTCCACAAACCACACATGGATCAACCACTAGAGTCATTGCATGTGTGTTCTTTCCACAAACCACACATGGATCAACCACCAGAGTCATTGCATGTGTTTTTTTCCATAAACCACTTATGGATGCATTACAGTCATTGCATGTGTGTGTTCTTTTCCACAAACCACACATGGATCCACCACTAGAGTCATTGCATGTGTGTTCTTATACTAAAACCAAAACTAGAGTCATTGCATGTGTGTTCTTTCCACAAACCACACATGGATCAACCAGTGGTCATTGCATGTGTGTTCTTTTCCACAAACCACACATGGATCCACCAGTGGTCATTGCATGTGTGTTCTTTCCACAAACCACATATGGATCAACCAGAGTCATTGCATGTGTGTTCTTTCCACATAACACACATGGATCAACCACTAGAGTCATTGCATGTTTATTCTTATACCAAAACCACAAACCAGCACTAGAGTCATTGCATGTGTGTTCTTTTCCACAAACCACACATGGATCCACTAGACTCATTGCATGTGTGTTCTTTTCCACAAACAACTTATGGATCAACCAGTGGTCATTGCATGTGTGTTCTTTTCACAAACCACATGTGGACCCACTAGAGTCATTGCATGTGTGTTCTTATACTAAAACTAGCACTAGAGTCATTGCATGTGTGTTCTATCCACAAACCACACATGGATCCACCACTGTCATTGCATGTGTGTTCTTTCCACAAACCACACATGGATCAACCACTAGAGTCATTGCATGTGTGTTCTTTCCACAAACCACGCATGGATCAACCACTAGAGTCATTGCATGTGTGTGTTCTTTTCCACAAACCACACATGGATCCACCACTAGAGTCATTGCATGTGTGTTCTTATACTAAAACCAACACTAGAGTCATTGCATGTGTGTTCTTTCCACAAACCACACATGGATCAACCAATGGTCATTGCATGTGTGTTTTTTTCCACAAACCAGACATGGATCCACCAGTGGTCATTGCATGTGTGTTCTTTCCACAAACCACATATGGATCAACCAGAGTCATTGCATGTGTGTTATTTCCACAAACCACACATGGATCAACCACTAGAGTCATTGCATGTTTGTTCTTATTCCAAAACCACAAACCAGCACTAGAGTCATTGCATGTCTGTTCTTTTCCACAAACCACACATGGATCCACTAGACTCATTGCATGTGTGTTCTTTTCCACAAACAACTTATGGATCAACCAATGGTCATTGCATGTGTGTTCTATTCACAAACCACATGTGGACCCACTAGAGTCATTGCATGTGTGCTCTTATACTAAAACTAGCACTAGAGTCATTGCATGTGTGTTCTATCCACAAACCACACATGGATCCACCACTTTCATTGCATGTGTGTTCTTTCCACAAACCACACATGGATCAACCACCAGAGTCATTGCATGTGTGTTCTTTCCACATACGACACATGGATCAACCACTAGAGTCATTGCATGTGTGTTATTTCCACAAACCACACGTGGATCAACCACTAGAGTCATTGCATGTGTGTTCTTATACTAAAGCCAACATTAGAGTCATTGCATGTGTGTTCTTTCCACAAACCACACATGGATCAACCACTAGAGTCATTGCATGTTTGTTCTTTCCACAAACCACATATGGATCAACCAGAGTCATTGCATGTGTGTTCTTTCCACAAACCACACATGGATCAACCACTAGAGTCATTGCATGTTTGTTCTTATACTAAAACCACAAACCAGCAGTAGAGTCATTGCATGTGTGTTCTTTTCCACAAACAACTTATGTATCAACAAGTGGTCATAGCATGTGTGTTCTTTTCAGAAACCACATGTGGACCCACTAGAGTCATTGCATGTGTGTTCTTATACACAAACTAGCACTAGAGTCATTGCATGTGTGTTCTATCCACAAACCACACATGGATCCACCACTGTCATTACATGTGTGTTCTTTCCACAAACCACACATGGATCAACCACTAGAGTCATTGCATGTGTGTTCTTTCCACAAACCACACATGGATCAACCACTAGAGTCATTGCATGTTTGTTCTTATAGTACAACCCATGAACCAGCACTAGAGTCATTGCATGTGTGTTCTTTTCCACAAACCACACATGGATCCACTAGACTCATTGCATGTGTGTTCTTTTCCACAAATAACTTATGGATCAACCAGTGGTCATTGCATGTGTGTTCTTTTCACAAACCACATGTGGACCCACTAGAGTCATTGCATGTGTGTTCTTATGCACAAACTAGCACTAGAGTCATTGCATGTGTGTTCTATCCACAAACCACACATGGATCCACCACTGTCATTGCATGTGTGTTCTTTCCACAAACCACACATGGATCAACCACTAGAGTCATTGCATGTGTGTTCTTATCACAAACCACATATGGATCAACAAGTGGTCATTACAGGTGTGTTCTTTTCCATAAACAACTTATGGATCCATTACAGTCATTGCATGTGTGTTATTTCCACAAACCACACATGGATCCACCACTAGAGTCATTGCATGTGTGTTCTTATACTAAAACCAACACTAGAGTCATTGCATGTGTGTTCTTTTCCACAAACAACTTATGGATCAACCAGTGGTCATTGCATGTGTGTTCTTTTCACAAACTACATGTGGACCCACTAGAGTCATTGCATGTGTGTTCTTATACTAAAACTACCACAAGAGTCATTGCATGTGTGTTCTTATACTAAAACCAACACTAGAGTCATTGCATGTGTGTTCTTTCCACAAACCACACATGGATCAACCTGTGGTCATTGCATGTTTGTTCTTTTCCAAAAACTACACATGGATCCACCAGTGGTCATTGCATGTGTGTTCTTTCCACAAACCACATATGGATCAACCATTAGAGTCATTGCATGTGTGTTATTTCCACCAACCACACATGGATCAACCACTAGAGTCATTGCATGTGTGTTATTTCCACAAACCACACATGGATCCACCACTAGAGTCATTGCATGTGTGTTCTTATACTAAAACCAACACTAGAGTCATTGCATGTGTGTTCTTTCCACAAACCACACATGGATCAACCAGTGGTCATTGCATGTGTGTTCTTTCCACAAACCACACATGGATCCACCAGTGGTCATCGCATGTGTGTTCTTTCCACAAACCACAAATGGATCAACCAGAGTCGTTGCATGTGTGTTCTTTTCCACAAACCACACATGGATCCACTAGACTCATTGCATGTGTGTTCTTTTCCACAAACAACTTATGGATCAACCAGTGGTCATTGCATGTGTGTTCTTTTCACAAACCACATGTGGACCCACTAGAGTCATTGCATGTGTGTTCTTATACACAAACTAGCATGAGAGTCATAGCATGTGTGTTCTATCCACAAACCACACATGGATCCACCACTGTCATTGCATGTGTGTTCTATCCACAAACCACACATGGATCCACCATTGTCATTGCATCTGTGTCCTTTCCACAAACCACACATGGATCAACCACTAGAGTCATTGCATGTGTGTTCTTTCCACAAACCACACATGGATCAACCACCAGAGTCATTGCATGTGTTTTTTTCCATAAACCACTTATGGATGCATTACAGTCATTGCATGTGTGTGTTCTTTTCCACAAACCACACATGGATCCACCACTAGAGTCATTGCATGTGTGTTCTTATACTAAAACCAAAACTAGAGTCATTGCATGTGTGTTCTTTCCACAAACCACACATGGATCAACCAGTGGTCATTGCATGTGTGTTCTTTTCCACAAACCACACATGGATCCACCAGTGGTCATTGCATGTGTGTTCTTTCCACAAACCACATATGGATCAACCAGAGTCATTGCATGTGTGTTCTTTCCACATAACACACATGGATCAACCACTAGAGTCATTGCATGTTTATTCTTATACCAAAACCACAAACCAGCACTAGAGTCATTGCATGTGTGTTCTTTTCCACAAACCACACATGGATCCACTAGACTCATTGCATGTGTGTTCTTTTCCACAAACAACTTATGGATCAACCAGTGGTCATTGCATGTGTGTTCTTTTCACAAACCACATGTGGACCCACTAGAGTCATTGCATGTGTGTTCTTATACTAAAACTAGCACTAGAGTCATTGCATGTGTGTTCTATCCACAAACCACACATGGATCCACCACTGTCATTGCATGTGTGTTCTTTCCACAAACCACACATGGATCAACCACTAGAGTCATTGCATGTGTGTTCTTTCCACAAACCACGCATGGATCAACCACTAGAGTCATTGCATGTGTGTGTTCTTTTCCACAAACCACACATGGATCCACCACTAGAGTCATTGCATGTGTGTTCTTATACTAAAACCAACACTAGAGTCATTGCATGTGTGTTCTTTCCACAAACCACACATGGATCAACCAATGGTCATTGCATGTGTGTTTTTTTCCACAAACCAGACATGGATCCACCAGTGGTCATTGCATGTGTGTTCTTTCCACAAACCACATATGGATCAACCAGAGTCATTGCATGTGTGTTATTTCCACAAACCACACATGGATCAACCACTAGAGTCATTGCATGTTTGTTCTTATTCCAAAACCACAAACCAGCACTAGAGTCATTGCATGTCTGTTCTTTTCCACAAACCACACATGGATCCACTAGACTCATTGCATGTGTGTTCTTTTCCACAAACAACTTATGGATCAACCAATGGTCATTGCATGTGTGTTCTATTCACAAACCACATGTGGACCCACTAGAGTCATTGCATGTGTGCTCTTATACTAAAACTAGCACTAGAGTCATTGCATGTGTGTTCTATCCACAAACCACACATGGATCCACCACTTTCATTGCATGTGTGTTCTTTCCACAAACCACACATGGATCAACCACCAGAGTCATTGCATGTGTGTTCTTTCCACATACGACACATGGATCAACCACTAGAGTCATTGCATGTGTGTTATTTCCACAAACCACACGTGGATCAACCACTAGAGTCATTGCATGTGTGTTCTTATACTAAAGCCAACATTAGAGTCATTGCATGTGTGTTCTTTCCACAAACCACACATGGATCAACCACTAGAGTCATTGCATGTTTGTTCTTTCCACAAACCACATATGGATCAACCAGAGTCATTGCATGTGTGTTCTTTCCACAAACCACACATGGATCAACCACTAGAGTCATTGCATGTTTGTTCTTATACTAAAACCACAAACCAGCAGTAGAGTCATTGCATGTGTGTTCTTTTCCACAAACAACTTATGTATCAACAAGTGGTCATAGCATGTGTGTTCTTTTCAGAAACCACATGTGGACCCACTAGAGTCATTGCATGTGTGTTCTTATACACAAACTAGCACTAGAGTCATTGCATGTGTGTTCTATCCACAAACCACACATGGATCCACCACTGTCATTACATGTGTGTTCTTTCCACAAACCACACATGGATCAACCACTAGAGTCATTGCATGTGTGTTCTTTCCACAAACCACACATGGATCAACCACTAGAGTCATTGCATGTTTGTTCTTATAGTACAACCCATGAACCAGCACTAGAGTCATTGCATGTGTGTTCTTTTCCACAAACCACACATGGATCCACTAGACTCATTGCATGTGTGTTCTTTTCCACAAATAACTTATGGATCAACCAGTGGTCATTGCATGTGTGTTCTTTTCACAAACCACATGTGGACCCACTAGAGTCATTGCATGTGTGTTCTTATGCACAAACTAGCACTAGAGTCATTGCATGTGTGTTCTATCCACAAACCACACATGGATCCACCACTGTCATTGCATGTGTGTTCTTTCCACAAACCACACATGGATCAACCACTAGAGTCATTGCATGTGTGTTCTTGTCACAAACCACATATGGATCAATCAGTGGTCATTGCATGTGTGTTCTTTTCCATAAACCACTTATGAATCCATTACATTCATTAAATGTGTGTTATTTCCACAAACCACACATGGATCAACCACTAGAGTCATTACATGTGTGTTATTTCCACAAACCACACATGGATCAACCACTAGAGTCATTGCATGTGTGTGTTATTTTCCACAAACCACACATGGATCCACCACTAGAGTCATTGCATGTGTGTTCTTATACTAAAACCAACAGTAGAGTCAATGCATGTGTGTTCTTTCCACAAACCACACATGGATCAACCAGTGGTCATTGCATGTGTTTTCTTTTCCACAAACCACACATGGATCCACCAGTGGTCATTGCATGTGTGTTCTTTCCACAAACCACATATGGATCAACCAGAGTCATTGCATGTGTGTTCTTTCCACATACCACACATGGATCAACCACTAGAGTCATTGCATGTTTATTCTTATACCAAAACCACAAACCAGCACTAGAGTCGTTGCATGTGTGTTCTTTTCCACAAACCACACATGGATCCACTAGACTTATTGCTTGTGTGTTCTTTTCCACAAACAACTTATGGATCAACCAGTGGTCATTGCATGTGTGTTCTTTTCACAAACCACATGTGGACCCACTAGAGTCATTGCATATGTGTTCTTATACTAAAACTAGCACTAGAGTCATTGCATGTGTTTTCTATCCACAAACCACACATGGATCCACCACTGTCATTGCATGTGTGTTCTTTCCACAAACTACACATGGATCAACCACTAGAGTCATTGCATGTGTGTTCTTTCCACAAACCACACATGGATCAACCACTAGAGTCATTACATTTGTGTTATTTCCACAAACCACACATGGATCAACCACTATAGTCATTGCATGTGTGTTCTTATACTAAAACCAACATTAGAGTCATTGCATGTGTGTTCTTTCCACAAACCACACATGGATCAACCACTAGAGTCATTGCATGTTTGTTATTTCCACAAACCACACATGGATCAACCACTAGAGTCATTGCATGTGTGTTCTTATACTAAAACCAACACTAGAGTCATTGCATGTGTGTTCTTTCCACAAACCACACATGGATCAACCAGTGGTCATTGCATGTGTGTTCTTTTCCACAAACCACACATGGACACACCAGTGGTCATTGCATGTGTGTTCTTTCCACAAACCACATATGGATCAACCAGAGTCATTGCATGTGTGTTCTATCCACAAACAACACATGGATCAACCACTAGAGTCATTGCATGTTTGTTCTTATACTAAAACCACAAACCAGCACTAGAGTCATTGCATGTGTGTTCTTTTCCACAAACCACAGATGGATCCACTAGACTCATTGCATGTGTGTTCTTTTCCACAAACAACTTATGGATCAACCAGTGGTCATTGCATGTGTGTTCTTTTCACAAACTACATGTGGACCCACTAGAGTCATTGCATGTGTGTTCTTATACTAAAACTACCACAAGAGTCATTGCATGTGTGTTCTTATACTAAAACCAACACTAGAGTCATTGCATGTGTGTTCTTTCCACAAACCACACATGGATCAACCTGTGGTCATTGCATGTTTGTTCTTTTCCAAAAACTACACATGGATCCACCAGTGGTCATTGCATGTGTGTTCTTTCCACAAACCACATATGGATCAACCACTAGAGTCATTGCATGTGTGTTATTTCCACCAACCACACATGGATCAACCACTAGAGTCATTGCATGTGTGTTATTTCCACAAACCACACATGGATCCACCACTAGAGTCATTGCATGTGTGTTCTTATACTAAAACCAACACTAGAGTCATTGCATGTGTGTTCTTTCCACAAACCACACATGGATCAACCAGTGGTCATTGCATGTGTGTTCTTTCCACAAACCACACATGGATCCACCAGTGGTCATCGCATGTGTGTTCTTTCCACAAACCACAAATGGATCAACCAGAGTCGTTGCATGTGTGTTCTTTTCCACAAACCACACATGGATCCACTAGACTCATTGCATGTGTGTTCTTTTCCACAAACAACTTATGGATCAACCAGTGGTCATTGCATGTGTGTTCTTTTCACAAACCACATGTGGACCCACTAGAGTCATTGCATGTGTGTTCTTATACACAAACTAGCATGAGAGTCATAGCATGTGTGTTCTATCCACAAACCACACATGGATCCACCACTGTCATTGCATGTGTGTTCTATCCACAAACCACACATGGATCCACCATTGTCATTGCATCTGTGTCCTTTCCACAAACCACACATGGATCAACCACTAGAGTCATTGCATGTGTGTTCTTTCCACAAACCACACATGGATCAACCACCAGAGTCATTGCATGTGTTTTTTTCCATAAACCACTTATGGATGCATTACAGTCATTGCATGTGTGTGTTCTTTTCCACAAACCACACATGGATCCACCACTAGAGTCATTGCATGTGTGTTCTTATACTAAAACCAAAACTAGAGTCATTGCATGTGTGTTCTTTCCACAAACCACACATGGATCAACCAGTGGTCATTGCATGTGTGTTCTTTTCCACAAACCACACATGGATCCACCAGTGGTCATTGCATGTGTGTTCTTTCCACAAACCACATATGGATCAACCAGAGTCATTGCATGTGTGTTCTTTCCACATAACACACATGGATCAACCACTAGAGTCATTGCATGTTTATTCTTATACCAAAACCACAAACCAGCACTAGAGTCATTGCATGTGTGTTCTTTTCCACAAACCACACATGGATCCACTAGACTCATTGCATGTGTGTTCTTTTCCACAAACAACTTATGGATCAACCAGTGGTCATTGCATGTGTGTTCTTTTCACAAACCACATGTGGACCCACTAGAGTCATTGCATGTGTGTTCTTATACTAAAACTAGCACTAGAGTCATTGCATGTGTGTTCTATCCACAAACCACACATGGATCCACCACTGTCATTGCATGTGTGTTCTTTCCACAAACCACACATGGATCAACCACTAGAGTCATTGCATGTGTGTTCTTTCCACAAACGACACATGGATCAACCACTAGAGTCATTGCATGTGGGTTATTTCCACAAACCACACATGGATCAACCACTAGAGTAATTGCATGTGTGTTCTTATACTAAAACCAACATTAGAGTCATTGCATGTTTGTTCTTTCCACAAACCACACATGGATCAACCACGAGAGTCATTGCATGTTTGTTATTTCCACAAACCACACATGGATCAACCACTAGAGTCATTGCATGTGTGTTCTTATACTAAAACCAACA
Source organism: Avena sativa (assembly GCA_916181665.1). Lineage (NCBI taxonomy): Eukaryota > Viridiplantae > Streptophyta > Magnoliopsida > Poales > Poaceae > Avena > Avena sativa. Next base: position 62,976,915 of record OV702287.1, on the reverse strand, counting down.
CTAGAGTCGTTGCATGTGTGTTCTTTCCACAAACCACACATGGATCAACCAGTGGTCATTGCATGTGTGTTCTTTTCCACAAACCACACATGGATCCACCAGTGGTCATTGCATGTGTGTTCTTTCCACAAACCACATATGGATCAACTAGATTCATTGCATGTGTGTTATTTCCACAAACCACACATGGATCAACCACTAGAGTCATTGCATGTTTGTTCTTATACTAAAACCACAAACCAGCACTAGAGTCATTGCATGTGTGTTCTTTTCCACAAACCACACATGGATCCACTAGACTCATTGCATGTGTGTTCTTTTCCACAAACAACTTATGGACCAACCAGTGGTCATTGCATGTGTGTTCTTTTCACAAACTACATGTGGACCCACTAGAGTCATTGCATGTGTGTTCTTATACTAAAACTAGCACAAGAGTCATTGCATGTGTGTTCTTATACTAAAACCAACACTAGAGTCATTTCATGTGTGTTCTTTCCACAAACCACACATGGATCAACCTGTGATCATTGCATGTTTGTTCTTATCCAAAAACTACACATGGATCCACCAGTGGTCATTGCATGTGTGTTCTTTCCACAAACCACATATGGATCAACCACTAGAGTCATTGCATGTGTGTTATTTCCACAAACCACACATGGATCAACCACTAGAGTCATTGCATGTGCGTTATTTCCACAAACCACACATGGATCTACCACTAGAGTCATTGCATGTGTGTTCTTATACTAAAACCAACACTAGAGTCATTGCATTTGTGTTCTTTCCACAAACCACACATGGATCAACCAGTGGTCATTGCATGTGTTCTTTCCACAAACCACACATGGATCCACCAGTGGTCATTGCATGTGTGTTCTTTCCACAAACCACATATGGATCAACCAGAGTCATTGCATGTTTGTTCTTTTCACAAACCACATGTGGACCCACTAGAGTTATTGCATGTGTGTTCTTATACACAAACTAGCACTAGAGTCATTGCATGTGTGTTCTATCCACAAACCACACATGGATCCACCACTGTCTTTGCATGTGTGTTGTTTCCACAAACCACACATGGATCAACCACTAGAGTCATTGCATGTGTGTTCTTTCCACAAACCACACATGGATCAACCACTAGAGTCATTGCATGTTTGTTCTTATACTAAAACCACAAACCAGCACTAGAGTCATTGCATATGTGTTTTTTTTCCACAAACCACACGTGGATCCACTAGACTCATTGCATGTGTGTTCTTTTCCACAAACAACTTATGGATCAACCAGTGGTCATTGCATGTGTGTTCTTTTCACAAACCACAGGTGGACCCACTAGAGTCATTGCACGTGTGTTCTTATACACAAACTAGCACTAGAGTCATTGCATGTGTGTTCTATCCATAAAACACACATGGATCCACCATTGTCATTGCATGTGTTTTCTTTCCACAAACCACACATGGATCAACCACTAGAGTGATTGCATGTGTGTTCTTTCCACAAACCACACATGGATCAACCACTAGAGTCATTGCATGTGTGTTCTTTTCCATAAACCACTTATGGATCCATTACAGTCATTGCATGTGTGTTATTTCCACAAATCACACATGGATCAACCACTAGAGTCATTGCATGTGTGTTATTTCGACAAACCACACATGGATCAACCACTAGAGTCATTGCATGTGTGTTATTTCCACAAACCACACATGGATCCACCACTAGAGTCATTGCATGTGTGTTCTTATACTAAAACCAACACTAGAGTCATTGCATGTGTGTTCTTTCCACAAACCACACATGGATCAACCAGTGGTCATTGCATGTGTGTTCTTTTCCACAAACCACACATGGATCCACCAGTGGTCATTACATGTGTGTTATTTCCACAAACCACACATGGATCAACCAGAGTCATTGCATGTGTGTTATTTCCACAAACCACACATGGATCAACCACTAGAGTCATTTCATATGTGTTTTTTTCCACAAACCACACATGGATCCACTAGACTCATTGCATGTGTGTTCTTTTCCACAAACAACTTATCGATCAACCAGTGGTCATTGCATGTGTGTTCTTTTCACAAACCACATGTGGACCCACTAGAGTAATTGCATGTGTGTTCTTATACACAAACTAGCACTAGAGTCATTGCATGTGTGTTCTATCCATAAACCACACATGGATCCACCATTGTCATTGCATGTGTGTTCTTTCCACAAACCATACATGGATCAACCACTAGAGTCATTGCATGTGTGTTATTTCCACAAACCACACATGGATCAACCACTAGAGTCATTGCATGTGTGTTCTTTTCCATAAACCACTTATGGATCCATTATAGTCATTGCATGTGTGTTATTTCCACAAACCACACATGGATCAACCACTAGAGTCATTGCATGTGTGTTATTTCCACAAACCACACATGGATCAACCACTAGAGTCATTGCATGTGCGTTATTTCCACAAACCACACATGGATCCACCACTAGAGTCATTTCATGTGTGTTCTTATACTAAAACCAACACTAGAGTCATTGCATGTGTGTTCTTTCCACAAACCACGCATGGATCAACCAGTGGTCATTGCATGTGTGTTCTTTCCACAAACCACACATGGATCCACCAGTGGTCATTGCATGTGTGTTCTTTCCACAAACCACATATGGATCAACCAGAGTCATTGCATGTGTGGTCTTTTCCACAAACCACACATGGATCCACTAGACTCATTGCATGTGTGTTCTTTTCCACAAACAACTTATGGATCAACCAGTGGTCATTGCATGTGTGTTCTTTTCACAAACCACATGTGGACCCACTAGAGTCATTGCATGTGTGTTCTTATAAACAAACTAGCATGAGAGTCATAGCATGTGTGTTCTATCCACAAAACACACATGGATCCACCACTGTCATTGCATGTGTGTTCTTTCCACAAACCACACATGGATCCACCATTGTCATTGCATGTGTGTTCTTTCCAAAAACCACACATGGATCAACCACTAGAGTCAATGCATGTGTGTTCTTTTCCATAAACCACTTATGGATGCATTACAGTCATTGCATGTGTGTTATTTCCACAAACCACACATGGATCTACCACTATAGTCATTACATGTGTGTTCTTATACTAAAACCAACACTAGAGTCATTGTATGTGTGTTCTTTCCACAAACCACACATGGACCAACCAGTGGTCATTGCATGTGTGTTCTTTTCCACAAACCACACATGGATCCACCAGTGGTCATTACATGTGTGTTCTTTCCACAAACCACATATGGATCAACCAGAGTCATTGCATGTGTGTTATTTCCACAAACCACACATGGATCCACCACTAGAGTCATTGCACGTGTGTTCTTATACTAAAACCAACACTAGAGTCATTGCATGTGTGTTCTTTCCACAAACCACACATGGACCAACCAGCGGTCATTGCATGTGTGTTATTTTCCACAAACCACACATGGATCCACCAGTGGTCATCACATGTGTGTTCTTTCCACAAACCACATATGGATCAACCAGAGTCATTGCATGTGTGTTCTTTCCACAAACCACACATGGATCAACCACTAGAGTCATTGCATATTTGTTCTTATACTAAAACCACAAACCAGCACTAGAGTCATTGCATGTGTGTTCTTTTCCACAAACCACACATGGATCCACTAGACTCATTGCATGTATGTTCTTTTCCACAAACAACTTATGGATCAACCAGTGGTCATTGCATGTGTTTTGTTTTCACAAACCACATGTGGACCCACTAGAGTCATTGCATGTGTGTTCTTATACACAAACTAGCACTAGAGTCATTGCATGTGTGTTCTATCCACAAACCACACATGGATCCACCACTGTCATTGCATGTGTGTTGTTTCCACAAACCACACATGGATCAACCACTAGAGTCATTGCATGTGTGCTCTTTCCACAAACCTCACATGGATCAACCACTAGAGTCATTGCATGTGTGTTCTTATACACAAACTAGCACTAGAGTCATTGCATGTGTGTTCTATCCACAAACCACACATGGATCCACCACTGTCATTGCATGTGTGTTCTTTCGACAAACCACACATGGATCAACCACTAGAGTCATTGCATTTGTGTTCTTTCCACAAACCACACATGGATCAACCACTAGAGTCATTGCATGTTTGTTCTTATACTAAAACCACAAACCAGCACCAGAATCATTGCATATGTGTTTTTTTCCACAAACCACACATGGATCCACTTGACTCATTGCATGTGTGTTCTTTTCCACAAACAACTTATCGAACAACCAGTGGTCATTGCATGTGTGTTCTTTTCACAAACCACATGTGGACCCACTAGAGTAATTGCATGTGTGTTCTTATACACAAACTAGCACTAGAGTCATTGCATGTGTGTTCTATCCGCAAACCACACATGGATCCACCATTGTCATTGCATGTGTGTTCTTTCCACAAACCACACATGGATCAACCACTAGAGTCATTGCATGTGTGTTATTTCCACAAACCACACATGGATCAACCACTAGAGTCATTGCGTGTGTGTTCTTTTCCATAAACCACTTATGGATCCATTACAGTCATTGCATGTGTGTTATTTCCACAAACCACACATGGATCAACCACTAGAGTCATTGCATGTGTGTTATTTCCACAAACCACACATGGATCAACCACTAGAGTCATTGCATGTGTGTTATTTCCACAAACCACACATGGATCCACCACTAGAGTTATTTCATGTGTGTTCTTATACTAAAACCAACACTAGAGTCATTACATGTGTGTTCTTTCCACAAACCACACATGGATCAACCAGTGGTCATTGCATGTGTGTTCTTTCCACAAACCACACATGGATCTACCAGTGGTCTTTGCATGTGTGTTCTTTCCACAAACCACACATGGATCCACCAGTGGTCATTGCATGTGAGTTCTTTCCACAAACCACATATGGATCAACCAGAGTTATTGCATGTGTGTTCTTTTCCACAAACCACACATGGACCCACTAGACTCATTGCATGTGTGTTCTTTTCCACAAACAACTTATGGATCAACTAGTGGTCATTCCATGTGTGTTCTTTTCACAAACCACATGTGGACCCACTAGAGTCATTGCATGTGTGTTCTTATAAACAAACTAGCACGACAGTCATAGCATGTGTGTTCTATCCACAAACCACACATGGATCCACCACTGTCATTGCATGTGTGTTCTATCCACAAACCACACATGGATCCACCATTGTCATTGCATGTGTGTTCTTTCCACAAACCACACATGGATCAACCACTAGAGTCATTGCATGTGTGTTCTTTCCAAAAACCACACATGGATCAACCACTAGAGTCATTGCATGTGTGTTCTTTTCCATAAACCACTTATGGATGCATTACAGTCATTGCATGTGTGTTATTTCCACAAACGACACATGGATCAACCACTAGAGTCATTGCATGTGGGTTATTTCCACAAACCACACATGGATCAACCACTAGAGTAATTGCATGTGTGTTCTTATACTAAAACCAACATTAGAGTCATTGCATGTTTGTTCTTTCCACAAACCACACATGGATCAACCACGAGAGTCATTGCATGTTTGTTATTTCCACAAACCACACATGGATCAACCACTAGAGTCATTGCATGTGTGTTCTTATACTAAAACCAACACTAGAGTCGTTGCATGTGTGTTCTTTCCACAAACAACACATGGATCAACCAGTGGTCATTGCATGTGTGTTCTTTTCCACAAACCACACATGGATCCACCAGTGGTCATTGCATGTGTGTTCTTTCCACAAACCACATATGGATCAACTAGATTCATTGCATGTGTGTTATTTCCACAAACCACACATGGATCAACCACTAGAGTCATTGCATGTTTGTTCTTATACTAAAACCACAAACCAGCACTAGAGTCATTGCATGTGTGTTCTTTTCCACAAACCACACATGGATCCACTAGACTCATTGCATGTGTGTTCTTTTCCACAAACAACTTATGGACCAACCAGTGGTCATTGCATGTGTGTTCTTTTCACAAACTACATGTGGACCCACTAGAGTCATTGCATGTGTGTTCTTATACTAAAACTAGCACAAGAGTCATTGCATGTGTGTTCTTATACTAAAACCAACACTAGAGTCATTTCATGTGTGTTCTTTCCACAAACCACACATGGATCAACCTGTGATCATTGCATGTTTGTTCTTTTCCAAAAACTACACATGGATCCACCAGTGGTCATTGCATGTGTGTTCTTTCCACAAACCACATATGGATCAACCACTAGAGTCATTGCATGTGTGTTATTTCCACAAACCACACATGGATCAACCACTAGAGTCATTGCATGTGCGTTATTTCCACAAACCACACATGGATCTACCACTAGAGTCATTGCATGTGTGTTCTTATACTAAAACCAACACTAGAGTCATTGCATTTGTGTTCTTTCCACAAACCACACATGGATCAACCAGTGGTCATTGCATGTGTTCTTTCCACAAACCACACATGGATCCACCAGTGGTCATTGCATGTGTGTTCTTTCCACAAACCACATATGGATCAACCAGAGTCATTGCATGTTTGTTCTTTTGACAAACCACATGTGGACCCACTAGAGTTATTGCATGTGTGTTCTTATACACAAACTAGCACTAGAGTCATTGCATGTGTGTTCTATCCACAAACCACACATGGATCCACCACTGTCTTTGCATGTGTGTTGTTTCCACAAACCACACATGGATCAACCACTAGAGTCATTGCATGTGTGTTCTTTCCACAAACCACACATGGATCAACCACTAGAGTCATTGCATGTTTGTTCTTATACTAAAACCACAAACCAGCACTAGAGTCATTGCATATGTGTTTTTTTCCACAAACCACACGTGGATCCACTAGACTCATTGCATGTGTGTTCTTTTCCACAAACAACTTATGGATCAACCAGTGGTCATTGCATGTGTGTTCTTTTCACAAACCACAGGTGGACCCACTAGAGTCATTGCACGTGTGTTCTTATACACAAACTAGCACTAGAGTCATTGCATGTGTGTTCTATCCATAAAACACACATGGATCCACCATTGTCATTGCATGTGTTTTCTTTCCACAAACCACACATGGATCAACCACTAGAGTGATTGCATGTGTGTTCTTTCCACAAACCACACATGGATCAACCACTAGAGTCATTGCATGTGTGTTCTTTTCCATAAACCACTTATGGATCCATTACAGTCATTGCATGTGTGTTATTTCCACAAATCACACATGGATCAACCACTAGAGTCATTGCATGTGTGTTATTTCGACAAACCACACATGGATCAACCACTAGAGTCATTGCATGTGTGTTATTTCCACAAACCACACATGGATCCACCACTAGAGTCATTGCATGTGTGTTCTTATACTAAAACCAACACTAGAGTCATTGCATGTGTGTTCTTTCCACAAACCACACATGGATCAACCAGTGGTCATTGCATGTGTGTTCTTTTCCACAAACCACACATGGATCCACCAGTGGTCATTACATGTGTGTTATTTCCACAAACCACACATGGATCAACCAGAGTCATTGCATGTGTGTTATTTCCACAAACCACACATGGATCAACCACTAGAGTCATTTCATGTTTGTTCTTATACTAAAACCACAAACCAGCACTAGAGTCATTGCATATGTGTTTTTTTCCACAAACCACACATGGATCCACTAGACTCATTGCATGTGTGTTCTTTTCCACAAACAACTTATCGATCAACCAGTGGTCATTGCATGTGTGTTCTTTTCACAAACCACATGTGGACCCACTAGAGTAATTGCATGTGTGTTCTTATACACAAACTCGCACTAGAGTCATTGCATGTGTGTTCTATCCATAAACCACACATGGATCCACCATTGTCATTGCATGTGTGTTCTTTCCACAAACCATACATGGATCAACCACTAGAGTCATTGCATGTGTGTTATTTCCACAAACCACACATGGATCAACCACTAGAGTCATTGCATGTGTGTTCTTTTCCATAAACCACTTATGGATCCATTATAGTCATTGCATGTGTGTTATTTCCACAAACCACACATGGATCAACCACTAGAGTCATTGCATGTGTGTTATTTCCACAAACCACACATGGATCAACCACTAGAGTCATTGCATGTGCGTTATTTCCACAAACCACACATGGATCCACCACTAGAGTCATTTCATGTGTGTTCTTATACTAAAACCAACACTAGAGTCATTGCATGTGTGTTCTTTCCACAAACCACACATGGATCAACCAGTGGTCATTGCATGTGTGTTCTTTCCACAAACCACACATGGATCCACCAGTGGTCATTCCATGTGTGTTCTTTCCACAAACCACATATGGATCAACCAGAGTCATTGCATGTGTGGTCTTTTCCACAAACCACACATGGATCCACTAGACTCATTGCATGTGTGTTCTTTTCCACAAACAACTTATGGATCAACCAGTGGTCATTGCATGTGTGTTCTTTTCACAAACCACATGTGGACCCACTAGAGTCATTGCATGTGTGTTCTTATAAACAAACTAGCACGAGAGTCATAGCATGTGTGTTCTATCCACAAAACACACATGGATCCACCACTGTCATTGCATGTGTGTTCTTTCCACAAACCACACATGGATCCACCATTGTCATTGCATGTGTGTTCTTTCCAAAAACCACACATGGATAAACCACTAGAGTCAATGCATGTGTGTTCTTTTCCATAAACCACTTATGGATGCATTACAGTCATTGCATGTGTGTTATTTCCACAAACCACACATGGATCCACCACTATAGTCATTACATGTGTGTTCTTATACTAAAACCAACACTAGAGTCATTGTATGTGTGTTCTTTCCACAAACCACACATGGACCAACCAGTGGTCATTGCATGTGTGTTCTTTTCCACAAACCACACATGGATCCACCAGTGGTCATTGCATGTGTGTTCTTTCCACAAACCACATATGGATCAACCAGAGTCATTGCATGTGTGTTATTTCCACAAACCACACATGGATCCACCACTAGAGTCATTGCATGTGTGTTCTTATACTAAAACCAACACTAGAGTCATTGCATGTGTGTTCTTTCCACAAACCACACATGGACCAACCAGTGGTCATTGCATGTGTGTTATTTTCCACAAACCACACATGGATCCACCAGTGGTCATCACATGTGTGTTCTTTCCACAAACCACATATGGATCAACCAGAGTCATTGCATGTGTGTTATTTCCACAAACCACACATGGATCAACCACTAGAGTCATTGCATATTTGTTCTTATACTAAAACCACAAACCAGCACTAGAGTCATTGCATGTGTGTTCTTTTCCACAAACCACACATGGATCCACTAGACTCATTGCATGTATGTTCTTTTCCACAAACAACTTATGGATCAACCAGTGGTCATTGCATGTGTTTTGTTTTCACAAACCACATGTGGACCCACTAGAGTCATTGCATGTGTGTTATTATACACAAACTAGCACTAGAGTCATTGCATGTGTGTTCTATCCACAAACCACACATGGATCCACCACTGTCATTGCATGTGTGTTGTTTCCACAAACCACACATGGATCAACCACTAGAGTCATTGCATGTGTGTTCTTTCCACAAACCTCACATGGATCAACCACTAGAGTCATTGCATGTGTGTTCTTATACACAAACTAGCACTAGAGTCATTGCATGTGTGTTCTATCCACAAACCACACATGGATCCACCACTGTCATTGCATGTGTGTTCTTTCGACAAACCACACATGGATCAACCACTAGAGTCATTGCATTTGTGTTCTTTCCACAAACCACACATGGATCAACCACTAGAGTCATTGCATGTTTGTTCTTATACTAAAACCACAAACCAGCACCAGAATCATTGCATATGTGTTTTTTTCCACAAACCACACATGGATCCACTAGACTCATTGCATGTGTGTTCTTTTCCACAAACAACTTATCGAACAACCAGTGGTCATTGCATGTGTGTTCTTTTCACAAACCACATGTGGACCCACTAGAGTAATTGCATGTGTGTTCTTATACACAAACTAGCACTAGAGTCATTGCATGTGTGTTCTATCCGCAAACCACACATGGATCCACCATTGTCATTGCATGTGTGTTCTTTCCACAAACCACACATGGATCAACCACTAGAGTCATTGCATGTGTGTTATTTCCACAAACCACACATGGATCAACCACTAGAGTCATTGCGTGTGTGTTCTTTTCCATAAACCACTTATGGATCCATTACAGTCATTGCATGTGTGTTATTTCCACAAACCACACATGGATCAACCACTAGAGTCATTGCATGTGTGTTATTTCCACAAACCACACATGGATCAACCACTAGAGTCATTGCATGTGTGTTATTTCCACAAACCACACATGGATCAACCACTAGAGTCATTTCATGTGTGTTCTTATACTAAAACCAACACTAGAGTCATTGCATGTGTGTTCTTTCCACAAACCACACATGGATCAACCAGTGGTCATTGCATGTGTGTTCTTTCCACAAACCACACATGGATCAACCAGTGGTCATTGCATGTGTGTTCTTTCCACAAACCACACATGGATCAACAAGTGGTCATTGCATGTGTGTTCTTTTCCACAAACCACACATGGATCCACCAGTGGTCATTACATGTGTGTTCTTTCCACAAACCACACATGGATCAACCAGAGTCATTGCATGTGTGTTATTTCCACAAACCACACATGGATCAACCACTAGAGTCATTTCATGTTTGTTCTTATACTAAAACCACAAACCAGCACTAGAGTCATTGCATATGTGTTTTTTTCCACAAACCACACATGGATCCACTAGACTCATTGCATGCGAGTTCTTTTCCACAAACAACTTATCGATCAACCAGTGGTCATTGCATGTGTGTTCTTTTCACAAACCACATGTGGACCCACTAGAGTAATTGCATGTGTGTTCTTATACACAAACTAGCACTAGAGTCATTGCATGTGTGTTCTATCCACAAACCACACATGGATCCACAATTGTCATTGCATGTGTGTTCTTTCCACAAACCACACATGGATCAACCACTAGAGTCATTGCATGTGTGTTATTTCCACAAACCACACATGGATCAACCACTAGAGTCATTGCATGTGTGTTCTTTTCCATAAACCACTTATGGATCCATTATAGTCATTGCAAGTGTGTTATTTCCACAAACCACACATGTATCAACCACTAGAGTCATTGCATGTGTGTTATTTCCACAAACCACACATGGATCAACCACTAGAGTCATTGCATGTGTGTTATTTCCACAAACCACACATGGATCCACCACTAGAGTCATTTCATGTGTGTTCTTATACTAAAACAAACACTAGAGTCATTGCATGTGTGTTCTTTCCACAAACCACGCATGGATCAACCAGTGGTCATTGCATGTGTGTTCTTTCCACAAACCACACATGGATCCACCAGTGGTCATTGCATGTGTGTTCTTTCCACAAACCACATATGGATCAACCAGAGTCATTGCATGTGTATTCTTTTCCACAAACCACACATGGATCCACTAGACTCATTGCATGTGTGTTCTTTTCCACAAACAACTTATGGATCAACCAGTGGTCATTCCATGTGTGTTCTTTTCACAAACCACATGTGGACCCACTAGATTCATTGCATGTGTGTTCTTATAAACAAACTAGCACGACAGTCATAGCATGTGTGTTCTATCCACAAACCACACATGGATCCACCACTGTCATTGCATGTGTGTTCTATCCACAAACCACACATGGATCCACCATTGTCATTGCATGTGTGTTCTTTCCACAAACCACACATGGATCAACCACTAGATTCATTGCATGTGTGTTCTTTCCAAAAACCACACATGGATCAACCACTAGAGTCATTGCATGTGTGTTCTTTTCCATAAACCACTTATGGATGCATTACAGTCATTGCATGTGTGTTATTTCCACAAACCACACATGGATCCACCACTAGAGTCATTACATGTGTGTTCTTATACTAAAACCAACACTAGAGTCATTACATGTGTGTTCTTATACTAAAACCAACACTAGAGTCATTGCATGTGTGTTCTTTCCACAAACCACACATGGACCAACCAGTGGTCATTGCATGTGTGTTCTTTTCCACAAACCACACATGGATCCACCAGTGGTCATTACATGTGTGTTCTTTCCACAAACCACATATGGATCAACCAAAGTCATTGCATGTGTGTTATTTCCACAAACCACACATGGATCCACCACTAGAGTCATTGCATGTGTGTTCTTATACTAAAACCAACACTAGAGTCATTGCATGTGTGTTCTTTCCACAAACCACACATGGACCAACCAGTGGTCATTGCATGTGTGTTATTTTCCACAAACCACACATGGATCCACCAGTGGTCATCACATGTGTGTTCTTTCCACAAACCACCAATGGATCAACCAGAGTCATTGCATGTGTGTTCTTTCCACAAACCACACATGGATCAACCACTAGAGTCATTGCATGTTTGTTCTTATACTAAAACCACAAACCAGCACTAGAGTCATTGCATGTGTGTTCTTTTCCACAAACCACACATGGATCCACTAGACTCATTGCATGTATGTTTTGTTCCACAAACAACTTATGGATCAACCAGTGGTCATTGCATGTGTGTTGTTTTCACAAACCACATGTGGACCCACTAGAGTCATTGCATGTGTGTTCTTATACACAAACTAGCACTAGAGTCATTGCACGTGTGTTCTATCCACAAACCACACATGGATCCACCACTATCATTGCATGTGTGTTGTTTCCACAAACCACACATGGATCAACCACTAGAGTCATTGCATGTGTGTTCTTTCCACAAACCTCACATGGATCAACCACTAGAGTCATTGCATGTGTGTTCTTATACACAAACTAGCACTAGAGTCATTGCATGTGTGTTCTATCCACAAACCACACATGGATCCACCATTGTCATTGCATGTGTGTTCTTTCGACAAACCACACATGGATCAACCACTAGAGTCATTGCATCTGTGTTCTTTCCACAAACCACACATGGATCAACCACTAGAGTCATTGCATGTTTGTTCTTATTCCAAAACCACAAACCAGCACTAGAGTCATTGCATGTCTGTTCTTTTCCACAAACCACACATGGATCCACTAGACTCATTGCATGTGTGTTCTTTTCCACAAACAACTTATCGAACAACCAGTGGTCATTGCATGTGTGTTCTTTTCACAAACCACAAGTGGACCCACTAGAGTAATTGCATGTGTGTTCTTATACACAAACTAGCACTAGAGTCATTGCATGTGTGTTCTATCCGCAAACCACACATGGATCCACCATTGTCATTGCATGTGTGTTCTGTCCACAAACCACACATGGATCAACCACTAGAGTCATTGCATGTGTGTTATTTCCACAAACCACACATGGATCAACCACTAGAGTCATTGCGTGTGTGTTCTTTTCCATAAACCACTTATGGATCCATTACAGTCATTCCATGTGTGTTATTTCCACAAACCACACATGGATCAACCACTAGAGTCATTGCATGTGTGTTATTTCCACAAACCACACATGGATCAACCACTAGAGTCATTGCATGTGTGTTATTTCCACAAACCACACATGGATCCACCACTAGAGTTATTTCATGTGTGTTCTTATACTAAAACCAACACTAGAGTCATTACATGTGTGTTCTTTCCACAAACCACACATGGATCAACCAGTGGTCATTGCATGTGTGTTCTTTCCACAAACCACACATGGATCTACCAGTGGTCTTTGCATGTGTGTTCTTTCCACAAACCACACATGGATCCACCAGTGGTCATTGCATGTGTGTTCTTTCCACAAACCACATATGGATCAACCAGAGTCATTGCATGTGTGTTCTTTTCCACAAACCACACATGGACCCACTAGACTCATTGCATGTGTGTTCTTTTCCACAAACAACTTATGGATCAACTAGTGGTCATTCCATGTGTGTTCTTTTCACAAACCACATGTGGACCCACTAGAGTCATTGCATTGTGTTCTTATAAACAAACTAGCACGACAGTCATAGCATGTGTGTTCTATCCACAAACCACACATGGATCCACCACTGTCATTGCATGTGTGTTCTATCCACAAACCACACATGGATCCACCATTGTCATTGCATGTGTGTTCTTTCCACAAACCACACATGGATCAACCACTAGAGTCATTGCATGTGTGTTCTTTCCAAAAACCACACATGGATCAACCACTAGAGTCATTGCATGTGTGTTCTTTTCCATAAACCACTTATGGATGCATTACAGTCATTGCATGTGTGTTATTTCCACAAACCACACATGGATCCACCACTAGAGTCATTACATGTGTGTTCTTATACTAAAACCAACACTAGAGTCATTGCATGTGTGTTCTTTCCACAAACCACACATGGACCAACCAGTGGTCATTGCATGTGTGTTCTTTTCCACAAACCACACATGGATCCACCAGTGGTCATTACATGTGTGTTCTTTCCACAAACCACATATGGATCAACCAGAGTCATTGCATGTGTGTTATTTCCACAAACCAAACATGGATCCACCACTAGAGTCATTGCATGTGTGTTCTTATACTAAAACCAACACTAGAGTCATTGCATGTGTGTTCTTTCCACAAACCACACATGGACCAACCAGTGGTCATTGCATGTGTGTTATTTTCCACAAACCACACATGGATCCACCAGTGGTCATCACATGTGTGTTCTTTCCACAAACCACATATGGATCAACCAGAGTCATTGCATGTGTGTTCTTTCCACAAACCACACATGGATCAACCACTAGAGTCATTGCATGTTTGTTCTTATACTAAAACCACAAACCAGCACTAGAGTCATTGCATGTGTGTTCTTTTCCACAAACCACACATGGATCCACTAGACTCATTGCATGTATGTTTTGTTCCACAAACAACTTATGGATCAACCAGTGGTCATTGCATGTGTGTTGTTTTCACAAACCACATGTGGACCCACTAGAGTCATTGCTTGTGTGTTCTTATACACAAACTAGCACTAGAGTCATTGCACGTGTGTTCTATCCACAAACCACACATGGATCCACCACTGTCATTGCATGTGTGTTCTTTCGACAAACCACACATGGATCAACCACTAGAGTCATTGCATCTGTGTTCTTTCCACAAACCACACATGGATCAACCACTAGAGTCATTGCATGTTTGTTCTTATACTAAAACCACAAACCAGCACTAGAGTCATTGCATATGTGTTTTTTTCCACAAACCACACATGGATCCACTAGACTCATTGCATGTGTGTTCTTTTCCACAAACAACTTATCGAACAACCAGTGGTCATTGCATGTGTGTTCTTTTCACAAACCACAAGTGGACCCACTAGAGTAATTGCATGTGTGTTCTTATACACAAACTAGCACTAGAGTCATTGCATGTGTGTTCTATCCGCAAACCACACATGGATCCACCATTGTCATTGCATGTGTGTTCTTTCCACAAACCACACATGGATCAACCACTAGAGTCATTGCATGTGTGTTATTTCCACAAACCACACATGGATGAACCACTAGAGTCATTGCGTGTGTGTTCTTTTCCATAAACCACTTATGGATCCATTACAGTCATTGCATGTGTGTTATTTCCACAAACCACACATGGATCAACCACTAGAGTCATTGCATGTGTGTTATTTCCACAAACCACACATGGATCAACCACTAGAGTCATTGCATGTGTGTTATTTCCACAAACCACACATGGATCCACCACTAGAGTTATTTCATGTGTGTTCTTATACTAAAACCAACACTAGAGTCATTACATGTGTGTTCTTTCCACAAACCACACATGGATCAACCAGTGGTCATTGCATGTGTGTTCTTTCCACAAACCACACATGGATCTACCAGTGGTCTTTGCATGTGTGTTCTTTCCACAAACCACACATGGATCCACCAGTGGTCATTGCATGTGTGTTCTTTCCACAAACCACATATGGATCAACCAGAGTCATTGCATGTGTGTTCTTTTCCACAAACCACACATGGATCCACTAGACTCATTGCATGTGTGTTCTTTTCCACAAACAACTTATGGATCAACCAGTGGTCATTCCATGTGTGTTCTTTTCAGAAACCACATGTGGACCCACTAGAGTCATTGCATGTGTGTTCTTATAAACAAACTAGCACGACAGTCATAGCATGTGTGTTCTATCCACAAACCACACATGGATCCACCACTGTCATTGCATGTGTGTTCTATCCACAAACCACACATGGATCCACCATTGTCATTGCATGTGTGTTCTTTCCACAAACCACACATGGATCAACCACTAGAGTCATTGCATGTGTGTTCTTTCCAAAAACCACACATGGATCAACCACTAGAGTCATTGCATGTGTGTTCTTTTCCATAAACCACTTATGGATGCATTACAGTCATTGCATGTGTGTTATTTCCACAAACCACACATGGATCCACCACTAGAGTCATTACATGTGTGTTCTTATACTAAAACCAACACTAGAGTCATTGCATGTGTGTTCTTTCCACAAACCACACATGGACCAACCAGTGGTCATTGCATGTGTGTTCTTTTCCACAAACCACACATGGATCCACCAGTGGTCATTACATGTGTGTTCTTTCCACAAACCACATATGGATCAACCAGAGTCATTGCATGTGTGTTATTTCCACAAACCAAACATGGATCCACCACTAGAGTCATTGCATGTGTGTTCTTATACTAAAACCAACACTAGAGTCATTGCATGTGTGTTCTTTCCACAAACCACACATGGACCAACCAGTGGTCATTGCATGTGTGTTATTTTCCACAAACCACACATGGATCCACCAGTGGTCATCACATGTGTGTTCTTTCCACAAACCACATATGGATCAACCAGAGTCATTGCATGTGTGTTCTTTCCACAAACCACACATGGATCAACCACTAGAGTCATCGCATGTTTGTTCTTATACTAAAACCACAAACCAGCACTAGAGTCATTGCATGTGTGTTCTTTTCCACAAACCACACATGGATCCACTAGACTCATTGCATGTATGTTTTGTTCCACAAACAACTTATGGATCAACCAGTGGTCATTGCATGTGTGTTGTTTTCACAAACCACATGTGGACCCACTAGAGTCATTGCTTGTGTGTTCTTATACACAAACTAGCACTAGAGTCATTGCACGTGTGTTCTATCCACAAACCACACATGGATCCACCACTGTCATTGCATGTGTGTTGTTTCCACAAACCACACATGGATCAACCACTAGAGTCATTGCATGTGTGTTCTTTCCACAAACCTCACATGGATCAACCACTAGAGTCATTGCATGTGTGTTCTTATACACAAACTAGCACTAGAGTCATTGCATGTGTGTTCTATCCACAAACCACACATGGATCCACCACTGTCATTGCATGTGTGTTCTTTCGACAAACCACACATGGATCAACCACTAGAGTCATTGCATCTGTGTTCTTTCCACAAACCACACATGGATCAACCACTAGAGTCATTGCATGTTTGTTCTTATACTAAAACCACAAACCAGCACTAGAGTCATTGCATATGTGTTTTTTTCCACAAACCACACATGGATCCACTAGACTCATTGCATGTGTGTTCTTTTCCACAAACAACTTATCGAACAACCAGTGGTCATTGCATGTGTGTTCTTTTCACAAACCACAAGTGGACCCACTAGAGTAATTGCATGTGTGTTCTTATACACAAACTAGCACTAGAGTCATTGCATGTGTGTTCTATCCGCAAACCACACATGGATCCACCATTGTCATTGCATGTGTGTTCTTTCCACAAACCACACATGGATCAACCACTAGAGTCATTGCATGTGTGTTATTTCCACAAACCACACATGGATCAACCACTAGAGTCATTGCGTGTGTGTTCTTTTCCATAAACCACTTATGGATCCATTACAGTCATTGCATGTGTGTTATTTCCACAAACCACACATGGATCAACCACTAGAGTCATTGCATGTGTGTTATTTCCACAAACCACACATGGATCAACCACTAGAGTCATTGCATGTGTGTTATTTCCACAAACCACACATGGATCCACCACTAGAGTTATTTCATGTGTGTTCTTATACTAAAACCAACACTAGAGTCATTACATGTGTGTTCTTTCCACAAACCACACATGGATCAACCAGTGGTCATTGCATGTGTGTTCTTTCCACAAACCACACATGGATCCACCAGTGGTCATTGCATGTGTGTTCTTTCCACAAACCACATATGGATCAACCAGAGTCATTGCATGTGTGTTCTTTTCCACAAACCACACATGGATCCACTAGACTCATTGCATGTGTGTTCTTTTCCACAAACAACTTATGGATCAACCAGTGGTCATTGCATGTGTGTTCTTTTCACAAACCACATGTGGACCCACTAGAGTCATTGCATGTGTGTTCTTATAAACAAACTAGCACGAGAGTCATAGCATGTGTGTTCTATCCACAAACCACACATGGATCCACCACTGTCATTGCATGTGTGTTCTATCCACAAACCACACATGGATCCACCATTGTCATTGCATGTGTGTTCTTTCCACAAACCACACATGGATCAACCACTAGAGTCATTGCATGTGTGTTCTTTCCAAAAACCACACATGGATCAACCACTAGAGTCATTGCATGTGTGTTCTTTTCCATAAACCACTTATGGATGCATTACAGTCATTGCATGTGTGTTATTTCCACAAACCACACATGGATCCACCACTAGAGTCATTACATGTGTGTTCTTATACTAAAACCAACACTAGAGTCATTGCATGTGTGTTCTTTCCACAAACCACACATGGACCAACCAGTGGTCATTGCATGTGTGTTCTTTTCCACAAACCACACATGGATCCACCAGTGGTCATTACATGTGTGTTCTTTCCACAAACCACATATAGATCAACCAGAGTCATTGCATGTGTGTTATTTCCACAAACCACACATGGATCCACCACTAGAGTCATTGCATGTGTGTTCTTATACTAAAACCAACACTAGAGTCATTGCATGTGTGTTCTTTCCACAAACCACACATGGACCAACCAGTGGTCATTGCATGTGTGTTCTTTTCCACAAACCACACATGGATCCACCAGTGGTCATCACATGTGTGTTCTTTCCACAAACCACATATGGATCAACCAGAGTCATTGCATGTGTGTTCTTTCCAGAAACCACACATGGATCAACCACTAGAGTCATTGCATGTTTGTTCTTATACTAAAACCACAAACCAGCACTAGAGTCATTGCATGTGTGTTCTTTTCCACAAACCACACATGGATCCACTAGACTCATTGCATGTATGTTCTTTTCCACAAACAACTTATGGATCAACCAGTGGTCATTGCATGTGTGTTGTTTTCACAAACCACATGTGGACCCACTAGAGTCATTGCATGTGTGTTCTTATACACATACTAGCACTAGAGTCATTGCATGTGTGTTCTATCCACAAACCACACATGGATCCACCACTGTCATTGCATGTGTGTTGTTTCCACAAACCACACATGGATCAACCACTAGAGTCATTGCATGTGTGTTCTTTCCACAAACCACACATGGATCAACCACTAGAGTCATTGCATGCTTGTTCTTATACTAAAACCACAAACCAACACTAGAGTCATTGCATGTGTGTTCTTTTCCACAAACCACACATGGATCCACTAGACTCATTGCATGTATGTTCTTTTCCACAAACAACTTATGGATCAACCAGTGGTCATTGCATGTGTGTTGTTTTCACAAACCACATGTGGACCCACTAGAGTCATTGCATGTGTGTTCTTATACACAAACTAGCACTAGAGTCATTGCATGTGTGTTCTATCCACAAACCACACATGGATCCACCACTGTCATTGCATGTGTGTTGTTTCCACAAACCACACATGGATCAACCACTAGAGTCATTGCATGTGTGTTCTTTCCACAAACCACACATGGATCAACCACTAGAGTCATTTCATGTTTGTTCTTATACTAAAACCACAAACCAGCACTAGAGTCATTGCATATGTGTTTTTTCCACAAACCACACATGGATCCACTAGACTCATTGCATGTGTGTTCTTTTCCACAAACAACTTATGGATCAACCAGTGGTCATTGCATGTGTGTTCTTTTCACAAACCACATGTGGACCCACTAGAGTCATTGCACGTGTGTTCTTATACACAAACTAGCACTAGAGTCATTGCATGTGTGTTCTATCCACAAACCACACATGGATCAACCACTAGAGTCATTGCATGTGTGTTCTTTCCACAAACCACACATGGATCAACCAGTGGTCATTGCATGTGTGTTCTTTCCACAAACCACACATGGATCAACCAGTGGTCATTGCATGTGTGTTCTTTCCACAAACCACACATGGATCCACCAGTGGTCATTGCATGTGTGTTCTTTCCACAAACCACATATGGATCAACCAGAGTCATTGCATGTGTGTTCTTTTCCACAAACCACACATGGATCCACTAGACTCATTGCATGTGTGTTCTTTTCCACAAACAACTTATGGATCAACCAGTGGTCATTGCATGTGTGTTCTTTTCACAAACCACATGTGGACCCACTAGAGTCATTGCATGTGTGTTCTTATAAACAAACTAGCACGAGAGTCATAGCATGTGTGTTCTATCCACAAACCACACATGGATCCACCACTGTCATTGCATGTGTGTTCTATCCACAAACCACACATGGATCCACCATGGTCATTGCATGTGTGTTCTTTCCACAAACCACACATGGATCAACCACTAGAGTCATTGCATGTGTGTTCTTTCCAAAAACCACACATGGATCAACCACTAGAGTCATTGCATGTGTGTTCTTTTCCATAAACCACTTATGGATGCATTACAGTCATTGCATGTGTGTTATTTCCACAAACCACACATGGATCCACCACTAGAGTCATTACATGTGTGTTCTTATACTAAAACCAACACTAGAGTCATTGCATGTGTGTTCTTTCCACAAACCACACATGGACCAACCAGTGGTCATTGCATATGTGTTCTTTTCCACAAACCACACATGGATCCACCAGTGGTCATTACATGTGTGTTCTTTCCACAAACCACATATAGATCAACCAGAGTCACTGCATGTGTGTTATTTCCACAAACCACACATGGATCCACCACTAGATTCATTGCATGTGTGTTCTTTCCACAAACCACACATGGACCAACCAGTGGTCATTGCATGTGTGTTCTTTTCCACAAACCACACATGGATCCACCAGTGGTCATCACATGTGTGTTCTTTCCACAAACCACATATGGATCAACCAGAGTCGTTGCATGTGTGTTCTTTCCACAAACCACACATGGATCAACCACTAGAGTCATTGCATGTGTGTTCTTATACTAAAACCAACACCAGACTCATTGCATGTGTGTTCTTTTCACAAACCACACATGGACCAAACAGTGGTCATTGCATGTGTGTTCTTTTCCACAAACCACACATGGATCCACTAGACTCATTGCATGTATGTTCTTTTCCACAAACAACTTATGGATCAACCAGTGGTCATTGCATGTGTGCTGTTTTCACAAACCACATGTGGACCCACTAGAGTCATTGCATGTGTGTTCTTATACACAAACTAGCACTAGAGTCATTGCATGTGTGTTCTATCCACAAACCACACATGGATCCACCACTGTCATTGCATGTGTGTTGTTTCCACAAACCACACATGGATCAACCACTAGAGTCATTGCATGTGTGTTCTTTCCACAAACCACACATGGATCAACGACTAGAGTCATTGCATGTTTGTTCTTATACTAAAACCACAAACCAGCACTAGAGTCATTGCATATGTGTTTTTTCCACAAACCACACATGGATCCACTAGACTCATTGCATGTGTGTTCTTTTCCACAAACAACTTATGGATCAACCAGTGGTCATTGCATGTGTGTTCTTTTCACAAACCACATGTGGACCCACTAGAGTCATTGGACGTGTGTTCTTATACACAAACTAGCACTAGAGTCATTGCATGTGTGTTCTATCCACAAACCACACATGGATCCACCATTGTCATTGCATGTGTGTTCTTTCCACAAACCACACATGGATCAACCACTAGAGTCATTGCATGTGTGTTCTTTCCACAAACCACACATGGATCAACCACTAGAGTCATTGCATGTGTGTTCTTTTCCATAAACCACTTATGGATCCATTACAGTCATTGCATATGTGTTATTTCCACAAATCACACATGGATCAACCACTAGAGTCATTGCATGTGTATTATTTCCACAAACCACACATGGATCAACCACTAGAGTCATTGCATGTGTGTTATTTCCACAAACCACACATGGATCCACCACTAGAGTCATTGCATGTGTGTTCTTATACTAAAACCAACACTAGAGTCATTGCATGTGTGTTCTTTCCAAAAACCACACATGGATCAACCAGTGGTCATTGCATGTGTGTTCTTTTCCGCAAACCACACATGGATCCACCAGTGGTCGTTACATGTGTGTTCTTTCCACAAACCACATATGGATCAACCAGAGTCATTGCATGTGTGTTATTTCCACAAACCACACATGGATCAACCACTAGAGTCATTTTATGTGTGTTCTTATACTAAAACCACAAACCAGCACAAGAGTCATTGCATGTGTGTTCTTTTTCACAAACCACACATGGATCCACTAGACTCATTGCATCTGTGTTCTTTTCCACAAACAACTTATGGATCAACCAGTGGTCATTGCATGTGTGTTCTTTTCACAAACCACATGTGGACCCACTAGAGTCATTGCATGTGTGTTCTTATACACAAACTAGCACTAGAGTCATTGCATGTGTGTTCTATCCACAAACCAAACATGGATCCACCACTGCCATTGCATGTGTGTTCTTTCCACAAACCACACATGGATCAACCACTAGAGTCATTGCATGTGTGTTCTTTCCACAAACCACACATGGATCAACCACTAGAGTCATTGCATGTTTGTTCTTATACTAAAACCACAAACCAGCACTAGAGTCATTGCGTATGTGTTTTTTTCCACAAACCACACATGGATCCACTAGACTCATTGCATGTGTGTTCTTTTCCACAAACAACTTATTGATCAACCAGTGGTCATTGCATGTGTGTTCTTTTCACAAACCACATGTGGACCCACTAGAGTAATTGCATGTGTGTTCTTATACACAAACTAGCACTAGAGTCATTTCATGTGTGTTCTATCCACAAACCACACATGGATCCACCATTGTCATTGCATGTGTGTTCTTTCCACAAACCACACATGGATCAACCACTAGAGTCATTGCATGTGTGTTATTTCCACAAACCACACATGGATCAACCACTAGAGTCATTGCATGTGTGTTCTTTTCCATAAACCACTTATGGATCCATTACAGTCATTGCATGTGTGTTATTTCCACAAACCACACATGGATCAACCACTAGAGTCATTGCATGTGTGTTATTTCCACAAAGCACACATGGATCAACCACTAGAGTCATTGCATGTGTGTTATTTCCACAAACCACACATGGATCCACCACTAGAGTCATTTCATGTGTGTTCTTATACTAAAACCAACACTAGAGTCATTGCATGTGTGTTCTTTCCACAAACCACACATGGATCAACCAGTGGTCATTGCATGTGTGTTCTTTCCACAAACCACACATGGATCCACCAGTGGTCATTGCATGTGTGTTCTTTCCACAAACCACATATGGATCAACCAGAGTCATTGCATGTGTGTTCTTTTCCACAAACCACACATGGATCCACTAGACTCATTGCATGTGTGTTCTTTTCCACAAACAACTTATGGATCAACCAGTGGTCATTGCATGTGTGTTCTTTTCACAAACCACATGTGGACCCACTAGAGTCATTGCATGTGTGTTCTTATAAACAAACTAGCACGAGAGTCATAGCATGTGTGTTCTATCCACAAACCACACATGGATCCACCACTGTCATTGCATGTGTGTTCTATCCACAAACCACACATGGATCCACCATTGTCATTGCATGTGTGTTCTTTCCACAAACCACACATGGATCAACCACTAGAGTCATTGCATGTGTGTTCTTTCCAAAAACCACACATGGATCAACCACTAGAGTCATTGCATGTGTGTTCTTTTCCATAAACCACTTACGGATGCATTACAGTCATTGCATGTGTGTTATTTCCACAAACCACACATGGATCCACCACTAGAGTCATTAGATGTGTGTTCTTATACTAAAACCAACACTAGAGTCATTGCATGTGTGTTCTTTCCACAAACCACACATGGACCAACCAGTGGTCATTGCATGTGTGTTCTTTTCCACAAACCACACATGGATCCACCAGTGGTCATTACATGTGTGTTCTTTCCACAAACCACATATGGATCAACCAGAGTCATTGCATGTGTGTTATTTCCACAAACCACACATGGATCCACCACTAGAGTCATTGCATGTGTGTTCTTATACTAAAACCAACACTAGAGTCATTGCATGTGTGTTCTTTCCACAAACCACACATGGACCAACCAGTGGTCATTGCATGTGTGTTATTTTCCACAAACCACACATGGATCCACCAGTGGTCATCACATGTGTGTTCTTTCCACAAACCACATATGGATCAACCAGAGTCATTGCATGTGTGTTCTTTCCACAAACCACACATGGATCAACCACTAGAGTCATTGCATGTTTGTTCTTATACTAAGACCACAAACCAGCACTAGAGTCATTGCATGTGTGTTCTTTTCCACAAACCACACATGGATCCACTAGACTCATTGCATGTATGTTCTTTTCCACAAACAACTTATGGATCAACCAGTGGTCATTGCATGTGTGTTGTTTTCACAAACCACATGTGGACCCACTAGAGTCATTGCATGTGTGTTCTTATACACAAACTAGCACTAGAGTCATTGCATGTGTGTTCTATCCACAAACCACACATGGATCCACCACTGTCATTGCATGTGTGTTGTTTCCACAAACCACACATGGATCAACCACTAGAGTCATTGCATGTGTGTTCTTTCCACAAACCTCACATGGATCAACCACTAGAGTCATTGCATGTGTGTTCTTATACACAAACTAGCACTAGAGTCATTGCATGTGTGTTCTATCCACAAACCACACGTGGATCCACCACTGTCATTGCATGTGTGTTCTTTCGACAAACCACACATGGATCAACCACTAGAGTCATTGCATGTGTGTTCTTTTCCATAAACCACTTATGGATCCATTACAGTCATTGCATGTGTGTTATTTCCACAAACCACACATGGATCAACCACTAGAGTCATTGCATGTGTGTTATTTCCACAAAGCACACATGGATCAACCACTAGAGTCATTGCATGTGTGTTATTTCCACAAACCACACATGGATCCACCACTAGAGTCATTTCATGTGTGTTCTTATAATAAAACCAACACTAGAGTCATTGCATGTGTGTTCTTTCCACAAACCACACATGGATCCACCAGTGGTCATTGCATGTGTGTTCTTTCCACAAACCACATATGGATCAACCAGAGTCATTGCATGTGTGTTCTTTTCCACAAACCACACATGGATCCACTAGACTCATTGCATGTGTGTTCTTTTCCACAAACAACTTATGGATCAACCAGTGGTCATTGCATGTGTGTTCTTTTCACAAACCACATGTGGACCCACTAGAGTCATTGCATGTGTGTTCTTATAAACAAACTAGCACGAGAGTCATAGCATGTGTGTTCTATCCACAAACCACACATGGATCCACCACTGTCATTGCATGTGTGTTCTATCCACAAACCACACATGGATCCACCATTGTCATTGCATGTGTGTTCTTTCCACAAACCACACATGGATCAACCACTAGAGTCATTGCATGTGTGTTCTTTCCAAAAACCACACATGGATCAACCACTAGAGTCATTGCATGTGTGTTCTTTTCCATAAACCACTTATGGATGCATTACAGTCATTGCATGTGTGTTATTTCCACAAACCACACATGGATCCACCACTAGAGTCATTAGATGTGTGTTCTTATACTAAAACTAACACTAGAGTCATTGCATGTGTGTTCTTTCCACAAACCACATATGGACCAACCAGTGGTCATTGCATGTGTGTTCTTTTCCACAAACCACACATGGATCCACCAGTGGTCATTACATGTGTGTTCTTTCCACAAACCACATATGGATCAACCAGAGTCATTGCATGTGTGTTATTTCCACAAACCACACATGGATCCACCACTAGAGTCATTGCATGTGTGTTCTTATACTAAAACCAACACTAGAGTCATTGCATGTGTGTTCTTTCCACAAACCACACATGGACCAACCAGTGGTCATTGCATGTGTGTTATTTTCCACAAACCACACATGGATCCACCAGTGGTCATCACATGTGTGTTCTTTCCACAAACCACATATGGATCAACCAGAGTCATTGCATGTGTGTTCTTTCCACAAACCACACATGGATCAACAACTAGAGTCATTGCATGTTTGTTCTTATAATAAGACCACAAACCAGCACTAGAGTCATTGCATGTGTGTTCTTTTCCACAAACCACACATGGATCCACTAGACTCATTGCATGTATGTTCTTTTCCACAAACAACTTATGGATCAACCAGTGGTCATTGCATGTGTGTTGTTTTCACAAACCACATGTGGACCCACTAGAGTCATTGCATGTGTGTTCTTATACACAAACTAGCACTAGAGTCATTGCATGTGTGTTCTATCTACAAACCACACATGGATCCACCACTGTCATTGCATGTGTGTTGTTTCCACAAACCACACATGGATCAACCACTAGAGTCATTGCATGTGTGTTCTTTCCACAAACCTCACATGGATCAACCACTAGAGTTATTGCATGTGTGTTCTTATACACAAACTAGCACTAGAGTCATTGCATGTGTGTTCTATCCACAAACCACACGTGGATCCACCACTGTCATTGCATATGTGTTCTTTCGACAAACCACACATGAATCAACCACTAGAGTCATTGCATGTGTGTTCTTTCCACAAACCACACATGGATCAACCACTAGAGTCATTGCATGTTTGTTCTTATACTAAAACCACAAACCAGCACTAGAGTCATTGCATATGTGTTTTTTTCCACAAACCACACATGGATCCACTAGACTCATTGAATGTGTGTTCTTTTCCACAAACAACTTATCGATCAACCAGTGGTCATTGCATGTGTGTTCTTTTCACAAACCACATGTGGACCCACTAGAGTAATTGCATGTGTGTTCTTATACACAAACTACCACTAGAGTCATTGCATGTGTGTTCTATCCGCAAACCACACATGGATCCACCATTGTCATTGCATGTGTGTTCTTTCCACAAACCACACATGGATCAACCACTAGAGTCATTGCATGTGTGTTATTTCCACAAACCACACATGGATCAACCACTAGAGTCATTGCGTGTGTGTTCTTTTCCATAAACCACTTATGGATCCATTACAGTCAATGCATGTGTGTTATTTCCACAAACCACACATGGATCAACCACTAGAGTCATTGCATGTGTGTTATTTCCAGAAACCACACATGGATCAACCACTAGAGTCATTGCATGTGTGTTATTTCCACAAACCACACATGGATCCACCACTAGAGTCATTTCATGTGTGTTCTTATACTAAAACCAACACTAGAGTCATTACATTGTGTTCTTTCCACAAACCACACATGGATCAACCAGTGGTCATTGCATGTGTGTTCTTTCCACAAACCACACATGGATCAACCAGTGGTCATTGCATGTGTGTTCTTTCCACAAACCACACATGGATCCACCAGTGGTGATTGCATGTGTGTTCTTTCCACAAACCAGATATGGATCAACCAGAGTCATTGCATGTGTGTTCTTTTCCACAAACCACACATGGATCCACTAGACTCATTGCATGTGTGTTCTTTTCCACAAACAACTTATGGATCAACCAGTGGTCATTGCATGTGTGTTCTTTTCACAAACCACATGTGGACCCACTAGAGTCATTGCATGTGTGTTCTTATAAACAAACTAGCACGAGAGTCATAGCATATGTGTTCTATCCACAAACCACACATGGATCCACCACTGTCATTGCATGTGTGTTCTATCCACAAACCACACATGGATCCACCATTGTCATTGCATGTGTGTTCTTTCCACAAACCACACATGGAACAACCACTAGAGTCATTGCATGTGTGTTCTTTCCAAAAACCACACATGGATCAACCACTAGAGTCATTGCATGTGTGTTCTTTTCCATAAACCACTTATGGATGCATTACAGTCATTGCATGTGTGTTATTTCCACAAACCACACATGGATCCACCACTAGAGTCATTACATGTGTGTTCTTATACTAAAACCAACACTAGAGTCATTGCATGTGTGTTCTTTCCACAAACCACACATGGACCAACCAGTGGTCATTGCATGTGTGTTCTTTTCCACAAACCACACATGGATCCACCAGTGGTCATTACATGTGTGTTCTTTCCACAAACCACATATAGATCAACCAGAGTCATTGCATGTGTGTTATTTCCACAAACCACACATGGATCCACCACTAGAGTCATTGCATGTGTGTTCTTATACTAAAACCAACACTAGAGTCATTGCTTGTGTGTTCTTTCCACAAACCACACATGGACCAACCAGTGGTCATTGCATGTGTGTTATTTTCCACAAACCACACATGGATCCACCAGTGGTCATCACATGTGTGTTCTTTCCACAAACCACATATGGATCAACCAGAGTCATTGCATGTGTGTTCTTTCCACAAACCACACATGGATCAACCACTAGATTCATTGCATGTTTGTTCTTATACTAAAACCACAAACCAGCACTAGAGTCATTGCATGTGTGTTCTTTTCCACAAACCACACATGGATCCACTAGACTCATTGCATGTATGTTCTTTTCCACAAACAACTTATGGATCAACCAGTGGTCATTGCATGTGTGTTGTTTTCACAAACCACATGTGGACCCACTAGAGTCATTGCATGTGTGTTCTTATACACAAACTAGCACTAGAGTCATTGCATGTGTGTTCTATCCACAAACCACACATGGATCCACCACTGTCATTGCATGTGTGTTGTTTCCACAAACCACACATGGATCAACCACTAGAGTCATTGCATGTGTGTTCTTTCCACAAACCACACATGGATCAACCACTAGAGTCATTGCATGCTGGTTCTTATACTAAAACCACAAACCAACACTAGAGTCATTGCATGTGTGTTCTTTTCCACAAACCACACATGGATCCACTAGACTCATTGCATGTATGTTCTTTTCCACAAACAACTTATGGATCAACCAGTGGTCATTGCATGTGTGTTGTTTTCACAAACCACATGTGGACCCACTAGAGTCATTGCATGTGTGTTCTTATACACAAACTAGCACTAGAGTCATTGCATGTGTGTTCTATCCACAAACCACACATGGATCCACGACTGTCATTGCATGTGTGTTGTTTCCACAAACCACACATGGATCAACCACTAGAGTCATTGCATGTGTGTTCTTTCCACAAACCACACATGGATCAACCACTAGAGTCATTGCATGTTTGTTCTTATACTAAAACCACAAACCAGCACTAGAGTCATTGCATATGTGTTTTTTTCTACAAACCACACATGGATCCACTAGACTCATTGCATGTGTGTTCTTTTACACAAACAACTTATGGATCAACCAGTGGTCATTGCATGTGTGTTCTTTTCACAAACCACATGTGGACCCACTAGAGTCATTGCATGTGTGTTCTTATACACAAACTAGCAATAGAGTCATTGTATGTGTGTTCTATCCACAAAACACACATGGATCCACCATTGTCATTGCATGTGTGTTCTTTCCACAAACCACACATGGATCAACCACTAGAGTCATTACATGTGTGTTCTTTCCAAAAACCACACATGGATCAACCACTAGAGTCATTGCATGTGTGTTCTTTTCCATAAACCACTTATGGATGCATTACAGTCATTGCATGTGTGTTATTTCCACAAACCACACATGGATCCACCACTAGAGTCATTACATGTGTGTTCTTATACTAAAACCAACCACTAGAGTCATTGCATGTGTGTTCTTTTCACAAACCACACATGGACCAACCAGTGGTCATTGCATGTGTGTTCTTTTCGACAAACCACACATGGATCCACCAGTGGTCATTACATGTGTGTTCTTTCCAAAAACCACATATGGATCAACCAGAGTCATTGCATGTGTGTTATTTCCACAAACCACACATGGATCCACCACTAGAGTCATTGCATGTGTGTTCTTATACTAAAACCAACACTAGAGTCATTGCATGTGTGTTCTTTCCACAAACCACACATGGATCAACCACTAGAGTCATTGCATGTGTGTTCTCTCCAAAAACCACACATGGATCAACCACTAGAGTTATTGCATGTGAGTTCTTTTCCATAAACCACTTATGGATGCATTACAGTCATTGCATGTGTTTTAATTCCACAAACCACACATGGATCCACCACTAGAGTCATTACATGTGTGTTCTTATACTAAAACCAAGACTAGAGTCATTGCATGTGTGTTCTTTTCACAAACCACACATGGACCAACCAGTGGTCATTGCATGTGTTCTCTTTTCCACAAACCACACATGGATCCACCAGTGGTCATTACATGTGTGTTCTTTCCAGAAACCACATATGGATCAACCAAAGTCATTGCATGTGTGTTATTTCCACAGACCACACATGGATCCACCACTAGAGTCATTGCATGTGTGTTCTTATACTAAAACCAACACTAGAGTCATTGCATGTGTGTTCTTTCCACAAACCACACATGGACCAACCAGTGGTCATTGCATGTGTGTTCTTTTCCACAAACCACACATGGATCCACCAGTGGTCATCACATGTGTGTTCTTTCCACAAACCACATATGGATCAACCAGAGTCATTGCATGTGTGTTCTTTCCACAAACCACACATGGATCAACCACTAGAGTCATTGCATGCTTGTTCTTATACTAAAACCACAACCAGCACTAGAGTCATTGCATGTGTGTTCTTTTCCACAAACCACACATGGATCCACTAGACTCATTGCATGTATGTTCTTTTCCACAAACAACTTATGGATCAACCAGTGGTCATTGCATGTGTGTTGTTTTCACAAACCACATGTGGACCCACTAGAGTCATTACATGTGTGTTCTTATACACAAACTAGCACTAGAGTCATTGCATGTGTGTTCTATCCACAAACCACACATGGATCCACCACTGTCATTGCATGTGTGTTGTTTCCACAAACCACACATGGATCAACCACTAGAGTCATTGCATGTGTGTTCTTTCCACAAACCACACATGGATCAACCACTAGAGTCATTGCATGTTTGTTCTTATACTAAAACCACAAACCAGCACTAGAGTCATTGCATATGTGTTTTTTTCTACAAACCACACATGGATCCACTAGACTCATTGCATGTGTGTTCTTTTACACAAGCAACTTATGGATCAACCAGTGGTCATTGCATGTGTGTTCTTTTCACAAACCACATGTGGACCCACTAGAGTCATTGCATGTGTGTTCTTATACACAAACTAGCACTAGAGTCATTGCATGTGTGTTCTATCCACAAAACACACATGGATCCACCATTGTCATTGCATGTGTGTTCTTTCCACAAACCACACATGGATCAACCACTAGAGTCATTGCATGTGTGTTCTTTCCAAAAACCACACATGGATTAACTACTAGAGTCATTGCATGTGTGTTCTTTTCCATAAACCACTTATGGATGCATTACAGTCATTGCATGTGTGTTATTTCCACAAACCACACATGGATCCACCACTAGAGTCATTACATGTGTGTTCTTATACTAAAACCAACACTAGAGTCATTGCATGTGTGTTCTTTTCACAAACCACACATGGACCAACCAGTGGTCATTGCATGTGTGCTCTTTTCCACAAACCACACATGGATCCACCAATGGTCATTACATGTGTGTTCTTTCCAGAAACCACATATGGATCAACCAGAGTCATTGCATGTGTGTTATTTCCACAAACCACACATGGATCCACCACTAGAGTCATTGCATGTGTGTTCTTATACTAAAACCAACACTAGAGTCATTGCATGTGTGTTCTTTCCACAAACCACACATGGACCAACCAGTGGTCATTGCATGTGTGTTCTTTTCCCCAAACCACACATGGATCCACCAGTGGTCATTACATGTGTGTTCTTTTACACAAACAACTTATGGCTCAACCAGTGGTCATTGCATGTGTGTTCTTTTCACAAACCACATGTGGACCCACTAGAGTCATTGCATGTGTGTTCTTATACACAAACTAGCACTAGAGTCATTGCATGTGTGTTCTATCCACAAAACACACATGGATCCACCATTGTGATTGCATGTGTGTTCTTTCCACAAACCACACATGGATCAACCACTAGAGTCATTGCATGTGTGTTCTTTCCAAAAACCACACATGGATCAACCACTAGAGTCATTGCATGTGTGTTCTTTTCCATAAACCACTTATGGATGCATTACAGTCATTGCATGTGTGTTATTTCCACAAACCACACATGGATCCACCACTAGAGTCATTACATGTGTGTTCTTATACTAAAACCAACCACTAGAGTCATTGCATGTGTGTTCTTTTCACAAACCACACATGGACCAACCAGTGGTCATTGCATGTGTGTTCTTTTCGACAAACCACACATGGATCCACCAGTGGTCATTACATGTGTGTTCTTTCCAAAAACCACATATGGATCAACCAGAGTCATTGCATGTGTGTTATTTCCACAAACCACACATGGATCCACCACTAGAGTCATTGCATGTGTGTTCTTATACTAAAACCAACACTAGAGTCATTGCATGTGTGTTCTTTCCACAAACCACACATGGATCAACCACTAGAGTCATTGCATGTGTGTTCTCTCCAAAAACCACACATGGATCAACCACTAGAGTTATTGCATGTGAGTTCTTTTCCATAAACCACTTATGGATGCATTACAGTCATTGCATGTGTTTTAATTCCACAAACCACACATGGATCCACCACTAGAGTCATTACATGTGTGTTCTTATACTAAAACCAAGACTAGAGTCATTGCATGTGTGTTCTTTTCACAAACCACACATGGACCAACCAGTGGTCATTGCATGTGTTCTCTTTTCCACAAACCACACATGGATCCACCAGTGGTCATTACATGTGTGTTCTTTCCAGAAACCACATATGGATCAACCAAAGTCATTGCATGTGTGTTATTTCCACAAACCACACATGGATCCACCACTAGAGTCATTGCATGTGTGTTCTTATACTAAAACCAACACTAGAGTCATTGCATGTGTGTTCTTTCCACAAACCACACATGGACCAACCAGTGGTCATTGCATGTGTGTTCTTTTCCACAAACCACACATGGATCCACCAGTGGTCATCACATGTGTGTTCTTTCCACAAACCACATATGGATCAACCAGAGTCATTGCATGTGTGTTCTTTCCACAAACCACACATGGATCAACCACTAGAGTCATTGCATGCTTGTTCTTATACTAAAACCACAACCAGCACTAGAGTCATTGCATGTGTGTTCTTTTCCACAAACCACACATGGATCCACTAGACTCATTGCATGTATGTTCTTTTCCACAAACAACTTATGGATCAACCAGTGGTCATTGCATGCGTGTTGTTTTCACAAACCACATGTGGACCCACTAGAGTCATTGCATGTGTGTTCTTATACACAAACTAGCACTAGAGTCATTGCATGTGTGTTCTATCCACAAACCACACATGGATCCACCACTGTCATTGCATGTGTGTTGTTTCCACAAACCACACATGGATCAACCACTAGAGTCATTGCATGTGTGTTCTTTCCACAAACCACACATGGATCAACCACTAGAGTCATTGCATGTTTGTTCTTATACTAAAACCACAAACCAGCACTAGAGTCATTGCATATGTGTTTTTTTCTACAAACCACACATGGATCCACTAGACTCATTGCATGTGTGTTCTTTTACACAAGCAACTTATGGATCAACCAGTGGTCATTGCATGTGTGTTCTTTTCACAAACCACATGTGGACCCACTAGAGTCATTGCATGTGTGTTCTTATACACAAACTAGCACTAGAGTCATTGCATGTGTGTTCTATCCACAAAACACACATGGATCCACCATTGTCATTGCATGTGTGTTCTTTCCACAAACCACACATGGATCAACCACTAGAGTCATTGCATGTGTGTTCTTTCCAAAAACCACACATGGATCAACCACTAGAGTCATTGCATGTGTGTTCTTTTCCATAAACCACTTATGGATGCATTACAGTCATTGCATGTGTGTTATTTCCACAAACCACACATGGATCCACCACTAGAGTCATTACATGTGTGTTCTTATACTAAAACCAACACTAGAGTCATTGCATGTGTGTTCTTTTCACAAACCACACATGGACCAACCAGTGGTCATTGCATGTGTGCTCTTTTCCACAAACCACACATGGATCCACCAATGGTCATTACATGTGTGTTCTTTCCAGAAACCACATATGGATCAACCAGAGTCATTGCATGTGTGTTATTTCCACAAACCACACATGGCTCCACCACTAGAGTCATTGCATGTGTGTTCTTATACTAAAACCAACACTAGAGTCATTGCATGTGTGTTCTTTCCACAAACCACACATGGACCAACCAGTGGTCATTGCATGTGTGTTCTTTTCCACAAACCACACATGGATCCACCAGTGGTCATTACATGTGTGTTCTTTTACACAAACAACTTATGGATCAACCAGTGGTCATTGCATGTGTGTTCTTTTCACAAACCACATGTGGACCCACTAGAGTCATTGCATGTGTGTTCTTATACACAAACTAGCACTAGAGTCATTGCATGTGTGTTCTATCCACAAAACACACATGGATCCACCATTGTGATTGCATGTGTGTTCTTTCCACAAACCACACATGGATCAACCACTAGAGTCATTGCATGTGTGTTCTTTCCAAAAACCACACATGGATCAACCACTAGAGTCATTGCATGTGTGTTCTTTTCCATAAACCACTTATGGATGCATTACAGTCATTGCATGTGTGTTATTTCCACAAACCACACATGGATCCACCACTAGAGTCATTACATGTGTGTTCTTATACTAAAACCAACCACTAGAGTCATTGCATGTGTGTTCTTTTCACAAACCACACATGGACCAACCAGTGGTCATTGCATGTGTGTTCTTTTCGACAAACCACACATGGATCCACCAGTGGTCATTACATGTGTGTTCTTTCCAGAAACCACATATGGATCAACCAGAGTCATTGCATGTGTGTTATTTCCACAAACCACACAAGGATCCACCACTAGAGTCATTGCATGTGTGTTCTTATACTAAAACCAACACTAGAGTCATTGCATGTGTGTTCTTTCCACAAACCACACATGGATCAACCACTAGAGTCATTGCATGTGTGTTCTCTCCAAAAACCACACATGGATCAACCACTAGAGTTATTGCATGTGAGTTCTTTTCCATAAACCACTTATGGATGCATTACAGTCATTGCATGTGTTTTAATTCCACAAACCACACATGGATCCACCACTAGAGTCATTACATGTGTGTTCTTATACTAAAACCAACACTAGAGTCATTGCATGTGTGTTCTTTTCACAAACCACACATGGACCAACCAGTGGTCATTGCATGTGTTCTCTTTTCCACAAACCACACATGGATCCACCAGTGGTCATTACATGTGTGTTCTTTCCAGAAACCACATATGGATCAACCAAAGTCATTGCATGTGTGTTATTTCCACAAACCACACATGGATCCACCACTAGAGTCATTGCATGTGTGTTCTTATACTAAAACCAACACTAGAGTCATTGCATGTGTGTTCTTTCCACAAACCACACATGGACCAACCAGTGGTCATTGCATGTGTGTTCTTTTCCACAAACCACACATGGATCCACCAGTGGTCATCACATGTGTTTTCTTTCCACAAACCACATATGGATCAACCAGAGTCATTGCATGTGTGTTCTTTCCACAAACCACACATGGATCAACCACTAGAGTCATTGCATGCTTGTTCTTATACTAAAACCACAACCAGCACTAGAGTCATTGCATGTGTGTTATTTTCCACAAACCACACATGGATCCACTAGACTCATTGCATGTATGTTCTTTTCCACAAACAACTTATGGATCAACTAGTGGTCATTGCATGTGTGTTGTTTTCACAAACCACATGTGGACCCACTAGAGTCATTGCATGTGTGTTCTTATACACAAACTAGCACTAGAGTCATTGCATGTGTGTTCTATCCACAAACCACACATGGATCCACCACTGTCATTGCATGTGTGTTGTTTCCACAAACCACACATGGATCAACCACTAGAGTCATTGCATGTGTGTTCTTT
This sequence comes from Avena sativa, assembly GCA_916181665.1. Taxonomy (NCBI): domain Eukaryota; kingdom Viridiplantae; phylum Streptophyta; class Magnoliopsida; order Poales; family Poaceae; genus Avena; species Avena sativa. The sequence goes on along the minus strand of OV702287.1, from coordinate 62,939,990 downwards.
CCACAAACCACACATGGATCAACCACTAGAGTCATTGCATGTTTGTTCTTATACTAAAACCACAAACCAACACTAGAGTCATTGCATATGTGTTTTTTTCTTCAAACCACACATGGATCCACTAGACTCATTGCATGTGTGTTCTTTTACACAAACAACTTATGGATCAACCAGTGGTCATTGCATGTGTGTTCTTTTCACAAACCACATGTGGACCCACTAGAGTCATTGCATGTGTGTTCTTATACACAAACTAGCACTAGAGTCATTGCATGTGTGTTCTATCCACAAAACACACATGGATCCACCATTGTCATTGCATGTGTGTTCTTTCCACAAACCACACATGGATCAACCACTAGAGTCATTGCATGTGTGTTCTTTCCAAAAACCACACATGGATCAACCACTAGAGTCATTGCATGTGTGTTCTTTTCCATAAACCACTTATGGATGCATTACAGTCATTGCATGTGTGTTATTTCCACAAACCACACATGGATCCACCACTAGAGTCATTACATGTGTGTTCTTATACTAAAACCAACACTAGAGTCATTGCATGTGTGTTCTTTTCACAAACCACACATGGACCAACCAGTGGTCATTGCATGTGTGCTCTTTTCCACAAACCACACATGGATCCACCAGTGGTCATTACATGTGTGTTCTTTCCAGAAACCACATATGGATCAACCAGAGTCATGCATGTGTGTTATTTCCACAAACCACACATGGATCCACCACTAGAGTCATTGCATGTGTGTTCTTATACTAAAACCAACACTAGAGTCATTGCATGTGTGTTCTTTCCACAAACCACACATGGACCAACCAGTGGTCATTGCATGTGTGTTCTTTTCCACAAACCACACATGGATCCACCAGTGGTCATCATATGTGTGTTCTTTCCACAAACCACATATGGATCAACCGAGAGTCATTGCATGTGTGTTCTTTCCACAAACCACACATGGATCAACCACTAGAGTCATTGCATGCTTGTTCTTATACTAAAACCACAAACCAGCACTAGAGTCATTGCATGTGTGTTCTTTTCCACAAACCACACATGGATCCACTAGACTCATTGCATGTATGTTCTTTTCCACAAACAACTTATGGATCGACCAGTGGTCATTGCATGTGTGTTGTTTTCACAAACCACATGTGGACCCACTAGAGTCATTGCATGTGTGTTCTTATACACAAACTAGCACTAGAGTCATTGCATGTGTGTTCTATCCACAAACCACACATGGATCCACCACTGTCATTGCATGTGTGTTGTTTCCACAAACCACACATGGATCAACCACTAGAGTCATTGCATGTGTGTTCTTTCCACAAACCACACATGGATCAACCACTAGAGTCATTGCATGTTTGTTCTTATACTAAAACCACAAACCAGCACTAGAGTCATTGCATATGTGTTTTTTTCTACAAACCACACATGGATCCACTAGACTCATTGCATGTGTGTTCTTTTACACAAACAACTTATGGATCAACCAGTGGTCATTGCATGTGTGTTCTTTTCACAAACCACATGTGGACCCACTAGAGTCATTGCATGTGTGTTCTTATACACAAACTAGCACTAGAGTCATTGCATGTGTGTTCTATCCACAAAACACACATGGATCCACCATTGTCATTGCATGTGTGTTCTTTCCACAAACCACACATGGATCAACCACTAGAGTCATTGCATGTGTGTTCTTTCCAAAAAACCACACATGGATCAACCACTAGAGTCATTGCATGTGTGTTCTTTTCCATAAACCACTTATGGATGCATTACAGTCATTGCATGTGTGTTATTTCCACAAACCACACATGGATCCACCACTAGAGTCATTACATGTGTGTTCTTATACTAAAACAAACCACTAGAGTCATTGCATGTGTGTTCTTTTCACAAACCACACATGGACCAACCAGTGGTCATTGCATGTGTGTTCTTTTCCACAAACCACACATGGATCCACCAGTGGTCATTACATGTGTGTTCTTTCCAGAAACCACATATGGATCAACCAGAGTCATTGCATGTGTGTTATTTCCACAAACCACACATGGATCCACCACTAGAGTCATTGCATGTGTGTTCTTATACTAAAACCAACACTAGATTCATTGCATGTGTGTTCTTTCCACAAACCACACATGGACCAACCAGTGGTCATTGCATGTGTGTTCTTTTCCACAAACCACACATGGATCCACCAGTGGTCATCACATGTGTGTTCTTTCCACAAACCACATATGGATCAACCAGAGTCATTGCATGTGTGTTCTTTCCACAAACCACACATGGATCAACCACTAGAGTCATTGCATGTTTGCTCTTATACTAAAACCAGAAACCAGCACTAGAGTCATTGCATGTGTGTTCTTTTCCACAAACCACACATGGATCCACTAGACTCATTGCATGTATGTTCTTTTCCACAAACAACTTATGGATCAACCAGTGGTCATTGCATTTGTGTTGTTTTCACAAACCACATGTGGACCCACTAGAGTCATTGCATGTGTGTTCTATCCATAAACCACACATGGATCCACCACTGTTTGTAAGGTCCCCAACCTTTAATAAGATTGAGCCCCCTGTGTTTATAATGCTAGTCCCTGGATCAATAGCTAGCATCCACAGTTTAGATATAATATCAAGAAACAAAGGTCATAATACAACTTTATAACCAGGAATAAAATAATTTTTATTACGTCAAACAAAGCTCATTTGGCTATTTACATTACATTGCAGCGGAATAACTATAAGCATGGGGTCCTTCATCTTCAAAGTGCCACAGGCAGATGTTGGTTGTAGACTTTGTAATCCTAATCAATCAATCTTCACTAAAATCAATCAAACCTGCAACATTACATATTACAGCCACATGGGTCAATACATTTGAATTGTATTGGCAAGTGATACTTTGGTAGTATAGTGGAGTCTAACATCTATATGCATTTGGCTAAGTGGAGTTGAGGCTTGCATTGCTCAAAATAGATTTTTCCCTAACACTTTGAAAATACTAAGTTTTTGTTTGGCAAAAACCACCAAGGCATCTACCAATCAAAGACTGAAGATCCTTTCCAAGGCATCTACCAATCAAAGACTGAAGTGCTTGGCAAAATCATTTTTCCCAATCCAAGATTTCAAGATCCTTGTACCAAGCCATCTCTCCATCAAAGATTGAAGAATTCACACAACCCTTGTTCACCCACAAGTTTTAATTTAGAAATTTGAATGATGAGATTCTTGATTGCTTCCATGTCTTGATGCTCAAATTGTCCCTTACCAGGGACATGGCTAAGTACTTAGATTTTTCACTCTGCAGAGGTGGTGCACTTTCCCCACAAGACTTGGTTTCCCAAGACAAGATCTTTCAGAAGCTTTTCCTTAGACCATCATGGACGCGCTCCAACCTATCAAACACTACCACCAACTGTCCATATGGCTAAGTTCTTGCAACCTATATGATCATGGCAGAGCCCATATTGCCAAGTGGTTGCACTTGAAGCTTCTCAACATTTGACATCTCAAATCTCTTTGTTTCCTGGGTGGCCATCCACAAGTGAGATAAACTAAGGTAAACCATAAACATGGGCCTTGTGAACCACTCAACCAAAATCCACCAAGCAAGTCCCATTCCACCCAGGAGATTCATTAACTTAGTTGTTTTGTTAAATAAAACACAAGTCCTCAGACTTAGAGATTTTTCCATAGTATGCATATATATTCCACCCAGGTTTTCTATTAGCTAGGCTAAGCTTGGTAGTAATAGGATTCCTAACTTAGGAAAATCCTACTAATGATTCATCTACTAGGTTTTCCTATAGCAAAGTCTATACTTAGCAAAACAAAATCCATGCAAGTTTTACTTAGCAAAAACACTAATGCATAGTGAAAATAATGGGACAAAAGATATGAATCATCACTTGCCTTTTTGGTAGAGGGTATAAGTTCACTTCTTGTCCTTGCAACAACCACACTCTTCAAGTCACTACAAATCAATCAAGCAAGGCACAAACTTAATCTACCAATCAAGCAAACACAAATTCAATTCATAATCCAAACCAAAGTCAAACAAACATTTTTTCACACACAAAGTAATGGGATCTAAGTCATGCATAAGCATGCAAAGGTTGGTTCTATTGTAAGGATGGTCTCTACTAGGCTTCTAAACTTTGTAAGTTCCAAATTGGTCATTTACCAAAATGGCAAAGTCATTTGCAAAAGGTTTCACTAGGGCATTAACCCATAGGGTTCACCAAGTATGTTTTCTATCACAAAACTTGGGGTTTGGGGTTAGTGAGTTTAAAACAAAACATTTTCCAAAGGTTTTCCTCCAAAACCATTTTTAATAAAAACCACATTTCTATTTGACTAGAAATGGTTTTAAATCAAAGAATCATTATTTTGTTTCACCAAATGAGTTGCTATTGCAAAACTTGGTGTTTTGGGTCAGTAGGTTTGGTCCAAACCATTTTCTCAAAGTTTTTACTCAAAAACATTTTCATAAACAAAACAATAGTTTTATTTAGCTAGAAATGGACTAAACCAATTAATCCATTCTAAACTTTTCCAAATTCATTTTCCAAATCATGGGTTGGTCTCTAGGGTCAGTAAGGTCACAACAAACCAATTTGCAAAGGTTTTAACCCTAAAATCATTTTTAAACAATTTTTCTAATCTAAACAAGCACACAAAAGAATCTGCAAAAACCAACAAACTAACAGTTACTATTTGCTGAACTAAGGGCAGGGTTGGTTAGGTCTTGCTCTCCTGAATCCAACGACATAAAATTTGTAATTTTTGGACGTGTGGATCCAGAGTTACAAGGGTTTGAAAATGGCAAATAAATCTGTTTTCAAATTTCTTTTAAACAGATCTAGTGCCACGCGTCGTGTTCCTATTGGTCCATACCGGTTCGTCTGGATCGAGTGACACAGACCACTGGATTAAAAGGGGCAGGTGCGGCTCAGATCAACGCGTACCCCTTCGCTCATTCAATCTATCGTGGCCACGCGATTAAGATCCTACGGCTACCAGACGCTTGCCAGGAACTGGCGGCGCTGACGGTGGCTACCGGCGGCGGAGCTGTCGGTCGACGACGGTGACGATGCTACCGGAGGTGAGGGAGAAAGAGGGGTTGCTCACCGGGCTCAGGGGGTCACGGCGATGCTCAACGTACTCGCGGTTGGTCAAGGGGCGCTCTAGTTCAGCCGCGATTCCTCGCCGGAGTAGAGGACGGCGACGGATGCGTCAGGTGGTCGTCGCGGACGGTGCTGTGGATCACCTCAAAGCAAAATGACGACACGGTTAGATGCGCAGGATCATGACAGAGTCGTGTGCGTGAACTAGAAGGCGCGGGGCGGCCGGAAACTACCTGTGGGCTTCGCCGGAGAGGAAGCAGACGGTGGCGACGGTGGTCGTCGTCGTTGCCGAGCCTGCAGGGCACTCGCGGGCGAGTTTGATGCACTAGCAGATGCGCCTGAGAGTGGGGAAGCTGCTAGCGCGCTCAGGGAGGAGAGGGGCGGCGAGGGGCTGCCGGAATCGGCGAGGAGGGTCGTCGGAGTAGCAGTGGTACAGAGAGAAATTGGGGCGGCCTGGAGGCAGAGGGAAGGCGGTGTCTGGGGGAAAAGGGAGAGAGGTCACTGGCGTTTAAAAGAGAGAGGTCACGGCGAGGTTTAATGCACGGCTTTACTGCGAATTGATCGCGGCTTGTATGGCAGCAACGGCAGCGAAGTCTGGGGGAGACAGGGTCGCGCGGGGAAGAAGAAGGAGGTGGCGGTGGGGTCCTCTGGTCAGTGGGAAAGGGGAAGGGAACAGGGTCCATTTGTCAGCCTCAGTGCGGGTTTCTTTCGCGGTGAAGAAAACGGTTCGGGGGAAAAATAAGAGGAGCTGGGGTCGTCTCGTCAGCGAGTGAGTGAGGGGGAGAAGGGGGCCACCGGTCAGTGACTGGGTGGGGTAAGTTTCTGGGTGCAAAACATTTTCCTTCGGGGAGGGAGTACTGGGCTGATTCTGGGCCTGTTGGGCTGGGCTGTCCTTTTTCTTATTTTTTTCTGTCTGCTTTCTTTTTCCTTTTCTAATTCTTTTTCTGTTTTGAATTTCAATCAATTTCTCAAGCAATCAAACCATTCAAACAATTCAAACAATCACTCAACTTTGTACTTTGAATTTGGTTCTGTTTATCAACATAATCCAAATCTCAAAATAAAATAATAATTTTATTCATTTTAGGATCCATTCAATAATTAAATAAAATGGATCTTTAGTTATTTAATAAAATAGGGTTTGATTTATTTAACAAAATTTCCATTTAAATTCTTTAAACTTCCCAATTCCTTTCAGTAGGTTTTTATTTGTTTAGTTGGTTCAAATAATTCATCTTGAATTTTTTGGAAAGTATTCTAATATGATTTATTAATCATTTAAGATTGGGTATTTGTTTTAATTCCAATGGAATTTAATATAGTTTTAATTCCCAAATTTTTATTTGGAGGTTTTATTTTATTTAAGTTGATTAAACAACTTTTATTCCACATGGGTGAATTCCAAATATCATTTTCTCATGTATTCTTATTTAGAGATTTGTCCTTATTAAGATAGGGATAGAATGGTTATTGCCATTTTATTTTATTTGGAATATTCTTTATCCTTTTATTTTATTTGGATTGGGATTAATCACTCCATTTACTTAATGGATTAGGCCAAGATTTGATTTGGTCTTTAAATATTCTTTATTTAATATTTTTATCTTTGTCTTATAAAAATCCATATCTTTTTATTTATAGATCCAAACTTGGTGATTCCAATTTGTGAAATCTTATTTTATTATTTGTTTAACCTTTTGAATCCTTTTAGGATCTATTGCTCACCACTTGGTATGGGTTTTTGGTAAGGGCTTTATTATCTTTGGAAATTCAATTTCCTTATCTTATTATATTCATAAGATTTTATTTATGGTTCCAAACTAAGTGAAACCAATCTCTCTGGTCCTTCTTGATCCTTTGCGAATATTTGTTGATCAATTTAGGTATGGATCAAATCCATGGATTTGGAGATAATTTGGAAATTGTTTTTATTCCATTAGGGTTTAAGGTTTTGGATTTATTTTCCAAGTGTTCAAATTTACAGATACATTCATTGAGGAATGCACTTCTCTTGATTTGGATTTGTTGAATTCAAACTTTAACCAAAGTTTGTTCAGGATGGGATTTTTAAGTTTCCTTTTAGAAACAAAAGTTTCTTTTCACCCTGATTTTCAACAAAAAATTATTTATTTTATTTATTTTTCACATTACAAGATTTGGAAAATCTTGGGATGTGACAGGCTACCACCCTTAAAATAAATCTTGTCCCCGAGATTTGGGAAGGTTAGGGTTACAAGCAGGTTCAAAACAACTAGGGTACTACCACCCTTAAAATTTTTCCAACTAGACTACATCTTGGCTTGCTTGGATCTTGGAAAACTTCTTCTTGTAAAACTTCTGCATAGTGGCCTTTATTTCCATACTTGACTCATGGGCCAAGGTTGAGTTTCTCCATAGGCTTGTTCAACTTGTTCTTCATCTTTTCTGGACAATTGCTTGCATAGTGTCCTGGGTTCTTGCAATTGAAACAGTGGATGTCTTCAAGTTCCTTGCGTAGTTCCTGTGGACAAGTGGCTACATAGTGGCCTAGCTCTTTGAAGTTGTTGCACACTACTTGGCCGATCTCTTTATTCTTCGGGTTCTCTGGGCATCCACTGGGGTAGTGTCCCATTTCCTTACATTTACGACATTGCACAAGGCTCATGTCCTGTCTTGGTTTCTTGGGTTTCTTTGATCCTTTGAATTGGGTTGTCTTGTTTGGAGGTATAAGTGGTCCTTTTCCTTTGCCATCAACATTTTTGGCATACTTGGATCCTTCTTGTTTCCTTTGTTCAACAATGGCATAGATGGGGCATTGGATAGGGACATGGTCGTTTCCTTCACAAAGGTAACAAGTAGCTTGAGAGGTAGGACATTGTCCAATAGGATGTTTCTCTTCACAGTTAGGACATTGATCTTCATGCTCCTTGGAAGTATGGTCCTTGTCTCCACAAATAATGCAGGCTGGGTCTCCATCTAGAATAACATTCTTGTCATCCTTGTTGTCATACACTCTTTTGGGATAGTTTTCTTCCATGCTGATCATTTGATTAGTCACCTTAAGCATCAATTGGGATTGTTCCTCCAAGAACTTTTGCAGTGCTGGATCTTTATCACTATTGCTGGCTATGAACTGAGCTGTTAGTTGGTTCAACTGGTGTTGGGTTGCTATGAGTTCTCTCATGTTGTCCTCTTGATTGTTGTTGTTGTCACCATCCTTGATGTTGGAGTTTCTTGGAGAAGTCATCTGTTTGGGGTTGGATTTGGGATTAGAATAGACAAAAGATTTCTAAGGGAATCAATCCTAATCACACACATCACAATTCACACAAGCAATGTGCAAGCAATCACAAACAAACACTCCACTCAAACAACAAGTTTCAAGCACATACTTAGGCAACAAAATATATATATTTTTTTGTTACACCAAACAAGTTGGTGGGTTTTGACTTAAACTAAATATGGTGGTCCATCTACATGGTTTACTTGTGATCTTTCCATCCTTCTTGGTTGATTCTTCTTGAATGAGATCTTTGTATCCTTGGAGAATTCTTGTGTCTTGGTCACAAAACTTCAAAGGTGATGATGGTTCCTTATAAGTTGTGTTTCTTTAGTCTTCAAGTCTTGAGTAAGATTTCTTGGCTCACTTGTCCTTAGTGATATCCAAGGTTGAAGTCTTTGGTGAACATGCTGAAGGTGTTGAAGTCATTAGAGTTGAAGAAGTTGAAGTCATTAGAGTTGAAGAAGTTGAAGAAGTCCTTTGCACATGGTGAAGTCTTTGGTCATGGGGTAGGCTTTTCCATTAAGTTTGAAGTAGAAGAGATGTAGAGTTGAAACCAAAATGGTTGAGGAAAGAGTTTACAAGATTGTTTGTAAATAAGTTTTGGAACAAATACAAATCCTATTTTTCTAAGGTTTTTTTTTCCAATTCTAGGGTTACAAATCCTAAAGGCAACACAATGCTCTGATACCATCTGTAAGGTCCCCAACCTTTAATAAGATTGAGCCCCTTGTGTTTACAATGCTAGTCCCTGGATCAATAGCTAGCATCCACAGTTTAGATATAATATCAAGAAACAAAGGTCATAATACAACTTTATAACCAGGAATAAAATAATTTGTATTACATCAAACATAGCTCATTTGGCTATTTACATTACATTGCAGCGGAATAACTATAAGCATGGGGTCCTTCATCTTCAAAGTGCCACAGGCAGATGTTGGTTGTAGACTTTGTAATCCTAATCAATCAATCTTCACTAAAATCAATCAAACCTGCAACATTACATATTACAGCCACAAGGGTCAATACATTTGAATTGTATTGGCAAGTGATACTTTGGTAGTATAGTGGAGTCTAACATCTATATGCATTTGGCTAAGTGGAGTTGAGGCTTGCATTTCTCAAAATAGATTTTTCCCTAACACTTTGAAAATACTAAGTTTTTGTTTGGCAAAAACCACCAAGGCATCTACCAATCAAAGACTGAAGATCCTTTCCAAGGCATCTACCAATCAAAGACTGAAGTGCTTGGCAAAATCATTTTTCCCAACCCAAGATTTCAAGATCCTTGTACCAAGCCATCTCTCCATCAAAGATTGAAGAATTCACACAACCCTTGTTCACCCACAAGTTTTAATTTAGAAATTTGAATGATGAGATTCTTGATTGCTTCCATGTCTTGATGCTCAAATTGTCCCTTACCAGGGACATGCCTAAGTACTTAGATTTTTCACTCTGCAGAGGTGGTGCACTTTCCCACAAGACTTGGTTTCCCAAGACAAGATCTTTCAGAAGCTTTTCCTTAGACCATCATGGACGCGCTCCAACCTATCAAACACTACCACCAACTATCCATATGGCTAAGTTCTTGCAACCTATATGATCATGGCAGAGCCCATATTGCCAAGTGGTTGCACTTGAAGCTTCTCAACATTTGACATCTCAAATCTCTTTGTTTCCTGGGTGGCCATCCACAAGTGAGATACACTAAGGTAAACCATAAACATGGGCCTTGTGAACCACTCAACCAAAATCCTCCAAGCAAGTCCCATTCCACCCAGGAGATTCATTAACTTAGTTGTTTTGTTAAATAAAACACAAGTCCTCAGACTTAGAGATTTTTCCATAGTATGAATATATATTCCACCTAGGTTTTCTATTAGCTAGGCTAAGCTTGGTAGTAATAGGATTCCTAACTTAGGAAAATCCTACTAATGATTCATCTACTAGGTTTTGCTATAGCAAAGTCTATACTTAGCAAAACAAAATCCATGCAAGTTTTACTTAGCAAAAACACTAATGCATAGTGAAAATAATGGGACAAAAGATATGAAGCATCACTTGCCTTTTTGGTAGAGGGTATAAGTTCACTTCTTGTCCTTGCAACAACCACACTCTTCAAGTCACTACAAATCAATCAAGCAAGGCACAAATTTAATCTACCAATCAAGCAAACACAAATTCAATTCACATTCCAAACCAAAGTCAAACAAACATTTTTTTTCACACACAAAGTAATGGGATCTAAGTCATGCATAAGCATGCAAAGGTTGGTTCTATTGTAAGGATGGTCTCTACTAGGCTTCTAAACTTTGTAAGTTCCAAATTGGTCATTTACCAAAATGGCAAAGTCATTTGCAAAAGGTTTCACTAGGGCATTAACCCATAGGGTTCACCAAGTATGTTTTCTATCACAAAACTTGGGGTTTGGGGTTAGTGAGTTTAAAACAAAACATTTTCCAAAGGTTTTCCTCCAAAACCATTTTTAATAAAAAACCACATTTCTATTTGACTAGAAATGGTTTTAAATCAAAGAATCATTATTTTGTTTCACCAAATGAGTTTCTATTGCAAAACTTGGTGTTTTGGGTCAGTAGGTTTGGTCCAAACCATTTTCTCAAAGTTTTTACTCAAAAACATTTTCATAAACAAAACAATAGTTTTATTTAGCTAGAAATGGACTAAACCAATTAATCCATTCTAAACTTTTCCAAATTCATTTTCCAAATCATGGGTTGGTCTCTAGGGTCAGTAAGGTCACAACAAACCAATTTGCAAAGGTTTTAACCCTAAAATCATTTTTAAACAATTTTTCTAATCTAAACAAGCACACAAAAGAATATGCAAAAACCAACAAACTAACAGTTACTATTTGCTGAACTAAGGGCAGGGTTGGTTAGGTCTTGCTCTCCTGAATCCAACGACATAAAATTTGTAATTTTTGGACGTGTGGATCCAGAGTTACAAGGGTTTGAAAATGGCAAATAAATCTGTTTTCAAATTTCTTTTAAAGAGATCTAGTGCCACGCGTCGTGTTCCTATTGGTCCATACCGGTTCGTCTGGATCGAGTGACACAGACCACTGGATTAAAAGGGGCAGGTGCGGCTCAGATCAACGCGTACCCCTTCGCTCATTCAATCTATCGTGGCCACGCGATTAAGATCCTACGGCTACCAGACGCTTGCCAGGAACTGGCGGCGCTGACGGTGGCTACCGGCGGCGGAGCTGTCGGTCGACGACGGTGACGATGCTACCGGAGGTGAGGGAGAAAGAGGGGTTGCTCACCGGGCTCAGGGGGTCACGGCGATGCTCAACGTACTCGCGGTTGGTCAAGGGGCGCTCTGGTTCAGCCGCGATTCCTCGCCGGAGTAGAGGACGGCGACGGATGCGTCGGGTGGTCGTCGCGGACGGTGCTGTGGATCACCTCAAAGCAAAATGACGACACGGTTAGATGCGCAGGATCATGACAGAGTCGTGTGCGTGAACTAGAAGGCGCGGGGCGGCCGGAAACTACCTGTGGGCTTCGCCGGAGAGGAAGCAGACGGTGGCGACGGTGGTCATCGTCGTTGCCGAGCCTGCAGGGCACTCGCGGGCGAGTTTGATGCACTAGCAGATGCGCCTGAGAGTGGGGAAGCTGCTAGCGCGCTCAGGGAGGAGAGGGGCGGCGAGGGGCTGCTGGAATCGGCGAGGAGGGTCGTCGGAGTAGCAGTGGTACAGAGAGAAATTAGGGCGGCCTGGAGGCAGAGGGAAGGCGGTGTCTGGGGGAAAACGGAGAGAGGTCACTGGCGTTTAAAAGAGAGAGGTCACGGCGAGGTTTAATGCACGGCTTTACTGCGAATTGATCGCGGCTTGAATGGCAGCAACGGCAGCGAAGTCTGGGGGAGACAGGGTCGCGCGGGGAAGAAGAAGGAGGTGGCGGTGGGGTCCTCTGGTCAGTGGGAAAGGGGAAGGGAACAGGGTCCATTTGTCAGCCTCAGTGCGGGTTTCTTTCGCGGTGAAGAAAACGGTTCGGGGAAAAAATAAGAGGAGCTGGGGTCGTCTCGTCAGCGAGTGAGTGAGGGGGAGAAGGGGGCCACCGGTCAGTGACTGGGTGGGGTAAGTTTCTGGGTGCAAAACATTTTCCTTCGGGGAGGGAGTACTGGGCTGATTCTGGGCCTGTTGGGCTGGGCTGTCCTTTTTCTTATTTTTTTCTGTCTGCTTTCTTTTTCCTTTTCTAATTCTTTTTCTGTTTTGAATTTCAATCAATTTCTCAAGCAATCAAACCATTCAAACAATTCAAACAATCACTCAACTTTGTACTTTGAATTTGGTTCTGTTTATCAACATAATCCAAATCTCAAAATAAAATAATAATTTTATTCATTTTAGGATCCATTCAATAATTAAATAAAATGGATCTTTAGTTATTTAATAAAATAGGGTTTGATTTATTTAACAAAATTTCCATTTAAATTCTTTAAACTTCCCAATTCCTTTCAGTAGGTTTTTATTTGTTTAGTTGGTTCAAATAATTCATCTTGAATTATTTGGAAAGTAATCTAATATGATTTATTAATCATTTAAGATTGGGTATTTGTTTTAATTCCAATGGAATTTAATATAGTTTTAATTGCCAAATTTTTATTTGGAGGTTTTATTTTATTTAAGTTGATTAAACAACTTTTATTCCACTTGGGTGAATTCCAAATATCATTTTCTCATGTATTCTTATTTAGAGATTTGTCCTTATTAAGATAGGGATAGAATGGTTATTGCCATTTTATTTTATTTGGAATATTCTTTATCCTTTTATTTTATTTGTATTGGGATTAATCACTCCATTTACTTAATGGATGAGTCCAAGATTTGATTTGGTCTTTAAATATTCTTTATTTAATATTTTTATCTTTGTCTTATAAAAATCCATATCTTTTTATTTATAGATCCAAACTTGGTGATTCCAATTTGTGAAATCTTATTTTATTATTTGTTTAACCTTTTGAATCCTTTTAGGATCTATTGCTCACCACTTGGTATGGGTTTTTGGTAAGGGCTTTATTATCTTTGGAAATTCAATTTCCTTATCTTATTATATTCATAAGATTTTATTTATGGTTCCAAACTAAGTGAAACCAATCTCTATGGTCCTTCTTGATCCTTTGCGAATATTTGTTGATCAATTTAGGTATGGATCAAATCCATGGATTTGGAGATAATTTGGAAATGGTTTTTATTCCATTAGGGTTTAAGGTTTTGGATTTATTTTCCAAGTGTTCAAATTTCCAGATACATTCATTGAGGAATGCACTTCTCTTGATTTGGATTTGTTGAATTCAAACTTTAACCAAAGTTTGTTCAGGATGGGATTTTTAAGTTTCCTTTTAGAAACAAAAGTTTCTTTTCACCCTGATTTTCAACAAAAATTTATTTTGTTTATTTATTTTTCACATTACAAGATTTGGAAAATCTTGGGATGTGACACTGTCATTGCATGTGTGTTCTTTCCACAAACCACACAAGGATCAACCACTAGAGTCATTGCATGTGTGTTCTTTCCACAAACCACACATGGATCAACCACTAGAGTCATTGCATGTTTGTTCTTATACTAAAACCACAAACCAGCACTAGAGTCATTGCATATGTGTTTTTTTCTACAAACCACACATGGATCCACTAGACTCATTGCATGTGTGTTCTTTTCCACAAACAACATCTGGATCAACCAGTGGTCATTGCCTGTGTGTTGTTTTCACAAACCACATGTGGACCCACTAGAGTCATTGCATGTGTGTTCTTATACACAAACTAGCACTAGAGTCATTGCATGTGTGTTTTATCCACAAACCACACATGGATCCACCATTGTCATTGCATGTGTGTTCTTTCCACAAACCACACATGGATCAACCACTAGAGTCATTGCATGTGTGTTCTTTCCACAAACCACACATGGATCAACCACTAGAGTCATTGCATGTGTGTTCTTTTCCATGAACCACTTATGGATCCATTACAGTCATTGCATGTGTGTTATTTCCACAAATCACACATGGATCAACCACTAGAGTCATTGCATGTGTGTTATTTCCACAAACCACACATGGATCAACCACTAGAGTCATTGCATGTGTGTTATTTCCACAAACCACACATGGATCCACCACTAGAGTCATTGCATGTGTGTTCTTATACTAAAACCAACACCAGAGTCATTGCATGTGTGTTCTTTCCACAAACCACACATGGATCAACGAGTGGTCATTGCATGTGTGTTCTTTTCCACAAACCACACATGGATCCACCAATGGTCATTACATGTGTGTTCTTTCCACAAACCACATATGGATCAACCACTAGAGTCATTACATGTTTGTTCTTATACTAAAACCACAAACCAGCACTAGAGTCATTGCATATGTGTTCTTTTCCAGAAACCACACATGGATCCACTAGACTCATTGCATGTGTGTTCTTTTCCACAGACAACTTATGGATCAACCAGTGGTCATTGCATGTGTGTTCTTTTCACAAACCACATGTGGACCCACTAGAGTCATTGCATGTGTGTTATTATACACAAACTAGCACTAGACACATTGCATGTGTGTTCTATCCACAAACCACACATGGATACACCACTGTCATTGCATGTGTGTTGTTTCCACAAACCACACATGGATCAACCACTAGAGTCATTGCATGTGTGTTCTTTCCACAAACCACACATGGATCAACCACTAGAGTCATTGCATGTTTGTTCTTATACTAAAACCACAAACCAGCACTAGAGTCATTGCATATGTGTTTTTTTCTACAAACCACACATGGATCCACTAGACTCATTGCATGTGTGTTCTTTTCCACAAACAACTTATGGATCAACCAGTGGTCATTGCATGTGTGTTCTTTTCACAAACCACATGTGGACCCACTAGAGTCATTGCATGTGTGTTCTTATACACAAACTAGCACTCGAGTCATTGCATGTGTGTTCTATCCACAAACCACACATGGATCCACCATTGTCATTGCATGTGTGTTCTTTCAACAAACCACACATGGATCAACCACTAGAGTCATTGCATGTGTGTTCTTTCCACAAACCACACATGGATCAACCACTAGAGTCATTGCATGTGTGTTCTTTTCAATAAACCACTTATGGATCCATTACAGTCATTGCATGTGTGTTATTTCCACAAATCACACATGGATCAACTACTAGAGTCATTGCATGTGTGTTATTTCCACAAACCACACATGGATCAACCACTAGAGTCATTGCATGTGTGTTATTTCCACAAACCACACATGGATCCACCACTAGAGTCATTGCATGTGTGTTCTTATACTAAAACCAACACCAGAGTCATTGCATGTGTGTTCTTTCCACAAACCACACATGGATCAACCAGTGGTCATTGCATGTGTGTTCTTTTCCACAAACCACACATGGATCCACCAGTGGTCGTTACATGTGTGTTCTTTCCACAAACCACATATGGATCAACTAGAGTCATGGCATGTGTGTTCTTTCCACAAATCACACATGGATCAACCACTAGAGTCATTGCATGTTTGTTCTTATACTAAAACCACAAACCAGCACTAGAGTCATTGCATATGTGTTTTTTTCTACAAACCACACATGGATCCACTAGACTCATTGCATGTGTGTTCTTTTCCACAAACAACATATGGATCAACCAGTGGTCATTGCCTGTGTGTTGTTTTCACAAACCACATGTGGACCCACTAGAGTCATTGCATGTGTGTTCTTATACACAAACTAGCACTAGAGTCATTGCATGTGTGTTTTATCCACAAACCACACATGGATCCACCATTGTCATTGCATGTGTGTTCTTTCCACAAACCACACATGGATCAACCACTAGAGTCATTGCATGTGTGTTCTTTCCACAAACCACACATGGATCAACCACTAGAGTCATTGCATGTGTGTTCTTATACTAAAACCATAAACTAGCACTAGAGTCATTGCATGTGTGTTCTTTCCACAAACCACACATGGACCAACCAGTGGTCATTGCATGTGTGTTCTTTTCCACAAACCACACATGGATCCACCAGTGGTCATTACATGTGTGTTCTTTCCACAAACCACATATGGATCAACCAGAGTCATTGCATGTGTGTTCTTTCCACAAACCACACATGGATCAACAACTAGAGTCATTGCATGTTTGTTCTTATACTAAAACCACAAACCAGCACTAGAGTCATTGCATGTGTGTTCTTTTCCACAAACCACACATGGATCCACTAGACTCATTGCATGTATGTTCTTTTCCACAAACAACTTATGGATCAATCATTGGTCATTGCATGTGTGTTGTTTTCACAAACCACATGTGGACCCACTAGAGTCATTGCATGTGTGTTCTTATACACAAACTAGCACTAGAGTCATTGCATGTGTGTTCTATCCACAAACCACACATGGATCCACCACTGTCATTGCATGTGTGTTGTTTCCACAAACCACACATGGATCAACCACTAGAGTCATTGCATGTGTGTTCTTTCCACAAACCACACATGGATCAACCACTAGAGTCATTGCATGTTTGTTCTTATACCAAAACCTCAAACCAGCACTAGAGTCATTGCATATGTGTTTTTTTCCACAAACCACACATGGATCCACTAGACTCATAGCATGTGTGTTCTTTTCCACAAAAAACTTATGGATCAACCAGTGGTCATTGCATGTGTGTTCTTTTCACAAACCACATGTGGACCCACTAGAGTCATTGCATGTGTGTTCTTATACACAAACTAGCACTAGAGTCATTGCATGTGTGTTATATCCACAAACCACACATGGATCCACCATTGTCATTGCATGTGTGTTGTTTCCACAAACCACACATGGATCAACCACTAGAGTCATTGCATGTGTGTTCTTTCCACAAACCACACATGGATCAACCACTAGAGTCATTGCATGTGTGTTCTTTTCCATAAACCACTTATGGATCCATTACTGTCATTGCATGTGTGTTATTTCCACAAATCACACATGGATCAACCACTAGAGTCATTGCATGTGTGTTATTTCCACAAACCACACATGGATCAACCACTAGAGTCATTGCATGTGTGTTATTTCCACAAACCACACATGGATCCACCACTAAAGTCATTGCATGTGTGTTCTTATAATAAAACCAACACTAGAGTCATTGCATGTGTGTTCTTTCCACAAACCACACATGGATCAACCAGTGGTCATTGCATGTGTGTTCTTTTCCACAAACCACACATGGATCCAGTAGTGGTCATTACATGTGTGTTCTTTCCACAAACCACATATGGATCAACCAGAGTCATTGCATGTGTGTTATTTCCACAAACCACACATGGATCAACCACTAGAGTCATTGCATGTTTGTTCTTATACTAAAACCACAAACTAGCACTAGAGTCATTGCATGTGTGTTCTATCCACAAACCACACATGGATCCACCACTGTCATTGCATGTGTGTTGTTTCCACAAACCACACATGGATCAACCACTAGAGTCATTGCATGTGTGTTCTTTCCACAAACCACACATGGATCAACCACTAGAGTCATTGCATGTGTGTTCTTTTCCATAAACCACTTATGGATCCATGACAGTCATTGCATGTGTGTTATTTCCACAAACCACACATGGATCAACCACTAGAGTCATTGCATGTGTGTTATTTCCACAAACCACACATGGATCAACCACTAGAGTCATTGCATGTGTGTTAACTCCACAAACCACACATGGATCCACCACTAGAGTCATTTCATGTGTGTTCTTATACTAAAACCAACACTAGAGTCATTGCATGTGTGTTCTTTCCTCAAACCACACATGGATCAACCAGTGGTCATTGCATGTGTGTTCTTTCCACAAACCACACATGGATCCACCAGTGGTCATTGCATGTGTGTTCTTTCCACAAACCACATATGGATCAACCAAAGTCATTGCATGTGTGGTCTTTTCCACAAACCACACATGGATCCACTAGACTCATTGCATGTGTGTTCTTTTCCACAAACAACTTATGGATCAACCAGTGGTCATTGCATGTGTGTTCTTTTCACAAACCACATGTGGACCCACTAGAGTCATTGCATGTGTGTTCTTATAAACAAACTAGCACGAGAGTCATAGCATGTGTGTTCTATCCACAAACCACACATGGATCCACCACTGTCATTGCATGTGTGTTCTATCCACAAACCACACATGGATCCACCATTGTCACTGCATGTGTGTTCTTTCCAAAAACCACACATGGATCAACCACTAGAGTCATTGCATGTGTGTTCTTTTCCATAAACCACTTATGGATGCATTACAGTCATTGCATGTGTGTTATTTCCACAAACCACACATGGATCCACCACTAGAGTCATTGCATGTGTGTTCTTATACTAAAACCAACACTAGAGTCATTGCATGTGTGTTCTTTCCACAAACCACACATGGACCAACCAGTGGTCATTGCATGTGTGTTCTTTTCCACAAACCACACATGGATCCACCAGTGGTCATCACATGTGTGTTCTTTCCACAAACCACATATGGATCAACCAGAGTCATTGCATGTGTGTTCTTTCCACAAACCACACATGGATCAACCACTAGAGTCATTGCATGTTTTTCTTATACTAAAACCACAAACCAGCACTAGAGTCATTGCATGTGTGTTCTTTTCCACAAACCACACATGGATCCACTAGACTCATTGCATGTATGTTCTTTTCCACAAACAACTTATGGATCAACCAGTGGTCATTGCATGTGTGTTCTTTTCATAAACCACATGTGGACCCACTAGAGTCATTGCATGTGTGTTCTTATACACAAACTAGCACTAGAGTCATTGCATGTGTGTTCTATCCACAAACCACACATGGATCCACTAGTGTCATTGCATGTGTGTTGTTTCCACAAACCACACATGGATCAACCACTAGAGTCATTGCATGTGTGTTATTTCCACAAACCACACATGGATCAACCACTAGAGTCATTGCATGTGTGTTATTTCCACAAATCACACATGGATCCACCACTAGAGTCATTGCATGTGTGTTCTTATACTAAAACCAACACTAGAGTCATTGCATGTGTGTTCTTTCCACAAACCACACATGGACCAACCAGTGGTCATTGCATGTGTGTTCTTTTCCACAAACCACACATGGATCCACCAGTGGTCATTACATGTGTGTTCTTTCCACAAACCACATATGGATCAACCAGAGTCATTGCATGTGTGTTCTTTCCACAAACCACACATGGATCAACAACTAGAGTCATTGCATGTTTGTTCTTATACTAAAACCACAAACCAGCACTAGAGTCATTGCATGTGTGTTCTTTTCCACAAACAACACATGGATCCACTAGACTCATTGCATGTATGTTCTTTTCCACAAACAACTTATGGATCAACCAGTGGTCATTGCATGTGTGTTGTTTTCACAAACCACATGTGGACCCACTAGAGTCATTTCATGTGTGTTCTTACACACAAACTATCACTAGAGTCATTGCATGTGTGTTCTATCCACAAACCACACATGGATCCACCACTGTCATTGCATGTGTGTTGTTTCCACAAACCACACATGGATCAACCACTAGAGTCATTGCATGTGTGTTCTTTCCACAAACCACACATGGATCAACCACTAGAGTCATTGCATGTTTGTTCTTATACCAAAACCTCAAACCAGCACTAGAGTCATTGCATATGTGTTTTTTTCCACAAACCAGACATGGATCCACTAGACTCATAGCATGTGTGTTCTTTTCCACAAAAAACTTATGGATCAACCAGTGGTCATTGCATGTGTGTTCTTTTCACAAACCACATGTGGACCCACTAGAGTCATTGCATGTGTGTTCTTATACACAAACTAGCACTAGAGTCATTGCATGTGTGTTATATCCACAAACCACACATGGATCCACCATTGTCATTGCATGTGTGTTGTTTCCACAAACCACACATGGATCAACCACTAGAGTCATTGCATGTGTGTTCTTTCCACAAACCACACATGGATCAACCACTAGAGTCATTGCATGTGTGTTCTTTTCCATAAACCACTTATGGATCCATTACTGTCATTGCATGTGTGTTATTTCCACAAATCACACATGGATCAACCACTAGAGTCATTGCATGTGTGTTATTTCCACAAACCACACATGGATCAACCACTAGAGTCATTGCATGTGTGTTATTTCCACAAACCACACATGGATCCACCATTAAAGTCATTGCATGTGTGTTCTTATAATAAAACCAACACTAGAGTCATTGCATGTGTGTTCTTTCCACAAACCACACATGGATCAACCAGTGGTCATTGCATGTGTGTTCTTTTCCACAAACCACACATGGATCCAGCAGTGGTCATTACATGTGTGTTCTTTCCACAAACCACATATGGATCAACCAGAGTCATTGCATGTGTGTTATTTCCACAAACCACACATGGATCAACCACTAGAGTCATTTCATGTTTGTTCTTATACTAAAACCACAAACTAGCACTAGAGTCATTGCATGTGTGTTCTATCCACAAACCACACATGGATCCACCACTGTCATTGCATGTGTGTTGTTTCCACAAACCACACATGGATCAACCACTAGAGTCATTGCATGTGTGTTCTTTCCACAAACCACACATGGATCAACCACTAGAGTCATTGCATGTGTGTTCTTTTCCATAAACCACTTATGGATCCATGACAGTCATTGCATGTGTGTTATTTCCACAAACCACACATGGATCAACCACTAGAGTCATTGCATGTGTGTTATTTCCACAAACCACACATGGATCAACCACTAGAGTCATTGCATGTGTGTTATTTCCACAAACCACACATGGATCCACCACTAGAGTCATTTCATGTGTGTTCTTATACTAAAACCAACACTAGAGTCATTGCATGTGTGTTCTTTCCTCAAACCACACATGGATCAACCAGTGGTCATTGCATGTGTGTTCTTTCCACAAACCACACATGGATCCACCAGTGGTCATTGCATGTGTGTTCTTTCCACAAACCACATATGGATCAACCAGAGTCATTGCATGTGTGGTCTTTTCCACAAACCACACATGGATCCACTAGACTCATTGCATGTGTGTTCTTTTCCACAAACAACTTATGGATCAACCAGTGGTCATTGCATGTGTGTTCTTTTCACAAACCACATGTGGACCCACTAGAGTCATTGCATGTGTGTTCTTATAAACAAACTAGCACGAGAGTCATAGCATGTGTGTTCTATCCACAAACCACACATGGATCCACCACTGTCATTGCATGTGTGTTCTATCCACAAACCACACATGGATCCACCATTGTCATTGCATGTGTGTTCTTTCCAAAAACCACACATGGATCAACCACTAGAGTCATTGCATGTGTGTTCTTTTCCATAAACCACTTATGGATGCATTACAGTCATTGCATGTGTGTTATTTCCACAAACCACACATGGATCCACCACTAGAGTCATTGCATGTGTGTTCTTATACTAAAACCAACACTAGAGTCATTGCATGTGTGTTCTTTCCACAAACCACACATGGACCAACCAGTGGTCATTGCATGTGTGTTCTTTTCCACAAACCACACATGGATCCACCAGTGGTCATCACATGTGTGTTCTTTCCACAAACCACATATGGATCAACCAGAGTCATTGCATGTGTGTTCTTTCCACAAACCACACATGGATCAACCACTAGAGTCATTGCATGTTTTTCTTATACTAAAACCACAAACCAGCACTAGAGTCATTGCATGTGTGTTCTTTTCCACAAACCACACATGGATCCACTAGACTCATTGCATGTATGTTCTTTTCCACAAACAACTTATGGATCAACCAGTGGTCATTGCATGTGTGTTCTTTTCATAAACCACATGTGGACCCACTAGAGTCATTGCATGTGTGTTCTTATACACAAACTAGCACTAGAGTCATTGCATGTGTGTTCTATCCACAAACCACACATGGATCCACTAGTGTCATTGCATGTGTGTTGTTTCCACAAACCACACATGGATCAACCACTAGAGTCATTGCATGTGTGTTATTTCCACAAACCACACATGGATCAACCACTAGAGTCATTGCATGTGTGTTATTTCCACAAATCACACATGGATCCACCACTAGAGTCATTGCATGTGTGTTCTTATACTAAAACCAACACTAGAGTCATTGCATGTGTGTTCTTTCCACAAACCACACATGGACCAACCAGTGGTCATTGCATGTGTGTTCTTTTCCACAAACCACACATGGATCCACCAGTGGTCATTACATGTGTGTTCTTTCCACAAACCACATATGGATCAACCAGAGTCATTGCATGTGTGTTCTTTCCACAAACCACACATGGATCAACAACTAGAGTCATTGCATGTTTGTTCTTATACTAAAACCACAAACCAGCACTAGAGTCATTGCATGTGTGTTCTTTTCCACAAACAACACATGGATCCACTAGACTCATTGCATGTATGTTCTTTTCCACAAACAACTTATGGATCAACCAGTGGTCATTGCATGTGTGTTGTTTTCACAAACCACATGTGGACCCACTAGAGTCATTTCATGTGTGTTCTTACACACAAACTATCACTAGAGTCATTGCATGTGTGTTCTATCCACAAACCACACATGGATCCACCACTGTCATTGCATGTGTGTTGTTTCCACAAACCACACATGGATCAACCACTAGAGTCATTGCATGTGTGTTCTTTCCACAAACCACACATGGATCAACCACTAGAGTCATTGCATGTTTGTTCTTATACCAAAACCTCAAACCAGCACTAGAGTCATTGCATATGTGTTTTTTTCCACAAACCACACATGGATCCACTAGACTCATAGCATGTGTGTTCTTTTCCACAAAAAACTTATGGATCAACCAGTGGTCATTGCATGTGTGTTCTTTTCACAAACCACATGTGGACCCACTAGAGTCATTGCATGTGTGTTCTTATACACAAACTAGCACTAGAGTCATTGCATGTGTGTTATATCCACAAACCACACATGGATCCACCATTGTCATTGCATGTGTGTTGTTTCCACAAACCACACATGGATCAACCACTAGAGTCATTGCATGTGTGTTCTTTCCACAAACCACACATGGATCAACCACTAGAGTCATTGCATGTGTGTTCTTTTCCATAAACCACTTATGGATCCATTACTGTCATTGCATGTGTGTTATTTCCACAAATCACACATGGATCAACCACTAGAGTCATTGCATGTGTGTTATTTCCACAAACCACACATGGATCAACCACTAGAGTCATTGCATGTGTGTTATTTCCACAAACCACACATGGATCCACCATTAAAGTCATTGCATGTGTGTTCTTATAATAAAACCAACACTAGAGTCATTGCATGTGTGTTCTTTCCACAAACCACACATGGATCAACCAGTGGTCATTGCATGTGTGTTCTTTTCCACAAACCACACATGGATCCAGCAGTGGTCATTACATGTGTGTTCTTTCCACAAACCACATATGGATCAACCAGAGTCATTGCATGTGTGTTATTTCCACAAACGACACATGGATCAACCACTAGAGTCATTTCATGTTTGTTCTTATACTAAAACCACAAACTAGCACTAGAGTCATTGCATGTGTGTTCTATCCACAAACCACACATGGATCCACCACTGTCATTGCATGTGTGTTGTTTCCACAAACCACACATGGATCAACCACTAGAGTCATTGCATGTGTGTTCTTTCCACAAACCACACATGGATCAACCACTAGAGTCATTGCATGTGTGTTCTTTTCCATAAACCACTTATGGATCCATGACAGTCATTGCATGTGTGTTATTTCCACAAACCACACATGGATCAACCACTAGAGTCATTGCATGTGTGTTATTTCCACAAACCACACATGGATCAACCACTAGAGTCATTGCATGTGTGTTATTTCCACAAACCACACATGGATCCACCACTAGAGTCATTTCATGTGTGTTCTTATACTAAAACCAACACTAGAGTCATTGCATGTGTGTTCTTTCCTCAAACCACACATGGATCAACCAGTGGTCATTGCATGTGTGTTCTTTCCACAAACCACACATGGATCCACCAGTGGTCATTGCATGTGTGTTCTTTCCACAAACCACATATGGATCAACCAGAGTCATTGCATGTGTGGTCTTTTCCACAAACCACACATGGATCCACTAGACTCATTGCATGTGTGTTCTTTTCCACAAACAACTTATGGATCAACCAGTGGTCATTGCATGTGTGTTCTTTTCATAAACCACATGTGGACCCACTAGAGTCATTGCATGTGTGTTCTTATACACAAACTAGCACTAGAGTCATTGCATGTGTGTTCTATCCACAAACCACACATGGATCCACTAGTGTCATTGCATGTGTGTTGTTTCCACAAACCACACATGGATCAACCACTAGAGTCATTGCATGTGTGTTATTTCCACAAACCACACATGGATCAACCACTAGAGTCATTGCATGTGTGTTATTTCCACAAATCACACATGGATCCACCACTAGAGTCATTGCATGTGTGTTCTTATACTAAAACCAACACTAGAGTCATTGCATGTGTGTTCTTTCCACAAACCACACATGGACCAACCAGTGGTCATTGCATGTGTGTTCTTTTCCACAAACCACACATGGATCCACCAGTGGTCATTACATGTGTGTTCTTTCCACAAACCACATATGGATCAACCAGAGTCATTGCATGTGTGTTCTTTCCACAAACCACACATGGATCAACAACTAGAGTCATTGCATGTTTGTTCTTATACTAAAACCACAAACCAGCACTAGAGTCATTGCATGTGTGTTCTTTTCCACAAACAACACATGGATCCACTAGACTCATTGCATGTATGTTCTTTTCCACAAACAACTTATGGATCAACCAGTGGTCATTGCATGTGTGTTGTTTTCACAAACCACATGTGGACCCACTAGAGTCATTTCATGTGTGTTCTTACACACAAACTATCACTAGAGTCATTGCATGTGTGTTCTATCCACAAACCACACATGGATCCACCACTGTCATTGCATGTGTGTTGTTTCCACAAACCACACATGGATCAACCACTAGAGTCATTGCATGTGTGTTCTTTCCACAAACCACACATGGATCAACCACTAGAGTCATTGCATGTTTGTTCTTATACCAAAACCTCAAACCAGCACTAGAGTCATTGCATATGTGTTTTTTTCCACAAACCACACATGGATCCACTAGACTCATAGCATGTGTGTTCTTTTCCACAAAAAACTTATGGATCAACCAGTGGTCATTGCATGTGTGTTCTTTTCACAAACCACATGTGGACCCACTAGAGTCATTGCATGTGTGTTCTTATACACAAACTAGCACTAGAGTCATTGCATGTGTGTTATATCCACAAACCACACATGGATCCACCATTGTCATTGCATGTGTGTTGTTTCCACAAACCACACATGGATCAACCACTAGAGTCATTGCATGTGTGTTCTTTCCACAAACCACACATGGATCAACCACTAGAGTCATTGCATGTGTGTTCTTTTCCATAAACCACTTATGGATCCATTACTGTCATTGCATGTGTGTTATTTCCACAAATCACACATGGATCAACCACTAGAGTCATTGCATGTGTGTTATTTCCACAAACCACACATGGATCAACCACTAGAGTCATTGCATGTGTGTTATTTCCACAAACCACACATGGATCCACCATTAAAGTCATTGCATGTGTGTTCTTATAATAAAACCAACACTAGAGTCATTGCATGTGTGTTCTTTCCACAAACCACACATGGATCAACCAGTGGTCATTGCATGTGTGTTCTTTTCCACAAACCACACATGGATCCAGCAGTGGTCATTACATGTGTGTTCTTTCCACAAACCACATATGGATCAACCAGAGTCATTGCATGTGTGTTATTTCCACAAACGACACATGGATCAACCACTAGAGTCATTTCATGTTTGTTCTTATACTAAAACCACAAACTAGCACTAGAGTCATTGCATGTGTGTTCTATCCACAAACCACACATGGATCCACCACTGTCATTGCATGTGTGTTGTTTCCACAAACCACACATGGATCAACCACTAGAGTCATTGCATGTGTGTTCTTTCCACAAACCACACATGGATCAACCACTAGAGTCATTGCATGTGTGTTCTTTTCCATAAACCACTTATGGATCCATGACAGTCATTGCATGTGTGTTATTTCCACAAACCACACATGGATCAACCACTAGAGTCATTGCATGTGTGTTATTTCCACAAACCACACATGGATCAACCACTAGAGTCATTGCATGTGTGTTATTTCCACAAACCACACATGGATCCACCACTAGAGTCATTTCATGTGTGTTCTTATACTAAAACCAACACTAGAGTCATTGCATGTGTGTTCTTTCCTCAAACCACACATGGATCAACCAGTGGTCATTGCATGTGTGTTCTTTCCACAAACCACACATGGATCCACCAGTGGTCATTGCATGTGTGTTCTTTCCACAAACCACATATGGATCAACCAGAGTCATTGCATGTGTGGTCTTTTCCACAAACCACACATGGATCCACTAGACTCATTGCATGTGTGTTCTTTTCCACAAACAACTTATGGATCAACCAGTGGTCATTGCATGTGTGTTCTTTTCACAAACCACATGTGGACCCACTAGAGTCATTGCATGTGTTTCTTATAAACAAACTAGCACGAGAGTCATAGCATGTGTGTTCTATCCACAAACCACACATGGATCCACCACTGTCATTGCATGTGTGTTCTATCCACAAACCACACATGGATCCACCATTGTCATTGCATGTGTGTTCTTTCCAAAAACCACACATGGATCAACCACTAGAGTCATTGCATGTGTGTTCTTTTCCATAAACCACTTATGGATGCATTACAGTCATTGCATGTGTGTTATTTCCACAAACCACACATGGATCCACCACTAGAGTCATTGCATGTGTGTTCTTATACTAAAACCAACACTAGAGTCATTGCATGTGTGTTCTTTCCACAAACCACACATGGACCAACCAGTGGTCATTGCATGTGTGTTCTTTTCCACAAACCACACATGGATCCACCAGTGGTCATTACATGTGTGTTCTTTCCACAAACCACATATGGATCAACCATAGTCATTGCATGTGTGTTATTTCCACAAACCACACATGGATCCACCACTAGAGTCATTGCATGTGTGTTCTTATACTAAAACCAACACTAGAGTTATTGCATGTGTGTTCTTTCCACAAACCACACATGGACCAACCAGTGGTCATTGCATGTGTGTTCTTTTCCACAAACCACACATGGATCCACCAGTGGTCATTACATGTGTGTTCTATCCACAAACCACACATGGATCCACCACTGTCATTGCATGTGTGTTCTTTCCACAAACCACACATGCATCAACCACTAGAGTCATTGCATGTTTGTTCTTATACTAAAACCACAAACCAGCACTAGAGTCATTGCATGTGTGTTCTTTTCCACAAACCACACATGGATCCACTAGACTCATTGCATGTGTGTTCTTTTCCACAAACAACTTATGGATCAACTAGTGGTCATTGCATGTGTGTTCTTTTCACAAACCACATGTGTATCCACTAGAGTCATTGCATGTGTGTTCTTATACACAAACTAGCACTAGAGTCATTGCATGTGTGTTCTATCCACAAACCACACATGGATCCACTAGTGTCATTGCATGTGTGTTGTTTCCACAAACCACACATGGATCAACCACTAGAGTCATTGCATGTGTGTTATTTCCACAAACCACACATGGATCAACCACTAGAGTCATTGCATGTGTGTTATTTCCACAAACCACACATGGATCCACCACTAGAGTCATTGCATGTGTGTTCTTATACTAAAACCAACACTAGAGTCATTGCATGTGTGTTCTTTCCACAAACCACACATGGACCAACCATTGGTCATTGCATGTGTGTTCTTTTCCACAAACCACACATGGATCCACCAGTGGTCATTACATGTGTGTTCTTTCCACAAACCACATATGGATCAACCAGAGTCATTGCATGTGTGTTCTTTCCACAAACCACACATGGATCAACAACTAGAGTCATAGCATGTTTGTTCTTATACTAAAACCACAAACCAGCACAAGAGTCATTGCATGTGTGTTCTTTTCCACAAACCACACATGGATCCACTAGACTCATTGCATGTATGTTCTTTTCCACAAACAACTTATGGATCAACCAGTGGTCATTGCATGTGTGTTGTTTTCACAAACCACATGTGGACCCACTAGAGTCATGGCATGTGTGTTCTTATACACAAACTAGCACCAGAGTCATTGCATGTGTGTTCTATCCACAAACCACACATGGATCCACCACTGTCATTGCATGTGTGTTGTTTCCACAAACCACACTAAAACCAACACTAGAGTCATTGCATGTGTGTTCTTTCCACAAACCACACATGGACCAACCAGTGGTCATTGCATGTGTGTTCTTTTCCACAAACCACACATGGATCCACCAGTGGTCATTACATGTGTGTTCTTTCCACAAACCACATATGGATCAACCAGAGTCATTGCATGTGTGTTATTTCCACAAACCACACATGGATCCACCACTAGAGTCATTGCATGTGTGTTCTTATACTAAAACCAACACTAGAGTCATTGCATGTGTGTTCTTTCCACAAACCACACATGGACCAACCAGTGGTCATTGCATGTGTGTTCTTTTCCACAAACCACACATGGATCCACCAGTGGTCATTACATGTGTGTTCTATCCACAAACCACACATGGATCCACCACTGTCATTGCATGTGTGTTCTTTCCACAAACCACATATGGATCAACCAGAGTCATTGCATGTGTGGTCTTTTCCACAAACCACACATGGATCCACTAGACTCATTGCATGTGTGTTCTTTTCCACAAACAACTTATGGATCAACCAGTGGTCATTGCATGTGTGTTCTTTTCACAAACCACATGTGGACCCACTAGAGTCATTGCATGTGTGTTCTTATAAACAAACTAGCACGAGAGTCATAGCATGTGTGTTCTATCCACAAACCACACATGGATCCACCACTGTCATTGCATGTGTGTTCTATCCACAAACCACACATGGATCCACCATTGTCATTGCATGTGTGTTCTTTCCAAAAACCACACATGGATCAACCACTAGAGTCATTGCATGTGTGTTCTTTTCCATAAACCACTTATGGATGCATTACAGTCATTGCATGTGTGTTATTTCCACAAACCACACATGGATCCACCACTAGAGTCATTGCATGTGTGTTCTTATACTAAAACCAACACTAGAGTCATTGCATGTGTGTTCTTTCCACAAACCACACATGGACCAACCAGTGGTCATTGCATGTGTGTTCTTTTCCACAAACCACACATGGATCCACCAGTGGTCATTACATGTGTGTTCTTTCCACAAACCACATATGGATCAACCAGAGTCATTGCATGTGTGTTATTTCCACAAACCACACATGGATCCACCACTAGAGTCATTGCATGTGTGTTCTTATACTAAAACCAACACTAGAGTTATTGCATGTGTGTTCTTTCCACAAACCACACATGGACCAACCAGTGGTCATTGCATGTGTGTTCTTTTCCACAAACCACACATGGATCCACCAGTGGTCATTACATGTGTGTTCTATCCACAAACCACACATGGATCCACCACTGTCATTGCATGTGTGTTCTTTCCACAAACCACACATGCATCAACCACTAGAGTCATTGCATGTTTGTTCTTATACTAAAACCACAAACCAGCACTAGAGTCATTGCATGTGTGTTCTTTTCCACAAACCACACATGGATCCACTAGACTCATTGCATGTGTGTTCTTTTCCACAAACAACTTATGGATCAGTTAGTGGTCATTGCATGTGTGTTCTTTTCACAAACCACATGTGTATCCACTAGAGTCATTGCATGTGTGTTCTTATACACAAACTAGCACTAGAGTCATTGCATGTGTGTTCTATCCACAAACCACACATGGATCCACTAGTGTCATTGCATGTGTGTTGTTTCCACAAACCACACATGGATCAACCACTAGAGTCATTGCATGTGTGTTATTTCCACAAACCACACATGGATCAACCACTAGAGTCATTGCATGTGTGTTATTTCCACAAACCACACATGGATCCACCACTAGAGTCATTGCATGTGTGTTCTTATACTAAAACCAACACTAGAGTCATTGCATGTGTGTTATTTCCACAAACCACACATGGACCAACCATTGGTCATTGCATGTGTGTTCTTTTCCACAAACCACACATGGATCCACCAGTGGTCATTACATGTGTGTTCTTTCCACAAACCACATATGGATCAACCAGAGTCATTGCATGTGTGTTCTTTCCACAAACCACACATGGATCAACAACTAGAGTCATAGCATGTTTGTTCTTATACTAAAACCACAAACCAGCACAAGAGTCATTGCATGTGTGTTCTTTTCCACAAACCACACATGGATCCACTAGACTCATTGCATGTATGTTCTTTTCCACAAACAACTTATGGATCAACCAGTGGTCATTGCATGTGTGTTGTTTTCACAAACCACATGTGGACCCACTAGAGTCATTGCATGTGTGTTCTTATACACAAACTAGCACCAGAGTCATTGCATGTGTGTTCTATCCACAAACCACACATGGATCCACCACTGTCATTGCATGTGTGTTGTTTCCACAAACCACACTAAAACCAACACTAGAGTCATTGCATGTGTGTTCTTTCCACAAACCACACATGGACCAACCAGTGGTCATTGCATGTGTGTTCTTTTCCACAAACCACACATGGATCCACCAGTGGTTATTACATGTGTGTTCTTTCCACAAACCACATATGGATCAACCAGAGTCATTGCATGTGTGTTATTTCCACAAACCACACATGGATCCACCACTAGAGTCATTGCATGTGTGTTCTTATACTAAAACCAACACTAGAGTCATTGCATGTGTGTTCTTTCCACAAACCACACATGGACCAACCATTGGTCATTGCATGTGTGTTCATTTCCACAAACCACACATGGATCCACCAGTGGTCATTACATGTGTGTTCTTTCCACAAACCACATATGGATCAACCAGAGTCATTGCATGTGTGTTCTTTCCACAAACCACACATGGATCAACAACTAGAGTCATAGCATGTTTGTTCTTATACTAAAACCACAAACCAGCACAAGAGTCATTGCATGTGTGTTCTTTTCCACAAACCACACATGGATCCACTAGACTCATTGCATGTATGTTCTTTTCCACAAACAACTTATGGATCAACCAGTGGTCATTGCATGTGTGTTGTTTTCACAAACCACATGTGGACCCACTAGAGTCATTGCATGTGTGTTCTTATACACAAACTAGCACCAGAGTCATTGCATGTGTGTTCTATCCACAAACCACACATGGATCCACCACTGTCATTGCATGTGTGTTGTTTCCACAAACCACACTAAAACCAACACTAGAGTCATTGCATGTGTGTTCTTTCCACAAACCACACATGGACCAACCAGTGGTCATTGCATGTGTGTTCTTTTCCACAAACCACACATGGATCCACCAGTGGTTATTACATGTGTGTTCTTTCCACAAACCACATATGGATCAACCAGAGTCATTGCATGTGTGTTATTTCCACAAACCACACATGGATCCACCACTAGAGTCATTGCATGTGTGTTCTTATACTAAAACCAACACTAGAGTCATTGCATGTGTGTTCTTTCCACAAACCACACATGGACCAACCAGTGGTCATTGCATGTGTGTTCTTTTCCACAAACCACACATGGATCCACCAGTGGTCATTACATGTGTGTTCTATCCACAAACCACACATGGATCCACCACTGTCATTGCATGTGTGTTCTTTCCACAAACCACATATGGATCAACCAGAGTCATTGCATGTGTGGTCTTTTCCACAAACCACACATGGATCCACTAGACTCATTGCATGTGTGTTCTTTTCCACAAACAACTTATGGATCAACCAGTGGTCATTGCATGTGTGTTCTTTTCACAAACCACATGTGGACCCACTAGAGTCATTGCATGTGTGTTCTTATAAACAAACTAGCACGAGAGTCATAGCATGTGTGTTCTATCCACAAACCACACATGGATCCACCACTGTCATTGCATGTGTGTTCTATCCACAAACCACACATGGATCCACCATTGTCATTGCATGTGTGTTCTTTCCAAAAACCACACATGGATCAACCACTAGAGTCATTGCATGTGTGTTCTTTTCCATAAACCACTTATGGATGCATTACAGTCATTGCATGTGTGTTATTTCCACAAACCACACATGGATCCACCACTAGAGTCATTGCATGTGTGTTCTTATACTAAAACCAACACTAGAGTCATTGCATGTGTGTTCTTTCCACAAACCACACATGGACCAAACAGTGGTCATTGCATGTGTGTTCTTTTCCACAAACCACACATGGATCCACCAGTGTTCATTACATGTGTGTTCTTTCCACAAACCACATATGGATCAACCAGAGTCATTGCATGTGTGTTATTTCCACAAACCACACATGGATCCACCACTAGAGTCATTGCATGTGTGTTCTTATACTAAAACCAACACTAGAGTCATTGCATGTGTGTTCTTTCCACGAACCTTACATGGACCAACCAGTGGTCATTGCATGTGTGTTCTTTTCCACAAACCACACATGGATCCACCAGTGGTCATTACATGTGTGTTCTATCTACAAACCACACATGGATCCACCACTGTCATTGCATGTGTGTTCTTTCCACAAACCACACATGGATCAACCACTAGAGTCATTGCATGTTTGTTCTTATACCAAAACCACAAACTAGCACTAGAGTCATTGCATGTGTGTTCTTTTCCACAAACCACACATGGATCCACTAGACTCATTGCATGTGTGTTCTTTTCCACAAACAACTTATGGATCAACTAGTGGTCATTGCATGTGTGTTCTTTTCACAAACCACATGTGGACCCACTAGAGTCATTGCATGTGTGTTCTTATACACAAACTAGCACTAGAGTCATTGCATGTGTGTTCTATCCACAAACCACACATGGATCCACTAGTGTCATTGCATGTGTGTTGTTTCCACAAACCACACATGGATCAACCACTAGAGTCATTGCATGTGTGTTATTTCCACAAACCACACATGGATCAACCACTAGAGTCATTGCATGTGTGTTATTTCCACAAATCACACATGGATCCACCACTAGAGTCATTGCATGTGTGTTCTTATACTAAAACCAACACTAGAGTCATTGCATGTGTGTTCTTTCCACAAACCACACATGGACCAACCAGTGGTCATTGCATGTGAGGTCTTTTCCACAAACCACACATGGATCCACTAGTGGTAATTACATGTGTGTTCTTCCACAAACCACATATGGATCAACCAGAGTCATTGCATGTGTGTTCTTTCCACAAACCACACATGGATCAACAACTAGAGTCATTGCATGTTTGTTCTTATACTAAAACCACAAACCAGCACTAGAGTCATTGCATGTGTGTTCTTTTCCACAAACCACACATGGATCCACTAGACTCATTGCATGTATGTTCTTTTCCACAAACAACTTATGGATCAACTAGTGGTCATTGCATGTGTGTTGTTTTCACAAACCACATGTGGACCCACTAGAGTCATTGCATGTGTGTTCTTATACACAAACTAGCACTAGAGTCATTGCATGTGTGTTCTATCCACAAACCACACATGGATCCACCACTGTCATTGCATGTGTGTTGTTTCCACAAACCACACATGGATCAACCACTAGAGTCATTGCATGTGTGTTCTTTCCATAAACCACACATGGATCAACCACTAGAGTCATTGCATGTTTGTTCTTATACCAAAACCTCAAACCAGCACTAGAGTCATTGCATATGTGTTTTTTTCCACAAACCACACATGGATCCACTAGACTCATAGCATGTGTGTTCTTTTCCACAAAAAACTTATGGATCAACCAGTGGTCATTGCATGTGTGTTCTTTTCACAAACCACATGTGGACCCACTAGAGTCATTGCATGTGTGTTCTTATACACAAACTAGCACTAGAGTCATTGCATGTGTGTTCTATCCACAAACCACACATGGATCCACCATTGTCATTGCATGTGTGTTGTTTCCACAAACCACACATGGATCAACCACTAGAGTCATTGCATGTGTGTTCTTTCCACAAACCACACATGGATCAACCACTAGAGTCATTGCATGTGTGTTCTTTTCCATAAACCACTTATGGATCCATTACTGTCATTGCATGTGTGTTATTTCCACAAATCACACATGGATCAACCACTAGAGTCATTGCATGTGTGTTATTTCCACAAACCACACATGGATCAACCAGTAGAGTCATTGCATGTGTGTTATTTCCACAAACCACACATGGATCCACCACTAAAGTCATTGCATGTGTGTTCTTATAATAAAACCAACACTAGAGTCATTGCATGTGTGTTCTTTCCACAAACCACACATGGATCAACCAGTGGTCATTGCATGTGTGTTCTTTTCCACAAACCACACATGGATCCACCAGTGGTCATTACATGTGTGTTCTTTCCACAAACCACATATGGATCAACCAGAGTCATTGCATGTGTGTTATTTCCACAAACCACACATGGATCAACCACTAGAGTCATTGCATGTGTGTTATTTCCACAAACCACACATGGATCCACCACTAGAGTCATTGCATGTGTGTTCTATCCACAAACCACACATGGATCCACCACTGTCATTGCATGTGTGTTGTTTCCACAAACCACACATGGATCAACCACTAGAGTCATTGCATGTGTGTTCTTTCCACAAACCACACATGGATCAACCACTAGAGTCATTGCATGTGTGTTCTTTTCCATAAACCACTTATGGATCCATGACAGTCATTGCATGTGTGTTATTTCCACAAACCACACATGGATCAACCACTAGAGTCATTGCATGTGTGTTATTTCCACAAACCACACATGGATCAA
Source organism: Avena sativa (assembly GCA_916181665.1). NCBI lineage: Eukaryota > Viridiplantae > Streptophyta > Magnoliopsida > Poales > Poaceae > Avena > Avena sativa. Next base: position 62,904,298 of record OV702287.1, on the reverse strand, counting down.
CCACTAGAGTCATTGCATGTGTGTTATTTCCACAAACCACACATAGATCCACCACTAGAGTCATTTCATGTGTGTTCTTATACTAAAACCAACACTAGAGTCATTGCATGTGTGTTCTTTCCTCAAACCACACATGGATCAACCAGTGGTCATTGCATGTGTGTTCTTTCCACAAACCACACATGGATCCACCAGTGGTCATTGCATGTGTGTTCTTTCCACAAACCACATATGGATCAACCAGAGTCATTGCATGTGTGGTCTTTTCCACAAACCACACATGGATCCACTAGACTCATTGCATGTGTGTACTTTTCCACAAACAACTTATGGATCAACTAGTGGTCATTGCATGTGTGTTCTTTTCACAAACCACATGTGGACCCACTAGAGTCATTGCATGTGTGTTCTTATAAACAAACTAGCACGAGAGTCATAGCATGTGTGTTCTATCCACAAACCACACATGGATCCACCACTGTCATTGCATGTGTGTTCTATCCACAAACCACACATGGATCCACCATTGTCATTGCATGTGTGTTCTTTCCAAAAACCACACATGGATCAACCACTAGAGTCATTGCATGTGTGTTCTTTTCCATAAACCACTTATGGATGCATTACAGTCATTGCATGTGTGTTATTTCCACAAACCACACATGGATCCACCACTAGAGTCATTGCATGTGTGTTCTTATACTAAAACCAACACTAGAGTCATTGCATGTGTGTTCTTTCCACAAACCACACATGGACCAAACCGTGGTCATTGCATGTGTGTTCTTTTCCACAAACCACACATGGATCCACCAGTGGTCATTACATGTGTGTTCTTTCCACAAACCACATATGGATCAACCAGAGTCATTGCATGTGTGTTATTTCCACAAACCACACATGGATACACCACTAGAGTCATTGCATGTGTGTTCTTATACTAAAACCAACACTAGAGTCATTGCATGTGTGTTCTTTCCACGAACCTTACATGGACCAACCAGTGGTCATTGCATGTGTGTTCTTTTCCACAAACCACACATGGATCCACCAGTGGTCATTACATGTGTGTTCTATCCAAAAACCACACATGGATCCACCACTGTCATTGCATGTGTGTTCTTTCCACAAACCACACATGGATCAACCACTAGAGTCATTGCATGTTTGTTCTTATACCAAAACCACAAACTAGCACTAGAGTCATTGCATGTGTGTTCTTTTCCACAAACCACACATGGATCCACTAGACTCATTGCATGTGTGTTCTTTTCCACAAACAACTTATGGATCAACTAGTGGTCATTGCATGTGTGTTCTTTTCACAAACCACATGTGGACCCACTAGAGTCATTGCATGTGTGTTCTTATACACAAACTAGCACTAGAGTCATTGCATGTGTGTTCTATCCACAAACCACACATGGATCCACTGGTGTCATTGCATGTGTGTTGTTTCCACAAACCACACATGGATCAACCACTAGAGTCATTGCATGTGTGTTATTTCCACAAACCACACATGGATCAACCACTAGAGTCATTGCATGTGTGTTATTTCCACAAATCACACATGGATCCACCACTAGAGTCATTGCATGTGTGTTCTTATACTAAAACCAACACTAGAGTCATTGCATGTGTGTTCTTTCCACAAACCACACATGGACCAACCAGTGGTCATTGCATGTGTGTTCTTTTCCACAAACCACACATGGATCCACCAGTGGTCATTACATGTGTGTTCTTCCACAAACCACATATGGATCAACCAGAGTCATTGCATGTGTGTTCTTTCCACAAACCACACATGGATCAACAACTAGAGTCATTGCATGTTTGTTCTTATACTAAAACCACAAACCAGCACTAGAGTCATTGCATGTGTGTTCTTTTCCACAAACCACACATGGATCCACTAGACTCATTGCATGTATGTTCTTTTCCACAAACAACTTATGGATCAACCAGTGGTCATTGCATGTGTGTTGTTTTCACAAACCACATGTGGACCCACTAGAGTCATTGCATGTGTGTTCTTATACACAAACTAGCACTAGAGTCATTGCATGTGTGTTCTATCCACAAACCACACATGGATCCACCACTGTCATTGCATGTGTGTTGTTTCCACAAACCACACATGGATCAACCACTAGAGTCATTGCATGTGTGTTCTTTCCACAAACCACACATGGATCAACCACTAGAGTCATTGCATGTTTGTTCTTATACCAAAACCTCAAACCAGCACTAGAGTCATTGCATATGTGTTTTTTTCCACAAACCACACATGGATCCACTAGACTCATAGCATGTGTGTTCTTTTCCACAAAAAACTTATGGATCAACCAGTGGTCATTGCATGTGTGTTCTTTTCACAAACCACATGTGGACCCACTAGAGTCATTGCATGTGTGTTCTTATACACAAACTAGCACTAGAGTCATTGCATGTGTGTTCTATCCACAAACCACACATGGATCCACCATTGTCATTGCATGTGTGTTGTTTCCACAAACCACACATGGATCAACCACTAGAGTCATTGCATGTGTGTTCTTTCCACAAACCACACATGGATCAACCACTAGAGTCATTGCATGTGTGTTCTTTTCCATAAACCACTTATGGATCCATTACTGTCATTGCATGTGTGTTATTTCCACAAATCACACATGGATCAACCACTAGAGTCATTGCATGTGTGTTATTTCCACAAACCACACATGGATCAACCAGTAGAGTCATTGCATGTGTGTTATTTCCACAAACCACACATGGATCCACCACTAAAGTCATTGCATGTGTGTTCTTATAATAAAACCAACACTAGAGTCATTGCATGTGTGGTCTTTCCACAAACCACACATGGATCAACCAGTGGTCATTGCATGTGTGTTCTTTCCACAAACCACACATGGATCAACCACTAGAGTCATTGCATGTGTGTTCTTTTCCATAAACCACTTATGGATCCATGACAGTCATTGCATGTGTGTTATTTCCACAAACCACACATGGATCAACCACTAGAGTCATTGCATGTGTGTTATTTCCACAAACCACACATGGTTCAACCACTAGAGTCATTGCATGTGTGTTATTTCCACAAACCACACATAGATCCACCACTAGAGTCATTTCATGTGTGTTCTTATACTAAAACCAACACTAGAGTCATTGCATGTGTGTTCTTTCCTCAAACCACACATGGATCAACCAGTGGTCATTGCATGTGTGTTCTTTCCACAAACCACACATGGATCCACCAGTGGTCATTGCATGTGTGTTCTTTCCACAAACCACATATGGATCAACCAGAGTCATTGCATGTGTGGTCTTTTCCACAAACCACACATGGATCCACTAGACTCATTGCATGTGTGTTCTTTTCCACAAACAACTTATGGATCAACCAGTGGTCATTGCATGTGTGTTCTTTTCACAAACCACATGTGGACCCACTAGAGTCATTGCATGTGTGTTCTTATAAACAAACTAGCACGAGAGTCATAGCATGTGTGTTCTATCCACAAACCACACATGGATCCACCACTGTCATTGCATGTGTGTTCTATCCACAAACCACACATGGATCCACCATTGTCATTGCATGTGTGTTCTTTCCAAAAACCACACATGGATCAACCACTAGAGTCATTGCATGTGTGTTCTTTTCCATAAACCACTTATGGATGCATTACAGTCATTGCATGTGTGTTATTTCCACAAACCACACATGGATCCACCACTAGAGTCATTGCATGTGTGTTCTTATACTAAAACCAACACTAGAGTCATTGCATGTGTGTTCTTTCCACAAACCACACATGGACCAAACAGTGGTCATTGCATGTGTGTTCTTTTCCACAAACCACACATGGATCCACCAGTGGTCATTACATGTGTGTTCTTTCCACAAACCACATATGGATCAACCAGAGTCATTGCATGTGTGTTATTTCCACAAACCACACATGGATCCACCACTAGAGTCATTGCATGTGTGTTCTTATACTAAAACCAACACTAGAGTCATTGCATGTGTGTTCTTTCCACGAACCTTACATGGACCAACCAGTGGTCATTGCATGTGTGTTCTTTTCCACAAACCACACATGGATCCACCAGTGGTCATTACATGTGTGTTATATCCACAAACCACACATGGATCCACCACTGTCATTGCATGTGTGTTCTTTCCACAAACCACACATGGATCAACCACTAGAGTCATTGCATGTTTGTTCTTATACCAAAACCACAAACTAGAACTAGAGTCATTGCATGTGTGTTCTTTTCCACAAACCACACATGGATCCACTAGACTAATTGCATGTGTGTTCTTTTCCACAAACAACTTATGGATCAACTAGTGGTCATTGCATGTGTGTTCTTTTCACAAACCACATGTGGACCCACTAGAGTCATTGCATGTGTGTTCTTATACACAAACTAGCACTAGAGTCATTGCATGTGTGTTCTATCCACAAACCACACATGGATCCACTAGTGTCATTGCATGTGTGTTGTTTCCATAAACCACACATGGATCAACCACTAGAGTCATTGCATGTGTGTTATTTCCACAAACCACACATGGATCAACCACTAGAGTCATTGCATGTGTGTTATTTCCACAAATCACACATGGATCCACCACTAGAGTCATTGCATGTGTGTTCTTATACTAAAACCAACACTAGAGTCATTGCATGTGTGTTCTTTCCACAAACCACACATGGACCAACCAGTGGTCATTGCATGTGTGTTCTTTTCCACAAACCACACATGGATCCACCAGTGGTCATTACATGTGTGTTCTTCCACAAACCACATATGGATCAACCAGAGTCATTGCATGTGTGTTCTTTCCACAAACCACACATGGATCAACAATTAGAGTCATTGCATGTTTGTTCTTATACTAAAACCACAAACCAGCACTAGAGTCATTGCATGTGTGTTCTTTTCCACAAACCACACATGGATCCACTAGACTCATTGCATGTATGTTCTTTTCCACAAACAACTTATGGATCAACCAGTGGTCATTGCATGTGTGTTGTTTTCACAAACCACATGTGGACCCACTAGAGTCATTGCATGTGTGTTCTTATACACAAACTAGCACTAGAGTCATTGCATGTGTGTTCTATCCACAAACCACACATGGATCCACCACTGTCATTGCATGTGTGTTGTTTCCACAAACCACACATGGATCAACCACTAGAGTCATTGCATGTGTGTTCTTTCCACAAACCACACATGGATCAACCACTAGAGTCATTGCATGTTTGTTCTTATACCAAAACCTCAAACCAGCACTAGAGTCATTGCATATGTGTTTTTTTCCACAAACCACACATGGATCCACTAGACTCATAGCATGTGTGTTCTTTTCCACAAAAAACTTATGGATCAACCAGTGGTCATTGCATGTGTGTTCTTTTCACAAACCACATGTGGACCCACTAGAGTCATTGCATGTGTGTTCTTATACACAAACTAGCACTAGAGTCATTGCATGTGTGTTCTATCCACAAACCACACATGGATCCACCATTGTCATTGCATGTGTGTTGTTTCCACAAACCACACATGGATCAACCACTAGAGTCATTGCATGTGTGTTCTTTCCACAAACCACACATGGATCAACCACTAGAGTCATTGCATGTGTGTTCTTTTCCATAAACCACTTATGGATCCATTACTGTCATTGCATGTGTGTTATTTCCACAAATCACACATGGATCAACCACTAGAGTCATTGCATGTGTGTTATTTCCACAAACCACACATGGATCAACCAGTAGAGTCATTGCATGTGTGTTATTTCCACAAACCACACATGGATCCACCACTAAATTCATTGCATGTGTGTTCTTATAATAAAACCAACACTAGAGTCATTGCATGTGTGTTCTTTCCACAAACCACACATGGATCAACCAGTGGTCATTGCATGTGTGTTCTTTTCCACAAACCACACATGGATCCACCAGTGGTCATTACATGTGTGTTCTTTCCACAAACCACATATGGATCAACCAGAGTCATTGCATGTGTGTTATTTCCACAAACCACACATGGATCAACCACTAGAGTCATTGCATGTGTGTTATTTCCACAAACCACACATGGATCCACCACTAGAGTCATTGCATGTGTGTTATTTCCACAAACCACACATGGATCCACCACTAGAGTCATTTCATGTGTGTTCTTATACTAAAACCAACACTAGAGTCATTGCATGTGTGTTCTTTCCTCAAACCACACATGGATCAACCAGTGGTCATTGCATGTGTGTTCTTTCCACAAACCACACATGGATCCACCAGTGGTCATTGCATGTGTGTTCTTTCCACAAACCACATATGGATCAACCAGAGTCATTGCATGTGTGGTCTTTTCCACAAATCACACATGGATCCACTAGACTCATTGCATGTGTGTTCTTTTCCACAAACAACTTATGGATCAACCAGTGGTCATTGCATGTGTGTTCTTTTCACAAACCACATGTGGACCCACTAGAGTCATTGCATGTGTGTTCTTATAAACAAACTAGCACGAGAGTCATAGCATGTGTGTTCTATCCACAAACCACACATGGATCCACCACTGTCATTGCATGTGTGTTCTATCCACAAACCACACATGGATCCACCATTGTCAATGCATGTGTGTTCTTTCCACGAACCTTACATGGACCAACCAGTGGTCATTGCATGTGTGTTCTTTTCCACAAACCACACATGGATCCACCAGTGGTCATTACATGTGTGTTCTATCCAAAAACCACACATGGATCCACCACTGTCATTGCATGTGTGTTCTTTCCACAAACCACACATGGATCAACCACTAGAGTCATTGCATGTTTGTTCTTATACCAAAACCACAAACTAGCACTAGAGTCATTGCATGTGTGTTCTTTTCCACAAACCACACATGGATCCACTAGACTCATTGCATGTGTGTTCTTTTCCACAAACAACTTATGGATCAACTAGTGGTCATTGCATGTGTGTTCTTTTCACAAACCACATGTGGACCCACTAGAGTCATTGCATGTGTGTTCTTATACACAAACTAGCACTAGAGTCATTGCATGTGTGTTCTATCCACAAACCACACATGGATCCACTAGTGTCATTGCATGTGTGTTGTTTCCACAAACCACACATGGATCAACCACTAGAGTCATTGCATGTGTGTTATTTCCACAAACCACACATGGATCAACCACTAGAGTCATTGCATGTGTGTTATTTCCACAAATCACACATGGATCCACCACTAGAGTCATTGCATGTGTGTTCTTATACTAAAACCAACACTAGAGTCATTGCATGTGTGTTCTTTCCACAAACCACACATGGACCAACCAGTGGTCATTGCATGTGTGTTCTTTTCCACAAACCACACATGGATCCACCAGTGGTCATTACATGTGTGTTCTTCCACAAACCACATATGGATCAACCAGAGTCATTGCATGTGTGTTCTTTCCACAAACCACACATGGATCAACAACTAGAGTCATTGCATGTTTGTTCTTATACTAAAACCACAAACCAGCACTAGAGTCATTGCATGTGTGTTCTTTTCCACAAACCACACATGGATCCACTAGACTCATTGCATGTATGTTCTTTTCCACAAACAACTTATGGATCAACCAGTGGTCATTGCATGTGTGTTGTTTTCACAAACCACATGTGGACCCACTAGAGTCATTGCATGTGTGTTCTTATACACAAACTAGCACTAGAGTCATTGCATGTGTGTTCTATCCACAAACCACACATGGATCCACCACTGTCATTGCATGTGTGTTGTTTCCACAAACCACACATGGATCAACCACTAGAGTCATTGCATGTGTGTTCTTTCCACAAACCACACATGGATCAACCACTAGAGTCATTGCATGTTTGTTCTTATACCAAAACCTCAAACCAGCACTAGAGTCATTGCATATGTGTTTTTTTCCACAAACCACACATGGATCCACTAGACTCATAGCATGTGTGTTCTTTTCCACAAAAAACTTATGGATCAACCAGTGGTCATTGCATGTGTGTTCTTTTCACAAACCACATGTGGACCCACTAGAGTCATTGCATGTGTGTTCTTATACACAAACTAGCACTAGAGTCATTGCATGTGTGTTCTATCCACAAACCACACATGGATCCACCATTGTCATTGCATGTGTGTTGTTTCCACAAACCACACATGGATCAACCACTAGAGTCATTGCATGTGTGTTCTTTCCACAAACCACACATGGATCAACCACTAGAGTCATTGCATGTGTGTTCTTTTCCATAAACCACTTATGGATCCATTACTGTCATTGCATGTGTGTTATTTCCACAAATCACACATGGATCAACCACTAGAGTCATTGCATGTGTGTTATTTCCACAAACCACACATGGATCAACCAGTAGAGTCATTGCATGTGTGTTATTTCCACAAACCACACATGGATCCACCACTAAAGTCATTGCATGTGTGTTCTTATAATAAAACCAACACTAGAGTCATTGCATGTGTGGTCTTTCCACAAACCACACATGGATCAACCAGTGGTCATTGCATGTGTGTTCTTTCCACAAACCACACATGGATCAACCACTAGAGTCATTGCATGTGTGTTCTTTTCCATAAACCACTTATGGATCCATGACAGTCATTGCATGTGTGTTATTTCCACAAACCACACATGGATCAACCACTAGAGTCATTGCATGTGTGTTATTTCCACAAACCACACATGGATCAACCACTAGAGTCATTGCATGTGTGTTATTTCCACAAACCACACATAGATCCACCACTAGAGTCATTTCATGTGTGTTCTTATACTAAAACCAACACTAGAGTCATTGCATGTGTGTTCTTTCCTCAAACCACACATGGATCAACCAGTGGTCATTGCATGTGTGTTCTTTCCACAAACCACACATGGATCCACCAGTGGTCATTGCATGTGTGTTCTTTCCACAAACCACATATGGATCAACCAGAGTCATTGCATGTGTGGTCTTTTCCACAAACCACACATGGATCCACTAGACTCATTGCATGTGTGTTCTTTTCCACAAACAACTTATGGATCAACCAGTGGTCATTGCATGTGTGTTCTTTTCACAAACCACATGTGGACCCACTAGAGTCATTGCATGTGTGTTCTTATAAACAAACTAGCACGAGAGTCATAGCATGTGTGTTCTATCCACAAACCACACATGGATCCACCACTGTCATTGCATGTGTGTTCTATCCACAAACCACACATGGATCCACCATTGTCATTGCATGTGTGTTCTTTCCAAAAACCACACATGGATCAACCACTAGAGTCATTGCATGTGTGTTCTTTTCCATAAACCACTTATGGATGCATTACAGTCATTGCATGTGTGTTATTTCCACAAACCACACATGGATCCACCACTAGAGTCATTGCATGTGTGTTCTTATACTAAAACCAACACTAGAGTCATTGCATGTGTGTTCTTTCCACAAACCACACATGGACCAAACAGTGGTCATTGCATGTGTGTTCTTTTCCACAAACCACACATGGATCCACCAGTGGTCATTACATGTGTGTTCTTTCCACAAACCACATATGGATCAACCAGAGTCATTGCATGTGTGTTATTTCCACAAACCACACATGGATCCACCACTAGAGTCATTGCATGTGTGTTCTTATACTAAAACCAACACTAGAGTCATTGCATGTGTGTTCTTTCCACGAACCTTACATGGACCAACCAGTGGTCATTGCATGTGTGTTCTTTTCCACAAACCACACATGGATCCACCAGTGGTCATTACATGTGTGTTATATCCACAAACCACACATGGATCCACCACTGTCATTGCATGTGTGTTCTTTCCACAAACCACACATGGATCAACCACTAGAGTCATTGCATGTTTGTTCTTATACCAAAACCACAAACTAGAACTAGAGTCATTGCATGTGTGTTCTTTTCCACAAACCACACATGGATCCACTAGACTAATTGCATGTGTGTTCTTTTCCACAAACAACTTATGGATCAACTAGTGGTCATTGCATGTGTGTTCTTTTCACAAACCACATGTGGACCCACTAGAGTCATTGCATGTGTGTTCTTATACACAAACTAGCACTAGAGTCATTGCATGTGTGTTCTATCCACAAACCACACATGGATCCACTAGTGTCATTGCATGTGTGTTGTTTCCATAAACCACACATGGATCAACCACTAGAGTCATTGCATGTGTGTTATTTCCACAAACCACACATGGATCAACCACTAGAGTCATTGCATGTGTGTTATTTCCACAAATCACACATGGATCCACCACTAGAGTCATTGCATGTGTGTTCTTATACTAAAACCAACACTAGAGTCATTGCATGTGTGTTCTTTCCACAAACCACACATGGACCAACCATTGGTCATTGCATGTGTGTTCTTTTCCACAAACCACACATGGATCCACCAGTGGTCATTACATGTGTGTTCTTCCACAAACCACATATGGATCAACCAGAGTCATTGCATGTGTGTTCTTTCCACAAACCACACATGGATCAACAACTAGAGTCATTGCATGTTTGTTCTTATACTAAAACCACAAACCAGCACTAGAGTCATTGCATGTGTGTTCTTTTCCACAAACCACACATGGATCCACTAGACTCATTGCATGTATGTTCTTTTCCACAAACAACTTATGGATCAACCAGTGGTCATTGCATGTGTGTTGTTTTCACAAACCACATGTGGACCCACTAGAGTCATTGCATGTGTGTTCTTATACACAAACTAGCACTAGAGTCATTGCATGTGTGTTCTATCCACAAACCACACATGGATCCACCACTGTCATTGCATGTGTGTTGTTTCCACAAACCACACATGGATCAACCACTAGAGTCATTGCATGTGTGTTCTTTCCACAAACCACACATGGATCAACCACTAGAGTCATTGCATGTTTGTTCTTATACCAAAACCTCAAACCAGCACTAGAGTCATTGCATATGTGTTTTTTTCCACAAACCACACATGGATCCACTAGACTCATAGCATGTGTGTTCTTTTCCACAAAAAACTTATGGATCAACCAGTGGTCATTGCATGTGTGTTCTTTTCACAAACCACATGTGGATCCACTAGAGTCATTGCATGTGTGTTCTTATACACAAACTAGCACTAGAGTCATTGCATGTGTGTTCTATCCACAAACCACACATGGATCCACCATTGTCATTGCATGTGTGTTGTTTCCACAAACCACACATGGATCAACCACTAGAGTCATTGCATGTGTGTTCTTTCCACAAACCACACATGGATCAACCACTAGAGTCATTGCATGTGTGTTCTTTTCCATAAACCACTTATGGATCCATTACTGTCATTGCATGTGTGTTATTTCCACAAATCACACATGGATCAACCACTAGAGTCATTGCATGTGTGTTATTTCCACAAACCACACATGGATCAACCAGTAGAGTCATTGCATGTGTGTTATTTCCACAAACCACACATGGATCCACCACTAAATTCATTGCATGTGTGTTCTTATAATAAAACCAACACTAGAGTCATTGCATGTGTGTTCTTTCCACAAACCACACATGGATCAACCAGTGGTCATTGCATGTGTGTTCTTTTCCACAAACCACACATGGATCCACCAGTGGTCATTACATGTGTGTTCTTTCCACAAACCACATATGGATCAACCAGAGTCATTGCATGTGTGTTATTTCCACAAACCACACATGGATCAACCACTAGAGTCATTGCATGTGTGTTATTTCCACAAACCACACATGGATCCACCACTAGAGTCATTGCATGTGTGTTATTTCCACAAACCACACATGGATCCACCACTAGAGTCATTTCATGTGTGTTCTTATACTAAAACCAACACTAGAGTCATTGCATGTGTGTTCTTTCCTCAAACCACACATGGATCAACCAGTGGTCATTGCATGTGTGTTCTTTCCACAAACCACACATGGATCCACCAGTGGTCATTGCATGTGTGTTCTTTCCACAAACCACATATGGATCAACCAGAGTCATTGCATGTGTGGTCTTTTCCACAAACCACACATGGATCCACTAGACTCATTGCATGTGTGTTCTTTTCCACAAACAACTTATGGATCAACCAGTGGTCATTGCATGTGTGTTCTTTTCACAAACCACATGTGGACCCACTAGAGTCATTGCATGTGTGTTCTTATAAACAAACTAGCACGAGAGTCATAGCATGTGTGTTCTATCCACAAACCACACATGGATCCACCACTGTCATTGCATGTGTGTTCTATCCACAAACCACACATGGATCCACCATTGTCAATGCATGTGTGTTCTTTCCAAAAACCACACATGGATCAACCACTAGAGTCATTGCATGTGTGTTCTTTTCCATAAACCACTTATGGATGCATTACAGTCATTGCATGTGTGTTATTTCCACAAACCACACATGGATCCACCACTAGAGTCATTGCATGTGTGTTCTTATACTAAAACCAACACTAGAGTCATTGCATGTGTGTTCTTTCCACAAACCACACATGGACCAAACAGTGGTCATTGCATGTGTGTTCTTTTCCACAAACCACACATGGATCCACCAGTGGTCATTACATGTGTGTTCTTTCCACAAACCACATATGGATCAACCAGAGTCATTGCATGCGTGTTATTTCCACAAACCACACATGGATCCACCACTAGAGTCATTGCATGTGTGTTCTTATACTAAAACCAACACTAGAGTCATTGCATGTGTGTTCTTTCCACGAACCTTACATGGACCAACCAGTGGTCAATGCATGTGTGTTCTTTTCCACAAACCACACATGGATCCACCAGTGGTCATTACATGTGTGTTCTATCCACAAACCACACATGGATCCACCACTTTCATTGCATGTGTGTTCTTTCCACAAACCACACATGGATCAACCACTAGAGTCATTGCATGTTTGTTCTTATACCAAAACCACAAACTAGCACTAGAGTCATTGCATGTGTGTTCTTTTCCACAAACCACACATGGATCCACTAGACTCATTGCATGTGTGTTCTTTTCCACAAACAACTTATGGATCAACTAGTGGTCATTGCATGTGTGTTCTTTTCACAAACCACATGTGGACCCACTAGAGTCATTGCATGTGTGTTCTTATACACAAACTAGCACCAGAGTCATTGCATGTGTGTTCTATCCACAAACCACACATGGATCCACTAGTGTCATTGCATGTGTGTTGTTTCCACAAACCACACATGGATCAACCACTAGAGTCATTGCATGTTTGTTATTTCCACAAACCACACATGGATCAACCACTAGAGTCATTGCATGTGTGTTATTTCCACAAATCACACATGGATCCACCACTAGAGTCATTTCATGTGTGTTCTTATACTAAAACCAACACTAGAGTCATTGCATGTGTGTTCTTTCCACAAACCACACATGGACCAACCAGTGGTCATTGCATGTGTGTTCTTTTCCACAAACCACACATGGATCCACCAGTGGTCATTACATGTGTGTTCTTCCACAAACCACATATGGATCAACCAGAGTCATTGCATGTGTGTTCTTTCCACAAACCACACATGGATCAACAACTAGAGTCATTGCATGTTTGTTCTTATACTAAAACCACAAACCAGCACTAGAGTCATTGCATGTGTGTTCTTTTCCACAAACCACACATGGATCCACTAGACTCATTGCATGTATGTTCTTTTCCACAAACAACTTATGGATCAACCAGTGGTCATTGCATGTGTGTTGTTTTCACAAACCACATGTGGACCCACTAGAGTCATTGCATGTGTGTTCTATCCACAAACCACACATGGATCCACCACTGTCATTGCATGTGTGTTGTTTCCACAAACCACACATGGATCAACCACTAGAGTCATTGCATGTGTGTTCTTTCCACAAACCACACATGGATCAACCACTAGAGTCATTGCATGTTTGTTCTTATACCAAAACCTCAAACCAGCACTAGAGTCATTGCATATGTGTTTTTTTCCACAAACCACACATGGATCCACTAGACTCATAGCATGTGTGTTCTTTTCCACAAAAAACTTATGGATCAACCAGTGGTCATTGCATGTGTGTTCTTTTCACAAACCACATGTGGACCCACTAGAGTCATTGCATGTGTGTTCTTATACACAAACTAGCACTAGAGTCATTGCATGTGTGTTCTATCCACAAACCACACATGGATCCACCATTGTCATTGCATGTGTGTTGTTTCCACAAACCACACATGGATCAACCACTAGAGTCATTGCATGTGTGTTCTTTCCACAAACCACACATGGATCAACCACTAGAGTCATTGCATGTGTGTTCTTTTCCATAAACCACTTATGGATCCATTACTGTCATTGCATGTGTGTTATTTCCACAAATCACACATGGATCAACCACTAGAGTCATTGCATGTGTGTTATTTCCACAAACCACACATGGATCAACCAGTAGAGTCATTGCATGTGTGTTATTTCCACAAACCACACATGGATCCACCACTAAAGTCATTGCATGTGTGTTCTTATAATAAAACCAACACTAGAGTCATTGCATGTGTGTTCTTTCCACAAACCACACATGGATCAACCAGTGGTCATTGCATGTGTGTTCTTTTCCACAAACCACACATGGATCCACCAGTGGTCATTACATGTGTGTTCTTTCCACAAACCACATATGGATCAACCAGAGTCATTGCATGTGTGTTATTTCCACAAACCACACATGGATCAACCACTAGAGTCATTGCATGTGTGTTATTTCCACAAACCACACATGGATCCACCACTAGAGTCATTGCATGTGTGTTATTTCCACAAACCACACATGGATCCACCACTAGAGTCATTTCATGTGTGTTCTTATACTAAAACCAACACTAGAGTCATTGCATGTGTGTTCTTTCCTCAAACCACACATGGATCAACCAGTGGTCATTGCATGTGTGTTCTTTCCACAAACCACACATGGATCCACCAGTGGTCATTGCATGTGTGTTCTTTCCACAAACCACATATGGATCAACCAGAGTCATTGCATGTGTGGTCTTTTCCACAAACCACACATGGATCCACTAGACTCATTGCATGTGTGTTCTTTTCCACAAACAACTTATGGATCAACCAGTGGTCATTGCATGTGTGTTCTTTTCACAAACCACATGTGGACCCACTAGAGTCATTGCATGTGTGTTCTTATAAACAAACTAGCACGAGAGTCATAGCATGTGTGTTCTATCCACAAACCACACATGGATCCACCACTGTCATTGCATGTGTGTTCTATCCACAAACCACACATGGATCCACCATTGTCATTGCATGTGTGTTCTTTCCAAAAACCACACATGGATCAACCCCTAGAGTCATTGCATGTGTGTTCTTTTCCATAAACCACTTATGGATGCATTACAGTCATTGCATGTGTGTTATTTCCACAAACCACACATGGATCCACCACTAGAGTCATTGCATGTGTGTTCTTATACTAAAACCAACACTAGAGTCATTGCATGTGTGTTCTTTCCACAAACCACACATGGACCAAACAGTGGTCATTGCATGTGTGTTCTTTTCCACAAACCACACATGGATCCACCAGTGGTCATTACATGTGTGTTCTTTCCACAAACCACATATGGATCAACCAGAGTCATTGCATGTGTGTTATTTCCACAAACCACACATGGATCCACCACTAGAGTCATTGCATGTGTGTTCTTATACTAAAACCAACACTAGAGTCATTGCATGTGTGTTCTTTCCACGAACCTTACATGGACCAACCAGTGGTCATTGCATGTGTGTTCTTTTCCACAAACCACACATGGATCCACCAGTGGTCATTACATGTGTGTTCTATCCACAAACCACACATGGATCCACCACTTTCATTGCATGTGTGTTCTTTCCACAAACCACACATGGATCAACCACTAGAGTCATTGCATGTTTGTTCTTATACCAAAACCACAAACTAGCACTAGAGCCATTGCATGTGTGTTCTTTTCCACAAACCACACATGGATCCACTAGACTCATTGCATGTGTGTTCTTTTCCACAAACAACTTATGGATCAACTAGTGGTCATTGCATGTGTGTTCTTTTCACAAACCACATGTGGACCCACTAGAGTCATTGCATGTGTGTTCTTATACACAAACTAGCACTAGAGTCATTGCATGTGTGTTCTATCCACAAACCACACATGGATCCACTAGTGTCATTGCATGTGTGGTGTTTCCACAAACCACACATGGATCAACCACTAGAGTCATTGCATGTGTGTTATTTCCACAAACCACACATGGATCAACCAGTAGAGTCATTGCATGTGTGTTATTTCCACAAACCACACATGGATCCACCACTAAAGTCATTGCATGTGTGTTCTTATAATAAAACCAACACTAGAGTCATTGCATGTGTGGTCTTTCCACAAACCACACATGGATCAACCAGTGGTCATTGCATGTGTGTTCTTTCCACAAACCACACATGGATCAACCACTAGAGTCATTGCATGTGTGTTCTTTTCCATAAACCACTTATGGATCCATGACAGTCATTGCATGTGTGTTATTTCCACAAACCACACATGGATCAACCACTAGAGTCATTGCATGTGTGTTATTTCCACAAACCACACATGGATCAACCACTAGAGTCATTGCATGTGTGTTATTTCCACAAACCACACATAGATCCACCACTAGAGTCATTTCATGTGTGTTCTTATACTAAAACCAACACTAGAGTCATTGCATGTGTGTTCTTTCCTCAAACCACACATGGATCAACCAGTGGTCATTGCATGTGTGTTCTTTCCACAAACCACACATGGATCCACCAGTGGTCATTGCATGTGTGTTCTTTCCACAAACCACATATGGATCAACCAGAGTCATTGCATGTGTGGTCTTTTCCACAAACCACACATGGATCCACTAGACTCATTGCATGTGTGTTCTTTTCCACAAACAACTTATGGATCAACCAGTGGTCATTGCATGTGTGTTCTTTTCACAAACCACATGTGGACCCACTAGAGTCATTGCATGTGTGTTCTTATAAACAAACTAGCACGAGAGTCATAGCATGTGTGTTCTATCCACAAACCACACATGGATCCACCACTGTCATTGCATGTGTGTTCTATCCACAAACCACACATGGATCCACCATTGTCATTGCATGTGTGTTCTTTCCAAAAACCACACATGGATCAACCACTAGAGTCATTGCATGTGTGTTCTTTTCCATAAACCACTTATGGATGCATTACAGTCATTGCATGTGTGTTATTTCCACAAACCACACATGGATCCACCACTAGAGTCATTGCATGTGTGTTCTTATACTAAAACCAACACTAGAGTCATTGCATGTGTGTTCTTTCCACAAACCACACATGGACCAAACAGTGGTCATTGCATGTGTGTTCTTTTCCACAAACCACACATGGATCCACCAGTGGTCATTACATGTGTGTTCTTTCCACAAACCACATATGGATCAACCAGAGTCATTGCATGTGTGTTATTTCCACAAACCACACATGGATCCACCACTAGAGTCATTGCATGTGTGTTCTTATACTAAAACCAACACTAGAGTCATTGCATGTGTGTTCTTTCCACGAACCTTACATGGACCAACCAGTGGTCATTGCATGTGTGTTCTTTTCCACAAACCACACATGGATCCACCAGTGGTCATTACATGTGTGTTCTATCCACAAACCACACATGGATCCACCACTTTCATTGCATGTGTGTTCTTTCCACAAACCACACATGGATCAACCACTAGTGTCATTGCATGTTTGTTCTTATACCAAAACCACAAACTAGCACTAGAGTCATTGCATGTGTGTTCTTTTCCACAAACCACACATGGATCCACTAGACTCATTGCATGTGTGTTCTTTTCCACAAACAACTTATGGATCAACTAGTGGTCATTGCATGTGTGTTCTTTTCACAAACCACATGTGGACCCACTAGAGTCATTGCATGTGTGTTCTTATACACAAACTAGCACTAGAGTCATTGCATGTGTGTTCTATCCACAAACCACACATGGATCCACTAGTGTCATTGCATGTGTGTTGTTTCCACAAACCACACATGGATCAAACACTAGAGTCATTGCATGTTTGTTATTTCCACAAACCACACATGGATCAACCACTAGAGTCATTGCATGTGTGTTATTTCCACAAATCACACATGGATCCACCACTAGAGTCATTGCATGTGTGTTCTTATACTAAAACCAACACTAGAGTCATTGCATGTGTGTTCTTTCCACAAACCACACATGGACCAACCAGTGGTCATTGCATGTGTGTTCTTTTCCACAAACCACACATGGATCCACTAGTGGTCATTACATGTGTGTTCTTCCACAAACCACATATGGATCAACCAGAGTCATTGCATGTGTGTTCTTTCCACAAACCACACATGGATCAACAACTAGAGTCATTGCATGTTTGTTCTTATACTAAAACCACAAACCAGCACTAGAGTCCTTGCATGTGTGTTCTTTTCCACAAACCACACATGGATCCACTAGACTCATTGCATGTATGTTCTTTTCCACAAACAACTTATGGATCAACCAGTGGTCATTGCATGTGTGTTGTTTTCACAAACCACATGTGGACCCACTAGAGTCATTGCATGTGTGTTCTTATACACACACTAGCACTAGAGTCATTGCATGTGTGTTCTATCCACAAACCACACATGGATCCACCACTGTCATTGCATGTGTGTTGTTTCCACAAACCACACATGGATCAACCACTAGAGTCATTGCATGTGTGTTCTTTCCACAAACCACACATGGATCAACCACTAGAGTCATTGCATGTTTGTTCTTATACCAAAACCTCAAACCAGCACTAGAGTCATTGCATATGTGTTTTTTTCCACAAACCACACATGGATCCACTAGACTCATAGCATGTGTGTTCTTTTCCACAAAAAACTTATGGATCAACCAGTGGTCATTGCATGTGTGTTCTTTTCACAAACCACATGTGGACCCACTAGAGTCATTGCATGTGTGTTCTTATACAAAAACTAGCACTAGAGTCATTGCATGTGTGTTCTATCCACAAACCACACATGGATCCACCATTGTCATTGCATGTGTGTTGTTTCCACAAACCACACATGGATCAACCACTAGAGTCATTGCATGTGTGTTCTTTCCACAAACCACACATGGATCAACCACTAGAGTCATTGCATGTGTGTTCTTTTCCATAAACCACTTATGGATCCATTACTGTCATTGCATGTGTGTTATTTCCACAAATCACACATGGATCAACCACTAGAGTCATTGCATGTGTGTTATTTCCACAAACCACACATGGATCAACCACTAGAGTCATTGCATGTGTGTTATTTCCACAAACCACACATGGATCCACCACTAAAGTCATTGCATGTGTGTTCTTATAATAAAACCAACACTAGAGTCATTGCATGTGTGTTCTTTCCACAAACCACACATGGATCAACCAGTGGTCATTGCATGTGTGTTCTTTTCCACAAACCACACATGGATCCACCAGTGGTCATTACATGTGTGTTCTTTCCACAAACCACATATGGATCAACCAGAGTCATTGCATGTGTGTTATTTCCACAAACCACACATGGATCAACCACTAGAGTTATTGCATGTGTGTTATTTCCACAAAGCACACATGGATCCACCACTAGAGTCATTGCATGTGTGTTCTATCCACAAACCACACATGGATCCACCACTGTCATTGCATGTGTGTTGTTTCCACAAACCACACATGGATCAACCACTAGAGTCATTGCATGTGTGTTCTTTCCACAAACCACACATGGATCAACCACTAGAGTCATTGCATGTGTGTTCTTTTCCATAAACCACTTATGGATCCATGACAGTCATTCCATGTGTGTTATTTCCACAAACCACACATGGATCAACCACTAGAGTCATTGCATGTGTGTTATTTCCACAAACCACACATGGATCAACCACTAGAGTCATTGCATGTGTGTTATTTCCACAAACCACACATGGATCCACCACTAGAGTCATTTCATGTGTGTTCTTATACTAAAACCAACACTAGAGTCATTGCATGTGTGTTCTTTCCTCAAACCACACATGGATCAACCAGTGGTCATTGCATGTGTGTTCTTTCCACAAACCACACATGGATCCACCAGTGGTCATTGCATGTGTGTTCTTTCCACAAACCACATATGGATCAACCAGAGTCATTGCATGTGTGGTCTTTTCCACAAACCACACATGGATCCACTAGACTCATTGCATGTGTGTTCTTTTCCACAAACAACTTATGGATCAACCAGTGGTCATTGCATGTGTGTTCTTTTCACAAACCACATGTGGACCCACTAGAGTCATTGCATGTGTGTTCTTATAAACAAACTAGCACGAGAGTCATAGCATGTGTGTTCTATCCACAAACCACACATGGATCCACCACTGTCATTGCATGTGTGTTCTATCCACAAACCACACATGGATCCACCATTGTCATTTCATGTGTGTTCTTTCCAAAAACCACACATGGATCAACCACTAGAGTCATTGCATGTGTGTTCTTTTCCATAAACCACTTATGGATGCATTACAGTCATTGCATGTGTGTTATTTCCACAAACCACACATGGATCCACCACTAGAGTCATTGCATGAGTGTTCTTATACTAAAACCAACACTAGAGTCATTCCATGTGTGTTCTTTCCACAAACCACACATGGACCAACCAGTGGTCATTGCATGTGTGTTCTTTTCCACAAACCACACATGGATCCACCAGTGGTCATTACATGTGTGTTCTTTCCACAAACCACATATGGATCAACCAGAGTCATTGCATGTGTGTTATTTCCACAAACCACACATGGATCCACCACTAGAGTCATTGCATGTGTGTTCTTATACTAAAACCAACACTAGAGTCATTGCATGTGTGTTCTTTCCACAAACCACACATGGACCAACCAGTGGTCATTGCATGTGTGTTCTTTTCCACAAACCACACATGGATCCACCAGTGGTCATTACATGTGTGTTCTATCCACAAACCACACATGGATCCACCACTTTCATTGCATGTGTGTTCTTTCCACAAACCACACATGGATCAACCACTAGAGTCATTGCATGTTTGTTCTTATACTAAAACCACAAACCAGCACTAGAGTCATTGCATGTGTGTTCTTTTCCACAAACCACACATGGATCCACTAGACTCATTGCATGTGTGTTCTTTTACACAAACAACTTACAGATGAAATAGTGGTCATTATATGTGTGTTCTTTTCACAAACCACATGTGGACCCACTAGAGTCATTGCATGTGTGTTCTTATACACAAACTAGCACTAGAGTCATTGCATGTGTGTTCTATCCACAAACCACACATGGATCCACCACTGTCATTGCATGTGTGTTGTTTCCACAAACCACACATGGATCAACCACTAGAGTCATTGCATGTGTGTTCTTTCCACAAACCACACATGGATCAACCACTAGAGTCATTGCATGTTTGTTCTTATACCAAAACCTCAAACCAGCACTAGAGTCATTGCATATGTGTTTTTTTCCACAAACCACACATGGATCCACTAGACTCATAGCATGTGTGTTCTTTTCCACAAAAAACTTATGGATCAACCAGTGGTCATTGCATGTGTGTTCTTTTCACAAACCACATGTGGACCCACTAGAGTCATTGCATGTGTGTTCTTATACACAAACTAGCACTAGAGTCATTGCATGTGTGTTCTATCCACAAACCACACATGGATCCACCATTGTCATTGCATGTGTGTTGTTTCCACAAACCACACATGGATCAACCACTAGAGTCATTGCATGTGTGTTCTTTCCACAAACCACACATGGATCAACCACTAGAGTCATTGCAAGTGTGTTCTTTTCCATAAACCACTTATGGATCCATTACTGTCATTGCATGTGTGTTATTTCCACAAATCACACATGGATCAACCACTAGAGTCATTGCATGTGTGTTATTTCCACAAACCACACATGGATCAACCACTAGAGTCATTGCATGTGTGTTATTTCCACAAACCACACATGGATCCACCACTAAAGTCATTGCATGTGTGTTCTTATAATAAAACCAACACTAGAGTCATTGCATGTGTGTTCTTTCCACAAACCACACATGGATCAACCAATGGTCATTGCATGTGTGTTCTTTTCCACAAACCACACATGGATCCACCAGTGGTCATTACATGTGTGTTCTTTCCACAAACCACATATGGATCAACCAGAGTCATTGCATGTGTGTTATTTCCACAAACCACACATGGATCAACCACTAGAGTCATTGCATGTGTGTTATTTCCACAAAGCACACATGGATCCACCACTAGAGTCATTGCATGTGTGTTCTATCCACAAACCACACATGGATCCACCACTGTCATTGCATGTGTGTTGTTTCCACAAACCACACATGGATCAACAACTAGAGTCATTGCATGTGTGTTCTTTCCACAAACCACACATGGATC
Source organism: Avena sativa (assembly GCA_916181665.1). NCBI lineage: Eukaryota > Viridiplantae > Streptophyta > Magnoliopsida > Poales > Poaceae > Avena > Avena sativa. The sequence continues at coordinate 62,881,567 of OV702287.1, read as the reverse complement.
AACCACTAGAGTCATTGCATGTGTGTTCTTTTCCATAAACCACTTATGGATCCATGACAGTCATTCCATGTGTGTTATTTCCACAAACCACACATGGATCAACCACTAGAGTCATTGCATGTGTGTTATTTCCACAAACCACACATGGATCAACCACTAGAGTCATTGCATGTGTGTTATTTCCACAAACCACACATGGATCCACCACTAGAGTCATTTCATGTGTGTTCTTATACTAAAACCAACACTAGAGTCATTGCATGTGTGTTCTTTCCTCAAACCACACATGGATCAACCAGTGGTCATTGCATGTGTGTTCTTTCCACAAACCACACATGGATCCACCAGTGGTCATTGCATGTGTGTTCTTTCCACAAACCACATATGGATCAACCAGAGTCATTGCATGTGTGGTCTTTTCCACAAACCACACATGGATCCACTAGACTCATTGCATGTGTGTTCTTTTCCACAAACAACTTATGGATCAACCAGTGGTCATTGCATGTGTGTTCTTTTCACAAACCACATGTGGACCCACTAGAGTCATTGCATGTGTGTTCTTATAAACAAACTAGCACGAGAGTCATAGCATGTGTGTTCTATCCACAAACCACTAATGGATCCACCACTGTCATTGCATGTGTGTTCTATCCACAAACCACACATGGATCCACCATTGTCATTGCATGTGTGTTCTTTCCAAAAACCACACATGGATCAACCACTAGAGTCATTGCATGTGTGTTCTTTTCCATAAACCACTTATGGATGCATTACAGTCATTGCATGTGTGTTATTTCCACAAACCACACATGGATCCACCACTAGAGTCATTGCATGTGTGTTCTTATACTAAAACCAACACTAGAGTCATTCCATGTGTGTTCTTTCCACAAACCACACATGGACCAACCAGTGGTCATTGCATGTGTGTTCTTTTCCACAAACCACACATGGATCCACCAGTGGTCATTACATGTGTGTTCTTTCCACAAACCACATATGGATCAACCAGAGTCATTGCATGTGTGTTATTTCCACAAACCACACATGGATCCACCACTAGAGTCATTGCATGTGTGTTCTTATACTAAAACCAACACTAGAGTCATTGCATGTGTGTTCTTTCCACAAACCACACATGGACCAACCAGTGGTCATTGCATGTGTGTTCTTTTCCACAAACCACACATGGATCCACCAGTGGTCATTACATGTGTGTTCTTTCCAGAAACCACATATGGATCAACCAAAGTCATTGCATGTGTGTTATTTCCACAAACCACACATGGATCCACCACTAGAGTCATTGCATGTGTGTTCTTATACTAAAACCAACACTAGAGTCATTGCATGTGTGTTCTTTCCACAAACCACACATGGATCAACCAGTGGTCATTGCATGTGTGTTCTTTCCACAAACCACACATGGATCCACCAGTGGTCATTACATGTGTGTTCTATCCACAAACCACACATGGATCCACCACTTTCATTGCATGTGTGTTCTTTCCACAAACCACACATGGATCAACCACTAGAGTCATTGCATGTTTGTTCTTATACTAAAACCACAAACCAGCACTAGAGTCATTGCATGTGTGTTCTTTTCCACAAACCACACATGGATCCACTAGACTCATTGCATGTGTGTTCTTTTACACAAACAACTTAAAGATCAACTAGTGGTCATTGCATGTGTGTTATTTTCACAAACCACATGTGGACCCACTAGAGTCATTGCATGTGTGTTCTTATACACAAACTAGCACTAGAGTCATTGCATGTGTGTTCTATCCACAAACCACACATGGATCCACTAGTGTCATTGCATGTGTGTTGTTTCCACAAACCACACATGGATCAACCACTAGAGTCATTGCATGTGTGTTATTTCCACAAACCACACATGGATCAACCACTAGAGTCATTGCATGTGTGTTATTTCCACAAACCACACATGGATCCACCACTAGAGTCATTGCATGTGTGTTCTTATACTAAAACCAACACTAGAGTCATTGCATGTGTGTTCTTTCCACAAAACACACATGAACCAACCAGTGGTCATTGCATGTGTGTTCTTTTCCACAAACCACACATGGATACACCAGTGGTCATTACATGTGTGTTCTTTCCACAAACCACATATGGATCAACCAGAGTCATTGCATGTGTGTTCTTTCCACAAACCACACATGGATCAACAACTAGAGTCATTGCATGTTTGTTCTTATACTAAAACCACAAACCAGCACTAGAGTCATTGCATGTGTGTTCTTTTCCACAAACCACACATGGATCCACTAGACTCATTGCATGTATGTTCTTTTCCACAAACAACTTATGGATCAACCAGTGGTCATTGCATGTGTGTTGTTTTCACAAACAACATGTGGACCCACTAGAGTCATTGCATGTGTGTTCTTATACACAAACTAGCACTAGAGTCATTGCATGTGTGTTCTATCCACAAACCACACATGGATCCACCACTGTCATTGCATGTGTGTTGTTTCCACAAACCACACATGGATCAACCACTAGAGTCATTGCATGTGTGTTCTTTCCACAAACCACACATGGATCAACCACTAGAGTCATTGCATGTTTGTTCTTATACTAAAACCACAAACCAGCACTAGAGTCATTGCATATGTGTTTTTTTCCACAAACCACACACGGATCCACTAGACTCATTGCATGTGTGTTCTTTTCCACAAACAACTTATGGATCAGCCAGTGGTCATTGCATGTGTGTTCTTTTCACAAACCACATGTGGACCCACTAGAGTAATTGCATGTGTGTTCTTATACACAAACTAGCACTAGAGTCATTGCATGTGTGTTCTATCCACAAACCACACATGGATCCACCATTGTCATTGCATGTGTGTTCTTTCCACAAACCACACATGGATCAACCACTAGAGTCATTGCATGTGTGTTCTTTCCACAAACCACACATGGATCAACCACTAGAGTCATTGCATGTGTGTTCTTTTCCATAAACCACTTATGGATCCATTACAGTCATTGCATGTGTGTTATTTCCACAAACCACACATGGATCCACCACTAGAGTCATTGCATGTGTGTTCTTATACTAAAACCAACACTAGAGTCATTCCATGTGTGTTCTTTCCACAAACCACACATGGACCAACCAGTGGTCATTGCATGTGTGTTCTTTTCCACAAACCACACATGGATCCACCAGTGGTCATTACATGTGTGTTCTTTCCACAAACCACATATGGATCAACCAGAGTCATTGCATGTGTGTTATTTCCACAAACCACACATGGATCCACCACTAGAGTCATTGCATGTGTGTTCTTATACTAAAACCAACACTAGAGTCATTGCATGTGTGTTCTTTCCACAAACCACACATGGACCAACCAGTGGTCATTGCATGTGTGTTCTTTTCCACAAACCACACATGGATCCACCAGTGGTCATTACATGTGTGTTCTATCCACAAACCACACATGGATCCACCACTTTCATTGCATGTGTGTTCTTTCCACAAACGACACATGGATCAACCACTAGAGTCATTGCATGTTTGTTCTTATACTAAAACCACAAACCAGCACTAGAGTCAGTGCATGTGTGTTCTTTTCCACAAACCACACATGGATCCACTAGACTCATTGCATGTGTGTTCTTTTACACAAACAACTTACGGATCAACTAGTGGTCATTGCATGTGTGTTCTTTTCACAAACCACATGTGGACCCACTAGAGTCATTGCATGTGTGTTCTTATACACAAACTAGCACTAGAGTCATTGCATGTGTGTTCTATCCACAAACCACACATGGATCCACTAGTGTCATTGCATGTGTGTTGTTTCCACAAACCACACATGGATCAACCACTAGAGTCATTGCATGTGTGTTATTTCCACAAACCACACATGGATCAACCACTAGAGTCATTGCATGTGTGTTCTTTTCCATAAACCACTTATGGATCCATGACAGTCATTCCATGTGTGTTATTTCCACAAACCACACATGGATCAACCACTAGAGTCATTGCATGTGTGTTATTTCCACAAACCACACATGGATCAACCACTAGAGTCATTGCATGTGTGTTATTTCCACAAACCACACATGGATCCACCACTAGAGTCATTTCATGTGTGTTCTTATTCTAAAACCAACACTAGAGTCATTGCATGTGTGTTCTTTCCTCAAACCACACATGGATCAACCAGTGGTCATTGCATGTGTGTTCTTTCCACAAACCACACATGGATCCACCAGTGGTCATTGCATGTGTGTTCTTTCCACAAACCACATATGGATCAACCAGAGTCATTGCATGTGTGGTCTTTTCCACAAACCACACATGGATCCACTAGACTCATTGCATGTGTGTTCTTTTCCACAAACAACTTATGGATGAACCAGTGGTCATTGCATGTGTGTTCTTTTCACAAACCACATGTGGACCCACTAGAGTCATTGCATGTGTGTTCTTATAAACAAACTAGCACGAGAGTCATAGCATGTGTGTTCTATCCACAAACCACACATGGATCCACCACTGTCATTGCATGTGTGTTCTATCCACAAACCACACATGGATCCACCATTGTCATTGCATGTGTGTTCTTTCCAAAAACCACACATGGATCAACCACTAGAGTCATTGCATGTGTGTTCTTTTCCATAAACCACTTATGGATGCATTACAGTCATTGCATGTGTGTTATTTCCACAAACCACACATGGATCCACCACTAGAGTCATTGCATGAGTGTTCTTATACTAAAACCAACACTAGAGTCATTCCATGTGTGTTCTTTCCACAAACCACACATGGACCAACCAGTGGTCATTGCATGTGTGTTCTTTTCCACAAACCACACATGGATCCACCAGTGGTCATTACATGTGTGTTCTTTCCACAAACCACATATGGATCAACCAGAGTCATTGCATGTGTGTTATTTCCACAAACCACACATGGATCCACCACTAGAGTCATTGCATGTGTGTTCTTATACTAAAACCAACACTAGAGTCATTGCATGTGTGTTCTTTCCACAAACCACACATGGACCAACCAGTGGTCATTGCATGTGTGTTCTTTTCCACAAACCACACATGGATCCACCAGTGGTCATTACATGTGTGTTCTATCCACAAACCACACATGGATCCACCACTTTCATTGCATGTGTGTTCTTTCCACAAACCACACATGGATCAACCACTAGAGTCATTGCATGTTTGTTCTTATACTAAAACCACAAACCAGCACTAGAGTCATTGCATGTGTGTTCTTTTCCACAAACCACACATGGATCCACTAGACTCATTGCATGTGTGTTCTTTTACACAAACAACTTACAGATCAAATAGTGGTCATTGCATGTGTGTTCTTTTCACAAACCACATGTGGACCCACTAGAGTCATTGCATGTGTGTACTTATACACAAACTAGCACTAGAGTCATTGCATGTGTGTTCTATCCACAAACCACACATGGATCCACCACTGTCATTGCATGTGTGTTGTTTCCACAAACCACACATGGATCAACCACTAGAGTCATTGCATGTGTGTTCTTTCCAAAAACCACACATGGATCAACCACTAGAGTCATTGCATGTTTGTTCTTATACCAAAACCTCAAACCAGCACTAGAGTCATTGCATATGTGTTTTTTTCCACAAACCACACATGGATCCACTAGACTCATAGCATGTGTGTTCTTTTCCACAAAAAACTTATGGATCAACCAGTGGTCATTGCATGTGTGTTCTTTTCACAAACCACATGTGAACCCACTAGAGTCATTGCATGTGTGTTCTTATACACAAACTAGCACTAGAGTCATTGCATGTGTGTTCTATCCACAAACCACACATGGATCCACCATTGTCATTGCATGTGTGTTGTTTCCACAAACCACACATGGATCAACCACTAGAGTCATTGCATGTGTGTTCTTTCCACAAACCACACATGGATCAACCACTAGAGTCATTGCATGTGTGTTCTTTTCCATAAACCACTTATGGATCCATTACTGTCATTGCATGTGTGTTATTTCCACAAATCACACATGGATCAACCACTAGAGTCATTGCATGTGTGTTATTTCCACAAACCACACATGGATCAACCACTAGAGTCATTGCATGTGTGTTATTTCCACAAACCACACATGTATCCACCACTAAAGTCATTGCATGTGTGTTCTTATAATAAAACCAACACTAGAGTCATTGCATGTGTGTTCTTTCCACAAACCACACATGGATCAACCAGTGGTCATTGCATGTGTGTTCTTTTCCACAAACCACACATGGATCCACCAGTGGTCATTACATGTGTGTTCTTTCCACAAACCACATATGGATCAACCAGAGTCATTGCATGTGTGTTATTTCCACAAACCACACATGGATCAACCACTAGAGTCATTGCATGTGTGTTATTTCCACAAAGCACACATGGATCCACCACTAGAGTCATTGCATGTGTGTTCTATCCACAAACCACACATGGATCCACCACTGTCATTGCATGTGTGTTGTTTCCACAAACCACACATGGATCAACAACTAGAGTCATTGCATGTGTGTTCTTTCCACAAACCACACATGGATCAACCACTAGAGTCATTGCATGTGTGTTCTTTTCCATAAACCACTTATGGATCCATGACAGTCATTCCATGTGTGTTATTTCCACAAACCACACATGGATCAACCACTAGAGTCATTGCATGTGTGTTATTTCCACAAACCACACATGGATCAACCACTAGAGTCATTGCATGTGTGTTATTTCCACAAACCACACATGGATCCACCACTAGAGTCATTTCATGTGTGTTCTTATACTAAAACCAACACTAGAGTCATTGCATGTGTGTTCTTTCCTCAAACCACACATGGATCAACCAGTGGTCATTGAATGTGTGTTCTTTCCACAAACCACACATGGATCCACCAGTGGTCATTGCATGTGTGTTCTTTCCACAAACCACATATGGATCAACCAGAGTCATTGCATGTGTGGTCTTTTCCACAAACCACACATGGATCCACTAGACTCATTGCATGTGTGTTCTTTTCCACAAACAACTTATGGATCAACCAGTGGTCATTGCATGTGTGTTCTTTTCACAAACCACATGTGGACCCACTAGATTCATTGCATGTGTGTTCTTATAAACAAACTAGCACGAGAGTCATAGCATGTGTGTTCTATCCACAAACCACACATGGATCCACCACTGTCATTGCATGTGTGTTCTATCCACAAACCACACATGGATCCACCATTGTCATTGCATGTGTGTTCTTTCCAAAAACCACACATGGATCAACCACTAGAGTCATTGCATGTGTGTTCTTTTCCATAAACCACTTATGGATGCATTACAGTCATTGCATGTGTGTTATTTCCACAAACCACACATGGATCCACCACTAGAGTCATTGCATGTGTGTTCTTATACTAAAACCAACACTAGAGTCATTCCATGTGTGTTCTTTCCACAAACCACACATGGACCAACCAGTGGTCATTGCATGTGTGTTCTTTTCCACAAACCACACATGGATCCACCAGTGGTCATTACATGTGTGTTCTTTCCACAAACCACATATGGATCAACCAGAGTCATTGCATGTGTGTTATTTCCACAAACCACACATGGATCCACCACTAGAGTCATTGCATGTGTGTTCTTATACTAAAACCAACACTAGAGTCATTGCATGTGTGTTCTTTCCACAAACCACACATGGACCAACCAGTGGTCATTGCATGTGTGTTCTTTTCCACAAACCACACATGGATCCACCAGTGGTCATTACATGTGTGTTCTTTCCAGAAACCACATATGGATCAACCAAAGTCATTGCATGTGTGTTATTTCCACAAACCACACATGGATCCACCACTAGAGTCATTGCATGTGTGTTCTTATACTAAAACCAACACTAGAGTCATTGCATGTGTGTTCTTTCCACAAACCACACATGGATCAACCAGTGGTCATTGCATGTGTGTTCTTTCCACAAACCACACATGGATCCACCAGTGGTCATTACATGTGTGTTCTATCCACAAACCACACATGGATCCACCACTTTCATTGCATGTGTGTTCTTTCCACAAACCACACATGGATCAACCACTAGAGTCATTGCATGTTTGTTCTTATACTAAAACCATAAACCAGCACTAGAGTCATTGCATGTGTGTTCTTTTCCACAAACCACACATGGATCCACTAGACTCATTGCATGTGTGTTCTTTTACACAAACAACTTACAGATCAACTAGTGGTCATTGCATGTGTGTTCTTTTCACAAACCACATGTGGACCCACTAGAGTCATTGCATGTGTGTTCTTATACACAAACTAGCACTAGAGTCATTGCATGTGTGTTCTATCCACAAACCACACATGGATCCACTAGTGTCATTGCATGTGTGTTGTTTCCACAAACCACACATGGATCAACCACTAGAGTCATTGCATGTGTGTTATTTCCACAAACCACACATGGATCAACCACTAGAGTCATTGCATGTGTGTTATTTCCACAAACCACACATGGATCCACCACTAGAGTCATTGCATGTGTGTTCTTATACTAAAACCAACACTAGAGTCATTGCATGTGTGTTCTTTCCACAAAACACACATGAACCAACCAGTGGTCATTGCATGTGTGTTCTTTTCCACAAACCACACATGGATCCACTAGTGGCCATTACATGTGTGTTCTTTCCACAAACCACATATGGATCAACCAGAGTCATTGCATGTGTGTTCTTTCCACAAACCACACATGGATCAACAACTAGAGTCATTGCATGTTTGTTCTTATACTAAAACCACAAACCAGCACTAGAGTCATTGCATGTGTGTTGTTTTCCACAAACCACACATGGATCCACTAGACTCATTGCATGTATGTTCTTTTCCACAAACAACTTATGGATCAACCAGTGGTCATTGCATGTGTGTTGTTTTCACAAACAACATGTGGACCCACTAGAGTCATTGCATGTGTGTTCTTATACACAAACTAGCACTAGAGTCATTGCATGTGTGTTCTATCCACAAACCACACATGGATCCACCACTGTCATTGCATGTGTGTTGTTTCCACAAACCACACATGGATCAACCACTAGAGTCATTGCATGTGTGTTCTTTCCACAAACCACACATGGATCAACCACTAGAGTCATTGCATGTTTGTTCTTATACTAAAACCACAAACCAGCACTAGAGTCATTGCATATGTGTTTTTTTCCACAAACAAACACGGATCCACTAGACTCATTGCATGTGTGTTCTTTTCCAGAAACAACTTATGGATCAGCCAGTGGTCATTGCATGTGTGTTCTTTTCACAAACCACATGTGGACCCACTAGAGTAATTGCATGTGTGTTCTTATACACAAACTAGCACTAGAGTCATTGCATGTGTGTTCTATCCACAAACCACACATGGATCCACCATTGTCATTGCATGTGTGTTCTTTCCACAAACCACACATGGATCAACCACTAGAGTCATTGCATGTGTGTTCTTTCCACAAACCACACATGGATCAACCACTAGAGTCATTGCATGTGTGTTCTTTTCCATAAACCATTTATGGATCCATTACAGTCATTGCATGTGTGTTATTTCCACGAACCACACATGGATCCACCACTAGAGTCATTGCATGTGTGTTCTTATACTAAAACCAACACTAGAGTCATTCCATGTGTGTTCTTTCCACAAACCACACATGGACCAACCAGTGGTCATTGCATGTGTGTTCTTTTCCACAAACCACACATGGATCCACCAGTGGTCATTACATGTGTGTTCTTTCCACAAACCACATATGGATCAACCAGAGTCATTGCATGTGTGTTATTTCCACAAACCACACATGGATCCACCACTTGAGTCATTGCATGTGTGTTCTTATACTAAAACCAACACTAGAGTCATTGCATGTGTGTTCTTTCCACAAACCACACATGGACCAACCAGTGGTCATTGCATGTGTGTTCTTTTCCACAAACCACACATGGATCCACCAGTGGTCATTACATGTGTGTTCTATCCACAAACCACACATGGATCCACCACTTTCATTGCATGTGTGTTCTTTCCACAAACGACACATGGATCAACCACTAGAGGCATTGCATGTTTGTTCTTATACTAAAACCACAAACCAGCACTAGAGTCATTGCATGTGTGTTCTTTTCCACAAACCACACATGGATCCACTAGACTCATTGCATGTGTGTTCTTTTACACAAACAACTTACGGATCAACTAGTGGTCATTGCATGTGTGTTCTTTTCACAAACCACATGTGGACCCACTAGAGTCATTGCATGTGTGTTCTTATACACAAACTAGCACTAGAGTCATTGCATGTGTGTTCTATCCACAAACCACACATGGATCCACTAGTGTCATTGCATGTGTGTTGTTTCCACAAACCACACATGGATCAACCACTAGAGTCATTGCATGTGTGTTATTTCCACAAACCACACATGGATCAACCACTAGAGTCATTGCATGTGTGTTATTTCCACAAACCACACATGGATCCACCACTAGAGTCATTGCATGTGTGTTCTTATACTAAAACCAACACTAGAGTCATTGCATGTGTGTTCTTTCCACAAAACACACATGATCCACCAGTGGTCATTACATGTGTGTTCTTTCCACAAACCACATATGGATCAACCAGAGTCATTGCATGTGTGTTCTTTCCACAAACCACACATGGATCAACAACTAGAGTCATTGCATGTTTGTTCTTATACTAAAACCACAAACCAGCACTAGAGTCATTGCATGTGTGTTCTTTTCCACAAACCACACATGGATCCACTAGACTCATTGCATGTATGTTCTTTTCCACAAACAACTTATGGATCAACCAGTGCTCATTGCATGTGTGTTGTTTTCACAAACCACATGTGGACCCACTAGAGTCATTGCATGTGTGTTCTTATACACAAACTAGCACTAGAGTCATTGCATGTGTGTTCTATCCACAAACCACACATGGATCCACCACTGTCATTGCATGTGTGTTGTTTCCACAAACCACACATGGATCAACCACTAGAGTCATTGCATGTGTGTTCTTTCCACAAACCACACATGGATCAACCACTAGAGTCATTGCATGTTTTTTCTTATACTAAAACCACAAACCAGCACTAGAGTCATTGCATATGTGTTTTTTTCCACAAACCACACACGGATCCACTAGACTCATTGCATGTGTGTTCTTTTCCACAAACAACTTATGGATCAGCCAGTGGTCATTGCATGTGTGTTCTTTTCACAAACCACATGTGGACCCACTAGAGTAATTGCATGTGTGTTCTTATACACAAACTAGCACTAGAGTCATTGCATGTGTGTTCTATCCACAAACCACACATGGATCCACCATTGTCATTGCATGTGTGTTCTTTCCACAAACCACACATGGATCAACCACTAGAGTCATTGCATGTGTGTTCTTTCCACAAACCACACATGGATCAACCACTAGAGTCATTGCATGTGTGTTCTTTTCCATAAACCACTTATGGATCCATTACAGTCATTGCATGTGTGTTATTTGCACAAACCACACATGGATCAACCACTAGAGTCATTGCATGTGTGTTATTTCCACAAACCACACATGGATAAACCACTAGAGTCATTGCATGTGTGTTATTTCCACAAACCACACATGGATCCACCACTAGAGTCACTTCATGTGTGTTCTTATAGTAAAACCAACACTAGAGTCATTGCATGTGTGTTCTTTCCACAAACCACACATGGATCAACCAGTGGTCATTGCATGTGTGTTCTTTCCACAAACCACACATGGATCCACCAGTGGTCATTGCATGTGTGTTCTTTCCACAAACCACATATGGATCAACCAGAGTCATTGCATGTGTGTTCTTTTCCACAAACCACACATGGATCCAGTAGACTCATTGCATGTGTGTTCTTTTCCACAAACAACTTATGGATCAACCAGTGGTCATTGCATGTGTGTTCTTTTCACAAACCACATGTGGACCCACTAGAGTCATTGCATGTGTGTTCTTATAAACAAACTAGCACGAGAGTCATAGCATGTGTGTTTTATCCACAAACCACACATGGATCCACCACTGTCATTGCATGTGTGTTCTATCCACAAACCACACAAGGATCCACCATTGTCATTGCATGTGTGTTCTTTCCAAAAACCACACATGGATCAACCACTAGAGTCATTGCATGGGTGTTCTTTTCCATAAACCACTTATGGATGCATTACAGTCATTGCATGTGTGTTATTTCCACAAACCACACATGGATCAACCACTAGAGTCATTGCATGTGTGTTCTATCCACAAACCACACATGGATCCACCACTGTCATTGCATGTGTGTTGTTTGCACAAACCACACATGGATCAACCACTAGAGTCATTGCATGTGTGTTCTTTCCACAAACCACACATGGATCAACCACTAGAGTCATTGCATGTTTGTTCTTATACTAAAACCACAAACCAGCACTAGAGTCATTGCATATGTGTTTTTTCCACAAGCCACACACGGATCCACTAGACTCATTGCATGTGTGTTCTTTTCCACAAACAACTTATGGATCAGCCAGTGGTCATTACATGTGTGTTCTTTTCACAAACCACATGTGGACCCACTAGAGTAATTGCATGTGTGTTCTTATACATAAACTAGCACTAGAGTCATTGCATGTGTGTTCTATCCACAAACCACACATGGATCCACCATTGTCATTGCATGTGTGTTCTTTCCACAAACCACACATGGATCAACTACTAGAGTCATTGCATGTGTGTTATTTCCACAAACCACACATGGATCAACCACTAGAGTCATTGCATGTGTGTTCTTTTCCATAAACCACTTATGGATCCATTACAGTCATTGCATGTGTGTTATTTCCACAAACCACACATGGATCAACCACTAGAGTCATTGCATGTGTGTTATTTTCACAAACCACACATGGATCAACCACTAGAGTCATTGCATGTGTGTTATTTCCACAAACCACACATGGATACACCACTAGAGTCACTTCATGTGTGTTCTTATACTAAAACCAACACTAGAGTCATTGCATGTGTGTTCTTTCCACAAACCACACATGGATCAACCAGTGGTCATTGCATGTGTGTTCTTTCCACAAACCACACATGGATCCACCAGTGGTCATTCCATGTGTGTTCTTTCCACAAACCACATATGGATCAACCAGAGTCATTGCATGTGTGTTCTTTTCCACAAACCACACATGGATCCAGTAGACTCATTGCATGTGTGTTCTTTTCCACAAACAACTTATGGATCAACCAGTGGTCATTGCATGTGTGTTCTTTTCACAAACCACATGTGGACCCACTAGAGTCATTGCATGTGTGTTCTTATAAACAAACTAGCACGAGAGTCATAGCATGTGTGTTTTATCCACAAACCACACATGCATCCACCACTGTCATTGCATGTGTGTTCTATCCACAAACCACACATGGATCCACCATTGTCATTGCATGTGTGTTCTTTCCAAAAACCACACATGGATCAACCACTAGAGTCATTGCATGGGTGTTCTTTTCCATAAACCACTTATGGATGCGTTACAGTCATTGCATGTGTGTTATTTCCACAAACCACACATGGATCCACCACTAGAGTCATTGCATGTGTGTTCTTATACTAAAACCAACACTAGAGTCATTTCATGTGTGTTCTTTCCACAAACCACACATGGATCAACCAGCGGTCATTGCATGTATGTTCTTTTCCACAGACCACACATGGATCCACCAGTGGTCATTACATGTGTTTTCTTTACACAAACCACATATGGATCAACAAGAGTCATTGCATGTGTGTTATTTCCACAAACCACACATGGATCAACCACTAGAGTCATTGCATGTTTGTTCTTATACTAAAACCACAAACCAGCACTAGAGTCATTGCATGTGTGTTCTTTTCCACAAACCACACATGGATCCACTAGACTCATTGCATGTGTGTTCTTTTCCCCAAACAACTTATGGATCAACCAGTGGTCATTGCATGTGTGTTCTTTTCACAAACCACATGTGGACCCACTAGAGTCATTGCATGTGTGTTCTTATACACAAACTAGCACTAGAGTCATTGCATGTGTGTTCTATCCACAAACCACACATGGATCCACCACTGTCATTGCATGTGTGTTCTTTCCACAAACCACACATGGATCAACCACTAGAGTCATTGCATGTGTGTTCTTTCCAAAACCACACATGGATCAACCACTAGAGTCATTGCATGTTTGTTCTTATACTAAAACCACAAACCAGCACTAGAGTCATTGCATATGTGTTTTTTTCCACAAACCACACATCGATCCACTAGACTCATTGCATGTGTGTTCTTTTCCACAAACAACTTATGGATCAACCAGTGGTCATTGCATGTGTGTTCTTTTCCACAAACCACACATGGATCCACCTGTGGTCATGACATGTGTGTTCTTTCCACAAACCACATATGGATCAACCAGAGTCATTGCATGTGTGTTCTTTCAACAAACCACACATGGATCAACCAGTAGAGTCATTGCATGTTTGTTCTTATACTAAAACCACAAACCAGCACTAGAGTCATTGCATGTGTGTTCTTTTCCACAAACCACACAAGGATCCACTAGACTCATTGCATGTGTGTTCTTTTCCACAAACAACTTATGGATCAACTAGTGGTCATTGCATGTGTTTTCTTTCCACAAACCACACATGGATCAACCAGTGGTCATTGCATGTGTGTTCTTTCCACAAACCACACATGGATCCACCAGTGGTCATTGCATGTGTGTTTTTTCCACAAACCACATATGGATCAACCAGAGTCATTGCATGTGTGTTCTTTTCCACAAACCACACATGGATCCAGTAGACTCATTGCATGTGTGTTCTTTTCCACAAACAACTTATGGATCAACCAGTGGTCATTGCATGTGTGTTCTTTTCACAAACCACATGTGGACCCACTAGAGTCACTGCATGTGTGTTCTTATAAACAAACTAGCACGAGAGTCATAGCATGTGTGTTCTATCCACAAACCACACATGGATCCACCACTGTCATTGCATGTGTGTTCTATCCACAAACCACACATGGATCCACCATTGTCATTGCATGTGTGTTCTTTCCAAAAACCACACATGGATCAACCACTAGAGTCATTGCATGGGTGTTCTTTTCCATAAACCACTTATGGATGCATTACAGTCATTGCATGTGTGTTATTTCCACAAACCACACATGGATCAACCACTAGAGTCATTGCATGTGTGTTATTTCAACAAACCACACATGGATCCACCACTAGAGTCATTTCATGTGTGTTCTTATACTAAAACCAACACTAGAGTCATTGCATGTGTGTTCTTTCCACAAACCATACATGGATCAACCAGTGGTCATTACATGTCTGTTCTTTTCCACAAACCACACATGGATCCACCAGTGGTCATTACATGTGTGTTCTTTACACAAACCACATATGGATCAACAAGAGTCATTGCATGTGTGTTATTTCCACAAACCACACATGGATCAACCACTAGAGTCATTGCATGTTTGTTCTTATACTAAAACCACAAACCAGCACTAGAGTCATTGCATGTGTGTTCTTTTCCACAAACCACACCTGGATCCACTAGACTCATTGCATGTGTGTTCTTTTCCACAAACAACTTATGGATCAACCAGTGGTCATTGCATGTGTGTTCTTTTCACAAACCACATGTGGACCCACTAGAGTCATTGCATGTGTGTTCTTATACACAAACTAGCACTAGAGTCATTGCATGTGTGTTCTATCCACAAACCACACATGGATCCACCAGTGTCATTGCATGTGTGTTGTTTCCACAAACCACACATGGATCAACCACTAGAGTCATTGCATGTGTGTTATTTCCACAAACCACACATGGATCAACCACTAGAGTCATTGCATGTGTGTTATTTCCGCAAACCACACATGGATCCACCACTAGAGTCATTTCATGTGTGTTCTTATACTAAAACCAACACTAGAGTCACTGCATGTGTGTTCTTTCCACAAACCACACATTGATCAACCAGCGGTCACTGCATGTATGTTCTTTTCCACAAACCACACATGGATTCACCAGTGGTCATTACATGTGTTTTCTTTACACAAACCACATATGGATCAACAAGAGTCATTGCATGTGTGTTATTTCCACAAACCACACATGGATCAACCACTAGAGTCATTGCATGTTTGTTCTAATACCAAAACCACAAACCAGCACTAGAGTCATTGCATGTCTGTTCTTTTCCACAAACCACACATGGATCCACTAGACTCATTGCATGTGTGTTCTTTACCCCAAACAACTTATGGATCAACCAGTGGTCATTACATGTGTGTTCTTTTCACAAACCACATGTGGACCCACTAGAGTCATTGCATGTGTGTTCTTATACACAAACTAGCACTAGAGTCATTGCATGTGTGTTATATCCACAAACCACACATGGATCCACCACTGTCATTGCATGTGTGTTATTTCCACAAACCACACATGGATCAATCACTAGAGTCATTGCATGTGTGTTCTTTCCAAAACCACACATGGATCAACCACTAGAGTCATTGCATGTTTGTTCTTATACTAAAACCACAAACCAGCAATAGAGTCATTGCATATGTGTTTTTTTCCACAAACCACACATGGATCCACTAGACTCATTGCATGTGTATTCTTTTCCACAAACAACTTATGGATCAACCAGTGGTCATTGCATGTGTGTTCTTTTCCACAAACCACACATGGATCCACCAGTGGTCATTACATGTGTGTTCTTTCCACAAACCACATATGGATCAACCAGAGTCATTGCATGTGTGTTCTTTCCACAAACCACACATGGATCAACCACTAGAGTCATTGCATGTTTGTTCTTATACTAAAACCACAAACCAGCACTAGAGTCATTGCATGTGTGTTCTTTTCCACAAACCACACATGGATCCACTAGACTCATTGCATGTGTGTTCTTTTCCACAAACAACTTATGGATCAACTAGTGGTCATTGCATGTGTGTTCTTATACACAAACTAGCACTAGAGTCATTGCATGTGTGTTCTATCCACAAACCACACATGGATCCACCAGTGTCATTGCATGTGTGTTGTTTCCACAAACCACACATGGATCAACCACTAGAGTCATTGCATGTGTGTTATTTCCACAAACCACACATGGATCAACCACTAGAGTCATTGCACGTGTGTTATTTCCACAAACCACACATTAATCCACCACTAGAGTCATTTCATGTGTGTTCTTATACTAAAACCAACACTAGAGTCACTGCATGTGTGTTCTTTCCACAAACCACACATGGATCAACCAGCGGTCACTGCATGTATGTTCTTTTCCACAAACCACACATGGATCCACCAGTGGTCATTACATGTGTTTTCTTTACACAAACCACATATGGATCAACAAGAGTCATTGCATGTGTGTTATTTCCACAAACCACACATGGATCAACCACTAGAGTCATTGCATGTTTGTTCTTATACTAAAACCACAAACCAGCACTAGAGTCATTGCATGTGTGTTCTTTTCCACAAACCACACATGGATCCACTAGACTCATTGCATGTGTGTTATTTTCCCCAAACAACTTATGGATCAACCAGCGGTCATTACATGTGTGTTCTTTTCACAAACCACATGTGGACCCACTAGAGTCATTGTATGTGTGTTCTTATACACAAACTAGCACTAGAGTCATTGCATGTGTGTTCTATCCACAAACCACACATGGATCCACCACTGTCATTACATGTGTGTTCTTTCCACAAACCACACATGGATCAACCACTAGAGTCATTGCGTGTGTGTTCTTTCCAAAACCACACATGGATCAACCACTAGAGTCATTGCATGTTTGTTCTTGTACTAAAACCACAAACCAGCAATAGAGTCATTGCATATGTGTTTTATTCCACAAACCACACATGGATCCACTAGACTCATTGCATGTGTGTTCTTTTCCACAAACAACTTATGGATCAACCAGTGGTCATTGCATGTGTGTTCTTTTCCACAAACCACACATGGATCCACCAGTGGTCATTACATGTGTGTTCTTTCCACAAACCACATATGGATCAACCAGAGTCATTGCATGTGTGTTCTTTCCACAAACCACACATGGATCAACCACTAGAGTCATTGCATGTTTGTTCTTATACTAAAACCACAAACCAGCACTAGAGTCATTGCATGTGTGTTCTTTTCCACAAACCACACATGGATCCACTAGACTCATTGCATGTGTGTTCTTTTCCACAAACAACTTATGGATCAACCACTAGAGTCATTGCATGTGTGTTATTTCCACAAACCACACATGGATCAACCACTATAGTCATTGCATGTGTGTTATTTCCACAAACCACACATGGATCCACCACTAGAGTCATTGCATGTGTGATCTTATACTAAAACCAACACTAGAGTCATTGCATGTGTGTTCTTTCCACAAACCACACATGGACCAACCAGTGGTCATTGCATGTGTGTTCTTTTTCACAAACCACACATGGATCCACCAGTGGTCATTACATGTGTGTTCTTTCCACAAACCACATATGGATCAACCAGAGTCATTGCATGTGTGTTCTTTCCACAAACCACACATGGATCTACCACTAGAGTCATTGCATGTTTGTTCTTATACTAAAACCACAAACCAGCACTAGAGTCATTGCATGTGTGTTCTTTTCCACAAACCACACATGGATCCACTAGACTCATTGCATGTATGTTCTTTTCCACAAACAACTTATGGATCAACCAGTGGTCATTGCATGTGTGTTGTTTTCACAAACCACATGTGGACCCACTAGAGTCATTGCATGTGTGTTCTTATACACAAACTAGCACTAGAGTCATAGCATGTGTGTTCTATCGACAAACCACACATGGATCCACCACTGTCATTGCATGTGTGTTGTTTCCACAAACCACACATGGATAAACCACTAGAGTCATTGCATGTGTGTTCTTTCCACAAACCACACATGGATCAACCACTAGAGTCATTGCATGTTTGTTCTTATACTAAAACCACAAACCAGCACTAGAGTCATTGCAGATGTGTTTTCTTCCACAAACCACACATGGATCCACTAGACTCATTGCATGTGTGTTCTTTTCCACAAACAACTTATGGATCAACCAGTGGTCATTGCATGTGTGTTCTTTTCACAAACCACATGTGGACCCACTAGAGTCATTGCATGTGTGTTCTTATACACAAACTAGCACTAGAGTCATTGCATGTGTGTTCTATCCACAAACCACACATGGATCCACCATTGTCATTGCATGTGTTATCTTTCCACAAACCACACATGGATCAACCACTAGAGTCATTGCATGTGTGTTCTTTCCACAAACCACACATGGATCAACCACTAGAGTCATTGCATGTGTGTTCTTTTCCATAAACCACTTATGGATCCATTACAGTCATTGCATGTGTGTTATTTCCACAAACCACACATGGATGAACCACTAGAGTCATTGCATGTGTGTTATTTCCACAAACCACACATGGATCAACCACTAGAGTCATTGCATGTGTGTTATTTCCACAAACCACACATGGATCCACAACTAGAGTCATTTCATGTGTGTTCTTATACTAAAACCAACACTAGAGTCATTGCATGTGTGTTCTTTCCGCAAACCACACATGGATCAACCAGTGGTCATTGCATGTGTGTTCTTTTCCACAAACCACACATGGATCCACTATTGGTCATTACATGTGTGTTCTTTCCACAAACCACATATGGATCAACCAGAGTCATTGCATGTGTGTTATTTCCACAAACCACACATGGATCAACCACTAGAGTCATTGCATGTTTGTTCTTATACTAAAACCACAAACCAGCACTAGAGTCATTGCATGTGTGTTCTTTTCCACAAACCACACATGGATCCACTAGACTCATTGCATGTGTGTTCTTTTCCACAAACAACATATGGATCAACTAGTGGTCATTGCATGTGTGTTCTTTTCACAAACCACATGTGGACCCACTAGAGTCATTGCATGTGTGTTCTTATACACAAACTAGCACTAGAGTTATTGCATGTGTGTTCTATCCACAAACCACACATGGATCCACCACTGTCATTGCATGTGTGTTCTTTCCACAAACCACACAAGGATCAACCACTAGAGTCGTTGCATGTGTGTTCTTTCCACAAACCACACATGGATCAACCACTAGAGTCATTGCATGTTTGTTCTTATACTAAAACCACAAACCAGCACTAGAGTCATTGCATATGTGTTTTTTTCCACAAACCACACATGGATCCACTAGACTCATTGCATGTCTGTTCTTTTCGACAAACAACTTATGGATCAACCAGTGGTCATTGCATGTGTGTTCTTTTCACAAACCACATGTAGACCCACTAGAGTAATTGCATGTGTGTTCTTATACACAAACTAGCACTAGAGTCATTGCATGTGTGTTCTATCCACAAACCACACATGGATCCACCATTGTCATTGCATGTGTGTTCTTTCCACAAACCACATATGGATCAACCACTAGAGTCATTGCATGTGTGTTCTTTCCACAAACCACACATGGATCAACCACTAGAGTCATTGCATGTGTGTTCTTATACACAAACTAGCACTAGAGTCATTGCATGTGTGTTATTATACACAAACTAGCACTAGAGTCATTGCATGTGTGTTCTTATACACAAACTAGCACTAGAGTCATTGCATGTGTGTTCTATCCACAAACCACACATGGATCCACCATTGTCATTGCATGTGTGTTCTTTCCACAAACCACACATGGATCAACCACTAGAGTCATTGCATGTGTGTTCTTTCCACAAACCACACATGGATCAACCACTGGAGTCATTGCATGTGTGTTCTTTTCCATAAACCACTTATGGATCCATTACAGTCATTGCAAGTGTGTTATTTCCACAAATCACACATGGATCAACCACTAGAGTCATTGCATGTGTGTTATTTCCACAAACCACACATGGATCAACCACTAGAGTCATTGCATGTGTGTTATTTCCACAAACCACACATGGATCCACCACTAGAGTTATTGCATGTGTGTTCTTATACTAAAACCAACACTAGAGTCATTGCATGTGTGTTCTTTCCACAAACCACACATGGATCAACCAGTGGTTATTGCATGTGTGTTCTTTTCCACAAACCACACATGGATCCACCAGTGGTCATTACATGTGTGTTCTTTCCACAAACCACATATGGATCAACCAGAGTCATTGCATGTGTGTTATTTCCACAAACTAGACATGGATCAACCACTAGAGTCATTTCATGTTTGTTCTTATACTAAAACCACAAACCAGCACTAGAGTCATTGCATGTGTGTTCGTTTCCACAAACCACACATGGATCCACTAGACTCATTGCATGTGTGTTCTTTTCCACAAACAACTGATGGATCAACCAGTGGTCATTGCATGTGTGTTGTTTTCACAAACCACATGTGGACCCACTAGAGTCATTGCATGTGTGTTCTTATACACAAACTAGCACTAGAGTCATTGCATGTGTGTTCTATCCACAAACCACACATGGATCCACCACTGTCATTGCATGTGTGTTCTTTCCACAAACCACACATGGATCAACCACTAGAGTCATTGCATGTGTGTTCTTTCCACAAACCACACATGGATCAACCACTAGAGTCATTGCATGTTTGTTCTTATACTAAAACCACAAACCAGCACTAGAGTCCTTGCATATGTGTTTTTTTCCACAAACCACACATGGATCCACTAGACTCATTGCATGTGTGTTCTTTTCCACAAACAACTTATGGATCAACCAGTGGTCATTGCATGTGTGTTCTTTTCACAAACCACATGTGGACCCGCTAGAGTCATTGAATGTGTGTTCTTATACACAAACTAGCACTAGAGTCATTGCATGTGTGTTCTATCCACAAACCACACATGGATCCACCATTGTCATTGCATGTGTGTTCTTTCCACCAACCACACATGGATCAACCACTAGAGTCATTGCATGTGTGTTCTTTCCACAAACCACACATGGATCAACCACTAGAGTCATTGCATGTGTGTTCTTTTCCATAAACCACTTATGGATCCATTACAGTCATTGCATGTGTGTTATTTCCACAAACCACACATGGATCAACCACTAGAGTCATTGCATGTGTGTTATTTCCACAAACCACACATGGATCAACCACAAGAGTCATTGCATGTGTGTTATTTACACAAACCACACATGGATCCACCACTAGAGTCATTTCATGTGTGTTCTTATACTAAAACCAACACTAGAGTCATTGCATGTGTGTTCTTTCCACAAACCACACATGGATCAACCAGTGGTCATTGCATGTGTGTTCTTTTCCACAAACCACACATGGATCCATCAGTGGTCATTACATGTGTGTTCTTTCCACAAACCACATATGGATCAACCAGAGTCATTGCATGTGTGTTATTTCCACAAACCACACATGGATCAACCACTAGAGTCATTGCATGTTTGTTCTTATACTAAAACCACAAACCAGCACTAGAGTCATTGCATGTGTGTTCTTTTCCAAAAACCACACATGGATCCACTAGACTCATTGCATGTGTGTTCTTTTCCACAAACAACTTATGGATCAACCAGTGGTCATTGCATGTGTGTTCTTTTCACAAACCACATGTGGACCCACTAGAGTCATTGCATGTGTGTTCTTATACACAAACGAGCACTAGAGTTATTGCATGTGTGTTCTATCCACAAACCACACATGGATCCACCACTGTCATTGCATGTGTGTTCTTTCCACAAACCATACATGGGTTAACCACTAGAGTCATTGCATGTGTGTTCTTTCCACAAACCACACATGGATCAACCACTAGAGTCATTGCATGTTTGTTCTTATACTAAAACCACAAACCAGCACTAGAGTCATTGCATATGTGTTTTTTTCCACAAACCACACATGTATCCACTAGACTCATTGCATGTCTGTTCTTTTCCACAAACAA
This sequence comes from Avena sativa, assembly GCA_916181665.1. Classification (NCBI taxonomy): domain Eukaryota; kingdom Viridiplantae; phylum Streptophyta; class Magnoliopsida; order Poales; family Poaceae; genus Avena; species Avena sativa. The sequence goes on along the minus strand of OV702287.1, from coordinate 62,858,317 downwards.
CTTATGGATCAACCAGTGGTCATTGCATGTGTGTTCTTTTCACAAACCACATGTGGACCCACTAGAGTAATTGCATGTGTGTTCTTATACACAAACTAGCACTAGAGTCATTGCATGTGTGTTCTATCCACAAACCACACATGGATCCACCATTGTCATTGCATGTGTGTTCTTTACACAAACAACACATGGATCAACCACTAGAGTCATTGCATGCGTGTTCTTTCCATAAACCGCACATGGATCAACCACTAGAGTCATTGCATGTGTGTTCTTTTCCATAAACCACTTATGGATCCATTACAGTCATTGCATGTGTGTTATTTCCACAAACCACACATGGATCAACCACTAGACTCATTGCATGTGTGTTATTTCCACAAACCACACATGGATCAACCACTAGAGTCATTGCATGTGTGTTATTTCCACAAACCACAAATAGATCCACCACTAGAGTCATTTCATGTGTGTTCTTATACTAAAACCAACACTAGAGTCATTGCATGTGTGTTCTTTCCACAAACCACACATGGATCAACCAGTGGTCATTGCATGTCTGTTCTTTTCCACAAACCACACATGGATCCACCAGTGGTCATTACATGTGTGTTCTTTACACAAACCACATATGGATCAACAAGAGTCATTGCATGTGTGTTATTTCCACAAACCACACATGGATCAACCACTAGAGTCATTGCATGTTTGTTCTTATACTAAAACCACAAACCAGCACTAGAATCATTGCATGTGTGTTCTTTTCCACAAACCACACATGGATCCACTAGACTCATTGCATGTGTGTTCTTTTCCACAAACAACTTATGGATCAACCAGTGGTCATTGCATGTGTGTTCTTTTCACAAACCACATGTGGACCCACTAGAGTCATTGCATGTGTGTTCTTATACACAAACTAGCACTAGAGTCATTGCATGTGTGTTCTATCCACAAACCACACATGGATCCACCACTGTCATTGCATGTGTGTTCTTTCCACAAACCACACATGGATCAACCACTAGAGTCATTTCATGTGTGTCCTTTCCACAAACCACACATGGATCAACCACTAGAGTCATTGCATGTTTGTTCTTATACTAAAACCACAAACCAGCACTAGAGTCATTGCATATGTGTTTTTTCCACAAACCACACATGGATCCACTAGACTCATTGCATGTCTGTTCTTTTCCACAAACAAATTACGGATCAACCAGTGGTCATTGCATGTGTGTTCTTTTCACAAACCACATGTGGACCCACTAGAGTAATTGCATGTGTGTTCTTATACACAAACTAGCACTAGAGTCATTGCATGTGTGTTCTTTCCACAAACCACACATGGATCCACCATTGTCATTGCATGTGTGTTCTTTCCACAAACCACACATGGATCAACCACTAGAGTCATTGCATGTGTGTTCTTTCCACAAACCGCACATGGATCAACCACTAGAGTCATTGCATGTGTCTTCTTTTCCATAAACCACTTATGGATCCATTACAGTCATTGCATGTGTGTTATTTCCACAAACCACACATGGATCAACCACTAGACTCATTGCATGTGTGTTATTTCCACAAACCACACATGGATCAACCACTAGAGTCATTACATGTGTGTTATTTCCACAAACCACACATAGATCCACCACTAGAGTCATTTCATGTGTGTTCTTATACTAAAACCAACACTAGAGTCATTGCATGTGTGTTCTTTCCACAAACCACACATGGATCAACCAGTGGTCATTGCATGTCTGTTCTTTTCCACAAACCACACATGGATCCACCAGTGGTCATTACATGTGTGTTCTTTACACAAACCACATATGGATCAACAAGAGTCATTGCATGTGTGTTATTTCCACAAACCACACATGGATCAACCACTAGAGTCATTGCATGTTTGTTCTTATACTAAAACCACAAACCAGCACTAGAGTCATTGCATGTGTGTTCTTTTCCACAAACCACACATGGATCCACTAGACTCATTGCATGTGTGTTCTTTTCCACAAACAACTTATGGATCAACCAGTGGTCATTGCATGTGTGTTCTTTTCACAAACCACATGTGGACCCACTAGAGTCATTGCATGTGTGTTCTTATACACAAACGATCACTAGAGTTATTACATGTGTGTTCTATCCACAAACCACACATGGATCCACCACTGTCATTGCATGTGTGTTCTTTCCACAAACCACACATGGATCAACCACTAGAGTCATTGCATCTGTGTTCTTTCCACAAAACACACATGGATCAACCACTAGAGTCATTGCATGTGTGTTCTTTTCCATAAACCACTTATGGATCCATTACAGTAATTGCATGTGTGTTATTTCCACAAACCACACATGGATCAACCACTAGACTCATTGCATGTGTGCTATTTCCACAAACCACACATGGATCAACAACTAGAGTCATTGCATGTGTGTTCTTTTCCACAAACCACACATGGATCCACTAGACTCATTGCATGTGTGTTCTTTTCCACAAACAACTTATGGATCAACCAGTGGTCATTGCATGTGTGTTCTTTTCACAAACCACATGTGGACCCACTAGAGTCATTGCATGTGTGTTGTTATACACAAACTAGCACTAGAGTCATTGCATGTGTGTTCTATCCACAAACCACACATGGATCCACCACTGTCATTGCATGTGTGTTCTTTCCACAAACCACACATGGATCAACCACTAGAGTCATTGCATGTGTGTTCTTTCCACAAACCACACATGGATCAACCACTAGAGTCATTGCATGTTTGTTCTTATACTAAAACCACAAACCAGCACTAGAGTCATTGCATATGTGTTTTTTCCACAAACCACACATGGATCCACTAGACTCATTGCATGTGTGTTCTTTTCCATAAACAAATTATGGATCAACCAGTGGTCATTGCATGTGTTTTCTTTTCACAAACCACATGTGGACCCACTAGAGTAATTGGATGTGTGTTCTTATACACAAACTAGCACTAGAGTCATTGCATGTGTGTTCTATCCACAAACCACACATGGATCCACCATTCTCATTGCATGTGTGTTCTTTCCACAAACCACACATGGATCAACCACTAGAGTCATTGCATGTGTGTTCTTTCCACAAACCGCACATGGATCAACCACTAGAGGCATTGCATGTGTGTTCTTTTCCATAAACCACTTATGGATGCATTACAGTCATTGCATGTGTGTTATTTCCACAAATCACACATGGATCAACCACTAGACTCATTGCATGTGTGTTATTTCCACAAACCACACATGGATCAACCACTAGAGTCATTGCATGTGTGTTATTTCCACAAACCACACATGGATCCACCACTAGAGTCATTTCATGTGTGTTCTTATACTAAAACCAACACTAGAGTCATTGCATGTGTGTTCTTTCCACAAACCACACATGGATCAACCAGTGGTCTTTGCATGTCTGTTCTTTTCCACAAACCACACATGGATCCACCAGTGGTCATTACATGTGTGTTCTTTACACAAACCACATATGGATCAACAAGAGTCATTGCATGTGTGTTATTTCCACAAACCACACATGGATCAACCACTAGAGTCATTGCATGTTTGTTCTTATACTAAAACCACAAACCAGCACTAGAGTCATTGCATGTGTGTTCTTTTCCTCAAACCACACATGGATCCACTAGACTCATTGCATGTGTGTTCTTTTCCACAAACAACTTATGGATCAACCAGTGGTCATTGCATGTGTGTTCTTTTCACAAACCACATGTGGACCCACTAGAGTCATTGCATGTGTGTTCTTATACACAAACTAGCACTAGAGTCATTGCATGTGTGTTCTATCCACAAACCACACATGGATCCACCACTGTCATTGCATGTGTGTTCTTTCCACAAACCACACATGGATCAACCACTAGAGTCATTGCATGTGTGTTCTTTCCACAAAACACACATGGATCAACCACTAGAGTCATTGCATGTTTGTTCTTATACTAAAACCACAAACCAGCACTAGAGTCATTGCATATGTGTTTTTTCCACAAACCACACATGGATCCACTAGACTCATTGCATGTCTGTTCTTTTCCACAAACAAATTACGGATCAACCAGTGGTCATTGCATGTGTGTTCTTTTCACAAACCACATGTGGACCCACTAGAGTAATTGCATGTGTGTTCTTATACACAAACTAGCACTAGAGTCATTGCATGTGTGTTCTATCCACAAACCACACATGGATCCACCATTGTCATTGCATGTGTGTTCTTTCCACAAACCACACATGGATCAACCACTAGAGTCATTGCATGTGTGTTCTTTCCACAAACCGCACATGGATCAACCACTAGAGTCATTGCATGTGTCTTCTTTTCCATAAACCACTTATGGATCCATTACAGTCATTGCATGTGTGTTATTTCCACAAACCACACATGGATCAACCACTAGACTCATTGCATGTGTGTTATTTCCACAAACCACACATGGATCAACCACTAGAGTCATTGCATGTGTGTTATTTCCACAAACCACACATAGATCCACCACTAGAGTCATTTCATGTGTGTTCTTATACTAAAACCAACACTAGAGTCATTGCATGTGTGTTCTTTCCACAAACCACACATGGATCAACCAGTGGTCATTGCATGTCTGTTCTTTTCCACAAACCACACATGGATCCACCAGTGGTCATTACATGTGTGTTCTTTACACAAACCACATATGGATCAACAAGAGTCATTGCATGTGTGTTATTTCCACAAACCACACATGGATCAACCACTAGAGTCATTGCATGTTTGTTCTTATACTAAAACCACAAACCAGCACTAGAGTCATTGCATGTGTGTTCTTTTCCACAAACCACACATGGATCCACTAGACTCATTGCATGTGTGTTCTTTTCCACAAACAACTTATGGATCAACCAGTGGTCATTGCATGTGTGTTCTTTTCACAAACCACATGTGGACCCACTAGAGTCATTGCATGTGTGTTCTTATACACAAACGATCACTAGAGTTATTACATGTGTGTTCTATCCACAAACCACACATGGATCCACCACTGTCATTGCATGTGTGTTCTTTCCACAAACCACACATGGATCAACCACTAGAGTCATTGCATCTGTGTTCTTTCCACAAAACACACATGGATCAACCACTAGAGTCATTGCATGAGTGTTCTTTTCCATAAACCACTTATGGATCCATTACAGTAATTGCATGTGTGTTATTTCCACAAACCACACATGGATCAACCACTAGACTCATTGCATGTGTGCTATTTCCACAAACCACACATGGATCAACAACTAGAGTCATTGCATGTGTGTTCTTTTCCACAAACCACACATGGATCCACTAGACTCATTGCATGTGTGTTCTTTTCCACAAACAACTTATGGATCAACCAGTGGTCATTGCATGTGTGTTCTTTTCACAAACCACATGTGGACCCACTAGAGTCATTGCATGTGTGTTCTTATACACAAACTAGCACTAGAGTCATTGCATGTGTGTTCTATCCACAAACCACACATGGATCCACCACTGTCATTGCATGTGTGTTCTTTCCACAAACCACACATGGATCAACCACTAGAGTCATTGCATGTGTGTTCTTTCCACAAACCACACATGGATCAACCACTAGAGTCATTGCATGTTTGTTCTTATACTAAAACCACAAACCAGCACTAGAGTCATTGCATATGTGTTTTTTCCACAAACCACACATGGATCCACTAGACTCATTGCATGTGTGTTCTTTTCCATAAACAAATTATGGATCAACCAGTGGTCATTGCATGTGTTTTCTTTTCACAAACCACATGTGGACCCACTAGAGTAATTGGATGTGTGTTCTTATACACAAACTAGCACTAGAGTCATTGCATGTGTGTTCTATCCACAAACCACACATGGATCCACCATTCTCATTGCATGTGTGTTCTTTCCACAAACCACACATGGATCAACCACTAGAGTCATTGCATGTGTGTTCTTTCCACAAACCGCACATGGATCTACCACTAGAGTCATTGCATGTGTGTTCTTTTCCATAAACCACTTATGGATGCATTACAGTCATTGCATGTGTGTTATTTCCACAAATCACACATGGATCAACCACTAGACTCATTGCATGTGTGTTATTTCCACAAACCACACATGGATCAACCACTAGAGTCATTGCATGTGTGTTATTTCCACAAACCACACATGGATCCACCACTAGAGTCATTTCATGTGTGTTCTTATACTAAAACCAACACTAGAGTCATTGCATGTGTGTTCTTTCCACAAACCACACATGGATCAACCAGTGGTCTTTGCATGTCTGTTCTTTTCCACAAACCACACATGGATCCACCAGTGGTCATTACATGTGTGTTCTTTACACAAACCACATATGGATCAACAAGAGTCATTGCATGTGTGTTATTTCCACAAACCACACATGGATCAACCACTAGAGTCATTGCATGTTTGTTCTTATACTAAAACCACAAACCAGCACTAGAGTCATTGCATGTGTGTTCTTTTCCTCAAACCACACATGGATCCACTAGACTCATTGCATGTGTGTTCTTTTCCACAAACAACTTATGGATCAACCAGTGGTCATTGCATGTGTGTTCTTTTCACAAACCACATGTGGACCCACTAGAGTCATTGCATGTGTGTTCTTATACACAAACTAGCACTAGAGTCATTGCATGTGTGTTCTATCCACAAACCACACATGGATCCACCACTGTCATTGCATGTGTGTTCTTTCCACAAACCACACATGGATCAACCACTAGAGTCATTGCATGTGTGTTCTTTCCACAAAACACACATGGATCAACCACTAGAGTCATTGCATGTTTGTTCTTATACTAAAACCACAAACCAGCACTAGAGTCATTGCATATGTGTTTTTTCCACAAACCACACATGGATCCACTAGACTCATTGCATGTCTGTTCTTTTCCACAAACAAATTACGGATCAACCAGTGGTCATTGCATGTGTGTTCTTTTCACAAACCACATGTGGACCCACTAGAGTAATTGCATGTGTGTTCTTATACACAAACTAGCACTAGAGTCATTGCATGTGTGTTCTATCCACAAACCACACATGGATCCACCATTGTCATTGCATGTGTGTTCTTTCCACAAACCACACATGGATCAACCACTAGAGTCATTGCATGTGTGTTCTTTCCACAAACCGCACATGGATCAACCACTAGAGTCATTGCATGTGTCTTCTTTTCCATAAACCACTTATGGATCCATTACAGTCATTGCATGTGTGTTATTTCCACAAACCACACATGGATCAACCACTAGACTCATTGCATGTGTGTTATTTCCACAAACCACACATGGATCAACCACTAGAGTCATTGCATGTGTGTTATTTCCACAAACCACACATAGATCCACCACTAGAGTCATTTCATGTGTGTTCTTATACTAAAACCAACACTAGAGTCATTGCATGTGTGTTCTTTCCACAAACCACACATGGATCAACCAGTGGTCATTGCATGTCTGTTCTTTTCCACAAACCACACATGGATCCACCAGTGGTCATTACATGTGTGTTCTTTACACAAACCACATATGGATCAACAAGAGTCATTGCATGTGTGTTATTTCCACAAACCACACATGGATCAACCACTAGAGTCATTGCATGTTTGTTCTTATACTAAAACCACAAACCAGCACTAGAGTCATTGCATGTGTGTTCTTTTCCACAAACCACACATGGATCCACTAGACTCATTGCATGTGTGTTCTTTTCCACAAACAACTTATGGATCAACCAGTGGTCATTGCATGTGTGTTCTTTTCACAAACCACATGTGGACCCACTAGAGTCATTGCATGTGTGTTCTTATACACAAACGATCACTAGAGTTATTACATGTGTGTTCTATCCACAAACCACACATGGATCCACCACTGTCATTGCATGTGTGTTCTTTCCACAAACCACACATGGATCAACCACTAGAGTCATTGCATCTGTGTTCTTTCCACAAAACACACATGGATCAACCACTAGAGTCATTGCATGTGTGTTCTTTTCCATAAACCACTTATGGATCCATTACAGTAATTGCATGTGTGTTATTTCCACAAACCACACATGGATCAACCACTAGACTCATTGCATGTGTGCTATTTCCACAAACCACACATGGATCAACAACTAGAGTCATTGCATGTGTGTTCTTTTCCACAAACCACACATGGATCCACTAGACTCATTGCATGTGTGTTCTTTTCCACAAACAACTTATGGATCAACCAGTGGTCATTGCATGTGTGTTCTTTTCACAAACCACATGTGGACCCACTAGAGTCATTGCATGTGTGTTCTTATACACAAACTAGCACTAGAGTCATTGCATGTGTGTTCTATCCACAAACCACACATGGATCCACCACTGTCATTGCATGTGTGTTCTTTCCACAAACCACACATGGATCAACCACTAGAGTCATTGCATGTGTGTTCTTTCCACAAACCACACATGGATCAACCACTAGAGTCATTGCATGTTTGTTCTTATACTAAAACCACAAACCAGCACTAGAGTCATTGCATATGTGTTTTTTCCACAAACCACACATGGATCCACTAGACTCATTGCATGTGTGTTCTTTTCCATAAACAAATTATGGATCAACCAGTGGTCATTGCATGTGTTTTCTTTTCACAAACCACATGTGGACCCACTAGAGTAATTGGATGTGTGTTCTTATACACAAACTAGCACTAGAGTCATTGCATGTGTGTTCTATCCACAAACCACACATGGATCCACCATTCTCATTGCATGTGTGTTCTTTCCACAAACCACACATGGATCAACCACTAGAGTCATTGCATGTGTGTTCTTTCCACAAACCGCACATGGATCAACCACTAGAGTCATTGCATGTGTGTTCTTTTCCATAAACCACTTATGGATGCATTACAGTCATTGCATGTGTGTTATTTCCACAAATCACACATGGATCAACCACTAGACTCATTGCATGTGTGTTATTTCCACAAACCACACATGGATCAACCACTAGAGTCATTGCATGTGTGTTATTTCCACAAACCACACATGGATCCACCACTAGAGTCATTTCATGTGTGTTCTTATACTAAAACCAACACTAGAGTCATTGCATGTGTGTTCTTTCCACAAACCACACATGGATCAACCAGTGGTCATTGCATGTCTGTTCTTTTCCACAAACCACACATGGATCCACCAGTGGTCATTACATGTGTGTTCTTTACACAAACCACATATGGATCAACAAGAGTCATTGCATGTGTGTTATTTCCACAAACCACACATGGATCAACCACTAGAGTCATTGCATGTTTGTTCTTATACTAAAACCACAAACCAGCACTAGAGTCATTGCATGTGTGTTCTTTTCCTCAAACCACACATGGATCCACTAGACTCATTGCATGTGTGTTCTTTTCCACAAACAACTTATGGATCAACCAGTGGTCATTGCATGTGTGTTCTTTTCACAAACCACATGTGGACCCACTAGAGTCATTGCATGTGTGTTCTTATACACAAACTAGCACTAGAGTCATTGCATGTGTGTTCTATCCACAAACCACACATGGATCCACCACTGTCATTGCATGTGTGTTCTTTCCACAAACCACACATGGATCAACCACTAGAGTCATTGCATGTGTGTTCTTTCCACAAAACACACATGGATCAACCACTAGAGTCATTGCATGTGTGTTCTTTTCCATAAACCACTTATGGATCCATTACAGTAATTGCATGTGTGTTATTTCCACAAACCACACATGGATCAACCACTAGACTCATTGCATGTGTGCTATTTCCACAAACCACACATGGATCAACCACTAGAGTCATTGCATGTGTGTTCTTTTCCACAAACCACACATGGATCCACTAGACTCATTGCATGTGTGTTCTTTTCCACAAACAACTTATGGATCAACCAGTGGTCATTGCATGTGTGTTCTTTTCACAAACCACATGTGGACCCACTAGAGTCATTGCATGTGTGTTCTTATACACAAACTAGCACTAGAGTCATTGCATGTGTGTTCTATCCACAAACCACACATGGATCCACCACTGTCATTGCATGTGTGTTCTTTCCACAAACCACACATGGATCAACCACTAGAGTCATTGCATGTGTGTTCTTTCCACAAACCACACATGGATCAACCACTAGAGTCATTGCATGTTTGTTCTTATACTAAAACCACAAACCAGCACTAGAGTCATTGCATATGTGTTTTTTCCACAAACCACACATGGATCCACTAGACTCATTGCATGTGTGTTCTTTTCCATAAACAAATTATGGATCAACCAGTGGTCATTGCATGTGTGTTCTTTTCACAAACCACATGTGGACCCACTAGAGTAATTGGATGTGTGTTCTTATACACAAACTAGCACTAGAGTCATTGCATGTGTGTTCTATCCACAAACCACACATGGATCCACCATTGTCATTGCATGTGTGTTCTTTCCACAAACCACACATGGATCAACCACTAGAGTCATTGCATGTGTGTTCTTTCCACAAACCGCACATGGATCAACCACTAGAGTCATTGCATGTGTGTTCTTTTCCATAAACCACTTATGGATGCATTACAGTCATTGCATGTGTGTTATTTCCACAAACCACACATGGATCAACCACTAGACTCATTGCATGTGTGTTATTTCCACAAACCACACATGGATCAACCACTAGAGTCATTGCATGTGTGTTATTTCCACAAACCACACATGGATCCACCACTAGAGTCATTTCATGTGTGTTCTTATACTAAAACCAACACTAGAGTCATTGCATGTGTGTTCTTTCCACAAACCACACATGGATCAACCAGTGGTCATTGCATGTCTGTTCTTTTCCACAAACCACACATGGATCCACCAGTGGTCATTACATGTGTGTTCTTTACACAAACCACATATGGATCAACAAGAGTCATTGCATGTGTGTTATTTCCACAAACCACACATGGATCAACCACTAGAGTCATTGCATGTTTGTTCTTATACTAAAACCACAAACCAGCACTAGAGTCATTGCATATGTGTTTTTTTTCCACAAACCACACATGGATCCACTAGACTCATTGCATGTGTGTTCTTTTCCACAAACAACTTATGGATCAACCAATGGTCATTGCATGTGTGTTCTTTTCACAAACCACATGTGGACCCACTAGAGTAATTGCATGTGTGTTCTTATACACAAACTAGCACTAGAGTCATTGCATGTGTGTTCTATCCACAAACCACACATGGATCCACCATTGTCATTGCATGTGTGTTCTTTCCACAAACCACACATAGATCAACCACTAGAGTCATTGCATGTGTGTTCTTTCCACAAACCACACATGGATCAACCACTAGAGTCATTGCATGTGTGTTCTTTTCCATAAACCACTTATGGATCCATTACAGTCATTGCATGTGTGTTATTTCCACAAACCACACATGGATCAACCACTAGAGTCATTGCATGTGTGTTATTTCCACAAACCACACATGGATCAACCACTAGAGTCATTGCATGTGTGTTATTTCCACAAACCACACATGGATCAACCACTAGAGTCATTGCATGTGTGTTCTTATACTAAAACCAACATTAGAGTCATTACATGTGTGTTATTTCCACAAAACACTTATGGAGGCATTACAGTCATTGCATGTGTGTTATTTCCACAAACCACACATGGTTCAACCACTAGAGTCATTGCATGTGTGTTATTTCCACAAACCACACATGGATCAACCACTAGAGTCATTGCATGTGTGTTATTTCCACAAACCACACATGGATTAACCACTAGAGTCATTGCATGTGTGTTATTTCCACAAACCACACATGGATCCACCACTAGAGTCATTTCATGTGTGTTCTTATACTAAAACCAACACTAGAGTCATTGCATGTGTGTTCTTTCTACAAACCACACATGGATCAACCAGTGGTCATTGCATGTGTGTTCTTTTCCACAAACAACACATGGATCCACCAGTGGTCATTACATGTGTGTTCTTTCCACAAACCACATATGGATCAACCAGAGTCATTGCATGTGTGTTATTTCCACAAACCACACATGGATCAACCACTAGAGTCATTGCATGTTTGTTCTTATACTAAAACCACAAACCAGCACTAGAGTCATTGCATGTGTGTTCTTTTCCACAAACCACACATGGATCCACTAGACTCATTGCATGTGTGTTCTTTTCCACAAACAACTTATGGATCAACCAGTGGTCATTGCATGTGTGTTCTTTTCACAAACCACATGTGGACCCACTAGAGTCATTGCATGTGTGTTCTTATACACAAACGAGCACTAGAGTCATTGCATGTGTGTTCTATCCACAAACCACACATGGATCCACCATTGTCATTGCATGTGTGTTCTTTCCACAAACCACACATGGATCAACCACTAGAGTCATTGCATGTGTGTTCTTTCCACAAACCACACATGGATCAACCACTAGAGTCATTGCATGTTTGTTCTTATACTAAAACCACAAACCAGCACTAGAGTCATTGCATATGTGTTTTTTTCCACAAACCACACATGGATCCACTAGACTCATTGCATGTCTGTTCTTTTCCACAAACAACTTATGGATCAACCAGTGGTCATTGCATGTGTGTTCTTTTCACAAACCACATGTGGACCCACTAGAGTCATTGAATGTCTGTTCTTATACACAAACTAGCACTAGAGTCATTGCATGTGTGTTCTATCCACAAACCACACATGGATCCACCATTGTCATTGCACGTGTGTTCTTTCCACCAACCACACATGGATCAACCACTAGAGTCATTGCATGTGTGTTCTTTCCACAAACCACACATGGATCAACCACTAGAGTCATTGCATGTGTGTTCTTTTCCATAAACCACTTATGGATCCATTACAGTCATTGCATTTGTGTTATTTCCACAAACCACACATGGATCAACCACTAGAGTCATTGCATGTGTGTTATTTCCACAAACCACACATGGATCAACCACAAGAGTCATTGCCTGTGTGTTATTTACACAAACCACACATGGATCCACCACTAGAGTCATTTCATGTGTGTTCTTATACTAAAACCAACACTAGAGTCATTGCATGTGTGTTCTTTCCACAAACCACACATGGATCAACCAGTGGTCATTGCATGTGTGTTCTTTTCCACAAACCACACATGGATCCATCAGTGGTCATTACATGTGTGTTGTTTCCACAAACCACATATGGATCAACCAGAGTCATTGCATGTGTGTTATTTCCACAAACCACACATGGATCAACCACTAGAGTCATTGCATGTTTGTTCTTATACTAAAACCACAAACCAGCACTAGAGTCATTGCATGTGTGTTCTTTTCCACAAACCACACATGGATCCACTAGACTCATTGCATGTGTGTTCTTTTCCACAAACAACTTATGGATCAACCAGTGGTCATTGCATGTGTGTTCTTTTCACCAACCACATGTGGACCCACTAGAGTCATTGCATGTGTGTTCTTATACACAAACGAGCACTAGAGTTATTGCATGTGTGTTCTATCCACAAACCACACATGGATCCACCACTGTCATTGCATGTGTGTTCTTTCCACAAACCACACATGGGTCAACCACTAGAGTCATTGCATGTGTGTTCTTTCCACAAACCACACATGGATCAACCACAAGAGTCATTGCATGTGTGTTATTTACACAAACCACACATGGATCCACCACTAGAGTCATTTCATGTGTGTTCTTATACTAAAACCAACACTAGAGTCATTGCATGTGTGTTCTTTCCACAAACCACACATGGATCAACCAGTGGTCATTGCATGTGTGTTCTTTTCCACAAACCACACATGGATCCATCAGTGGTCATTACATGTGTGTTGTTTCCACAAACCACATATGGATCAACCAGAGTCATTGCATGTGTGTTATTTCCACAAACCACACATGGATCAACCACTAGAGTCATTGCATGTTTGTTCTTATACTAAAACCACAAACCAGCACTAGAGTCATTGCATGTGTGTTCTTTTCCACAAACCACACATGGATCCACTAGACTCATTGCATGTGTGTTCTTTTCCACAAACAACTTATGGATCAACCAGTGGTCATTGCATGTGTGTTCTTTTCACAAACCACATGTGGACCCACTAGAGTCATTGCATGTGTGTTCTTATACACAAACGAGCACTAGAGTTATTGCATGTGTGTTCTATCCACAAACCACACATGGATCCACCACTGTCATTGCATGTGTGTTCTTTCCACAAACCACACATGGGTCAACCACTAGAGTCATTGCATGTGTGTTCTTTCCACAAACCACACATGGATCAACCACTAGAGTCATTGCATGTTTGTTCTTATACTAAAACCACAAACCAGCACTAGAGTCATTGCATATGTGTTTTTTTCCACAAACCACACATGGATCCACTAGACTCATTGCATGTCTGTTCTTTTCCACAAACAACTTATGGATCAACCAGTGGTCATTGCATGTGTGTTCTTTTCACAAACCACATGTGGACCCACTAGAGTAATTGCATGTGTGTTCTTATACACAAACTAGCACTAGAGTCATTGCATGTGTGTTCTATCCACAAACCACACATGGATCCACCATTGTCATTGCATGTGTGTTCGTTACACAAACAACACATGGATCAACCACTAGAGTCATTGCATATGTGTTCTTTCCATAAACCGCACATGGATCAACCACTAGAGTCATTGCATGTGTGTTCTTTTCCATAAACCACTTATGGATCCATTACAGTCATTACATGTGTGTTATTTCCACAAACCACACATGGATCAACCACTAGACTCATTGCATGTGTGTTATTTCCACAAACCACACATGGATCAACCACTAGAGTCATTGCATGTGTGTTATTTCCACAAACCACACATAGATCCACCACTAGAGTCATTTCATGTGTGTTCTTATACTAAAACCAACACTAGAGTCATTGCATGTGTGTTCTTTCCACAAACCACACATGGATCAACCAGTGGTCATTGCATGTCTGTTCTTTTCCACAAACCACACATGGATCCACCATTGTCATTGCATGTGTGTTCTTTCCACAAACCACACATGGATCAACCACTAGAGTCATTGCATGTGTGTTCTTTCCACAAACCACACATGGATCAACCACTAGAGTCATTGCATGTTTGTTCTTATACTAAAACCACAAACCAGCACTAGAGTCATTGCATATGTGTTTTTTTCCACAAACCACACATGGATCCACTAGACTCATTGCATGTCTGTTCTTTTCCACAAACAACTTATGGATCAACCAGTGGTCATTGCATGTGTGTTCTTTTCACAAACCACATGTGGACCCACTAGAGTCATTGCATGTGTGTTCTTATACACAAACTAGCACTAGAGTCATTGCATGTGTGTTCTATCCACAAACCACACATGGATCCACCACTGTCATTGCATGTGTGTTCTTTCCACAAACCACACATGGATCAACCACTAGAGTCATTGCATGTGTGTTCTTTCCACAAACCACACATGGATCAACCACTAGAGTCATTGCATGTTTGTTCTTATACTAAAACCACAAACCAGCACTAGAGTCATTGCATATGTGTTTTTTCCACAAACCACACATGGATCCACTAGACTCATTGCATGTCTGTTCTTTTCCACAAACAAATTATGGATCAACCAGTGGTCATTGCATGTGTGTTCTTTTCACAAACCACATTTGGACCCACTAGAGTAATTGCATGTGTGTTCTTATACACAAACTAGCACTAGAGTCATTGCATGTGTGTTCTATCCACAAACCACACATGGATCCACCATTGTCATTGCATGTGTGTTCTTTCCACAAACCACACATGGATCAACCACTAGAGTCATTGCATGTGTGTTCTTTCCACAAACCGCACATGGATCAACCACTAGAGTCATTGCATGTGTGTTCTTTTCCATAAACCACTTATGGATCCATTACAGTCATTGCATGTGTGTTATTTCCACAAACCACACATGGATCAACCACTAGAGTCATTGCATGTGTGTTATTTCCACAAACCACACATAGATCCACCACTAGAGTCATTTCATGTGTGTTCTTATACTAAAACCAACACTAGAGTCATTGCATGTGTGTTCTTTCCACAAACCACACATGGATCAACCAGTGGTCATTGCATGTCTGGTCTTTTCCACAAACCACACATGGATCCACCAGTGGTCATTACATGTGTGTTCTTTACACAAACCACATATGGATCAACAAGAGTCATTGCATGTGTGTTATTTCCACAAACCACACATGGATCAACCACTAGAGTCATTGCATGTTTGTTCTTATACTAAAACCACAAACCAGCACTAGAATCATTGCATGTGTGTTCTTTTCCACAAACCACACATGGATCCACTAGACTCATTGCATGTGTGTTCTTTTCCACAAACAACTTATGGATCAACCAGTGGTCATTGCATGTGTGTTCTTTTCACAAACCACATGTGGACCCACTAGAGTCATTGCATGTGTGTTCTTATACACAAACTAGCACTAGAGTCATTGCATGTGTGTTCTATCCACAAACCACACATGGATCCACCACTGTCATTGCATGTGTGTTCTTTCCACAAACCACACATGGATCAACCACTAGAGTCATTGCATGTGTGTTCTTTCCACAAACCACACATGGATCAACCACTAGAGTCATTGCATGTTTGTTCTTATACTAAAACCACAAACCAGCACTAGAGTCATTGCATATGTGTTTTTTCCACAAACCACACATGGATCCACTAGACTCATTGCATGTTTGTTCTTTTCCACAAACAAATTATGGATCAACCAGTGGTCATTGCATGTGTGTTCTTTTCACAAACCACATGTGGACCCACTAGAGTAATTGCATGTGTGTTCTTATACACAAACTAGCACTAGAGTCATTGCATGTGTGTTCTATCCACAAACCACGCATGGATCCACCATTGTCATTGCATGTGTGTTCTTTCCACAAACCACACATGGATCAACCACTAGAGTCATTGCATGTGTGTTCTTTCCACAAACCGCACATGGATCAACCACTAGAGTCATTGCATGTGTGTTCTTTTCCATAAACCACTTATGGATCCATTACAGTCATTGCATGTGTGTTATTTCCACAAACCACACATGGATCAACCACTAGACTCATTGCATGTGTGTTATTTCCACAAACCACACATGGATCAACCACTAGAGTCATTGCATGTGTGTTATTTCCACAAACCACACATAGATCCACCACTAGAGTCATTTCATGTGTGTTCTTATACTAAAACCAACACTAGAGTCATTGCATGTGTGTTCTTTCCACAAACCACACATGGATCAACCAGTGGTCATTGCATATCTGTTCTTTTCCACAAACCACACATGGATCCACCAGTGGTCATTACATGTGTGTTCTTTACACAAACCACATATGGATCAACAAGAGTCATTGCATGTGTGTTATTTCCACAAACCACACATGGATCAACCACTAGAGTCATTGCATGTTTGTTCTTATACTAAAACCACAAACCAGCACTAGAGTCATTGCATGTGTGTTCTTTTCCACAAACCACACATGGATCCACTAGACTCATTGCATGTGTGTTCTTTTCCACAAACAACTTATGGATCAACCAGTGGTCATTGCATGTGTGTTCTTTTCACAAACCACATGTGGACCCACTAGAGTCATTGCATGTGTGTTCTTATACACAAACGAGCACTAGAGTTATTACATGTGTGTTCTATCCACAAACCACACATGGATCCACCACTGTCATTGCATGTGTGTTCTTTCCACAAACCACACATGGATCAACCACTAGAGTCATTGCATGTGTGTTCTTTCCACAAAACACACATGGATCAACCACTAGAGTCATTGCATGTGTGTTCTTTTCCATAAACCACTTATGGATCCATTACAGTCATTGCATGTGTGTTATTTCCACAAACCACACATGGATCAACCACTAGACTCATTGCATGTGTGTTATTTCCACAAACCACACATGGATCAACCACTAGAGTCATTGCATGTGTGTTATTTCCACAAACCACACATGGATCCACCACTAGAGTCATTTCATGTGTGTTCTTATACTAAAACCAATACTAGAGTCATTGCATGTGTGTTCTTTCCACAAACCACACATGGATCAACCAGTGGTCATTGCATGTCTGTTCTTTTCCACAAACCACACATGGATCCACCAGTGGTCATTACATGTGTGTTCTTTACACAAACCACATATGGATCAACAAGAGTCATTGCATGTGTGTTATTTCCACAAACCACACATGGATCAACCACTAGAGTCATTGCATGTTTGTTCTTATACTAAAACCACAAACCAGCACTAGAGTCATTGCATGTGTGTTCTTTTCCACAAACCACACATGGATCCACTAGACTCATTGCATGTGTGTTCTTTTCCACAAACAACTTATGGATCAACCAGTGGTCATTGCATGTGTGTTCTTTTCACAAACCACATGTGGACCCACTAGAGTCATTGCATGTGTGTTCTTATACACAAACGAGCACTAGAGTTATTACATGTGTGTTCTATCCACAAACCACACATGGATCCACCACTGTCATTGCATGTGTGTTCTTTCCACAAACCACACATGGATCAACCACTAGAGTCATTGCATGTGTGTTCTTTCCACAAACCACACATGGATCAACCACTAGAGTCATTGCATGTTTGTTCTTATACTAAAACCACAAACCAGCACTAGAGTCATTGCATATGTGTTTTTTTCCACAAACCACACATGGATCCACTAGACTCATTGCATGTATGTTCTTTTCCATAAACAACTTATGGATCAACCAGCGGTCATTGCATGTGTGTTCTTTTCACAAACCACATGTGGACCCACTAGAGTAATTGCATGTGTGTTCTTATACACAAACTAGCACTAGAGTCATTGCATGTGTGTTCTATCCACAAACCACACATGGATCCACCATTGTCATTGCATGTGTGTTCTTTCCACAAACCACACATGGATCAACCACTAGAGTCATTGCATGTGTGTTCTTTCCACAAACCGCACATGGATCAACCACTAGAGTCATTGCATGTGTGTTCTTTTCCATAAACCACTTATGGAATCATTACAGTCATTGCATGTGTGTTATTTCCACAAACCACACATGGATCAACCACTAGACTAATTGCATGTGTGTTATTTCCACAAACCACACATGGATCAACCACTAGAGTCATTGCATGTGTGTTATTTCCACAAACCACACATGGATCCACCACTAGAGTCATTTCATGTGTGTTCTTATACTAAAACCAACACTAGAGTCATTGCATGTCTGTTCTTTCCACAAACCACACATGTATCAACCAGTGGTCATTGCATGTCTGTTCTTTTCCACAAACCACACATGGATCCACCAGTGGTCATTACATGTGTGTTCTTTACACAAACCACATATGGATCAACAAGAGTCATTGCATGTGTGTTATTTCCACAAACCACACATGGATCAACTACTAGAGTCATTGCATGTTTGTTCTTATACTAAAACCACAAACCAGCACTAGAGTCATTACATGTGTGTTCTTTTCCTCAAACCACACATGGATCCACTAGACTCATTGCATGTGTGTTCTTTTCCACAAACAACTTATGGATCAACCAGTGGTCATTGCATGTGTGTTCTTTTCACTAACCACATGTGGACCCACTAGAGTAATTGCATGTGTGTTCTTATACACAAACTAGCACTAGAGTCATTGCATGTGTGTTCTATCCACAAACCACACATGGATCCACCACTGTCATTGCATGTGTGTTCTTTCCACAAACCACACATGGATCAACCACTATAGTCATTGCATGTGTGTTCTTTCCACAAACCACACATGGATCAACCACTAGAGTCATTGCATGTTTGTTCTTATACTAAAACCACAAACCAGCACTAGAGTCATTGCATATGTGTTTTTTTTCCACAAACCACACATGGATCCACTAGACTCATTGCATGTGTGTTCTTTTCCACAAACAACTTATGGATCAACCAGTGGTCATTGCATGTGTGTTCTTTTCACAAACCACATGTGGACCCACTAGAGTAATTGCATGTGTGTTCTTATACACAAACTAGCACTAGAGTCATTGCATGTGTGCTCTATCCACAAACCACACATGGATCCACCATTGTCATTGCATGTGTGTTCTTTCCACAAACCACACATGGATCGACCACTAGAGTCATTGCATGTGTGTTCTTTCCACAAACCACACATGGATCAACCACTAGAGTCATTGCATGTGTGTTCTTTTCCATAAACCACTTATGGATCCATTACAGTCATTGCATGTGTGTTATTTCCACAAACCACACATGGATCAACCACTAGAGTCATTGCATGTGTGTTATTTCCACAAACCACACATGGATCAACCACTAGAGTCATTGCATGTTTGTTATTTCCACAAACCACACATGGATCAACCACTAGAGTCATTGCATGTGTGTTCTTATACTAAAACCAACATTAGAGTCATTACATGTGTGTTATTTCCACAAAACACTTATGGAGGCATTACAGTCATTGCATGTGTGTTATTTCCACAAACCACACATGGTTCAACCACTAGAGTCATTGCATATGTGTTATTTCCACAAACCACACATGGATCAACCACTAGAGTCATTGCATGTGTGTTATTTCCACAAACCACACATGGATCAACCACTAGAGTCATTGCATGTGTGTTATTTCCACAAACCACACATGGGTCCACCACTAGAGTCATTTCATGTGTGTTCTTATACTAAAACCAACCCTAGAGTCATTGCATGTGTGTTCTTTATACAAACCACACATGGATCAACCAGTGGTCATTGCATGTGTGTTCTTTTCCCCAAACCACACATGGATCCACCAGTGGTCATTACATGTGTGTTCTTTCCACAAACCACATATGGATCAACCAGAGTCATTGCATGTGTGTTATTTCCACAAACCACACATGGATCAACCACTAGAGTCATTGCATGTTTGTTCTTATACTAAAACCACAAACCAGCACTAGAGTCATTGCATGTGTGTTCTTTTCCACAAACCACACATGGATCCACTAGACTCATTGCATGTGTGTTCTTTTCCACAAACAACTTATGGATCAACTAGTGGTCATTGCATGTGTGTTCTTTTCACAAACCACATGTGGACCCACTAGAGTCATTGCATGTGTGTTCTTATACACAAACTAGCACTAGAGTCATTGCATGTGTGTTCTATCCACAAACCACACATGGATCCACCACTGTCATTGCATGTGTGTTCTTTCCACAAACCACACATGGATCAACCACTAGAGTCATTGCATGTGTGTTCTTTCCACAAACCACACATGGATCAACCACTAGAGTCATTGCATGTTTGTTCTTATACTAAAACCACAAACCAGCACTAGAGTCATTGCATATGTGTTTTTTTTCCACAAACCACACATGGATCCACTAGACTCATTGCATGTGTGTTCTTTTCCACAAACAACTTATGGATCAACCAGTGGTCATTGCATGTGTGTTCTTTTCACAAACCACATGTGGACCCACTAGAGTAATTGCATGTGTGTTCTTATACACAAACTAGCACTAGAGTCATTGCATGTGTGCTCTATCCACAAACCACACATGGATCCACCATTGTCATTGCATGTGTGTTCTTTCCACAAACCACACATGGATCGACCACTAGAGTCATTGCATGTGTGTTCTTTCCACAAACCACACATGGATCAACCACCAGAGTCATTGCATGTGTGTTCTTTTCCATAAACCACTTATGGATCCATTACAGTCATTGCAAGTGTGTTATTTCCACAAACCACACATGGATCAACCACTAGAGTCATTGCATGTGTGTTATATCCACAAACCACACATGGATCAACCACTAGAGTCATTGCATGTTTGTTATTTCCACAAACCACACATGGATCAACCACTAGAGTCATTGCATGTGTGTTCTTATACTATAACCAACATTAGAGTCATTACATGTGTGTTATTTCCACAAAACACTTATGGAGGCATTACAGTCATTGCATGTGTGTTATTTCCACAAACCACACATGGTTCAACCACTAGAGTCATTGCATATGTGTTATTTCCACAAACCACACATGGATCAACCACTAGAGTCATTGCATGTGTGTTATTTCCACAAACCACACATGGATCAACCACTAGAGTCATTGCATGTGTGTTATTTCCACAAACCACACATGGGTCCACCACTAGAGTCATTTCATGTGTGTTCTTATACTAAAACCAACACTAGAGTCATTGCATGTGTGTTCTTTCTACAAACCACACATGGATCAACCAGTGGTCATTGCATGTGTGTTCTTTTCCACAAACCACACATGGATCCACCAGTGGTCATTACATGTGTGTTCTTTCCACAAACCATATATGGATCAACCAGAGTCATTGCATGTGTGTTATTTCAACAAACCACACATGGATCAACCACTAGAGTCATTGCATGTTTGTTCTTATACTAAAACCACAAACCAGCACTAGAGTCATTGCATGTGTGTTCTTTTCCACAAACCACACATGGATCCACTAGACTCATTGCATGTGTGTTCTTTTCCACAAACAACTTATGGATCAACCAGTGGTCATTGCATGTGTGTTCTTTTCACAAACCACATGTGGACCCACTAGAGTCATTGCATGTGTGTTCTTATACACAAACGAGCACTAGAGTTATTACATGTGTGTTCTATCCACAAACCACACATGGATCCACCACTGTCATTGCATGTGTGTTCTTTCCACAAACCACACATGGATCAACCACTAAAGTCATTGCATGTGTGTTCTTTCCACAAAACACACATGGATCAACCACTAGAGTCATTGCATGTGTGTTCTTTTCCATAAACCACTTATGGATCCATTACAGTAAATGCATGTGTGTTATTTCCACAAACCACACATGGATCAACCACTAGACTCATTGCATGTGTGCTATTTCCACAAACCACACATGGATCAACCACTAGAGTCATTGCATGTGTGTTATTTCCACAAACCACACATGGATCAACCACTAGTCATTGCATGTGTGTTATTTCCACAAACCACACATGGATCAACCACTAGAGTCATTGCATGTGTGTTGTTATACTAAAACCAACATTAGAGTCATTACATGTGTGTTCTTTCCACAAAACACTTATGGATCCATTACAGTCATTGCGTGTGTGTTATTTCCACAAACCACACATGGTTCAACCACTAGAGTCATTGCATGTGTGTTATTTTCACAAACCACACATGGATCAACCACTAGAGTCATTGCATGTGTGTTATTTCCACAAACCACACATGGATCCACCACTAGAGTCATTTCATGTGTGTTCTTATACTAAAACCAAGACTAGAGTCATTGCATGTGTGTTCTTTCTACAAACCACACATGGATCAACCAGTGGTCATTGCATGTGTGTTCTTTTCCACAAACCACACATGGATCCACCAGTGGTCATTACATGTCTGTTCTTTCCACAAACCACATATGGATCAACCAGAGTCATTGCATGTGTGTTATTTCCACAAACCACACATGGATCAACCACTAGAGTCATTGCATGTTTGTTCTTATACTAAAACCACAAACCAGCACTAGAGTCATTGCATGTGTGTTCTTTTCCACAAACCACACATGGATCCACTAGACTCATTGCATGTGTGTTCTTTTCCACAAACAACTTATGGATCAACCAGTGGTCATTGCATGTGTGTTCTTTTCACAAACCACATGTGGACCCACTAGAGTCATTGCATGTGTGTTCTTATACACAAACTAGCACTAGAGTTATTGCATGTGTGTTCTATCCACAAACCACACATGGATCCACCACTATCATTGCATGTGTGTTCTTTCCACAAACCACCATTGGATCAACCACTAGAGTCATTGCATGTGTGTTCTTTCCACAAACCACACATGGATCAACCACTAGAGTCATTGCATGTGTGTTCTTTTCCATAAACCACTTATGGATCCATTACAGTAATTGCATGTGTGTTATTTCCACAAACCACACATGGATCAACCACTAGACTCATTGCATGTGTGTTATTTCCACAAACCACACATGGATCAATCACTAGAGTCATTGCATGTGTGTTATTTCCACAAACCACACATGGATCAACCACTAGTCATTGCATGTGTGTTATTTCCACAAACCACACATGGATCAACCACTAGAGTCATTGCATGTGTGTTCTTATACTAAAACCAACATTAGAGTCATTACATGTGTGTTCTTTCCACAAAACACTTATGGATCCATTACAGTCATTGCATGTGTGTTATTTCCACAAACCACACATGGTTCAACCACTAGAGTCATTGCATGTGTGTTATTTCCACAAACCACACATGGATCAACAACTAGAGTCATTGCATGTGTGTTATTTCCACAAACCACACATGGATCAACCACTAGAGTCATTGCATGTGTGTTATTTCCACAAACCACACATGGATCCACCACTAGAGTCATTTCATGTGTGTTCTTATACTAAAACCAAGACTAGAGTCATTGCATGTGTGTTCTTTCTACAAACCACACATGGATCAACCAGTGGTCATTGCATGTGTGTTCTTTTCCACAAACCACACATGGATCCACCAGTGGTCATTACATGTGTGTTCTTTCCACAAACCACATATGGATCAACCAGAGTCATTGCATGTGTGTTATTTTCACAAACCACACATGGATCAACCACTAGAGTCATTGCATGTTTGTTCTTATACTAAAACCACAAACCAGCACTAGAGTCATTGCATGTGTGTTCTTTTCCACAAACCACACATGGATCCACTAGACTCATTGCATGTGTGTTCTTTTCCACAAACAACTTATGGATCAACCAGTGGTCATTGCATGTGTGTTCTTTTCACAAACCACATGTGGACCCACTAGAGTCATTGCATGTGTGTTCTTATACACAAACGAGCACTAGAGTTATTGCATGTGTGTTCTATCCACAAACCACACATGGATCCACCACTGTCATTGCATGTGTGTTCTTTCCACAAACCACACATGGATCAACCACTAGAGTCATTGCATGTGTGTTCTTTCCACAAACCACACATGGATCAACCACTAGAGTCATTGCATGTTTGTTCTTATACTAAAACCACAAATCAGCACTAGAGTCATTGCATATGTGTTTTTTTCCACAAACCACACATGGATCCACTAGACTCATTGCATGTCTGTTCTTTTCCATAAACAACTTATGGATCAACCAGTGGTCATTGCATGTGTGTTCTTTTCACAAACCACATGTGGACCCACTAGAGTAATTGCATGTGTGTTCTTATACACAAACTAGCACTAGAGTCATTGCATGTGTGTTCTATCCACAAACCACACATGGATCCACCATTGTCATTGCATTTGTGTTCTTTCCACAAACTACCCTTGGATCAACCACTAGAGTCATTGCATGTGTGTTCTTTCCACAAACCGCACATGGATCAACCACTAGAGTCATTGCATGTGTGTTCTTTTCCATAAACCACTTATGGAATCATTACAGTCATTGCATGTGTGTTATTTCCACAAACCACACATGGATCAACCACTAGACTAATTGCATGTGTGTTATTTCCACAAACCACACATGGATCAACCACTAGAGTCATTGCATGTGTGTTATTTCCACAAACCACACATGGATCCACCACTAGAGTCATTTCATGTGTGTTCTTATACTAAAACCAACACTAGAGTCATTGCATGTGTGTTCTTTCCACAAACCACACATGGATCAACCAGTGGTCATTGCATGTCTGTTCTTTTCCACAAACCACACATGGATCCACCAGTGGTCATTACATGTGTGTTCTTTACACAAACCACATATGGATCAACAAGAGTCATTGCATGTGTGTTATTTCCACAAACCACACATGGATCAACCACTAGAGTCATTGCATGTTTGTTCTTATACTAAAACCACAAACCAGCACTAGAGTCAATGCATGTGTGTTCTTTTCCTCAAACCACACATGGATCCACTAGACTCATTGCATGTGTGTTCTTTTCCACAAACAACTTATGGATCAACCAGTGGTCATTGCATGTGTGTTCTTTTCACTAACCACATGTGGACCCACTAGAGTCATTGCATGTGTGTTCTTATACACAAACTAGCACTAGAGTCATTGCATGTGTGTTCTATCCACAAACCACACATGGATCCACCACTGTCATTGCATGTGTGTTCTTTCCACAAACCACACATGGATCAACCACTAGAGTCATTGCATGTGTGTTCTTTCCACAAACCACACATGGATCAACCACTAGAGTCATTGCATGTTTGTTCTTATACTAAAACCACAAACCAGCACTAGAGTCATTGCATATGTGTTTTTTTTCCACAAACCACACATGGATCCACTAGACTCATTGCATGTGTGTTCTTTTCCACAAACAACTTATGGATCAACCAGTGGTCATTGCATGTGTGTTCTTTTCACAAACCACATGTGGACCCACTAGAGTAATTGCATGTGTGTTCTTATACACAAACTAGCACTAGAGTCATTACATGTGTGCTCTATCCACAAACCACACATGGATCCACCATTGTCATTGCATGTGTGTTCTTTCCACAAACCACACATGGATCGACCACTAGAGTCATTGCATGTGTGTTCTTTCCACAAACCACACATGGATCAACCACTAGAGTCATTGCATGTGTGTTCTTTTCCATAAACCACTTATGGATCCATTACAGTCATTGCATGTGTGTTATTTCCACAAACCACACATGGATCAACCACTAGAGTCATTGCATGTGTGTTATTTCCACAAACCACACATGGATCAACCACTAGAGTCATTGCATGTTTGTTATTTCCACAAACCACACATGGATCAACCACTAGAGTCATTGCATGTGTGTTCTTATACTAAAACCAACATTAGAGTCATTACATGTGTGTTATTTCCACAAAACACTTATGGAGGCATTACAGTCATTGCATGTGTGTTATTTCCACAAACCACACATGGTTCAACCACTAGAGTCATTGCATATGTGTTATTTCCACAAACCACACATGGATCAACCACGAGAGTCATTGCATGTGTGTTATTTCCACAAACCACACATGGATCAACCACTAGAGTCATTGCATGTGTGTTATTTCCACAAACCACACATGGGTCCACCACTAGAGTCATTTAATGTGTGTTCTTATACTAAAACCAACACTAGAGTCATTGCATGTGTGTTCTTTCTACAAACCACACATGGATCAACCAGTGGTCATTGCATGTGTGTTCTTTTCCACAAACCACACATGGATCCACCAGTGGTCATTACATGTGTGTTCTTTCCACAAACCACATATGGATCAACCAGAGTCATTGCATGTGTGTTATTTCCACAAACCACACATGGATCAACCACTAGAGTCATTGCATGTTTGTTCTTATACTAAAACCACAAACCAGCACTAGAGTCATTGCATGTGTGTTCTTTTCCACAAACCACACATGGATCCACTAGACTCATTGCATGTGTGTTCTTTTCCACAAACAACTTATGGATCAACCAGTGGTCATTGCATGTGTGTTCTTTTCACAAACCACATGTGGACCCACTAGAGTCATTGCATGTGTGTTCTTATACACAAACTAGCACTAGAGTCATTGCATGTGTGTTCTATCCACAAACCACACATGGATCCACCACTGTCATTGCATGTGTGTTCTTTCCACAAACCACACATGGATCAACCACTAGAGTCATTGCATGTGTGTTCTTTCCACAAACCACACATGGATCAACCACTAGAGTCATTGCATGTTTGTTCTTATACTAAAACCACAAACCAGCACTAGAGTCATTGCATATGTGTTTTTTTTCCACAAACCACACATGGATCCACTAGACTCATTGCATGTGTGTTCTTTTCCACAAACAACTTATGGATCAACCAGTGGTCATTGCATGTGTGTTCTTTTCACAAACCACATGTGGACCCACTAGAGTAATTGCATGTGTGTTCTTATACACAAACTAGCACTAGAGTCATTGCATGTGTGCTCTATCCACAAACCACACATGGATCCACCATTGTCATTGCATGTGTGTTCTTTCCACAAACCACACATGGATCGACCACTAGAGTCATTGCATGTGTGTTCTTTCCACAAACCACACATGGATCAACCACTAGAGTCATTGCATGTGTGTTCTTTTCCATAAACCACTTATGGATCCATTACAGTCATTGCATGTGTGTTATTTCCACAAACCACACATGGATCAACCACTAGAGTCATTGCATGTGTGTTATTTCCACAAACCACACATGGATCAACCACTAGAGTCATTGCATGTTTGTTATTTCCACAAACCACACATGGATCAACCACTAGAGTCATTGCATGTGTGTTCTTATACTAAAACCAACATTAGAGTCATTACATGTGTGTTATTTCCACAAAACACTTATGGAGGCATTACAGTCATTGCATGTGTGTTATTTCCACAAACCACACATGGTTCAACCACTAGAGTCATTGCATATGTGTTATTTCCACAAACCACACATGGATCAACCACTAGAGTCATTGCATGTGTGTTATTTCCACAAACCACACATGGATCAACCACTAGAGTCATTGCATGTGTGTTATTTCCACAAACCACACATGGGTCCACCACTAGAGTCATTTCATGTGTGTTCTTATACTAAAACCAACACTAGAGTCATTGCATGTGTGTTCTTTCTACAAACCACACATGGATCAACCAGTGGTCATTGCATGTGTGTTCTTTTCCACAAACCACACATGGATCCACCAGTGGTCATTACATGTGTGTTCTTTCCACAAACCACATATGGATCAACCAGAGTCATTGCATGTGTGTTATTTCCACAAACCACACATGGATCAACCACTAGAGTCATTGCATGTTTGTTCTTATACTAAAACCACAAACCAGCACTAGAGTCATTGCATGTGTGTTCTTTTCCACAAACCACACATGGATCCACTAGACTCATTGCATGTGTGTTCTTTTCCACAAACAACTTATGGATCAACCAGTGGTCATTGCATGTGTGTTCTTTTCACAAACCACATGTGGACCCACTAGAGTCATTGCATGTGTGTTCTTATACACAAACGAGCACTAGAGTTATTACATGTGTGTTCTATCCACAAACCACACATGGATCCACCACTGTCATTGCATGTGTGTTCTTTCCACAAACCACACATGGATCAACCACTAAAGTCATTGCATGTGTGTTCTTTCCACAAAACACACATGGATCAACCACTAGAGTCATTGCATGTGTGTTCTTTTCCATAAACCACTTATGGATCCATTACAGTAAATGCATGTGTGTTATTTCCACAAACCACACATGGATCAACCACTAGACTCATTGCATGTGTGCTATTTCCAAAAACCACACATGGATCAACCACTAGAGTCATTGCATGTGTGTTATTTCCACAAACCACACATAGATCAACCACTAGTCATTGCATGTGTGTTATTTCCACAAACCACACATGGATCAACCACTAGAGTCATTGCATGTGTGTTGTTATACTAAAACCAACATTAGAGTCATTACATGTGTGTTCTTTCCACAAAACACTTATGGATCCATTACAGTCATTGCGTGTGTGTTATTTCCACAAACCACACATGGTTCAACCACTAGAGTCATTGCATGTGTGTTATTTCCACAAACCACACATGGATCAACCACTAGAGTCATTGCATGTGTGTTATTTCCACAAACCACACATGGATCCACCACTAGAGTCATTTCATGTGTGTTCTTATACTAAAACCAAGACTAGAGTCATTGCATGTGTGTTCTTTCTACAAACCACACATGGATCAACCAGTGGTCATTGCATGTGTGTTATTTTCCACAAACCACACATGGATCCACCAGTGGTCATTACATGTCTGTTCTTTCCACAAACCACATATGGATCAACCAGAGTCATTGCATGTGTGTTATTTCCACAAACCACACATGGATCAACCACTAGAGTCATTGCATGTTTGTTCTTATACTAAAACCACAAACCAGCACTAGAGTCATTGCATGTGTGTTCTTTTCCACAAACCACACATGGATCCACTAGACTCATTGCATGTGTGTTCTTTTCCACAAACAACTTATGGATCAACCAGTGGTCATTGCATGTGTGTTCTTTTCACAAACCACATGTGGACCCACTAGAGTCATTGCATGTGTGTTCTTATACACAAACTAGCACTAGAGTTATTGCATGTGTGTTCTATCCACAAACCACACATGGATCCACCACTGTCATTGCATGTGTGTTCTTTCCACAAACCACCATTGGATCAACCACTAGAGTCATTGCATGTGTGTTCTTTCCACAAACCACACATGGATCAACCACTAGAGTCATTGCATGTGTGTTCTTTTCCATAAACCACTTATGGATCCATTACAGTAATTGCATGTGTGTTATTTCCACAAACCACACATGGATCAACCACTAGACTCATTGCATGTGTGTTATTTCCACAAACCACACATGGATCAACCACTAGAGTCATTGCATGTGTGTTATTTCCACAAACCACACATGGATCAACCACTAGTAATTGCATGTGTGTTATTTCCACAAACCACACATGGATCAACCACTAGAGTCATTGCATGTGTGTTCTTATACTAAAACCAACATTAGAGTCATTACATGTGTGTTCTTTCCACAAAACACTTATGGATCCATTACAGTCATTGCATGTGTGTTATTTCCACAAACCACACATGGTTCAACCACTAGAGTCATTGCATATGTGTTATTTCCACAAACCACACATGGATCAACAACTAGAGTCATTGCATGTGTGTTATTTCCACAAACCACACATGGATCAACCACTAGAGTCATTGCATGTGTGTTATTTCCACAAACCACACATGGATCCACCACTAGAGTCATTTCATGTGTGTTCTTATACTAAAACCAAGACTAGAGTCATTGCATGTGTGTTCTTTCTACAAACCACACATGGATCAACCAGTGGTCATTGCATGTGTGTTCTTTTCCACAAACCACACATGGATCCACCAGTGGTCATTACATGTCTGTTCTTTCCACAAACCACATATGGATCAACCAGAGTCATTGCATGTGTGTTATTTCCACAAACCACACATGGATCAACCACTAGAGTCATTGCATGTTTGTTCTTATACTAAAACCACAAACCAGCACTAGAGTCATTGCATGTGTGTTCTTTTCCACAAACCACACATGGATCCACTAGACTCATTGCATGTGTGTTCTTTTCCACAAACAACTTATGGATCAACCAGTGGTCATTGCATGTGTGTTCTTTTCACAAACCACATGTGGACCCACTAGAGTCATTGCATGTGTGTTCTTATACACAAACGAGCACTAGAGTTATTGCATGTGTGTTCTATCCACAAACCACACATGGATCCACCAGTGGTCATTACATGTGTGTTCTTTACACAAACCACACATGGATCAACCACTAGAGTCATTGCATGTGTGTTCTTTCCACAAACCACACATGGATCAACCACTAGAGTCATTGCATGTTTGTTCTTATACTAAAACCACAAATCAGCACTAGAGTCATTGCATATGTGTTTTTTTCCACAAACCACACATGGATCCACTAGACTCATTGCATGTCTGTTCTTTTCCATAAACAACTTATGGATCAACCAGTGGTCATTGCATGTGTGTTCTTTTCACAAACCACATGTGGACCCACTAGAGTAATTGCATGTGTGTTCTTATACACAAACTAGCACTAGAGTCATTGCATGTGTGTTCTATCCACAAACCACACATGGATCCACCATTGTCATTGCATGTGTGTTCTTTCCACAAACTACCCTTGGATCAACCACTAGAGTCATTGCATGTGTGTTCTTTCCACAAACCACACATGGATCAACCACTAGAGCCATTGCATGTGTGTTCTTTTCCATAAACCACTTATGGATCCATTACAGTAATTGCATGTGTGTTATTTCCACAAACCACACATGGATCAACCACTAGACTCATTGCATGTGTGTTATTTCCACAAACCACACATGGATCAACCACTAGAGTCATTGCATGTGTGTTATTTCAACAAACCACACATGGATCCACCACTAGAGTCATTTCATGTGTGTTCTTATACTAAAACCAACACTAGAGTCATTGCATGTGTGTTCTTTCCACAAACCACACATGGATCAACCAGTGGTCATTACATGTCTGTTCTTTTCCACAAACCACACATGGATCCACCAGTGGTCATTACATGTGTGTTCTTTACACAAACCACATATGGATCAATAAGAGTCATTGCATGTGTGTTCTTTCCACAAACCACACATGTATCAACCACTAGAGTCATTGAATGTTTGTTCTTATACTAAAACCACAAACCAGCACTAGAGTCATTGCATGTGTGTTCTTTTCCACAAACCACACATGGATCCACTAGACTCATTGCATGTGTGTTCTTTTCAACAAACAACTTATGGATCAACCAGTGGTCATTGCATGTGTGTTCTTTTCACAAACTACATGTGGACCCACTAGAGTCATTGCATGTGTGTTCTTTTCCACAAACAACTTATGGATCAACCAGTGGTCATTGCATGTGTGTTCTTTTCACAAACCACATGTGTACCCACTAGAGTAATTGCATGTGTGTTCTTATACACAAACTAGCACTAGAGTCATTGCATGTGTGTTCTATCCACAAACCACACATGGATCCACCATTGTCATTGCATGTGTGTACTTTCCACAAACCACACATGGATCAACCACTAGAGTCATTGCATGTGTGTTCTTTCCACAAACCACACATGGATCAACCACTAGAGTCATTGCATGTGTGTTCTTTTACATAAACCACTTATGGATCCATTACAGTCATTGCATGTGTGTTATTTCCACAAACCACACATGGATCAACCACTAGACTCATTGCATGTGTGTTATTTCCACAAACCACACATGGATCAACCACTAGAGTCATTGCATGTGTGTTATTTCCACAAACCACACATGGATCCACCACTAGAGTCATTTCATGTGTGTTCTTATACTAAAACCAACACTAGAGTCATTGCATGTGTGTTCTTTCCACAAACCACACATGGATCAACCAGTGGTCATTGCATGTGTGTTCTTTTCTACAAACCACACATGGATCCACCAGTGGTCATTACATGTGTGTTCTTTACACAAACCACATATGGATCAACAATAGTCATTGCATGTGTGTTATTTCCACAAACCACACATGGATCAACCACTAGAGTCATTGCATGTTTGTTCTTATACTAAAACCACAAACCAGCACTAGAGTCATTGCATGTGTGTTCTTTTCCAAAAACCACACATGGATCCACTAGACTCATTGCATGTGTGTTCTTTTCCACAAACAACTTATGGATCAACCAGTGGTCATTGCATGTGTGTTCTTTTCCACAAACCACACATGGATCCACCAGTGGTCATTACATGTGTGTTCTTTTCACAAACCACATATGGATCAACCAGAGTCATTGCATGTGTGTTCTTTCCACAAACCACACATGGATCAACCACTAGAGTCATTGCATGTTTGTTCTTATACTAAAACCACAAACCAGCACTAGAGTCATTGCATATGTGTTTTTTTCCACAAACCACACATGGATCCACTAGACTCATTGCATGTCTGTTCTTTTCCATAAACAACTTATGGATCAACCAGTGGTCATTGCATGTGTGTTCTTTTCACAAACCACATGTGGACCCACTAGAGTAATTGCATGTGTGTTCTTATACACAAACTAGCACTAGAGTCATTGCATGTGTGTTCTATCCACAAACCACACATGGATCCACCATTGTCATTGCATGTGTGTTCTTTCCACAAACCACCCTTGGATCAACCACTAGAGTCATTGCATGTGTGTTCTTTCCACAAACCACACATGGATCAACCACTAGAGCCATTGCATGTGTGTTCTTTTCCATAAACCACTGATGGATACATTACAGTAATTGCATGTGTGTTATTTCCACAAACCACACATGGATCAACCACTAGACTCATTGCATGTGTGTTATTTCCACAAACCACACATGGATCAACCACTAGAGTCATTGCATGTGTGTTATTTCAACAAACCACACATGGATCCACCACTAGAGTCATTTCATGTGTGTTCTTATACTAAAACCAACACTAGAGTCATTGCATGTGTGTTCTTTCCACAAACCACACATGGATCAACCAGTGGTCATTACATGTCTGTTCTTTTCCACAAACCACACATGGATCCACCAGTGGTCATTACATGTGTGTTCTTTACACAAACCACATATGGATCAACAAGAGTCATTGCATGTGTGTTATTTCCACAAACCACACATGGATCAACCACTAGAGTCATTGCATGTTTGTTCTTATACTAAAACCACAAACCAGCACTAGAGTCATTGCATGTGTGTTCTTTTCCACAAACCACACATGGATCCACTAGACTCATTGCATGTGTGTTCTTTTCCACAAACAACTTATGGATCAACCAGTGGTCATTGCATGTGTGTTCTTTTCACAAACCACATGTGGACCCACTAGAGTCATTGTATGTGTGTTCTTATACACAAACTAGCACTAGAGTCATTGCATGTGTGTTCTATCCACAAACCACACATGGATCCACCACTGTCATTGCATGTGTGTTCTTTCCACAAACCACACATGGATCAACCACTAGAGTCATTGCATGTTTGTTCTTATACTAAAACCACAAACCAGCACTAGAGTCATTGCATATGTGTTTTTTTCCACAAACCACACATGGATCCACTAGACTCATTGCATGTGTGTTCTTTTCCACAAACAACTTATGGATCAACCAGTGGTCATTGCATGTGTGTTCTTTTCACAAACCACATGTGTACCCACTAGAGTAATTGCATGTGTGTTCTTATACACAAACTAGCACTAGAGTCATTGCATGTGTGTTCTATCCACAAACCACACATGGATCCACCATCGTCATTGCATGTGTGTACTTTCCACAAACCACAAATGGATCAACCACTAGAGTCATTGCATGTGTGTTCTTTTCCATAAACCACTTATGGATCCATTACAGTCATTGCATGTGTGTTATTTCCACAAACCACACATGGATCAACCACTAGAGTCATTGCATGTGTGTTATTTCCACAAACCACACATGGATCAACCACTAGAGAAATTGCATGTGTGTTATTTCCACAAACCACACATGGATCAACCACTAGAGTCATTGCATGTGTGTTCTTATACTAAAACCAACATTAGAGTCATTACATGTGTGTTCTTTCCACAAAACACTTATGGATCCATTACAGTCATTGCATGTGTGTTATTTCCACAAACCACACATGGTTCAACCACTAGAGTCATTGGATGTGTGTTATTTCCACAAACCACACATGGATCAACCACTAGAGTCATTGCATGTGTGTTATTTCCACAAACCACACATGGATCAACCACTAGAGTCATTGCATGTGTGTTATTTCCACAAACCACACATGGATCCACCACTAGAGTCATTTCATGTGTGTTCTTATACTAAAACCAACACTAGAGTCATTGCATGTGTGTTCTTTCCACAAACCACACATGGATCAACCAGTGGTCATTGCATGTGTGTTCTTTTCCACAAACCACACATGGATCCACCAGTGGTCATTACATGTGTGTTCTTTCCACAAACCACATATGGATCAACCAGAGTCATTGCATGTGTGTTATTTCCACAAACCACACATGGATCAACCACTAGAGTCATTGCATGTTTGTTCTTATACTAAAACCACAAACCAGCACTAGAGTCATTGCATGTGTGTTCTTTTCCACAAACCACACATGGATCCACTAGACTCATTGCATGTGTGTTCTTTTCCACAAACAACTTATGGATCAACCAGTGGTCATTGCATGTGTGTTCTTTTCACAAACCACATGTGGACCCACTAGAGTCATTGCATGTGTGTTCTTATACACAAACTAGCACCAGAGTCATTGCATGTGTGTTCTATCCAAAAACCACACATGGATCCACCACTGTCATTGCATGTGTGTTCTTTCCACAAACCACACATGGATCAACCACTAGAGTCATTGCATGTGTGTTCTTTCCACAAACCACACATGGATCAACCACTAGAGTCATTGCATGTTTGTTCTTATACTAAAACCACAAACCAGCACTAGAGTCATTGCATATGTGTTTTTTTCCACAAACCACACATGGATACACTAGACTCATTGCATGTCTGTTCTTTTCCACAAACAACTTATGGATCAAGCAGTGGTCATTGCATGTGTGTTCTTTTCACAAACCACATGTGGACCCACTAGAGTAATTGCATGTGTGTTCTTATACACAAACTAGCACTATAGTCATTGCATGTGTGTTCTATCCACAAACCACACATGGATCCACCATTGTCATTGCTTGTGTGTTCTTTCCACAAACCACACATGGATCAACCACTAGAGTCATTGCATGTGTGTTCTTTCCACAAACCACACATGGATCAACCACTAGAGTCATTGCATGTGTGTTCTTTTCCATAAACCACTTATGGATCCATTACAGTCATTGCATGTGTGTTATTTCCACAAACCACACATGGATCAACCACTAGACTCATTGCATGTGTGTTATTTCCACAAACCACACATGGATCAACCACTAGAGTCATTGCATGTGTTTTATTTCCACAAACCACACATAGATCCACCACTAGAGTCATTTCATGTGTGTTCTTTACACAAACCACATATGGATCAACAAGAGTCATTGCATGTGTGTTATTTCCACAAACCACACATGGATCAACCACTAGAGTCATTGCATGTTTGTTCTTATACTAAAACAACAAACCAGCACTAGAGTCATTGCATGTGTGTTCTTTTCCACAAACCACACATGGATCCACTAGACTCATTGCATGTGTGTTCTTTTCCACAAACAACTTATGGATCAACCAGTGGTCATTGCATGTGTGTTCTTTTCACAAACCACATGTGGACCCACTAGAGTCATTGCATGTGTGTTCTTATACACAAACTAGCACTAGAGTCATTGCATGTGTGTTCTATCCACAAACCACACATGGATCCACCACTGTCATTGCATGTCTGTTCTTTCCACAAACCACACATGGATTAACCACTAGAGTCATTGCATGTGTGTTCTTTCCACAAACCACACATGGATCAACCACTAGAGTCATTGCATGTTTGTTCTTATACTAAAACCACAAACCAGCACTAGAGTCATTGCATGTGTGTTCTTTTCCACAAACCACACATGGATCCACTAGATTCATTGCATGTGTGTTCTTTTCCACAAACAACTTATGGATCAACCAGTGGTCATTGCATGTGTGTTCTTTTCACAAACCACATGTGGACCCACTAGAGTCATTGCATGTGTGTTCTTATACACAAACTAGCACTAGAGTCATTGCATGTGTGTTCTATCCACAAACCACACATGGATCCACCACTGTCATTGCATGTGTGTTCTTTCCGCAAACCACACATGGATCAACCATTAGAGTCATTGCATGTGTGTTCTTATCACAAACCACATATGGATCAATCAGTGGTCATTGCATGTGTGTTCTTTTCCATAAACCACTTATGGATCCATTGCAGTCATTGCATGTGTGTTATTTCCACAAACCACACATGAATCAACCACTAGAGTCATTGCATGTGTGTTATTTCCACAAACGACACATCGATCAACCACTAGAGTCATTGCATGTGTGTGTTATTTTCCACAAACCACACATGGATCCACCACTAGATTCATTGCATGTGTGTTCTTATACTAAAACCAACACTAGAGTCATTGCATGTGTATTCTTTCCACAAACGACACATGGATCAAACAGTGATAATTGCATGTGTGTTCTTTTCCACAAACCACACATGGATCCACAGTGGTCATTCCATGTGTGTTCTTTCCACAAACCACATATGGATCAACCAGAGTCATTGCATGTGTGTTCTTTCCACAGACCACACATGGATCAACCACTAGAGGCATTGCATGTTTGTTCTTATACCAAAACCACAAACTAGCACTAGAGTCATTGCATGTGTGTTCTTTTACACAAACCACACATGGATCCACTAGAGTCATTGCATGTGTGTTCTTTTCCACAAACAACTTATGGATCAACCAGTGGTCATTGCATGTGTTTTCTATTCACAAACCACATGTGGACCCACTAGAGTCATTGCATGTGTGTTCTTATACTAAAACTAGCACTAGAGTCATTGCATGTGTGTTCTATCCACAAACCACACATGGATCCACCACTATCATTCCATGTGTGTTCTTTCCACAAACCACACATGGATCAACCACTAGAGTCCTTGCATGTGTGTTCTTTCCACAAATGACACATGGATCAACCACTAGAGTCATTGCGTGTGTGTTATTTCCACAAACGACACATGGATCAACCACTAGAGTCATTGCATGTGTGTTCTTATACTAAAACCAACATTAGAGTCATTGCATGTGTGTTCTTTCCACAAACCACACATGGATCAACCACTAGAGTCATTGCATGTTTGTTCTTTCCACAAACCACATATGGATCAACCAGAGTCATTGCATGTGTGTTCTTTCCACAAACCACATATGGATCAACCACTAGAGTCATTGCATGTTTGTTCTTATACTAAAACCACAAACCAATGGTAGAGTCATTGCATGTGTGTTCTTTTCTACAAAACACACATGGATCCACTAGACTCATTGCATGTGTGTTCTTTTCCACAAACAACTTATGGATCAACCAGTGGTCATTGCATGTGTGTTCTTTTCACAAACCACATGTGGACCCACTAGAGCCATTGCATGTGTGTTCTTATACACAAACTAGCACTAGAGTCATTGCATGTGTGTTCTATCCACAAACCACACATGGATCCACCACTGTCATTGCATGTGTGTTCTTTCCACAAACCACACATGGATCAACCACTGGAGTCATTGCATGTGTGTTCTTTCCACAAACCACACATGGATCAACCACAAGAGTCACTGCATGTTTGTTCTTATACTAAAACCACAAACCAGCACTAGAGTCATTGCATGTGTGTTCTTTTCCACAAACCATACATGGATCCACTAGACTTATTCCATGTGTGTTCTTTTCCACAATCAACTTATGGATCAACCAGTGGTCATTGCATGTGTGTTCTTTTCACAAACCACATGTGGACCCACTAGAGTCATTGCATGCGTGTTCTTATACACAAACTAGCACTAGAGTCATTGCATGTGTGTTCTATCCACAAACCACACATGGATCCACCATTGTCATTGCATGTGTGTTCTTTCCACAAACCACACATGGATCAACCACTAGAGTCATTGCATGTGTGTTCTTTCCACAAACCACACATGGATCAACCACTAGAGTCATTGCATGTGTGTTCTTTTCCATAAACCACTTATGGATCCATTACAGTCATTGCATGTGTGTTATTTCCACAAACCACACATGGATCAACCACTAGACTCATTGCATGTGTGTTATTTCCACAAACCACACATGGATCAACCACTAGAGTCATTGCATGTGTGTTATTTTTACAAACCACACATGGATCCACCACTAGAGTCATTTCATGTGTGTTCTTATACTAAAACCAACACTAGAGTCATTGCATGTGTGTTCTTTCCACAAACCACACATGGATCAACCAGTGGTCATTGCATGTGTGTTCTTTTCTACAAACCACACATGGATCCACCAGTGGTCATTACATGTGTGTTCTTTACACAAACCACATATGGATCAACAAGAGTCATTGCATGTGTGTTATTTCCACAAACCACACATGGATCAACCACTAGAGTCATTGCATGTTTGTTCTTATACTAAAACCACAAACCAGCACTAGAGTCATTGCATGTGTGTTCTTTTGCACAAACCACACATGGATCCACTAGACTCATTGCATGTGTGTTCTTTTCCACAAACAACTTATGGATCAACCAGTGGTCATTGCATGTGTGTTATTTTCACAAACCACATGTGGACCCACTAGAGTCATTGCATGTGTGTTCTTATACACAAACTAGCACTAGAGTCATTGCATGTGTGTTCTATCCACAAACCACACATGGATCCACCACTGTCATTGCATGTGTGATCTTTTCACAAACCACACATGGATCAACCACTAGAGTCATTGCATGTTTGTTCTTATACTAAAACCACAAACCAGCACTAGAGTCATTGCATATGTGTTTTTTTTCCACAAACCACACATGGATCCACTAGACTCATTGCATGTGTGTTCTTTTCCACAAACAACTTATGGATCAACCAGTGGTCATTGCATGTGTGTTCTTTTCACAAACCACATGTGGACCCACTAGAGTAATTGCATGTGTGTTCTTATACACAAACTAGCACTAGAGTCATTGCATGTGTGTTCTATCCACAAACCACACATGGATCCACCATTGTCATTGCATGTGTGTTCTTTCCACAAACCACACATGGATCAACCACTAGAGTCATTGCATGTGTGTTCTTTCCACAAACCACACATGGATCAACCACTAGGGTCATTGCATGTGTGTTCTTTTCCATAAACCACTTATGGATCCATTACAGTCATTGCATGTGTGTTATTTCCACAAACCACACATGGATCAACCACAAGAGTCATTGCATGTGTGTTATTTCCACAAACCACACATGGATCAACCACTAGAGTCATTGCATGTGTGTTCTTATACACAAACTAGCAATAGAGTCATTGCATGTGTGTTCTATCCACAAACCACACATGGATCCACCATTGTCATTGCATGTGTGTTCTTTCCACAAACCACACATGGATCAACCACTAGAGTCATTGCATGTGTGTTCTTTCCACAAACCACACATGGATCACCACTAGAGTCATTGCATGTGTGTTCTTTTCCATAAACCACTTATGGATCCATTACAGTCATTGCATGTGTGTTATTTCCACAAACCACACATGGATCAACCACTAGAGTCATTGCATGTGTGTTATTTCCACAAACCACACATGGATCAACCACTAGAGTCATTGCATGTGTGTTATTTCCACAAACCACACATG
This sequence comes from Avena sativa, assembly GCA_916181665.1. Lineage (NCBI taxonomy): Eukaryota > Viridiplantae > Streptophyta > Magnoliopsida > Poales > Poaceae > Avena > Avena sativa. The sequence continues at coordinate 62,816,843 of OV702287.1, read as the reverse complement.
GATCCACCACTAGAGCAATTTCATGTGTGTTCTTATACTAAAACCAACACTAGAGTCATTGCATGTGTGTTCTTTCCACAAACCACACATGGATCAACCAGTGGTCATTGCATGTGTGTTCTTTTCCACAAACCACACATGGATCCACCAGTGGTCATTACATGTGTGTTCTTTACACAAACCACATATGGATCAACAAGAGTCATTGCATGTGTTTTATTTCCACAAACCACACATGGATCAACCACTAGAGTCATTGCATGTTTGTTCTTATACTAAAACCACAAACCAGCACTAGAGTCATTGCATGTGTGTTCTTTTCCACAAACCACACATGGATCCACTAGACTCATTGCATGTGTGTTCTTTTCCACAAACAACTTATGGATCAACCAGTGGTCATTGCATGTGTGTTCTTTTCACAAACCACATGTGGACCCACTAGAGTCATTGCATGTGTGTTCTTATACACAAACTAGCACTAGAGTCATTGCATGTGTGTTCTATCCACAAACCACACATGGATCCACCACTGTCATTGCATGTGTGTTCTTTCCACAAACCACACATGGATCAACCACTAGAGTCATTGCATGTTTGTTCTTATACTAAAACCACAAACCAGCACTAGAGTCATTGCATGTGTGTTCTTTTCCACAAACCACACATGGATCCACTAGATTCATTGCATGTGTGTTCTTTTCCACAAATAACTTATGGATCAACCAGTGGTCATTGCATGTGTGTTCTTTTCACAAACCACATGTGGACCCACTAGAGTCATTGCATGTGTGTTCTTATACACAAACTAGCACTAGAGTCATTGCATGTGTGTTCTATCCACAAACCACACATGGATCCACCACTGTCATTGCATGTGTGTTCTTTCCACAAACCACACATGGATCAACCACTAGAGTCATTGCATGTGTGTTCTTTCCACAAAACACACATGGATCAACCACTAGAGTCATTGCATGTGTGTTCTTTTCCATAAACCACATATGGATCCATTACAGTCATTGCATGTGTGTTATTTCCACAAACCACACATGGATCAACCACTAGAGTCATTGCATGTGTGTTATTTCCACAAACCATACATGGATCAACCACTAGAGTCATTGCATGTGTGTTATTTCCACAAACCACACATGGATCCACCACTAGAGCAATTGCATGTGTGTTCTTATACTAAAACCAACACTAGAGTCATTGCATGTGTGTTCTTTCCACAAACCACACATGGATCAACCAGTGGTCATTGCATGTGTGTTCTTTTCCACAAACCACACATGGATCCACCAGTGGTCATTACATGTGTGTTCTTTACACAAACCACATATGGATCAACAAGAGTCATTGCATGTGTTTTATTTCCACAAACCACACATGGATCAACCACTAGAGTCATTGCATGTTTGTTCTTATACTAAAACCACAAACCAGCACTAGAGTCATTGCATGTGTGTTCTTTTCCACAAACCACACATGGATCCACTAGACTCATTGCATGTGTGTTCTTTTCCACAAACAACTTATGGATCAACCAGTGGTCATTGCATGTGTGTTCTTTTCACAAACCACATGTGGACCCACTAGTGTCATTGCATGTGTGTTCTTATACACAAACTAGCACTAGAGTCATTGCATGTGTGTTCTATCCACAAACCACACATGGATCCACCACTGTCATTGCATGTGTGTTCTTTCCACAAACCACACATGGATCAACCACTAGAGTCATTGCATGTTTGTTCTTATACTAAAACCACAAACCAGCACTAGAGTCATTGCATGTGTGTTCTTTTCCACAAACCACACATGGATCCACTAGATTCATTGCATGTGTGTTCTTTTCCACAAATAACTTATGGATCAACCAGTGGTCATTGCATGTGTGTTCTTTTCACAAACCACATGTGGAACCACTAGAGTCATTGCATGTGTGTTCTTATACACAAACTAGCACTAGAGTCATTGCATGTGTGTTCTATCCACAAACCACACATGGATCCACCACTGTCATTGCATGTGTGTTCTTTCCACAAACCACACATGGATCAACCATTAGAGTCATTGCATGTGTGTTCTTATCACAAACCACATATGGATCAATCAGTGGTCATTGCATGTGTGTTCTTTTCCATAAACCACTTATGGATCCATTACAGTCATTGCATGTGTGTTATTGCCACAAACCACACATGGATCAACCACTAGAGTCATTGCATGTGTTTTATTTCCACAAACGACACATCGATCAACCACTAGAGTCATTGCATGTGTGTGTTATTTTCCACAAACCACACATGGATCCACCACTAGATTCATTGCATGTGTGTTCTTATACTAAAACCAACACAAGAGTCATTGCATGTGCATTCTTTCCACAAACCACACATGGATCAACTAGTGATAATTGCATGTGTGTTCTTTTCCACAAACCACACATGGATCCACGGTGGTCATTCCATGTGTGTTCTTTCCACAAACCACATATGGATCAACCAGAGTCATTGCATGTGTGTTCTTTCCACAGACCACACATGGATCAACCACTAGAGGCATTGCATGTTTGTTCTTATACCAAAACCACAAACTAGCACTAGAGTCATTGCATGTGTGTTCTTTTACACAAACCACACATGGATCCACTAGAGTCATTGCATGTGTGTTCTTTTCCACAAACAACTTATGGATCAACCAGTTGTCATTGCATGTGTGTTCTATTCACAAACCACATGTGGACCCACTAGAGTCATTGCATGTGTGTTCTTATACTAAAACTAGCACTAGAGTCATTGCATGTGTGTTCTATCCACAAACCACACATGGATCCACCACTATCATTGCATGTGTGTTCTTTCCACAAACCACACATGGATCAACCACTAGAGTCATAGCATGTGTGTTCTTTCCACAAATGACACATGGATCAACCACTAGAGTCATTGCATGTGTGTTATTTCCACAAATGACACATGGATCAACCACTAGAGTCATTGCATGTGTGTTCTTATACTAAAACCAACATTAGAGTCATTGCATGTGTGTTCTTTCCACAAACCACACATGGATCAACCACTAGAGTCATTGCATGTTTGTTCTTTCCACAAACCACATATGGATCAACCAGAGTCATTGCATGTGTGTTCTTTCCACAAACCACATATGGATCAACCACTAGAGTCATTGCATGTTTATTCTTATACTAAAACCACAAACCAACGGTAGAGTCATTGCATGTGTGTTCTTTTCTACAAAACACACATGGATCCACTAGACTCATTGCATGTGTGTTCTTTTCACAAACCACATGTGGACCCACTAGAGTCATTGCATGTGTGTTCTTATACACAAACTTGCACTAGAGTCATTGCATGTGTGTTCTATCCACAAACCACACATGGATCCACCACTGTCATTGCATGTGTGTTCTTTCCACAAACCACACATGGATCAACCACTAGAGTCATTGCATGTGTGTTCTTTTCCATAAACCACTTATGGATCCATTACAGTCATTGCATGTGGGTTATTTCCACAAACCACACATGGATCAACCACTAGACTCATTGCATGTGTGTTATTTCCACAAACCACACATGGATCAACCACTAGAGTCATTGCATGTGTGTTATTTCCACAAACCACACATGGATCCACCACTAGAGTCATTTCATGTGTGTTCTTATACTAAAACCAACACTAGAGTCATTGCATGTGTGTTCTTTCCACAAACCACACATGGATCAACCAGTGGTCATTGCATGTGTGTTCTTTTCCACAAACCACACATGGATCCACCAGTGGTCATTACATGTGTGTTCTTTACACAAACCACATATGGATCAACAAGAGTCATTGCATGTGTTTTATTTCCACAAACCACACATGGATCAACCACTAGAGTCATTGCATGTTTGTTCTTATACTAAAACCACAAACCAGCACTAGAGTCATTGCATGTGTGTTCTTTTCCACAAACCACACATGGATCCACTAGACTCATTGCATGTGTGTTCTTTTCCACAAACAACTTATGGATCAACCAGTGGTCATTGCATGTGTGTTATTTTCACAAACCACATGTGGACCCACTAGAGTCATTGCATGTGTGTTCTTATACACAAACTAGCACTAGAGTCATTGCATGTGTGTTCTATCCACAAACCACACATGGATCCACCACTGTCATTGCATGTCTGTTCTTTCCACAAACCACACATGGATCAACCACTAGAGTCATTGCATGTTTGTTCTTATACTAAAACCACAAACCAGCACTAGAGTCATTGCATATGTGTTTTTTTTCCACAAACCACACATGGATCCACTAGACTCATTGCATGTGTGTTCTTTTCCACAAACAACTTATGGATCAACCAGTGGTCATTGCATGTGTGTTCTTTTCACAAACCACATGTGGACCCACTAGAGTAATTGCATGTGTGTTCTTATACACAAACTAGCACTAGAGTCATTGCATGTGTGTTCTATCCACAAACCACACATGGATCCACCATTGTCATTGCATGTGTGTTCTTTCCACAAACCACACATGGATCAACCACTAGAGTCATTGCATGTGTGTTCTTTCCACAAACCACACATGGATCAACCACTAGAGTCATTGCATGCGTGTTCTTTTCCATAAACCACTAATGGATCCATTACAGTCATTGCATGTGTGTTATTTCCACAAACCACACATGGATCAACCACTAGAGTCATTGCATGTGTGTTATTTCCACAAACCACACATGGATCAACCACTAGAGTCATTGCATGTGTGTTCTTATACACAAACTAGCAATAGAGTCATTGCATGTGTGTTCTATCCACAAACCACACATGGATCTACCATTGTCATTGCATGTGTGTTCTTTCCACAAACCACACATGGATCAACCACTAGAGTCACTGCATGTGTGTTCTTTCCACAAACCACACATGGAACAACCACTAGAGTCATTGCATGTGTGTTCTTTTCCATAAACCACTTATGGATCCATTACAGTCATTGCATGTGTGTTATTTCCACAAACCACACATGGATCAACCACTAGACTCATTGCATGTGTGTTATTTCCACAAACCACACATGGATCAACCACTAGAGTCATTGCATGTGTGTTATTTCCACAAACCACACATGGATCCACCACTAGAGTCATTTCATGTGTGTTCTTATACTAAAACCAACACTAGAGTCATTGCATGTGTGTTCTTTCCACAAACCACACATGGATCAACCAGTGGTCATTGCATGTGTGTTCTTTTCTACAAACCACACATGGATCCACCAGTGGTCATTACATGTGTGTTCTTTACACAAACCACATATGGATCAACAAGAGTCATTGCATGTGTGTTATTTCCACAAACCACACATGGATCAACCACTAGAGTCATTGCATGTTTGTTCTTATACTAAAACCACAAACCAGCACTAGAGTCATTGCATGTGTGTTCTTTTCCACAAACCACACATGGATCCACTAGACTCATTGCATGTGTGTTCTTTTCCACAAAAAACTTATGGATCAACCAGTGGTCATTGCATGTGTGTTATTTTCACAAACCACATGTGGACCCACTAGAGTCATTGCATGTGTGTTCTTATACACAAACCACACATGGATCCACTAGACTCATTGCATGTGTGTTCTTTTCCACAAACAACTTATGGATCAACCAGTGGTCATTGCATGTGCGTTATTTTCACAAACCACATGTGGACCCACTAGAGTCATTGCATGTGTGTTCTTATACACAAACTAGCACTAGAGTCATTGCATGTGTGTTCTATCCACAAACCACACATGGATCCACCACTGTCATTGCATGTGTGTTCTTTCCACAAACCACACATGGATCAACCACTAGAGTCATTGCATGTTTGTTCTTATACTAAAACCACAAACCAGCACTAGAGTCATTGCATATGTGTTTTTTTTCCACAAACCACACATGGATCCACTAGACTCATTGCATGTGTGTTCTTTTCCACAAACAACTTATGGATCAACCAGTGGTCATTGCATGTGTGTTCTTTTCACAAACCACATGTGGACCCACTAGAGTAATTGCATGTGTGTTCTTATACACAAACTAGCACTAGAGTCATTGCATGTGTGTTCTATCCACAAACCACACATGGATCCACCATTGTCATTGCATGTGTGTTCTTTCCACAAACCACACATGGATCAACCACTAGAGTCATTGCATGTGTGTTCTTTCCACAAACCACACATGGATCAACCACTAGAGTCATTGCATGCGTGTTCTTTTCCATAAACCACTAATGGATCCATTACAGTCATTGCATGTGTGTTATTTCCACAAACCACACATGGATCAACCACTAGAGTCATTGCATGTGTGTTCTTATACACAAACTAGCAATAGAGTCATTGCATGTGTGTTCTATCCACAAACCACACATGGATCTACCATTGTCATTGCATGTGTGTTCTTTCCACAAACCACACATGGATCAACCACTAGAGTCACTGCATGTGTGTTCTTTCCACAAACCACACATGTAACAACCACTAGAGTCATTGCATGTGTGTTCTTTTCCATAAACCACTTATGGATCCATTACAGTCATTGCATGTGTGTTATTTCCACAAACCACACATGGATCAACCACTAGACTCATTGCATGTGTGTTATTTCCACAAACCACACATGGATCAACCACTAGAGTCATTGCATGTGTGTTATTTCCACAAACCACACATGGATCCACCACTAGAGTCATTTGATGTGTGTTCTTATACTAAAACCAACACTAGAGTCGTTGCATGTGTGTTCTTTCCACAAACCACACATGGATCAACCAGTGGTCATTGCATGTGTGTTCTTTTCTACAAACCACACATGGATCCACCAGTGGTCATTACATGTGTGTTCTTTACACAAACCACATATGGATCAACAAGAGTCATTGCATGTGTGTTATTTCCACAAACCACACATGGATCAACCACTAGAGTCATTGCATGTTTGTTCTTATACTAAAACCACAAACCAGCACTAGAGTCATTGCATGTGTGTTCTTTTCCACAAACCACACATGGATCCACTAGACTCATTGCATGTGTGTTCTTTTCCACAAACAACTTATGGATCAACCAGTGGTCATTGCATGTGTGTTATTTTCACAAACCACATGTGGACCCACTAGAGTCATTGCATGTGTGTTCTTATACACAAACTAGCACTAGAGTCATTGCATGTGTGTTCTATCCACAAACCACACATGGATCCACCACTGTCATTGCATGTGTGATCTTTTCACAAACCACACATGGATCAACCACTAGAGTCATTGCATGTTTGTTCTTATACTAAAACCACAAACCAGCACTAGAGTCATTGCATATGTGTTTTTTTTCCACAAACCACACATGGATCCACTAGACTCATTGCATGTGTGTTCTTTTCCACAAACAACTTATGGATCAACCAGTGGTCATTGCATGTGTGTTCTTTTCACAAACCACATGTGGACCCACTAGAGTAATTGCATGTGTGTTCTTATACACAAACTAGCACTAGAGTCATTGCATGTGTGTTCTATCCACAAACCACACATGGATCCACCATTGTCATTGCATGTGTGTTCTTTCCACAAACCACACATGGATCAACCACTAGAGTCATTGCATGTGTGTTCTTTCCACAAACCACACATGGATCAACCACTAGAGTCATTGCATGTGTGTTCTTTTCCATAAACCACTTATGGATCCATTACAGTCATTGCATGTGTGTTATTTCCACAAACCACACATGGATCAACCACAAGAGTCATTGCATGTGTGTTATTTCCACAAACCACACATGGATCAACCACTAGAGTCATTGCATGTGTGTTCTTATACACAAACTAGCAATAGAGTCATTGCATGTGTGTTCTATCCACAAACCACACATGGATCCACCATTGTCATTGCATGTGTGTTCTTTCCACAAACCACACATGGATCAACCACTAGAGTCATTGCATGTGTGTTCTTTCCACAAACCACACATGGATCACCACTAGAGTCATTGCATGTGTGTTCTTTTCCATAAACCACTTATGGATCCATTACAGTCATTGCATGTGTGTTATTTCCACAAACCACACATGGATCAACCACTAGAGTCATTGCATGTGTGTTATTTCCACAAACCACACATGGATCAACCACTAGAGTCATTGCATGTGTGTTCTTATACTAAAACCAACATTAGAGTCATTGCATGTGTGTTCTTTCCACAAACCACACATGGATCAACCACTAGAGTCATTGCATGTTTGTTCTTTCCACAAACCACATATGGATCAACCAGATTCATTGCATGTGTGTTCTTTCCACAAACCACATATGGATCAACCACTAGAGTCATTGCATGTTTGTTCTTATACTAAAACCACAAACCAATGGTAGAGTCATTGCATGTGTGTTCTTTTCTACAAAACACACATGGATCCACTAGACTCATTGCATGTGTGTTCTTTTCCACAAACAACTTATGGATCAACCAGTGGTCATTGCATGTGTGTTATTTTCACAAACCACATGTGGACCCACTAGAGTCATTGCATGTGTGTTCTTATACACAAACTAGCACTAGAGTCATTGCATGTGTGTTCTATCCACAAACCACACATGGATCCACCACTGTCATTGCATGTGTGATCTTTTCACAAACCACACATGGATCAACCACTAGAGTCATTGCATGTTTGTTCTTATACTAAAACCACAAACCAGCACTAGAGTCATTGCATATGTGTTTTTTTTCCACAAACCACACATGGATCCACTAGACTCATTGCATGTGTGTTCTTTTCCACAAACAACTTATGGATCAACCATTGGTCATTGCATGTGTGTTCTTTTCACAAACCACATGTGGACCCACTAGAGTAATTGCATGTGTGTTCTTATACACAAACTAGCACTAGAGTCATTGCATGTGTGTTCTATCCACAAACCACACATGGATCCACCATTGTCATTGCATGTGTGTTCTTTCCACAAACCACACATGGATCAACCACTAGAGTCATTGCATGTGTGTTCTTTCCACAAACCACACATGGATAAACCACTAGAGTCATTGCATGTGTGTTCTTTTCCATAAACCACTTATGGATCCATTACAGTCATTGCATGTGTGTTATTTCCACAAACCACACATGGATCAACCACAAGAGTCATTGCATGTGTGTTATTTCCACAAACCACACATGGATCAACCACTAGAGTCATTGCATGTGTGTTCTTATACACAAACTAGCAATAGAGTCATTGCATGTGTGTTCTATCCACAAACCACACATGGATCCACCATTGTCATTGCATGTGTGTTCTTTCCACAAACCACACATGGATCAACCACTAGAGTCATTGCATGTGTGTTCTTTCCACAAACCACACATGGATCACCACTAGAGTCATTGCATGTGTGTTCTTTTCCATAAACCACTTATGGATCCATTACAGTCATTGCATGTGTGTTATTTCCACAAACCACACATGGATCAACCACTAGAGTCATTGCATGTGTGTTATTTCCACAAACCACACATGGATCAATCACTAGAGTCATTGCATGTGTGTTATTTCCACAAACCACACATGGATCCACCACTAGAGCAATTGCATGTGTGTTCTTATACTAAAACCAACACTAGAGTCATTGCATGTGTGTTCTTTCCACAAACCACACATGGATCAACCAGTGGTCATTGCATGTGTGTTCTTTTCCACAAACCACACATGGATCCACCAGTGGTCATTACATGTGTGTTCTTTACACAAACCACATATGGATCAACAAGAGTCATTGCATGTGTGTTATTTCCACAAACCACACATGGATCAACCACTAGAGTCATTGCATGTTTGTTCTTATACTAAAACCACAAACCAGCACTAGAGTCATTGCATGTGTGTTCTTTTCCACAAACCACACATGGATCCACAAGACTCATTGCATGTGTGTTCTTTTCCACAAACAACTTATGGATCAACCAGTGGTCATTGCATGTGTGTTCTTTTCACAAACCACATGTGGACCCACTAGAGTCATTGCATGTGTGTTCTTATACACAAACTAGCACTAGAGTCATTGCATGTGTGTTCTATCCACAAACCACACATGGATCCACCACTGTCATTGCATGTGTGTTCTTTCCACAAACCACACATGGATCAACCACTAGAGTCATTGCATGTGTGTTATTTCCACAAACCACACATGGATCAACCACTAGAGTCATTGCATGTTTGTTCTTATACTAAAACCACAAACCTGCACTAGAGTCATTGCATGTGTGTTCTTTTCCACAAACCACACATGGATCCACTAGATTCATTGCATGTGTGTTCTTTTCCACAAACAACTTATGGATCAACCAGTGGTCATTGCATGTGTGTTCTTTTCACAAACCACATGTGGACCCACTAGAGTCATTGCATGTGTGTTCTTATACACAAACTAGCACTAGAGTCATTGCATGTGTGTTCTATCCACAAACCACACATGGATCCACCACTGTCATTGCATGTGTGTTCTTTCCGCAAACCACACATGGATCAACCATTAGAGTCATTGCATGTGTGTTCTTATCACAAACCACATATGGATCAATCAGTGGTCATTGCATGTGTGTTCTTTTCCATAAACCACTTATGGATCCATTACAGTCATTGCATGTGTGTTATTTCCACAAACCACACATGGATCAACCACTAGAGTCATTGCATGTGTGTTATTTCCACAAACGACACATCGATCAACCACTAGAGTCATTGCATGTGTGTGTTATTTTCCATAAACCACACATGGATCCACCACTAGATTCATTGCATGTGTGTTATTATACTAAAACCAACACTAGAGTCATTGCATGTGTATTCTTTCCACAAACGACACATGGATCAAACAGTGATAATTGCATGTGTGTTCTTTTCCACAAACCACACATGGATCCACAGTGGTCATTCCATGTGTGTTCTTTCCACAAACCACATATGGATCAACCAGAGTCATTGCATGTGTGTTCTTTCCACAGACCACACATGGATCAACCACTAGAGGCATTGCATGTTTGTTCTTATACCAAAACCACAAACTAGCACTAGAGTCATTGCATGTGTGTTCTTTTACACAAACCACACATGGATCCACTAGAGTCATTGCATGTGTGTTCTTTTCCACAAACAACTTATGGATCAACCAGTGGTCATTGCATGTGTTTTCTATTCACAAACCACATGTGGACCCACTAGAGTCATTGCATGTGTGTTCTTATACTAAAACTAGCACTAGAGTCATTGCATGTGTGTTCTATCCACAAACCACACATGGATCCACCACTATCATTGCATGTGTGTTCTTTCCACAAACCACACATGGATCAACCACTAGAGTCATTGCATGTGTGTTCTTTCCACAAATGACACATGGATCAACCACTAGAGTCATTGCATGTGTGTTATTTCCACAAACGACACATGGATCAACCACTAGAGTCATTGCATGTGTGTTCTTATACTAAAACCAACATTAGAGTCATTGCATGTGTGTTCTTTCCACAAACCACACATGGATCAACCACTAGAGTCATTGCATGTTTGTTCTTTCCACAAACCACATATGGATCAACCAGAGTCATTGCATGTGTGTTCTTTCCACAAACCACATATGGATCAACCACTAGAGTCATTGCATGTTTGTTCTTATACTAAAACCACAAACCAATGGTAGAGTCATTGCATGTGTGTTCTTTTCTACAAAACACACATGGATCCACTAGACTCATTGCATGTGTGTTCTTTTCCACAAACAACTTATGGATCAACCAGTGGTCATTGCATGTGTGTTCTTTTCACAAACCACATGTGGACCCACTAGAGTCATTGCATGTGTGTTCTTATACACAAACTAGCACTAGAGTCATTGCATGTGTGTTCTATCCACAAACCACACATGGATCCACCATTGTCATTGCATGTGTGTTCTTTCCACAAACCACACATGGATCAACCACTAGAGTCATTGCATGTGTGTTCTTTCCACAAACCACACATGGATGAACCACTAGAGTCATTGCATGTGTGTTCTTTTCCATAAACCACTTATGGATCCATTACAGTCATTGCATGTGTGTTATTTCCACAAACCACACATGGATCAACCACTAGACTCATTGCATGTGTGCTATTTCCACAAACCACACATGTATCAACCACTAGAGTCATTGCATGTGTGTTATTTCCACAAACCACACATGGATCAACCACTAGAGTCATTGCATGTGTGTTATTTCCACAAACCACACATGGATCCACCACTAGAGTCATTTCATGTGTGTTCTTATACTAAAACCAACACTAGAGTCATTGCATGTGTGTTCTTTCGACAAACCACACATGGATCAACCAGTGGTCATTGCATGTGTGTTCTTTTCCACAAACCACACATGGATCCACCAGTGGTCATTACATGTGTGTTCTTTACACAAACCACATATGGATCAACACGAGTCATTGCATGTGTGTTATTTCCACAAACCACACATGGATCAACCACTAGAGTCATTGCATGTTTGTTCTTATACTAAAACCACAAACCAGCACTAGAGTCATTGCATGTGTGTTCTTTTCCACAAACCACACATGGATCCACTAGACTCATTGCATGTGTGTTCTTTTCCACAAACAACTTATGGATCAACCAGTGGTCATTGCATGTGTGTTATTTTCACAAACCACGTGTGGACCCACTAGAGTCATTGCATGTGTGTTCTTATACACAAACTAGCACTAGAGTCATTGCATGTGTGTTCTATCCACAAACCACACATGGATCCACCACTGTCATTGCATGTGTGTTCTTTCCACAAACCACACATGGATCAACCACTAGAGTCATTGCATGTTTGTTCTTATACTAAAACCACAAACCAGCACTAGAGTCATTGCATATGTGTTTTTTCCCACAAACCACACATGGATCCACTAGACTCATTGCATGTGTGTTCTTTTCCACAAACAACTTATGGATCAACCAGTGGTCATTGCATGTGTGTTCTTTTCACAAACCACATGTGGACCCACTAGAGTAATTGCATGTGTGTTCTTATACACAAACTATCACTAGAGTCATTGCATGTGTGTTCTATCCACAAACCACACATGGATCCACCATTGTCATTGCATGTGTGTTCTTTCCACAAACCACACATGGATCAACCACTAGAGTCATTGCATGTGTGTTCTTTCCACAAACCACACATGGATCAACCACTAGAGTCATTGCATGCGTGTTCTTTTCCATAAACCACTAATGGATCCATTACAGTCATTGCATGTGTGTTATTTCCACAAACCACACATGGATCAACCACTAGAGTCATTGCATGTGTGTTATTTCCACAAACCACACATGGATCAACCACTAGAGTCATTGCATGTGTGTTCTTATACACAAACTAGCAATAGAGTCATTGCATGTGTGTTCTATCCAGAAACCACACATGGATCTACCATTGTCATTGCATGTGTGTTCTTTCCACAAACCACACATGGATCAACCACTAGAGTCATTGCATGTGTGTTCTTTCCACAAACCACACATGGATCAACCACTAGAGTCATTGCATGTGTGTTCTTTTCCATAAACCACTTATGGATCCATTACAGTCATTGCATGTGTGTTATTTCCACAAACCACACATGGATCAACCACTAGAGTCATTGCATGTGTGTTATTTCCACAAACCACACATGGATCAACCACTAGAGTCATTGCATGTGTGTTATTTCCACAAACCACACATGGATCCACCACTAGAGCAATTGCATGTGTGTTCTTATACTAAAACCAACACTAGAGTCATTGCATGTGTGTTCTTTCCACAAACCACACATGGATCAACCAGTGGTCATTGCATGTGTGTTCTTTTCCACAAACCACACATGGATCCACCAGTGGTCATTACATGTGTGTTCTTTACACAAACCACATATGGATCAACAAGAGTCATTGCATGTGTGTTATTTCCACAAACCACACATGGATCAACCACTAGAGTCATTGCATGTTTGTTCTTATACTAAAACCACAAACCAGCACTAGAGTCATTGCATGTGTGTTCTTTTCCACAAACCACACATGGATCCACTAGACTCATTGCATGTGTGTTCTTTTCCACAAACAACTTATGGATCAACCAGTGGTCATTGCATGTGTGTTCTTTTCACAAACCACATGTGGACCCACTAGAGTCATTGCATGTGTGTTCTTATACACAAACTAGCACTAGAGTCATTGCATGTGTGTTCTATCCACAAACCACACATGGATCCACCACTGTCATTGCATGTGTGTTCTTTCCACAAACCACACATGGATCAACCACTAGAGTCATTGCATGTTTGTTCTTATACTAAAACCACAAACCAGCACTAGAGTCATTGCATGTGTGTTCTTTTCCACAAACCACACATGGATCCACTAGATTCATTGCATGTGTGTTCTTTTCCACAAATAACTTATGGATCAACCAGTGGTCATTGCATGTGTGTTCTTTTCACAAACCACATGTGGACCCACTAGAGTCATTGCATGTGTGTTCTTATACACAAACTAGCACTAGAGTCATTGCATGTGTGTTCTATCCACAAACCACACATGGATCCACCACTGTCATTGCATGTGTGCTCTTTCCACAAACCACACATGGATCAACCATTAGAGTCATTGCATGTGTGTTCTTATCACAAACCACATATGGATCAATCAGTGGTCATTGCATGTGTGTTCTTTTCCATAAACCACTTATGGATCCATTACAGTCATTGAATGTGTGTTATTTCCACAAACCACACATGGATCAACCACTAGAGTCATTGCATGTGTTTTATTTCCACAAACGACACATCGATCAACCACTAGAGTCATTGCATGTGTGTGTTATTTTCCACAAACCACACATGGATCCACCACTAGATTCATTGCCTGTGTGTTCTTATACTAAAACCAACACAAGAGTCATTGCATGTGCATTCTTTCCACAAACCACACATGGATCAACTAGTGATAATTGCATGTGTGTTCTTTTCCACAAACCACACATGGATCCACAGTGGTCATTCCATGTGTGTTCTTTCCACAAACCACATATGGATCAACCAGAGTCATTGCATGTGTGTTCTTTCCACAGACCACACATGGATGAACCACTAGAGGCATTGCATGTTTGTTCTTATACCAAAACCACAAACTAGCACTAGAGTCATTGCATGTGTGTTCTTTTACAAAAACCACACATGGATCCACTAGACTCATTGCATGTGTGTTCTTTTCCACAAACAACTTATGGATCAACCAGTGGTCATTGCATGTGTGTTCTATTCACAAACCACATGTGGACCCACTAGAGTCATTGCATGTGTGTTCTTATACTAAAACTAGCACTAGAGTCATTGCATGTGTGTTCTATCCACAAACCACACATGGATCCACCACTATCATTGCATGTGTGTTCTTTCCACAAACCACACATGGATCAACCACTAGAGTCATTGCATGTGTGTACTTTCCACAAATGACACATGGATCAACCACTAGAGTCATTGCATGTGTGTTATTTCCACAAACGACACATGGATCAACCACTAGAGTCATTGCATGTGTGTTCTTATACTAAAACCAACATTAGAGTCATTGCATGTGTGTTCTTTCCACAAACCACACATGGATCAACCACTAGAGTCATTGCATGTTTGTTCTTTCCACAAACCACATATGGATCAACCAGAGTCATTGCATGTCTGTTCTTTCCACAAACCACATATGGATCAACCACTAGAGTCATTGCATGTTTATTCTTATACTAAAACCACAAACCAACGGTAGTGTCATTGCATGTGTGTTCTTTTCTACAAAACACACATGGATCCACTAGACTCATTGCATGTGTGTTCTTTTCACAAACCACATGTGGACCCACTAGAGTCATTGCATGTGTGTTCTTATACACAAACTTGCACTAGAGTCATTGCATGTGTGTTCTATCCACAAACCACACATGGATCCACCACTGTCATTGCATGTGTGTTCTTTCCACAAACCACACATGGATCAACCACTAGAGTCATTGCATGTGTGTTCTTTTCCATAAACCACTTATGGATCCATTACAGTCATTGCATGTGGGTTATTTCCACAAACCACACATGGATCAACCACTAGACTCATTGCATGTGTGTTATTTCCACAAACCACACATGGATCAACCACTAGAGTCATTGCATGTGTGTTATTTCCACAAACCACACATGGATCCACCACTAGAGTCATTTCATGTGTGTTCTTATACTAAAACCAACACTAGAGTCATTGCATGTGTGTTCTTTCCACAAACCACACATGGATCAACCAGTGGTCATTGCATGTGTGTTCTTTTCCACAAACCACACATGGATCCACCAGTGGTCATTACATGTGTGTTCTTTACACAAACCACATATGGATCAACAAGAGTCATTGCATGTGTGTTATTTCCACAAACCACACATGGATCAACCACTAGAGTCATTGCATGTTTGTTCTTATACTAAAACCACAAACCAGCACTAGAGTCATTGCATGTGTGTTCTTTTCCACAAACCACACATGGATCCACTAGACTCATTGCATGTGTGTTCTTTTCCACAAACAACTTATGTATCAACCAGTGGTCATTGCATGTGTGTTATTTTCACAAACCACATGTGGACCCACTAGAGTCATTGCATGTGTGTTCTTATACACAAACTAGCACTAGAGTCATTGCATGTGTGTTCTATCCACAAACCACACATGGATCCACCACTGTCATTGCATGTGTGTTCTTTCCACAAACCACACATGGATCAACCACTAGAGTCATTGCATGTTTGTTCTTATACTAAAACCACAAACCAGCACTAGAGTCATTGCATATGTGTTTTTTTTCCACAAACCACACATGGATCCACTAGACTCATTGCATGTGTGTTCTTTTCCACAAACAACTTATGGATCAACCAGTGGTCATTGCATGTGTGTTCTTTTCACAAACCACATGTGGACCCACTAGAGTAATTGCATGTGTGTTCTTATACACAAACTAGCACTAGAGTCATTGCATGTGTGTTCTATCCACAAACCACACATGGATCCACCATTGTCATTGCATGTGTGTTCTTTCCACAAACCACACATGGATCAACCACTAGAGTCATTGCATGTGTGTTCTTTCCACAAACCACACATGGATCAACCACTAGAGTCATTGCATGCGTGTTCTTTTCCATAAACCACTAATGGATCCATTACAGTCATTGCATGTGTGTTATTTCCACAAACCACACATGGATCAACCACTAGAGTCATTGCATGTGTGTTATTTCCACAAACCACACATGGATCAACCACTAGAGTCATTGCATGTGTGTTCTTATACACAAACTAGCAATAGAGTCATTGCATGTGTGTTCTATCCACAAACCACACATGGATCTACCATTGTCATTGCATGTGTGTTCTTTCCACAAACCACACATGGATCAACCACTAGAGTCATTGCATGTGTGTTCTTTCCACAAACCACACATGGAACAACCACTAGAGTCATTGCATGTGTGTTCTTTTCCATAAACCACTTATGGATCCATTACAGTCATTGCATGTGTGTTATTTCCACAAACCACACATGGATCAACCACTAGAGTCATTGCATGTGTGTTATTTCCACAAACCACACATGGATCAACCACTAGAGTCATTGCATGTGTGTTATTTCCACAAACCACACATGGATCCACCACTAGAGCAATTGCATGTGTGTTCTTATACTAAAACCAACACTAGAGTCATTGCATGTGTGTTCTTTCCACAAACCACACATGGATCAACCAGTGGTCATTGCATGTGTGTTCTTTTCCACAAACCACACATGGATCCACCAGTGGTCATTACATGTGTGTTCTTTACACAAACCACATATGGATCAACAAGAGTCATTGCATGTGTGTTATTTCCACAAACCACACATGGATCAACCACTAGAGTCATTGCATGTTTGTTCTTATACTAAAACCACAAACCAGCACTAGAGTCATTGCATGTGTGTTCTTTTCCACAAACCACACATGGATCCACTAGACTCATTGCATGTGTGTTCTTTTCCACAAACAACTTATGGATCAACCAGTGGTCATTGCATGTGTGTTCTTTTCACAAACCACATGTGGACCCACTAGAGTCATTGCATGTGTGTTCTTATACACAAACTAGCACTAGAGTCATTGCATGTGTGTTCTATCCACAAACCACACATGGATCCACCACTGTCATTGCATGTGTGTTCTTTCCACAAACCACACATGGATCAACCACTAGAGTCATTGCATGTTTGTTCTTATACTAAAACCACAAACCAGCACTAGAGTCATTGCATATGTGTTTTTTTTCCACAAACCACACATGGATCCACTAGAGTCATTGCATGTGTGTTCTTTTCCACAAACAACTTATGGATCAACCAGTGGTCATTGCATGTGTGTTCTTTTCACAAACCACATGTGGACCCACTAGAGTAATTGCATGTGTGTTCTTATACACAAACTAGCACTAGAGTCATTGCATGTGTGTTCTATCCACAAACCACACATGGATCCACCATTGTCATTGCATGTGTGTTCTTTCCACAAACCACACATGGATCAACCACTAGAGTCATTGCATGTGTGTTCTTTCCACAAACCACACATGGATCAACCACTAGAGTCATTGCATGCGTGTTCTTTTCCATAAACCACTAATGGATCCATTACAGTCATTGCATGTGTGTTATTTCCACAAACCACACATGGATCAACCACTAGAGTCATTGGATGTGTGTTATTTCCACAAACCACACATGGATCAACCACTAGAGTCATTGCATGTGTGTTCTTATACACAAACTAGCAATAGAGTCATTGCATGTGTGTTCTATCCACAAACCACACATGGTTCTACCATTGTCATTGCATGTGTGTTCTTTCCACAAACCACACATGGATCAACCACTAGAGTCATTGCATGTGTGTTCTTTCCACAAACCACACATGGAACAACCACTAGAGTCATTGCATGTGTGTTCTTTTCCATAAACCACTTATGGATCCATTACAGTCATTGCATGTGTGTTATTTCCACAAACCACACATGGATCAACCACTAGAGTCATTGCATGTGTGTTATTTCCACAAACCACACATGGATCAACCACTAGAGTCATTGCATGTGTGTTATTTCCACAAACCACACATGGATCCACCACTAGAGCAATTGCATGTGTGTTCTTATACTAAAACCAACACTAGAGTCATTGCATGTGTGTTCTTTCCACAAACCACACATGGATCAACCAGTGGTCATTGCATGTGTGTTCTTTTCCACAAACCACACATGGATCCACCAGTGGTCATTACATGTGTGTTCTTTACACAAACCACATATGGATCAACAAGAGTCATTGCATGTGTGTTATTTCCACAAACCACACATGGATCAACCACTAGAGTCATTGCATGTTTGTTCTTATACTAAAACCACAAACCAGCACTAGAGTCATTGCATGTGTGTTCTTTTCCACAAACCACACATGGATCCACTAGACTCATTGCATGTGTGTTCTTTTCCACAAACAACTTATGGATCAACCAGTGGTCATTGCATGTGTGTTCTTTTCACAAACCACATGTGGACCCACTAGAGTCATTGCATGTGTGTTCTTATACACAAACTAGCACTAGAGTCATTGCATGTGTGTTCTATCCACAAACCACACATGGATCCACCACTGTCATTGCATGTGTGTTCTTTCCACAAACCACACATGGATCAACCGCTAGAGTCATTGAATGTTTGTTCTTATACTAAAACCACAAACCAGCACTAGAGTCATTGCATGTGTGTTCTTTTCCACAAACCACACATGGATCCACTAGATTCATTGCATGTGTGTTCTTTTCCACAAATAACTTATGGATCAACCAGTGGTCATTGCATGTGTGTTCTTTTCACAAACCACATGTGGACCCACTAGAGTCATTGCATGTGTGTTCTTATACACAAAGTAGCACTAGAGTCATTGCATGTGTGTTCTATCCACAAACCACACATGGATCCACCACTGTTATTGCATGTGTGTTCTTTCCACAAACCACACATGGATCAACCATTAGAGTCATTGCATGTGTGTTCTTATCACAAACCACATATGGATCAATCAGTGGTCATTGCATGTGTGTTCTTTTCCATAAACCACTTATGGATCCATTACATTCATTGCATGTGTGTTATTTCCACAAACCACACATGGATCAACCACTAGAGTCATTTCATGTGTTTTATTTCCACAAACGACACATCGATCAACCACTAGAGTCATTGCATGTGTGTGTTATTTTCCACAAACCACACATGGATCCACCACTAGATTCATTGCATGTGTGTTCTTATACTAAAACCAACACTAGAGTCATTGCATGTGCATTCTTTCCACAAACCACACATGGATCAACCAGTGATAATTGCATGTGTGTTCTTTTCCACAAACCACACATGGATCCACAGTGGTCATTCCATGTGTGTTCTTTCCACAAACCACATATGGATCAACCAGAGTCATTGCATGTGTGTTCTTTCCACAGAGCACACATGGATCAACCACTAGAGGCATTGCATGTTTGTTCTTATACCAAAACCACAAACTAGCACTAGAGTCATTGCATGTGTGTTCTTTTACACAAACCACACATGGATCCACTAGAGTCATTGCATGTGTGTTCTTTTCCACAAACAACTTATGGATCAACCAGTGGTCATTGCATGTGTGTTCTATTCACAAACCACATGTGGACCCACTAGAGTCATTGCATGTGTGTTCTTATACTAAAACTAGCACTAGAGTCATTGCATGTGTGTTCTATCCACAAACCACACATGGATCCACCACTATCATTGCATGTGTGTTCTTTCCACAAACCACACATGGATCAACCACTAGAGTCATTGCATGTGTGTTCTTTCCACAAATGACACATGGATCAACCACTAGAGTCATTGCATGTGTGTTATTTCCACAAACGACACATGGATCAACCACTAGAGTCATTGCATGTGTGTTCTTATACTAAAACCAACATTAGAGTCATTGCATGTGTGTTCTTTCCACAAACCACACATGGATCAACCACTAGAGTCATTGCATGTTTGTTCTTTCCACAAACCACATATGGATCAACCAGAGTCATTGCATGTGTGTTCTTTCCACAGACCACACATGGATCAACCACTAGAGGCATTGCATGTTTGTTATTATACCAAAACCACAAACTAGCACTAGAGTCATTGCATGTGTGTTCTTTTACACAAACCACACATGGATCCACTAGAGTCATTGCATGTGTGTTCTTTTCCACAAACAACTTATGGATCAACCAGTGGTCATTGCATGTGTGTTCTATTCACAAACCACATGTGGACCCACTAGAGTCATTGCATGTGTGTTCTTATACTAAAACTAGCCCTAGAGTCATTGCATGTGTGTTCTATCCACAAACCACACATGGATCCACCACTATCATTGCATGTGTGTTCTTTCCACAAACCACACATGGATCAACCACTAGAGTCATTGCATGTGTGTTCTTTCCACAAATGACACATGGATCAACCACTAGAGTCATTGCATGTGTGTTATTTCCACAAACGACACATGGATCAACCACTAGAGTCATTGCATGTGTGTTCTTATACTAAAACCAACATTAGAGTCATTGCATGTGTGTTCTTTCCATAAACCACACATGGATCAACCACTAGAGTCATTGCATGTTTGTTCTTTCCACAAACCACATATGGATCAACCAGAGTCATTGCATGTGTGTTCTTTCCACAAACCACATATGGATCAACCACTAGAGTCATTGCATGTTTGTTCTTATACTAAAACCACAAACCAACGGTAGAGTCATTGCATGTGTGTTCTTTTCTACAAAACACACATGGATCCACTAGACTCATTGCATGTGTGTTCTTTTCCACAAACAACTTATGGATCAACCAGTGGTCATTGCATGTGTGTTCTTTTCACAAACCACATGTGGACCCACTAGAGTCATTGCATGTGTGTTCTTATACACAAACTAGCACTAGAGTCATTGCATGTGTGTTCTATCCACAAACCACACATGGATCCACCACTGTCATTGCATGTGTGATCTTTCCACAAACCACACATGGATGAACCACTGGAGTCATTGCATGTGTGTTCTTTCCACAAACCACACATGGATCAACCACAAGAGTCACTGCATGTTTGTTCTTATACTAAAACCACAAACCAGCACTAGAGTCATTGCATGTGTGTTCTTTTCCACAAACCACACATGGATCCACTAGACTCATTCCATGTGTGTTCTTTTCCACAATCAACTTATGGATCAACCAGTGGTCATTGCATGTGTGTTCTTTTCACAAACCACATGTGGACCCACTAGAGTCATTGCATGTGTGTTCTTATACACAAACTTCCACTAGAGTCATTGCATGTGTGTTCTATCCACAAATCACACATGGATCCACCACTGTCATTGCATGTGTGTTCTTTCCACAAACCACACATGGATCAACCACTAGAGTCATTGCATGTGTGTTCGTATCACAAACTACATATAGATCAATCAGTGGTCATTGCATGTGTGTTCTTTTCCATAAATCACTTATGGATCCATTACAGTCATTACATGTGTGTTATTTCCACAAACCACACACGGATCAACCACTAGAGTCATTGCATGTGTGTTATTTCCACAAACCAGACATGGATAAACCACTAGAGTCATTCCATGTGTGTGGTCTTTTCTACAAACCACACATGGATCCACCACTAGAGTCATTGCATGTATGTTCTTATACTAAAACCAACACTAGAGTCATTTCATCTGTGTTCTTTCCACAAACCACACATGGATCAACCAGTGGTCATTGCATGTGTGTTCTTTTCCACAAACCACACATGGATCCACCAGTGGTCATTGCATGTGTGTTCTTTCCACAAACCACATATGGATCAACCAGAGTCATTGCATGTGTGTTCTTTCCACAAACCACACATGGATCAACCACTAGAGTCATTGCATGTTTGTTCTTATACCAAAACCACAAACCAGCATTAGAGTCATTGCATGTGTGTTCTTTTCTATAAACCACAGATGGATCCACTAGAATCATTGCATGTGTGTTCTTTTCCACAAACCACACATGGATCAACCACTGGTCATTGCATGTGTGTTCTTTTCACAAACCACATGTGGACCCACTAGAGTCATTGCATGTGTGTTCTTATACTAAAACTAGCACTAGAGTCATTGCATGTGTGTTCTATCCACAAACCACACATGGATCCACCACTGTCATTGCATGTGTGTTCTTTCCACAAACCACACATGGATCAACCACTAGAGTCATTGCATGTGTGTTCTTTCCACAAATGACACATGGATCAACCACTAGAGTCATTGCATGTGTGTTATTTCCACAAACGACACATGGATCAACCACTAGAGTCATTGCATGTTTGTTCTTTCCACAAACCACATATGGATCAACCAGAGTCATTGCATGTGTGTTCTTTCCACAAACCACATATGGATCAACCACTAGAGTCATTGCATGTTTGTTCTTATACTAAAACCACAAACCAACGGTAGAGTCATTGCATGTGTGTTCTTTTCTACAAAACACACATGGATCCACTAGACTCATTGCATGTGTGTTCTTTTCCACAAACAACTTATGGATCAACCAGTGGTCATTGCATGTGTGTTCTTTTCACAAACCACATGTGGACCCACTAGAGTCATTGCATGTGTGTTCTTATACACAAACTAGCACTAGAGTCATTGCATGTGTGTTCTATCCACAAACCACACATGGATCCACCACTGTCATTGCATGTGTGATCTTTCCACAAACCACACATGGATGAACCACTGGAGTCATTGCATGTGTGTTCTTTCCACAAACCACACATGGATCAACCACAAGAGTCACTGCATGTTTGTTCTTATACTAAAACCACAAACCAGCACTAGAGTCATTGCATGTGTGTTCTTTTCCACAAACCACACATGGATCCACTAGACTCATTCCATGTGTGTTCTTTTCCACAATCAACTTATGGATCAACCAGTGGTCATTGCATGTGTGTTCTTTTCACAAACCACATGTGGACCCACTAGAGTCATTGCATGTGTGTTCTTATACACAAACTTCCACTAGAGTCATTGCATGTGTGTTCTATCCACAAATCACACATGGATCCACCACTGTCATTGCATGTGTGTTCTTTCCACAAACCACACATGGATCAACCACTAGAGTCATTGCATGTGTGTTCGTATCACAAACTACATATAGATCAATCAGTGGTCATTGCATGTGTGTTCTTTTCCATAAATCACTTATGGATCCATTACAGTCATTACATGTGTGTTATTTCCACAAACCACACACGGATCAACCACTAGAGTCATTGCATGTGTGTTATTTCCACAAACCAGACATGGATAAACCACTAGAGTCATTCCATGTGTGTGGTCTTTTCTACAAACCACACATGGATCCACCACTAGAGTCATTGCATGTATGTTCTTATACTAAAACCAACACTAGAGTCATTTCATCTGTGTTCTTTCCACAAACCACACATGGATCAACCAGTGGTCATTGCATGTGTGTTCTTTTCCACAAACCACACATGGATCCACCAGTGGTCATTGCATGTGTGTTCTTTCCACAAACCACATATGGATCAACCAGAGTCATTGCATGTGTGTTCTTTCCACAAACCACACATGGATCAACCACTAGAGTCATTGCATGTTTGTTCTTATACCAAAACCACAAACCAGCATTAGAGTCATTGCATGTGTGTTCTTTTCTATAAACCACAGATGGATCCACTAGAATCATTGCATGTGTGTTCTTTTCCACAAACCACACATGGATCAACCACTGGTCATTGCATGTGTGTTCTTTTCACAAACCACATGTGGACCCACTAGAGTCATTGCATGTGTGTTCTTATACTAAAACTAGCACTAGAGTCATTGCATGTGTGTTCTATCCACAAACCACACATGGATCCACCACTGTCATTGCATGTGTGTTCTTTCCACAAACCACACATGGATCAACCACTAGAGTCATTGCATGTGTGTTCTTTCCACAAATGACACATGGATCAACCACTAGAGTCATTGCATGTGTGTTATTTCCACAAACGACACATGGATCAACCACTAGAGTCATTGCATGTTTGTTCTTTCCACAAACCACATATGGATCAACCAGAGTCATTGCATGTGTGTTGTTTCGACAGACCACACATGGATCAACCACTAGAGGCATTGCATGTTTGTTATTATACCAAAACCACAAACTAGCACTAGAGTCATTGCATGTGTGTTCTTTTACACAAACCACACATGGATCCACTAGAGTCATTGCATGTGTGTTCTTTTCCACAAACAACTTATGGATCAACCAGTGGTCATTGCATGTGTGTTCTATTCACAAACCACATGTGGACCCACTAGAGTCATTGCATGTGTGTTCTTATACTAAAACTAGCACTAGAGTCATTGCATGTGTGTTCTATCCACAAACCACACATGGATCCACCACTATCATTGCATGTGTGTTCTTTCCACAAACCACACATGGATCAACCACTAGAGTCATTGCATGTGTGTTCTTTCCACAAATGACACATGGATCAACCACTAGAGTCATTGCATGTGTGTTATTTCCACAAACGACACATGGATCAACCACTAGAGTCATTGCATGTGTGTTCTTATACTAAAACCAACATTAGAGTCATTGCATGTGTGTTCTTTCCACAAACCACACATGGATCAACCACTAGAGTCATTGCATGTTTGTTCTTTCCACAAACCACATATGGATCAACCAGAGTCATTGCATGTGTGTTCTTTCCACAAACCACATATGGATCAACCACTAGAGTCATTGCATGTTTGTTCTTATACTAAAACCACAAACCAACGGTAGAGTCATTGCATGTGTGTTCTTTTCTACAAAACACACATGGATCCACTAGACTCATTGCATGTGTGTTCTTTTCCACAAACAACTTATGGATCAACCAGTGGTCATTGCATGTGTGTTCTTTTCACAAACCACATGTGGACCCACTAGAGTCATTGCATGTGTGTTCTTATACACAAACTAGCACTAGAGTCATTGCATGTGTGTTCTATCCACAAACCACACATGGATCCACCACTGTCATTGCATGTGTGTTCTTTCCACAAACCACACATGGATGAACCACTGGAGTCATTCATGTGTGTTCTTTCCACAAACCACACATGGATCAACCACAAGAGTCACTGCATGTTTGTTCTTATACTAAAACCACAAACCAGCACTAGAGTCATTGCATGTGTGTTCTTTTCCACAAACCACACATGGATCCACTAGACTCATTCCATGTGTGTTCTTTTCCACAATCAACTTATGGATCAACCAGTGGTCATTGCATGTGTGTTCTTTTCACAAACCACATGTGGACCCACTAGAGTCATTGCATGTGTGTTCTTATACACAAACTTGCACTAGAGTCATTGCATGTGTGTTCTATCCACAAATCACACATGGATCCACCACTGTCATTGCATGTGTGTTCTTTCCACAAACCACACATGGATCAACCACTAGAGTCATTGCATGTGTGTTCGTATCACAAACTACATATAGATCAATCAGTGGTCATTGCATGTGTGTTCTTTTCCATAAACCACTTATGGATCCATTACAGTCATTACATGTGTGTTATTTCCACAAACCACACCCGGATCAACTACTAGAGTCATTGCATGTGTGTTATTTCCACAAACCAGACATGGATAAACCACTAGAGTCATTCCATGTGTGTGGTCTTTTCTACAAACCACACATGGATCCACCACTAGAGTCATTGCATGTATGTTCTTATACTAAAACCAACACTAGAGTCATTTCATGTGTGTTCTTTCCACAAACCACACATGGATCAACCAGTGGTCATTGCATGTGTGTTCTTTTCCACAAACCACACATGGATCCACCAGTGGTCATTGCATGTGTGTTCTTTCCACAAACCACATATGGATCAACCAGAGTCATTGCATGTGTGTTCTTTCCACAAACCACACATGGATCAACCACTAGAGTCATTGCATGTTTGTTCTTATACTAAAACCACAAACCAGCACTAGAGTCATTGCATGTGTGTTCTTTTCCACAAACCACACATGGATCCACTAGATTCATTGCATGTGTGTTCTTTTCCACAAATAACTTATGGATCAACCAGTGGTCATTGCATGTGTGTTCTTTTCACAAACCACATGTGGAACCACTAGAGTCATTGCATGTGTGTTCTTATACACAAACTAGCACTAGAGTCATTGCATGTTTGTTCTTATACCAAAACCACAAACCAGCATTAGAGTCATTACATCTGTGTTCTTTTCTACAAACCACAGATGGATCCACTAGAATCATTGCATGTGTGTTCTTTTCCACAAACCACACATGGATCAACCACTGGTCATTGCATGTGTGTTCTTTTCACAAACCACATGTGGACCCACTAGAGTCATTGCATGTGTGTTCTTATACTAAAACTAGCACTAGAGTCATTGCATGTGTGTTCTATCCACAAACCACACATGGATCCACCACTGTCATTGCATGTGTGTTCTTTCCACAAACCACACATGGATCAACCACTAGAGTCATTGTATGTGTGTTCTTTCCACAAACGACACATGGATCAACCACTAGAGTCATTGCATGTGTGTTATTTCCACAAACCACACATGGATCAACCACTACAGACATTGCATGTGTGTTATTTCCACAAACCACACATGGATCAACCACTAGACTCATTCCATGTGTGTTATTTCCACAAACCACACATGGATCCACCACTAGAGTCATTGCATGTGTGTTCTTATACTAAAACCAACACTAGAGTCATTTCATGTGTGTTCTTTCCACAAACCACACATGGATCAACCAGTGGTCATTGCATGTGTGTTCTTTTCCACAAACCACACATGGATCCACCAGTGGTCATTGCATGTGTTTTCTTTCCACAAACCACATATGGATCAACCAGAGTCATTGCATGTGTGTACTTTCCACAAACCACACATGGATCAACCACTAGAGTAATTGCATGTTTGTTCTTATACTTAAACCACAAACCAGCACTAGAGTCATTGCATGTGTGTTCTTTTCCACAAACCACACATGGATCAACCACTAGACTCATTGCATGTGTGTTCTTTTCCACAAACAACTTATGGATCAACCAATGGTCATTGCATGTGTGTTATTTTCACAAACCACATGTGGACCCCCTAGAGTCATTGCATGTGTGTTCTTATACACAAACTAGCACTAGAGTCATAGCATGTGTGTTCTATCCACAAACCACACATGGATCCACCACTGTCATTGCACGTGTGTTCTTTCCACAAACCACACATGGATCAACCACTAGAGTCATTGCATGTGTGTTCTTTTCCATAAACCACTTATGGATCCATTATAGTCATTGCATGTGTGTTATTTCCACAAACCACACATGGATCAACCACTAGAGTCATTGCACGTGTGTTATTTCCACAAACCACACATGGATCCACCACTAGAGTCATTGCAAGTGTGTTCTTATACTAAAACCAACACTAGAGTCATTGCATGTGTGTTCTTTTTCACAAACCACACATGGATCCACTAGTGGTCATTACATGTGTGTTCTTTCCACAAACCACATATGGATCAACCAGAGTCATTGCATGTGTGTTCTTTCCACAAACCACACATGTATCAACCACTAGAGTCATTGCATGTTTGTTCTTATACTAAAACCACAAACCAGCAGTAGAGTCATTGCATGTGTGTTCTTTTCCACAAACCACACATGGATCCACTAGACTCAATGCATGTGTGTTCTTTTCCACAAACCACACATGGATCCACTAGACTCATTGCATGTGTGTTCTTTTCCACAAACAACTTATGGATCAACTAGTGGTCATTGCATGTGTGTTCTTTTCACAAACCACATGTGGACCCACTAGAGTCATTGCATGTCTGTTCTTATACACAAACTAGCACTAGAGTCATTGCATGTGTGTTCTATCCACAAACCACATATGGACCCACCACTGTCATTGCATGTGTGTTCTTTCCACAAACCACACATGGATCAACCACTAGAGTCATTGCATGTGTGTTCTTTCCACAAACCCCACATGGAGCAACCACTGGAGTCATTGCATGTTTGTTCTTATACTAAAACCACAAACCAGCACTAGAGTCATTGCATGTGTGTTCTATCCAC
The DNA here is from genome assembly GCA_916181665.1 of Avena sativa. Classification (NCBI taxonomy): domain Eukaryota; kingdom Viridiplantae; phylum Streptophyta; class Magnoliopsida; order Poales; family Poaceae; genus Avena; species Avena sativa. Next base: position 62,787,313 of record OV702287.1, on the reverse strand, counting down.
AAACCACACATGGATCCACCACTGTCATTGCACGTGTGTTCTTTCCACAAACCACACATGGATCAACCACTAGAGTCATTGCATGTGTGTTATTTCCACAAACCACACATGGATCTACCACTAGAGTCATTGCATGTGTGTTATTTCCACAAACCACACATGGATCCACCACTAGAGTCATTGCAAGTGTGTTCTTATACTAAAACCAACACTAGAGTCATTGCATGTGTGTTCTTTCCACAAACCACACATGGATCAACCAGTGGTCATTACATGTGTGTTCTTTTCCACAAACCACACATGGATCCACCAGTGGTCATTACATGTGTGTTCTTTCCACAAACCACATATGGATCAACCAGAGTCATTGCATGTGTGTTCTTTCCACAAACCACACATGTATCAACCACTAGAGTCATTGCATGTTTGTTCTTATACTAAAACCACAAACCAGCAGTAGAGTCATTGCATGTGTGTTCTTTTCCACAAACCACACATGGATCCACTAGACTCATTGCATGTGTGTTCTTTTCCACAAACAACTTATGGATCAACCAGTGGTCATTGCATGTGTGTTCTTTTCACAAACCACATGTGGACCCACTAGATTCATTGCATGTGTGTTCTTATACACAAACTAGCAATAGAGTTATTGCATGTCTGTTCTATCCACAAACCACACATGGATCCACCACTGTCATTGCATGTGTGTTCTATCCACAAACCACACATGGATCCACCACTGTCATTGCATGTGTGTTCTTTCCACAAACCACTCATGGATCAACCACTAGAGTCATTGCATGTGTGTTCTTTCCACAAACGACACATGGAGCAACCACTGGAGTCATTGCTTGTTTGTTCTTATACTAAAACCACAAACCAGCACTAGAGTCATTGCATGTGTGTTCTTTTCCACAAACCACACATGGATCCACTAGACTCATTGCATGTGTGTTCTTTTACACAAACAACTTATGGATCAACTAGTGGTCATTGCATGTGTGTCCTTTTCACAAACCACATGTGGACCCACTAGAGTCATTGCACGTGTGTTCTTATACACAAACTAGCACTAGAGTCATTGCATGTGTATTCTATCCACAAACCACACATGGATCCACCACTGTCATTGCATGTGTGTTCTTTCCACAAACCACTCATGGATCAACCACTAGAGTCATTGCATGTGTGTTCTTTCCACAAACGACACATGGAGCAACCACTGGAGCCATTGCTTGTTTGTTCTTATACTAAAACCACAAACCAGCACTAGAGTCATTGCATGTGTGTTCTTTTCCACAAACCACACATGGATCCACTAGACTCATTGCATGTGTGTTCTTTTCCAAAAACAACTTATGGATCAACTAGTGGTCATTGCATGTGTGTCCTTTTCACAAACCACATGTGGACCCACTAGAGTCATTGCATGTGTGTTCTTATACAAAAACTAGCACTAGAGTCATTGCATGTGTGTTCTATCCACAAACCACACATGGATCCACCACTTTCATTGCATGTGTGTTCTTTCCACAAAACACACATGTATCAACCACTAGAGTCATTGCATGTGTGTTCTTTTCCATAAACCACTTATGGATCCATTACAGTCATTGCATGTGTGTTATTTCCACAAACCACACATGGATCAACCACTAGATTCATTGCATGTGTGTTATTTCCACAAACCACACATGGATCAACCACTAGAGTCATTGCATGTGTGTTATTTCCACAAACCACACATGGATCCACCACTAGAGTCATTGCATGCGTGTTCTTATACTAAAACTTACACTAGAGTCATTGCATGTGTGTTCTTTCCATAAACCACACATGGATCAACCAGTGGTCATTGCATGTGTGTTATATCCACAAACCACACATGGATCCACCACTGTCATTGCGTGGGTGTTCTTTCCACAAACCACACATGGATCAACCATTAGAGTCATTGCATGTGTGTTCTTTCCACAAACCACACATGGATCAACCACTAGAGTCATTGCATGTTTGTTCTTATACTAAAACCACAAACCAGCACTAGTGTCATTGCATGTGTTTTCTTTTCCACAAACCACACATGGATCCACTAGACTCATTGCATGTGTGTTCTTTTCCACAAACCACATATGGATCAACCAGAGTCATTGCATGTGTGTTCTTTCCACAAACCACACATGTATCAACCACTAGAGTCATTGCATGTTTGTTCTTATACTAAAACCACAAACCAGCAGTAGAGTCATTGCATGTGTGTTCTTTTCCACAAACCACACATGGATCCACTAGACTCATTGCATGTGTGTTCTTTTCCACAAACAACTTATGGATCAACTAGTGGTCATTGCATGTGTGTTCTTTTCACAAACCACATGTGGACCCACTGGAGTCATTGCACGTGTGTTCTTATACACAAACTAACACTAGAGTCATTGCATGTGTGTTCTATCCACAAACCACACATGGATCCACCACTGTCATTGCATGTGTGTTCTTTCGACAAACCACTCATGGATCAACCACTAGAGTCATTGCATGTGTGTTCTTTTCCATAAACCACTTATGGATCCATTACAGTCATTGCATGTGTGTTATTTCCACAAACCACACATGGATCAACCACTAGATTCATTGCATGTGTGTTATTTCCACAAACCACACATGGATCAACCACTAGAGTCATTGCATGTGTGTTATTTCCACAAACCACACATGGATCCACCACTAGAGTCATTGCATGTGTGTTCTTATACTAAAACTAACACTAGAGTCATTGCATGTGTGTTCTTTCCATAAACCACACATGGATCAACCAGTGGTCATTGCATGTGTGTTATATCCACAAACCACACATGGATCCACCACTGTCATTGCGTGGGTGTTCTTTCCACAAACCACAAATCGATCAACCATTAGAGTCATTGCATGTGTGTTCTTTCCACAAACCACACATGGATCAACCACTAAAGTCATTGCATGTTTGTTCTTATACTAAAACCACAAACCAGCACTAGTGTCATTGCATGTGTTTTCTTTTCCACAAACCACACATGGATCCACTAGACTCATTGCATGTGTGTTCTTTTCCATAAACCACATATGGATCAACCAGAGTCATTGCATGTGTGTTCTTTCCACAAACCACACATGTATCAACCACTAGAGTCATTGCATGTTTGTTCTTATACTAAAACCACAAACCAGCAGTAGAGTCATTGCATGTGTGTTCTTTTCCACAAACCACACATGGATCCACTAGACTCATTGCAAGTGTGTTCTTTTCCACAAACAACTTATGGATCAACTAGTGGTCATTGCATGTGTGTTCTTTTCACAAACCACATGCGGACCCACTAGAGTCATTGATCGTGTGTTCTTATACACAAACTAGCACTAGAGTCATTGCATGTGTGTTCTATCCACAAACCACACATGGATCCACCACTGTCATTGCATGTGTGTTCTTTCCACAAACCACTCATGGATCAACCACTAGAGTCATTGCATGTGTGTTCTTTCCACAAACGACACATGGAGCAACCACTGGGGTCATTGCTTGTTTGTTCTTATACTAAAACCACAAACCAGCACTAGAGTCATTGCATGTGTGTTCTTTTCCACAAACCACACATGGATCCACTACACTCATTGCATGTGTGTTCTTTTCCACAAACAACTTATGGATCAACTAGTGGTCATTGCATGTGTGTTCTTTTCACAAACCACATGTGGACCCACTAGAGTCATTGCACGTGTGTTCTTATACACAAACTAGCACTAGAGTCATTGCATGTGTGTTCTATCCACAAACGACACATGGATCCACCACTGTCATTGCATGTGTGTTCTTTCCACAAACCACTCATGGATCAACCACTAGAGTCATTGCATGTGTGTTCTTTCCACAAACGACACATGGAGCAACCACTGGATTCATTGCTTGTTTGTTCTTATACTAAAACCACAAACCAGCACTAGAGTCATTGCATGTGTGTTCTTTTCCACAAACCACACATGGATCCACTAGACTCATTGCATGTGTGTTCTTTTCCACAAACAACTTATGGATCAACTAGTGGTCATTGCATGTGTGTCCTTTTCACAAACCACATGTGGACCCACTAGAGTCATTGCATGTGTGTTCTTATACACAAACTAGCACTAGAGTCATTGCATGTGTGTTCTATCCACAAACCACACATGGATCCACCACTTTCATTGCATGTGTGTTCTTTCCACAAACCACACATGTATCAACCACTAGAGTCATTGCATGTGTGTTCTTTTCCATAAACCACTTATGGATCCATTACAGTCATTGCATGTGTGTTATTTCCACAAACCACACATGGATCAACCACTAGATTCATTGCATGTGTGTTATTTCCACAAACCACACATGGATCAACCACTAGAGTCATTGCATGTGTGTTATTTCCACAAACCACACATGGATCCACCACTAGAGTCATTGCATGTGTGTTCTTATACTAAAACTAACACTAGAGTCATTGCATGTGTGTTCTTTCCATAAACCACACATGGATCAACCAGTGGTCATTGCATGTGTGTTATATCCACAAACCACACATGGATCCACCACTGTCATTGCGTGGGTGTTCTTTCCACAAACCACAAATGGATCAACCATTAGAGTCATTGCATGTGTGTTCTTTCCACAAACCACACATGGATCAACCACTAGAGTCATTGCATGTTTGTTCTTATACTAAAACCACAAACCAGCACTAGTGTCATTGCATGTGTTTTCTTTTCCACAAACCACACATGGATCCACTAGACTCATTGCATGTGTGTTCTTTTCCATAAACCACATATGGATCAACCAGAGTCATTGCATGTGTGTTCTTTCCACAAACCACACATGTATCAACCACTAGAGTCATTGCATGTTTGTTCTTATACTAAAACCACAAACCAGCAGTAGAGTCATTGCATGTGTGTTCTTTTCCACAAACCACACATGGATCCACTAGACTCATTGCATGTGTGTTCTTTTCCACAAACAACTTATGGATCAACTAGTGGTCATTGCATGTGTGTTCTTTTCACAAACCACATGTGGACCCACTAGAGTCATTGCACGTGTGTTCTTATACACAAACTAGCACTAGAGTCATTGCATGTGTGTTCTATCCACAAACCACACATGGATCCACCACTGTCATTGCATGTGTGTTCTTTCCACAAACCACTCATGGATCAACCACTAGAGTCATTGCATGTGTGTTCTTTCCACAAACGACACATGGAGCAACCACTGGGGTCATTGCTTGTTTGTTCTTATACTAAAACCACAAACCAGCACTAGAGTCATTGCATGTGTGTTCTTTTCCACAAACCACACATGGATCCACTACACTCATTGCATGTGTGTTCTTTTCCACAAACAACTTATGGATCAACTAGTGGTCATTGCATGTGTGTTCTTTTCACAAACCACATGTGGACCCACTAGAGTCATTGCACGTGTGTTCTTATACACAAACTAGCACTAGAGTCATTGCATGTGTGTTCTATCCACAAACCACACATGGATCCACCACTGTCATTGCATGTGTGTTCTTTCCACAAACCACTCATGGATCAACCACTAGAGTCATTGCATGTGTGTGCTTTCCACAAACGACACATGGAGCAACCACTGGAGTAATTGCTTGTTTGTTCTTATACTAAAACCACAAACCAGCACTAGAGTCATTGCATGTGTGTTCTTTTCCACAAACCACACATGGATCCACTAGACTCATTGCATGTGTGTTCTTTTCCACAAACAACTTATGGATCAACTAGTGGTCATTGCACGTGTGTCCTTTTCACAAACCACATGTGGACCCACTAGAGTCATTGCATGTGTGTTCTTATACACAAACTAGCACTAGAGTCATTGCATGTGTGTTCTATCCACAAACCACACATGGATCCACCACTTTCATTGCATGTGTGTTCTTTCCACAAACCACACATGTATCAACCACTAGAGTCATTGCATGTGTGTTCTTTTCCATAAACCACTTATGGATCCATTACAGTCATTGCATGTGTGTTATTTCCACAAACCACACATGGATCAACCACTAGATTCATTGCATGTGTGTTATTTCCACAAACCACACATGGATCAACCACTAGAGTCATTGCATGTGTGTTATTTCGACAAACCACACATGGATCCACCACTAGAGTCATTGCATGTGTGTTCTTATACTAAAACTAACACTAGAGTCATTGCATGTGTGTTCTTTCCACAAAAAACACATGGATCAACCAGTGGTCATTGCATGTGTGTTATATCCACAAACCACACATGGATCCACCACTGTCATTGCGTGGGTGTTCTTTCCACAAACCACACATGGATCAACCATTAGAGTCATTGCATGTGTGTTCTTTCTAGAAACCACACATGGATCAACCACTAGAGTCATTGCATGTGTGTTCTTTCCACAAACCACACATGGATCAACCACTAGAGTCATTGCATATGTTTTCTTTTCCACAAACCACACATGGATCCACTAGACTCATTGCATGTGTGTTCTTTTCCACAAACAACTTATGGATCAACTAGTGGTCATTCCATGTGTGTTCTTTTCACAAACCACATGTGGACCCACTAGAGTCATTGCACGTGTGTTCTTATACACAAACTAGCACTAGAGTCATTGCATGTGTGTTCTATCCACAAACCACACATGGATCCACCACTGTCATTGCATGTGTGTTCTTTCCACAAACCACTCATGGATCAACCACTAGAGTCATTGCATGTGTGTTATTTCCACAAACGACACATGGAGCAACCACTGGAGTCATTGCTTGTTTGTTCTTGTACTAAAACCACAAACTAGCACTAGAGTCATTGCATGTGTGTTCTTTTCCACAAAGCACACATGGATCCACTAGACTCATTGCATGTGTGTTCTTTTCCACAAACAACTTATCGATCAACTAGTGGTCATTGCATGTGTGTTCTTTTCACAAACTACATGTGGACCCACTAGAGTCATTGCACGTGTGTTCTTATACACAAACTAGCACTAGAGTCATTGCATGTGTGTTCTATCCACAAACCACACATGGATCCACCACTGTCATTGCATGTGTGTTCTTTCGACAAACCACTCATGGATCAACCACTAGAGTCATTGCATGTGTGTTCTTTCCACAAACGACACTTGGAGCAACCACTGGAGTCATTGCTTGTTTGTTCTTATACTAAAACCACAAACCAGCACTAGAGTCATTGCATGTGTGTTCTTTTCCACAAACCACACATGGATCCACTAGACTCATTGCATGTGTGTTCTTTTCCACAAACAACTTATGGATCAACTAGTGGTCATTGCATGTGTGTCCTTTTCACAAACCACATGTGGACCCACTAGAGTCATTGCATGTGTGTTCTTATACACAAACTAGCACTAGAGTCATTGCATGTGTGTTCTATCCACAAACCACACATGGATCCACCACTTTCATTGCATGTGTGTTCTTTCCACAAACCACACATGTATCAACCACTAGAGTCATTGCATGTGTGTTCTTTTCCATAAACCACTTATGGATCCATTACAGTCATTGCATGTGTGTTATTTCCACAAACCACACATGGATCAACCACTAGGTTCATTGCATGTGTGTTATTTCCACAAACCACACATGGATCAACCAATAGAGTCATTGCATGTGTGTTATTTCCACAAACCACACATGGATCCACCACTAGAGTCATTGCATGTGTGTTCTTATACTAAAACTAACACTAGAGTCATTGCATGTGTGTTCTTTCCATAAACCACACATGGATCAACCAGTGGTCATTGCATGTGTGTTATATCCACAAACCACACATGGATCCACCACTGTCATTGCGTGGGTGTTCTTTCCACAAACCACACATGGATCAACCATTAGAGTCATTGCTTGTGTGTTCTTTCCACAAACCACACATGGATCAACCTCTAGAGTCATTGCATGTTTGTTCTTATACTAAAACCACAAACCAGCACTAGAGTCATTGCATGTGTTTTCTTTTCCACAAACCACACATGGATCCACTAGACTCATTGCATGTGTGTTCTTTTCCACAAACCACATATGGATCAACCAGAGTCATTGCATGTGTGTTCTTTCCACAAACCACACATGTATCAACCACTAGAGTCATTGCATGTTTGTTCTTATACTAAAACCACAAACCAGCAGTAGAGTCATTGCATGTGTGTTCTTTTCCACAAACCACACATGGATCCACTAGACTCATTGCATGTGTGTTCTTTTCCACAAACAACTTATGGATCAACTAGTGGTCATTGCATGTGTGTTCTTTTCACAAACCACATGTGGACCCACTAGAGTCATTGCACGTGTGTTCTTATACACAAACTAGCACTAGAGTCATTGCATGTGTGTTCTATCCACAAACCACACATGGATCCACCACTGTCATTGCATGTGTGTTCTTTCCACAAACCACTCATGGATCAACCACTAGAGTCATTGCATGTGTGTTCTTTCCACAAACGACACATGGAGCAACCACTGGAGTCATTGCTTGTTTGTTCTTATACTAAAACCACAAACCAGCACTAGAGTCATTGCATGTGTGTTCTTTTCCACAAACCACACATGGATCCACTAGACTCATTGCATGTGTGTTCTTTTCCACAAACAACTTATGGATCAACTAGTGGTCATTGAATGTGTGTTCTTTTCACAAACCACATGTGGACCCACTAGAGTCATTGCACGTGTGTTCTTATACACAAACTAGCACTAGAGTCATTGCATGTGTGTTCTATCCACAAACCACACATGGATCCACCACTGTCATTGCATCTGTGTTCTTTCCACAAACCACTCATGGATCAACCACTAGAGTCATTGCATGTGTGTTCTTTCCACAAACGACACATGGAGCAACCACTGGAGTCATTGCTTGTTTGTTCTTATACTAAAACCACAAACCAGCACTAGAGTCATTGCATGTGTGTTCTTTTCCACAAACCACACATGGATCCACTAGACTCATTGCATGTGTGTTCTTTTCCACAAACAACTTATGGATCAACTAGTGGTCATTGCATGTGTGTCCTTTTCACAAACCACATGTGGACCCACTAGAGTCATTGCATGTGTGTTCTTATACACAAACTAGCACTAGAGTCATTGCATGTGTGTTCTATCCACAAACCACACATGCATCCACCACTTTCATTGCATGTGTGTTCTTTCCACAAACCACACATGTATCAACCACTAGAGTCATTGCATGTGTGTTCTTTTCCATAAACCACTTATGGATCCATTACAGTCATTGCATGTGTGTTATTTCCACAAACCACACATGGATCAACCACTAGATTCATTGCATGTGTGTTATTTCCACAAACCACACATGGATCAACCACTAGAGTCATTGCATGTGTGTTATTTCCACAAACCACACATGGATCCACCACTAGAGTCATTGCATGTGTGTTCTTATACTAAAACTAACACTAGAGTCATTGCATGTGTGTTCTTTCCACAAACCACACATGGATCAACCAGTGGTCATTGCATGTGTGTTATATCCACAAACCACACATGGATCCACCACTGTCATTGCGTGGGTGTTCTTTCCACAAACCACACATGGATGAACCATTAGAGTCATTGCATGTGTGTTCTTTCCACAAACCACACATGGATCAACCACTAGAGTCATTGCATGTGTGTTCTTATACTAAAACCACAAACCAGCACTAGAGTCATTGCATGTGTTTTCTTTTCCACAAACCACACATGGATCCACTAGACTCATTGCATGTGTGTTCTTTTCCACAAACAACTTATGGATCAACCAGTGGTCATTGCATGTGTGTTCTTTTCACAAACCACATGTGGACCCACTAGAATCATTGCATGTGTGTTATTATACACAAACTAGCACTAGAGTCATTGCATGTGTGTTCTATCCAGAAACCACACATGGATCCACCACTGTCATTGCATGTGTGTTTTTTCCACAAACCACACATGGATCAACCACTAGAGTCATTGCATGTGTGTTCTTTCCACAAACCACACATGGATCAACCACTAGAGTCATTGCATGTTTGTTATTTCCACAAACCACACATGGATCAACCACTAGAGTCATTGCATGTGTGTTATTTCCACAAACCACACATGGATCCACCACTAGAGTCATTGCAAATGTGTTCTTATACTAAAACCAACACTAGAGTCATTGCATGTGTGTTCTTTCCACAAACCACACATGGATCAACCAGTGGTCATTACATGTGTGTTCTTTTCCACAAACCACACATGGATCCACCAGTGGTCATTACATGTGTGTTCTTTCCATAAACCACATATGGATCAACCAGAGTCATTGCATGTGTGTTCTTTCCACAAACCACACATGTATCAACCACTAGAGTCATTGCATGTTTGTTCTTATACTAAAACCACAAACCAGCAGTAGAGTCATTGCATGTGTGTTCTTTTCCACAAACCACACATGGATCCACTAGACTCATTGCATGTGTGTTCTTTTCCACAAACAACTTATGGATCAACTAGTGGTCATTCCATGTGTGTTCTTTTCACAAACCACATGTGGACCCACTAGAGTCATTGCACGTGTGTTCTTATACACAAACTAGCACAAGAGTCATTGCATGTGTGTTCTATCCACAAACCACACATGGATCCACCACTGTCATTGCATGTGTGTTCTTTCCACAAACCACTCATGGATCAACCACTAGAGTCATTGCATGTGTGTTCTTTTCCATAAACCACTTATGGATCCATTACAGTCATTGCATGTGTTTTATTTCCACAAACCACACATGGATCCACCACTAGAGTCATTTCATGTGTGTTCTTATACTAAAACCAACACTAGAGTCATTTCATGTGTGTTCTTTCCACAAACCACACATGGATCAACCAGTGGTCATTGCATGTGTGTTCTTTTCCACAAACCACACATGGATCCACCAGTGGTCATTACATGTGTGTTCTTTACACAAACCACATATGGATCAACAAGAGTCATTGCATGTGTGTTATTTCCACAAACCACACATGGATCAACCACTAGAGTCATTGCATGTTTGTTCTTATACTAAAACCACAAACCAGCACTAGAGTCATTGCATGTGTGTTCTTTTCCACAAACCACACATGGATCCACTAGACTCATTGCATGTGTGTTCTTTTCCACAAACAACTTATCGATCAACTAGTGGTCATTGCATGTGTGTTCTTTTCACAAACCACATGTGGACCCACTAGAGTCATTGCACGTGTGTTCTTATACACAAACTAGCACTAGAGTCATTGCATGTGTGTTCTATCCACAAACCACACATGGATCCACCACTGTCATTGCATGTGTGTTCTTTCGACAAACCACTCATGGATCAACCACTAGAGTCATTGCATGTGTGTTCTTTCCACAAACGACACATGGAGCAACCACTGGAGTCATTGTTTGTTTGTTCTTATACTAAAACCACAAACCAGCACTAGAGTCATTGCATGTGTGTTCTTTTCCACAAACCACACATGGATCCACTAGACTCATTGCATGTGTGTTCTTTTCCACAAACAACTTATGGATCAACTAGTGGTCATTGCATGTGTGTTCTTTTCACAAACCACATGTGGACCCACTAGAGTCATTGCACGTGTGTTCTTATACACAAACTAGCACTAGAGTCATTGCATGTGTGTTCTATCCACAAACCACACATGGATCCACCACTGTCATTGCATCTGTGTTCTTTCCACAAACCACTCATGGATCAACCACTAGAGTCATTGCATGTGTGTTCTTTCCATAAACGACACATGGAGCAACCACTGGAGTCATTGCTTGTTTGTTCTTATACTAAAACCACAAACCAGCACTAGAGTCATTGCATGTGTGTTCTTTTCCACAAACCACACATGGATCCACTAGACTCATTGCATGTGTGTTCTTTTCCACAAACAACTTATGGATCAACTAGTGGTCATTGCATGTGTGTCCTTTTCACAAACCACATGTGGACCCACTAGAGTCATTGCATGTGTGTTCTTATACACAAACTAGCACTAGAGTCATTGCATGTGTGTTCTATCCACAAACCACACGTGCATCCACCACTTTCATTGCATGTGTGTTCTTTCCACAAACCACACATGTATCAACCACTAGAGTCATTGCATGTGTGTTCTTTTCCATAAACCACTTATGGATCCATTACAGTCATTGCATGTGTGTTATTTCCACAAACCACACATGGATCAACCACTAGATTCATTGCATGTGTGTTATTTCCACAAACCACACATGGATCAACCACTAGAGTCATTGCATGTGTGTTATTTCCACAAACCACACATGGATCCACCACTAGAGTCATTGCATGTGTGTTCTTATACTAAAACTAACACTAGAGTCATTGCATGTGTGTTCTTTCCACAAACCACACATGGATCAACCAGTGGTCATTGCATGTGTGTTATATCCACAAACCACACATGGATCCACCACTGTCATTGCGTGGGTGTTCTTTCCACAAACCACACATGGATGAACCATTAGAGTCATTGCATGTGTGTTCTTTCCACAAACCACACATGGATCAACCACTAGAGTCATTGCATGTGTGTTCTTATACTAAAACCACAAACCAGCACTAGAGTCATTGCATGTGTTTTCTTTTCCACAAACCACACATGGATCCACTAAACTCATTGCATGTGTGTTCTTTTCCACAAACAACTTATGGATCAACCAGTGGTCATTGCATGTGTGTTCTTTTCACAAACCACATGTGGACCCACTAGAATCATTGCATGTGTGTTATTATACACAAACTAGCACTAGAGTCATTGCATGTGTGTTCTATCCAGAAACCACACATGGATCCACCACTTTCATTGCATGTGTGTTTTTTCCACAAACCACACATGGATCAACCACTAGAGTCATTGCATGTGTGTTCTTTCCACAAACCACACATGGATCAACCACTAGAGTCATTGCATGTTTGTTATTTCCACAAACCACACATGGATCAACCACTAGAGTCATTGCATGTGTGTTATTTCCACAAACCACACATGGATCCACCACTAGAGTCATTGCAAATGTGTTCTTATACTAAAACCAACACTAGAGTCATTGCATGTGTGTTCTTTCCACAAACCACACATGGATCAACCAGTGGTCATTACATGTGTGTTCTTTTCCACAAACCACACATGGATCCACCAGTGGTCATTACATGTGTGTTCTTTCCATAAACCACATATGGATCAACCAGAGTCATTGCATGTGTGTTCTTTCCACAAACCACACATGTATCAACCACTAGAGTCATTGCATGTTTGTTCTTATACTAAAACCACAAACCAGCAGTAGAGTCATTGCATGTGTGTTCTTTTCCACAAACCACACATGGATCCACTAGACTCATTGCATGTGTGTTCTTTTCCACAAACAACTTATGGATCAACTAGTGGTCATTCCATGTGTGTTCTTTTCACAAACCACATGTGGACCCACTAGAGTCATTGCACGTGTGTTCTTATACACAAACTAGCACAAGAGTCATTGCATGTGTGTTCTATCCACAAACCACACATGGATCCACCACTGTCATTGCATGTGTGTTCTTTCCACAAACCACTCATGGATCAACCACTAGAGTCATTGCATGTGTGTTCTTTTCCATAAACCACTTATGGATCCATTACAGTCATTGCATGTGTGTTATTTCCACAAACCACACATGGATCCACCACTAGAGTCATTTCATGTGTGTTCTTATACTAAAACCAACACTAGAGTCATTTCATGTGTGTTCTTTCCACAAACCACACATGGATCAACCAGTGGTCATTGCATGTGTGTTCTTTTCCACAAACCACACATGGATCCACCAGTGGTCATTACATGTGTGTTCTTTACACAAACCACATATGGATCAACAAGAGTCATTGCATGTGTGTTATTTCCACAAACCACACATGGATCAACCACTAGAGTCATTGCATGTTTGTTCTTATACTAAAACCACAAACCAGCACTAGAGTCATTGCATGTGTGTTCTTTTCCACAAACCACACATGGATCCACTAGACTCATTGCATCTGTGTTCTTTTCCACAAACAACTTATCGATCAACTAGTGGTCATTGCATGTGTGTTCTTTTCACAAACCACATGTGGACCCACAAGAGTCATTGCACGTGTGTTCTTATACACAAACTAGCACTAGAGTCATTGCATGTGTGTTCTATCCACAAACCACACATGGATCCACCACTGTCATTGCATGTGTGTTCTTTCGACAAACCACTCATGGATCAACCACTAGAGTCATTGCATGTGTGTTCTTTCCACAAACGACACATGGAGCAACCACTGGAGTCATTGCTTGTTTGTTCTTATACTAAAACCACAAACCAGCACTAGAGTCATTGCATGTGTGTTCTTTTCCACAAACCACACATGGATCCACTAGACTCATTGCATGTGTGTTCTTTTCCACAAACAACTTATGGATCAACTAGTGGTCATTGCATGTGTGTTCTTTTCACAAACCACATGTGGACCCACTAGAGTCATTGCACGTGTGTTCTTATACACAAACTAGCACTAGAGTCATTGCATGTGTGTTCTATCCACAAACCACACATGGATCCACCACTGTCATTGCATGTGTGTTCTTTCGACAAACCACGCATGGATCAACCACTAGAGTCATTGCATGTGTGTTCTTTCCACAAACGACACATGGAGCAACCACTGGAGTCATTGCTTGTTTGTTCTTATACTAAAACCACAAACCAGCACTAGAGTCATTGCATGTGTGTTCTTTTCGACAAACCACACATGGATCCACTAGACTCATTGCATGTGTGTTCTTTTCCACAAACAACTTATGGATCAACTAGTGGTCATTGCATGTGTGTCCTTTTCACAAACCACATGTGGACCCACTAGAGTCATTGCATGTGTGTTCTTATACACAAACTAGCACTAGAGTCATTGCATGTGTGTTCTATCCACAAACCACACATGGATCCACCACTTTCATTGCATGTGTGTTCTTTCCACAAACCACACATGTATCAACCACTAGAGTCATTGCATGTGTGTTCTTTTCCATAAACCACTTATGGATCCATTACAGTCATTACATGTGTGTTATTTCCACAAACCACACATGGAACAACCACTAGATTCATTGCATGTGTGTTATTTCCACAAACCACACATGGATCAACCACTAGAGTCATTGCATGTGTGTTATTTCCACAAACCACACATGGATCCACCACTAGAGTCATTGCATGTGTGTTCTTATACTAAAACTAACACTAGAGTCATTGCATGTGTGTTCTTTCCATAAACCACACATGGATCAACCAGTGGTCATTGCATGTGTGTTATATCCACAAACCACACATGGATCCACCACTGTCATTGCGTGGGTGTTCTTTCCACAAACCACAAATGGATCAACCATTAGAGTCATTGCATGTGTGTTCTTTCCACAAACCACACATGGATCAACCACTAGAGTCATTGCATGTTTGTTCTTATACTAAAACCACAAACCAGCACTAGAGTCATTGCATGTGTTTTCTTTTCCACAAACCACACAAGGATCCACTAGACTCATTGCATGTGTGTTCTTTTCCACAAACCACATATGGATCAACCAGAGTCATTGCATGTGTGTTCTTTCCGCAAACCACACATGTATCAACCACTAGATTCATTGCATGTTTGTTCTTATACTAAAACCACAAACCAGCAGTAGAGTCATTGCATGTGTGTTCTTTTCCACAAACCACACATGGATCCACTAGACTCATTGCATGTGTGTTCTTTTCCACAAACAACTTATGGATCAACTAGTGGTCATTGCATGTGTGTTCTTTTCACAAACCACATGTGGACCCACTAGAGTCATTGCACGTGTGTTCTTATACACAAACTAGCACTAGAGTCATTGCATGTGTGTTCTATCCACAAACCACACATGGATCCACCACTGTCATTGCATGTGTGTTCTTTCCACAAACCACTCATGGATCAACCACTAGAGTCATTGCATGTGTGTTCTTTCCACAAACGACACATGGAGCAACCACTGGAGTCATTGCTTGTTTGTTCTTATACTAAAACCACAAACCAGCACTAGAGTCATTACATGTGTGTTCTTTTCCACAAACCACACATGGATCCACTACACTCATTGCATGTGTGTTCTTTTCCACAAACAACTTATGGATCAACTAGTGGTCATTGCATGTGTGTTCTTTTCACAAACCACATGTGGACCCACTAGAGTCATTGCACGTGTGTTCTTATACACAAACTACCACTAGAGTCATTGCATGTGTGTTCTATCCACAAACCACACATGGATCCACCACTGTCATTG
The DNA here is from genome assembly GCA_916181665.1 of Avena sativa. Taxonomy (NCBI): domain Eukaryota; kingdom Viridiplantae; phylum Streptophyta; class Magnoliopsida; order Poales; family Poaceae; genus Avena; species Avena sativa. The sequence continues at coordinate 62,770,836 of OV702287.1, read as the reverse complement.
CATGTGTGTTCTTTCCACAAACCACTCATGGATCAACCACTAGAGTCATTGCATGTGTGTTCTTTCCACAAACGACACATGGAGCAACCACTGGAGTCATTGCTTGTTTGTTCTTATACTAAAACCACAAACCAGCACTAGAGTCATTGCATGTGTGTTCTTTTCCACAAACCACACATGGATCCACTAGACTCATTGCATGTGTGTTCTTTTCCACAAACAACTTATGGATCAACTAGTGGTCATTGCATGTGTGTCCTTTTCACAAACCACATGTGGACCCACTAGAGTCATTGCATGTGTGTTCTTATACACAAACTAGCACTAGAGTCATTGCATGTGTGTTCTATCCACAAACCACACATGGATCCACCACTTTCATTGCATGTGTGTTCTTTCCACAAACCACACATGTATCAACCACTAGAGTCATTGCATGTGTGTTCTTTTCCATAAACCACTTATGGATCCATTACAGTCATTGCATGTGTGTTATTTCCACAAACCACACATGGATCAACCACTAGATTCATTGCATGTGTGTTATTTCCACAAACCACACATGGATCAACCACTAGAGTCATTGCATGTGTGTTATTTCGACAAACCACACATGGATCCACCACTAGAGTCATTGCATGTGTGTTCTTATACTAAAACTAACACTAGAGTCATTGCATGTGTGTTCTTTCCACAAAAAACACATGGATCAACCAGTGGTCATTGCATGTGTGTTATATCCACAAACCACACATGGATCCACCACTGTCATTGCGTGGGTGTTCTTTCCACAAACCACACATGGATCAACCATTAGAGTCATTGCATGTGTGTTCTTTCCAGAAACCACACATGGATCAACCACTAGAGTCATTGCATGTGTCTTCTTTCCACAAACCACACATGGATCAACCACTAGAGTCATTGCATATGTTTTCTTTTCCACAAACCACACATGGATCCACTAGACTCATTGCATGTGTGTTCTTTTCCACAAACAACTTATGGATCAACTAGTGGTCATTCCATGTGTGTTCTTTTCACAAACCACATGTGGACCCACTAGAGTCATTGCACGTGTGTTCTTATACACAAACTAGCACTAGAGTCATTGCATGTGTGTTCTATCCACAAACCACACATGGATCCACCACTGTCATTGCATGTGTGTTCTTTCCACAAACCACTCATGGATCAACCACTAGAGTAATTGCATGTGTGTTATTTCCACAAACGACACATGGAGCAACCACTGGAGTCATTGCTTGTTTGTTCTTATACTAAAACCACAAACCAGCACTAGAGTCATTGCATGTGTGTTCTTTTCCACAAACCACACATGGATCCACTAGACTCATTGCATGTGTGTTCTTTTCCACAAACAACTTATCGATCAACTAGTGGTCATTGCATGTGTGTTCTTTTCACAAACCACATGTGGACCCACTAGAGTCATTGCATGTGTGTTCTTATACACAAACTAGCACTAGAGTCATTGCATGTGTGTTCTATCCACAAACCACACATGGATCCACCACTTTCATTGCATGTGTGTTCTTTCCACAAACCACACATGTATCAACCACTAGAGTCATTGCATGTGTGTTCTTTTCCATAAACCACTTATGGATCCATTACAGTCATTGCATGTGTGTTATTTCCACAAACCACACATGGATCAACCACTAGATTCATTGCATGTGTGTTATTTCCACAAACCACACATGGATCAACCACTAGAGTCATTGCATGTGTGTTATTTCGACAAACCACACATGGATCCACCACTAGAGTCATTGCATGTGTGTTCTTATACTAAAACTAACACTAGAGTCATTGCATGTGTGTTCTTTCCACAAAAAACACATGGATCAACCAGTGGTCATTGCATGTGTGTTATATCCACAAACCACACATGGATCCACCACTGTCATTGCGTGGGTGTTCTTTCCACAAACCACACATGGATCAACCATTAGAGTCATTGCATGTGTGTTCTTTCCAGAAACCACACATGGATCAACCACTAGAGTCATTGCATGTGTCTTCTTTCCACAAACCACACATGGATCAACCACTAGAGTCATTGCATATGTTTTCTTTTCCACAAACCACACATGGATCCACTAGACTCATTGCATGTGTGTTCTTTTCCACAAACAACTTATGGATCAACTAGTGGTCATTCCATGTGTGTTCTTTTCACAAACCACATGTGGACCCACTAGAGTCATTGCACGTGTGTTCTTATACACAAACTAGCACTAGAGTCATTGCATGTGTGTTCTATCCACAAACCACACATGGATCCACCACTGTCATTGCATGTGTGTTCTTTCCACAAACCACTCATGGATCAACCACTAGAGTAATTGCATGTGTGTTATTTCCACAAACGACACATGGAGCAACCACTGGAGTCATTGCTTGTTTGTTCTTATACTAAAACCACAAACCAGCACTAGAGTCATTGCATGTGTGTTCTTTTCCACAAACCACACATGGATCCACTAGACTCATTGCATGTGTGTTCTTTTCCACAAACAACTTATCGATCAACTAGTGGTCATTGCATGTGTGTTCTTTTCACAAACCACATGTGGACCCACTAGAGTCATTGCACGTGTGTTCTTATACACAAACTAGCACTAGAGTCATTGCATGTGTGTTCTATCCACAAACCACACATGGATCCACCACTGTCATTGCATGTGTGTTCTTTCGACAAACCACTCATGGATCAACCACTAGAGTCATTGCATGTGTGTTCTTTCCACAAACGACACATGGAGCAACCACTGGAGTCATTGCTTGTTTGTTCTTATACTAAAACCACAAACCAGCACTAGAGTCATTGCATGTGTGTTCTTTTCCACAAACCACACATGGATCCACTAGACTAATTGCATGTGTGTTCTTTTCCACAAACAACTTATGGATCAACTAGTGGTCATTGCATGTGTGTCCTTTTCACAAACCACATGTGGACCCACTAGAGTCATTGCATGTGTGTTCTTATACACAAACTAGCACTAGAGTCATTGCATGTGTGTTCTATCCACAAATCACACATGGATCCACCACTTTCATTGCATGTGTGTTCTTTCCACAAACCACACATGTATCAACCACTAGAGTCATTGCATGTGTGTTCTTTTCCATAAACCACTTATGGATCCATTACAGTCATTGCATGTGTGTTATTTCCACAAACCACACATGGATCAACCACTAGATTCATTGCATGTGTGTTATTTCCACAAACCACACATGGATCAACCAATAGAGTCATTGCATGTGTGTTATTTCCACAAACCACACATGGATCCACCACTAGAGTCATTGCATGTGTGTTCTTATACTAAAACTAACACTAGAGTCATTGCATGTGTGTTCTTTCCATAAACCACACATGGATCAACCAGTGGTCATTGCATGTGTGTTATATCCACAAACCACACATGGATCCACCACTGTCATTGCGTGGGTGTTCTTTCCACAAACCACACATGGATCAACCATTAGAGTCATTGCATGTGTGTTCTTTCCACAAACCACACATGGATCAACCACTAGAGTCATTGCATGTTTGTTCTTACACTAAAACCACAAACCAGCACTAGAGTCATTGCATGTGTTTTCTTTTCCACAAACCACACATGGATCCACTAGACTCATTGCATGTGTGTTCTTTTCCACAAACCACATATGGATCAACCAGAGTCATTGCATGTGTGTTCTTTCCACAAACCACACATGTATCAACCACTAGAGTCATTGCATGTTTGTTCTTATACTAAAACCACAAACCAGCAGTAGAGTCATTGCATGTGTGTTCTTTTCCACAAACCACACATGGATCCACTAGACTCATTCCATGTGTGTTCTTTTCCACAAACAACTTATGGATCAACTAGTGGTCATTGCATGTGTGTTCTTTTCACAAACCACATGTGCACCCACTAGAGTCATTGCACGTGTGTTCTTATACACAAACTACCACTAGAGTCATTGCATGTGTGTTCTATCCACAAACCACACATGGATCCACCACTGTCATTGCATGTGTGTTCTTTCCACAAACCACTCATGGATCAACCACTAGAGTCATTGCATGTGTGTTCTTTCCACAAACGACACATGGAGCAACCACTGGAGTCATTGCTTGTTTGTTCTTATACTAAAACCACAAACCAGCACTAGAGTCATTGCATGTGTGTTCTTTTCCACAAACCACACATGGATCCACTACACTCATTGCATGTGTGTTCTTTTCCACAAACAACTTATGGATCAACTAGTGGTCATTGCATGTGTGTTCTTTTCACAAACCACATGTGGACCCACTAGAGTCATTGCACGTGTGTTCTTATACACAAACTAGCACTAGAGTCATTGCATGTGTGTTCTGTCCACAAACCACACATGGATCCACCACTGTCATTGCATGTGTGTTCTTTCCACAAACCACTCATGGATCAACCACTAGAGTCATTGCATGTGTGTTCTTTCCACAAACGACACATGGAGCAACCACTGGAGTCATTGCTTGTTTGTTCTTATACTAAAACCACAAACCAGCACTAGAGTCATTGCATGTGTGTTCTTTTCCACAAACCACACATGGATCCACTAGACTCATTGCATGTGTGTTCTTTTCCACAAACAACTTATGGATCAACTAGTGGTCATTGCATGTGTGTCCTTTTCACAAACCACATGTCGACCCACTAGAGTCATTGCATGTGTGTTCTTATACACAAACTAGCACTAGAGTCATTGCATGTGTGTTCTATCCACAAACCACACATGGATCCACCACTTTCATTGCATGTGTGTTCTTTCCACAAACCACACATGTATCAACCACTAGAGTCATTGCATGTGTGTTCTTTTCCATAAACCACTTATGGATCCATTACAGTCATTGCATGTGTGTTATTTCCACAAATCACACATGGATCAACCACTAGATTCATTGCATGTGTGTTATTTCCACAAACCACACATGGATCAACCACTAGAGTCATTGCATGTGTGTTATTTCGACAAACCACACATGGATCCACCACTAGAGTCATTGCATGTGTGTTCTTATACTAAAACTAACACTAGAGTCATTGCATGTGTGTTCTTTCCACAAAAAACACATGGATCAACCAGTGGTCATTGCATGTGTGTTATATCCACAAACCACACATGGATCCACCACTGTCATTGCGTGGGTGTTCTTTCCACAAACCACACATGGATCAACCATTAGAGTCATTGCATGTGTGTTCTTTCCAGAAACCACACATGGATCAACCACTAGAGTCATTGCATGTGTGTTCTTTCCACAAACCACACATGGATCAACCACTAGAGTCATTGCATATGTTTTCTTTTCCACAAACCACACATGGATCCACTAGACTCATTGCATGTGTGTTCTTTTCCACAAACAACTTATCAATCAACCAGTGGTCATTGCATGTGTGTTCTTTTCACAAACCACATGTGGACCCACTAGAGTCATTGCATGTGTGTTATTATACACAAACTAGCACTAGAGTCATTGCATGTGTGTTCTATCCAGAAACCACACATGGATCCACCACTGTCATTGCATGTGTGTTCTTTCCACAAACCACACATGGATCAACCACTAGAGTCATTGCATGTGTGTTCTTTCCACAAACCACACATGGATCAACCACTAGAGTCATTGCATGTTTGTTCTTATACTAAAACCACATACCAACACTAGAGTCATTGCATGTGTGTTCTTTTCCACAAACCACACATGGATCCACTAGACTCATTGCATGTGTGTTCTTTTCCACAAACAACTTATGGATCAACCAGTGGTCATTGCATGTGTGTTATTTCCACAAACCACACATGGATCAACCACTAGAGTCATTGCATGTGTGTTCTTATACTAAAACCAACATTAGAGTCATTGCATGTGTGTTCTTTCCACACACCACTTATGGATCCATTACAGTCATTGCATGTGTGTTATTTCCACAAACCACACATGGACCAACCAGTGGTTATTGCATGTGTGTTCTTTTCCACAAACCACACATGGATCCACCAATGGTCATTGCATGTGTGTTCTTTCCACAAACCACATATGGATCAACCAGGGTCATTGCATGTGTGTTCTTTCCACAAACCACACATGGATCAACCACTAGACTCATTGCATGTTTGTTCTTACACTAAAACCACAAACCAGCACTAGAGTCATTGCATGTGTTTTCTTTTCCACAAACCACACATGGATCCACTAGACTCATTGCATGTGTGTTCTTTTCCACAAACCACATAGGGATCAACCAGAGTCATTGCATGTGTGTTCTTTCCACAAACCACACATGTATCAACCACTAGAGTCATTGCATGTTTGTTCTTATACTAAAACCACAAACCAGCAGTAGAGTCATTGCATGTGTGTTCTTTTCCACAAACCACACATGGATCCACTAGACTCATTCCATGTGTGTTCTTTTCCACAAACAACTTATGGATCAACTAGTGGTCATTGCATGTGTGTTCTTTTCACAAACCACATGTGGACCCACTAGAGTCATTGCATGTGTGTTCTTATACTAAAACTAGCACTAGAGTCATTGCATGTGTGTTCTATCCACAAACCACACATGGATCCACCACTATCATTGCATGTGTGTTCTTTCCACAAACCACACATGGATCAACCACTAGAGTCATTGCATGTGTGTTCTTTCCACAAACCACACATGGATCAACCACTAGAGTCATTGCATGTTTGTTCTTATACTAAAACCACATACCAACACTAGAGTCATTGCATGTGTGTTCTTTTCCACAAACCACACATGGATCCACTAGACTCATTGCATGTGTGTTCTTTTCCACAAACAACTTATGGATCAACCAGTGGTCATTGCATGTGTGTTATTTCCACAAACCACACATGGATCAACCACTAGAGTCATTGCATGTGTGTTCTTATACTAAAACCAACATTAGAGTCATTGCATGTGTGTTCTTTCCACACACCACTTATGGATCCATTACAGTCATTGCATGTGTGTTATTTCCACAAACCACACATGGACCAACCAGTGGTTATTGCATGTGTGTTCTTTTCCACAAACCACACATGGATCCACCAATGGTCATTGCATGTGTGTTCTTTCCACAAACCACATATGGATCAACCAGGGTCATTGCATGTGTGTTCTTTCCACAAACCACACATGGATCAACCACTAGAGTCATTGCATGTTTGTTCTTACACTAAAACCACAAACCAGCACTAGAGTCATTGCATGTGTTTTCTTTTCCACAAACCACACATGGATCCACTAGACTCATTGCATGTGTGTTCTTTTCCACAAACCACATATGGATCAACCAGAGTCATTGCATGTCTGTTCTTTCCACAAACCACACATGTATCAACCACTAGAGTCATTGCATGTTTGTTCTTATACTAAAACCACAAACCAGCAGTAGAGTCATTGCATGTGTGTTCTTTTCCACAAACCACACATGGATCCACTAGACTCATTCCATGTGTGTTCTTTTCCACAAACAACTTATGGATCAACTAGTGGTCATTGCATGTGTGTTCTTTTCACAAACCACATGTGGACCCACTAGAGTCATTGCACGTGTGTTCTTATACACAAACTAGCACTAGAGTCATTGCATGTGTGTTCTATCCACAAACCACACATGGATCCACCACTGTCATTGCATGTGTGTTCTTTCCACAAACCACTCATGGATCAACCACTAGAGTCATTGCATGTGTGTTCTTTCCACAAACGACACATGGAGCAACCACTGGAGTCATTGCTTGTTTGTTCTTATACTAAAACCACAAACCAGCACTAGAGTCATTGCATGTGTGTTCTTTTCCACAAACCACACATGGATCCACTAAACTCATTGCATGTGTGTTCTTTTCCACAAACAACTTATGGATCAACTAGTGGTCATTGCATGTGTGTTCTTTTCACAAACCACATGTGGACCCACTAGAGTCATTGCACGTGTGTTCTTATACACAAACTAGCACTAGAGTCATTGCATGTGTGTTCTATCCACAAACCACACATGGATCCACCACTGTCATTGCATGTGTGTTCTTTCCACAAACCACTCATGGATCAACCACTAGAGTCATTGCATGTGTGTTCTTTCCACAAACGACACATGGAGCAACCACTGGAGTCATTGCTTGTTTGTTCTTATACTAAAACCACAAACCAGCACTAGAGTCATTGCATGTGTGTTCTTTTCCACAAACCACACATGGATCCACTAGACTCATTGCATGTGTGTTCTTTTCCACAAACAACTTATGGATCAACTAGTGGTCATTGCATGTGTGTCCTTTTCACAAACCACATGTGGACCCACTAGAGTCATTGCATGTGTGTTCTTATACACAAACTAGCACTAGAGTCATTGCATGTGTGTTCTATCCACAAACCACACATGGATCCACCACTTTCATTGCATGTGTGTTCTTTCCACAAACCACACATGTATCAACCACTAGAGTCATTGCATGTGTGTTCTTTTCCATAAACCACTTATGGATCCATTACAGTCATTGCATGTGTGTTATTTCCACAAACCACACATGGATCAACCACTAGATTCATTGCATGTGTGTTATTTCCACAAACCACACATGGATCAACCACTAGAGTCATTGCATGTGTGTTATTTCGACAAACCACACATGGATCCACCACTAGAGTCATTGCATGTGTGTTCTTATAATAAAACTGACACTAGAGTCATTGCATGTGTGTTCTTTCCACAAAAAACACATGGATCAACCAGTGGTCATTGCATGTGTGTTATATCCACAAACCACACATGGATCCACCACTGTCATTGCGTGGGTGTTCTTTCCACAAACCACACATGGATCAACCATTAGAGTCATTGCATGTGTGTTCTTTCCAGAAACCACACATGGATCAACCACTAGAGTCATTGCATGTGTGTTCTTTCCACAAACCACACATGGATCAACCACTAGAGTCATTGCATATGTTTTCTTTTCCACAAACCACACATGGATCCACTAGACTCATTGCATGTGTGTTCTTTTCCACAAACAACTTATCAATCAACCAGTGGTCATTGCATGTGTGTTCTTTTCACAAACCACATGTGGACCCACTAGAGTCATTGCATGTGTGTTATTATACACAAACTAGCACTAGAGTCATTGCATGTGTGTTCTATTCAGAAACCACACATGGATCCACCACTGTCATTGCATGTGTGTTCTTTCCACAAACCACACATGGATCAACCACTAGAGTCATTGCATGTGTGTTCTTTCCACAAACCACACATGGATCAACCACTAGAGTCATTGCATGTTTGTTCTTATACTAAAACCACATACCAACACTAGAGTCATTGCATGTGTGTTCTTTTCCACAAACCACACATGGATCCACTAGACTCATTGCATGTGTGTTCTTTTCCACAAACAACTTATGGATCAACCGGTGGTCATTGCATGTGTGTTATTTCCACAAACCACACATGGATCAACCACTAGAGTCATTGCATGTGTGTTCTTATACTAAAACCAACATTAGAGTCATTGCATGTGTGTTCTTTCCACACACCACTTATGGATCCATTACAGTCATTGCATGTGTGTTATTTCCACAAACCACACATGGACCAACCAGTGGTTATTGCATGTGTGTTCTTTTCCACAAACCACACATGGATCCACCAATGGTCATTGCATGTGTGTTCTTTCCACAAACCACATATGGATCAACCAGGGTCATTGCATGTGTGTTCTTTCCACAAACCACACATGGATCAACCACTAGACTCATTGCATGTTTGTTCTTACACTAAAACCACAAACCAGCACTAGAGTCATTGCATGTGTTTTCTTTTCCACAAACCACACATGGATCCACTAGACTCATTGCATGTGTGTTCTTTTCCACAAACCACATATGGATCAACCAGAGTCATTGCATGTGTGTTCTTTCCACAAACCACACATGTATCAACCACTAGAGTCATTGCATGTTTGTTCTTATACTAAAACCACAAACCAGCAGTAGAGTCATTGCATGTGTGTTCTTTTCCACAAACCACACATGGATCCACTAGACTCATTCCATGTGTGTTCTTTTCCACAAACAACTTATGGATCAACTAGTGGTCATTGCATGTGTGTTCTTTTCACAAACCACATGTGGACCCACTAGAGTCATTGCATGTGTGTTCTTATACTAAAACTAGCACTAGAGTCATTGCATGTGTGTTCTATCCACAAACCACACATGGATCCACCACTATCATTGCATGTGTGTTCTTTCCACAAACCACACATGGATCAACCACTAGAGTCATTGCATGTGTGTTCTTTCCACAAACCACACATGGATCAACCACTAGAGTCATTGCATGTTTGTTCTTATACTAAAACCACATACCAACACTAGAGTCATTGCATGTGTGTTCTTTTCCACAAACCACACATGGATCCACTAGACTCATTGCATGTGTGTTCTTTTCCACAAACAACTTATGGATCAACCAGTGGTCATTGCATGTGTGTTATTTCCACAAACCACACATGGATCAACCACTAGAGTCATTGCATGTGTGTTCTTATACTAAAACCAACATTAGAGTCATTGCATGTGTGTTCTTTCCACACACCACTTATGGATCCATTACAGTCATTGCATGTGTGTTATTTCCACAAACCACACATGGACCAACCAGTGGTTATTGCATGTGTGTTCTTTTCCACAAACCACACATGGATCCACCAATGGTCATTGCATGTGTGTTCTTTCCACAAACCACATATGGATCAACCAGGGTCATTGCATGTGTGTTCTTTCCACAAACCACACATGGATCAACCACTAGAGTCATTGCATGTTTGTTCTTACACTAAAACCACAAACCAGCACTAGAGTCATTGCATGTGTTTTCTTTTCCACAAACCACACATGGATCCACTAGACTCATTGCATGTGTGTTCTTTTCCACAAACCACATATGGATCAACCAGAGTCATTGCATGTCTGTTCTTTCCACAAACCACACATGTATCAACCACTAGAGTCATTGCATGTTTGTTCTTATACTAAAACCACAAACCAGCAGTAGAGTCATTGCATGTGTGTTCTTTTCCACAAACCACACATGGATCCACTAGACTCATTCCATGTGTGTTCTTTTCCACAAACAACTTATGGATCAACTAGTGGTCATTGCATGTGTGTTCTTTTCACAAACCACATGTGGACCCACTAGAGTCATTGCACGTGTGTTCTTATACACAAACTAGCACTAGAGTCATTGCATGTGTGTTCTATCCACAAACCACACATGGATCCACCACTGTCATTGCATGTGTGTTCTTTCCACAAACCACTCATGGATCAACCACTAGAGTCATTGCATGTGTGTTCTTTCCACAAACGACACATGGAGCAACCACTGGAGTCATTGCTTGTTTGTTCTTATACTAAAACCACAAACCAGCACTAGAGTCATTGCATGTGTGTTCTTTTCCACAAACCACACATGGATCCACTAAACTCATTGCATGTGTGTTCTTTTCCACAAACAACTTATGGATCAACTAGTGGTCATTGCATGTGTGTTCTTTTCACAAACCACATGTGGACCCACTAGAGTCATTGCACGTGTGTTCTTATACACAAACTAGCACTAGAGTCATTGCATGTGTGTTCTATCCACAAACCACACATGGATCCACCACTGTCATTGCATGTGTGTTCTTTCCACAAACCACTCATGGATCAACCACTAGAGTCATTGCATGTGTGTTCTTTCCACAAACGACACATGGAGCAACCACTGGAGTCATTGCTTGTTTGTTCTTATACTAAAACCACAAACCAGCACTAGAGTCATTGCATGTGTGTTCTTTTCCACAAACCACACATGGATCCACTAGACTCATTGCATGTGTGTTCTTTTCCACAAACAACTTATGGATCAACTAGTGGTCATTGCATGTGTGTCCTTTTCACAAACCACATGTGGACCCACTAGAGTCATTGCATGTGTGTTCTTATACACAAACTAGCACTAGAGTCATTGCATGTGTGTTCTATCCACAAACCACACATGGATCCACCACTTTCATTGCATGTGTGTTCTTTCCACAAACCACACATGTATCAACCACTAGAGTCATTGCATGTGTGTTCTTTTCCATAAACCACTTATGGATCCATTACAGTCATTGCATGTGTGTTATTTCCACAAACCACACATGGATCAACCACTAGATTCATTGCATGTGTGTTATTTCCACAAACCACACATGGATCAACCACTAGAGTCATTGCATGTGTGTTATTTCGACAAACCACACATGGATCCACCACTAGAGTCATTGCATGTGTGTTCTTATAATAAAACTGACACTAGAGTCATTGCATGTGTGTTCTTTCCACAAAAAACACATGGATCAACCAGTGGTCATTGCATGTGTGTTATATCCACAAACCACACATGGATCCACCACTGTCATTGCGTGGGTGTTCTTTCCACAAACCACACATGGATCAACCATTAGAGTCATTGCATGTGTGTTCTTTCCAGAAACCACACATGGATCAACCACTAGAGTCATTGCATGTGTGTTCTTTCCACAAACCACACATGGATCAACCACTAGAGTCATTGCATATGTTTTCTTTTCCACAAACCACACATGGATCCACTAGACTCATTGCATGTGTGTTCTTTTCCACAAACAACTTATCAATCAACCAGTGGTCATTGCATGTGTGTTCTTTTCACAAACCACATGTGGACCCACTAGAGTCATTGCATGTGTGTTATTATACACAAACTAGCACTAGAGTCATTGCATGTGTGTTCTATTCAGAAACCACACATGGATCCACCACTGTCATTGCATGTGTGTTCTTTCCACAAACCACACATGGATCAACCACTAGAGTCATTGCATGTGTGTTCTTTCCACAAACCACACATGGATCAACCACTAGAGTCATTGCATGTTTGTTCTTATACTAAAACCACATACCAACACTAGAGTCATTGCATGTGTGTTCTTTTCCACAAACCACACATGGATCCACTAGACTCATTGCATGTGTGTTCTTTTCCACAAACAACTTATGGATCAACCGGTGGTCATTGCATGTGTGTTATTTCCACAAACCACACATGGATCAACCACTAGAGTCATTGCATGTGTGTTCTTATACTAAAACCAACATTAGAGTCATTGCATGTGTGTTCTTTCCACACACCACTTATGGATCCATTACAGTCATTGCATGTGTGTTATTTCCACAAACCACACATGGACCAACCAGTGGTTATTGCATGTGTGTTCTTTTCCACAAACCACACATGGATCCACCAATGGTCATTGCATGTGTGTTCTTTCCACAAACCACATATGGATCAACCAGGGTCATTGCATGTGTGTTCTTTCCACAAACCACACATGGATCAACCACTAGACTCATTGCATGTTTGTTCTTACACTAAAACCACAAACCAGCACTAGAGTCATTGCATGTGTTTTCTTTTCCACAAACCACACATGGATCCACTAGACTCATTGCATGTGTGTTCTTTTCCACAAACCACATATGGATCAACCAGAGTCATTGCATGTGTGTTCTTTCCACAAACCACACATGTATCAACCACTAGAGTCATTGCATGTTTGTTCTTATACTAAAACCACAAACCAGCAGTAGAGTCATTGCATGTGTGTTCTTTTCCACAAACCACACATGGATCCACTAGACTCATTCCATGTGTGTTCTTTTCCACAAACAACTTATGGATCAACTAGTGGTCATTGCATGTGTGTTCTTTTCACAAACCACATGTGGACCCACTAGAGTCATTGCATGTGTGTTCTTATACTAAAACTAGCACTAGAGTCATTGCATGTGTGTTCTATCCACAAACCACACATGGATCCACCACTATCATTGCATGTGTGTTCTTTCCACAAACCACACATGGATCAACCACTAGAGTCATTGCATGTGTGTTCTTTCCACAAACCACACATGGATCAACCACTAGAGTCATTGCATGTTTGTTCTTATACTAAAACCACATACCAACACTAGAGTCATTGCATGTGTGTTCTTTTCCACAAACCACACATGGATCCACTAGACTCATTGCATGTGTGTTCTTTTCCACAAACAACTTATGGATCAACCAGTGGTCATTGCATGTGTGTTATTTCCACAAACCACACATGGATCAACCACTAGAGTCATTGCATGTGTGTTCTTATACTAAAACCAACATTAGAGTCATTGCATGTGTGTTCTTTCCACACACCACTTATGGATCCATTACAGTCATTGCATGTGTGTTATTTCCACAAACCACACATGGACCAACCAGTGGTTATTGCATGTGTGTTCTTTTCCACAAACCACACATGGATCCACCAATGGTCATTGCATGTGTGTTCTTTCCACAAACCACATATGGATCAACCAGGGTCATTGCATGTGTGTTCTTTCCACAAACCACACATGGATCAACCACTAGAGTCATTGCATGTTTGTTCTTACACTAAAACCACAAACCAGCACTAGAGTCATTGCATGTGTTTTCTTTTCCACAAACCACACATGGATCCACTAGACTCATTGCATGTGTGTTCTTTTCCACAAACCACATATGGATCAACCAGAGTCATTGCATGTGTGTTCTTTCCACAAACCACACATGTATCAACCACTAGAGTCATTGCATGTTTGTTCTTATACTAAAACCACAAACCAGCAGTAGAGTCATTGCATGTGTGTTCTTTTCCACAAACCACACATGGATCCACTAGACTCATTCCATGTGTGTTCTTTTCCACAAACAACTTATGGATCAACTAGTGGTCATTGCATGTGTGTTCTTTTCACAAACCACATGTGGACCCACTAGAGTCATTGCACGTGTGTTCTTATACACAAACTAGCACTAGAGTCATTGCATGTGTGTTCTATCCACAAACCACACATGGATCCACCACTGTCATTGCATGTGTGTTCTTTCCACAAACCACTCATGGATCAACCACTAGAGTCATTGCAAGTGTGTTCTTTCCACAAACGACACATGGAGCAACCACTGGAGTCATTGCTTGTTTGTTCTTATACTAAAACCACAAACCAGCACTAGAGTCATTGCATGTGTGTTCTTTTCCACAAACCACACATGGATCCACTAAACTCATTGCATGTGTGTTCTTTTCCACAAACAACTTATGGATCAACTAGTGGTCATTGCATGTGTGTTCTTTTCACAAACCACATGTGGACCCACTAGAGTCATTGCACGTGTGTTCTTATACACAAACTAGCACTAGAGTCATTGCATGTGTGTTCTATCCACAAACCACACATGGATCCACCACTGTCATTGCATGTGTGTTCTTTCCACAAACCACTCATGGATCAACCACTAGAGTCATTGCATGTGTGTTCTTTCCACAAACGACACATGGAGCAACCACTGGAGTCATTGCTTGTTTGTTCTTATACTAAAACCACAAACCAGCACTAGAGTCATTGCATGTGTGTTCTTTTCCACAAACCACACATGGATCCACTAGACTCATTGCATGTGTGTTCTTTTCCACAAACAACTTATGGATCAACTAGTGGTCATTGCATGTGTGTCCTTTTCACAAACCACATGTGGACCCACTAGAGTCATTGCATGTGTGTTCTTATACACAAACTAGCACTAGAGTCATTGCATGTGTGTTCTATCCACAAACCACACATGGATCCACCACTTTCATTGCATGTGTGTTCTTTCCACAAACCACACATGTATCAACCACTAGAGTCATTGCATGTGTGTTCTTTTCCATAAACCACTTATGGATCCATTACAGTCATTGCATGTGTGTTATTTCCACAAACCACACATGGATCAACCACTAGATTCATTGCATGTGTGTTATTTCCACAAACCACACATGGATCAACCACTAGAGTCATTGCATGTGTGTTATTTCGACAAACCACACATGGATCCACCACTAGAGTCATTGCATGTGTGTTCTTATACTAAAACTAACACTAGAGTCATTGCATGTGTGTTCTTTCCACAAAAAACACATGGATCAACCAGTGGTCATTGCATGTGTGTTATATCCACAAACCACACATGGATCCACCACTGTCATTGCGTGGGTGTTCTTTCCACAAACCACACATGGATCAACCATTAGAGTCATTGCATGTGTGTTCTTTCCAGAAACCACACATGGATCAACCACTAGAGTCATTGCATGTGTGTTCTTTCCACAAACCACACATGGATCAACCACTAGAGTCATTGCATATGTTTTCTTTTCCACAAACCACACATGGATCCACTAGACTCATTGCATGTGTGTTCTTTTCCACAAACAACTTATCAATCAACCAGTGGTCATTGCATGTGTGTTCTTTTCACAAACCACATGTGGACCCACTAGAGTCATTGCATGTGTGTTATTATACACAAACTAGCACTAGAGTCATTGCATGTGTGTTCTATCCAGAAACCACACATGGATCCACCACTGTCATTGCATGTGTGTTCTTTCCACAAACCACACATGGATCAACCACTAGAGTCATTGCATGTGTGTTCTTTCCACAAACCACACATGGATCAACCACTAGAGTCATTGCATGTTTGTTCTTATACTAAAACCACATACCAACACTAGAGTCATTGCATGTGTGTTATTTTCCACAAACCACACATGGATCCACTACACTCATTGCATGTGTGTTCTTTTCACAAACCACATGTGGACCCACTAGAGTCATTGCACGTCTGTTCTTATACACAAACTAGCACTAGAGTCATTGCATGTGTGTTCTATCCAGAAACCACACATGGATCCACCACTGTCATTGCATGTGTGTTCTTTCCACAAACCACACATGGATCAACCACTAGAGTCATTGCATGTGTGTTCTTTCCACAAACCACACATGGATCAACCACTAGAGTCATTGCATGTTTGTTCTTATACTAAAACCACATACCAACACTAGAGTCATTGCATGTGTGTTCTTTTCCACAAACCACACATGGATCCACTAGATTCATTGCATGTGTGTTCTTTTCCACAAACAACTTATGGATCAACCAGTGGTCATTGCATGTGTGTCCTTTTCACAAGCCACATGTGGACCCACTAGAGTCATTGCATGTGTGTTCTTATACACAAACTACCACTAGAGTCATTGCATGTGTGTTCTATCCACAAACCACACATGGATCCACCACTGTCAATGCATGTGTGTTCTTTCCACAAACCACACATGGATCAACCACTAGAGTCATTGCATGTGTGTTCTTTCCACAAACCACACATGGCTCAACCACTAGAGTCATTGCATGTTTGTTCTTATACTAAAACCACATACCAGCACTAGAGTCATTGCATGTGTGTTCTTTTCCACAAACCACACATGGATCCACTAGACTCATTGCATGTGTGTTCTTTCCACAAACAACTTATGGATCAACTAGTGGTCATTGCATGTGTGTCCTTTTCACAAACCACATGTGGACCCACTGGAGTCATTGCATGTGTGTTCTTATACACAAACTAGCACTAGAGTCATTGCATAAGTGTTCTATCCACAAACCACACATGGATCCACCACTGTCATTGCATGTGTGTTCTTTCCATAAACCACACATGGATCAGCCACTAGAGTCATTGCATGTGTGTTCTTTCCACAAACCACACATGGATCAACCACTAGAGTCATTGCATGTTTGTTCTTATACTAAAACCACATACCAGCACTAGAGTCATTGCATGTGTGTTCTTTTCCACGAACCACACATGGATCCACTAGACTCATTGCATCTGTGTTCTTTTCCAGAAACAACTTATGGATCCACCAATGGTCATTGCATGTGTGTTCTTTCCACAAACCACATGTGGACCCACTAGAGTCATTGCATGTGTGTTATTTCCACAAACCACACATGGATCAACCAATAGAGTCATTGCATGTGTGTTATTTTCACAAACCACACATGGATCAACCACTAGAGTCATTGCATATGTGTTATTTCCACAAACCACACATGGATCAACCACTAGAGTCATTGCATGTGTGTTCTTATACTAAAACCAACACTAGAGTCATTGCATGTGTGTTCTTTTCACAAACTACACATGGATCAACCACTAGAGTCATTGCATGTGTTTTATTTCCACAAACCACACATGTATCAACCAATGTTCATTGCATGTGTGTTCTTTCCCACAAACCACACATGGATCCACTAGACTTATTGCTTGTGTGTTCTTTTCCACAAACAACTTATCGATCAACTAGTGGTCATTGCATGTGTGTTCTTTTCACAAACCACATGTGGACCCACTAGAGTCATTGCACATGTGTTCTTATACACAAACTAGCACTAGAGTCATTGCATGTGTGTTCTATCCACAAACCACACATGGATCCACCACTGTCATTGCATGTGTGTTCTTTCCACAAACCACACATGGATCAACTACTAGAGTCATTGCATGTGTGTTCTTTCCACAAACCACACATGGATCAACCACTAGAGTCATTGCATGTGTGTTCTTTTCCATAAACCACTTATGGATCCATTACAGTCATTGCATGTGTGTTATTTCCACAAACCACACATGGATCAACCACTAGAGTCATTGCATGTGTGTTATTTCCACAAACCACACATGGATCAACCACTAGAGTCATTGCATGTGTGTTATTTCGACAAACCACACTTGGATCCACCACTAGAGTCATTGCATGTGTGTTCTTATACTAAAACCAACACTAGAGTCATTGCATGTGTTTTCTTTCCACAAACCACACATGGATCAACCAGTGGTCATTGCATGTGTGTTCTATCCACAAACCACACATGGATCCACCACTATCATTGCATGGGTGTTCTTTCCACAAACCACACATGGATCAACCACTAGAGTCATTGAATGTGTGTTCTTTCCACAAACCACACATGGATCAACCACTAGAATCATTGCATGTTTGTTCTTATACTAAAACCACAAACCAGCACTAGAGTCATTCCATGTGTGTTCTTTTCCACAAACCACACATGGATCCACTAGACTCATTGCATGTGTGTTCTTTTCCACAAACAACTTATGGATCAACCAGTGGTCATTGCATGTGTGTTCTTTTCACAAACCACATGTGGACCCACTAGAGTCATTGCATGTGTGTTCTTATACACAAACTAGCACTAGAGTCATTGCATGTGTGTTCTATCCAGAAACCACACATGGATCCACCACTGTCATTGCATGTGTGTTCTTTCCACAAACCACACATGGATCAACCACTAGAGTCATTGCATGTGTGTTCTTTCCACAAACCACACATGGATCAACCACTAGAGTCATTGCATGTTTGTTCTTATACAAAAACCACATACCAACACTAGAGTCATTGCATGTGTGTTCTTTTCCACAAACCACACATGGATCCACTAGACTCATTGCATGTGTGTTCTTTTCCACAAACAACTTATGGATCAACCAGTGGTCATTGCATGTGTGTCCTTTTCACAAGCCACATGTGGACCCACTAGAGTCATTGCATGTGTGTTCTTATACACAAACTAGCACTAGAGTCATTGCATGTGTGTTCTATCCACAAACCACACATGGATCCACCACTGTCAATGCATGTGTGTTCTTTCCACAAACCACACATGGATCAACCACTAGAGTCATTGCATGTGTGTTCTTTCCACAAACCACACATGGATCAACCACTAGAGTCATTGCATGTTTGTTCTTATACTAAAACCACATACCAACACTAGAGTCATTGCATGTGTGTTATTTTCCACAAACCACACATGGATCCACTACACTCATTGCATGTGTGTTCTTTTCACAAACCACATGTGGACCCACTAGAGTCATTGCACGTCTGTTCTTATACACAAACTAGCACTAGAGTCATTGCATGTGTGTTCTATCCACAAACCACACATGGATCCACCACTGTCATTGCATGTGTGTTCTTTCCACAAAAACACATGGATCAACCAGTGGTCATTGCATGTGTGTTATATCCACAAACCACACATGGATCCACCACTGTCATTGCGTGGGTGTTCTTTCCACAAACCACACATGGATCAACCATTAGAGTCATTGCATGTGTGTTCTTTCCAGAAACCACACATGGATCAACCACTAGAGTCATTGCATGTGTGTTCTTTCCACAAACCACACATGGATCAACCACTAGAGTCATTGCATATGTTTTCTTTTCCACAAACCACACATGGATCCACTAGACTCATTGCATGTGTGTTCTTTTCCACAAACAACTTATCAATCAACCAGTGGTCATTGCATGTGTGTTCTTTTCACAAACCACATGTGGACCCACTAGAGTCATTGCATGTGTGTTATTATACACAAACTAGCACTAGAGTCATTGCATGTGTGTTCTATCCAGAAACCACACATGGATCCACCACTGTCATTGCATGTGTGTTCTTTCCACAAACCACACATGGATCAACCACTAGAGTCATTGCATGTGTGTTCTTTCCACAAACCACACATGGATCAACCACTAGAGTCATTGCATGTTTGTTCTTATACTAAAACCACATACCAACACTAGAGTCATTGCATGTGTGTTCTTTTCCACAAACCACACATGGATCCACTAGATTCATTGCATGTGTGTTCTTTTCCACAAACAACCTATGGATCAACCAGTGGTCATTGCATGTGTGTCCTTTTCACAAGCCACATGTGGACCCACTAGAGTCATTGCATGTATGTTCTTATACACAAACTACCACTAGAGTCATTGCATGTGTGTTCTATCCACAAACCACACATGGATCCACCACTGTCAATGCATGTGTGTTCTTTCCACAAACCACACATGGATCAACCACTAGAGTCATTGCATGTGTGTTCTTTCCACAAACCACACATGGATCAACCACTAGAGTCATTGCATGTTTGTTCTTATACTAAAACCACATACCAGCACTAGAGTCATTGCATGTGTGTTCTTTTCCACAAACCACACATGGATCCACTAGACTCATTGCATGTGTGTTCTTTCCACAAACAACTTATGGATCAACTAGTGGTCATTGCATGTGTGTCCTTTTCACAAACCACATGTGGACCCACTGGAGTCATTGCATGTGTGTTCTTATACACAAACTAGCACTAGAGTCATTGCATAAGTGTTCTATCCACAAACCACACATGGATCCACCACTGTCATTGCATGTGTGTTCTTTCCATAAACCACACATGGATCAGCCACTAGAGTCATTGCATGTGTGTTCTTTCCACAAACATCACATGGATCAACCACTAGAGTCATTGCATGTTTGTTCTTATACTAAAACCACATACCAGCACTAGAGTCATTGCATGTGTGTTCTTTTCCACGAACCACACATGGATCCACTAGACTCATTGCATGTGTGTTCTTTTCTAGAAACAACTTATGGATCCACCAGTGGTCATTGCATGTGTGTTCTTTCCACAAACCACATGTGGACCCACTAGAGTCATTGCATGTGTGTTATTTCCACAAACCACACATGGATCAACCAATAGAGTCATTGCATGTGTGTTATTTTCACAAACCACACATGGATCAACCACTAGAGTCATTGCATATGTGTTATTTACACAAACCACACATGGATCAACCACTAGAGTCATTGCATGTGTGTTCTTATACTAAAACCAACACTAGAGTCATTGCATGTGTGTTCTTTTCACAAACTACACATGGATCAACCACTAGAGTCATTGCATGTGTTTTATTTCCACAAACCACACATGTATCAACCAATGTTCATTGCATGTGTGTTCTTTTCCACAAACCACACATGGATCCACTAGACTTATTGCTTGTGTGTTCTTTTCCACAAACAACTTATCGATCAACTAGTGGTCATTGCATGTGTGTTCTTTTCACAAACCACATGTGGACCCACTAGAGTCATTGCATGTGTGTTCTTATACACAAACTAGCACTAGAGTCATTGCATGTGTGTTCTATCCACAAACCACACATGGATCCACCACTGTCATTGCATGTGTGTTCTTTCCACAAACCACACATGGATCAACTACTAGAGTCATTGCATGTGTGTTCTTTCCACAAACCACACATGGATCAACCACTAGAGTCATTGCATGTGTGTTCTTTTCCATAAACCACTTATGGATCCATTACAGTCATTGCATGTGTGTTATTTCCACAAACCACACATGGATCAACCACTAGAGTCATTGCATGTGTGTTATTTCCACAAACCACACATGGATCAACCACTAGAGTCATTGCATGTGTGTTATTTCGACAAACCACACTTGGATCCACCACTAGAGTCATTGCATGTGTGTTCTTATACTAAAACCAACACTAGAGTCATTGCATGTGTTTTCTTTCCACAAACCACACATGGATCAACCAGTGGTCATTGCATGTGTGTTCTATCCACAAACCACACATGGATCCACCACTATCATTGCATGGGTGTTCTTTCCACAAACCACACATGGATCAACCACTAGAGTCATTGAATGTGTGTTCTTTCCACAAACCACACATGGATCAACCACTAGAATCATTGCATGTTTGTTCTTATACTAAAACCACAAACCAGCACTAGAGTCATTCCATGTGTGTTCTTTTCCACAAACCACACATGGATCCACTAGACTCATTGCATGTGTGTTCTTTTCCACAAACAACTTATGGATCAACCAGTGGTCATTGCATGTGTGTTCTTTTCACAAACCACATGTGGACCCACTAGAGTCATTGCATGTGTGTTCTTATACACAAACTAGCACTAGAGTCATTCCATGTGTGTTCTATCCAGAAACCACACATGGATCCACCACTGTCATTGCATGTGTGTTCTTTCCACAAACCACACATGGATCAACCACTAGAGTCATTGCATGTGTGTTCTTTCCACAAACCACACATGGATCAACCACTAGAGTCATTGCATGTTTGTTCTTATACAAAAACCACATACCAACACTAGAGTCATTGCATGTGTGTTCTTTTCCACAAACCACACATGGATCCACTAGACTCATTGCATGTGTGTTCTTTTCCACAAACAACTTATGGATCAACCAGTGGTCATTGCATGTGTGTCCTTTTCACAAGCCACATGTGGACCCACTAGAGTCATTGCATGTGTGTTCTTATACACAAACTAGCACTAGAGTCATTGCATGTGTGTTCTATCCACAAACCACACATGGATCCACCACTGTCAATGCATGTGTGTTCTTTCCATAAACCACACATGGATCAACCACTAGAGTCATTGCATGTGTGTTCTTTCCACAAACCACACATGGATCAACCACTAGAGTCATTGCATGTTTGTTCTTATACTAAAACCACATACCAGCACTAGAGTCATTGCATGTGTGTTCTTTTCCACAAACCACACATGGATCCACTAGACTCATTGCATGTGTGTTCTTTTCCACAAACAACTTATGGATCAACTAGTGGTCATTGCATGTGTGTCCTTTTCACAAACCACATGTGGACCCACTGGAGTCATTGCATGTGTGTTCTTATACACAAACTAGCACTAGAGTCATTGCATAAGTGTTCTATCCACAAACCACACATGGATCCACCATTGTCATTGCATGTGTGTTCTTTCCATAAACCACACATGGATCAGCCACTAGAGTCATTGCATGTGTGTTCTTTCCACAAACCACACATGGATCAACCACTAGAGTCATTGCATGTTTGTTCTTATACTAAAACCACATACCAGCACTAGAGTCATTGCATGTGTGTTCTTTTCCACGAACCACACATGGATCCACTAGACTCATTGCATGTGTGTTCTTTTCCAGAAACAACTTATGGATCCACCAGTGGTCATTGCATGTGTGTTCTTTCCACAAACCACATGTGGACCCACTAGAGTCATTGCATGTGTGTTATTTCCACAAACCACACATGGATCAACCACTAGAGTCATTGCATGTGTGTTATTTTCACAAACCACACATGGATCAACCACTAGAGTCATTGCATATGATTTATTTCCACAAACCACACATGGATCAACCACTAGAGTCATTGCATGTGTGTTCTTATACTAAAACCAACACTAGAGTCATTGCATGTGTGTTCTTTTCACAAACTACACATGGATCAACCACTAGAGTCATTGCATGTGTTTTATTTCCACAAACCACACATGTTTCAACCAATGTTCATTGCATGTGTGTTCTTTTCCACAAACCACACATGGATCCACTAGACTTATTGCTTGTGTGTTCTTTTCCACAAACAACTTATCGATCAACTAGTGGTCATTGCATGTGTGTTCTTTTCACAAACCATATGTGGACCCACTAGAGTCATTGCACGTGTGTTCTTATACACAAACTAGCACTAGAGTCATTGCATGTGTGTTCTATCCACAAACCACACATGGATCCACCACTGTCATTGCATGTGTGTTCTTTCCACAAACCACACATGGATCAACCACTAGAGTCATTGCATGTGTGTTCTTTCCACAAACCACACATGGATCAACCACTAGAGTCATTGGATGTGTGTTCTTTTCCATAAACCACTTATGGATCCATTACAGTCATTGCATGTGTGTTATTTCCACAAACCACACATGGATCAACCACTAGAGTCATTTCATGTGTGTTATTTCCACAAACCACACATGGATCAACCACTAGAGTCATTGCATGTGTGTTATTTCGACAAACCACACTTGGATCCACCACTAGAGTCATTGCATGTGTGTTCTTATACTAAAACCAACACTAGAGTCATTGCATGTGTTTTCTTTCCACAAACCACACATGGATCAACCAGTGGTCATTGCATGTGTGTTCTATCCACAAACCACACATGGATCCACCACTATCATTGCATGGGTGTTCTTTCCACAAACCACACATGGATCAACCACTAGAGTCATTGAATGTGTGTTCTTTCCACAAACCACACATGGATCAACCACTAGAATCATTGCATGTTTGTTCTTATACTAAAACCACAAACCAGCACTAGAGTCATTCCATGTGTGTTCTTTTCCACAAACCACACATGGATCCACTAGACTCATTGCATGTGTGTTCTTTTCCACAAACAACTTATGGATCAACCAGTGGTCATTGCATGTGTGTTCTTTTCACAAACCACATGTGGACCCACTAGAGTCATTGCATGTGTGTTCTTATACACAAACTAGCACTAGAGTCATTGCATGTGTGTTCTATCCACAAACCACACATGGATCCACCACTGTCATTGCATGTGTGTTCTTTCCACAAACCACACATGGATCAAGCACTAGAGTCATTGCATGTGTGTTCTTTCCACAAACCACACATGGATCAACCACTAGAGTCATTGCATGTTTGTTCTTATACTAAAACCACATACCAACACTAGAGTCATTGCATGTGTGTTCTTTTCCACAAACCACACATGGATCCACTAGACTCATTGCATGTGTGTTCTTTTCCACAAACAACTTATGGATCAACCAGTGGTCATTGCATGTGTGTCCTTTTCACAAGCCACATGTGGACCCACTAGAGTCATTGCATGTGTGTTCTTATACACAAACTAGCACTAGAGTCATTGCATGTGTGTTCTATCCACAAACCACACATGGATCCACCACTGTCAATGCATGTGTGTTCTTTCCACAAACCACACATGGATCAACCACTAGAGTCATTGCATGTGTGTTCTTTCCACAAACCACACATGGATCAACCACTAGAGTCATTGCATGTTTGTTCTTATACTAAAACCACATACCAGCACTAGAGTCATTGCATGTGTGTTCTTTTCCACAAACCACACATGTATCCACTAGACTCATTGCATGTGTGTTCTTTTCCACAAACAACTTATGGATCAACTAGTGGTCATTGCATGTGTGTCCTTTTCACAAACCACATGTGGACCCACTGGAGTCATTGCATGTGTGTTCTTATACACAAACTAGCACTAGAGTCATTGCATAAGTGTTCTATCCACAAACCACACATGGATCCACCACTGTCATTGCATGTGTGTTCTTTCCATAAACCACACACGGATCAGCCACTAGAGTCATTGCATGTGTGTTCTTTCCACAAACCACACATGGATCAACCACTAGAGTCATTGCATGTTTGTTCTTATACTAAAACCACATACCAGCACTAGAGTCATTGCATGTGTGTTCTTTTCCACGAACCACACATGGATCCACTAGACTCATTGCATGTGTGTTCTTTAACAGAAACAACTTATGGATCCACCAGTGGTCATTGCATGTGTGTTCTTTCCACAAACCACATGTGGACCCACTAGAGTCATTGCATGTGTGTTATTTCCACAAACCACACATGGATCAACCACTAGAGTCATTGCATGTGTGTTATTTTCACAAACCACACATGGATCAACCACTAGAGTCATTGCATATGTGTTATTTCCACAAACCACACATGGATCAACCACTAGAGTCATTGCATGTGTGTTCTTATACTAAAACCAACACTAGAGTCATTGCATGTGTGTTCTTTTCACAAACTACACATGGATCAACCACTAGAGTCATTGCATGTGTTTTATTTCCACAAACCACACATGTATCAACCAATGTTCATTGCATGTGTGTTCTTTTCCACAAACCACACATGGATCCACTAGACTTATTGCTTGTGTGTTCTTTTCCACAAACAACTTATCGATCAACTAGTGGTCATTGCATGTGTGTTCTTTTCACAAACCATATGTGGACCCACTAGAGTCATTGCACGTGTGTTCTTATACACAAACTAGCACTAGAGTCATTGCATGTGTGTTCTATCCACAAACCACACATGGATCCACCACTGTCATTGCATGTGTGTTCTTTCCACAAACCACACATGGATCAACCACTAGAGTAATTGCATGTGTGTTCTTTCCACAAACCACACATGGATTAACCACTAGAGTCATTGCATGTGTGTTCTTTTCCATAAACCACTTATGGATCCATTACAGTCATTGCATGTGTGTTATTTCCACAAACCACACATGGATCAACCACTAGAGTCATTGCATGTGTGTTATTTCCACAAACCACACATGGATCAACCACTAGAGTCATTGCATGTGTGTTATTTCGACAAACCACACTTGGATCCACCACTAGAGTCATTGCATGTGTGTTCTTATACTAAAACCAACACTAGAGTCATTGCATGTGTTTTCTTTCCACAAACCACACATGGATCAACCAGTGGTCATTGCATGTGTGTTCTATCCACAAACCACACATGGATCCACCACTATCATTGCATGGGTGTTCTTTCCACAAACCACACATGGATCAACCACTAGAGTCATTGAATGTGTGTTCTTTCCACAAACCACACATGGATCAACCACTAGAATCATTGCATGTTTGTTCTTATACTAAAACCACAAACCAGCACTAGAGTCATTCCATGTGTGTTCTTTTCCACAAACCACACATGGATCCACTAGACTCATTGCATGTGTGTTCTTTTCCACAAACAACTTATGGATCAACCAGTGGTCATTGCATGTGTGTTCTTTTCACAAACCACATGTGGACCCACTAGAGTCATTGCATGTGTGTTCTTATACACAAACTAGCACTAGAATCATTGCATGTGTGTTCTATCCACAAACCACACATGGATCCACCACTGTCATTGCATGTGTGTTCTTTCCACAAACCACACATGGATCAAGCACTAGAGTCATTGCATGTGTGTTCTTTCCACAAACCACAGATGGATCAACCACTAGAGTCATTGGATGTTTGTTCTTATACTAAAACCACAAACCAGCACTAGAGTCATTGCATGTGTGTTCATTTCCACAAACCACACATGGATCCACTAGACTCATTGCATGTGTGTTCTTTTCCACAAACAACTTATGGATCAACCAGTGGTCATTGCATGTGTGTTCTTTTCACAAACCACATGTGGACCCACTAGAGTCATTGCATGTGTGTTCTTATACACAAACTAGCACTAGAGTCATTGCATGTGTGTTCTATCCACAAACCACACATGGATCCACCACTGTCATTGCATGTGTGTTCTTTCCACGAACCACACATGGATCAACCACTAGAGTCATTGCATGTGTGTTCTTATCACAAACCACATATGGATCAATCAGTGGTCATTGCATGTGTGTTCTTTTCCATAAACCACTTATGTATCCATTACAATCATTGCATGTGTGTTATTTCCACAAACCACACATGGATCAACCACTAGAGTCATTGCATGTGTGTGTTCTTTTCCACAAACCACACATGGATCCACCACTATAGTCATTGCATGTGTGTTCTTATACTAAAACCAACACTAGAGTCATTGCATGTGAGTTCTTTTCCACAAACCACACATGGATCTACCAGTGGTCATTACATGTGTGTTCTTTCCACAAACCACATATGGATCAACCAGAGTCATTGCATGTGTGTTCTTTCCATAAACCACACATGTATCAACCACTAGAGTCATTGCATGTTTGTTCTTATACTAAAACCACAAACCAGCAGTAGAGTCATTGCATGTGTGTTCTTTTCCACAAACCACACATGGATCCACTAGACTCATTGGATGTGTGTTCTTTTCCACAAACAACTTATGGATCAACCAGTGGTCATTGCATGTGCGTTCTATTCACAAACCACATGTGGACCCACTAGAGTCATTGCATGTGTGTTCTTATACTAAAACTAGCACTAGAGTCATTGCATGTGTGTTCTTTCCACAAACCACACATGGATCCACCAGTGGTCATTGCATGTGTGTTCTTTCCACAAACCACATATGGATCAACCAGAGTCATTGCATGTGTGTTCTTTCCACAAACCACACATGGATCAACCACTAGAGTCATTGCATGTGTGTTATTTCCACAAACCACACATGGATCAACCACTAGAGTCATTGCATGTGTGTGTTCTTTTACACAAACCACACATGGATCCACCACTGGAGTCATTGCATGTGTGTTCTTATACTAACCAACACTAGAGTCATTGCATGTGTGTTCTTTCCACAATCCACACATGGATCAACCAGTGGTCATTGCATGTGTGTTCTTTTCCACAAACCACACATGGATCCACTAGTAGTCATTGCATGTGTGTTCTTTCCACAAACCACATATCGATCAACCAGAGTCACTGCATGTGTGTTCTTTCCACAAACCACACGTGGATCAACCACTAGAGTCATTGCATGTTTGTTCTTATACGAAAACCACAAACCAGCACTGGATTCATTGCATGTGTGTTCTTTTCCACAAACCACACATGGATCCACTAGACTCATTGCATGTGGGTTCTTTTCCACAAACAACTTATGGATCAACCAGTGGTCATTGCATGTGTGTTCTTTTCACAAACCACATGTGGACCCACTAGAGTCATTGCATGTGTGATCTTATACTAAAACTAGCACTAGAGTCATTGCATGTGTGTTCTATCCACAAACCATACATGGATCCACCACTGTCATTGCATGTTGGTTCTTTCCACAAACCACACATGGATCAACCACTAGAGTTATTGCATGTGTGTTCTTTCCAAAAACCACATATGGATCAACCCGTGGTCATTCCATGTGTGTTCTTTTCCATAAACCACTTATGGATCCATTACAGTCATTGCATGTGTGTTCTTTCCACAAACCACACATGGATCAACCACTAGAGTCATTGCATGTTTGTTCTTATACTAAAACCACAAACCAGCACTAGAGTCATTGCATGTGT
This sequence comes from Avena sativa, assembly GCA_916181665.1. Taxonomy (NCBI): domain Eukaryota; kingdom Viridiplantae; phylum Streptophyta; class Magnoliopsida; order Poales; family Poaceae; genus Avena; species Avena sativa. The sequence goes on along the minus strand of OV702287.1, from coordinate 62,740,924 downwards.
GTTCTTTTACACAAAACACACATGGATCCACTAGACTCATTGCATGTGTGTTCTTTTCCACAAACAACTTATGGATCAACCAGTGGTCATTGCATGTGTGTTCTTTTCACAAACCACGTGTGGACCCACTAGAGTCATTGCATGTGTGTTCTTATACACAAACTACCACTAGAGTCATTGCATGTACGTTCTATCCACAAATAACACATGGATCCACCACTGTCATTGCATGTGTGTTCTTTCCACAAACCACACATGGATCAACCACTAGAGTCATTGCATGTGTGTTCTTATCACAAACCACATATGGATCAATCAGTGGTCATTACATGTGTGTTCTTTTCCATAAACCACTTATGGATCCATTACAGTCATTGCATGTGTGATATTTCCACAAACCACACATGGATCAACCACTAGATTCATTGCATGTGTGTTATTTCCACAAACCACACATGGATCAACCACTAGAGTCATTGCATGTGTGTGTTCTTTTCCACAAACCACACATGGATCCACCACTAGAGTCATTGCATGTGTGTTCTGATACTAAAACCAACACTAGAGTCATTGCATGTGTGTTCTTTCCACAAATCACACATGGATCAACCAGTGGTCATTACATGTGTGTTATTTTCCACAAACAACACATGGATCCACCAGTGGTCATTACATGTGTGTTCTTTCCACAAACCACATATGGATCAACCAGAGTCATTGCATGTGTGTTCTTTCCACAAACCACACATGTATCAACCACTAGAGTCATTGCATGTTTGTTCTTATACTAAAATCACAAACCAGCACTAGAGTCATTGCATGTGTGTTATTTCCACAAACCACACATGGATCAACCACTAGAGTCATTGCATGTGTGTGTTGTTTTCCACAAACCACACATGGATCCACCACTAGAGTCATTGCATGTGTGTTGTTATACTAAAACCAACACTAGAGTCATTGCATGTGTGTTCTTTCCACAAACCACACATGGATCAACCAGTGGTCATTGCATGTGTGTTCTTTTCCACAAACCACACATGGATCCACTAGTGGTCATTGCATGTGTGTTCTTTCCACAAACCACATATGGATCAACCAGAGTCACTGCATGTGTGTTCTTTCCACAAACCACATATGGATCAACCAGAGTCACTGCATGTGTGTTCTTTCCACAAACCACACATGGATCAACCACTAGAGTCATTGCATGTTTGTTCTTATACGAAAACCACAAACCAGCACTGGATTCATTGCATGTGTGTTCTTTTCCACAAACCACACATGGATCCACTAGACTCATTGCATGTGTGTTCTTTTCCACAAACAACTTATGGATCAACCAGTGGTCATTGCATGTGTGTTCTTTTCACAAACTACATGTGGACCCACTAGAGTCATTGCATGTGTGTTCTTATACTAAAACTAGCACAAGAGTCATTGCATGTGTGTTCTTATACTAAAACCAACACTTGAGTCATTGCATGTGTTCTTTCCACAAACCACACATGGATCCACCAGTGGTCATTGCATGTGTGTTCTTTCCACAAACCACATATGGATCAACCAGAGTCATTGCATGTGTGTTCTTTCCACAAACCACACATGGATCAACCACTAGAGTCATTGCATGTGTGTTATTTCCACAAACCACACATGGATCAACCACTAGAGTCATTGCATGTGTGTGTTCTTTTACACAAACCACACATGGATCCACCACTAGAGTCATTCCATGTGGGTTCTTTCCACAAACCAGACATGGATCAACCAGTGGTAATTGCATGTGTGTTCTTTTCCACAAACCACACATGGATCCACCAGTGGTAATTGCATGTGTGTTCTTTCCACAAACCACATATGGATCAACCAGAGTCATTGCATGTGTGTTCTTTCCAAAAACCACACATGGATCAATCACTAGAGTCATTGCATGTTTGTTCTTATACTAAAACCACAAACCAACACTAGAGTCATTGCATGTGTGTTCTTTTCCACAAACCACACACGGATCCACTAGAGTCATTGCATGTGTGTTCTTTTCCACAAACAACTTATGGATCAACCAGTGGTCATTGCATGTGTGTTCTTTTCACAAACTACATGTGGACCCACTAGAGTCATTGCATGTGTGTTCTTATACTAAAACTAGCACAAGAGTCATTGCATGTGTGTTCTTATACTAAAACCAACACTTGAGTCATTGCATGTGTTATTTCCACAAACCACACATGGATCCACCAGTGGTCATTGCATGTGTGTTCTTTCCACAAACCACATATGGATCAACCAGAGTCATTGCATGTGTGTTCTTTCCACAAACCACACATGGATCAACCACTTGAGTCATTGCATGTGCGTTATTTCCACAAACCACACATGGATCAACCACTAGAGTCATTGCATGTGTGTGTTCTTTTACACAAACCACACATGGATCCACCACTGGAGTCATTGCATGTGTGTTCTTATACTAAAACCAACACTAGAGTCATTGCATGTGTGTTCTTTCCACAAACCACACATGGATCAACCAGTGGTCATTACATGTGTGTTCTTTTCCACAAACCACACATGGATCCACTAGTGGTCATTGCATATGTGTTCTTTCCACAAACCACATATGGATCAACCAGAGTCACTGCATGTGTGTTCTTTCCACAAACCACACATGGATCAACCACTAGAGTCATTGCATGTTTGTTCTTATACGAAAACCACAAACCAGCACTGGATTCATTGCATGTGTGTTCTTTTCCACAAACCACACATGGATCCACTAGACTCATTGCATGTGTGTTCTTTTCCACAAACAACTTATGGATCAACCAGTGGTCATTGCATGTGTGTTCTTTTCACAAACCACATGTGGACCCACTAGAGTCATTGCATGTGTGATCTTATACTAAAACTAGCACTAGAGTCATTGCATGTGTGTTCTATCCACAAACCATACATGGATCCACCACTGTCATTGCATGTTGGTTCTTTCCACAAACCACACATGGATCAACCACTAGAGTTATTGCATGTGTGTTCTTTCCAAAAACCACAAATGGATCAACCCGTGGTCATTCCATGTGTGTTCTTTTCCATAAACCACTTATGGATCCATTACAGTCATTGCATGTGTGTTCTTTCCACAAACCACACATGGATCAACCACTAGAGTCATTGCATGTTTGTTCTTATACTAAAACCACAAACCAGCACTAGAGTCATTGCATGTGTGTTCTTTTACACAAAACACACATGGATCCACTAGACTCATTGCATGTGTGTTATTTTCCACAAACAACTTATGGATCAACCAGTGGTCATTGCATGTGTGTTCTTTTCCCAAACCACATGTGGACCCACTAGAGTCATTGCATGTGTGTTATTATACACAAACTAGCACTAGAGTCATTGCATGTACGTTCTATCCACAAACCACACATGGATCCACCACTGTCATTGCATGTGTGTTCTTTCCACAAACCACACATGGATCAACCACTAGAGTCATTGCATGTGTGTTCTTATCACAAACCACATATGGATCAATCAGTGGTCATTGCATGTGTGTTCTTTTCCATAAACCACTTATGGATCCATTACAGTCATTGCATGTGTGATATTTCCACAAACCACACATGGATCAACCACTAGAGTCATTGCATGTGTGTTATTTCCACAAACCACACATGGATCAACCACTAGAGTCATTGCATGTGTGTGTTCTTTTCCACAAACCACACATGGATCCACCACTAGAGTCATTGCATGTGTGTTCTGATACTAAAACCAACACTAGAGTCATTGCATGTGTGTTCTTTCCACAAATCACACATGGATCAACCAGTGGTCATTGCATATGTGTTATTTCCACAAACCACACATGGATCAACCACTAGAGTCATTGCATGTGTGTGTTCTTTTCCACAAACCACACATGGATCCACCACTAGAGTCATTGCATGTGTGTTCTTTCCACAAACCACACATGTATCAACCACTAGAGTCATTGCATGTTTGTTCTTATACTAAAATCACAAACCAGCACTAGAGTCATTGCATGTGTGTTATTTCCACAAACCACACATGGATCAACCACTAGAGTCATTGCATGTGTGTGTTCTTTTCCACAAACCACACATGGATCCACCACTAGAGTCATTGCATGTGTGTTGTTATACTAAAACCAACACTAGAGTCATTGCATGTGTGTTCTTTCCACAAACCACACATGGATCAACCAGTGGTCATTGCATGTGTGTTCTTTTCCACAAACCACACATGGATCCACTAGTGGTCATTGCATGTGTGTTCTTTCCACAAACCACATATGGATCAACCAGAGTCACTGCATGTGTGTTCTTTCCACAAACCACATATGGATCAACCAGAGTCACTACATGTGTGTTCTTTCCACAAACCACACATGGATCAACCACTAGAGTCATTGCATGTTTGTTCTTATACGAAAACCACAAACCAGCACTGGATTCATTGCATGTGTGTTCTTTTCCACAAACCACACATGGATCCACTAGACTCATTGCATGTGTGTTCTTTTCCACAAACAACTTATGGATCAACCAGTGGTCATTGCATGTGTGTTTTTTTCACAAACTACATGTGGACCCACTAGAGTCATTGCATGTGTGTTCTTATACTAAAACTAGCACAAGAGTCATTGCATGTGTGTTCTTATACTAAAACCAACACTTGAGTCATTGCATGTGTTCTTTCCACAAACCACACATGGATCCACCAGTGGTCATTGCATGTGTGTTCTTTCCACAAACCACATATGGATCAACCAGAGTCATTGCATGTGTGTTCTTTCCACAAACCACACATGGATCAACCACTAGAGTCATTGCATGTGTGTTATTTCCACAAACCACACATGGATCAACCACTAGAGTCATTGCATGTGTGTGTTCTTTTACACAAACCACACATGGATCCACCACTAGAGTCATTGCATGTGGGTTCTTATACTAAAACCAACACTAGAGTCATTGCATGTGTGTTCTTTCCACAAACCACACATGGATCAACCAGTGGTCATTGCATGTGTGTTCTTTTCCACAAACCACACATGGATCCACTAGTGGTCATTTCATGTGTGTTCTTTCCACAAACCACATATGGATCAACCAGAGTCACTGCATGTGTGTTCTTTCCACAAACCACACATGGATCAACCACTAGAGTCATTGCATGTTTGTTCTTATACGAAAACCACAAACCAGCACTGGATTCGTTGCATGTGTGTTCTTTTCCACAAACCACACATGGATCCACTAGACTCATTGCATGTGTGTTCTTTTCCACAAACAACTTATGGATCAACCAGTGGTCATTGCATGTGTGTTCTTTTCACAAACCACATGTGGACCCACTAGAGTCATTGCATGTGTGATCTTATACTAAAACTAGCACTAGAGTCATTGCATGTGTGTTCTATCCACAAACCACACATGGATCCACCACTGTCATTGCATGTTGGTTCTTTCCACAAACCACACATGGATCAACCACTAGAGTTATTGCATGTGTGTTCTTTCCAAAAACCACATATGGATCAACCCGTGGTCATTCCATGTGTGTTCTTTTCCATAAACCACTTATGGATCCATTACAGTCATTGCATGTGTGTTCTTTCCACAAACCACACAATGGGTCAACCACTAGATTCATTGCATGTGTGTTATTTCCACAAACCACACATGGATCAACCACTAGAGTCATTGCATGTGTGTGTTCTTTTCCACAAACCACACATGGATCCACCACTAGAGTCATTGCATGTGTGTTCTGATACTAAAACCAACACTAGAGTCATTGCATGTGTGTTCTTTCCACAAATCACACATGGATCAACCAGTGGTCATTACATGTGTGTTATTTTCCACAAACAACACATGGATCCACCAGTGGTCATTACATGTGTGTTCTTTCCACAAACCACATATGGATCAACCAGAGTCATTGCATGTGTGTTCTTTCCACAAACCACACATGTATCAACCACTAGAGTCATTGCATGTTTGTTCTTATACTAAAATCACAAACCAGCACTAGAGTCATTGCATGTGTGTTATTTCCACAAACCACACATGGATCAACCACTAGAGTCATTGCATGTGTGTGTTCTTTTCCACAAACCACACATTGATCCACCACTAGAGTCATTGCATGTGTCTTGTTATACTAAAACCAACACTAGAGTCATTGCATGTGTGTTCTTTCCACAAACCACACATGGATCAACCAGTGGTCATTGCATGTGTGTTCTTTTCCACAAACCACACATGGATCCACTAGTGGTCATTGCATGTGTGTTCTTTCCACAAACCACATATGGATCAACCAGAGTCACTGCATGTGTGTTCTTTCCACAAACCACATATGGATCAACCAGAGTCACTGCATGTGTGTTCTTTCCACAAACCACACATGGATCAACCACTAGAGTCATTGCATGTTTGTTCTTATACGAAAACCACAAACCAGCACTGGATTCATTGCATGTGTGTTCTTTTCCACAAACCACACATGGATCCACTAGACTCATTGCATGTGTGTTCTTTTCCACAAACAACTTATGGATCAACCAGTGGTCATTGCATGTGTGTTCTTTTCACAAACTACATGTGGACCCACTAGAGTCATTGCATGTGTGTTCTTATACTAAAACTAGCACAAGAGTCATTGCATGTGTGTTCTTATACTAAAACCAACACTTGAGTCATTGCATGTGTTCTTTCCACAAACCACACATGGATCCACCAGTGGTCATTGCATGTGTGTTCTTTCCACAAACCACATATGGATCAACCAGAGTCATTGCATGTGTGTTCTTTCCACAAACCACACATGGATCAACCACTAGAGTCATTGCATGTGTGTTATTTCCACAAACCACACATGGATCAACCACTAGAGTCATTTCATGTGTGTGTTCTTTTACACAAACCACACATGGATCCACCACTAGAGTCATTGCATGTGGGTTCTTTCCACAAACCAGACATGGATCAACCAGTGGTAATTGCATGTGTGTTCTTTTCCACAAACCACACATGGATCCACCAGTGGTAATTGCATGTGTGTTCTTTCCACAAACCACATATGGATCAACCAGAGTCATTGCATGTGTGTTCTTTCCAAAAACCACACATGGATCAATCACTAGAGTCATTGCATGTTTGTTCTTATACTAAAACCACAAACCAACACTAGAGTCATTGCATGTGTGTTCTTTTCCACAAACCACACACGGATCCACTAGAGTCATTGCATGTGTGTTCTTTTCCACAAACAACTTATGGATCAACCAGTGGTCATTGCATGTGTGTTCTTTTCACAAACTACATGTGGACCCACTAGAGTCATTGCATGTGTGTTCTTATACTAAAACTAGCACAAGAGTCATTGCATGTGTGTTCTTATACTAAAACCAACACTTGAGTCATTGCATGTGTTCTTTCCACAAACCACACATGGATCCACCAGTGGTCATTGCATGTGTGTTCTTTCCACAAACCACATATGGATCAACCAGAGTCATTGCATGTGTGTTCTTTCCACAAACCACACATGGATCAACCACTTGAGTCATTGCATGTGCGTTATTTCCACAAACCACACATGGATCAACCACTAGAGTCATTGCATGTGTGTGTTCTTTTACACAAACCACACATGGATCCACCACTGGAGTCATTGCATGTGTGTTCTTATACTAAAACCAACACTAGAGTCATTGCATGTGTGTTCTTTCCACAAACCACACATGGATCAACCAGTGGTCATTGCATGTGTGTTCTTTTCCACAAACCACACATGGATCCACTAGTGGTCATTGCATATGTGTTCTTTCCACAAACCACATATGGATCAACCAGAGTCACTGCATGTGTGTTCTTTCCACAAACTACACATGGATCAACCACTAGAGTCATTGCATGTTTGTTCTTATACGAAAACCACAAACCAGCACTGGATTCATTGCATGTGTGTTCTTTTCCACAAACCACACATGGATCCACTAGACTCATTGCATGTGTGTTCTTTTCCACAAACAACTTATGGATCAACCAGTGGTCATTGCATGTGTGTTCTTTTCACAAACCACATGTGGACCCACTAGAGTCATTGCATGTGTGATCTTATACTAAAACTAGCACTAGAGTCATTGCATGTGTGTTCTATCCACAAACCATACATGGATCCACCACTGTCATTGCATGTTGGTTCTTTCCACAAACAACACATGGATCAACCACTAGAGTTATTGCATGTGTGTTCTTTCCAAAAACCACAAATGGATCAACCCGTGGTCATTCCATGTGTGTTCTTTTCCATAAACCACTTATGGATCCATTACAGTCATTGCATGTGTGTTCTTTCCACAAACCACACATGGATCAACCACTAGAGTCATTGCATGTTTGTTCTTATACTAAAACCACAAACCAGCACTAGAGTCATTGCATGTGTGTTCTTTTACACAAAACACACATGGATCCACTAGACTCATTGCATGTGTGTTATTTTCCACAAACAACTTATGGATCAACCAGTGGTCATTGCATGTGTGTTCTTTTCACAAACCACATGTGGACCCACTAGAGTCATTGCATGTGTGTTATTATACACAAACTAGCACTAGAGTCATTGCATGTACGTTCTATCCACAAACCACACATGGATCCACCACTGTCATTGCATGTGTGTTCTTTCCACAAACCACACATGGATCAACCACTAGAGTCATTGCATGTGTGTTCTTATCACAAACCACATATGGATCAATCAGTGGTCATTGCATGTGTGTTCTTTTCCATAAACCACTTATGGATCCATTACAGTCATTGCATGTGTGATATTTCCACAAACCACACATGGATCAACCACTAGAGTCATTGCATGTGTGTTATTTCCACAAACCACACATGGATCAACCACTAGAGTCATTGCATGTGTGTGTTCTTTTCCACAAACCACACATGGATCCACCACTAGAGTCATTGCATGTGTGTTCTGATACTAAAACCAACACTAGAGTCATTGCATGTGTGTTCTTTCCACAAATCACACATGGATCAACCAGTGGTCATTGCATGTGTGTTATTTCCATAAACCACACATGGATCAACCACTAGAGTCATTGCATGTGTGTGTTCTTTTCCACAAACCACACATGGATCCACCACTAGAGTCATTGCATGTGTGTTCTTTCCACAAACCACACATGTATCAACCACTAGAGTCATTGCATGTTTGTTCTTATACTAAAATCACAAACCAGCACTAGAGTCATTGCATGTGTGTTATTTCCACAAACCACACATGGATCAACCACTAGAGTCATTGCATGTGTGTGTTCTTTTCCACAAACCACACATGGATCCACCACTAGAGTCATTGCATGTGTGTTGTTATACTAAAATCAACACTAGAGTCATTGCATGTGTGTTCTTTCCACAAACCACACATGGATCAACCAGTGGTCATTGCATGTGTGTTCTTTTCCACAAACCACACATGGATCCACTAGTGGTCATTGCATGTGTGTTCTTTCCACAAACCACATATGGATCAACCAGAGTCACTGCATGTGTGTTCTTTCCACAAACCACATATGGATCAACCAGAGTCACTGCATGTGTGTTCTTTCCACAAACCACACATGGATCAACCACTAGAGTCATTGCATGTTTGTTCTTATACGAAAACCACAAACCAGCACTGGATTCATTGCATGTGTGTTCTTTTCCACAAACCACACATGGATCCACTAGACTCATTGCATGTGTGTTCTTTTCCACAAACAACTTATGGATCAACCAGTGGTCATTGCATGTGTGTTTTTTTCACAAACTACATGTGGACCCACTAGAGTCATTGCATGTGTGTTCTTATACTAAAACTAGCACAAGAGTCATTGCATGTGTGTTCTTATACTAAAACCAACACTTGAGTCATTGCATGTGTTCTTTCCACAAACCACACATGGATCCACCAGTGGTCATTGCATGTGTGTTCTTTCCACAAACCACATATGGATCAACCAGAGTCATTGCATGTGTGTTCTTTCCACAAACCACACATGGATCAACCACTAGAGTCATTGCATGTGTGTTATTTCCACAAACCACACATGGATCAACCACTAGAGTCATTGCATGTGTGTGTTCTTTTACACAAACCACACATGGATCCACCACTAGAGTCATTGCATGTGGGTTCTTATACTAAAACCAACACTAGAGTCATTGCATGTGTGTTCTTTCCACAAACCACACATGGATCAACCAGTGGTCATTGCATGTGTGTTCTTTTCCACAAACCACACATGGATCCACTAGTGGTCATTTCATGTGTGTTCTTTCCACAAACCACATATGGATCAACCAGAGTCACTGCATGTGTGTTCTTTCCACAAACCACACATGGATCAACCACTAGAGTCATTGCATGTTTGTTCTTATACGAAAACCACAAACCAGCACTGGATTCGTTGCATGTGTGTTCTTTTCCACAAACCACACATGGATCCACTAGACTCATTGCATGTGTGTTCTTTTCCACAAACAACTTATGGATCAACTAGTGGTCATTGCATGTGTGTTCTTTTCACAAACCACATGTGGACCCACTAGAGTCATTGCATGTGTGATCTTATACTAAAACTAGCACTAGAGTCATTGCATGTGTGTTCTATCCACAAACCACACATGGATCCACCACTGTCATTGCATGTTGGTTCTTTCCACAAACCACACATGGATCAACCACTAGAGTTATTGCATGTGTGTTCTTTCCAAAAACCACATATGGATCAACCCGTGGTCATTCCATGTGTGTTCTTTTCCATAAACCACTTATGGATCCATTACAGTCATTGCATGTGTGTTCTTTCCACAAACCACACATGGATCAACCACTAGAGTAATTGCATGTTTGTTCTTATACTAAAACCACAAACCAGCACTAGAGTCATTGCATGTGTGTTCTTTTACACAAAACACACATGGATCCACTAGACTCATTGCATGTGTGTTCTTTTCCACAAACAACTTATGGATCAACCATTGGTCATTGCATGTGTGTTCTTTTCACAAACCACATGTGGACCCACTAGAGTCATTGCATGTGTGTTCTTATACACAAACTAGCACTACAGTCATTGCATGTATGTTCTATCCACAAACCACACATGGATCCACCACTGTCATTGCATGTGTGTTCTTTCCACAAACCACGCATGGATCAACCACTAGAGTCATTGCATGTGTGTTCTTATCACAAACCACATATGGATCAATCAGTGGTCATTGCATGTGTGTTCTTTTCCATAAACCACTTATGGATCCATTACAGTCATTGCATGTGTGATATTTCCACAAACCACACATGGATCAACCACAAGAGTCATTGCATGTGTGTTATTTCCACAAACCACACATGGATCAACCACTAGAGTCATTGCATGTGTGTGTTCTTTTCCACAAACCACACATGGATCCACCACTAGAGTCATTGCATGTGTGTTATGATACTAAAACCAACACTAGAGTCATTGCATGTGTGTTCTTTCCACAAATCACACATGGATCAACCAGTGGTCATTGCATGTGTGTTATTTTCCACAAACAACACATGGATCCACCAGTGGTCATTACATGTGTGTTCTTTCCAAAAACCACATATGGATCAACCAGAGTCATTGCATGTGTGTTCTTTCCACAAACCACACATGTATCAACCACTAGAGTCATTGCATGTTTGTTCTTATACTAAAATCACAAACCAGCACTAGAGTCATTGCATGTGTGTTATTTCCACAAACCACACATGGATCAACCACTAGAGTCATTGCATGTGTGTGTTCTTTTCCACAAACCACACATGGATCCACCACTAGAGTCATTGCATGTGTGTTGTTATACTAAAACCAATAGTAGAGTCATTGCATGTGTGTTCTTTCCACAAACCACACATGGATCAACCAGTGGTCATTGCATGTGTGTTCTTTTCCACAAACCACACATGGATCCACTAGTGGTCATTGCATGTGTGTTCTTTCCACAAACCACATATGGATCAACCAGAGTCACTGCATGTGTGTTCTTTCCACAAACCACATATGGATCAACCAGAGTCACTGCATGTGTGTTCTTTCCACAAACCACACATGGATCAACCACTAGAGTCATTGCATGTTTGTTCTTATACGAAAACCACAAACCAGCACTGGATTCATTGCATGTGTGTTCTTTTCCACAAACCACACATGGATCCACTAGACTCATTGCATGTGTGTTCTTTTCCACAAACAACTTATGGATCAACCAGTGGTCATTGCATGTGTGTTCTTTTCACAAACTACATGTGGACCCACTAGAGTCATTGCATGTGTGTTCTTATACTAAAACTAGCACAAGAGTCATTGCATGTGTGTTCTTATACTAAAACCAACACTTGACTCATTGCATGTGTTCTTTCCACAAACCACACATGGATCCACCAGTGGTCATTGCATGTGTGTTCTTTCCACAAACCACATATGGATCAACCAGAGTCATTGCATGTGTGTTCTTTCCACAAACCACACATGGATCAACCACTAGAGTCATTGCATGTGTGTTATTTCCACAAACCACACATGGATCAACCACTAGAGTCATTGCATGTGTGTGTTCTTTTACACAAACCACACATGGATCCACCACTAGAGTCATTGCATGTGGGTTCTTTCCACAAACCAGACATGGATCAACCAGTGGTAATTGCATGTGTGTTCTTTTCCACAAACCACACATGGATCCACCAGTGGTAATTGCATGTGTGTTCTTTCCACAAACCACATATGGATCAACCAGAGTCATTGCATGTGTGTTCTTTCCAAAAACCACACATGGATCAATCACTAGAGTCATTGCATGTTTGTTCTTATACTAAAACCACAAACCAACACTAGAGTCATTGCATGTGTGTTCTTTTCCACAAACCACACACGGATCCACTAGAGTCATTGCATGTGTGTTCTTTTCCACAAACAACTTATGGATCAACTAGTGGTCATTGCATGTGTGTTCTTTTCACAAACTACATGTGGACCCACTAGAGTCATTTCATGTGTGTTATTATACTAAAACTAGCACTAGAGTCATTGCATGTGTGTTCTATCCACAAACCACACATGGATCCACCACTGTCATTGCATGTGTGTTCTTTTCGCAAACCACCCATGGATCAACCACTAGAGTTATTGCATTTGTGTTCTTTCCACAAACCACATATGGATCAACCAGTGGTCATTGCATGTGTGTTCTTTTCCATAAACCACTTATGGATCCATTACACTCATTGCATGTGTGTTATTTCCACAAACCACACATGGATCTACTAGACTCATTGCATGTGTGTTCTTTTCCACAAACCACACATGGATCCACTAGTGGTCATTGCATGTGTGTTCTTTCCACAAACCACATATGGATCAACCAGAGTCACGGCATGTGTGTTCTTTCCACAAACCACATATGGATCAACCAGAGTCACTGCATGTGTGTTCTTTCCACAAACCACACATGGATCAACCACTAGAGTCATTGCATGTTTGTTCTTATACGAAAACCACAAACCAGCACTGGATTCATTGCATGTGTGTTCTTTTCCACAAACCACACATGGATCCACTAGACTCATTGCATGTGTGTTCTTTTCACAAACCACATGTGGACCCACTAGAGTCATTGCATGTGTGATCTTATACTAAAACTAGCACTAGAGTCATTGCATGTGTGTTCTATCCACAAACCACTGATGGATCCACCACTGTCATTGCATGTTGGTTCTTTCCACAAACCACACATGGATCAACCACTAGAGTTATTGCATGTGTGTTCTTTCCAAAAACCACATATGGATCAACCCGTGGTCATTCCATGTGTGTTCTTTTCCATTAACCACTTATGGATCCATTACAGTCATTGCATGTGTGTTATTTCCACAAACCACACATGGATCAACCACTAGAGTCATTGCATGTGTGTTATTTCCACAAACCACACATGGATCAACCACTAGAGTCATTGCATGTGTGTTCTTATACTAAAACCAACATTAGAGTCATTACATGTGTGTTCTTTCCACAAAACACTTATGGATCCATTACAGTCATTGCATGTGTGTTATTTCCACAAACCACACATGGTTCAACCACTAGAGTCATTGCATGTGTGTTATTTCCACAAACCACACATGGACCAACAACTAGAGTCATTGCATGTGTGTTATTTCCACAAACCACACATGGATCAACCACTAGAGTCATTGCATATGTGTTCTTATACTAAAACCAACACTAGAGTCATTGCATGTGTGTTATTTCCACAAACCACACATGGATCAACCAGTGTTCATTGCATGTGTGTTCTTTTCCACAAACCACTTATGGATCCACTACAGTCATTGCATGTGTGTTATTTCCACAAACCACACATGGATCCACCAGTGGTAATTGCATGTGTGTTCTTTCCACAAACCACATATGGATCAACCAGAGTTATTGCATGTGTATTCTTTCTACAAACCACACATGGATCCACCACTAGAGTCATTGCATGTGTGTTCTTATACTAAAACCAACACTAGAGACATTGCATGTGTGTTCTTTCCACAAACCACACATGGATCAACCAGTGGTCATTGCATGTGTGTTCTTTTCCACAAACCACACATTGATCCACCAGTGGTCATTGCATGCGTGTTCTTTCCACAAACCACATATGGATCAACCAGAGTCATTGCATGTGTGTTCTTTCCACAAACTACACATGGATCAACCACTCGAGTCATTGCATGTTTGTTCTTATAACAAAACCACAAACCAACACTAGAGTCATTGCATGTGTGTTCTTTTCCACAAACCACACATGGATCCACTAGACTCATTGCCTGTGTGTTCTTTTCCACAAACAACTTATGGATCAACCAGTGGTCATCGCATGTCTGTTCTTTTCACAAACCACATGTGGACCCACTAGAGTTATTGCATGTGTGTTCTTATACTAAAACTAGGACCAGAGTCATTGCATGTGTGTTCTATACACAAACCACACATGGATCCACCACTGTCATTGCATGTGTGTTCTTTCCACAAACCACACATGGATCAACCACTAGAGTCATTGCATGTGTGTTCTTTCCACAAACGACACATGGATCAACCACTAGAGTCATTGCATGTGTGTTATTTCTACAAACCACACATGGATCAACCACTAGAGTCATTGCATGTGTGTTCTTATACTAAAACCAACATTAGGGTCATTGCATGTGTGTTCTTTCCACACAGCACTTATGGATCCATTACAGTCATTGCATGTGTGTTATTTCCACAAACCACACATGGATCAACCACTAGAGTCATTGCATGTGTGTTCTTATACTAAAACCAACACTAGAGTCATTGCATGTGTGTTCTTTCCACAAACCACACATGGATCAACTAGTGGTCATTGCATGTGTGTTCTTTTCCACAAACCACACATGGATCCACTAGTGGTCATTGCATGTGTGTTCTTTCCAAAAACCACATATGGATCAACCAGAGTCATTGCATGTGTGTTCTTTCCACAAACCACACATGGATCAATCACTAGAGTCATTGCATGTTTGTTCTTATACCAAAACCACAAACCAGCACTAGAGTCATTGCATGTGTGTTCTTTTCCACAAACCACACATGGATCCACTAGACTCATTGCATGTGTGTTCTTTTCCACAAACAACTTATGGATCAACCAGTGGTCATCGCATGTCTGTTCTTTTCACAAACCACATGTGGACCCACTAGAGTTATTGCATGTGTGTTCTTATACTAAAACTAGGACTAGAGTCATGGCATGTGTGTTCTATCCACAAACCACACATGGATCCACCACTGTCATTGCACGTGTGTTCTTTCCACAAACCACACATGGATCAACCACTAGAGTCATTGCATGTGTGTTCTTTCCAGAAACGACACATGGATAAACCACTAGAGTCATTGCATGTGTGTTATTTCCACAAACCACACATGGATCAACCACTAGAGTCATTGCATGTGTGTTCTTATACTAAAACCAACATTAGGGTCATTGCATGTGTGTTCTTTCCACACACCACTTATGGAACCATTACAGTCATTGCATGTGTGTTATTTCCACAAACCACACATGGATCAACCACTAGATTCATTGCATGTGTGTTCTTATACTAAAACCAACACTAGAGTCATTGCATGTGTGTTCTTTCCACAAACCTCACATGGATCAACTAGTGGTCATTGCGTGTGTGTTCTTTTCCACAAACCACACATGGATCCACTAGTGGTCATTGCATGTGTGTTCTTTCCACAAACCACATGTGGACCCACTAGAGTCATTGCATGTGTGTTCTTATACTAAAACTAGCACTAGAGTCATTCCATGTGTGTTCTATCCAAAAAACCACACATGCATCCACCACTGTCATTGCACGTGTGTTCTTTCCACAAATCACACATGGATCAACCACTAGAGTCATTGCATGTGTGTTCTTTCCACAAACGACACATGGATCCACCACTAGAGTCATTCCATGTGTGTTATTTCCACAAACCACACATGGATCAACCACTAGAGTCATTGCATGTGTGTTCTTATACTAAAACCAACATTAGGGTCATTGCATGTGTGTTCTTTCCACACACCACTTATGGATCCACTACATTCATTGCATGTGTGTTACTTCCACAAACCACACATGGATCAACCACTAGAGTCATTGCATGTGTGTTCTTATACTAAAACCAACACTAGAGTCATTGCATGTGTGTTCTTTCCACAAACCACACATGGATCAACTAGTGGTCATTGCATGTGTGTTTTTTCCACAAACCTGTAACACCCTCAGAATCGGACCTATGCAAGTTTGAGCAAATTCGCCAAACCCGCATAGAAACGATTCAAAGGTGCCCACCAGGCACTTTCGTGCGGGTGGAAAACGAAGTAATAACATTACACAACAGTCCTCGATGGGACCCACAGAACAGATATATATAACTGCGACTCAATGAGTCAAGAATACAGATATAAAATACAAAGATCCAAATCACCTTGAAAACGATAGAGCGTCCAGCTACGGACAAGATGCAAATGGGGCTAAGAGCCCTGAAGAATAACCAATGGCGTCCATAACCCTGCCCAGGCCAAGCCGGAAGGGTAACCCTGCTAACGACGTCGATCTCAAAACCTGCTTAAACAAAAGGGGTGCCGACAAAGGGCAAAGGAAAAAGAGGAGCGTCAGTACTGAGGCCAGTACACGGCGAGACTAGAATTCGGCGGTCCTCGCCTACATAGGTATGGTGGACTGAGCGGCAGCGGCAGCATGCACTAAACAACCTATAGAGACTCGATACAACTGGCGGTTATCAGAGAGGGATAAGAATGACCTATCCGGATCCAACCTGAAGCTAACACCAAACAAACCCATCCTGGTGTTTCCCCCTCGAGACCAAACGAGGAAGTCAACCGAGGAACTCACACCGTTGGCAGTTTTATTTATTCAGTTATCGTTGCAGCAATTACTAGTCAGGTATAGATAATCATCCTGATAAAATAAGCAGTGGGCACTTTTAGTTACTCTTTCCGTTATATTTGCAACAATTACTAATCAGATACAGGTAGCATGAGATAAACCCAAAACCCAGCAGTTGTTGGTACTTTTATTTAGCCATTCCGTTGTAGTTGTAGTACTTACTAGTCAGATACAATGGTCGCAAGCGACACCTCATACAAGCAATTGTGGGCAGTATTAATTAGCCATTCCATTATAGTGAAGCTGATTACTAGTCATTATAAAGTCAAATTTATAGCAATAAACTTTAGTTATGCTTGTCTATGGTCGAGATACTGTGCTCCAAGTCGTCCATAACCGCGGACACGGCTTTCAGAAAGTTTTACCCGGCCGGGGTCCACCAATAGCAACACACACTCGATCAACCTCGGAAAAACCAAATCAAAACCCAACGAGGCTTTCACGACAAAGCAATCACAGGATTCAGAAATATTTCAGGGGGCCACCCCTTGTAGTACACCCGCAACGAAGTAAGCTAGCTCCGAGACGGACCCAAGGTTTGTGGGGCCGGCGGTAAACGACAGCAGATCCCCAAACGGGGACTGTCGATACCACGTAAACGGGTCACAATTCCTAAACAGTACAGTGTGCTCCTCGCACAATCGTAAATAAAGCAGTAGCATGGCATAAGTACAGGATCGTAAATAAAACCTCAAACTAGTTTGTGGCCCCAAGAAATAAGACTGAATCAAGCTCTGGCTAAGGGGGGTCCCATATACCTCCCGGATGTGGATAGCGCGATAAATCAAGGAACAGGTATCAAGTACTCGGGGTCCTACGGGACACAAGTGGGCGTTCGGAAACCAAATATTATCTATCACCCACCGATGCCTCTGCTTAATCAATTTTAGTTGTTAAACAGGAATGAAAGTGAACGATAAGTAAAACTAGAATCATCTCCAACATCAACATGCGGCAATACATCAACGACTGTGGCACTGGTCGAACGCAACAGCACTTAAGCAAGCGACTACGACGCGCAAGTCCAACTATCTACCAAACAACAGGTAATAGGATGTGTCCAAGGCAATATAGGGCTGCAAGGGATATCACATGTACGGAAACTAAAGCATCGCAACACAGATAGCAATAGACCAACAGGAGGGAAGTAAATACTATAAAAGTAAGATAGGTAGAAAGGGGGGAGATGCTCGCCTGAAAACATTGTCGAAGGGTTCATTCGAAGATCGGGGCGAAGCTCACATCAACTCAACGGCCTTATCCGCGAAGAAGCAAATCACTAGAAGGAACACCGGATGCAATATTTAATACAACGACAGAAGATCGGCATGATGCATGTATGATGCATGGCATGGCAAAAGTGCGATGCAATTAGGTCATATTAAGAGGAACCGGGGTCCCGACAATTAATTATATGGTTCAAGTTGTTCATCTACCCCGCAAATTAAATGTTATATAGCAAGACAATAGATGGCAACGGTTCGCTACACATGTTTAAATGAGGCCGATATGAGACTAGATTTGCCCGCATACGGGCCCCACATTTAATTATTAGGTGAATCGGCATAAGGCCCCCAAACCAATGATATGCGTGCGGAAATGACAATTAAATATGCAACAAGTTGTTATTATGTTATAAAATAGGGTTTCGGGAAGGGGTTCACACATTAGGGTTCTCGACGGTCTTGGAGTTCCGGGGTTCGGGGTCCGACAGGGTCCAGGGTCCGGTCTCGGGGTCCAGGGTTTGACGGGGTCGTCCTCGGGTAACGGGGTAGATCTTGTCGCATCGGGGTCTCGGTCATGTCGACGGTCGTGGCGTTTAGGGGGAAGTTCTCGGTGTTCCGGATCGGTCTCGAATCCATGAAGCAGATCTTGTCGGGGCCTCATGTCGGCCTTGTCCGCGGATGAACTTGTCTTGACGGTTCGATGTCGTTGCAGCGCTTGGCGTTGGCGGAATCGGTCTTCGGCGTCGGCCGATGGTCTTGTCGTACCGATGGGTCGGCCTTCGTGTGGTGATCTTGGGGGTACCGGCTTCGGTTCCAGGATGGAGGGCTTGGAGTACCGACTGCCATCTTGTGGTTACGGGAGTATCATCTTCATGTCTACCTACGAAAACATCACTGGCACCACATCACAAATCCTCGCATTACATCTCGCTGAGCCAAACACACAGGCATAGTGTCGAGCACCTTGAACGCGTGGGAGCACCAGTTGATAGAAACGGGCAGGGGCGTGCTTGTTGGAGGGGAGGACGAGGTCTCCGGCCTGGCCGATGTCGAAGCTTGTAGAGACGGTGGCCAAGGCGCGATTCAGGGAGGCCGAGGACGACGGCGGCCGCGGCTCTAGGCGAAGGGGACGGAGAGCAGATGGCGGCCGGACCTTGCAGACACGAGGACGGTGGTGGATGGAAGTCGTTCGGGAAACGAGGCAAAAGGCGGCGAGATGGGACGCGGCCACGGGCGTCGGGGTAGGGAAAACATGGCCGGTGGCGGCCAGAGATGACGGCGGGAAGGCGGCACGGGGCGACGCCGGGGCGGCGAGGAGAGGAGGCACAGACGACTGGGGAAAAGGGGCGAGGTCGGGGCAGAGGAGCTCCGCGCAGGCAGGGAGGCAGCATGCTGGCGGAGGAGGGCATAGGCGGCGGGGTCGGGTGGCGCCGGGCGCGGGGACGGCGAGGAGACCGACGGGACGCGCCGGCGGCGAGGAACTCGGCCGGGGCGGCGAGCTCGAGCGGGTAGGACGGCGGTCGCGGTGGAGGGGGGGTGGTCGCCGGGGAGGGGAGGGCGACGGGCGAGGCCAGAGCGCGCCCGCAGGCGGTCGGCGGCGGAGCTTGGGGCCGGCGAGGGGGAGCAGACGAGGTGGGCGGGGTGGAGGTCGCGGGCAGAGGCGAGGTGGAAGGCGAGCGTCGGGTGGGGATGCGGGAACAGGGAAGGGGTGAGTGGTGGGCCAGAGGGAGCGGCAGGTGGGACCCGCGGGGCTGTGAGATGGGTGGGGGCCAGGCGCCAGGGGGAGTGGGTGAGGCAGGCGTGCGTGTGGGTGTTGGCTGGTGGGGAGTGGGGGGTGAGAGAGAGAGGAGAGAGGGGGAGTGATTGGGGGTGAGGTGGCAGTGAGTGATTGGGTGAGGGAGAGAGAGGGGTGAGGTGGCGGATGGGGATAGGCTGAGGTGATGTGGCCAAGGGGTGGGGTAGACTAGTTGGTAACTTTAGGATTAAGGGGTGGGACTGGTTGGACCGAATTGTTGTATACGGGGGTGGTCGTTCGGGTCGGGTTGGCCCGTTCGACTGCCCCTACTAAAATAAATTAAAGATTTTATTTAATTTAAACGGGTCGTGTGCAAACCGATAGCGGCCAAAATAATTAATCCGGAGAACCGGGCTTTGCATTTGAATTGAGATGGGGCGTTCGGAAAACAAAACGGGCTTTGCGAAAATAGTTTTGGCAAACAATGCATGATGATGACGATGCAATGCACAAATTCAACGCGATTTTCTAGTAGTGGTTTTGCGGGATGCCACAATTCGACACCACTAACAAGGGATCTCGCCCTCGAGATCCGCCTCATGGTACCGGAAGGAAGGTCGGCGATCTGCGTCTTCTCGCTTCGTGTAGATCTTCGCGACACCACTAACAAAGGTCGTTGATCCCGTCCATCAAGAGAACACCCCGGAAAACAACGGACGAAGTTAAAGGTAAGGCCACCTCTAACTTTCATGGAAGGAGTAGAGTTGCATCGACCCACCATTCAATATATCGAGCAAATGATAAGAGTAGTGGTATGGTCGCGACTCCATCCCGCACTCAAAGCATTACTCTGTACACGAATAGACAGATTATGCAACCAACTCTCAGGATTCAGACTGAAGATCTCGACAAGCGAGGTTCGGAACAAAGGAGTGATGCAGACTCTGCATCGGGTCTGGCGTAGAGGATGTCGTCGCGTCGGAAAACACCGGAAAGCACAAACAAGGGACAAAGAATGATACCACAGACGAAGGATTCATCAGGCAGCTTGAACACCGGACGGTGGAACACCGTTATCAAACAGGAAGCGAAACCCTGAAGGTACGACGGAAAACCCAACCACGAGAAATCCTGGACTCGAAGAGAGAGGAGAGAGTGGATTCAAAACACGTCGAGATAAGAGGAGAATAGCAGAGGGATGAGGAGTAAAAGCAGACCTAACCAGAACTATCCAAACGTTTTTGCAAAATAGTTTTGACACTCTACCTCGGCCGTTAGCTAGGTTATCCTACAGGCTGGACTTGTGGGGTATCGCAACTGCTGAGCTCTGATACCACTCTGTAACACCCTCAGAATCGGACCTATGCAAGTTTGAGCAAATTCGCCAAACCCGCATAGAAACGATTCAAAGGTGCCCACCAGGCACTTTCGTGCGGGTGGAAAACGAAGTAATAACATTACACAACAGTCCTCGATGGGACCCACAGAACAGATATATATAACTGCGACTCAATGAGTCAAGAATACAGATATAAAATACAAAGATCCAAATCACCTTGAAAACGATAGAGCGTCCAGCTACGGACAAGATGCAAATGGGGCTAAGAGCCCTGAAGAATAACCAATGGCGTCCATAACCCTGCCCAGGCCAAGCCGGAAGGGTAACCCTGCTAACGACGTCGATCTCAAAACCTGCTTAAACAAAAGGGGTGCCGACAAAGGACAAAGGAAAAAGAGGAGCGTCAGTACTGAGGCCAGTACACGGCGAGACTAGAATTCGGCGGTCCTCGCCTACATAGGTATGGTGGACTGAGCGGCAGCGGCAGCATGCACTAAACAACCTATAGAGACTCGATACAACTGGCGGTTATCAGAGAGGGATAAGAATGACCTATCCGGATCCAACCTGAAGCTAACACCAAACAAACCCATCCTGGTGTTTCCCCCTCGAGACCAAACGAGGAAGTCAACCGAGGAACTCACACCGTTGGCAGTTTTATTTATTCAGTTATCGTTGCAGCAATTACTAGTCAGGTATAGATAATCATCCTGATAAAATAAGCAGTGGGCACTTTTAGTTACTCTTTCCGTTATATTTGCAACAATTACTAATCAGATACAGGTAGCATGAGATAAACCCAAAACCCAGCAGTTGTTGGTACTTTTATTTAGCCATTCCGTTGTAGTTGCAGTACTTACTAGTCAGATACAATGGTCGCAAGCGACACCTCATACAAGCAATTGTGGGCAGTATTAATTAGCCATTCCATTATAGTGAAGCTGATTACTAGTCATTATAAAGTCAAATTTATAGCAATAAACTTTAGTTATGCTTGTCTATGGTCGAGATACTGTGCTCCAAGTCGTCCATAACCGCGGACACGGCTTTCAGAAAGTTTTACCCGGCCGGGGTGCACCAATAGCAACACACACTCGATCAACCTCGGAAAAACCAAATCAAAACCCAACGAGGCTTTCACGACAAAGCAATCACAGGATTCAGAAATATTTCAGGGGGCCACCCCTTGTAGTACACCCGCAACGAAGTAAGCTAGCTCCGAGACGGACCCAAGGTTTGTGGGGCCGGCGGTAAACGACAGCAGATCCCCAAACGGGGACTGTCGATACCACGTAAACGGGTCACAATTCCTAAACAGTACAGTGTGCTCCTCGCACAATCGTAAATAAAGCAGTAGCATGGCATAAGTACAGGATCGTAAATAAAACCTCAAACTAGTTTGTGGCCCCAAGAAATAAGACTGAATCAAGCTCTGGCTAAGGGGGGTCCCATATACCTCCCGGATGTGGATAGCGCGATAAATCAAGGAACAGGTATCAAGTACTCGGGGTCCTACGGGACACAAGTGGGCGTTCGGAAACCAAATATTATCTATCACCCACCGATGCCTCTGCTTAATCAATTTTAGTTGTTAAACAGGAATTAAAGTGAACGATAAGTAAAACTAGAATCATCTCCAACATCAACATGCGGCAATACATCAACGACTGTGGCATTGGTCGAACGCAACAGCACTTAAGCAAGCGACTACGACGCGCAAGTCCAACTATCTACCAAACAACAGGTAATAGGATGTGTCCAAGGCAATATAGGGCTGCAAGGGATATCACATGTACGGAAACTAAAGCATCGCAACACAGATAGCAATAGACCAACAGGAGGGAAGTAAATACTATAAAAGTAAGATAGGTAGAAAGGGGGAGATGCTCGCCTGAAAACATTGTCGAAGGGTTCATTCGAAGATCGGGGCGAAGCTCACATCAACTCAACGGCCTTATCCGCGAAGAAGCAAATCACTAGAAGGAACACCGGATGCAATATTTAATACAACGACAGAAGATCGGCATGATGCATGTATGATGCATGGCATGGCAAAAGTGCGATGCAATTAGGTCATATTAAGAGGAACCGGGGTCCCGACAATTAATTATATGGTTCAAGTTGTTCATCTACCCCGCAAATTAAATGTTATATAGCAAGACAATAGATGGCAACGGTTCGCTACACATGTTTAAATGAGGCCGATATGAGACTAGATTTGCCCGCATACGGGCCCCACATTTAATTATTAGGTGAATCGGCATAAGGCCCCAAACCAATGATATGCGTGCGGAAATGACAATTAAATATGCAACAAGTTGTTATTATGTTATAAAATAGGGTTTCGGGAAGGGGTTCACACATTAGGGTTCTCGACGGTCTTGGAGTTCCGGGGTTCGGGGTCCGACAGGGTCCAGGGTCCGGTCTCGGGGTCCAGGGTTTGACGGGGTCGTCCTCGGGTAACGGGGTAGATCTTGTCGCATCGGGGTCTCGGTCATGTCGACGGTCGTGGCGTTTAGGGGGAAGTTCTCGGTGTTCCGGATCGGTCTCGAATCCATGAAGCAGATCTTGTCGGGGCCTCATGTCGGCCTTGTCCGCGGATGAACTTGTCTTGACGGTTCGATGTCGTTGCAGCGCTTGGCGTTGGCGGAATCGGTCTTCGGCGTCGGCCGATGGTCTTGTCGTACCGATGGGTCGGCCTTCGTGTGGTGATCTTGGGGGTACCGGCTTCGGTTCCAGGATGGAGGGCTTGGAGTACCGACTGCCATCTTGTGGTTACGGGAGTATCATCTTCATGTCTACCTACGAAAACATCACTGGCACCACATCACAAATCCTCGCATTACATCTCGCTGAGCCAAACACACAGGCATAGTGTCGAGCACCTTGAACGCGTGGGAGCACCAGTTGATAGAAACGGGCAGGGGCGTGCTTGTTGGAGGGGAGGACGAGGTCTCCGGCCTGGCCGATGTCGAAGCTTGTAGAGACGATGGCCAAGGCGCGATTCAGGGAGGCCGAGGACGACGGCGGCCGCGGCTCTAGGCGAAGGGGACGGAGAGCAGATGGCGGCCGGACCTTGCAGACACGAGGACGGTGGTGGATGGAAGTCGTTCGGGAAACGAGGCAAAAGGCGGCGAGATGGGACGCGGCCACGGGCGTCGGGGTAGGGAAAACATGGCCGGTGGCGGCCAGAGATGACGGCGGGAAGGCGGCACGGGGCGACGCCGGGGCGGCGAGGAGAGGAGGCACAGACGACTGGGGAAAAGGGGCGAGGTCGGGGCAGAGGAGCTCCGCGCAGGCAGGGAGGCAGCATGCTGGCGGAGGAGGGCATAGGCGGCGGGGTCGGGTGGCGCCGGGCGCGGGGACGGCGAGGAGACCGACGGGACGCGCCGGCGGCGAGGAACTCGGTCGGGGCGGCGAGCTCGAGCGGGTAGGACGGCGGTCGCGGTGGAGGGGGGGGTGGTCGCCGGGGAGGGGAGGGCGACGGGCGAGGCCAGAGCGCGCCCGCAGGCGGTCGGCGGCGGAGCTTGGGGCCGGCGAGGGGGAGCAGACGAGGTGGGCGGGGTGGAGGTCGCGGGCAGAGGCGAGGTGGAAGGCGAGCGTCGGGTGGGGATGCGGGAACAGGGAAGGGGTGAGTGGTGGGCCAGAGGGAGCGGCAGGTGGGACCCGCGGGGCTGTGAGATGGGTGGGGGCCAGGCGCCAGGGGGAGTGGGTGAGGCAGGCGTGCGTGTGGGTGTTGGCTGGTGGGGAGTGGGGGGTGAGAGAGAGAGGAGAGAGGGGGAGTGATTGGGGGTGAGGTGGCAGTGAGTGATTGGGTGAGGGAGAGAGAGGGGTGAGGTGGCGGATGGGGATAGGCTGAGGTGATGTGGCCAAGGGGTGGGGTAGACTAGTTGGTAACTTTAGGATTAAGGGGTGGGACTGGTTGGACCGAATTGTTGTATACGGGGGTGGTCGTTCAGGTCGGGTTGGCCCGTTCGACTGCCCCTACTAAAATAAATTAAAGATTTTATTTAATTTAAACGGGTCGTGTGCAAACCGATAGCGGCCAAAATAATTAATCCGGAGAACCGGGCTTTGCATTTGAATTGAGATGGGGCGTTCGGAAAACAAAACGGGCTTTGCGAAAATAGTTTTGGCAAACAATGCATGATGATGACGATGCAATGCACAAATTCAACGCGATTTTCTAGTAGTGGTTTTGCGGGATGCCACAAAACCACACATGGATCCACCAGAGGTCATAGCATGTGTGTTCTTTTCCACAAACCACACATGGATCCACCATTGGTCCTTGCATGTGTGTTGTTTCCACTAACCACATATGGATCAACCAGAGTCATTGCATGTGTGTTCTTTCCACAAACCACACATGGATCAACCACTAGAGTCATTGCATGTTTGTTATTATAATAAAACCACAAACCAGCACTAGAGTCATTGCATGTGTGGTCTTTTCCACAAACCACACATGGATGCACTAGACTCATTGCATGTGTGATCTTTTCCACAAACAACTTATGGATCAACTAGTGGTCATTGCATGTGTGTTCCTTTTCACAAACCACATGTGCACCCACTAGAGTCATTGCATGTGTGTTCTTATACACAAACTAGCACTAGAGTCATTGCATGTATGTGTACTATCCACAAACCACACATGGATCCACCACTGTCATTGCATGTGTGTTCTTTCCACAAACCACACATGGATCAACCACTAGAGTCATTGCATGTGTGTTCTTATCACAAACCACATATGGATCAACAAGTGGTCATTGCATGTGTGTTCTTTTCCATAAACCACTTATGGATCCATTACAGTCATTGCATGTGTGTTATTTCCACAAACCACACATGGATCAACCACTAGAGTCATTGCATGTGTGTTATTTCCACAAACCACACATGGATCAACCACTAGAGTCATTGCATGTGTTTGTTCTTTTCCACAAACCACACATGGATCCACCACTAGAGTCATTGCATGTGTGTTCTTATACTAAAAACAACACTAGAGTCATTGCATGTGTGTTCTTTCCACAAACCACACATGGATCAACCAGTGGTCATTGCATGTGTGTTCTTTTCCACAAACCACACATGGATCCACTAGTGGTCATTGCATGTGTGTTCTTTCCACAAACCACATATGGATCAACCAGAGTCACTGCATGTGTGTTCTTTCCACAAACCACACATGGATCAACCACTAGAGTCATTGGATGTTTGTTCTTATACAAAAACCACAAACCAGCACTGGATTCATTGCATGTGTGTTCTTTTCCACAAACCACACATGGATCCACTAGACTCATTGCATGTGTGTTCTTTTCCACAAACAACTTATGGATCAACCAGTGGTCATTGCATGTGTGTTCTTTTCACAAACCACATGTGGACCCACTAGAGTCATTGCATGTGTGATCTTATACTAAAACTAGCACTAGAGTCATTGCATGTGTGTTCTATCCACAAACCACTCATGGATCCACCACTGTCATTGCATGTTGGTTCTTTCCACAAACCACACATGTATCAGCCACTAGAGTTATTGCATGTGTGTTCTTTCCAAAAACCACATATGGATCAACCCGTGGTCATTCCATGTGTGTTCTTTTCCATAAACCACTTATGGATCCATTACAGTCATTGCATGTGTGTTATTTCCACAAACCACACATGGATCAACCACTAGAGTCATTGCATGTGTGTTATTTCCACAAACCACACATGGATCAACCACTAGAGTCATTGCATGTGTGTTATTTCCACAAACCACACATGGATCAACCACTAGAGTCATTGCATGTGTGTTCTTATACTAAAACCAACATTAGAGTCATTACATGTGTGTTCTTTCCACAAAACACTTATGGATCCATTACAGTCATTGCATGTGTGTTATTTCCACAAACCACACATGGTTCAACCACTAGAGTCATTGCATGTGTGTTATTTCCACAAACCACACATGGATCAACCATTAGAGCCATTGCATGTGTGTTATTTCCACAAACCACACATGGATCAACCACTAGAGTCATTGCATATGTGTTCTTATACTAAAACCAACACTAGAGTCATTGCATGTTTGTTATTTCCACAAACCACACATGGATCAACCAGTGGTCATTGCATGTGTGTTCTTTTCCACAAACCACTTATGGATCCATTATAGTCATTGCATGTGTGTTATTTCCACAAACCACACATGGATCCACCAGTGGTCATTGCATGTGTGTTCTTTCCACAAACCACATATGGATCAACCCGAGTTATTGCATGTGTGTTCTTTCTACAAACCACACATGGATCCACCACTAGAGTCATTGCATGTGTGTTCTTATACTAAAACCAACACTAGAGTCATTGCATGTGTGTTCTTTCCACAAACCACACATGGATCAACCAGTGGTCATTGCATGTGTGTTATTTTCCACAAACCACATATTGATCCACCAGTGGTCATTGCATGTGTGTTCTTTCCACAAACCACATATGGATCAACCAGAGTCATTGCATGTGTGTTCTTTCCACAAACTACACATGGATCAACCACTCGAGTCATTGCATGTTTGTTCTTATACCAAAACCACAAACCAACACTAGAGTCATTGCATGTGTGTTCTTTTCCACAAACCACACATGGATCCACTAGACTCATTGCATGTGTGTTCTTTTCCACAAACAACTTATGGATCTACCAGTGGTCATCGCATGTCTGTTCTTTTCACAAACCACATGTGGACCCACTAGAGTTATTGCATGTGTGTTCTTATACTAAAACTAGGACTAGAGTCATTGCATGTGTGTTCTATCCACAAACCACACATGGATCCACCACTGTCATTGCACGTGTGTTCTTTCCACAAACCACACATGGATCAACCACTAGAGTCATTGCATGTGTGTTCTTTCCACAAACCACACATGGATCAACCACTAGAGTCATTGCATGTGTTTGTTCTTTTCCACAAACCACAAATGGATCCACCACTAGAGTCACTGCATGTGTGTTCTTATACTAAAACCAACACTAGAGTCATTGCATGTGTGTTCTTTCCACAAACCACACATGGATCAACCAGTGGTCATTGCATGTGTGTTCTTTTCCACAAACCACACATGGATCCACTAGTGGTCATTGCATGTGTGTTCTTTCCACAAACCACATATGGATCAACCAGAGTCACTGCATGTGTGTTCTTTCCACAAACCACACATGGATCAACCACTAGAGTCATTGCATGTTTGTTCTTATACGAAAACCACAAACCAGCACTGGATTCATTGCATGTGTGTTCTTTTCCACAAACCACACATGGATCCACTAGACTCATTGCATGTGTGTTCTTTTCCACAAACAACTTATGGATCAACCAGTGGTCATTGCATGTGTGTTCTTTTCACAAACCACATGTGGACCCACTAGAGTCATTGCATGTGTGATCTTATACTAAAACTAGCACTAGAGTCATTGCATGTGTGTTCTATCCACAAACCACTCATGGATCCACCACTGTCATTGCATGTTGGTTCTTTCCACAAACCACACATGTATCAACCACTAGATTTATTGCATGTGTGTTCTTTCCAAAAACCACATATGGATCAACCCGTGGTCATTCCATGTGTGTTCTTTTCCATAAACCACTTATGGATCCATTACAGTCATTGCATGTGTGTTATTTCCACAAACCACACATGGATCAACCACTAGAGTCATTGCATGTGTGTTATGTCCACAAACCACACATGGTTCAACCATTAGAGTCATTGCATGTGTGTTATTTCCACAAACCACACATGGATCAACAACTAGAGTCATTGCATGTGTGTTATTTCCACAAACCACACATGGATCAACCACTAGAGTCATTGCATATGTGTTCTTATACTAAAACCAACACTAGAGTCATTGCATGTGTGTTATTTCCACAAACCACACATGGATCAACCAGTGGTCATTGCATGTGTGTTCTTTTCCACGAACCACTTATGGATCCATTACAGTCATTGTATGTGTGTTATTTCCACAAACCACACATGGATCCACCAGTGGTCATTCCATGTGTGTTCTTTCCACAAACCACATATGGATCAACAAGAGTTATTGCATGTGTGTTCTTTCTACAAACCACACATGGATCCACCACTAGAGTCATTGCATGTGTGTTCTTATACTAAAACCAACACTTGAGTCATTGCATGTGTGTTCTTTCCACAAACCACACATGGATCAACCAGTGGTCATTGCATGTGTGTTCTTTTCCACAAACCACACATTGATCCACCAGTGGTCAACGCATGTGTGTTCTTTCCACAAACCACACATGGATCAACCACCAGAGTCATTGCATGTGTGTTCTTTCCACAAACCACACATGGATCAATCACTAGAGTCATTGCATGTTTGTTCTTATACCAAAACCAAAAACCAGCACTAGAGTCATCGCATGTGTGTTCTTTTCCAGAAACCACACATGGATCCACTAGAATCATTGCATGTGTGTTCTTTTCCACAAACAACTTATGGATCAACCCGTGGTCATCGCATGTCTGTTCTTTTCATAAACCACATGTGGACCCACTAGAGTTATTGCTTGTGTGTTCTTATACTAAAAATAGGACTAGAGTCATTGCATGTGTGTTCTATCCACAAACCACACATGGATCCACCACTGTCATTGCTCGTGTGTTCTTTCCACAAACCACACATGGATCAACCACTAGAGTCATTGCATGTGTGTTCTTTCCACAAACGACACATGGATAAACCACTAGAGTCATTGCATGTGTGTTATTTCCACAAACCACACATGGATCAACCACTAGAGTCATTGCATGTGTGTTCTTATACTAAAACCAACATTAGGGTCATTGCATGTGTGTTCTTTCCACACACCACTTATGGATCCATTACAGTCATTGCATGTGTGTTATTTCCATAAACCACACATGGATCAACCACTAGAGTCATTGCATGTGTGTTCTTATACTAAAACCAACACTAGAGTAATTGCATGTGTGTTCTTTCCACAAACCACACATGGATCAACTAGTGGTCATTGCATGTGTGTTCTTTTCCACAAACCACACATGGATCCACTAGTGGTCATTGCATGTGTGTTCTTTCCACAAACCACATATGGATCAACCAAAGTCATTGCATGTGTGTTCTTTCCACAAACCACACATGGATCAATCACTAGAGTCATTGCATGTTTGTTCTTATACCAAAACCACAAACCAGCACTAGAGTCATTGCATGTGTGTTCTTTTCCACAAACCACACATGGATCCACTAGACTCATTGCATGTGTGTTCTTTTCCACAAACAACTTATGGATCAACAAGTGGTCATTGCATGTGTGTTCTTTTCACAAACCACATGTGGACCCACTAGAGTCATTGCATGTGTGTTCTTATACTAAAACTAGCAC
Organism: Avena sativa; assembly: GCA_916181665.1. Classification (NCBI taxonomy): domain Eukaryota; kingdom Viridiplantae; phylum Streptophyta; class Magnoliopsida; order Poales; family Poaceae; genus Avena; species Avena sativa. Next base: position 62,709,550 of record OV702287.1, on the reverse strand, counting down.
TAGAGTCATTGCATGTGTGTTCTATCCACAAACCACACATGGATCCACCACTGTCATTGCACGTGTGTTCTTTCCACAAATCACACATGGATCCACCACTAGAGTCATTCCATGTGTGTTATTTCCACAAACCACACATGGATCAACCACTAGAGTCATTGCATGTGTGTTCTTATACTAAAACCAACATTAGGGTCATTGCATGTGTGTTATTTCCACACACCACTTATGGATCCACTACAGTCATTGCATGTGTGTTATTTCCACAAACCACACATGGATCAACCACTAGAGTCATTGCATGTGTGTTCCTATACTAAAACCAACACTAGAGTCATTGCATGTGTGTTCTTTCCACAAACCACACATGGATCAACTAGTGGTCATTGCATGTGTGTTTTTTCCACAAACCACACATGGATCCACCAGTGGTCATAGCATGTGTGTTCTTTTCCACAAACCACACATGGATCCACCATTGGTCCTTGCATGTGTGTTCTTTCCACAATTCACACATGGATCAACCACTAGAGTCATTGCATGTTTGTTCTTATACTAAAACCACAAACCAGCACTAGAGTCATTGCATGTGTGTTCTTTTCCACAAACCACACATGGATCCACTAGACTCATTGCATGTGTGTTCTTTTCCACAAACAACTTATGGATCAACTAGTGGTCATTGCATGTGTGTTCTTTTCACAAACCACATGTGCACCCACTAGAGTCATTGCATGTGTGTTCTTATACACAAACTAGCACTAGAGTCATTGCATGTATGTGTACTATCCACAAACCACACATGGATCCACCACTGTCATTGCATGTGTGTTCTTTCCACAAACCACACATGGATCAACCACTAGAGTCATTGCATGTGTGTTCTTATCAAAAACCACATATGGATCAACAAGTGGTCATTGCATGTGTGTTCTTTTCCATAAACCACTTATGGATCCATTACAGTCATTGCATGTGTGTTATTTCCACAAACCACACATGGATCAACCACTAGAGTCATTGCATGTGTGTTATTTCCACAAACCACACATGGATCAACCACTAGAGTCATTGCATGTGTGTTCTTTCCACAAACCACACATGGATCAACCACTAGAGTCATTGCATGTTTGTTCTTATACTAAAACCACATACCAGCACTAGAGTCATTGCATGTGTGTTCTTTTCCACAAACCACACATGGATCCACTAGACTCATTGCATGTGTGTTATTTTCCACAAACAACTTATGGATCAACCAGTGGTCATTGCATGTGTGTTCTTTTCACAAACCACATGTGCACCCACTAGAGTCATTGCATGTGTGTTCTTATACACAAACTAGCACTAGAGTCATTGCATGTATGTGTACTATCCACAAACCACACATGGATCCACCACTGTCATTGCATGTGTGTTCTTTCCACAAACCACACATGGATCAACCACTAGAGTCATTGCATGTGTGTTCTTATCACAAACCACATATGGATCAACAAGTGGTCATTGCATGTGTGTTCTTTTCCATAAACCACTTATGGATCCATTACAGTCATCGCATGTGTGTTATTTCCACAAACCACACATGGATCAACCACTAGAGTCATTGCATGTGTGTTATTTCCACAAACCACACATGGATCAACCACTAGAGTCATTGCATGTGTTTGTTCTTTTCCACAAACCACACATGGATCCACCACTAGAGTCATTGCATGTGTGTTCTTATACTAAAACCAACACTAGAGTCATTGCATGTGTGTTCTTTCCACAAACCACACATGGATCAACCAGTGGTCATTGCATGTGTGTTCTTTTCCACAAACCACACATTGATCCACCAGTGGTCATTGCATGTGTGTTCTTTCCACAAACCACATATGGATCAACCAGAGTCACTGCATGTGTGTTCTTTCCACAAACCACACATGGATCAACCACTAGAGTCATTGCATGTTTGTTCTTATACGAAAACCACAAACCAGCACTGGATTCATTGCATGTGTGTTCTTTTCCACAAACCACACATGGATCCACTAGACTCATTGCATGTGTGTTCTTTTCCACAAACAACTTATGGATCAACCAGTGGTCATTGCATGTGTGTTCTTTTCACAAACCACATGTGGACCCACTAGAGTCATTGCATGTGTGATCTTATACTAAAACTAGCACTAGAGTCATTGCATGTGTGTTCTATCCACAAACCACTCATGGATCCACCACTGTCATTGCATGTTGGTTCTTTCCACAAACCACACATGGATCAACCACTAGAGTTATTGCATGTGTGTTCTTTCCAAAAACCACATATGGATCAACCCGTGGTCATTCCATGTGTGTTCTTTTCCATAAACCACTTATGGATCCATTACAGTCATTGCATGTGTGTTATTTCCACAAACCACACATGGATCAACCACTAGAGTCATTGCATGTGTGTTATTTCCACAAACCACTCATGGATCAACCACTAGAGTCATTGCATGTGTGTTATTTCCACAAACCACACATGGATCAACCACTAGAGTCATTGCATGTGTGTTATTTCCACAAACCACACATGGATCAACCACTAGAGTCATTGCATGTGTTTGTTCTTTTCCACAAACCACACATGGATCCACCACTAGAGTCATTGCATGTGTGTTCTTATACTAAAACCAACACTAGAGTCATTTCATGTGTGTTCTTTCCACAAACCACACATGGATCAACCAGTGGTCATTGCATGTGTGTTCTTTTCAACAAATCACACATGGATCCACTAGTGGTCATTGCATGTGTGTTCTTTCCACAAACCACATATGGATCAACCAGAATCATTGCATGTGTGTTCTTTCCATAAACCACACATGGATCAACCACTAGAGTCATTACATGTTTGTTCTTATACGAAAACCACAAACCAGCACTGGATTCATTGCATGTGTGTTCTTTTCCACAAACCACACATGGATCCACTAGACACATTGCATGTGTGTTCTTTTCCACAAACAACTTATGGATCAACCAGTGGTCATTGCATGTGTGTTCTTTTCACAAACCACATGTGGACCCACTAGAGTTATTGCATGTGTGTTCTTATACTAAAACTAGCACTAGAGTCATTGCATGTGTGTTCTATGCACAAACGACACATGGATCCACCACTCTCATTGCATGTTGGTTCTTTCCACAAAGCACACATGGATCAACCACTAGAGTTATTGCATGTGTGTTCTTTCCAAAAACCACATATGGATCAACCAGTGGTCATTGCATGTGTGTTCTTTTCCATAAACCAATTATGGATCCATTACAGTCATTGCCTGTGTGTTATTTCCAGAAACCACACATGGATCAACCACTAGAGTCATTGCATGGGTGTTATTTCCACAAACCACACATGGATCAACCAGAGGTATTGCATGTGTGTTGTTTCTACAAACCACACATGGATCCACCACTAGAGTCATTGCATGTGTGTTCTTATACTAAAACCAACACTAGAGTCATTGCATGTGTGTTCTTTCCACAAACCACACATGGATCAACCAGTGGTCATTGCATGTGTGTTCTTTTCCACAAACCACACATTGATCCACCAGTGGTCATTGCATGTGTGTTCTTTCCACAAACCACATATGGATCAACCAGAGTCATTGCATGTGTGTTCTTTCCACAAACTACACATGGATCAACCACTCGAGTCATTGCATGTTTGTTCTTATACCAAAACCACAAACCAACACTAGAGTCATTGCATGTGTGTTCTTTTCCACAAACCACACATGGATCCACTAGACTCATTGCATGTGTGTTCTTTTCCACAAACAACTTATGGATCAACCAGTGGTCATCGCATGTCTGTTCTTTTCACAAACCACATGTGGACCCACTAGAGTTATTGCATGTGTGTTCTTATACTAAAACTAGGACTAGAGTCATTGCATGTGTGTTCTATCCACAAACCACACATGGATCCACCACTGTCATTGCACGTGTGTTCTTTCCACAAAGCACACATGGATCAACCACTAGAGTCATTGCATGTGTGTTCTTTCCACAAACGACACATGGATCAACCACTAGAGTCATTGCATGTGTGTTATTTCCACAAACCACACATGGATCAACCACTAGAGTCATTGCATGTGTGTTCTTATACTAAAACCAACATTAGGGTCATTGCATGTGTGTTCTTTCCACACACCACTTATGGATCCATTACAGTCATTGCATGTGTGTTATTTCCACAAACCACACATGGATCAACCACTAGAGTCATTGCATGTGTGTTCTTATACTAAAAAAAACACCACAGTCATTGCATGTGTGTTCTTTCCACAAACCACACATGGATCAACCACTAGAGTCATTGCATGTGTGTTCTTTTCCACAAACCACACATGGATCCAATAGTGGTCATTGCATGTGTGTTCTTTCCACAAACCACATATGGATCAACCAGAGTCATTGCATGTGTGTTCTTTCCACAAACCACACATGGATTAATCACTAGAGTCATTGCATGTTTGTTCTTATACCAAAACCACAAACCAGCACTAGAGTCATTGCATGTGTGTTCTTTTCCACTAACCACACATGGATCCACTAGACTCATTGCATGTGTGTTCTTTTCCACAAACAACTTATGCATCAACAAGTGGTCATTGCATGTGTGTTCTTTTCACAAACTACATGTGGACCCACTAGAGTCATTGCATGTGTGTTCTTATACTAAAACTAGCACTAGAGTCATTGCATGTGTGTTCTATCCACAAACCACACATGGATCCACCACTGTCATTGCACGTGTGTTCTTTCCACAAATCACACATGGATCAACCACTAGAGTCATTGCATGTGTGTTCTTTCCACAAACGACACATGGATACACCACTAGAGTCATTCCATGTGTGTTATTTCCACAAACCAGACATGGATCAACCACTAGAGTCATTGCATGTGTGTTCTTATACTAAAACCAACATTAGGGTCATTGCATGTGTGTTCTTTCCACACACCACTTATGGATCCACTACAGTCATTGCATGTGTGTTATTTCCACAAACCACACATGGATCAACCACTAGAGTCATTGAATGTCTGTTCCTATACTAAAACCAACACTAGAGTCATTGCATGTGTGTTCTTTCCACAAACCACACATGGATCAACTAGTGGTCATTGCATGTGTGTTTTTTCCACAAACCACACATGGATCCACCAGTGGTCATAGCATGTGTGTTCTTTTCCACAAACCACACATGGATCCACCATTGGTCCTTGCATGTGTGTTCTTTCCACAATCCACACATGGATCAACCACTAGAGTCATTGCATGTTTGTTCTTATACTAAAACCACAAACCAGCACTAGAGTCATTGCATGTGTGTTCTTTTCCACAAACCACACATGGATCCACTAGACTCATTGCATGTGTGTTCTTTTCCACAAACAACTTATGGATCAACTAGTGGTCATTGCATGTGTGTTCTTTTCACAAACCACATGTGCACCCACTAGAGTCATTGCATGTGTGTTCTTATACACAAACTAGCACTAGAGTCATTGCATGTATGTGTACTATCCACAAACCACACATGGATCCACCACTGTCATTGCATGTGTGTTCTTTCCACAAACCACACATGGATCAACCACTAGAGTCATTGCATGTGTGTTCTTATCACAAACCACATATGGATCAACAAGTGGTCATTGCATGTGTGTTCTTTTCCATAAACCACTTATGGATCCATTACAGTCATTGCATGTGTGTTATTTCCACAAACCACACATGGATCAACCACTAGAGTCATTGCATGTGTGTTATTTCCACAAACCACACATGGATCAACCACTAGAGTCATTGCATGTGTGTTCTTTCCACAAACCACACATGGCTCAACCACTAGAGTCATTGCATGTTTGTTCTTATACTAAAACCACATACCAGCACTAGAGTCATTGCATGTGTGTTCTTTTCCACAAACCACACATGGATCCACTAGACTCATTGCATGTGTGTTCTTTTCCACAAACAGCTTATGGATCAACCAGTGGTCATTGCATGTGTGTTCTTTTCACAAACCACATGTGCACCCACTAGAGTCATTGCATGTGTGTTCTTATACACAAACTAGCACTAGAGTCATTGCATGTATGTGTACTATCCACAAACCACACATGGATCCACCACTGTCATTGCATGTGTGTTCTTTCCACAAACCACACATGGATCAACCACTAGAGTCATTGCATGTGTGTTCTTATCACAAACCACATATGGATCAACAAGTGGTCATTGCAAGTGTGTTCTTTTCCATAAACCACTTATGGATCCATTACAGTCATTGCATGTGTGTTATTTCCACTAACCACACATGGATCAACCACTAGAGTCATTGCATGTGTGTTATTTCCACAAACCACACATGGATCAACCAATAGAGTCATTGCATGTGTTTGTTCTTTTCCACAAACCACACATGGATCCACCACTAGAGTCATTGCATGTGTGTTCTTATACTAAAACCAACACTAGAGTCATTTCATGTGTGTTATTTCCACAAACCACACATGGATCAACCAGTGGTCATTGCATGTGTGTTCTTTTCAACAAATCACACATGGATCCACTAGTGGTCATTGCATGTGTGTTCTTTCCACAAACCACATATGGATCAACCAGAGTCATTGCATGTGTGTTCTTTCCATAAACCACGAATGGATCAACCACTAGAGTCATTGCATGCTTGTTCTTATACGAAAACCACAAACCAGCACTGGATTCATTGCATGTGTGTTCTTTTCCACAAACCACACATGGATCCACTAGACTCATTGCATGTGTGTTCTTTTCCACAAACAACTTATGGATCAACCAGTGGTCATTGCATGTGTGTTCTTTTCACAAACCACATGTGGACCCACTAGAGTTATTGCATGTGTGTTCTTATACTAAAACTAGCACTAGAGTCATTGCATGTGTGTTCTATGCACAAACGACACATGGATCCACCACTCTCATTGCATGTTGGTTCTTTCCACAAAGCACACATGGATCAACCACTAGAGTTATTGCATGTGTGTTCTTTCCAAAAACCACATATGGATCAACCAGTTGTCATTGCATGTGTGTTCTTTTCCATAAACCAATTATGGATCCATTACAGTCATTGCCTGTGTGTTATTTCCACAAACCACACATGGATCAACCACTAGAGTCATTGCATGGGTGTTATTTCCACAAACCACACATGGATAAACCACTAGAGTCATTCCATGTGTGTTATTTCCACAAACCACACATGGATCAACCACTAGAGTCATTGCATGTTTGTTCTGATACCAAAACCACAAACTAGCTGTAGAGGGAGTGTCCCAACCTTTATTAACATAAGGTGGTGTCCCCTGTGTTTACAATGCTAGTCCCTGGATCAATAGCTAGCATCCACAGTTTAGATGTAATATCAAGAAACAAAGGTCATAATATAACTTTATAACCAGGAATAACATAATTTTATTACATCTTTACATAGCTCATTTGGCTATTACATTACATTGCAGTGGAATAACTATAATCATGGGGTCCTTCATCTTCAAAGTGCCACAGGCAGATGTTGGTTGTAGACTTTGTAATCCTAATCAAAAATCTTCACTAAAATCAATCAAACCTGCAACATTACAAGTTACAGCCACAAGGGTCAATACATTTTGAATTGTATTGGCAAGCTTCACTTCTATGTATAATATGAATGGATCCTATCAATACATGCATATTTGGCTAATTAGAGTTTTAGGCTCATTTGCATAAAGCAATAATTTATCCTATCTTTTTCAAAATGGTTTTGGTCCTTTGTCAAATCTCTTTTCCAAGAATCCCTTGAACTCCTTGGTAGACACTCAAGTGTTCAAGTCCTTGTCAAAATCTCTTGAGCTCCTTGGTAACCCCAAGTGCATCAAGTTTTATAAAATCTCATGAGTTCCTTGGTAACCCCAAGTGTTCATGTTTTCATCAAAATCTCTTGAGCACCTTGGTAACCCCCAAGTGCATCAAGTTTTATAAAATATCTTTGAATTCCTTGGTAGACACTCAAGGGCATCACGTTTTTATTTTAGAAGTTGGAATGTCGAGATCTCCCATAGTTCAAACTTTAGTTGCTCAGTATTGTCCATAACCGGGGACACGGCTAAGTACTTAGATTTTATTATCTTCTGCAGAAGGAGTACACTTTACCCACATGACACAATCCCATCCTTTTGCCACCAGTGGCCTACTGGATTAGTGCTCACCAAGATGGAGTACTGGCAGACTGAGAATGTGACGAAGTCTTTCCAAAAGGTCCTCCCATACACCATTGCTAGCTTGTCTTCAGCCCCCATGAAGCATTCCAGATCCCCATGTCCAGTAACTAAAGACAATGTATGGGTCTTCCTAATGTAGTTGACTAAGCCAGAGCCATAATAGCATGTGGTTGCACACGAAAGCCACAATTGGAGAAACATGTTCAATCTCTAAGTTTCCTAGGTGGGTTTTCTTTTGGAGCATAACACAAAGATATTACCATAGACATGGTTCCTTTTGTTGCCACCTTCTCCAAAACTTAAAGTATCCTCCACCCAGGTGGTTCATTGAGTCCTTGTTTTATTATATAAAACACAAGTCCTTTTCTCAACTTTGTAAAATCTCAACATGTATCTCTTTTCCCAATAAAGCATGGCTAAGCATGTACAACTACAATGTTTTCTCTAAGGAATGTATAAGGTATCCTAATAGGATTTAGCATAGCATAAGTATAAAATTATTTTTATGCATGTTTTCAAAATCCACTAAGTATAATGAAAATAGTAGGACTTTTGTATGATAGTGTAACTTGCCTTTTTGGTAGGGAATGGTGGTTCACTCCTTGATCTTGCTAGTCTCACACTTCTCTAACTTCACTACAAGTCAATCAAGCAAACACAAAACAACTAACATTCCAATCCAAGGTCAACAAACAATTTCACACACACAAAGCAATGGAATCTATGTTATGCATAAGTATGCAAATGATGGTTCTATTGCAATGATGGTCTCCACTAGGCTTCTAAACTTTGTAAGGTCCAAATTGGTCATTTACCAAAATGGCAAAGTCATTTGCAAATTGGATTTTATCCATAACCATTTTCAAAACCTTTCATCATTTTATGTGGTGAAAAAGCATTTTTCTCAATGCCACAACCTTAAGTGGTTTCACCAAATAAGTTGTTGTTTATCAAAACCTGGTGTTTATGGTTAGTAGGTTTGGTCTAAAACTTTTTCTCCGAAGTTTTTACTCAAAACCATTTTCATAAACAAAACAATAGTTTTATTTAGCTAGAAATGGACTAAACCAATTAATCCTTTCTAAACTTTTCCAAATCCATTTTCCAAACCAAGGGTTGGTTCCTAGGGTCAGTAGGTTCTTCACAATCCATTTTGCAAAGGTTTTAACCCTAAAATCATTTTTAAACAATTTTTCTAGTCTAAATAAGCACACAAATGAATCTGCAAAAACAAGTAAATTAACAGATACTATTTACTAAACCAAGGGCATGTTTGGCTAGGACTTGCTCTCCTGAATCCAACGACATAAAATTTGTAATTTTTGGACGTGTGGATCCAAAGTTATAGTGTTTTCAAATTCACAAACAATTTTGTTTTCAAATTTCTGTTTAAACCAAAACTGGCCACGCGTCGCTTCGTCATTCGCTGGTACCGGTTCGGCCGGATCGGCTCTGTGACGCGTTGGATCTAGTTATATCGCACGGTCCTTATCGTGTACCCCTTCGGTGCTAAGTGATCTAATCGTGAGCGCCAGATCTCGATCCAACGGTGCTGGTCTGCTTGACCATATGCGAGCGGCGCCGACGATGGCTAGCGGCAGCGCACGGCCAGACGGTGGCGCTACGGTGGTTCTAGGAAGCGAGGAAGACAGAGGGGGTGCTCACCGAGTTCGCGAGGACGAGGTGGTGCTCGACGTGTGGTCAACGTGGCAAGGGGCGCACGGGGTCAGGTGGAATCTCTCGCCGGAGTTGGGAACGGCGTCGGGCGGCTTTGTCCGTGGTCGAAGGCGACGTTGTAGATCGCCCTAAGGCACGACAAGAGCATGGTCAGATGAAGCAGGACACGGTGTAGGTGTGTGCGTGAACAAGAGGGGAAGGGGCGGTCGGAATCTACCTGGGTACTTGCCGGAGTTGAAGACAGACGCGGCGGCGCTCGGAGGCTTGTCGTAGTCGACGCTCTGGGGCGCCCGCGGTTGAACGGAAGGTACTGGGAGATGCGCCAAGAGGTGGGGAAGGTGTGAGCTAGGTCGAGGAGGCACGGGGTGGCAGGTCACGGCCGGAATTGGTCGGAGACGGTGGTCGGAACAGAGGGAGTACCAGCTCGATTTGTGGCAGCCTGGGGGCAGAGAGGGAGTGGCGACAGAGGGGAAAGGAGGAGGAGACGCTGGCGATTAATAGGACGTGGTCGCAGCAAGGTTAAGGCGCGGCATTACTGCGAATTGAAGCCGCGACATCAACGGCAGAAACGGCCGGCGTGGTCGTCGCGAGGAAGACGGTGAGCTGGGAAAGTGGGGTCAGTCGGTCAGTGGGAAAGGAGCGAGGGGGAGGTCCACCAGTCATTGGTTCTGCGGGTCAAGGAGTTGGTGCGAACCGTTTTCTTTCGGGGAGGAAAAGCTGGGCTGGTTCCTGGGCCTGTTGGGCAGCTGGGTTGGGTCGGCCTAACTTCATTTTTTTTTCCTATTCTGAATCCTTTTCTTTTTCTGAATCTAAATTTCTGTTTTTGATTTTTAAACAAACAAACTACGCTCAAATTGATTCAAACAATCACCAAACTTTGTAACTAGGAATTTGGTTCTGTTTTGGTAACATAATCCAATATTCCAAATCCAAAATATCAATTTTATTTTAGGGTCCATTATTAATTAAATAAATTGGACCATTGTTATTAAATCAAATAGGACTTGTTTTATTTAAATACTCTTTTTTGGAATTTAATTATCTTCAAAACCAAAATAGTAGGTTTTATTTTAGGAATATAAATTACTTGGAGAACCTATTTTAAATAAAACAATTTTTGAGGTTTTGGAAAATAGTGAAACCTTTATTAATAAAACTTGGATATTAAATCCTTATTATTTTATTTAAGTCATCCTTTACTATTTTAATCAAAGCAAAACTTTTTGTTTCCAAATATTTGCCAAGGTTTAATTTGGCTTCATAAAATAGTCCTTATTTAAAAAGTCTTTCTTTTTATTTGAAAACCCAAAATCTTTATAAAAAGATTTCAAAGTGGTACTAAACTACTTTTATTATTCCTTTGTTAAATATTTATCTTTTTCATCCCTTTAGGGTTTCTTTATTATTTAAAATAGGTTTGAAGTTCCAATTGAATTCAAAAACTTTCTTTTGGCTCTGAAAATCAAACAAAGTTTTATTTTATTCATTTATTTTCACATTACAAGATTTGGAAAATCTTGGGATGTGACAGGCTACCACCCTTAAAATAAATCTCGTCCCGAGATTTGGGAAGGTTAGGGTTACAAGCAGGCTCAAAACAACTAGGGTACTACCACCCTTAAAAATTTTCTAACAAAAATTACATATTGTCCTTCTTAGGATCCTGGAAAAACTTTCTCTAAGTAAACAGTTGCATTTGTGTCCTTAGTTTCCATGCTTGACTCATGGGCCAAGGTTGAGTTTCTCCATAGGCTTGTTCAACTTGCTCTTCATCTTTTCGGGACAGTTGCTTGCATAATGTCCTGGGTTCTTGCAGTTGAAACAGCGGATTTCTTGGAGTTCTTTACGTGGCTCTTGTGGACAAGTTGCTACATAATGGCCTAGCTCTTTGCAGTTGTTGCACACTACTTGGTCAATCCCCTTATTTTTCTGGTTCTCTAGGCACTCACTGGAGTAGTGTCCCATTTCCTTACATTTACGACATTGCATAAGGTTCATGTCCTGTCTTGGTTTCTTGGGTTTCTTTGATCCTTTGAATTGGGTTGTCTTGTTTGGAGGTATGAGTGGTCCTTTTCCTTTGGTAGACTTGGATCCTTCTTGTTTCCTTTGTTCCACCATGGAATAGATGGGGCATTGTATAGGAGTATGATTGTTTCCTTCACATAGGTAACAAGTAGCTTGAGAAGTGGGACATTGTCCAAGTTTCTCTTCACAGTTAGGGCATTGATCTTCATGCTCCTTGGAAGTATGGTCCTTGTCTCCACAAATAATGCAAGCTGGGTCTCCATCTAGAATAACATTCTTGTCATCCTTGTTGTCATACACTCTGTTGGGATAGTTTTCTTCCATGTTGATCATTTGATTAGTCACCTTAAGCATCAGTTGGGATTGTTCTTCCAAAAACTTTTGCAGTGCTGGATCTTTATCACTATTGCTGGCTATGAACTGAGCTGTTAGTTGGTTCAACTAGTGTTGGGTTGCTATGAGCTCTTTCATGCTGTCAACTTGGTTGGTGTTGGTGTCATCAACTTTGATGTTGGAGTCCTTTGGAGTAGTCATCTGTTTGGGTTGGAGGAAAATTAGAATAGGTAAAAGGTTTTTCTAAGGAATCAATTCTAATGACACATATCACAATTCACACAGGCATTGTGCATGTATTCACAAACCAAACATTTCCCTCAAACAACAATGCTCAAGCACACACTTAGGCAACAAAATATTTTTGTTACACCACATAAGTTGGTGGGTTTGATTTAACTAAAATATGGTGGTCCATCTATTTGGTTTACTTGTGATCTTTCCATCCTTCTTGGTTGCTTCTTCTTACATGAGATCATGGTTCTTTGGGAAAACTCTTGGTTATCTTGACTTCTAGTGAAGTGAGCTCCTTCTAACTTTTGCATTCTCTCGGTCTCTAATTTTTGAGCAAGATTTCCTTATCTCTCATGCAGTCCTTAGTGGTATCCAAGTTGGAAGTCCTTGATGATCATGCTGAAGATGTTGAAGTCATTATAGTTGAAGAAGTTGAAGTCATTAGAGTTGAAGATGTTGAAGAAGTCCTTTGCACATGGTGTAGTCTTGGGCTATGGGGTAGGTTTTTCCATCAAGTTTGAAAATAGAAGAGATGTTGAGTTGAAACCAAAATGGTTGAGGAAAGAGTTTACAAGTGTTTTGTAAATAAGTTTTTGGAACAAGTACAACTCCTATTTTTCTAAGGGTTTTTGTCCAATCCTAGGTTTACAAATCCTATAGGCAACACAATGCTCTGATACCATCTGTAGAGGGAGTGTCCCAACCTTTATTAACATAAGGTGGTGTCCCCTGTGTTTACAATGCTAGTGCCTGGATCAATAGCTAGCATCCACAGTTTAGATGTAATATCAAGAAACAAAGGTCATAATATAACTTTATAACCAGGAATAACATAATTTTATTACATCTTTACATAACTCATTTGGCTATTACATTACATTGCAGCGGAATAACTATAATCATGGGGTCCTTCATCTTCAAAGTGCCACAGGCAGATGTTGGTTGTAGACTTTGTAATCCTAATCAAAAATCTTCACTAAAATCAATCAAACCTGCAACATTACAAGTTACAGCCACAAGGGTCAATACATTTTGAATTGTATTGGCAAGCTTCACTTCTATGTATAATATGAATGGATCCTATCAATACATGCATATTTGGCTAATTAGAGTTTTAGGCTCATTTGCATAAAGCAATAATTTATCCTATCTTTTTCAAAATGGTTTTGGTCCTTTGTCAAATCTCTTTTCCAAGAATCCCTTGAACTCCTTGGTAGACACTCAAGTGTTCAAGTCCTTGTCAAAATCTCTTGAGCTCCTTGGTAACCCCAAGTGCATCAAGGTTTATAAAATCTCATGAATTCCTTGGTAACCCCAAGTGTTCATGTTTTCATCAAAATCTCTTGAGCACCTTGGTAACCCCCAAGTGCATCAAGTTTTATAAAATCACTTTGAATTCCTTGGTAGACACTCAAGGGCATCACGTTTTTATTTTAGAAGTTGGAATGTCGAGATCTCCCATAGTTCAAACTTTAGTTGCTCAGTATTGTCCATAACCGGGGACACGGCTAAGTACTTAGATTTTATTATCTTCTGCAGAAGGAGTACACTTTACCCACATGACACAATCCCATCCTTTTGCCACCAGTGGCCTACTGGATTAGTGCTCACCAAGATGGAGTACTGGCAGACTGAGAATGTGACGAAGTCTTTCCAAAAGGTCCTCCCATACACCATTGCTAGCTTGTCTTCAGCCCCCATGAAGCATTCCAGATCCCCATGTCCAGTAACTAAAGACAATGTATGGGTCTTCCTAATGTAGTTGACTAAGCCAGAGCCATAATAGCATGTGGTTGCACACGAAAGCCACAATTGGAGAAACATGTTCAATCTCTAAGTTTCCTAGGTGGGTTTTCTTTTGGAGCACAACACAAAGATATTACCATAGACATGGTTCCTTTAGTTGCCACCTTCTCCAAAACTTAAAGTATCCTCCACCCAGGTGGTTCATTGAGTCCTTGTTTTATTATATAAAACACAAGTCCTTTTCTCAACTTTGTAAAATCTCAACATGTATCTCTTTTCCCAATAAAGCATGGCTAAGCATGTACAACTACAATGTTTTCTCTAAGGAATGTATAAGGTATCCTAATAGGATTTAGCATAGCATAAGTACAAAATTATTTTTATGCATGTTTTCAAAATCCACTAAGTATAATGAAAATGGTAGGACTTTTGTATGATACTGCAACTTGCCTTTTTTGGTAGGGAATGGTGGTTCACTCCTTGATCTTGCTAGTCTCACACTTCTCTAACTTCACTACAAGTCAATCAAGCAAACACAAATCAACTAACATTCCAATCCAAGGTCAACAAACAATTTCACACACACAAAGCAATGGAATCTATGTTATGCATAAGTATGCAAATGATGGTTCTATTGCAATGATGGTCTCCACTAGGCTTCTAAACTTTGTAAGGTCCAAATTGGTCATTTACCAAAATGGCAAAGTCATTTGCAAATTGGGTTTTATCCATAACCATTTTCAAAACCTTTCATCATTTTATGTGGTGAAAAAGCATTTTTCTCAATGCCACAACCTTAAGTGGTTTCACCAAATAAGTTGTTGTTTATCAAAACCTGGTGTTTATGGTTAGTAGGTTTGGTTTAAAACTTTTTCTCCCAAGTTTTTACTCAAAACCATTTTCATAAACAAAACAATAGTTTTATTTAGCTAGAAATGGACTAAACCAATTAATCCTTTCTAAACTTTTCCAAATCCATTTTCCAAACCAAGGGTTGGTTCCTAGGATCAGTAGGTTATTCACAATCCATTTTGCAAAGGTTTTAACCCTAAAATCATTTTTAAACAATTTTTCTAGTCTAAATAAGCACACAAATGAATCTGCAAAAACAAGTAAATTAACAGATACTATTTACTAAACCAAGGGCATGGTTGGCTAGGACTTGCTCTCCTGAATCCAACGACATAAAATTTGTAATTTTTGGACGTGTGGATCCAAAGTTATAGTGTTTTCAAATTCACAAACAATTTTGTTTTCAAATTTCTGTTTAAACCAAAACTGGCCACGCGTCGCTTCGTCATTCGCTGGTACCGGTTCGGCCGGATCGGCTCTGTGACGCGTTGGATCTAATTATATCGCACGGTCCTTATCGTGTACCCCTTCGGTGCTAAGTGATCTAATCGTGAGCGCCAGATCTCGATCCAACGGTGCTGGTCTGCTTGACCATATGCGAGCGGCGCCGACGATGGCTAGCGGCAGCGCACGGCCAGACGGTGGCGCTACGGTGGTTCTAGGAAGCGAGGAAGACAGAGGGGGTGCTCACCGAGTTCGCGAGGACGAGGTGGTGCTCGACGTGTGGTCAACGTGGCAAGGGGCGCACGGGGTCAGGTGGAATCTCTCGCCGGAGTTGGGAACGACGTCGGGCGGCTTTGTCCGTGGTCGAAGGCGACGTTGTAGATCGCCCTAAGGCACGACAAGAGCATGGTTAGATGAAGCAGGACACGGTGTAGGTGTGTGCGTGAACAAGAGGGGAAGGGGCGGTCGGAATCTACCTGTGTACTTGCCGGAGTTGAAGACAGACGCGGCGGCGCTCGGAGGCTTGTCGTAGTCGATGCTCTGGGGCGCCCGCGGTTGAACGAAAGGTACTGGGAGATGCGCCAAGAGGTGGGGAAGGTGTGAGCTAGGTCGAGGAGGCACGGGGTGGCAGGTCACGGCCAGAATTGGTCGGAGACGGTGGTCGGAACAGAGGGAGTACCAGCTCGATTTGTGGTAGCCTGGGGGCAGAGATGGAGTGGCGACAGAGGGGAAAGGAGGAGGAGACGCTGGCGATTAATAGGACGTGGTCGCAGCAAGGTTAAGGTGCGGCATTACTGCGAATTGAAGCCGCGACATCAACGGCAGAAACGGCCGGCGTGGTCGTCGCGAGGAAGAAGGTGAGCTGGGAAAGTGGGGTCGGTCGGTCAGTGGGAAAGGAGCGAGGGGGAGGTCCACCAGTCATTGGTTCTGCGGGTCAGGGAGTTGGTGCGAACCGTTTTCTTTCGGGGAGGAAAAGCTAGGCTGGTTCCTGGGCCTGTTGGGCTGCTGGGTTGGGTCGGCCTAACTTCATTTTTTTTCCTATTCTGAATCCTTTTCTTTTTCTGAATCTAAATTTCTGTTTTTGATTTTTAAACAAACAAACTACACTCAAATTGATTCAAACAATCACCAAACTTTGCAACTAGGAATTTGGTTCTGTTTTGGTAACATAATCCAATATTCCAAATCCAAAATATCAATTTTATTTTAGGGTCCATTATTAATTAAATAAATTGGACCATTGTTATTAAATCAAATAGGACTTGTTTTATTTAAATACTCTTTTTTGGAATTTAATTATCTTCAAAACCAAAACAGTAGGTTTTATTTTAGGAATATAAATTACTTGCAGAACCTATTTTAAATAAAACAATTTTTGAGGTTTTGGAAAATAGTGAAACCTTTATTAATAAAACTTGGATATTAAATCCTTATTATTTTATTTAAGTCATCCTTTACTATTTTAATCAAAGCAAAACCTTTTGTTTCGAAATATTGGCCAAGGTTTAATTTGGCTTCATAAAATAGTCCTTATTTAAAAAGTCTTTCTTTTTTATTTGAAAACCCAAAATCTTTATAAAAAGATTTCAAAGTGGTACTAAAGTACTTTTATTATTCCTTTGTTAAATATTTATCTTTTTGATCCCTTTAGGGTTTCTTTATTATTTAAAATAGGTTTGAAGTTCCAATTGAATTCAAAAACTTTCTTCTGGCTCTGAAAATCAAACAAAGTTTTATTTTATTCATTTATTTTCACATTACAAGATTTGGAAAATCTTGGGATGTGACACTAGCACTAGAGTCATTGCATGTGTGTTATTTTCCACAAACCACACATGGA
Source organism: Avena sativa (assembly GCA_916181665.1). Lineage (NCBI taxonomy): Eukaryota > Viridiplantae > Streptophyta > Magnoliopsida > Poales > Poaceae > Avena > Avena sativa. The sequence goes on along the minus strand of OV702287.1, from coordinate 62,692,104 downwards.
TCCACTAGACTCATTGCATGTGTGTTCTTTTCCACAAACAAGTTATGGATCAACCAGTGGTCATTGCATGTGTGTTCTTTTCACAAACCACATGTGGACCCACTAGAGTCATTGCATGTGTGTTCTTATACTAAAACTAGCACTAGAGTCATTGCATGTGTGTTCTATCCACAAACCACACATGGATCCACCACTTTCATTGCATGTGTGTTCTTTCCACAAACCACACATGGATCAAGCATTAGAGTCATTGCATGTGTGTTCTGTCCACAAACGACACGTGGATCAACCACTAGAGTCATTGCATGTGTGTTATTTCCACAAACCACACATGGATCAATCACTAGAGTCATTGCATGTGTGTTCTTATACTAAAACCAACATTAGAGTCATTGCATGTGTGTTCTTTCCACACACCACTTATGGATCCATTATAGTCATTGCATGTGTGTTCTTTCCACAAACCACACATGGATCAACCAGTGGTCATTGCATGTGTGTTCTTTTCCACAAACCACATATAGCCAGTGGTCATTGCATGTGTGTTCTTTCCACAAACCACATATGGATCAACCAGAGTCATTGCATGTGTGTTCTTTCCACAAACTACACATGGATCAACCACTAGAGTCATTGCATGTTTGATCTTATACCAAAACCACAAACTAGCACTAGAGTCATTGCATGTGTGTTCTTTTCCACAAACCACACATGGATCCACTAGACTCATTACATGTGAGTTCTTTTCCACAAACAACTTATGGATCAATCAGTGGTCATTGCATGTGTGTTCTTTTCACAAAACACATGTGGACCCACTAGAGTCATTGCATGCGTGTTGTTATACTAAAACTAGCACTAGAGTCATTGCATGTGTGTTCTATCCACAAACCACACATGGATCCACCACTGTCATTGCATGTGTGTTCTTTCCACAAACCACATATGGATCAACCAGAGTCATTGCATGTGTGTTCTTTCCACAAACCACACATGGATCAATCACTAGAGCCATTGCATGTTTGTTCTTATACCAAAACCACAAACCAACCCTAGAGGCATTGCATGTGTGTTCTTTTCCACAAACCACCCATGGATCCACTAGAGTCATTGCATGTGTGTTCTTTTCACAAACCACATGTGGACCCACTAGAGTCATTGCATGTGTGTTCTTATACTAAAACTAGCACTAGAGTCATTGCATGTGTGTTCTATCCACAAACGACACATGGATCCAACACTGTCATTGCATGTTGGTTCTTTCCACAAACCACACATGGATCAACCACTAGAGTTATTGCATGTGTGTTCTTTCCAAAAACCACATATGGATCAACCAGTGGTCATTGCATTTGTGTTCTTTTGCATAAACAACTTATGGATCCATTACAGTCATTGCGTGTGTGTTATTCCCAACCACACATGGATCAACCACTAGAGTCATTGCATGTGTGTTATTTCCACAAACCACACATTGATAAACCACTAGAGTCATTGCATGTGTGTTATTTCCACAAACCACACATGGATCAACCACTAGAGTCATGCATGTTTGTTCTTATACCAAAACCACAAACCAGCACTAGAGTCATTGCATGTGTGTTCTTTTCCACAAACCACACATGGATCCACTAGACTCATTGCATGTGTGTTCTTTTCCACAAACCACACATGGATCCACTAGACTCATTGCATATGTGTTCTTTTCCACAAACAACTTATGGATCAACCAGTGGTCGTTGCATGTGTGTTCTTTTCACAAACCACATGTGGACCCACTAGAGTCATTGCATGTGTGTTCTTATACTAAAACTAGCACTAGAGTCATTGCATGTCTGTTCTATCCACAAACCATACATGGATCCACCACTATTATTGCATGTGTGTTCTTTCCACAAACCACACATGGATCAACCACTAGAGTCATTGCATGTGTGTTCTTTCCACAAACGACACATGGATCAACCACTAGAGTCATTGCATGTGTGTTATTTCCACAAACCACACATGGATCAACAACTAGAGTCATTGCATGTGTGTTCTTATACTAAAACCAACATTAGAGTCATTGCATGTGTGTTCTTTCCACACACCACTTATGTATCCATTACAGTCATTGCATGTGTGTTATTTCCACCAACCACACATGGATCAACCACTAGAGTCATTGCATGTGTGTTCTTATACTAAAACCAACACTAGAGTCATTGCATGTGTGTTCTTTCCAGAACCACATATGGATCAACCAGAGTCATTGCATGTGTGTTCTTTCCACAAACCACACATGGATCAACCACTAGAGTCATTGCGTGTTTGTTCTTATACTTAAACCACAAACCAGCACTAGAGTCATTGCATGTGTGTTCTTTTCCACAAACCACACATGGATCCACTAGACTCATTGCATGTGTGTTCTTTTCCACAAACAACTTATGGATCAACCGGTGGTCATTGCATGTGTGTTCCTTTCACAAACCATGCGTGGACCCACTAGAGTCATTGCATGTGTGTTCTTATACACAAAATAGCACTAGAGTCATTGCATGTGTGTTCTTTTCCACCAACCACACATGGATCGACTAGACTCATTGCATGTGTGTTCTTTTCCACAAACAACTTATGGATCAACCAGTGGTCATTGCATGTGTGTTCTTTTCACAAACCACATGTGGACCCACTAGAGTCATTGCATGTGTGTTCTTATACTAAAACTAGCACTAGAGTCATTGCATATGTGTTCTATGCACAAACGACACGTGGATCCACCACTATCATTGCATGTTGGTTCTTTCCACAAACCACACATGGATCAACCACTAGAGTCATTGCATGTGTGGTATTTTCCACAAACCACACATGGATCCACTAGACTCATTGCATGTGTGTTCTTTTCCACAAACAAGTTATGGATCAACCAGTGGTCATTGCATGTGTGTTCTTTTCACAAACCACATGTGGACCCACTAGAGTCATTGCATGTGTGTTCTTATACTAAAACTAGCACTAGAGTCATTGCATGTGTGTTATATCCACAAACCACACATGGATCCACCACTTTCATTGCATGTGTGTTCTTTCCACAAACCACACATGGATCAAGCATTAGAGTCATTGCATGTGTGTTCTTTCCACAAACGACACATGGATCAACCACTAGAGTCATTGCATGTGTGTTATTTCCACAAACCACACATGGATCAACCACTAGAGTCATTGCATGTGTGTTCTTATACTAAAACCAACATTAGAGTCATTGCATGTGTGTTCTTTCCACACACCACTTATGGATCCATTATAGTCATTGCATGTGTGTTCTTTCCACAAACCACACATGGATCAACCAGTGGTCATTGCATGTGTGTTCTTTTCCACAAACCACATATAGATCCACCAGTGGTCATTGCATGTGTGTTCTTTCCACAAACCACATATGGATCAACCAGAGTCATTGCATGTGTGTACTTTCCACAAACTACACATGGATCAACCACTAGAGTCATGGCATGTTTGATCTTATACCAAAACCACAAACCAGCACTAGAGTCATTGCATGTGTGTTCTTTTCCACAAACCACACATGGATCCACTAGACTCATTGCATGTGTGTTCTTTTCCACAAACAACTTATGGATCAATCAGTGGTCAATGCATGTGTGTTCTTTTCACAAACCACATGTGGACCCACTAGAGTCATTGCATGCGTGTTGTTATACTAAAACTAGCACTAGAGTCATTGCATGTGTGTTCTATCCACAAACCACACATGGATCCACCACTGTCATTGCATGTGTGTTCTTTCCACAAACCACATATGGATCAACCAGAGTCATTGCATGTGTGTTCTTTCCACAAACCACACATGGATCAATCACTAGAGCCATTGCATGTTTGTTCTTATACCAAAACCACAAACCAACCCTAGAGGCATTGCATGTGTGTTCTTTTCCACAAATCACCCATGGATCCACTAGAGTCATTGCATGTGTGTTATTTTCACAAACCACATGTGGACCCACTAGACTCATTGCATGTGTGTTCTTATACTAAAACTAGCACTAGAGTCATTGCATGTGTGTTCTATCCACAAACGACACATGGATCCAACACTGTCATTGCATGTTGGTTCTTTCCACAAACCACACATGGATCAACCACTAGAGTTATTGCATGTGTGTTCTTTCCAAAAACCACATATGGATCAACCAGTGGTAATTGCATTTGTGTTCTTTTGCATAAACCACTTATGGATCCATTACAGTCATTGTGTGTGTGTTATTCCCAGAAACCACACATGGATCAACCACTAGAGTCATTGCATGTGTGTTATTTCCACAAACCACACATGGATAAACCACTAGAGTCATTGCATGTGTGTTATTTCCACAAACCACACATGGATCAACAACTAGAGTCATGCATGTTTGTTCTTATACCAAAACCACAAACCAGCACTAGAGTCATTGCATGTGTGTTCTTTTCCACAAACCACACATGGATCCACTAGACTCATTGCATGTGTGTTCTTTTCCACAAACCACACATGGATCCACTAGACTCATTGCATATGTGTTCTTTTCCACAAACAACTTATGGATCAACCAGTGGTCGTTGCATGTGTGTTCTTTTCACAAACCACATGTGGACCCACTAGAGTCATTCCATGTGTGTTCTTATACTAAAACTAGCACTAGAGTCATTGCATGTCTGTTCTATCCACAAACCATACATGGATCCACCACTATTATTGCATGTGTGTTCTTTCCACAAACCACACATGGATCAACCACTAGAGTCATTGCATGTGTGTTCTTTCCACAAACGACACATGGATCAACCACTAGAGTCATTGCATGTGTGTTATTTCCACAAACCACACATGGATCAACAACTAGAGTCATTGCATGTGTGTTCTTATACTAAAACCAACATTAGAGTCATTGCATGTGTGTTCTTTCCACACACCACTTATGTATCCATTACAGTCATTGCATGTGTGTTATTTCCACCAACCACACATGGATCAACCACTAGAGTCATTGCATGTGTGTTCTTATACTAAAACCAACACTAGAGTCATTGCATGTGTGTTCTTTCCAGAAACCACATATGGATCAACCAGAGTCATTGCATGTGTGTTCTTTCCACAAACCACACATGGATCAACCACTAGAGTCATTGCGTGTTTGTTCTTATACTTAAACCACAAACCAGCACTAGAGTCATTGCATGTGTGTTCTTTTCCACAAACCACACATGGATCCACTAGACTCATTGCATGTGTGTTCTTTTCCACAAACAACTTATGGATCAACCGGTGGTCATTGCATGTGTGTTCCTTTCACAAACCATGCGTGGACCCACTAGAGTCATTGCATGTGTGTTCTTATACACAAACTAGCACTAGAGTCATTGCATGTGTGTTCTTTTCCACCAACCACACATGGATCCACTAGACTCATTGCATGTGTGTTCTTTTCCACAAACAACTTATGGATCAACCAGTGGTCATTGCATGTGTGTTCTTTTCACAAACCACATGTGGACCCACTAGAGTTATTGCATGTGTGTTCTTATACTAAAACTAGCACTAGAGTCATTGCATATGTGTTCTATGCACAAACGACACGTGGATCCACCACTATCATTGCATGTTGGTTCTTTCCACAAACCACACATGGATCAACCACTAGAGTCATTGCATGTGTGTTATTTTCCACAAACCACACATGGATCCACTAGACTCATTGCATGTGTGTTCTTTTCCACAAACAACTTATGGATCAATCAGTGGTCATTGCATGTGTGTTCTTTTCACAAACCACATGTGGACCCACTAGAGTCATTGCATGCGTGTTCTTATACTAAAACTAGCACTAGAGTCATTGCATGTGTGTTCTATCCACAAACCACACATGGATCCACCACTGTCATTGCATGTGTGTTCTTGCCCCAAACCACATATGGATCAACCAGAGTCATTGCATGTGTGTTCTTTCCACAAACCACACATGGATCAATCACTAGAGCCATTGCATGTTTGTTCTTATACCAAAACCACAAACCAACCCTAGAGGCATTGCATGTGTGTTCTTTTCCACAAACCACCCATGGATCCACTAGACTCATTGCATGTGTGTTCTTTTCCATAAACAACTTATGGATCAACAAGTGGTCATTGCATGTGTGTTCTTTTCACAAACCACATGTGGACCCACTAGAGTCATTGCATGTGTGTTCTTATACTAAAACTAGCACTAGAGTCATTGCATGTGTGTTCTATCCACAAACGACACATGGATCCAACACTGTCATTGCATGTTGGTTCTTTCCACAAACCACACATGGATCAACCACTAGAGTTATTGCATGTGTTTTCTTTCCAAAAACCACATATGGATCAACCAGTGGTCATTGCATGTGTGTTCTTTTGCATAAACCACTTATGGATCCATTACAGTCATTGCGTGTGTGTTATTTCCAGAAACCACACATGGATCAATCACTAGAGCCATTGCATGTTTGTTCTTATACCAAAACCACAAACCAACCCTAGAGGCATTGCATGTGTGTTCTTTTCCACAAACCACCCATGGATCCACTAGAGTCATTGCATGTGTGTTCTTTTCACAAACCACATGTGGACCCACTAGAGTCATTGCATGTGTGTTCTTATACTAAAACTAGCACTAGAGTCATTGCATGTGTGTTCTATCCACAAACGACACATGGATCCAACACTGTCATTGCATGTTGGTTCTTTCCACAAACCACACATGGATCAACCACTAGAGTTATTGCATGTGTGTTCTTTCCAAAAACCACATATGGATCAACCAGTGGTCATTGCATTTGTGTTCTTTTGCATAAACAACTTATGGATCCATTACAGTCATTGCGTGTGTGTTATTCCCAACCACACATGGATCAACCACTAGAGTCATTGCATGTGTGTTATTTCCACAAACCACACATTGATAAACCACTAGAGTCATTGCATGTGTGTTATTTCCACAAACCACACATGGATCAACCACTAGAGTCATGCATGTTTGTTCTTATACCAAAACCACAAACCAGCACTAGAGTCATTGCATGTGTGTTCTTTTCCACAAACCACACATGGATCCACTAGACTCATTGCATGTGTGTTCTTTTCCACAAACCACACATGGATCCACTAGACTCATTGCATATGTGTTCTTTTCCACAAACAACTTATGGATCAACCAGTGGTCGTTGCATGTGTGTTCTTTTCACAAACCACATGTGGACCCACTAGAGTCATTGCATGTGTGTTCTTATACTAAAACTAGCACTAGAGTCATTGCATGTCTGTTCTATCCACAAACCATACATGGATCCACCACTATTATTGCATGTGTGTTCTTTCCACAAACCACACATGGATCAACCACTAGAGTCATTGCATGTGTGTTCTTTCCACAAACGACACATGGATCAACCACTAGAGTCATTGCATGTGTGTTATTTCCACAAACCACACATGGATCAACAACTAGAGTCATTGCATGTGTGTTCTTATACTAAAACCAACATTAGAGTCATTGCATGTGTGTTCTTTCCACACACCACTTATGTATCCATTACAGTCATTGCATGTGTGTTATTTCCACCAACCACACATGGATCAACCACTAGAGTCATTGCATGTGTGTTCTTATACTAAAACCAACACTAGAGTCATTGCATGTGTGTTCTTTCCAGAACCACATATGGATCAACCAGAGTCATTGCATGTGTGTTCTTTCCACAAACCACACATGGATCAACCACTAGAGTCATTGCGTGTTTGTTCTTATACTTAAACCACAAACCAGCACTAGAGTCATTGCATGTGTGTTCTTTTCCACAAACCACACATGGATCCACTAGACTCATTGCATGTGTGTTCTTTTCCACAAACAACTTATGGATCAACCGGTGGTCATTGCATGTGTGTTCCTTTCACAAACCATGCGTGGACCCACTAGAGTCATTGCATGTGTGTTCTTATACACAAAATAGCACTAGAGTCATTGCATGTGTGTTCTTTTCCACCAACCACACATGGATCGACTAGACTCATTGCATGTGTGTTCTTTTCCACAAACAACTTATGGATCAACCAGTGGTCATTGCATGTGTGTTCTTTTCACAAACCACATGTGGACCCACTAGAGTCATTGCATGTGTGTTCTTATACTAAAACTAGCACTAGAGTCATTGCATATGTGTTCTATGCACAAACGACACGTGGATCCACCACTATCATTGCATGTTGGTTCTTTCCACAAACCACACATGGATCAACCACTAGAGTCATTGCATGTGTGGTATTTTCCACAAACCACACATGGATCCACTAGACTCATTGCATGTGTGTTCTTTTCCACAAACAAGTTATGGATCAACCAGTGGTCATTGCATGTGTGTTCTTTTCACAAACCACATGTGGACCCACTAGAGTCATTGCATGTGTGTTCTTATACTAAAACTAGCACTAGAGTCATTGCATGTGTGTTCTATCCACAAACCACACATGGATCCACCACTTTCATTGCATGTGTGTTCTTTCCACAAACCACACATGGATCAAGCATTAGAGTCATTGCATGTGTGTTCTTTCCACAAACGACACATGGATCAACCACTAGAGTCATTGCATGTGTGTTATTTCCACAAACCACACATGGATCAACCACTAGAGTCATTGCATGTGTGTTCTTATACTAAAACCAACATTAGAGTCATTGCATGTGTGTTCTTTCCACACACCACTTATGGATCCATTATAGTCATTGCATGTGTGTTCTTTCCACAAACCACACATGGATCAACCAGTGGTCATTGCATGTGTGTTCTTTTCCACAAACCACATATAGATCCACCAGTGGTCATTGCATGTGTGTTCTTTCCACAAACCACATATGGATCAACCAGAGTCATTGCATGTGTGTACTTTCCACAAACTACACATGGATCAACCACTAGAGTCATGGCATGTTTGATCTTATACCAAAACCACAAACCAGCACTAGAGTCATTGCATGTGTGTTCTTTTCCACAAACCACACATGGATCCACTAGACTCATTGCATGTGTGTTCTTTTCCACAAACAACTTATGGATCAATCAGTGGTCAATGCATGTGTGTTCTTTTCACAAACAACATGTGGACCCACTAGAGTCATTGCATGCGTGTTGTTATACTAAAACTAGCACTAGAGTCATTGCATGTGTGTTCTATCCACAAACCACACATGGATCCACCACTGTAATTGCATGTGTGTTCTTTCCACAAACCACATATGGATCAACCAGAGTCATTGCATGTGTGTTCTTTCCACAAACCACACATGGATCAATCACTAGAGCCATTGCATGTTTGTTCTTATACCAAAACCACAAACCAACCCTAGAGGCATTGCATGTGTGTTCTTTTCCACAAATCACCCATGGATCCACTAGAGTCATTGCATGTGTGTTCTTTTCACAAACCACATGTGGACCCACTAGACTCATTGCATGTGTGTTCTTATACTAAAACTAGCACTAGAGTCATTGCATGTGTGTTCTATCCACAAACGACACATGGATCCAACACTGTCATTGCATGTTGGTTCTTTCCACAAACCACACATGTATCAACCACTAGAGTCATGCATGTTTGTTCTTATACCAAAACCACAAACCAGCACTAGAGTCATTGCATGTGTGTTCTTTTCCACAAACCACACATGGATCCACTAGACTCATTGCATGTGTGTTCTTTTCCACAAACCACACATGGATCCACTAGACTCATTGCATATGTGTTCTTTTCCACAAACAACTTATGGATCAACCAGTGGTCGTTGCATGTGTGTTCTTTTCACAAACCACATGTGGACCCACTAGAGTCATTGCATGTGTGTTCTTATACTAAAACTAGCACTAGAGTCATTGCATGTCTGTTCTATCCACAAACCATACATGGATCCACCACTATTATTGCATGTGTGTTCTTTCCCCAAACCACACATGGATCAACCACTAGAGTCATTGCATGTGTGTTCTTTCCACAAACGACACATGGATCAACCACTAGAGTCATTGCATGTGTGTTATTTCCACAAACCACACATGGATCAACAACTAGAGTCATTGCATGTGTGTTCTTATACTAAAACCAACATTAGAGTCATTGCATGTGTGTTCTTTCCACACACCACTTATGTATCCATTACAGTCATTGCATGTGTGTTATTTCCACCAACCACACATGGATCAACCACTAGAGTCATTGCATGTGTGTTCTTATACTAAAACCAACACTAGAGTCATTGCATGTGTGTTCTTTCCAGAAACCACATATGGATCAACCAGAGTCATTGCATGTGTGTTCTTTCCACAAACCACACATGGATCAACCACTAGAGTCATTGCGTGTTTGTTCTTATACTTTAACCACAAACCAGCACTAGAGTCATTGCATGTGTGTTCTTTTCCACAAACCACACATGGATCCACTAGACTCATTGCATGTGTTTTCTTTTCCACAAACAACTTATGGATCAACCGGTGGTCATTGCATGTGTGTTCCTTTCACAAACCATGCGTGGACCCACTAGAGTCATTGCATGTGTGTTCTTATACACAAAATAGCACTAGAGTCATTGCATGTGTGTTCTTTTCCACCAACCACACATGGATCCACTAGACTCATTGCATGTGTGTTCTTTTCCACAAACAACTTATGGATCAACCAGTGGTCATTGCATGTGTGTTCTTTTCACAAACCACATGTGGACCCACTAGAGTTATTGCATGTGTGTTCTTATACTAAAACTAGCACTAGAGTCATTGCATATGTGTTCTATGCACAAACGACACGTGGATCCACCACTATCATTGCATGTTGGTTCTTTCCACAAACCACACATGGATCAACCACTAGAGTCATTGCATGTTTGTTCTTATACTAAAACCACAAACCAGCACAAGAGTCATTGCATGTGTGTTCTTTTCCACAAACCACACATGGATCCACTAGACTCATTGCATGTGTGTTCTTTTCCACAAATAACTTATGGATCAACCAGTGGTCATTGCATGTGTGTTCTTTTCACAAACCACATGTGCACCCACTAGAGTCATTGCATGTGTGTTCTTATACTAAAACTAGCACTAGAGTCATTGCATGTGTGTTCTATCCACAAACCACACATGGATCCACCACTTTCATTGCATGTGTGTTCTTTCCACAAAACACACATGGATCAAGCATTAGAGTCATTGCATGTGTGTTCTTTCCACAAACGACACATGGATCAACCACTAGAGTCATTGCATGTGTGTTATTTCCACAAACCACACATGGATCAACCACTAGAGTCATTGCATGTGTGTTCTTATACTAAAACCAACATTAGAGTCATTGCATGTGTGTTCTTTCCACACACCACTTATGGATCCATTATAGTCATTGCATGTGTGTTCTTTCCACAAACCACACATGGATCAACCAGTGGTCATTGCATGTGTGTTCTTTTCCACAAACCACATATAGATCCACCAGTGGTCATTGCATGTGTGTTCTTTCCACAAACCACATATGGATCAACCAGAGTCATTGCATGTGTGTTCTTTCCACAAACTACACATGGATCAACCACTAGAGTCATTGCATGTTTGATCTTATACCAAAACCACAAACCAGCACTAGAGTCATTGCATGTGTGTTCTTTTCCACAAACCACACATGGATCCACTAGACTCATTACATGTGTGTTCTTTTCCACAAACAACTTATGGATCAATCAGTGGTCATTGCATGTGTGTTCTTTTCACAAACCACATGTGGACCCACTAGAGTCATTGCATGCGTGTTGTTATACTAAAATTAGCACTAGAGTCATTGCATGTGTGTTCTATCCACAAACCACACATGGATCCACCACTGTCATTGCATGTGTGTTCTTTCCACAAACCACATATGGATCAACCAGAGTCATTGCATGTGTGTTCTTTCCACAAACCACACATGGATCAATCACTAGAGCCATTGCATGTTTGTTCTTATACCAAAACCACAAACCAACCCTAGAGGCATTGCATGTGTGTTCTTTTCCACAAACCACCCATGCATCCACTAGAGTCATTGCATGTGTGTTCTTTTCACAAACCACATGTGTACCCACTAGAGTCATTGCATGTGTGTTCTTATACTAAAACTAGCACTAGAGTCATTGCATGTGTGTTCTATCCACAAACGACACATGGATCCAACACTGTCATTGCATGTTGGTTCTTTCCACAAACCACACATGGATCAACCACTAGAGTTATTGCATGTGTGTTCTTTCCAAAAACCACATATGGATCAACCAGTGGTCATTGCATTTGTGTTCTTTTGCATAAACCACTTATGTATCCATTACAGTCATTGCGTGTGTGTTATTCCCAGAAACCACACATGGATCAACCACTAGAGTCATTGCATGTGTGTTATTTCCACAAACCACACATGGATAAACCACTAGAGTCATTGCATGTGTGTTATTTCCACAAACCACACATGGATCAACCACTAGAGTCATGCATGTTTGTTCTTATACCAAAACCACAAACCAGCACTAGAGTCATTGCATGTGTGTTCTTTTCCACAAACCACACATGGATCCACTAGACTCATTGCATGTATGTTCTTTTCCACAAACCACACATGGATCCACTAGACTCATTGCATATGTGTTCTTTTCCACAAACAACTTATGGATCAACCAGTGGTCGTTGCATGTGTGTTCTTTTCACAAACCACATGTGGACCCACTAGAGTCATTGCATGTGTGTTCTTATACTAAAACTAGCACTAGAGTCATTGCATGTCTGTTCTATCCACAAACCATACATGGATCCACCACTATTATTGCATGTGTGTTCTTTCCACAAACCACACATGGATCAACCACTAGAGTCATTGCATGTGTGTTCTTTCCACAAACGACACATGGATCAACCACTAGAGTCATTGCATGTGTGTTATTTCCACAAACCACACATGGATCAACAACTAGAGTCATTGCATGTGTGTTCTTATACTAAAACCAACATTAGAGTCATTGCATGTGTGTTCTTTCCACACACCACTTATGTATCCATTACAGTCATTGCATGTGTGTTATTTCCACCAACCACACATGGATCAACCACTAGAGTCATTGCATGTGTGTTCTTATACTAAAACCAACACTAGAGTCATTGCATGTGTGTTCTTTCCAGAACCACATATGGATCAACCAGAGTCATTGCATGTGTGTTCTTTCCACAAACCACACATGGATCAACCACTAGAGTCATTGCGTGTTTGTTCTTATACTTAAACCACAAACCAGCACTAGAGTCATTGCATGTGTGTTCTTTTCCACAAACCACACATGGATCCACTAGACTCATTGCATGTGTGTTCTTTTCCACAAACAACTTATGGATCAACCGGTGGTCATTGCATGTGTGTTCCTTTCACAAACCATGCGTGGACCCACTAGAGTCATTGCATGTGTGTTCTTATACACAAAATAGCACTAGAGTCATTGCATGTGTGTTCTTTTCCACCAACCACACATGGATCGACTAGACTCATTGCATGTGTGTTCTTTTCCACAAACAACTTATGGATCAACCAGTGGTCATTGCATGTGTGTTCTTTTCACAAACCACATGTGGACCCACTAGAGTCATTGCATGTGTGTTCTTATACTAAAACTAGCACTAGAGTCATTGCATATGTGTTCTATGCACAAACGACACGTGGATCCACCACTATCATTGCATGTTGGTTCTTTCCACAAACCACACATGGATCAACCACTAGAGTCATTGCATGTGTGGTATTTTCCACAAACCACACATGGATCCACTAGACTCATTGCATGTGTGTTCTTTTCCACAAACAAGTTATGGATCAACCAGTGGTCATTGCATGTGTGTTCTTTTCACAAACCACATGTGGACCCACTAGAGTCATTGCATGTGTGTTCTTATACTAAAACTAGCACTAGAGTCATTGCATGTGTGTTCTATCCACAAACCACACATGGATCCACCACTTTCATTGCATGTGTGTTCTTTCCACAAACCACACATGGATCAAGCATTAGAGTCATTGCATGTGTGTTCTTTCCACAAACGACACATGGATCAACCACTAGAGTCATTGCATGTGTGTTATTTCCACAAACCACACATGGATCAACCACTAGAGTCATTGCATGTGTGTTCTTATACTAAAACCAACATTAGAGTCATTGCATGTGTGTTCTTTCCACACACCACTTATGGATCCATTATAGTCATTGCATGTGTGTTCTTTCCACAAACCACACATGGATCAACCAGTGGTCATTGCATGTGTGTTCTTTTCCACAAACCACATATAGATCCACCAGTGGTCATTGCATGTGTGTTCTTTCCACAAACCACATATGGATCAACCAGAGTCATTGCATGTGTGTACTTTCCACAAACTACACATGGATCAACCACTAGAGTCATGGCATGTTTGATCTTATACCAAAACCACAAACCAGCACTAGAGTCATTGCATGTGTGTTCTTTTCCACAAACCACACATGGATCCACTAGACTCATTGCATGTGTGTTCTTTTCCACAAACAACTTATGGATCAATCAGTGGTCAATGCATGTGTGTTCTTTTCACAAACAACATGTGGACCCACTAGAGTCATTGCATGCGTGTTGTTATACTAAAACTAGCACTAGAGTCATTGCATGTGTGTTCTATCCACAAACCACACATGGATCCACCACTGTCATTGCATGTGTGTTCTTTCCACAAACCACATATGGATCAACCAGAGTCATTGCATGTGTGTTCTTTCCACAAACCACACATGGATCAATCACTAGAGCCATTGCATGTTTGTTCTTATACCAAAACCACAAACCAACCCTAGAGGCATTGCATGTGTGTTCTTTTCCACAAATCACCCATGGATCCACTAGAGTCATTGCATGTGTGTTCTTTTCACAAACCACATGTGGACCCACTAGACTCATTGCATGTGTGTTCTTATACTAAAACTAGCACTAGAGTCATTGCATGTGTGTTCTATCCACAAACGACACATGGATCCAACACTGTCATTGCATGTTGGTTCTTTCCACAAACCACACATGTATCAACCACTAGAGTCATGCATGTTTGTTCTTATACCAAAACCACAAACCAGCACTAGAGTCATTGCATGTGTGTTCTTTTCCACAAACCACACATGGATCCACTAGACTCATTGCATGTGTGTTCTTTTCCACAAACCACACATGGATCCACTAGACTCATTGCATATGTGTTCTTTTCCACAAACAACTTATGGATCAACCAGTGGTCGTTGCATGTGTGTTCTTTTCACAAACCACATGTGGACCCACTAGATTCATTGCATGTGTGTTCTTATACTAAAACTAGCACTAGAGTCATTGCATGTCTGTTCTATCCACAAACCATACATGGATCCACCACTATTATTGCATGTGTGTTCTTTCCACAAACCACACATGGATCAACCACTAGAGTCATTGCATGTGTGTTCTTTCCACAAACGACACATGGATCAACCACTAGAGTCATTGCATGTGTGTTATTTCCACAAACCACACATGGATCAACAACTAGAGTCATTGCATGTGTGTTCTTATACTAAAACCAACATTAGAGTCATTGCATGTGTGTTCTTTCCACACACCACTTATGTATCCATTACAGTCATTGCATGTGTGTTATTTCCACCAACCACACATGGATCAACCACTAGAGTCATTGCATGTGTGTTCTTATACTAAAACCAACACTAGAGTCATTGCATGTGTGTTCTTTCCAGAAACCACATATGGATCAACCAGAGTCATTGCATGTGTGTTCTTTCCACAAACCACACATGGATCAACCACTAGAGTCATTGCGTGTTTGTTCTTATACTTAAACCACAAACCATCACTAGAGTCATTGCATGTGTGTTCTTTTCCACAAACCACACATGGATCCACTAGACTCATTGCATGTGTGTTCTTTTCCACAAACAACTTATGGATCAACCGGTGGTCATTGCATGTGTGTTCCTTTCACAAACCATGCGTGGACCCACTAGAGTCATTGCATGTGTGTTCTTATACACAAACTAGCACTAGAGTCATTGCATGTGTGTTCTTTTCCACCAACCACACATGGATCCACTAGACTCATTGCATGTGTGTTCTTTTCCACAAACAACTTATGGATCAACCAGTGGTCATTGCATGTGTGTTCTTTTCACAAACCACATGTGGACCCACTAGAGTTATTGCATGTGTGTTCTTATACTAAAACTAGCACTAGAGTCATTGCATATGTGTTCTATGCACAAACGACACGTGGATCCACCACTATCATTGCATGTTGGTTCTTTCCACAAACCACACATGGATCAACCACTAGAGTCATTGCATGTGTGTTATTTTCCACAAACCACACATGGATCCACTAGACTCATTGCATGTGTGTTCTTTTCCACAAACAACTTATGGATCAATCAGTGGTCATTGCATGTGTGTTCTTTTCACAAACCACATGTGGACCCACTAGAGTCATTGCATGCGTGTTCTTATACTAAAACTAGCACGAGAGTCATTGCATGTGTGTTCTATCCACAAACCACACATGGATCCACCACTGTCATTGCATGTGTGTTCTTGCCCCAAACCACATATGGATCAACCAGAGTCATTGCATGTGTGTTCTTTCCACAAACCACACATGGATCAATCACTAGAGCCATTGCATGTTTGTTCTTATACCAAAACCACAAACCAACCCTAGAGGCATTGCATGTGTGTTCTTTTCCACAAACCACCCATGGATCCACTAGACTCATTGCATGTGTGTTCTTTTCCATAAACAACTTATGGATCAACAAGTGGTCATTGCATGTGTGTTCTTTTCACAAACCACATGTGGACCCACTAGAGTCATTGCATGTGTGTTCTTATACTAAAACTAGCACTAGAGTCATTGCATGTGTGTTCTATCCACAAACGACACATGAATCCAACACTGTCATTGCATGTTGGTTCTTTCCACAAACCACACATGGATCAACCACTAGAGTTATTGCATGTGTTTTCTTTCCAAAAACCACATATGGATCAACCAGTGGTCATTGCATGTGTGTTCTTTTGCATAAACCACTTATGGATCCATTACAGTCATTGCGTGTGTGTTATTTCCAGAAACCACACATGGATCAACCACTAGAGTCATTGCATGTGTGTTATTTCCACAACCCACACATGGATAAACCACTAGAGTCATTGCATGTGTGTTATTTCCACAAACCAGACATGGATCAACCACTAGAGTCATTGCATGTTTGTTCTTATACCAAAACCACAAACCAGCACTTGAGTCATTGCATGTGTGTTCTTTTCCACAAACCACACATGGATCCACTAGACTCATTGCATGTGTGTTCTTTTCCACAAACCACACATGGATCCACTAGACTCATTGCATGTGTGTTCTTTTCCACAAACAACTTATGGATCAACCAGTGGTCGTTGCATGTGTGTTCTTTTCACAAACCACATGTGGACCCACTAGAGTCATTGCATGTGTGTTCTTATACTAAAACTAGCACTAGAGTCATTGCATGTGTGTTCTATCCACAAACCATACATGGATCCACCACTATCATTGCATGTGTGTTCTTTCCACAAACCACACATGGATCAACCACTAGAGTCATTGCATGTGTGTTCTTTTCACAAACGACACATGGATCAACCACTAGAGTCATTGCATGTGTGTTATTTCCACAAACCACACATGGATCAACCACTAGAGTCATTGCATGTGTGTTCTTATACCAAAACCAACATTTGAGTCATTGCATGTGTGTTCTTTCCACACACGACTTATGGATCCATTACAGTCATTGCATGTGTGTTATTTCCACAAACCACACATGGATCAACCACTAGAGTCATTGCATGTATGTTCTTGTACTAAAACCAACACTAGATTCATTGCATGTGTGTTCTTTCCACAAACCACACATGGATCAACCAGTGGTCATTGCATATGTGTTCTTTTCCACAAACCACACATTGATCCACCAGTGGTCATTGCATGTGTGTTCTTTCCACAAACCACATATGGATCAACCAGAGTCATTGCATGTGTGTTCTTTCCACAAACCACACATGGATCAATCACTAGAGTCATTGCATGTTTGTTCTTATACCAAAACCACAAACCAACACTAGAGTCATTGCAT
Source organism: Avena sativa (assembly GCA_916181665.1). Lineage (NCBI taxonomy): Eukaryota > Viridiplantae > Streptophyta > Magnoliopsida > Poales > Poaceae > Avena > Avena sativa. Next base: position 62,673,796 of record OV702287.1, on the reverse strand, counting down.
GTGTGGTCTTTTCCACAAACCACACATGGATCCACTAGACTCATTGCATGTGTGTTCTTTTCCACAATAAACTTATGGATCAACAAGTGGTCATTGCATGTGTGTTCTTTTCACAAACCACATGTGGACCCACTAGAGTCATTGCATGTGTGTTCTTATACTAAAACTAGTACTAGAGTCATTGCATGTGTGTTCTATCCACAAACGACACATGGATCCACCACTGTCATTGCATGTTGGTTCTTTCCACAAACCACACAAGGATCAACCACTAGAGTCATTGCATGTGTGTGTTCTTTTCCACAAACCACACATGGATCCACCACTAGAGTCATTGCATGTGAGTTCTTATACTAAAACGAACACTAGAGACATTGCATGTGTGTTCTTTCCACAAACCACACATGGATCAACCAGTGGTCATTGCATGTTTGTTCTTTTCCACAAACCACACATGGATCCACTAGTGGTCATTGCATGTGTGTTCTTTCCACAAACCACATATGGATCAACTAGAGTCATTGCATGTGTGTTCTTTCCACAAACCACACATGGATCAACCACTAGAGTCATTGCACGTTTGTTTTTATACGAAAACCACAAACCAGCACTAGATTCATTGCATGTGTGTTCTTTTCCACAAACCACACATGGATCCACTAGACTCAACGCATGTGTGTTCTTTTCCACAAACAACTTATGGATCAACAAGTGGTCATTGCATGTGTGTTCTTTTCACAAACCACATGTGGACCACCTAGAGTCATTGCATGTGTGTTCTTATACTAAAACTAGCACTAGAGTCATTGCATGTGTGTTCTATCCACAAACCACACATGGATCCACCACTGTCATTGCATGTTGGTTCTTTCCACAAACCACACATGGATCAACCACTAGAGTTATTGCATGTGTGTTCTTTCCAAAAACCACATATGGATCAACCAGTGGTCATTGCATGTGTGTTCTTTTCCATAAACCACTAATGGATCCATTACAGTCATTGCATGTGTGTTATTTCCACAAACCACACAGGGATCAACCACTAGAGTCATTGCAGGTGCGTTATTTCCATAAACCACACATGGATAAACCACTAGAGTCATTGCATGTGTGTTATTTCCACAAACCACACATGGATCAACCACTAGAGTCATTGCATGTGTGTTCTTATACTAAAACCAACATTAGAGTCATTGCATGTGTGTTGTTTCCACAAACCACTTATGGATCCATTACAGTCATTGCATGTGTGTTATTTCCAAAAAACCACGCATGGATCAACCACTAGAGTCATTGCATGTGTGTTATTTCCACAAACCACACATGGAACTACCACTAGAGTCATTGCATGTGTCTTATTTCCACAAACCACACATGGATCAACCACTAGAGTCATTGCATGTGTGTTCTTATACTAAAACAACCACTAGAGTCATTGCATGTGTGTTCTTTCCACAAACCACACATGGATCAACCAGTGGTCATTGCATGTGTGTTCCTTTCCACAAACCACACATGGATCCACCAGTGGTCATTGCATGTGTGTTCTTTCCACAAACCACATATGGATCAACCAGAGTCATTGCATGTGTGTTCTTTCCACAAACCACACATGGATCAACCACTAGAGTCATTGCATGTTTGTTATTATACTAAAACCACAAACCAGCACAAGAGTCATTGCATGTGTGTTCTTTTCCACAAACCACACATGGATCCACTAGACTCATTGCATGTGTGTTCTTTTCCACAAATAACTTATGGATCAACCAGTGGTCATTGCATGTGTGTTCTTTTCACAAACCACATGTGCACCCACTAGAGTCATTGCATGTGTGTTCTTATACTAAAACTAGCACTAGAGTCATTGCATGTGTGTTCTATCCACAAACCACACATGGATCCACCACTTTCATTGCATGTGTGTTCTTTCCACAAACCACACATGGATCAAGCATTAGAGTCATTGCATGTGTGTTCTTTCCACAAACGACACATGGATCAACCACTAGAGTCATTGCATGTGTGTTATTTCCACAAACCACACATGGATCAACCACTAGAGTCATTGCATGTGTGTTCTTATACTAAAACCAACATTAGAGTCATTGCATGTGTGTTCTTTCCACACACCACTTATGGATCCATTATAGTCATCGCATGTGTGTTCTTTCCACAAACCACACATGGATCAACCAGTGGTCATTGCATGTGTGTTCTTTTCCACAAACCACATATAGATCCACCAGTGGTCATTGCATGTGTGTTCTTTCCACAAACCACATATGGATCAACCAGAGTCATTGCATGTGTGTTCTTTCCACAAACTACACATGGATCAACCACTAGAGTCATTGCATGTTTGATCTTATACCAAAACCACAAACCAGCACTAGAGTCATTGCATGTGTGTTCTTTTCCACAAACCACACATGGATCCACTAGACTCATTACATGTGTGTTCTTTTCCACAAACAACTTATGGATCAATCAGTGGTCATTGCATGTGTGTTCTTTTCACAAACCACATGTGGACCCACTAGAGTCATTGCATGCGTGTTGTTATACTAAAATTAGCACTAGAGTCATTGCATGTGTGTTCTATCCACAAACCACACATGGATCCACCACTGTCATTGCATGTGTGTTCTTTCCACAAACCACATATGGATCAACCAGAGTCATTGCATGTGTGTTCTTTCCACAAACCACACATGGATCAATCACTAGAGCCATTGCATGTTTGTTCTTATACCAAAACCACAAACCAACCCTAGAGGCATTGCATGTGTGTTCTTTTCCACAAACCACCCATGCATCCACTAGAGTCATTGCATGTGTGTTCTTTTCACAAACCACATGTGGACCCACTAGAGTCATTGCATGTGTGTTCTTATACTAAAACTAGCACTAGAGTCATTGCATGTGTGTTCTATCCACAAACGACACATGGATCCAACACTGTCATTGCATGTTGGTTCTTTCCACAAACCACACATGGATCAACCACTAGAGTTATTGCATGTGTGTTCTTTCCAAAAACCACATATGGATCAACCAGTGGTCATTGCATTTGTGTTCTTTTGCATAAACCACTTATGTATCCATTACAGTCATTGCGTGTGTGTTATTCCCAGAAACCACACATGGATCAACCACTAGAGTCATTGCATGTGTGTTATTTCCACAAACCACACATGGATAAACCACTAGAGTCATTGCATGTGTGTTATTTCCACAAACCACACATGGATCAACCACTAGAGTCATGCATGTTTGTTCTTATACCAAAACCACAAACCAGCACTAGAGTCATTGCATGTGTGTTCTTTTCCACAAACCACACATGGATCCACTAGACTCATTGCATGTATGTTCTTTTCCACAAACCACACATGGATCCACTAGACTCATTGCATATGTGTTCTTTTCCACAAACAACTTATGGATCAACCAGTGGTCGTTGCATGTGTGTTCTTTTCACAAACCACATGTGGACCCACTAGAGTCATTGCATGTGTGTTCTTATACTAAAACTAGTGTCATTGCATGTCTGTTCTATCCACAAACCATACATGGATCCACCACTATTATTGCATGTGTGTTCTTTCCACAAACCACACATGGATCAACCACTAGAGTCATTGCATGTGTGTTCTTTCCACAAACGACACATGGATCAACCACTAGAGTCATTGCATGTGTGTTATTTCCACAAACCACACATGGATCAACAACTAGAGTCATTGCATGTGTGTTCTTATACTAAAACCAGCATTAGAGTCATTGCATGTGTGTTCTTTCCACACACCACTTATGTATCCATTACAGTCATTGCATGTGTGTTATTTCCACCAACCACACATGGATCAACCACTAGAGTCATTGCATGTGTGTTCTTATACTAAAACCAACACTAGAGTCATTGCATGTGTGTTCTTTCCAGAAACCACATATGGATCAACCAGAGTCATTGCATGTGTGTTCTTTCCACAAACCACACATGGATCAACCACTAGAGTCATTGCGTGTTTGTTCTTATACTTTAACCACAAACCAGCACTAGAGTCATTGCATGTGTGTTCTTTTCCACAAACCACACATGGATCCACTAGACTCATTGCATGTGTTTTCTTTTCCACAAACAACTTATGGATCAACCGGTGGTCATTGCATGTGTGTTCCTTTCACAAACCATGCGTGGACCCACTAGAGTCATTGCATGTGTGTTCTTATACACAAAATAGCACTAGAGTCATTGCATGTGTGTTCTTTTCCACCAACCACACATGGATCCACTAGACTCATTGCATGTGTGTTCTTTTCCACAAACAACTTATGGATCAACCAGTGGTCATTGCATGTGTGTTCTTTTCACAAACCACATGTGGACCCACTAGAGTTATTGCATGTGTGTTCTTATACTAAAACTAGCACTAGAGTCATTGCATATGTGTTCTATGCACAAACGACACGTGGATCCACCACTATCATTGCATGTTGGTTCTTTCCACAAACCACACATGGATCAACCACTAGAGTCATTGCATGTTTGTTCTTATACTAAAACCACAAACCAGCACAAGAGTCATTGCATGTGTGTTCTTTTCCACAAACCACACATGGATCCACTAGACTCATTGCATGTGTGTTCTTTTCCACAAATAACTTATGGATCAACCAGTGGTCATTGCATGTGTGTTCTTTTCACAAACCACATGTGCACCCACTAGAGTCATTGCATGTGTGTTCTTATACTAAAACTAGCACTAGAGTCATTGCATGTGTGTTCTATCCACAAACCACACATGGATCCACCACTTTCATTGCATGTGTGTTCTTTCCACAAACCACACATGGATCAAGCATTAGAGTCATTGCATGTGTGTTCTTTCCACAAACGACACATGGATCAACCACTAGAGTCATTGCATGTGTGTTATTTCCACAAACCACACATGGATCAACCACTAGAGTCATTGCATGTGTGTTCTTATACTAAAACCAACATTAGAGTCATTGCATGTGTGTTCTTTCCACACACCACTTATGGATCCATTATAGTCATTGCATGTGTGTTCTTTCCACAAACCACACATGGATCAACCAGTGGTCATTGCATGTGTGTTCTTTTCCACAAACCACATATAGATCCACCAGTGGTCATTGCATGTGTGTTCTTTCCACAAACCACATATGGATCAACCAGAGTCATTGCATGTGTGTTCTTTCCACAAACTACACATGGATCAACCACTAGAGTCATTGCATGTTTGATCTTATACCAAAACCACAAACCAGCACTAGAGTCATTGCATGTGTGTTCTTTTCCACAAACCACACATGGATCCACTAGACTCATTACATGTGTGTTCTTTTCCACAAACAACTTATGGATCAATCAGTGGTCATTGCATGTGTGTTCTTTTCACAAACCACATGTGGACCCACTAGAGTCATTGCATGCGTGTTGTTATACTAAAATTAGCACTAGAGTCATTGCATGTGTGTTCTATCCACAAACCACACATGGATCCACCACTGTCATTGCATGTGTGTTCTTTCCACAAACCACATATGGATCAACCAGAGTCATTGCATGTGTGTTCTTTCCACAAACCACACATGGATCAATCACTAGAGCCATTGCATGTTTGTTCTTATACCAAAACCACAAACCAACCCTAGAGGCATTGCATGTGTGTTCTTTTCCACAAACCACCCATGCATCCACTAGAGTCATTGCATGTGTGTTCTTTTCACAAACCACATGTGGACCCACTAGAGTCATTGCATGTGTGTTCTTATACTAAAACTAGCACTAGAGTCATTGCATGTGTGTTCTATCCACAAACGACACATGGATCCAACACTGTCATTGCATGTTGGTTCTTTCCACAAACCACACATGGATCAACCACTAGAGTTATTGCATGTGTGTTCTTTCCAAAAACCACATATGGATCAACCAGTGGTCATTGCATTTGTGTTCTTTTGCATAAACCACTTATGTATCCATTACAGTCATTGCGTGTGTGTTATTCCCAGAAACCACACATGGATCAACCACTAGAGTCATTGCATGTGTGTTATTTCCACAAACCACACATGGATAAACCACTAGAGTCATTGCATGTGTGTTATTTCCACAAACCACACATGGATCAACCACTAGAGTCATGCATGTTTGTTCTTATACCAAAACCACAAACCAGCACTAGAGTCATTGCATGTGTGTTCTTTTCCACAAACCACACATGGATCCACTAGACTCATTGCATGTATGTTCTTTTCCACAAACCACACATGGATCCACTAGACTCATTGCATATGTGTTCTTTTCCACAAACAACTTATGGATCAACCAGTGGTCGTTGCATGTGTGTTCTTTTCACAAACCACATGTGGACCCACTAGAGTCATTGCATGTGTGTTCTTATACTAAAACTAGCACTAGAGTCATTGCATGTCTGTTCTATCCACAAACCATACATGGATCCACCACTATTATTGCATGTGTGTTCTTTCCACAAACCACACATGGATCAACCACTAGAGTCATTGCATGTGTGTTCTTTCCACAAACGACACATGGATCAACCACTAGAGTCATTGCATGTGTGTTATTTCCACAAACCACACATGGATCAACAACTAGAGTCATTGCATGTGTGTTCTTATACTAAAACCAACATTAGAGTCATTGCATGTGTGTTCTTTCCACACACCACTTATGTATCCATTACAGTCATTGCATGTGTGTTATTTCCACCAACCACACATGGATCAACCACTAGAGTCATTGCATGTGCGTTCTTATACTAAAACCAACACTAGAGTCATTGCATGTGTGTTCTTTCCAGAAACCACATATGGATCAACCAGAGTCATTGCATGTGTGTTCTTTCCACAAACCACACATGGATCAACCACTAGAGTCATTGCGTGTTTGTTCTTATACTTTAACCACAAACCAGCACTAGAGTCATTGCATGTGTGTTCTTTTCCACAAACCACACATGGATCCACTAGACTCATTGCATGTGTTTTCTTTTCCACAAACAACTTATGGATCAACCGGTGGTCATTGCATGTGTGTTCCTTTCACAAACCATGCGTGGACCCACTAGAGTCATTGCATGTGTGTTCTTATACACAAAATAGCACTAGAGTCATTGCATGTGTGTTCTTTTCCACCAACCACACATGGATCCACTAGACTCATTGCATGTGTGTTCTTTTCCACAAACAACTTATGGATCAACCAGTGGTCATTGCATGTGTGTTCTTTTCACAAACCACATGTGGACCCACTAGAGTTATTGCATGTGTGTTCTTATACTAAAACTAGCACTAGAGTCATTGCATATGTGTTCTATGCACAAACGACACGTGGATCCACCACTATCATTGCATGTTGGTTCTTTCCACAAACCACACATGGATCAACCACTAGAGTCATTGCATGTGTGTTATTTTCCACAAACCACACATGGATCCACTAGACTCATTGCATGTGTGTTCTTTTCCACAAACAAGTTATGGATCAACCAGTGGTCATTGCATGTGTGTTCTTTTCACAAACCACATGTGGACCCACTAGAGTCATTGCATGTGTGTTCTTATACTAAAACTAGCACTAGAGTCATTGCATGTGTGTTCTATCCACAAACCACACATGGATCCACCACTTTCATTGCATGTGTGTTCTTTCCACAAACCACACATGGATCAAGCATTAGAGTCATTGCATGTGTGTTCTTTCCACAAACGACACATGGATCAACCACTAGAGTCATTGCATGTGTGTTATTTCCACAAACCACACATGGATCAACCACTAGAGTCATTGCATGTGTGTTCTTATACTAAAACCAACATTAGAGTCATTGCATGTGTGTTCTTTCCACACACCACTTATGGATCTATTATAGTCATTGCATGTGTGTTCTTTCCACAAACCACACATGGATCAACCAGTGGTCATTGCATGTGTGTTCTTTTCACAAACCACATATAGATCCACCAGTGGTCATTGCATGTGTGTTCTTTCCACAAACCACATATGGATCAACCAGAGTCATTGCATGTGTGTTCTTTCCACAAACTACACATGGATCAACCACTAGAGTCATTGCATGTTTGATCTTATACCAAAACCACAAACCAGCACTAGAGTCATTGCATGTGTGTTCTTTTCCACAAACAACTTATGGATCAATCAGTGGTCATTGCATGTGTGTTCTTTTCACAAACCACATGTGGACCCACTAGAGTCATTGCATGCGTGTTGTTATACTAAAACTAGCACTAGAGTCATTGCATGTGTGTTCTATCCACAAACCACACATGGATCCACCACTGTCATTGCATGTGTGTTCTTTCCACAAACCACATATGGATCAACCAGAGTCATTGCATGTGTGTTCTTTCCACAAACCACACATGGATCAATCACTAGAGCCATTGCATGTTTGTTCTTATACCAAAACCACAAACCAACCCTAGAGGCATTGCATGTGTGTTCTTTTCCACAAACCACCCATGGATCCACTAGAGTCATTGCATGTGTGTTCTTTTCACAAACCACATGTGGACCCACTAGAGTCATTGCATGTGTGTTCTTATACTAAAACTAGCACTAGAGTCATTGCATGTGTGTTCTATCCACAAACGACACATGGATCCAACACTGTCATTGCATGTTGGTTCTTTCCACAAACCACACATGGATCAACCACTAGAGTTATTGCATGTGTGTTCTTTCCAAAAACCACATATGGATCAACCAGTGGTCATTGCATTTGTGTTCTTTTGCATAAACCACTTATGTATCCATTACAGTCATTGCGTGTGTGTTATTCCCAGAAACCACACATGGATCAACCACTAGAGTCATTGCATGTGTGTTATTTCCACAAACCACACATGGATAAACCACTAGAGTCATTGCATGTGTGTTATTTCCACAAACCACACATGGATCAACCACTAGAGTCATGCATGTTTGTTCTTATACCAAAACCACAAACCAGCACTAGAGTCATTGCATGTGTGTTCTTTTCCACAAACCACACATGGATCCACTAGACTCATTGCATGTGTGTTCTTTTCCAAAAACCACACATGGATCCACTAGACTCATTGCATATGTGTTCTTTTCCACAAACAACTTATGGATCAACCAGTGGTCGTTGCATGTGTGTTCTTTTCACAAACCACATGTGGACCCACTAGAGTCATTGCATGTGTGTTCTTATACTAAAACTAGCACTAGAGTCATTGCATGTCTGTTCTATCCACAAACCATACATGGATCCACCACTATTATTGCATGTGTGTTCTTTCCACAAACCACACATGGATCAACCACTAGAGTCATTGCATGTGTGTTCTTTCCACAAACGACACATGGATCAACCACTAGAGTCATTGCATGTGTGTTATTTCCACAAACCACACATGGATCAACAACTAGAGTCATTGCATGTGTGTTCTTATACTAAAACCAACATTGGAGTCATTGCATGTGTGTTCTTTCCACACACCACTTATGTATCCATTATAGTCATTGCATGTGTGTTATTTCCACCAACCACACATGGATCAACCACTAGAGTCATTGCATGTGTGTTCTTATACTAAAACCAACACTAGAGTCATTGCATGTGTGTTCTTTCCAGAAACCACATATGGATCAACCAGAGTCATTGCATGTGTGTTCTTTCCACAAACCACACATGGATCAACCACTAGAGTCATTGCGTGTTTGTTCTTATACTTTAACCACAAACCAGCACTAGAGTCATTGCATGTGTGTTCTTTTCCACAAACCACACATGGATCCACTAGACTCATTGCATGTGTTTTCTTTTCCACAAACAACTTATGGATCAACCGGTGGTCATTGCATGTGTGTTCCTTTCACAAACCATGCGTGGACCCACTAGAGTCATTGCATGTGTGTTCTTATACACAAAATAGCACTAGAGTCATTGCATGTGTGTTCTTTTCCACCAACCACACATGGATCCACTAGACTCATTGCATGTGTGTTCTTTTCCACAAACAACTTATGGATCAACCAGTGGTCATTGCATGTGTGTTCTTTTCACAAACCACATGTGGACCCACTAGAGTTATTGCATGTGTGTTCTTATACTAAAACTAGCACTAGAGTCATTGCATATGTGTTCTATGCACAAACGACACGTGGATCCACCACTATCATTGCATGTTGGTTCTTTCCACAAACCACACATGGATCAACCACTAGAGTCATTGCATGTGTGTTATTTTCCACAAACCACACATGGATCCACTAGACTCATTGCATGTGTGTTCTTTTCCACAAACAAGTTATGGATCAACCAGTGGTCATTGCATGTGTGTTCTTTTCACAAACCACATGTGGACCCACTAGAGTCATTGCATGTGTGTTCTTATACTAAAACTAGCACTAGAGTCATTGCATGTGTGTTCTATCCACAAACCACACATGGATCCACCACTTTCATTGCATGTGTGTTCTTTCCACAAACCACACATGGATCAAGCATTAGAGTCATTGCATGTGTGTTCTTTCCACAAACGACACATGGATCAACCACTAGAGTCATTGCATGTGTGTTATTTCCACAAACCACACATGGATCAACCACTAGAGTCATTGCATGTGTGTTCTTATACTAAAACCAACATTAGAGTCATTGCATGTGTGTTCTTTCCACACACCACTTATGGATCCATTATAGTCATTGCATGTGTGTTCTTTCCACAAACCACACATGGATCAACCAGTGGTCATTGCATGTGTGTTCTTTTCCACAAACCACATATAGATCCACCAGTGGTCATTGCATGTGTGTTCTTTCCACAAACCACATATGGATCAACCAGAGTCATTGCATGTGTGTTCTTTCCACAAACTACACATGGATCAACCACTAGAGTCATTGCATGTTTGATCTTATACCAAAACCACAAACCAGCACTAGAGTCATTGCATGTGTGTTCTTTTCCACAAACAACTTATGGATCAATCAGTGGTCATTGCATGTGTGTTCTTTTCACAAACCACATGTGGACCCACTAGAGTCATTGCATGCGTGTTGTTATACTAAAACTAGCACTAGAGTCATTGCATGTGTGTTCTATCCACAAACCACACATGGATCCACCACTGTCATTGCATGTGTGTTCTTTCCACAAACCACATATGGATCAACCAGAGTCATTGCATGTGTGTTCTTTCCACAAACCACACATGGATCAATCACTAGAGCCATTGCATGTTTGTTCTTATACCAAAACCACAAACCAACCCTAGAGGCATTGCATGTGTGTTCTTTTCCACAAACCACCCATGGATCCACTAGAGTCATTGCATGTGTGTTCTTTTCACAAACCACATGTGGACCCACTAGAGTCATTGCATGTGTGTTCTTATACTAAAACTAGCACTAGAGTCATTGCATGTGTGTTCTATCCACAAACGACACATGGATCCAACACTGTCATTGCATGTTGGTTCTTTCCACAAACCACACATGGATCAACCACTAGAGTTATTGCATGTGTGTTCTTTCCAAAAACCACATATGGATCAACCAGTGGTCATTGCATTTGTGTTCTTTTGCATAAACCACTTATGTATCCATTACAGTCATTGCGTGTGTGTTATTCCCAGAAACCACACATGGATCAACCACTAGAGTCATTGCATGTGTGTTATTTCCACAAACCACACATGGATAAACCACTAGAGTCATTGCATGTGTGTTATTTCCACAAACCACACATGGATCAACCACTAGAGTCATGCATGTTTGTTCTTATACCAAAACCACAAACCAGCACTAGAGTCATTGCATGTGTGTTCTTTTCCACAAACCACACATGGATCCACTAGACTCATTGCATGTGTGTTCTTTTCCACAAACCACACATGGATCCACTAGACTCATTGCATATGTGTTCTTTTCCACAAACAACTTATGGATCAACCAGTGGTCGTTGCATGTGTGTTCTTTTCACAAACCACATGTGGACCCACTAGAGTCATTGCATGTGTGTTCTTATACTAAAACTAGCACTAGAGTCATTGCATGTCTGTTCTATCCACAAACCATACATGGATCCACCACTATTATTGCATGTGTGTTCTTTCCACAAACCACACATGGATCAACCACTAGAGTCATTGCATGTGTGTTCTTTCCACAAACGACACATGGATCAACCACTAGAGTCATTGCATGTGTGTTATTTCCACAAACCACACATGGATCAACAACTAGAGTCATTGCATGTGTGTTCTTATACTAAAACCAACATTAGAGTCATTGCATGTGTGTTCTTTCCACACACCACTTATGTATCCATTACAGTCATTGCATGTGTGTTATTTCCACCAACCACACATGGATCAACCACTAGAGTCATTGCATGTGTGTTCTTATACTAAAACCAACACTAGAGTCATTGCATGTGTGTTCTTTCCAGAAACCACATATGGATCAACCAGAGTCATTGCATGTGTGTTCTTTCCACAAACCACACATGGATCAACCACTAGAGTCATTGCGTGTTTGTTCTTATACTTTAACCACAAACCAGCACTAGAGTCATTGCATGTGTGTTCTTTTCCACAAACCACACATGGATCCACTAGACTCATTGCATGTGTTTTCTTTTCCACAAACAACTTATGGATCAACCGGTGGTCATTGCATGTGTGTTCCTTTCGCAAACCATGCGTGGACCCACTAGAGTCATTGCATGTGTGTTCTTATACACAAAATAGCACTAGAGTCATTGCATGTGTGTTCTTTTCCACCAACCACACATGGATCCACTAGACTCATTGCATGTGTGTTCTTTTCCACAAACAACTTATGGATCAACCAGTGGTCATTGCATGTGTGTTCTTTTCACAAACCACATGTGGACCCACTAGAGTTATTGCATGTGTGTTCTTATACTAAAACTAGCACTAGAGTCATTGCATATGTGTTCTATGCACAAACGACACGTGGATCCACCACTATCATTGCATGTTGGTTCTTTCCACAAACCACACATGGATCAACCACTAGAGTCATTGCATGTGTGTTATTTTCCACAAACCACACATGGATCCACTAGACTCATTGCATGTGTGTTCTTTTCCACAAACAAGTTATGGATCAACCAGTGGTCATTGCATGTGTGTTCTTTTCACAAACCACATGTGGACCCACTAGAGTCATTGCATGTGTGTTCTTATACTAAAACTAGCACTAGAGTCATTGCATGTGTGTTCTATCCACAAACCACACATGGATCCACCACTTTCATTGCATGTGTGTTCTTTCCACAAACCACACATGGATGAAGCATTAGAGTCATTGCATGTGTGTTCTTTCCACAAACGACACATGGATCAACCACTAGAGTCATTGCATGTGTGTTATTTCCACAAACCACACATGGATCAACCACTAGAGTCATTGCATGTGTGTTCTTATACTAAAACCAACATTAGAGTCATTGCATGTGTGTTCTTTCCACACACCACTTATGGATCCATTATAGTCATTGCATGTGTGTTCTTTCCACAAACCACACATGGATCAACCAGTGGTCATTGCATGTGTGTTCTTTTCCACAAACCACATATAGATCCACCAGTGGTCATTGCATGTGTGTTCTTTCCACAAACCACATATGGATCAACCAGAGTCATTGCATGTGTGTTCTTTCCACAAACTACACATGGATCAACCACTAGAGTCATTGCATGTTTGATCTTATACCAAAACCACAAACCAGCACTAGAGTCATTGCATGTGTGTTCTTTTCCACAAACCACACATGGATCCACTAGACTCATTGCATGTGTGTTCTTTTCCACAAACAACTTATGGATCAATCAGTGGTCATTGCATGTGTGTTCTTTTCACAAACCACATGTGGACCCACTAGAGTCATTGCATGCGTGTTGTTATACTAAAACTAGAACTAGAGTCATTGCATGTGTGTTCTATCCACAAACCACACATGGATCCACCACTGTCATTGCATGTGTGTTCTTTCCACAAACCACATATGGATCAACCAGAGTCATTGCATGTGTGTTCTTTCGCAAACCACACATGGATCAATCACTAGAGCCATTGCATGTTTGTTCTTATACCAAAACCACAAACCAACCCTAGAGGCATTGCATGTGTGTTCTTTTCCACAAACCACCCATGGATCCACTAGAGTCATTGCATGTGTGTTCTTTTCACAAACCACATGTGGACCCACTAGACTCATTGCATGTGTGTTCTTATACTAAAACTAGCACTAGAGTCATTGCATGTGTGTTCTATCCACAAACGACACATGGATCCAACACTGTCATTGCATGTTGGTTCTTTCCACAAACCACACATGGATCAACCACTAGAGTTATTGCATGTGTGTTCTTTCCAAAAACCACATATGGATCAACCAGTGGTCATTGCATTTGTGTTCTTTTGCATAAAAAACACTTATGGATCCATTACAGTCATTGCGTATGTGTTATTCCCAGAAACCACACATGGATCAACCACTAGAGTCATTGCATGTGTGTTATTTCCACAAACCACACATGGATAAACCACTAGAGTCATTGCATGTGTGTTATTTCCACAAACCACACATGGATCAACCACTAGAGTCATGCATGTTTGTTCTTATACCAAAACCACAAACCAGCACTAGAGTCATTGCATGTGTGTTCTTTTCCACAAACCACACATGGATCCACTAGACTCATTGCATGTGTGTTCTTTTCCACAAACCACACATGGATCCACTAGACTCATTGCATATGTGTTCTTTTCCACAAACAACTTATGGATCAACCAGTGGTCGTTGCATGTGAGTTCTTTTCACAAACCACATGTGGACCCACTAGAGTCATTGCATGTGTGTTCTTATAATAAAACTAGCACTAGAGTCATTGCATGTCTGTTCTATCCACAAACCATACATGGATCCACCACTATTATTGCATGTGTGTTCTTTCCACAAACCACACATGGATCAACCACTAGAGTCATTGCATGTGTGTTCTTTCCACAAACGACACATGGATCAACCACTAGAGTCATTGCATGTGTGTTATTTCCACAAACCACACATGGATCAACAACTAGAGTCATTGCATGTGTGTTCTTATACTAAAACCAACATTAGAGTCATTGCATGTGTGTTCTTTCCACACACCACTTATGTATCCATTACAGTCATTGCATGTGTGTTATTTCCACCAACCACACATGGATCAACCACTAGAGTCATTGCATGTGTGTTCTTATATGTAAAACCAACACTAGAGTCATTGCATGTGTGTTCTTTCCTGAAACCACATATGGATCAACCAGAGTCATTGCATGTGTGTTCTTTCCACAAACCACACATGGATCAACCACTAGAGTCATTGCGTGTTTGTTCTTATACTTAAACCACAAACCAGCACTAGAGTCATTGCATGTGTGTTCTTTTCCACAAACCACACATGGATCCACTAGACTCATTGCATGTGTGTTCTTTTCCACAAACAACTTATGGATCAACCGGTGGTCATTGCAGGTGTGTTCCTTTCACAAACCATGCGTGGACCCACTAGAGTCATTGCATGTGTGTTCTTATACACAAACTAGCACTAGAGTCATTGCATCTGTGTTCTTTTCCACCAACCACACATGGATCCACTAGACTCATTACATGTGTGTTATTTTCCACAAACAACTTATGGATCAACCAGTGGTCATTGCATGTGTGTTCTTTTCACAAACCACATGTGGACCCACTAGAGTTATTGCATGTGTGTTCTTATACTAAAACTAGCACTAGAGTCATTGCATATGTGTTCTATGCACAAACGACACGTGGATCCTCCACTATCATTGCATGTTGGTTCTTTCCACAAACCACACATAGATCAACCACTAGAGTCATTGCATGTGTGTTATTTTCCACAAACCACACATGGATCCACTAGACTCATTGCATGTGTGTTCTTTTCCACAAACAACTTATGGATCAATCAGTGGTCATTGCATGTGTGTTCTTTTCACAAACCACATGTGGACCCACTAGAGTCATTGCATGCGTGTTCTTATACTAAAACTAGCACTAGAGTCATTGCATGTGTGTTCTATCCACAAACCACACATGGATCCACCACTGTCATTGCATGTGTGTTCTTGCCACAAACCACATATGGATCAACCAGAGTCATTGCATGTGTGTTCTTTCCACAAACCACACATGGATCAATCACTAGAGCCATTACATGTTTGTTCTTATACCAAAACCACAAACCAACCCTAGAGGCATTGCATGTGTGTTCTTTTCCACAAACCACCCATGGATCCACTAGACTCATTGCATGTGTGTTCTTTTCCATAAACAACTTATGGATCAACAAGTGGTCATTGCATGTGTGTTCTTTTCACAAACCACATGTGGACCCACTAGAGTCATTGCATGTGTGTTCTTATACTAAAACTTGCACTAGAGTCATTGCATGTGTGTTCTATCCACAAACGACACATGGATCCAACACTGTCATTGCATGTTGGTTCTTTCCACAAACCACACATGGATCAACCACTAGAGTTATTGCATGTGTGTTCTTTCCAAAAACCACATATGGATCAACCAGTGGTCATTGCATGTGTGTTCTTTTGCATAAACCACTTATGGATCCATTACAGTCATTGCGTGTGTGTTATTTCCAGAAACCACACATGGATCAACCACTAGAGTCATTGCATGTGTGTTATTTCCACAACCCACACATGGATAAACCACTAGAGTCATTGCATGTGTGTTATTTCCACAAACCAGACATGGATCAACCACTAGAGACATTGCATGTTTGTTCTTATACCAAAACCACAAACCAGCACTTGAGTCATTGCATGTGTGTTCTTTTCCACAAACCACACATGGATCCACTAGACTCATTGCATGTGTGTTCTTTTCCACAAACCACACATGGATCCACTAGACTCATTGCATGTGTGTTCTTTTCCACAAACAACTTATGGATCAACCAGTGGTCGTTGCATGTGTGTTCTTTTCACAAACCACATGTGGACCCACTAGAGTCATTGCATGTGTGTTCTTATACTAAAACTAGCACTAGAGTCATTGCATGTGTGTTCTATCCACAAACCATACATGGATCCACCACTATCATTGCATGTGTGTTCTTTCCACAAACCACACATGGATCAACCACTAGAGTCATTGCATGTGTGTTCTTTTCACAAACGACACATGGATCAACCACTAGAGTCATTGCATGTGTGTTATTTCCACAAACCACACATGGATCAACCACTAGAGTCATTGCATGTGTGTTCTTATACCAAAACCAACATTTGAGTCATTGCATGTGTGTTCTTTCCACACACGACTTATGGATCCATTACAGTCATTGCATGTGTGTTATTTCCACAAACCACACATGGATCAACCACTGGAGTCATTGCATGTATGTTCTTGTACTAAAACCAACACTAGATTCATTGCATGTGTGTTCTTTCCACAAACCACACATGGATCAACCAGTGGTCATTGCATATGTGTTCTTTTCCACAAACCACACATTGATCCACCAGTGGTCATTGCATGTGTGTTCTTTCCACAAACCACATATGGATCAACCAGAGTCATTGCATGTGTGTTCTTTCCACAAACCACACATGGATCAATCACTAGAGTCATTGCATGTTTGTTCTTATACCAAAACCACAAACCAACACTAGAGTCATTGCATGTGTGTTCTTTTCCACAAACCACACATGGATCCACTAGACTCATTGCATGTGTGTTCTTTTCCACAAAAAACTTATGGATCAACAAGTGGTCCTTGCATGTGTGTTCTTTTCACAAACCACATGTGGACCCACTAGAGTCATTGCATGTGTGTTCTTATACTAAAACTAGCACTAGAGTCATTGCATGTGTGTTCTATCCACAAACGACACATGGATCCACCACTGTCATTGCATGTTGGTTCTTTCCACAAACCACACATGGATCAACCACTAGAGTCATTGCATGTGTGTGTTCTTTTCCACAAACCACACATGGATCCACCACTAGAGTCATTGCATGTGCGTTCTTATACTAAAATGAACACTAGAGACATTGCATGTGTGTTCTTTCCTCAAACCACACATGGATCAACCAGTGGTCATTGCATGTGTCTTCTTTTCCACAAACCACACATGGATCCACTAGTGGTCATTGCATGTGTGTTCTTTCCACAAACCACATATGGATCAACTAGAGTCATTGCATGTGTGTTCTTTCCACAAACCACACATGGATCAACCACTAGAGTCATTGCACGTTTGTTTTTATACGAAAACCACAAACCAGCACTAGATTCATTGCATGTGTGTTCTTTTCCACAAACCACACATGGATCCACTAGACTCAACGCATGTGTGTTCTTTTCCACAAACAACTTATGGATCAACAAGTGGTCATTGCATGTGTGTTCTTTTCACAAACCACATGTGGACCCACTAGAGTCATTGCATGTGTGTTCTTATACTAAAACTAGCACTAGAGTCATTGCATGTGTGTTCTATCCACAAACCACACATGGATCCACCACTGTCATTGCATGTTGGTTCTTTCCACAAACCACACATGGATCAACCACTAGAGTTATTGCATGTGTGTTCTTTCCAAAAACCACATATGGATCAACCAGTGGTCATTGCATGTGTGTTCTTTTCCATAAACCACTAATGGATCCATTACAGTCATTGCATGTGTGTTATTTCCACAAACCACACAGGGATCAACCACTAGAGTCATTGCAGGTGTGTTATTTCCATAAACCACACATGGATAAACCACTAGAGTCATTGCATGTGTGTTATTTCCACAAACCACACATGGATCAACCACTAGAGTCATTGCATGTGTGTTCTTATACTAAAACCAACATTAGAGTCATTGCATGTGTGTTGTTTCCACAAACCACTTATGGATCCATTACAGTCATTGCATGTGTGTTATTTCCAAAAAACCACACATGGATCAACCACTAGAGTCATTGCATGTGTGTTATTTCCACAAACCACACATGGATCAACCACTAGAGTCATTGCATGTGTCTTATTTCCACAAACCACACATGGATCAACCACTAGATTCATTGCATGTGTGTTCTTATACTAAAACAACCACTAGAGTCATTGCATGTGTGTTCTTTCCACAAACCACACATGGATCAACCAGTGGTCATTGCATGTGTGTTCCTTTCCACAAACCACACATGGATCCACCAGTGGTCATTGCATGTGTGTTCTTTCCACAAACCACATATGGATCAACCAGAGTCATTGCATGTGTGTTCTTTCCACAAACCACACATGGATCAACCACTGGAGTCATTGCATGTTTGTTCTTATACTAAAACCACAAACCAGCACAAGAGTCATTGCATGTGTGTTCTTTTCCACAAACCACACATGGATCCACTAGACTCATTGCATGTGTGTTCTTTTCCACAAATAACTTATGGATCAACCAGTGGTCATTGCATGTGTGTTCTTTTCACAAACCACATGTGCACCCACTAGAGTCATTGCATGTATGTGTACTATCCACAAACCACACATGGATCCACCACTGTCATTGCATATGTGTTCTTTCCACAAACCACACATGGATCAACCACTAGAGTCATTGCATGTGTGTTCTTATCGCAAACCACATATGGATCAACCAGTGGTCATTGCATGTGTGTTCTTTTCCATAAACCACTTATGGATCCATTACAGTCATTGCATGTGTGTTATTTCCACAAACCACACATGGATAAACCACTAGAGTCATTGCATGTGTGTTATTTCCACAAACCAGACATGGATCAACCATTAGAGTCATTGCATGTGTGTGTTCTTTTCCACAAACCACACATGGATCCACCACTAGAGTCATTGCATGTGTACTCTTATACTAAAACCAACACTAGAGTCATTGCATGTGTGTTCTTTCCACAAACCACACATGGATCAACCAGTGGTCATTGCATGTGTGTTCCTTTCCACAAACCACACATGGATCCACCAGTGGTCATTGCATGTGTGTTCTTTCCACAAACCACATATGGATCAACCAGAGTCATTGCATGTGTGTTCTTTCCACAAACCACACATGGATCAACCACTGGAGTCATTGCATGTTTGTTCTTATACTAAAACCACAAACCAGCACAAGAGTCATTGCATGTGTGTTCTTTTCCACAAACCACACATGGATCCACTAGACTCATTGCATGTGTGTTCTTTTCCACAAACAACTTATGGATCAACCAGTGGTCATTGCATGTGTGTTCTTTTCACAAACCACATGTGCACCCACTAGAGTCATTGCATGTGTGTTCTTATACTAAAACTAGCACTAGAGTCATTGCATGTGTGTTCTATCCACAAACGACACATGGATCCACCACTGTCATTGCATGTTGGTTCTTTCCACAAACCACACATGGATCAACCACTAGAGTCATTGCATGTGTGTGTTCTTTTCCACAAACCACACATGGATCCACCACTAGAGTCATTGCATGTGTGTTCTTATACTAAAACCAACACTAGAGACATTGCATGTGTGTTCTTTCCACAAACCACACATGGATCAACCAGTGGTCATTGCATGTGTGTTCTTTTCCACAAACCACACATGGATCCACTAGTGGTCATTGCATGTGTGTTCTTTCCACAAACCACATATGGATAAACTAGAGTCATTGCATGTGTGTTCTTTCCACAAACCACACATGGATCAACCACTAGAGTCATTGCATGTTTGTTTTTATACGAAAACCACAAACCAACACTAGATTCATTGCATGTGTGTTCTTTTCCACAAACCACACATGGATCCACTAGACTCAACGCATGTGTGTTCTTTTCCACAAACAACTTATGGATCAACAAGTGGTCATTGCATGTGTGTTCTTTTCACAAACCACATGTGGACCCACTAGAGTCATTGCATGTGTGTTCTTATACTAAAACTAGCACTAGAGTCATTGCATGTGTGTTCTATCCACAAACCACACATGGATCCACCACTGTCATTGCATGTTGGTTCTTTCCACAAACCACACATGGATCAACCACTAGAGTTATTGCATGTGTGTTCTTTCCAAAAACCACATATGGATCAACCAGTGGTCATTGCATGTGTGTTCTTTTCCATAAACCACTAATGGATCCATTACAGTCATTGCATGTGTGTTATTTCCACAAACCACACATGGATCAACCACTAGAGTCATTGCAGGTGTGTTATTTCCACAAACCACACATGGATAAACCACTAGAGTCATTGCATGTGTGTTATTTCCACAAACCACACATGGATCAACCACTAGAGTCATTGCATGTGTGTTCTTATACTAAAACCAACATTAGAGTCATTGCATGTGTGTTGTTTCCACAAACCACTTATGGATCCATTACAGTCATTGCATGTGTGTTATTTCCACAAACCACACATGGATCAACCACTAGAGTCATTGCATGTGTGTTATTTCCACAAACCACACATGGATCAACCACTAGAGTCATTGCATGTGTGTTCTTATACTAAAACAACCACTAGAGTCATTGCATGTGTGTTCTTTCCACAAACCACACATGGATCAACCAGTGGTCATTGCATGTGTGTTCCTTTCCACAAACCACACATGGATCCACCAGTGGTCATTGCATGTGTGTTCTTTCCACAAACCACATATGGATCAACCAGAGTCATTGCATGTGTGTTCTTTCCACAAACCACACATGGATCAACCACTGGAGTCATTGCATGTTTGTTCTTATACTAAAACCACAAACCAGCACAAGAGTCATTGCATGTGTGTTCTTTTCCACAAACCACACATGGATCCACTAGACTCATTGCATGTGTGTTCTTTTCCACAAACAACTTATGGATCAACCAGTGGTCATTGCATGTGTGTTCTTTTCACAAACCACATGTGCACCCACTAGAGTCATTGCATGTATGTGTACTATCCACAAACCACACATGGATCCACCGCTGTCATTGCATGTGTGTTCTTTCCACAAACAACACATGGATCAACCACTAGAGTCATTGCATGTGTGTTCTTATCACAAACCACATATGGATCAACCAGTGGTCATTGCATGTGTGTTCTTTTCCATAAACCACTTATGGATCCATTACTGTCATTGCATGTGTGTTATTTCCACAAACCACACATGGATAAACCACTAGAGTCATTGCATGTGTGTTATTTCCACAAACCACACATGGATCAACCACTAGAGTCATTGCATGTGTGTGTTCTTTTCCACAAACCACACATGAATCCACCACTAGAGTCATTGCATGTGTACTCTTATACTAAAACCAACACTAGAGTCATTGCATGTGTGTTCTTTCCACAAACCACACATGGATCAACCAGTGGTCATTGCATATGTGTTCTTTTCCACAAACCACACATTGATCCACCAGTGGTCATTGCATGTGTGTTCTTTCCACAAACCACATATGGATCAACCAGAGTCATTGCATGTGTGTTCTTTCCACAAACCACACATGGAGAAATCACTAGAGTCATTGCATGTTTGTTCTTATACCAAAACCACAAACCAACACTAGAGTCGTTGCATGTGTGTTCTTTTCCACAAACCACACATGGATCCACTAGACTCATTGCATGTGTGTTCCTTTCCACAAAAAACTTATGGATCAACAAGTGGTCATTGCATGTGTGTTATTTCCACAAACCAGACATGGATCAACCACTAGAGTCATTGCATGTGTGTTCTTATACTAAAACTAGCACTAGAGTCATTGCATGTGTGTTCTATCCACAAACGACACATGGATCCACCACTGTCATTGCATGTTGGTTCTTTCCACAAACCACACATGGATCAACCACTAGAGTCATTGCATGTGTGTGTTCTTTTCCACAAACCACACATGGATCCACCACTAGAGTCATTGCATGTGTGTTCTTATACTAAAACCAACACTAGAGACATTGCATGTGTGTTCTTTCCACAAACCACACATGGATCAACCGGTGGTCATTGCATGTGTGTTCTTTCCACAAACCACACATGGATCAACCAGTGGTCATTGCATGTGTGTTCTTTTCCACAAACCACACATGGATCCACTAGTGGTCATTGCATGTGTGTTATTTCCACAAACCACACATGGATCAACCACTAGAGTCATTGCATGTTTGTTTTTATACGAAAACCACAAACCAACACTAGATTCATTGCATGTGTGTTCTTTTCCACAAACCACACATGGATCCACTAGACTCTGCGCATGTGTGTTCTTTTCCACAAACAACTTATGGATCAACAAGTGGTCATTGCATGTGTGTTCTTTTCACAAACCACATGTGGACCCACTAGAGTCATTGCTTGTGTGTTCTTATACTAAAACTAGCACTAGAGTCATTGCATGTGTGTTCTATCCACAAACCACACATGGATCCACCACTGTCATTGCATGTTGGTTCTTTCCACAAACCACACATGGATCAACCACTAGAGTTATTGCATGTGTGTTCTTTCCAAAAACCACATATGGATCAACCAGTGGTCATTGCATGTGTGTTCTTTTCCATAAACCACTAATGGATCCATTACAGTCATTGCATGTGTGTTATTTCCACAAACCACACATGGATCAACCACTAGAGTCATTGCAGGTGTGTTATTTCCACAAACCACACATGGATAAACCACTAGAGTCATTGCATGTGTGTTATTTCCACAAACCACACATGGATCAACCACTAGAGTCATTGCATGTGTGTTCTTATACTAAAACCAACATTAGAGTCATTGCATGTGTGTTGTTTCCACAAACCACTTATGGATCCATTACAGCCATTTCATGTGTGTTATTTCCACAAACCACACATGGATCAACCACTAGAGTCATTGCATGTGTGTTATTTCCACAAACCACACTTGGATCAACCACTAGAGTCATTGCATGTGTGTTATTTCCACAAACCACACATGGATCAACCACTAGAGTCATTGCATGTGTGTTCTTATACTAAAACAACCACTAGAGTCATTGCATGTGTGTTCTTTCCACAAACCACACATGGATCAACCAGTTGTCATTGCATGTGTGTTCCTTTCCAAAAACCACACATGGATCCACCAGTGGTCATTGCATGTGTGTTCTTTCCACAAACCACATATGGATCAACCAGAGTCATTGCATGTGCGTTCTTTCCACAAACCACACATGGATCAACCATTGGAGTCATTGCATGTTTGTTCTTATACTAAAACCACAAACCAGCACAAGAGTCATTGCATGTGTGTTCTTTTCCACAAACCACACATGGATCCACTATACTCATTGCATGTGTGTTCTTTTCCACAAACAACTTATGGATCAACCAGTGGTCATTGCATGTGTGTTCTTTTCACAAACCACATGTGCACCCACTAGAGTCATTGCATGTATGTGTACTATCCACAAACCACACATGTATCCACCACTGTCATTGCATGTGTGTTCTTTCCACAAACCACACATGGATCAACCACTAGAGTCATTGCATGTGTGTTCTTATCACAAACCACATATGGATCAACCAGTGGTCATTGCATGTGTGTTCTTTTCCATAAACCACTTATGGATCCATTACAGTCATTGCATGTGTGTTCTTTCCACAAACCACACATGGATCATCCACTAGAGCCATTGCATGTGTGTTATTTCCACAAACCACACATGGATCAACACTAGAGTCATTGCATGTGTGTTATTTCCACAAACCACACATGGATCAACCACTAGAGTCATTGCATATGTGTTCTTATACTAAAACAATCACTAGAGTCATTGCATGTGTGTTCTTTCCACAAACCACACATGGATCAACCAGTGGTCATTGCATGTGTGTTCCTTTCCACAACCACACATGGATCCACCAGTGGTCATTGCATGTGTGTTCTTTCCACAAACCACATATGGATCAACCAGAGTCATTGCATGTGTGTTCTTTCCACAAACCACACATGGATCAACCACTGGAGTCATTGCATGTTTGTTCTTATACTAAAACCACAAACCAGCACAAGAGTCATTGCATGTGTGTTCTTTTCCACAAACCACACATGGATCCACTAGACTCATTGCATGTGTGTTCTTTTCCACAAACAACTTATGGATCAACCAGTGGTCATTGCATGTGTGTTCTTTTCACAAACCACATGTGGACCCACTAGAGTCATTGCATGTGTGTTCTTATACTAAAACTAGCACTAGAGTCATTGCATGTGTGTTCTATCCACAAACCACACATGGATCCACCACTGTCATTGCATGTTGGTTCTTTCCACAAACCACACATGGATCAACCACTAGAGTTATTGCATGTGTGTTCTTTCCAAAAACCACATATGGATCAACCAGTGGTCATTGCATGTGTGTTCTTTTCCATAAACCACTAATGGATCCATTACAGTCATTGCATGTGTGTTATTTCCACAAACCACACATGGATCAACCACTAGAGTCATTGCAGGTGTGTTATTTCCACAAACCACACATGGATAAACCACTAGAGTCATTGCATGTGTGTTATTTCCACAAACCACACATGGATCAACCACTGGAGTCATTGCATGTGTGTTCTTATACTAAAACCAACATTAGAGTCATTGCATGTGTGTTGTTTCCACAAACCACTTATGTATCCATTACAGTCATTGCATGTGTGTTATTTCCACAAACCACACATGGATCAACCACTAGAGTCATTGCATGTGTGTTATTTCCACAAATCACACATGGATCAACCACTAGAGTCATTGCATGTGTGTTATTTCCACAAACCACAGATGGATCAACCACTAGAGTCATTGCATGTGTGTTCTTATACTAAAACAACCACTAGAGTCATTGCATGTGTGTTCTTTCCACAAACCACACATGGATCAACCAGTGGTCATTGCATGTGTGTTCCTTTCCACAAACCACACATTGATCCACCAGTGGTCATTGCATGTGTGTTCTTTCCACAAACCACATATGGATCAACCAGAGTCATTGCATGTGTGTTCTTTCCACAAACCACACATGGATCAATCACTAGAGTCATTGCATGTTTGTTCTTATACCAAAACCACAAACCAACACTAGAGTTATTGCATGTGTGTTCTTTTCCACAAACCACACATGGATCCACTAGACTCATTGCATGTGTGTTCTTTTGCACAAAAAACTTATGGATCAACAAGTGGTCATTGCATGTGTGTTCTTTTCACAAACCACATGTGGACCCACTAGAGTCATTGCATGTGTATTCTTATACTAAAACTAGCACTAGAGTCATTGCATGTGTGTTCTATCCACAAACGACACATGGATCCACCACTGTCATTGCATGTTGGTTCTTTCCACAAACCACACATGGATCAACCACTAGAGTCATTGCATGTTTGTGTTCTTTTCCACAAACCACACATGGATCCACCACTAGAGTCATTGCATGTGTACTCTTATACTAAAACCAACACTAGAGTCATTGCATGTGTGTTCTTTCCACAAACCACACATGGATCAACCAGTGGTCATTGCATATGTGTTCTTTTCCACAAACCACACATTGATCCACCAGTGGTCATTGCATGTGTGTTCTTTCCACAAACCACATATGGATCAACCAGAGTCATTGCATGTGTGTTCTTTCCACAAACCACACATGGATCAATCACTAGAGTCATTGCATGTTTGTTCTTATACCAAAACCACAAACCAACACTAGAGTTATTGCATGTATGTTCTTTTCCACAAACCACACATGGATCCACTAGACTCATTGCATGTGTGTTCTTTTCCACAAAAAACTTATGGATCAACAAGTGGTCATTGCATGTGTGTTCTTTTCACAAACCACATGTGGACCCACTAGAGTCATTGCATGTGTATTCTTATACTAAAACTAGCACTAGAGTCATTGCATGTGTGTTCTATCCACAAACGACACATGGATCCACCACTGTCATTGCATGTTGGTTCTTTCCACAAACCACACATGGATCAACCACTAGAGTCATTGCATGTGTGTGTTCTTTTCCACAAACCACACATGGATCCACCACTAGAGTCATTGCATGTGTGTTCTTATACTAAAACCAACACTAGAGACATTGCATGTGTGTTCTTTCCACAAACCACACATGGATCAACCAGTGGTCATTGCTTGTGTGTTCTTTTCCACAAACCACACATGGATCCACTAGTGGTCATTGCATGTGTGTTCTTTCCACAAACCACATATGGATCAACTAGAGTCATTGCATGTGTGTTATTTCCACAAACCACACATGGATCAACCACTAGAGTCATTGCATGTTTGTTTTTATACGAAAACCACAAACCAACACTAGATTCATTGCATGTGTGTTCTTTTCCACAAACCACGCATGGATCCACTAGACTCAACGCATGTGTGTTCTTTTCCACAAACAACTTATGGATCAACAAGTGGTCATTGCATGTGTGTTCTTTTCACAAACCACATGTGGACCCACTAGAGTCATTGCATGTGTGTTCTATCCACAAACCACACATGGATCCACCACTGTCATTGCATGTTGGTTCTTTCCACAAACCACACATGGATCAACCACTAGAGTTATTGCATGTGTGTTCTTTCCAAAAACCACATATGGATCAACTAGTGGTCATTGCATGTGTGTTCTTTTCCATAAACCACTAATGGATCCATTACAGTCATTGCATGTGTGTTATTTCCACAAACCACACATGGATCAACCACTAGAGTCATTGCAGGTGTGTTATTTGCACAAACCACACATGGATAAACCACTAGAGTCATTGCATGTGTGTTATTTCCACAAACCACACATGGATCAACCACTAGAGTCATTGCATGTGTGTTCTTATACTAAAACCAACATTAGAGTCATTGCATGTGTGTTGTTTCCACAAACCACTTATGGATCCATTACAGTCATTGCATGTGTGTTATTTCCACAAACCACACATGGATCAACCACTAGAGCCATTGCATGTGTGTTATTTCCACAAACCACACATGGATCAACACTAGAGTCATTGCATGTGTGTTATTTCCACAAACCACACATGGATCAACCACTAGAGTCATTGCATATGTGTTCTTATACTAAAACAATCACTAGAGTCATTGCATGTGTGTTCTTTCCACAAACCACACATGGATCAACCAGTGGTCATTGCATGTGTGTTCCTTTCCACAAACCACACATGGATCCACCAGTGGTCATTGCATGTGTGTTCTTTCCACAAACCACATATGGATCAACCAGAGTCATTGCATGTGTGTTCTTTCCACAAACCACACATGGATCAACCACTGGAGTCATTGCATGTTTGTTCTTATACTAAAACCACAAACCAGCACAAGAGTCATTGCATGTGTGTTCTTTTCCACAAACCACACATGGATCCACTAGACTCATTGCATGTGTGTTCTTTTCCACAAACAACTTATGGATCAACCAGTGGTCATTGCATGTGTGTTCTTTTCACAAACCACATGTGGACCCACTAGAGTCATTGCATGTGTGTTCTTATACTAAAACTAGCACTAGAGTCATTGCATGTGTGTTCTATCCACAAACCACACATGGATCCACCACTGTCATTGCATGTTGGTTCTTTCCACAAACCACACATGGATCAACCACTAGAGTTATTGCATGTGTGTTCTTTCCAAAAACCACATATGGATCAACCAGTGGTCATTGCATGTGTGTTCTTTTCCATAAACCACTAATGGATCCATTACAGTCATTGCATGTGTGTTATTTCCACAAACCACACATGGATCAACCACTAGAGTCATTGCAGGTGTGTTATTTCCACAAACCACACATGGATAAACCACAAGAGTCATTGCATGTGTGTTATTTCCACAAACCACACATGGATCAACCACTAGAGTCATTGCATGTGTGTTCTTATACTAAAACCAACATTAGAGTCATTGCATGTGTGTTGTTTCCACAAACCACTTATGTATCCATTACAGTCATTGCATGTGTGTTATTTCCACAAACCACACATGGATCAACCACTAGAGTCATTGCATGTGTGTTATTTCCACAAATCACACATGGATCAACCACTAGAGTCATTGCATGTGTGTTATTTCCACAAACCACACATGGATCAACCACTAGAGTCATTGCATGTGTGTTCTTATACTAAAACAACCACTAGAGTCATTGCATGTGTGTTCTTTCCACAAACCACACATGGATCAACCAGTGGTCATTGCACGTGTGTTCCTTTCCACAAACCACACATGGATCCACCAGTGGTCATTGCATGTGTGTTCTTTCCACAAACCACATATGGATCAACCAGAGTCATTGCATGTGTGTTCTTTCTACAAACCACACATGGATCAACCACTTGAGTCATTGCATGTTTGTTCTTATACTAAAACCACAAACCAGCACAAGAGTCATTGCATGTGTGTTCTTTTCCACAAACCACACATGGATCCACTAGACTCATTGCATGTGTGTTCTTTTCCACAAACAACTTATGGATCAACCAGTGGTCATTGCATGTGTGTTCTTTTCACAAACCACATGTGCACCCACTAGAGTCATTGCATGTGTGTTTTTATACACAAACTAGCACTAGAGTCATTGCATGTATGTGTACTATCCACAAACCACACATGGATCCACCACTGTCATTGCATGTGTGTTCTTTCCACAAACCACACATGGATCAACCACTAGAGTCATTGCATGTGTGTTCTTATCACAAACCACATATGGATCAACAAGTGGTCATTGCATGTGTGTTCTTTTCCATAAACCACTTATGGATCCATTACAGTCATTGCATGTGTGTTATTTCCACAAACCACACATGGATAAACCACTAGAGTCATTGCATGTGTGTTATTTCCACAAACCACACATGGATCAACCACTAGAGTCATTGCATGTGTGTGTTCTTTTCCACAAACCACACATGGATCCACCACTAGAGTCATTGCATGTGTATTCTTATACTAAAACCAACACTAGAGTCATTGTATGTGTGTTCTTTCCACAAACCACAACTGGATCAACCAGTGGTCATTGCATGTGTGTTCTTTTCCACAAACCACACATGGATCCATTAGTGGTCATTGCATATGTGTTCTTTCCACAAACCACATATGGATCAACCAGAGTCATTGCATGTGTGTTCTTTCCACAAACCACACATGGATCAACCACTAGAGTCATTGCATGTTTGTTCTTATACGAAAACCACAAACCAGCAATAGATAAATTGCATGTGTGTTCTTTTCCACAAACCACACATGGATCCACTAGAGTCATTGCATGTGTGTTGTTTCCACAAACCACTTATGGATCCATTACAGTCATTGCATGTGTGTTATTTCCACAAACCACACATGGATCAACCACTAGAGTCATTGCATGTGTGTTATTTCCACAAATCACACATGGATCAACCACTAGAGTCATTGCATGTGTGTTATTTCCACAAACCACACATGGATCAACCACTAGAGTCATTGCATGTGTGTTCTTATACTAAAACAACCACTAGAGTCATTGCATGTGTGTTCTTTCCACAAACCACACATGGATCAACCAGTGGTCATTGCATGTGTGTTCGTTTCCACAAACCACACATGGATCCACCAGTGGTCATTGCATGTGTGTTCTTTCCACAAACCACATATGGATCAACCAGAGTCATTGCATGTGTGTTCTTTCCACAAACCACACATGGATCAACCACTGGAGTCATTGCATGTTTGTTCTTATACTAAAACCACAAACCAGCACAAGAGTCATTGCATGTGTGTTCTTTTCCACAAACCACACATGGATCCACTAGACTCATTGCATGTGTGTTCTTTTCCACAAACAACTTATGGATCAACCAGTGGTCATTGCATGTGTGTTCTTTTCACAAACCACATGTGCACCCACTAGAGTCATTGCATGTGTGTTTTTATACACAAACTAGCACTAGAGTCATTGCATGTATGTGTACTATCCACAAACCACACATGGATCCACCACTGTCATTGCATGTGTGTTCTTTCCACAAACCACACATGGATCAACCACTAGAGTCATTGCATGTGTGTTCTTATCACAAACCACATATGGATCAACAAGTGGTCATTGCATGTGTGTTCTTTTCCATAAACCACTTATGGATCCATTACAGTCATTGCATGTGTGTTATTTCCACAAACCACACATGGATAAACCACTAGAGTCATTGCATGTGTGTTATTTCCGCAAACCACACATGGATCAACCACTAGAGTCATTGCATGTGTGTGTTCTTTTCCACAAACCACACATGGATCCACCACTAGAGTCATTGCATGTGTATTCTTATACTAAAACCAACACTAGAGTCATTGTATGTGTGTTCTTTCCACAAACCACACATGGATCAACCAGTGGTCATTGCATGTGTGTTCTTTTCCACAAACCACACATGGATCCATTAGTGGTCATTGCATATGTGTTCTTTCCACAAACCACATATGGATCAACTAGAGTCATTGCATGTGTGTTCTTTCCACAAACCACACATGGATCAACCACTAGAGTCATTGCAGGTGTGTTATTTCCACAAACCACACATGGATAAACCACTAGAGTCATTGCATGTGTGTTATTTCCACAAACCACACATGGATCAACCACTAGAGTCATTGCATGTGTGTTCTTATACTAAAACCAACATTAGAGTCATTGCATGTGTGTTGTTTCCACAAACCACTTATGGATCCATTACAGTCATTGCATGTGTGTTATTTCCACAAACCACACATGGATCAACCACTAGAGTCATTGCATGTGTGTTATTTCCACAAATCACACATGGATCAACCACTAGAGTCATTGCATGTGTGTTATTTCCACAAACCACACATGGATCAACCACTAGAGTCATTGCATGTGTGTTCTTATACTAAAACAACCACTAGAGTCATTGCATGTGTGTTCTTTCCACAAACCACACATGGATCAACCAGTGGTCATTGCATGTGTGTTCCTTTCCACAAACCACACATGGATCCACCAGTGGTCATTGCATGTGTGTTCTTTCCACAAACCACATATGGATCAACCAGAGTCATTGCATGTGTGTTCTTTCCACAAACCACACATGGATCAACCACTGGAGTCATTGCATGTTTGTTCTTATAATAAAACCACAAACCAGCACAAGAGTCATTGCATGTGTGTTCTTTTCCACAAACCACACATGGATCCACTAGACTCATTGCATGTGTGTTCTTTTCCACAAACAACTTATGGATCAACCAGTGGTTATTGCATGTGTGTTCTTTTCACAAACCACATGTGCACCCACTAGAGTCATTGCATGTGTGTTTTTATACACAAACTAGCACTAGAGTCATTGCATGTATGTGTACTATCCACAAACCACACATGGATCCACCACTGTCATTGCATGTGTGTTCTTTCCACAAACCACACATGGATCAACCACTAGAGTCATTGCATGTGTGTTCTTATCACAAACCACATATGGATCAACAAGTGGTCATTGCATGTGTGTTCTTTTCCATAAACCACTTATGGATCCATTACAGTCATTGCATGTGTGTTATTTCCACAAACCACACATGGATAAACCACTAGAGTCATTGCATGTGTGTTATTTCCACAAACCACACATGGATCAACCACTAGAGTCATTGCATGTGTGTGTTCTTTTCCACAAACCACACATGGATCCACCACTAGAGTCATTGCATGTGTATTCTTATACTAAAACCAACACTAGAGTCATTGTATGTGTGTTCTTTCCACAAACCACAACTGGATCAACCAGTGGTCATTGCATGTGTGTTCTTTTCCACAAACCACACATGGATCCATTAGTGGTCATTGCATATGTGTTCTTTCCACAAACCACATATGGATCAACCAGAGTCATTGCATGTGTGTTCTTTCCACAAACCACACATGGATCAACCACTAGAGTCATTGCATGTTTGTTCTTATACGAAAACCACAAACCAGCAATAGATAAATTGCATGTGTGTTCTTTTCCACAAACCACACATGGATCCACTAGAGTCATTGCATGTGTGTTGTTTCCACAAACCACTTATGGATCCATTACAGTCATTGCATGTGTGTTATTTCCACAAACCACACATGGATCAACCACTAGAGTCATTGCATGTGTGTTATTTCCACAAATCACACATGGATCAACCACTAGAGTCATTTCATGTGTGTTATTTCCACAAACCACACATGGATCAACCACTAGAGTCATTGCATGTGTGTTCTTATACTAAAACAACCACTAGAGTCATTGCATGTGTGTTCTTTCCACAAACCACACATGGATCAACCAGTGGTCATTGCATGTGTGTTCGTTTCCACAAACCACACATGGATCCACCAGTGGTCATTGCATGTGTGTTCTTTCCACAAACCACATATGGATCAACCAGAGTCATTGCATGTGTGTTCTTTCCACAAACCACACATGGATCAACCACTGGAGTCATTGCATGTTTGTTCTTATACTAAAACCACAAACCAGCACAAGAGTCATTGCATGTGTGTTCTTTTCCACAAACCACACATGGATCCACTAGACTCATTGCATGTGTGTTCTTTTCCACAAACAACTTATGGATCAACCAGTGGTCATTGCATGTGTGTTCTTTTCACAAACCACATGTGCACCCACTAGAGTCATTGCATGTGTGTTTTTATACACAAACTAGCACTAGAGTCATTGCATGTATGTGTACTATCCACAAACCACACATGGATCCACCACTGTCATTGCATGTGTGTTCTTTCCACAAACCACACATGGATCAACCACTAGAGTCATTGCATGTGTGTTCTTATCACAAACCACATATGGATCAACAAGTGGTCATTGCATGTGTGTTCTTTTCCATAAACCACTTATGGATCCATTACAGTCATTGCATGTGTGTTATTTCCACAAACCACACATGGATAAACCACTAGAGTCATTGCATGTGTGTTATTTCCACAAACCACACATGGATCAACCACTAGAGTCATTGCATGTGTGTGTTCTTTTCCACAAACCACACATGGATCCACCACTAGAGTCATTGCATGTGTATTCTTATACTAAAACCAACACTAGAGTCATTGTATGTGTGTTCTTTCCACAAACCACACATGGATCAACCAGTGGTCATTGCATGTGTGTTCTTTTCCACAAACCACACATGGATCCATTAGTGGTCATTGCATATGTGTTCTTTCCACAAACCACATATGGGTCAACCAGAGTCATTGCATGTGTGTTCTTTCCACAAACCACACATGGATCAACCACTAGAGTCATTGCATGTTTGTTCTTATACGAAAACCACAAACCAGCAATAGATAAATTGCATGTGTGTTCTTTTCCACAAAGCACACATGGATCCACTAGACTCATTGCATGTGTGTTCTTTTCCACAAACAACTTATGGATCAACCAGTGGTCATTGCATGTGTGTTCTTTTCACAAACCACATGTGGACCCACTAGAGTCATTGCATGTGTGTTCTGATACTAAAACTAGCACTAGAGTCATTGCATGTGTGTTCTTTCCACACACCACTTATGGATCCATTACAGTCATTGCATGTGTGTTATTTCCACAAACCACACATGGATCAACCACTAGAGTTATTGCATGTGTGTTCTTTCCAAAACCCACATATGGATCAACCCATGGTCATTCCATGTGTGTTCTTTTCCATAAACCACTTATGGATCCATTACAGTCATTTCATGTGTGTTATTTCCACAAACCACACATGGATCAACCACTAGAGTCATTGCATGTGTGTTATTTGCACAAACCACACATGGATCAACCACTAGAGTCATTCCATGTGTGTTATTTCCACAAACCACACATGGATCAACCACTAGAGTCATTGCATGTGTGTTCTTATACTAAAACAACATTAGATTCATTGCATGTGTGTTCTTTCCACAAATCACTTATGGATCCATTACAGTCATTGCATGTGTGTTATTTCCACAAAACAAACATGGATCAACCACTAGAGTCATTCCATGTGTGTTATTTCCACAAACCACACATGGATCAACCACTAGAGTCATTGCATGTGTGTTATTTCCACAAACCACACATGGATCAACCACTAGCGTCATTGCATGTGCGTTCTTATACTAAAACCAACACTAGAGTCATTGCATGTGTGTTCTTTTCCACAAACCACATATGGATCCACCAGTGGTCATTGCATGTGTGTTCTTTCCACAAACCACATATGGATCAACCAGAGTCATTGCATGTGTGTTCTTTCCACAAACCCC
The DNA here is from genome assembly GCA_916181665.1 of Avena sativa. NCBI lineage: Eukaryota > Viridiplantae > Streptophyta > Magnoliopsida > Poales > Poaceae > Avena > Avena sativa. The sequence goes on along the minus strand of OV702287.1, from coordinate 62,638,319 downwards.
ACATGGATCCACTAGACTCAATGCATGTGTGTTCTTTTCCACAAACAACTTATGGATAAGCCAGTGGTCATTGCATGTGTGTTCTTTTCACAAACCACATGTGGACCTAATAGAGTCATTGCATGTGTGTTCATATACACAAACTATCACTAGAGTCATTGCATGTGTGTGCTCTATCCACAAACCACACATGGATCCACCACTGTCATCGCATGTGTGTTCTTTCCACAAACCACACATGGATCAACCACTAGAGTCATTGCATGTGTGTTCTTATCACAAACCACATATGGATCAACAAGTGGTCATTGCATGTGTGTTCTTTTCCATAAACCACTTATGGATCCATTACAGTCATTGCATATGTGTTATTTCCACAAACCACACATGGATCAACCACTAGAGTCATTGCATGTATGTTATTTCCACAAACCACACATGGATCAACCACTAGATTCATTCCATGTGTGTGTTCTTTTCCACAAACCACACATGGATCCACCACTAGAGTCATTGCATGTGCGTTCTTATACTAAAACCAACACTAGAGTCATTGCATGTGTGTTCTTTCCACAAACCACACATGGATCAACCAGTGGTCATTTCTTGTGTGTTCTTTTCCACAAACCACACATGGATCCACCAGTGGTCATTGCATGTGCGTTCTTTCCACAAACCACATATGGATCAACCACTAGAGTCATTGCATGTTTGTTCTTATACCAAAACCACAAACCAGCACTAGAGTCATTGCATGTGTGTTCTTTTCCACAAACCACACATGGATCCACTAGACTCATTGCATGTGTGTTCTTTTCCACAAACAACATATGGATCAACCAATGGTCATTGCATGTGTGTTCTTTTCAAAAACCACATGTGGACCCACTTGAGTCATTGCATGTGTGTTCTTATACTAAAACTAGCACTAGAGTCATTGCATGTGTGTTATATCCACAAACCACACATGGATCCACCACTATCATTGCATGTGTGTTCTTTCCACAAACCACACATGGATCAACCACAAGAGTCATTGCATGTGTGTTCTTTCCACAAACGACACATGGATTAACCACTAGAGTCATTGCATGTGTGTTATTTCCACAAACCACACATGGATCAACCACTAGAGTCATTGCATGTGTGTTCTTATACTAAAACCAACATTAGAGTCATTGCATGTGTGTTCTTTCCACACACCACTTATGGATCCATTACATTCATTGCATGTGTGTTATTTCCACAAACCACACATGGACCAACCAGTGGTTATTGCATGTGTGTTCTTTTCCACAAACCACACATGGATCCACCAATGGTCATTGCATGTGTGTTCTTTCCACAAACCACATATGGATCAACCAGGGTCATTGCATGTGTGTTCTTTCCACAAACTACACATGGATCAACCACTAGACTCATTGCATGTTTGTTCTTATACCAAAACCACAAACCAGCACTAGAGTCATTGCATGTGTGTTGTTTTCCACAAACCACACATGGATCCACTAGACTCATTGCATGTGTGTTCTTTTCCCCAAACAACTTATGGATCAACTAGTGGTCATTGCATGTGTGTTCTTTTCACAAACCACATGTGGACCCACAAGAGTCGTTGCATGTGTGTTCTTATACTAAAACTAGCACTAGAGTCATTGCATGTGTGTTCTATCCACAAACCACACATGGATCCACCACTGTCATTGCATGTGTGTTCTTTCCACAAACCACACATGGATCAACCACTAGAGTCATTGCATGTGTGTTCTCTCCACAAACGACACATGGATCAACCACTAGAGTCATTGCATGTGTGTTATTTCCACAAACAACACATGGATCAACCACTAGAGTCATTGCGTGTGTGTTCTTATACTAAAACCAACATTAGAGTCATTGCATGTGTGTTCTTTCCAAAACCACACATGGATCAACCACTAGAGTTATTGCATGTGTGTTGTTTCCACACACCACTTATGGATCCATTACAGTCATTGCATGTGTGTTATTTCCACAAACCACACATGGATCAAACACTAGAGTCATTGCATGTGTGTTCTTATACTAAAACCAACACTAGATTCATTGCATGTGTGTTCTTTCCACAAACCACACATGGATCAACCAGGGGTCATTGCATGTGTGTTCTTTTCCACAAACCACACGTGGATCCACCAGTGGTCATTGCATGTGTGTTCTTTCCACAAACCACATATGGATCAAGCAGAGTCATTGTATGTGTGTTCTTTCCACAAACCACACATGGATCAATCACTAGAGTCATTGCATGTTTGTTCTTATACAAAAACCACAAACCAACACTAGAGTCATTGGATGTGTGTTCTTTTCCACAAACCACACATGGATCAACCAGTGGTCATTGCATGTGTGTTCTTTTCCACAAACCACACATGAATCCACCAGTGGTCATTGCATGTGTGTTGTTTCCACAAACCACATATGGATCAACCAGAGTCATTGATGTGTGTTCTTTCCACAAACTACACATGGATCAACCACTAGAGTCATTGCATGTTTGTTCTTATACGAAAACCACAAACCAGCACTGGTTTCATTGCATGTGTGTTCTTTTCCACAAACCACACATGGATCCACTAGACTCATTGCATGTGTGTTCTTTTCCAAAAATAACTTATGGATCAACCAGTGGTCATTGCATGTGTGTTCTTTTCACAAACCACATGTGGACCCACTAGAGTCATTGCATGTGTGTTCTTATACTAAAACTAGCACTAGAGTCATTGCATGTGTGTTCTATCCACAAACCACACATGGATCCACCACTGTCATTGCATGTGTGTTCATTCCACAAACCACACATCGATCAACCACTAGAGTCATTGCATGTGTGTTCTTTCCACAAACGACACATGGATCAACCACTAGAGTCATTGCATGTGTGTTATTTCCACAAACCACACATGGATCAACCACTAGAGTCATTGCATGTGTGTTCTTATACTAAAACCAACATTAGAGTCATTGCATGTGTGTTCCTTCCACACACCACTTATGGATCCATTATAGTCATGGCATGTGTGTTCTTTCCACAAACCACACATGGATCAACCAGTGGTCATTGCATGTGTGTTCTTTTCCACAAACCACACATGGATCCACCAGTGGTCATTGCATGTGTGTTCTTTCCACAAACCACATATGGATCAAGCAGAGTCATTGCATGTGTGTTCTTTCCACAAACCACACATGGATCAACCACTAGAGTCATTGAATGTTTGTTCTTATACCAAAACCACAAACCAGCACTAGAGTCATTGCATGTGTGTTCTTTTCCACAAACCACACATGGATCCACTAGACTCATTGCATGTGTGTTCTGTTCCACAAACAACTTATGGATCAACCAGTGGTCACTGTATGTGTGTTCTTTTCACAAACCACATGTGGACCCACTAGAGTCATTGCATGTGTGTTCTTATACTAAAACTAGCACTAGAGTCATTGCATGTGTGTTCTATCCACAAACCACAGATGGATCCACCACTGTGATTGCATGTTGGTTCTTTCCGCAAACCACACATGGATCAACCACTAGAGGCATTGCATGTGTGTTATTTCCACAAACCACACATGGATCAACCACTAGAGTCATTGCATGTGGGTGTTCTTTTCCACAAAGCACACATGTATCCACCACTAGAGTCATTGCATGTGTGTTCTTATACTAAAACCAACACTAGAGTCATTGCATGTGTGTTCTTTCCACAAACCACACATGGATCAACCAGTGGTCATTGCATGTGTGTTCTTTTCAACAAACCACACATGGATCCACCAGTGGTCATTGCATGTGTGTTATTTGCACAAACCACATATGGATCAACCAGAGTCATTGCATGTGTGTTCTTTCCATAAACTACACATGGATAAACGACTAGAGTCATTGCATGTTTGTTCTTATACCAAAACCATAAACCAGCACTAGAGTCATTGCATGTGTGTTCTTTTCCACAAACCACACATGGATCCACTAGACTCATTGCATGTGTGTTCTTTTCCACAAACAACTTATGGATCAACCAATGGTCATTGCATGTGTGTTCTTTTTACAAACCACATGTGGACCCACTAGAGTAATTGCATGTGTGTTCTTATACACAAACTAGCACCAGTGGTCATTACATGTGTGTTCTATCCACAAACCACACATGGATCCACCACTGTCATTGCATGTGTGTTCTTTCCACAAACCACACATGGATCAACCACTAGAGTCATTGCATGTGTGTTCTTTCCACAAACCACACATGGATCAACCACTAGAGTCATTGCATGTTTGTTCTTATACTAAAACCACAAACCAGCACTAGAGTCATTGCATGTGTGTTCTTTTCCACAAACAACATATGGATCAACCAGTGGTCATTGCATGTGTGTTCTTTTCACAAACCACATGTGGACCCACTAGAGTCATTGCATGTGTGTTCTGATACACAAACTAGCACTAGAGTCATTGCATGTGTGTTCTTTCCACAAACCACACATGGATCAACCACTAGAGTCATTGCATGTGTGTTCTTATCACAAACCACATATGGATCAATCAGTGGTCATTGCATGTGTGTTCTTTTCCATAAACCACTTATGGATCCATTACAGTCATTTCATGTGTGTTATTTCCACAAACCACACATGGATCAACCACTAGAGTCATTGCATGTGTGTTATTTCCACAAACCACACATGGATCAACCACTAGAGTCATTACATGTGTGTGTTCTTTTCCACAAACCACACATGGATCCACCACTAGAGTCATTGCATGTGTGTTCTTATACTAAAACCAACACTAGAGTCATTGCATGTGTGTTCTTTCCACAAACCACACATGTATCAACCACTAGAGTCATTGCATGTGTGTTATTTCCACAAACCACACATGGATCAACCACTAGAGTCATTGCATGTGTGTTCTTATACTAAAACCAACATTAGAGTCATTGCATGTGTGTTCTTTCCAAAAACCACACATGGATCAACCACTAGAGTCATTGCATGTGTGTTCTTATACTAAAACCAACACTAGAGTCATTGCATGTGTGTTCTTTCCACAAACCACACATGGATCAACCAGGGGTCATTGCATGTGTGTTCTTTTCCACAAACCACACATGGATCCACAAGTGGTCATTGCATGTGTGTTCTTTCCACAAACCACATATGGATCAAGTAGAGTCATTGCATGTGTGTTCTTTCCACAAACCACACATGGATCAATCACTAGAGTCATTGCATGTTTGTTCTTATACCAAAACCACAAACCAACACTAGAGTCATTGTATGTGTGTTCTTTTCCACAAACCACACATGGATCAACCAGTGGTCATTGCATGTGTGTCATTTCCACAAACCACACATGGAGCCACCAGTGGTCATTGCATGTGTGTTCGTTCCACAAACCACATATGGATCAACCAGAGTCATTGATGTGTGTTCTTTCCACAAACTACACATGGATCAACCACTAGAGTCATTGCATGTTTGTTCTTATACGAAAACCACAAACCAGCACTGGATTCATTGCATGTGTGTCCTTTTCCACAAACCACACTTGCATCCACTAGACTCATTGCATGTGTGTTCTTTTCCACAAACAACTTATGGATCAACCAGTGGTCATTGCATGTGTGTTCTTTTCACAAACCACATGTGGACCCACTAGAGTCATTGCATGTGTGTTCTTATACTAAAACTAGCACTAGAGTCATTGCATGTGTGTTCTATCCACAAACCACACATGGTTCCACCACTGTCATTGCATGTGTGTTGTTTCCACAAACGACACATGGATCAACCACTAGAGTCATTGCATGTGTGTTATTTCCACAAACCACACATGGATCAACCACTAGAGTCATTGCATGTGTGTTCTTATACTAAAACCAACATTAGAGTCATTGCATGTGTGTTCTTTCCAAAAACCACACATGGATCAACCACTAGAGTCATTGCATGTTTGTTATTTCCACAAACCACACATGGATCAACCACTAGAGTCATTGCATGTGTGTTCTTATACTAAATCCAACACTTGAGTCATTGCATGTGTGTTCTTTCCACAAACCACACATGGATCAACCAGTGGTAATTGCATGTGTGTTCTTTTCCACAAACCACACATGGATCCACCAGTGGTCATTGCATGTGTGTTCTTTCCACAAACCACATATGGATCAACCAGAGTCATTGCATGAGTGTTCTTTCCACAAACCACACATGGATCAACCACTAGAGTCATTGCATGTTTGTTCTTATACTAAAACCACAAACCAACACTAGAGTCATTGCATGTGTGTTCTTTTCCACAAACCACACATGGATCCAGTAGACTCATTGCATGTGTGTTCCTTTCCACAAACAAGTTGTGGATCAACCAGTGGTCATTGCATGTGTGTTCTTTTCACAAACTACATGTGGACCCACTAGAGTCATTGCATGTGTGTTCTTATACTAAAACTAGCACCAGAGTCATTGCATGTGTGTTCTATTACTAAAACCAACACTTGAGTCATTGCATGTGTTCTTTCCACATACCACACACGGATCAACCAGTGGTCATTGCATGTGTGTTCTTTTCCAAAAACTACACATGGATCCACCAGTGGTCATTGCATGTGTGTTCTTTCCACAAACCACATATGGATAAACCACTAGAGTCATTGCATGTGTGTTATTTCCACAAACCACACATGGATCAACCACTAGAGTCATTGCATGTGTGTTATTTCCACAAACCACACATGGATCCACCAGTGGTCATTGCATGTGTGTTCTTTCCACAAACCACATATGGATCAACCAGAGTCATTGCATGTGTGTTCTTTCCACAAACCACACATGGATCAACCACTAGAGTCATTGTGTGTTTGTTCTTATACTTAAACCACAAACCAGCACTAGAGTCATTGCATGTGTGTTCTTTTCCACAAACCACACATGGATCCACTAGACTCATTGCATGTGTGTTCTTTTCCACAAACAACTTATGGATCAACTAGTGGTCATTGCATGTGTGTTCCTTTCACAAACCACATGTGGACCCACTAGAGTCATTGCATGTGTGTTCTTATACACAAACTAGCACTAGAGTCATTGCATGTGTGTTCTTTTCCACAAACCACACATGGATCCACTAGACTCATTGCATGTGTGTTCTTTTCCACAAACAACTTATGGATCAACCAGTGGTCATTGCATGTGTGTTCTTTTCACAAACTACATGTGGACCCACTAGAGTCATTGCATGTGTGTTCTTATACTAAAACTAGCACAAGAGTCATTGCATGTGTGTTCTTATAATAAAACCAACACTTGAGTCATTGCATGTGTTCTTTCAACAAACCATACATGGATCAACCAGTGGTCATTGCATGTGTGTTCTTTTCCAAAAACTACACATGGGTCCACCAGTGGTCATTGCATGTGTGTTCTTTCCACAAACCACATATGGATAAACCACTAGAGTCATTGCATGTGTGTTATTTCCACAAACCACACATGAATCAACCACTAGAGTCATTGCATGTGTGTTATTTCCACAAACCACACATGGATCCACCACTAGAGTCATTACATGTGTGTTCTTATACTAAAACCAACACCAGAGTCATTGCATGTGTGTTCTTTCCACAAACCACACATGGATCGACCAGTGGTCATTGCATGTGTGTTCTTTCCACAAACCACACATGGATCCGCCAGTGGTCATTGCATGTGTGTTCTTTCCACAAACCACATATGGATCAACCAGAGTCATTGCATGTGTGTTCTTTCCACAAACCACACATGGATCAACCACTAGAGTCATTGCGTATTTGTTCTTATACTTAAACCACAAACCAGCACTAGAGTCATTGCATGTGTGTTCTTTTCCACAAACCACACATGGATCCACTAGAGTCATTGCATGTGTGTTCTTTTCCACAAACAACTTATGGATCAACTAGTGGTCATTGCATGTGTGTTCCTTTCACAAACCACGTGTGGACCCACTAGAGTCATTGCATGTGTGTTCTTATACACAAACTAGCACTAGAGTCATTGCATGTGTGTTCTTTTCCACCAACCACACATGGATCCACTAGACTCATTGCATGTGTGTTCTTTTCCACAAACAACTTATGGATCAACCAGTGGTCATTGCATGTGTGTTCTTTTCACAAACCAGATGTGGAACTACTAGAGTCATTGCAGGTGTGTTCTTATAGACAAACTAGCTCTAGAGTCATTGCATGTGTGTTCTATCCACAATCCACACATGGATCCACCACTGTCATTGCATGTGTGTTCTTTCCACAAACCACACATGGATCAACCACTAGAGTCATTGCATGTGTGTTCTTTCCACAAACCACACATGGATCAACCACTAGAGTCATTGCATGTGTGTTATTTCCACAAACCACACATGGATCCACCACTAGAGTCATTGCATGTGTGTTCTTATACTAAAACCAACACTAGAGTCATTGCATGTGTGTTCTTTCCACAAACCACACATGGATCGACCAGTGGTCATTGCATGTGTGTTCTTTCCACAAACCACACATGGATCCAACAGTGGTCATTGCATGTGTGTTCTTTCCACAAACCACATATGGATCAACCAGAGTCATTGCATGTGTGTTCTTTCCACAAACCACACATGGATCAACCACTAGAGTCATTGCGTGTTTGTTCTTATACTTAAACCACAAACCAGCACTAGAGTCATTGCATGTGTGTTCTTTTCCACAAACCACACATGGATCCACTAGACTCATTGCATGTGTGTTCTTTTTCACAAACAACTTATGGATCAACTAGTGGTCATTGCATGTGTGTTCCTTTCACAAACCACGTGTGGACCCACTAGAGTCATTGCATGGGTGTTCTTATACACAAACTAGCACTAGTGTCATTGCATGTGTGTTCTTTTCCACCAACCACACATGGATCCACTAGACTCATTGCATGTGTGTTCTTTTCCACAAACAACTTATGGATCAACCAGTGGTCATTGCATGTGTGTTCTTTTCACAAAATAGATGTGGACCTACTAGAGTCATTGCATGTGTGTTCTTATAGACAAACTAGCACTAGAGTCATTGCATGTGTGTTCTATCCACAAACCACACATGGATCCACCACTATCATTGCATGTGTGTTCTTTCCACAAACCACACATGGATCAACCACTAGAGTCATTGCATGTGTGTTCTTTCCACAAACCACACATGGATCAACCACTAGAGTCATTGCATGTTTGTTCTTATACAAAAACCACAAACCAGCACTAGAGTCATTGCATGTGTGTTCTTTTCCACAAACCACACATGGATCCACTAGACACATTGCATGTGTGTTCTTTCCACAAACCACATATGGATAAACCACTAGAGTCATTGCATGTGTGTTATTTCCACAAACCACACATGAATCAACCACTAGAGTCATTGCATGTGTGTTATTTCCACAAACCACACATGGATCCACCACTAGAGTCATTACATGTGTGTTCTTATACTAAAACCAACACCAGAGTCATTGCATGTGTGTTCTTTCCACAAACCACACATGGATCGACCAGTGGTCATTGCATGTGTGTTCTTTCCACAAACCACACATGGATCCGCCAGTGGTCATTGCATGTGTGTTCTTTCCACAAACCACATATGGATCAACCAGAGTCATTGCATGTGTGTTCTTTCCACAAACCACACATGGATCAACCACTAGAGTCATTGCGTATTTGTTCTTATACTTAAACCACAAACCAGCACTAGAGTCATTGCATGTGTGTTCTTTTCCACAAACCACACATGGATCCACTAGAGTCATTGCATGTGTGTTCTTTTCCACAAACAACTTATGGATCAACTAGTGGTCATTGCATGTGTGTTCCTTTCACAAACCACGTGTGGACCCACTAGAGTCATTGCATGTGTGTTCTTATACACAAACTAGCACTAGAGTCATTGCATGTGTGTTCTTTTCCACCAACCACACATGGATCCACTAGACTCATTGCATGTGTGTTCTTTTCCACAAACAACTTATGGATCAACCAGTGGTCATTGCATGTGTGTTCTTTTCACAAACCAGATGTGGAACTACTAGAGTCATTGCAGGTGTGTTCTTATAGACAAACTAGCTCTAGAGTCATTGCATGTGTGTTCTATCCACAATCCACACATGGATCCACCACTGTCATTGCATGTGTGTTCTTTCCACAAACCACACATGGATCAACCACTAGAGTCATTGCATGTGTGTTCTTTCCACAAACCACACATGGATCAACCACTAGAGTCATTGCATGTGTGTTATTTCCACAAACCACACATGGATCCACCACTAGAGTCATTGCATGTGTGTTCTTATACTAAAACCAACACTAGAGTCATTGCATGTGTGTTCTTTCCACAAACCACACATGGATCGACCAGTGGTCATTGCATGTGTGTTCTTTCCACAAACCACACATGGATCCAACAGTGGTCATTGCATGTGTGTTCTTTCCACAAACCACATATGGATCAACCAGAGTCATTGCATGTGTGTTCTTTCCACAAACCACACATGGATCAACCACTAGAGTCATTGCGTGTTTGTTCTTATACTTAAACCACAAACCAGCACTAGAGTCATTGCATGTGTGTTCTTTTCCACAAACCACACATGGATCCACTAGACTCATTGCATGTGTGTTCTTTTTCACAAACAACTTATGGATCAACTAGTGGTCATTGCATGTGTGTTCCTTTCACAAACCACGTGTGGACCCACTAGAGTCATTGCATGGGTGTTCTTATACACAAACTAGCACTAGTGTCATTGCATGTGTGTTCTTTTCCACCAACCACACATGGATCCACTAGACTCATTGCATGTGTGTTCTTTTCCACAAACAACTTATGGATCAACCAGTGGTCATTGCATGTGTGTTCTTTTCACAAAATAGATGTGGACCTACTAGAGTCATTGCATGTGTGTTCTTATAGACAAACTAGCACTAGAGTCATTGCATGTGTGTTCTATCCACAAACCACACATGGATCCACCACTATCATTGCATGTGTGTTCTTTCCACAAACCACACATGGATCAACCACTAGAGTCATTGCATGTGTGTTCTTTCCACAAACCACACATGGATCAACCACTAGAGTCATTGCATGTTTGTTCTTATACAAAAACCACAAACCAGCACTAGAGTCATTGCATGTGTGTTCTTTTCCACAAACCACACATGGATCCACTAGACACATTGCATGTGTGTTCTTTCCACAAACCACATATGGATAAACCACTAGAGTCATTGCATGTGTGTTATTTCCACAAACCACACATGAATCAACCACTAGAGTCATTGCATGTGTGTTATTTCCACAAACCACACATGGATCCACCACTAGAGTCATTACATGTGTGTTCTTATACTAAAACCAACACCAGAGTCATTGCATGTGTGTTCTTTCCACAAACCACACATGGATCGACCAGTGGTCATTGCATGTGTGTTCTTTCCACAAACCACACATGGATCCGCCAGTGGTCATTGCATGTGTGTTCTTTCCACAAACCACATATGGATCAACCAGAGTCATTGCATGTGTGTTCTTTCCACAAACCACACATGGATCAACCACTAGAGTCATTGCGTATTTGTTCTTATACTTAAACCACAAACCAGCACTAGAGTCATTGCATGTGTGTTCTTTTCCACAAACCACACATGGATCCACTAGAGTCATTGCATGTGTGTTCTTTTCCACAAACAACTTATGGATCAACTAGTGGTCATTGCATGTGTGTTCCTTTCACAAACCACGTGTGGACCCACTAGAGTCATTGCATGTGTGTTCTTATACACAAACTAGCACTAGAGTCATTGCATGTGTGTTCTTTTCCACCAACCACACATGGATCCACTAGACTCATTGCATGTGTGTTCTTTTCCACAAACAACTTATGGATAAACCAGTGGTCATTGCATGTGTGTTCTTTTCACAAACCAGATGTGGAACTACTAGAGTCATTGCAGGTGTGTTCTTATAGACAAACTAGCTCTAGAGTCATTGCATGTGTGTTCTATCCACAATCCACACATGGATCCACCACTGTCATTGCATGTGTGTTCTTTCCACAAACCACACATGGATCAACCACTAGAGTCATTGCATGTGTGTTCTTTCCACAAACCACACATGGATCAACCACTAGAGTCATTGCATGTGTGTTATTTCCACAAACCACACATGGATCCACCACTAGAGTCATTGCATGTGTGTTCTTATACTAAAACCAACACTAGAGTCATTGCATGTGTGTTCTTTCCACAAACCACACATGGATCGACCAGTGGTCATTGCATGTGTGTTCTTTCCACAAACCACACATGGATCCAACAGTGGTCATTGCATGTGTGTTCTTTCCACAAACCACATATGGATCAACCAGAGTCATTGCATGTGTGTTCTTTCCACAAACCACACATGGATCAACCACTAGAGTCATTGCGTGTTTGTTCTTATACTTAAACCACAAACCAGCACTAGAGTCATTGCATGTGTGTTCTTTTCCACAAACCACACATGGATCCACTAGACTCATTGCATGTGTGTTCTTTTTCACAAACAACTTATGGATCAACTAGTGGTCATTGCATGTGTGTTCCTTTCACAAACCACGTGTGGACCCACTAGAGTCATTGCATGGGTGTTCTTATACACAAACTAGCACTAGTGTCATTGCATGTGTGTTCTTTTCCACCAACCACACATGGATCCACTAGACTCATTGCATGTGTGTTCTTTTCCACAAACAACTTATGGATCAACCAGTGGTCATTGCATGTGTGTTCTTTTCACAAAATAGATGTGGACCTACTAGAGTCATTGCATGTGTGTTCTTATAGACAAACTAGCACTAGAGTCATTGCATGTGTGTTCTATCCACAAACCACACATGGATCCACCACTATCATTGCATGTGTGTTCTTTCCACAAACCACACATGGATCAACCACTAGAGTCATTGCATGTGTGTTCTTTCCACAAACCACACATGGATCAACCACTAGAGTCATTGCATGTTTGTTCTTATACAAAAACCACAAACCAGCACTAGAGTCATTGCATGTGTGTTCTTTTCCACAAACCACACATGGATCCACTAGACACATTGCATGTGTGTTCTTTCCACAAACGACACATGGATCAACCACTAGAGTCATTGCATGTGTGTTATTTCCACAAACCACACATGGATCAACCACTAGAGTCATTGCATGTGTGTTCTTATACTAAAACCAACATTAGAGTCATTGCATGTGTGTTCCTTCCACACACCACTTATGGATCCATTATAGTCATGGCATGTGTGTTCTTTCCACAAACCACACATGGATCAACCAGTGGTCATTGCATGTGTGTTCTTTTCCACAAACCACACATGGATCCACCAGTGGTCATTGCATGTGTGTTCTTTCCACAAACCACATATGGATCAAGCAGAGTCATTGCATGTGTGTTCTTTCCACAAACCACACATGGATCAACCACTAGAGTCATTGAATGTTTGTTCTTATACCAAAACCACAAACCAGCACTAGAGTCATTGCATGTGTGTTCTTTTCCACAAACCACACATGGATCCACTAGACTCATTGCATGTGTGTTCTTTTCCACAAACAACATATGGATCAACCAATGGTCAGTGCATGTGTGTTCTTTTCAAAAACCACATGTGGACCCACTTGAGTCATTGCATGTGTGTTCTTATACTAAAACTAGCACTAGAGTCATTGCATGTGTGTTCTATCCACAAACCACAGATGGATCCACCACTGTAATTGCATGTTGGTTCTTTCCACAAACCACACATGGATCAACCACTAGAGGCATTGCATGTGTGTTATTTCCACAAACCACACATGGATCAACCACTAGAGTCATTGCATGTGGGTGTTCTTTTCCACAAAGCACACATGGATCCACCACTAGAGTCATTGCATGTGTGTTCTTATACTAAAACCAACACTAGAGTCATTGCATGTATGTTCTTTCCACAAACCACACATGGATCAACCAGTGGTCATTGCATGTGTGTTCTTTTCAACAAACCACACATGGATCCACCAGTGGTCATTGCATGTGTGTTCTTTGCACAAACCACATATGGATCAACCAGAGTCATTGCATGTGTGTTCTTTCCATAAACTACACATGGATCAACGACTAGAGTCATTGCATGTTTGTTCTTATACCAAAACCATAAACCAGCACTAGAGTCATTGCATGTGTGTTCTTTTCCACAAACCACACATGGATCCACTAGACTCATTGCATGTGTGTTCTTTTCCACAAACAACTTATGGATCAACCAGTGGTCATTGCATGTGTGTTCTTTTTACAAACCACATGTGGACCCACTAGAGTAATTGCATGTGTGTTCTTATACACAAACTAGCACCAGTGGTCATTACATGTGTGTTCTATCCACAAACCACACATGGATCCACCACTGTCATTGCATGTGTGTTCTTTCCACAAACCACACATGGATCAACCACTAGAGTCATTGCATGTGTGTTCTTTCCACAAACCACACATGGATCAACCACTAGAGTCATTGCATGTTTGTTCTTATACTAAAACCCCAAACCAACACTAGAGTCATTGCATGTGTGTTCTTTTCCACAAACAACATATGGATCAACCAGTGGTCATTGCATGTGTGTTCTTTTCACAAACCACATGTGGACCCACTAGAGTCATTGCATGTGTGTTCTGATACACAAACTAGCACTAGAGTCATTGCATGTGTGTTGTTTCCACAAACCACACATGGATCAACCACTAGAGTCATTGCATGTGTGTTCTTATCACAAACCACATATGGATCAATCAGTGGTCATTGCATCTGTGTTCTTTTCCATAAACCACTTATGGATCCATTACAGTCATTTCATGTGTGTTATTTCCACAAACCACACATGGATCAACCACTAGAGTCATTGCATGTGTGTTATTTCCACAAACCACACATGGATCAACCACTAGAGTCATTACATGTGTGTGTTCTTTTCCACAAACCACACATGGATCCACCACTAGAGTCATTGCATGTGTGTTCTTATACTAAAACCAACACTAGAGTCATTGCATGTGTGTTCTTTCCACAAACCACACATGTATCAACCACTAGAGTCATTGCATGTGTGTTATTTCCACAAACCACACATGGATCAACCACTAGAGTCATTGCATGTGTGTTCTTATACTAAAACCAACATTAGAGTCATTGCATGTGTGTTCTTTCCAAAAACCACACATGGATCAACCACTAGAGTCATTGCATGTGTGTTCTTATACTAAAACCAACACTAGAGTCATTGCATGTGTGTTCTTTCCACAAACCACACATGGATCAACCAGGGGTCATTGCATGTGTGTTCTTTTCCACAAACCACACATGGATCCACCAGTGGTCATTGCATGTGTGTTCTTTCCACAAACCACATATGGATCAAGCAGAGTCATTGCATGTGTGTTCTTTCCACAAACCACACATGGATCAATCACTAGAGTCATTGTATGTTTGTTCTTATACCAAAACCACAAACCAACACTAGAGTCATTGTATGTGTGTTCTTTTCCACAAACCACACATGGATCAACCAGTGGTCATTGCATGTGTGTCATTTCCACAAACCACACATGGAGCCACCAGTGGTCATTGCATGTGTGTTCTTTCCACAAACCACATATGGATCAACCAGAGTCATTGATGTGTGTTCTTTCCACAAACTACACATGGATCAACCACTAGAGTCATTGCATGTTTGTTCTTATACGAAAACCACAAACCAGCACTGGATTCATTGCATGTGTGTCCTTTTCCACAAACCACACATGCATCCACTAGACTCATTGCATGTGTGTTCTTTTCCACAAACAACTTATGGATCAACCAGTGGTCATTGCATGTGTGTTCTTTTCACAAACCACATGTGGACCCACTAGAGTCATTGCATGTGTGTTCTTATACTAAAACTAGCACTAGAGTCATTGCATGTGTGTTCTATCCACAAACCACACATGGTTCCACCACTGTCATTGCATGTGTGTTGTTTCCACAAACGACACATGGATCAACCACTAGAGTCATTGCATGTGTGTTATTTCCACAAACCACACATGGATCAACCACTAGAGTCATTGCATGTGTGTTCTTATACTAAAACCAACATTAGAGTCATTGCATGTGTGTTCTTTCCAAAAACCACACATGGATCAACCACTAGAGTCATTGCATGTTTGTTATTTCCACAAACCACACATGGATCAACCACTAGAGTCATTGCATGTGTGTTCTTATACTAAATCCAACACTAGAGTCATTGCATGTGTGTTCTTTCCACAAACCACACATGGATCAACCAGTGGTCATTGCATGTGTGTTCTTTTCCACAAACCACACATGGATCCACTAGTGGTCATTGCATGTGTGTTCTTTCCACAAACCACATATGGATCAACCAGAGTCATAGCATGTGTGTTCTTTCCACAAACCACACATGGATCAACCACTAGAGTCATTGCATGTGTGTTCTTTCCACAAACCACACATGGATCAACCACTAGAGTCATTGCATGTTTGTTCTTATACAAAAACCACAAACCAGCACTAGAGTCATTGCATGTGTGTTCTTTTCCACAAACCACACATGGATCCACTAGACACATTGCATGTGTGTTCTTTCCACAAACGACACATGGATCAACCACTAGAGTCATTGCATGTGTGTTATTTCCACAAACCACACATGGATCAACCACTAGAGTCATTGCATGTGTGTTCTTATACTAAAACCAACATTAGAGTCATTGCATGTGTGTTCCTTCCACACACCACTTATGGATCCATTATAGTCATGGCATGTGTGTTCTTTCCACAAACCACACATGGATCAACCAGTGGTCATTGCATGTGTGTTCTTTTCCACAAACCACACATGGATCCACCAGTGGTCATTGCATGTGTGTTCTTTCCACAAACCACATATGGATCAAGCAGAGTCATTGCATGTGTGTTCTTTCCACAAACCACACATGGATCAACCACTAGAGTCATTGAATGTTTGTTCTTATACCAAAACCACAAACCAGCACTAGAGTCATTGCATGTGTGTTCTTTTCCACAAACCACACATGGATCCACTAGACTCATTGCATGTGTGTTCTTTTCCACAAACAACATATGGATCAACCAATGGTCAGTGCATGTGTGTTCTTTTCAAAAACCACATGTGGACCCACTTGAGTCATTGCATGTGTGTTCTTATACTAAAACTGGCACTAGAGTCATTGCATGTGTGTTCTATCCACAAACTACAGATGGATCCACCACTGTGATTGCATGTTGGTTCTTTCCACAAACCACACATGGATCAACCACTAGAGGCATTGCATGTGTGTTATTTCCACAAACCACACATGGATCAACCACTAGAGTCATTGCATGTGGGTGTTCTTTTCCACAAAGCACACATGGATCCACCACTAGAGTCATTGCATGTGTGTTCTTATACTAAAACGAACACTAGAGTCATTGCATGTGTGTTCTTTCCACAAACCACACATGGATCAACCAGTGGTCATTGCATGTGTGTTCTTTTCAACAAACCACACATGGATCCACCAGTGGTCATTGCATGTGTGTTCTTTGCACAAACCACATATGGATCAACCAGAGTCATTGCATGTGTGTTCTTTCCATAAACTACACATGGATCAACGACTAGAGTCATTGCATGTTTGTTCTTATACCAAAACCATAAACCAGCACTAGAGTCATTGCATGTGTGTTGTTTTCCACAAACCACACATGGATCCACTAGACTCATTGCATGTGTGTTCTTTTCCACAAACAACTTATGGATCAACCAGTGGTCATTGCATGTGTGTTCTTTTTACAAACCACATGTGGACCCACTAGAGTAATTGCATGTGTGTTCTTATACACAAACTAGCACCAGTGGTCATTACATGTGTGTTCTATCCACAAACCACACATGGATCCACCACTGTCATTGCATGTGTGTTCTTTCCACAAACCACACATGGATCAACCACTAGAGTCATTGCATGTGTGTTCTTTCCACAAACCACACATGGATCAACCACTAGAGTCATTGCATGTTTGTTCTTATACTAAAACCCCAAACCAGCACTAGAGTCATTGCATGTGTGTTCTTTTCCACAAACAACATATGGATCAACCAGTGGTCATTGCATGTGTGTTCTTTTCACAAACCACATGTGGACCCACTAGAGTCATTGCATGTGTGTTCTTATACTAAAACTAGCACTAGAGTCATTGCATGTGTGTTCTTTCCACAAACCACACATGGATCAACCACTAGAGTCATTGCATGTGTGTTCTTATCACAAACCACATATGGATCAATCAGTGGTCATTGCATGTGTGTTCTTTTCCATAAACCACTTATGGATCCATTACAGTCATTTCATGTGTGTTATTTCCACAAACCACACATGGATCAACCACTAGAGTCATTGCATGTGTGTTATTTCCACAAACCACACATGGATCAACCACTAGAGTCATTACATGTGTGTGTTCTTTTCCACAAACCACACATGGATCCACCACTAGAGTCATTGCATGTGTGTTCTTATACTAAAACCAACACTAGAGTCATTGCATGTGTGTTCTTTCCACAAACCACACATGTATCAACCACTAGAGTCATTGCATGTGTGTTATTTCCACAAACCACACATGGATCAACCACTAGAGTCATTGCATGTGTGTTCTTATACTAAAACCAACATTAGAGTCATTGCATGTGTGTTCTTTCCAAAAACCACACATGGATCAACCACTAGAGTCATTGCATGTGTGTTCTTATACTAAAACCAACACTAGAGTCATTGCATGTGTGTTCTTTCCACAAACCACACATGGATCAACCAGGGGTCATTGCATGTGTGTTCTTTTCCACAAACCACACATGGATCCACCAGTGGTCATTGCATGTGTGTTCTTTCCACAAACCACATATGGATCAAGCAGAGTCATTGCATGTGTGTTCTTTCCACAAACCACACATGGATCAATCACTAGAGTCATTGCATGTTTGTTCTTATACCAAAACCACAAACCAACACTAGAGTCATTGTATGTGTGTTCTTTTCCACAAACCACACATGGATCAACCAGTGGTCATTGCATGTGTGTCATTTCCACAAACCACACATGGAGCCACCAGTGGTCATTGCATGTGTGTTCTTTCCACAAACCACATATGGATCAACCAGAGTCATTGATGTGTGTTCTTTCCACAAACTACACATGGATCAACCACTAGAGTCATTGCATGTTTGTTCTTATACGAAAACCACAAACCAGCACTGGATTCATTGCATGTGTGTCCTTTTCCACAAACCACACATGCATCCACTAGACTCATTGCATGTGTGTTCTTTTCCACAAACAACTTATGGATCAATCAGTGGTCATTGCATGTGTGTTCTTTTCACAAACCACATGTGGACCCACTAGAGTCATTGCATGTGTGTTCTTATACTAAAACTAGAACTAGAGTCATTGCATGTGTGTTCTATCCACAAACCACACATGGTTCCACCACTGTCATTGCATGTGTGTTGTTTCCACAAACGACACATGGATCAACCACTAGAGTCATTGCATGTGTGTTATTTCCACAAACCACACATGGATCAACCACTAGAGTCATTGCATGTGTGTTCTTATACTAAAACCAACATTAGAGTCATTGCATGTGTGTTCTTTCCAAAAACCACACATGGATCAACCACTAGAGTCATTGCATGTTTGTTATTTCCACAAACCACACATGGATCAACCACTAGAGTCATTGCATGTGTGTTCTTATACTAAATCCAACACTAGAGTCATTGCATGTGTGTTCTTTCCACAAACCACACATGGATCAACCAGTGGTAATTGCATGTGTGTTCTTTTCCACAAACCACACATGGATCCACCAGTGGTCATTGCATGTGTGTTCTTTCCACAAACCACATATGGATCAACTAGAGTCATTGCATGTGTGTTCTTTCCACAAACCACACATGGATCAACCACTAGAGTCATTGCATGTTTGTTCTTATACTAAAACCACAAACCAACACTAGAGTCATTGCATGTGTGTTCTTTTCCACAAACCACACATGGATCCAGTAGACTCATTGCATGTGTGTTCCTTTCCACAAACAAGTTGTGGATCAACCAGTGGTCATTGCATGTGTGTTCTTTTCACAAACTACATGTAGACCCACTAGAGTCATTGCATGTGTGTTCTTATACTAAAACTAGCACCAGAGTCATTGCATGTGTGTTCTATTACTAAAACCAACACTTGAGTCATTGCATGTGTTCTTTCCACATACCACACACGGATCAACCAGTGGTTATTGCATGTGTGTTCTTTTCCAAAAACTACACATGGATCCACCAGTGGTCATTTCATGTGTGTTCTTTCCACAAACCACATATGGATAAACCACTAGAGTCATTGCATGTGTGTTATTTCCACAAACCACACATGGATCAACCACTAGAGTCATTGCATGTGTGTTATTTCCACAAACCACACATGGATCCAAAAGTGGTCATTGCATGTGTGTTCTTTCCACAAACCACATATGGATCAACCAGAGTCATTGCATGTGTGTTCTTTCCACAAACCACACATGGATCAACCACTAGAGTCATTGTGTGTTTGTTCTTATACTTAAACCACAAACCAGCACTAGAGTCATTGCATGTGTGTTCTTTTCCACAAACCACACATAGATCCACTAGACTCATTGCATGTGTGTTCTTTTCCACAAACAACTTATGGATCAACTAGTGGTCATTGCATGTGTGTTCCTTTCACAAACCACATGTGGACCCACTAGAGTCATTGCATGTGTGTTCTTATACACAAACTAGCACTAGAGTCATTGCATGTGTGTTCTTTTCCACAAACCACACATGGATCCACTAGACTCATTGCATGTGTGTTCTTTTCCACAAACAACTTATGGATCAACCAGTGGTCATTGCATGTGTGTTCTTTTCACAAACTACATGTGGACCCACTAGAGTCATTGCATGTGTGTTCTTATACTAAAACTAGCACAAGAGTCATTGCATGTGTGTTCTTATAATAAAACCAACACTTGAGTCATTGCATGTGTTCTTTCAACAAACCATACATGGATCAACCAGTGGTCATTGCATGTGTGTTCTTTTCCAAAAACTACACATGGGTCCACCAGTGGTCATTGCATGTGTGTTCTTTCCACAAACCACATATGGATAAACCACTAGAGTCATTGCATGTGTGTTATTTCCACAAACCACACATGAATCAACCACTAGAGTCATTGCATGTGTGTTATTTCCACAAACCACACATGGATCCACCACTAGAGTCATTGCATGTGTGTTCTTATACTAAAACCAACACCAGAGTCATTGCATGTGTGTTCTTTCCACAAACCACACATGGATCGACCAGTGGTCATTGCATGTGTGTTCTTTCCACAAACCACACATGGATCCACCAGTGGTCATTGCATGTGTGTTCTTTCCACAAACCACATATGGATCAACTAGAGTCATTGCGTATTTGTTCTTATACTTAAACCACAAACCAATACTAGAGTCATTGCATGTGTGTTCTTTTCCACAAACCACACATGGATCCACTAGAGTCATTGCATGTGTGTTCTTTTCCACAAACAACTTATGGATCAACTAGTGGTCATTGCATGTGTGTTCCTTTCACAAACCACGTGTGGACCCACTAGAGTCATTGCATGTGTGTTCTTATACACAAACTAGCACTAGAGTCATTGCATGTGTGTTGTTTTCCACCAACCACACATGGATCCACTAGACTCATTGCATGTGTGTTCTTTTCCACAAACAACTTATGGATCAACCAGTGGTCATTGCATGTGTGTTCTTTTCACAAACCAGATGTGGAACTACTAGAGTCATTGCAGGTGTGTTCTTATAGACAAACTAGCTCTAGAGTCATTGCATGTGTGTTCTATCCACAATCCACACATGGATCCACCACTGTCATTGCATGTGTGTTCTTTCCACAAACCACACATGGATCAACCACTAGAGTCATTGCATGTGTGTTCTTTCCACAAACCACACATGGATCAACCACTAGAGTCATTGCATGTGTGTTATTTCCACAAACCACACATGGATCCACCACTAGAGTCATTGCATGTGTGTTCTTATACTAAAACCAACACTAGAGTCATTGCATGTGTGTTCTTTCCACAAACCACACAGGATCGACCAGTGGTCATTGCATGTGTGTTCTTTCCACAAACCACACATGGATCCACCAGTGGTCATTGCATGTGTGTTCTTTCCACAAACCACATATGGATCAACTAGAGTCATTGCATGTGTGTTCTTTCCACAAACCACACATGGATCAACCACTAGAGTCATTGCGTGTTTGTTCTTATACTTAAACCATAAACCAGCACTAGAGTCATTGCATGTGTGTTCTTTTCCACAAACAACTTATGGATCAACTAGTGGTCATTGCATATGTGTTCCTTTCACAAACCACGTGTGGACCCACTAGAGTCATTGCATGGGTGTTCTTATACACAAACTAGCACTAGTGTCATTGCATGTGTGTTCTTTTCCACCAACCACACATGGATCCACTAGACTCATTGCATGTGTGTTCTTTTCCACAAACAACTTATGGATCAACCAGTGGTCATTGCATGTGTGTTCTTTTCACAAACTAGATGTGGACCTACTAGAGTCATTGCATGTGTGTTCTTATAGACAAACTAGCACTAGAGTCATTGCATGTGTGTTCTATCCACAAACCACACATGGATCCACCACTGTCATTGCATGTGTGTTCTTTCCACAAACCACACATGGATCAACCACTAGAGTCATTGCATGTGTGTTCTTTCCACAAACCACACATGGATCAACCACTAGAGTCATTGCATGTTTGTTCTTATACAAAAACCACAAACCAGCACTTGAGTCATTGCATGTGTGTTCTTTTCCACGAACCACACATGGATCCACTAGACACATTGCATGTGTGTTCTTTTCCACAAACAACTTATGGATCAACCAGTGGTCATTGCATGTGTGTTCTTTTCACAAACCACATGTGGACCCACTAGAGTCATTGCATGTGTGTTCTTATACACAAACTAGCACTAGAGTCATTGCATGTGTGTTCTGTCCACAAACCACACATGGATCGACCACTGTCATTACATGTGTGTTCTTTCCACAAACCACACATGGATCAACCACTAGAGTCATTGCATGTGTGTTCTTATCACAAACCACATATGGATCAATCAGTGGTCATTGCATGTGTGTTCTTTTCCATAAACCACTTATGGATCCATTACAGTCATTGCATGTGTGTTATTTCCACAAACCACACATGGATCAACCACTAGAGTCATTGCATGTGTGTTATTTCCACAAACCACACATGGATCAACCACTAGAGTCATTGCATGTGTGTGTTCTTTTCCACAAACCACACATGGATCCACCACCAGAGTCATTGCATGTGTGTTCTTATACTAAAACCAACACTAGAGTCATTGCGTGTGTGTTCTTTCCACAAATTACACATGGATCAACCAGTGGTCATTGCATGTGTGTTCTTTTCCACAAACCACACATGGATCCAGCAGTGGTCATTACATGTGTGTTCTTTCCACAAACCACATATGGATCAACCAGAGTCATTGCATGTGTGTTCTTTCCACAAACCACACATGTATCAACCACTAGAGTCATTGCATGTTTGTTCTTATACTAAAACCACAAACCAGCAGTAGAGTCATTGCATGTGTGTTCTTTTCCACAAACCACACATGGATCCACTAGACTCATTGCATGTGTGTTCTTTTCCACAAACGACACATGGATCAACCACTAGAGTCATTGCATGTGTGTTATTTCCACAAACCACACATGGATCAACCACTAGAGTCATTGCATGTGTGTTCTTATACTAGAAACAACATTAGAGTCATTGCATGTGTGTTCTTTCCACACACCACTTATGGATCCATTACAGTAATTGCATGTGTGTTATTTCCACAAACCACACATGGATCAACCACTAGAGTCATTGCATGTGTGTTCTTATACTAAAACCAACACTAGAGTCATTGCATGTGTGTTCTTTCCACAAACCACACATGACTCAACCAGTGGTCATTGCATGTGTGTTCTTTCCACAAACCACAGATGGATCAACAGAGTCATTGATGTGTGTTCTTTCCACAAACTACACATGGATCAACCACTAGAGTCATTGCATGTTTGTTCTTATACCAAAACCACAGACCAGCACTAGAGTCATTGCATGTGTGTTCTTTCCACAAACCACACATGGATCACCAAGTGGTCATTGCATGTGTGTTCTTTCCACAAACCACACATGGATCAACAAGTGGTCATTGCATGTGTGTTCTTTTCCACAAACTACACATGGATCAACCACTAGAGTCATTGCATGTTTGTTCTTATACCAAAACCACAAACCAGCACTAGAGTCATTGCATGTGTATTCTTTTCCACAAACCACACCTGGATCCACTAGACTCATTGCATTTGTGTTCTTTTCCACAAATAACTTATGGATCAACCAGTGGTCATCGCATGTGTGTTCTTTTCACAAACCACATGTGGACCCACTAGAGTCATTGCATGTGTGTTCTTATACTAAAACTAGCACTAGAGTCATTGCATGTGTGTTCTATCCACAAACGACACATGGATCCACCACTGTCATTGCATGTTGGTTCTTTCCACAAACCACGCATGGAACAACCACTAGAGTTATTGCATGTGTGTTCTTTCCAAAAACCACATATGGATCAACCACTGGTCATTGCATGTGTGTTCTTTTCCATAAACCAATTATGGATCCATTACAGTCATTGCATGTGTGTTATTTCCACAAACCACACATGGATCAACCACTAGAGTCATTGCATGTGTGTTATTTCCATAAACCACACATGGATAAACCACTAGAGTCATTGCATGTGTGTTATTTCCACAAACCACACATGGATCAACCACTAGAGTCATCGCATGTGTGTTCTTATACTAAAACTAGGACTAGAGTCATTGCATGTGTTTTCTATCCACAAACCACACATGGATCCACCACTGTCATTGCACGTGTGTTCTTTCCACAAACCACACATGGATCAACCACTAGAGTCATTGCATGTGTGTTCTTTCCACAAACGACACATGGATCAACCACTAGAGTCATTGCATGTGTGTTATTTCCACAAACCACACATGGATCAACCACTAGAGTCATTGCATGTGTGTGTTCTTATACTAAAACCAACATTAGGGTCATTGCATGTGTGTTCTTATACTAAAACCAACATTAGGGTCATTGCATGTGTGTTCTTATACTAAAACCAACATTAGGGTCATTGCATGTGTGTTCTTTCCACACACCACTTATGGATCCATTACAGTCATTGCATGTGTGTTATTTCCACAAACCACACATGGATCAACCACTAGAGTCATTGCATGTGTGTTCTTATACTAAAACCAACACTAGAGTCATTGCATGTGTGTTCTTTCCACAAACCACACATGGATCAACCACTAGAGTCATTGCATGTGTGTTCTTTCCACAAACGACACATGGATCAACCACTAGAGTCATTGCATGTGTGTTATTTCCACAAACCACACATGGATCAACCACTAGAGTCATTGCATGTGTGTTCTTATACTAAAACCAACATTAGAGTCATTGCATGTGTGTTCTTTCCAAAAACCACACATGGATCATCCATTACAGTCATTGCATATGTGTTATTTCCACAAACCACACATGGATCAACCACTAGAGTCATTGCATGTGTGTTCTTATACTAAAACCAACACTAGAGTCATTGCATGTGTGTTCTTTCCACAAACCACACATGGATCAACCAGTGGTCATTGCATATGTGTTATTTTCAACAAACCATAGATGGATCCACCAGTGGTCATTGCATGTGTGTTCTTTCCACAAACCACATATGGATCAACCAGAGTCATTGCATGTGTGTTCTTTCCACAAACCACACATGGATCAATCACTAGAGTCATTGCATGTTTGTTCTTATACCAAAACCACAAACCAACACTAGAGTCATTGTATGTGTGTTCTTTTCCACAAACCACACATGGATCAACCAGTGGTCATTGCGTGTGTTTTCCACAAACCACACATGGATCCACCAGTGGTCATTGCATGTGTGTTCTTTCCACAAACCACATATGGATCAACAGAGTCATTGATGTGTGTTCTTTCCACAAACTACACATGGATCAACCAATAGAGTCATTGCATGTTTGTTCTTATACCAAAACCACAGACTAGCACTAGAGTCATTGCATGTGTGTTCTTTCCACAAACCACACATGGATCAAGAAGTGGTCATTGCATGTGTGTTCTTTTCCACAAACCACACATGGATCCACCAATGGTCATTGCATGTGTGTTCTTTCCACAAACCACATATGGATCAACCAGAGTCATTGTATGTGTGTTCTTTCCACAAACTACACATGGATCAACCACTAGAGTCATTGCATGTTTGTTCTTATACCAAAACCACAAACCAGCACTAGAGTCATTGCATGTGTGTTCTTTTCCACAAACCACACATGGATCCACTAGACTCATTGCATGTGTGTTCTTTTCCACAAATAACTTATGGATCAACCAGTGGTCATCGCATGTGTGTTCTTTTCACAAACCACATGTGGACCCACTAGAGTCATTGCATGTGTGTTCTTATACCAAAACTAGCATTAGAGTCATTGCATGTGTGTTCTATCCACAAACGACACATGGATCCACCACTGTCATTGCATGTTGGTTCTTTCCACAAACCACACATGGATCAACCACTAGAGTTATTGCATGTGTGTTCTTTCCAAAAACCACATATGGATCAACCACTGGTCATTGCATGTGTGTTCTTTTCCATAAACCAATTATGGATCCATTACAGTCATTGCATGTGTGTTATTTCCACAAACCACACATGGATCAACCACTAGAGTCATTGCATGTGTGTTATTTCCATAAACCACACATGGATAAACCACTAGAGTCATTGCATGTGTGTTATTTTCACAAACCACACATGGATCAACCACTAGAGTCATCGCATGTGTGTTCTTATACTAAAACTAGGACTAGAGTCATTGCATGTGTGTTCTATCCACAAACCACACATGGATCCACCACTGTCATTGCACGTGTGTTCTTTCCACAAACCACACATGGATCAACCACTAGAGTCATTGCATGTGTGTTCTTTCCACAAACGACACATGGATCAACCACTAGAGTCATTGCATGTGTGTTATTTCCACAAACCACACATGGATCAACCACTAGAGTCATTGCATGTGTGTTCTTATACTAAAACCAACATTAGGGTCATTGCATGTGTGTTCTTTCCACACACCACTTATGGATCCATTACAGTCATTGCATGTGTGTTATTTCCACAAACCACACATGGATCAACCACTAGAGTCATTGCATGTGTGTTCTTATACTAAAACCAACACTAGAGTCATTGCATGTGTGTTCTTTCCACAAACCACACATGGATCAACCACTAGAGTCATTGCATGTGTGTTCTTTCCATAAACGACACATGGATCAAACACTAGAGTCATTGCATGTGTGTTATTTCCACAAACCACACATGGATCAACCACTAGAGTCATTGCATGTGTGTTCTTATACTAAAACCAGCATTAGAGTCATTGCATGTGTGTTCTTTCCAAAAACCACACATGGATCATCCATTACAGTCATTGCATGTGTGTTATTTCCACAAACCACACATGGATCAACCACTAGAGTCATTGCATGTGTGGTCTTATACTAAAACCAACACTAGAGTCATTGCATGTGTGTTCTTTCCACAAACCACACATGGATCAACCAGTGG
Source organism: Avena sativa (assembly GCA_916181665.1). NCBI lineage: Eukaryota > Viridiplantae > Streptophyta > Magnoliopsida > Poales > Poaceae > Avena > Avena sativa. The sequence goes on along the minus strand of OV702287.1, from coordinate 62,610,195 downwards.
TCATTGCATATGTGTTCTTTTCAACAAACCACAGATGGATCCACCAGTGGTCATTGCATGTGTGTTCTTTCCACAAACCACATATGGATCAACCAGAGTCATTGCATGTGTGTTCTTTCCACAAACCACACATGGATCAATCACTAGAGTCATTGCATGTTTGTTCTTATACCAAAACCACAAACCAACACTAGAGTCATCGTATGTGTGTTCTTTTCCACAAACCACACATGGATCAACCAGTGGTCATTGCGTGTGTTTTCCACAAACCACACATGGATCCACCAGTGGTCATTGCATGTGTGTTCTTTCCACAAACCACATATGGATCAACAGAGTCATTGATGTGTGTTCTTTCCACAAACTACACACGGATCAACAATTAGAGTCATTGCATGTTTGTTCTTATACCAAAACCACAGACTAGCACTAGAGTCATTGCATGTGTGTTCTTTCCACAAACCACACATGGATCAACAAGTGGTCATTGCATGTGTGTTCTTTTCCACAAACCACACATGGATCCACCAATGGTCATTGCATGTGTGTTCTTTCCACAAACCACATATGGATCAACCAGAGTCATTGCATGTGTGTTCTTTCCACAAACTACACATGGATCAACCACTAGAGTCATTGCATGTTTGTTCTTATACCAAAACCACAAACCAGCACTAGAGTCATTGCATGTGTGTTCTTTTCCACAAACCGCACATGGATCCACTAGACTCATTGCATGTGTGTTCTTTTCCACAAATAACTTATGGATCAACCAGTGGTCATCGCATGTGTGTTCTTTTCACAAACCACATGTGGACCCACTAGAGTCATTGCATGTGTGTTCCTATACTAAAACTAGCATTAGAGTCATTGCATGTGTGTTCTATCCACAAACGACACATGGATCCACCACTGTCATTGCATGTTGGTTCTTTCCACAAACCACACATGGATCAACCACTAGAGTTATTGCATGTGTGTTCTTTCCAAAAACCACATATGGATCAACCACTGGTCATTGCATGTGTGTTCTTTTCCATAAACCAATTATGGATCCATTACAGTCATTGCATGTGTGTTATTTCCACAAACCACACATGGATCAACCACTAGAGTCATTGCATATGTGTTATTTCCATAAACCACACATGGATAAACCACTAGAGTCATTGCATGTGTGTTATTTCCACAAACCACACATGGATCAACCACTAGAGTCATTGCATGTGTGTTCTTATACTAAAACTAGGACTAGAGTCATTGCATGTGTGTTCTATCCACAAACCACACATGGATCCACCACTGTCATTGCACGTGTGTTCTTTCCACAAACCACACATGGATCAACCACTAGAGTCATTGCATGTGTGTTCTTTCCACAAACGACACATGGATCAACCACTAGAGTCATTGCATGTGTGTTATTTCCACAAACCACACATGGATCAACCACTAGAGTCATTGCATGTGTGTTCTTATACTAAAACTAGCATTAGAGTCATTGCATGTGTGTTCTATCCACAAACGACACATGGATCCACCACTGTCATTGCATGTTGGTTCTTTCCACAAACCACACATGGATCAACCACTAGAGTTATTGCATGTGTGTTCTTTCCAAAAACCACATATGGATCAACCACTGGTCATTAAATGTGTGTTCTTTTCCATAAACCAATTATGGATCCATTACAGTCATTGCATGTGTGTTATTTCCACAAACCACACATGGATCAACCACTAGAGTCATTGCATCTGTGTTATTTCCATAAACCACACATGGATAAACCACTAGAGTCATTGCATGTGTGTTATTTCCACAAACCACACATGGATCAACCACTAGAGTCATTGCATGTGTGTTCTTATACTAAAACTAGGACTAGAGTCATTGCATGTGTGTTCTATCCACAAACCACACATGGATCCACCACTGTCATTGCACGTGTGTTCTTTCCACAAACCACACATGGATCAACCACTAGAGTCATTGCATGTGTGTTCTTTCCACAAACGACACATGGATCAACCACTAGAGTCATTGCATGTGTGTTATTTCCACAAACCACACATGGATCAACCACTAGAGTCATTGCATGTGTGTTCTTATACTAAAACCAACATTAGGGTCATTGCATGTGTGTTCTTTCCACACACCACTTATGGATCCATTACAGTCATTGCATGTGTGTTATTTCCACAAACCACACATGGATCAACCACTAGAGTCATTGCATGTGTGTTCTTATACTAAAACCAACACTAGAGTCATTGCATGTGTGTTCTTTCCACAAACCACACATGGATCAACCACTAGAGTCATTGCATGTTTGTTCTTTCCACAAACGACACATGGATCAACCACTAGAGTCATTGCATGTGTGTTATTTCCACAAACCACACATGGATCAACCACTAGAGTCATTGCATGTGTGTTCTTATACTAAAACCAACATTAGAGTCATTGCATGTGTGTTCTTTCGAAAAACCACACATGGATCATCCATTACAGTCATTGCATGTGTGTTATTTCCACAAACCACACATGGATCAACCACTAGAGTCATTGCATGTGTGGTCTTATACTAAAACCAACACTAGAGTCATTGCATGTGTGTTCTTTCCACAAACCACACATGGATCAACCAGTGGTCATTGCATATGTGTTCTTTTCAACAAACCACAGATGGATCCACCAGTGGTCATTGCATGTGTGTTCTTTCCACAAACCACATATGGATCAACCAGAGTCATTGCATGTGTGTTCTTTTCACAAACCACACATGGATCAATCACTAGAGTCATTGCATGTTTGTTCTTATACCAAAACCACAAACCAACACTAGAGTCATTGAATGTGTGTTCTTTTCCACAAACCACACATGGATCAACCAGTGGTCATTGCATGTGTTTTCCACAAACCACACATGGATCCACCAGTGGTCATTGCATGTGTGTTCTTTCCACAAACCACATATGGATCAACAGAGTCATTGATGTGTGTTCTTTCCACAAACTACACATGGATCAACCAATAGAGTCATTGCATGTTTGTTCTTATACCAAAACCACAGACCAGCACTAGAGTCATTGCATGTGTGTTCTTTCCACAAACCACACATGGATCAACAAGTGGTCATTGCATGTGTGTTCTTTTCCACAAACCACACATGGATCCACTAGTGGTCATTGCATGTGTGTTCTTTCCACAAACCACATATGGATCAACCAGAGTCATTGCATGTGTGTTCTTTCCACAAACTACACATGGATCAACCACTAGAGTCATTGCAAGTTTGTTCTTATACCAAAACCACAAACCAGCACTAGAGTCATTGCATGTGTGTTCTTTTCCACAAACCACACATGGATCCACTAGACTCATTGCATGTGTGTTCTTTTCCACAAATAACTTATGGATCAACCAGTGGTCATCGCATGTGTGTTCTTTTCACAAACCACATGTGGACCCACTAGAGTCATTGCATGTGTGTTCTTATACTAAAACTAGCACTAGAGTCATTGCATGTGTGTTCTATCCACAAACGACACATGTATCCACCACTGTCATTGCATGTTGGTTCTTTCCACAAACCACACATGGATCAACCACTAGAGTTATTGCATGTGTTTTATTTCCAAAAACCACATATGGATCAACCACTGGTCATTGCATGTGTGTTCTTTTCCATAAACCAATTAAGGATCCATTACAGTCATTGCATGTGTGTTATTTCCACAAACCACACATGGATCAACCACTAGATTCATTGCATGTGTGTTATTTCCATAAACCACACATGGATAAACCACTAGAGTCATTGCATGTGTGTTATTTCCACAAACCACACATGGATCAACCACTAGAGTCATTGCATGTGTGTTCTTATACTAAAACTAGGACTAGAGTCATTGCATGTGTGTTCTATCCACAAACCACACATGGATCCACCACTGTCATTGCACGTGTGTTATTTCCACAAACCACACATGGATCAACCACTAGAGTCATTGCATGTGTGTTCTTTCCACAAACGACACATGGATCAACCACTAGAGTCATTGCATGTGTGTTATTTCCACAAACCACACATGGATCAACCACTAGAGTCATTGCATGTGTGTTCTTATACTAAAACCAACATTAGGGTCATTGCATGTGTGTTCTTTCCACACACCACTTATGGATCCATTACAGTCATTGCATGTGTGTTATTTCCACAAACCACACATGGATCAACCACTAGAGTCATTGCATGTGTGTTCTTATACTAAAACCAACACTAGAGTCATTGCATGTGTGTTCTTTCCACAAACCACACATGGATCAACTAGTGGTCATTGCATGTGTGTTCTTTTCCACAAACCACAAATGGATCCACCAATGTCATTGCATGTGTGTTCTTTCCACAAACCACACATGCATCAATCACTAGAGCCATTGCATGTTTGTTCTTATACCAAAACCACAAACCAACACTGGAGTCATTGCATGTGTGTTCTTTTCCACAAACCACTAATGGATCCACTAGACTCATTGCATGTGTGTTCTTTTCCACAAACAACTTATGGATCAACAAGTGGTCATTGCATGTGTGTTCTTTTCACAAACCACATGTGGACCCACTAGAGTCATTGCATGTGTGTTCTTATACTAAAACTAGAACTAGAGTCATTGCATGTGTGTTCTATCCACAAACGACACATGGATCCACCACTGTCATTGCATGTTGGTTCTTTCCACAAACCACACATGGATCAACCACTAGAGTTATTGCATGTGTGTTCTTTCCAAAAACCACATATGGATCAACCAGTGGTCATTGCATGTGTGTTCTTTTGCATAAACCACTTATGGATCCATTACAGTCATTGCATGTGTGTTATTTCCACAAACCAAACATGGATCAACCACTAGAGTCATTGCATGTGTGTTATTTCCACAAACCACACATGGATAAACCACTAGAGTCATTGCATGTGTGTTATTTCCACAAACCACACATGGATCAACCACTAGAGTCATTGCATGTTTGTTGTTATACCAAAACCACAAACCAGCACTAGAGTCATTGCATGTGTGTTCTTTTCCACAAACCACACATGGATCCACTAGACTCATTGCATGTGTGTTCTTTTCCACAAACAACTTATGGATCAACCAGTGGTCATAGCATGTGTGTTCTTTTCACAAACCACATGTGGACCCACTAGAGTCAATGCGTGTGTGTTCTTATACTTAAACTAGCACTAGAGTCATTGCATGTGTGTTCTATCCACAAACCACACATGGATCCACCATTGTCATTGCATGTGTGTTTTTCCACAAACCACACATGGATCAAGCACTAGAGTCATTGCATGTGTGTTCTTTCCACAAACGACACATGGATCAACCACTAGAGTCATTGCATGTGTGTTATTTCCACAAAACACACATGGATCGACCCCTAGAGTCATTTCATGTGTGTTCTTATACTAAAACCAACATTAGAGTCATTGCATGTGTGTTCTTTCCACACACCACTTATGGATCCATTATAGTCATTGCATGTGTGTTATTTCCACAAACCACACATGGATCAACCAGTGGTCATTGCATGTGTGTTATTTTCCACAAACCACACATGGATCAACTAGAGTCATTGCATGTGTGTTCTTATACACAAACTATCACTAGAGTCATTGCATGTGTGTGTTCTATCCACAAACCACACATGGATCCACCACTGTCATTGCATGTGTGTTCTTTCCACAAACCACACATGGATCAACCACTAGAGTCATTGCATGTGTGTTCTTATCACAAACCACATATGGATCAACAAGTGGTCATTGCATGTGTGTTCTTTTCCATAAACCACTTATGGATCCATTACAGTCATTGCATGTGTACTATTTCCACAAACCACACATGGATCAACCACTAGAGTCATTGCATGTGTGTTATTTCCACAAACCACACATGGATCAACCACTAGAGTCATTGCATGTGTGTGTTCAATTCCACAAACCACACATGGATCCACCACTAGAGTCATTGCATGTGTGTTCTTATACTAAAACCAACACTAGAGTCATTACATGTGTGTTCTTTCCACAAACCACACATGGATCAACCAGTGGTCATTGCATGTGTGTTCTTTTCCACAAACCACACATGGATCCAATAGTGGTCATTGCATGTGTGTTCTTTCCACAAACGACATATGGATCAACCAGAGTCATTGCATGTGTGTTCTTTCCACAAACTACACATGGATCAACCATTAGAGTCATTGCATGTTTGTTCTTATACCCAAACCACAAACCATCACTAGAGTCATTGAATGTGTGTTCTTTTCGACAAACCACACATGGATCCACTAGATCATTGCATGTGTGTTCTTTTCCACAAACAACATATGGATCAACCAATGGTCATTGCATGTGTGTTCTTTTCAAAAACCACATGTGGACCCACTTGAGTCATTGCATGTGTGTTCTTATACTAAAACTAGCACTAGAGTCATTGCATGTGTGTTTTATCCACAAACCACACATGGATCCACCACTGTCATTGCATGTGTGTTCTTTCCACAAACCACACATGGATCAACCACAAGAGTCATTGCATGTGTGTTCTTTCCACAAACGACACATGGATCCACCACTGTCATTGCATGTGTGTTCTTTCCACAAAACCACACATGGATCAACCACTAGAGTCATTGCATGTGTGTTCTTATCACAAACCACATATGGATCAACAAGTGGTCATTGCATGTGTGTTATTTTCCATAAACCAGTTATGGATCCATTACAGTCATTGCATGTGTGCTATTTCCACAAACCACACATGGATCAACCACTAGAGTCATTGCATGTGTGTTATTTCCACAAACCACAAATGGATCAACCACAAGAGTCATTGAATGTGTGTGTTCTATCCACAAACCACACATGGATCCACCACTGTCATTGCATGTGTGTTCTCTCCACAAACCACACATGGATCAACCACTAGAGTCATTGCATGTGTGTTCTTATCACAAACCACATATGGATCAACAAGTGGTCATTGCATGTGTGTTCTTTTCCATAAACCACTTATGGATCCATTACAGTCATTGCATGTGTGCTATTTCCACAAACCACACATGGATCAACCACTAGAGTCATTGCATGTGTGTTATTTCCACAAACCACACATGGATCAACCACTAGAGTCATTGCATGTGTTTGTTCATTTCCACAAACCACACATGGATCCACCACTAGAGTCATTGCTTGTGTGTTCTTATACTAAAACCAACACTAGAGTCATTGCATGTGTGTTCTTTCCACAAACCACACATGGATCAACCAGTGGTCATTGCATCTGTGTTCTTTTCCACAAACCACACATGGATCCACCAGTGGTCATTGCATGTGTGTTCTTTTCAAAAACCACATGTGGACCCACTTGAGTCATTGCATGTGTGTTCTTATACTAAAACTAGCACTAGAGTCATTGCATGTGTGTTTTATCCACAAACCACACATGGATCCACCACTGTCATTGCATGTGTGTTCTTTCCACAAACCACACATGGATCAACCACAAGAGGTATTACATGTGTGTTCTTTCCACAAACGACACATGGATCCACCACTGTCATTGCATGTGTGTTCTTTCCACAAAACCACACATGGATCAACCACTAGAGTCATTGCATGTGTGTTCTTATCACAAACCACATATGGATCAACAAGTGGTCATTGCATGTGTGTTCTTTTCCATAAACCACTTATGGATCCATTACAGTCATTGCATGTGTGCTATTTCCACAAACCACACATGGATCAGCCACTAGAGTCATTGCATGTGTGTTATTTCCACAAACCACACATGGATCAACCACAAGAGTCATTGCATGTGTGTGTTCTATCCACAAACCACACATGGATCCACCACTGTCATTGCATGTGTGTTCTCTCCACAAACCACACATGGATCAACCACTAGAGTCATTGCATGTGTGTTCTTATCACAAACCACATATGGATCAACAAGTGGTCATTGCATGTGTGTTCTTTTCCATAAACCACTTATGGATCCATTACAGTCATTGCATGTGTGCTATTTCCACAAACCACACATGGATCAACCACTAGAGTCATTGCATGTGTGTTATTTCCACAAACCACACATGGATCAACCACTAGAGTCATTGCATGTGTTTGTTCATTTCCACAAACCACACATGGATCCACCACTAGAGTCATTGCTTGTGTGTTCTTATACTAAAACCAACACTAGAGTCATTGCATGTGTGTTCTTTCCACAAACCACACATGGATCAACCAGTGGTCATTGCATGTGTGTTCTTTTCCACAAACCACACATGGATCCACCAGTGGTCATTGCATGTGTGTTCTTTCCACAAACCACATATGGATCAACCAGAGTCATTGCATGTGTGTTCTTTCCACAAACTACACATGGATCAACCACTAGAGTCATTGCATGTTTGTTTTTATACCCAAACCACAAACCATCACTAGAGTCATTGCATGTGTGTTCTTTTCGACAAACCACACATGGATCCAGTAGACTCATTGCATGTGTGTTCTTTTCCACAAACAACATATGGATCAACCAATGGTCATTGCATGTGTGTTCTTTTCAAAAACCACATGTGGACCCACTTGAGTCATTGCATGTGTGTTCTTATAATAAACTAGCACTAGAGTCATTGCATGTGTGTTTTATCCACAAACCACACATGGATCCACCACTGTCATTGCATGTGTGTTCTTTCCACAAACCACACATGGATCAACCACAAGAGTCATTGCATGTGTGTTCTTTCCACAAACGACACATGGATCCACCACTGTCATTGCATGTGTGTTCTTTCCACAAACCACACATGGATCAACCACTAGAGTTATTGCATGTGTGTTCTTATCACAAACCACATATGGATCAACAAGTGGTCATTGCATATGTGTTCTTTTCCATAAACCACTTATGGATCCATTACAGTCATTGCATGTGTGCTATTTCCACAAACCACACATGGATCAACCACTAGAGTCATTGCATGTGTGTTATTTCCACAAACCACACATGGATCAACCACAAGAGTCATTGCATGTGTGTGTTCTATCCACAAACCACACATGGATCCACCACTGTCATTGCATGTGTGTTCTTTCCACAAACCACACATGGATCAACCACTAGAGTCATTGCATGTGTGTTCTTATCACAAACCACATATGGATCAACAAGTGGTCATTGCATGTGTGTTCTTTTCCATAAACCACTTATGGATCCATTACAGTCATTGCATGTGTGCTATTTCCACAAACCACACATGGATCAACCACTAGAGTCATTGCATGTGTGTTATTTCCACAAACCACACATGGATCAACCACTAGAGTCATTGCATGTTTGTGTTCATTTCCACAAACCACACATGGATCCACCACTAGAGTCATTGCTTGTGTGTTCTTATACTAAAACCAACACTAGAGTCATTGCATGTGTGTTCTTTCCACAAACCACACATGGATCAACCAGTGGTCATTGCATGTGTGTTCTTTTCCACAAACCACACATGGATCCACCAGTGGTCATTGCATGTGTGTTCTTTCCACAAACCACATATGGATCAACCAGAGTCATTGCATGTGTGTTCTTTCCACAAACTACACATGGATCAACCACTAGAGTCATTGCATGTTTGTTCTTATACCCAAACCACAAACCATCACTAGAGTCATTGCATGTGTGTTCTTTTCGACAAACCACACATGGATCCACTAGACTCATTGCATGTGTGTTCTTTTCCACAAACAACATGTGTGTTCTTTTCGACAAACCACATATGGATCAACCAATGGTCATTGCATGTGTGTTCTTTTCAAAAACCACATGTGGACCCACTTGAGTCATTGCATGTGTGTTCTTATACTAAAACTAGCACTAGAGTCATTGCATGTGTGTTTTATCCACAAACCACACATGGATCCACCACTGTCATTGCATGTGTGTTCTTTCCACAAACCACACATGGATCAACCACCAGAGTCATTGCATGTGTGTTCTTTCCACAAACGACACATGGATCAACCACTAGAGTCATTGCATGTGTGTTATTTCCACAAACCACACATGGATCAACCACTAGAGTCATTGCATGTGTGTTCTTATACTAAAACCAACATTAGAGTCATTGCATGTGTGTTCTTTCCACACACCACTTATGGATCCATTACAGTCATTGCATGTGTGTTATTTCCACAAACCACACATGGATCAACCAGTGGTCATTGCATGTGTTTTCTTTTCCACAAACCACACATGGATCCACCAATGGTCATTGCATGTGTGTTCTTTCCACAAACCACATATGGATCAACCAGAGTCATTGCATGTGTGTTCTTTCCACAAACTACACATGGATCAACCACTAGAGTCATTACATGTTTGTTCTTATACCAAAACCACAAACCAGCACTAGAGTCATTGCATGTGTGTTGTTTTCCACAAACCACACATGGATCCACTAGACTCATTGCATGTGTGTTCTTTTCCACAAACAACTTATGGATCAACTAGTGGTCATTGCATGTGTGTTCTTTTCACAAACCACATGTGGACCCACAAGAGTCATTGCATGTGTGTTCTTATACTAAAACTAGCACTAGAGTCATTGCATGTCTGTTCTATCCACAAACCACACATGGATCCACCACTGTCATTGCATGTGTGTTCTTTCCACAAACCACACATGGATCAACCACTAGAGTCATTGCATGTGTGTTCTTTCCACAAACAACACATGGATTAACCACTAGAGTCATTGCATGTGTGTTATTTCCACAAACCACACATGGATCAACCACTAGAGTCATTGCATGTGTGTTCTTATACTAAAACCAACATTAGAGTCATTGCATGTATGTTCTTTCCACACACCACTTATGGATCCATTACAGTCATTGCATGTGTGTTATTTCCACAAACCACACATGGATCAACCACTAGAGTCATTGCATGTGTGTTCTTATACTAAAACCAACACTGGAGTCATTGCATATATGTTCTTTCCACAAACCACACATGGATCAACCAGTGGTCCTTGCATGTGTGTTCTTTTCCACAAACCACACATGGATCCACCAGTGGTCATTGCATGTGTGTTCTTTCCACAAACCACATATGGATCAACCAGAGTCATTGCATGTGTGTTCTTTCCACAAACCACACATGGATCAATCACTAGAGTCATTGCATGTTTGTTCTTATACCAAAACCACAAACCAACACTAGAGTCATTGTATCTGTATTCTTTTCCACAAACCACACATGGATCAACCAGTGGTCATTGCATGTCCACAAACCACACATGGATCCACCAGTGGTCATTGCATGTGTGTTCTTTCCACAAACCACATATGGATCAACCAGAGTCATTGATGTGTGTTCTTTCCACAAACTACACATGGATCAACCACTAGAGTCATTGCATGTTTGTTCTTATACCAAAACCACAGACCAGCACTAGAGTCATTGCAGTGTGTTCTTTTCCACAAACCACACATGGATCCACTAGACTCATTGCATGTGTGTTCTTTTCCACAAACAACTTATGGATCAACCAGTGGTCATTGCATGTGTGTTCTTTTCACAAACCACATGTGGACCCACTAGAGTTATTGCATGTGTGTTCTTATACTAAAACTAGCACTAGAGTCATTGCATGTGTGTTCTATCCACAAACCACACATGGATCCACCACTGTCATTGCATGTGTGTTCTTTCCACAAACCACACATGGATCAGCCACTGTCATTGCATGTGTGTTCTTTCCACATACGACACATGGATCAACCACTAGAGTCATTGCATGTATGTTATTTCCACAAACCACACATGGATCAACCACTAGAGTCATTGCATGTGTGTTCTTATACTAAAACCAACATTAGAGTCATTGCATGTGTGTTCTTTGCACACACCACTTATGGATCCATTACAGTCATTGCATGTGTGTTCTTTCCACAAACCACACATGGATCAACCAGTGGTCATTGCATGTGTGTTCTTTTCCACAAACCACACATGGATCCACCAGTGGTCATTGCATGTGTGTTCTTTCCACAAACCATATATGGATCAAGCAGAGTCATTGCATGTGTGTTCTTTCCACAAACGACATATGGATCAACCAGAGTCATTGCATGTGTGTTCTTTCCACAAACTACACATGGATCAACCACTAGAGTCATTACATGTTTGTTCTTATACCAAAACCACAAACCAGCACTAGAGTCATTGCATGTGTGTTGTCTTCCACAAACCACACATGGATCCACTAGACTCATTGCATGTGTGTTCTTTTCCACAAACAACTTATGGATCAACTAGTGGTCATTGCATGTGTGTTCTTTTCACAAACCACATGTGGACCCACAAGAGTCATTGCATGTGTGTTCTTATACTAAAACTAGCACTAGAGTCGTTGCATGTCTGTTCTATCCACAAACCACACATGGATCCACCACTGTCATTGCATGTGTGTTCTTTCCACAAACCACACATGGATCAACCACTAGAGTCATTGCTTCTGTGTTCTTTCCACAAACAACACATGGATCAACCACTAGAGTCATTGCATGTGTCTTATTTCCACAAACCACACATGGATCAACCACTAGAGTCATTGCATGTGTGTTCTTATACTAAAACCAACATTAGAGTCATTGCATGTATGTTCTTTCCACACACCACTTATGGATCCATTACAGTCATTGCATGTGTGTTATTTCCACAAACCACACATGGATCAACCACTAGAGTCATTTCATGTGTGTTCTTATACTAAAACCAACACTGGAGTCATTGCATGTGTGTTCTTTCCACAAACCACACATGGATCAACCAGTGGTCCTTGCATGTGTGTTCTTTTCCACAAACCACACATGGATCCACCAGTGGTCATTGCATGTGTGTTCTTTCCACAAACCACATATGGATCAACCAGAGTCATTGCATGTGTGTTCTTTCCACAAATCACACATGGATCAATCACTAGAGTCATTGCATGTTTGTTCTTATACCAAAACCACAAACCAACACTAGAGTCATTGTATCTGTGTTCTTTTCCACAAACCACACATGGATCAACCAGTGGTCATTGCATGTCCACAAACCACACATGGATCCACCAGTGGTCATTGCATGTGTGTTCTTTCCACAAACCACATATGGATCAACCAGAGTCATTGATGTGTGTTCTTTCCACAAACTACACATGGATCAACCACTAGAGTCATTGCATGTTTGTTCTTATACCAAAACCACAGACCAGCACTAGATTCATTGCAGTGTGTTCTTTTCCACAAACCACACATGGATCCACTAGACTCATTGCATGTGTGTTCTTTTCCACAAACAACTTATGGATCAACCAGTGGTCATTGCATGTGTGTTCTTTTCACAAACCACATGTGGACCCACTAGAGTCATTGCATGTGTGTTCTTATACTAAAACTAGCACTAGAGTAATTGCATGTGTCTTCTATCCACAAACCACACATGGATCCACCACTGTCATTGCATGTGTGTTCTTTCCACAAACCACACATGGATCAACCACTGTCATTGCATGTGTGTTCTTTCCACAAAAGACACATGGATCAACCACTAGAGTCATTGCATGTATGTTATTTCCACAAACCACACATGGATCCACCAATAGAGTCATTGCATGTGTGTTCTTATACTAAAACCAACATTAGAGTCATTGCATGTGTGTTCTTTGCACATACCACTTATGGATCCATTACAGTCATTGCATGTGTGTTCTTTCCACAAACCACACATGGATCAACCAGTGGTCATTGCATGTGTGTTCTTTTCCACAAACCACACATGGATCCACCAGTGGTCATTGCATGTGTGTTCTTTCCACAAACCATATATGGATCAAGCAGAGTCATTGCATGTGTGTTCTTTCCACAAACCACACATGGATCAACCACTAGAGTCATTGAATGTTTGTTCTTATACCAAAACCACAAACCAGCACTAGAGTCATTGCATGTGTGTTCTTTTCCACAAACCACACATGGATCCACTAGACTCATTGCATGTGTGTTCTTTTCCACAAACAACTTATGGATTAACCAGTGGTCACTGCATGTGTGTTCTTTTCACAAACCACATGTGGACCCACTAGAGTCATTGCATGTGTGTTCTTATACTAAAACTAGCACTAGAGTCATTGCATGTGTGTTCAATCCACAAACCATACATGGATCCACCACTATCATTGCATGTGTGTTCTTTCCACCAACCACACATGGATCAACCACTAGAGTCATTGCATGTGTGTTCTTTCCACAAACGACACATGGATCAACCACTAGAGTCATTGCATGTGTGTTATTTCCACAAACCACACATGGATCAACCACTAGAGTCATTGCATGTGTGTTCTTATACTAAAACCAACATTAGAGTCATTGCATGTGTGTTCTTTCCACACACCACTTATGGATCCATTACCGTAATTGCATGTGTGTTATTTCCACAAACCACACATGGATCAACCACTAGAGTCATTGCATGTGTGTTCTTATACTAAAACCAACACTAGAGTCATTGCATGTGTGTTCTTTCCACAAACCACACATGGATCAACCAGTGGTCATTGCATGTGTGTTCTTTTCCACAAACCACACATGGATCCACTAGTGGTCATTGCATGTGTGTTCTTTCCACAAACCACATATGGATCAACCAGAGTCATAGCATGTGTGTTCTTTCCACAAACCACACATGGATCAATCACTAGAGTCATTGCATGTTTGTTCTTATACCAAAACCACAAACCTGCACTAGAGTCATTGCATGTGTGTTCTTTTCCACAAACCACACATGGATCCACTAGACTCATTGCATGTGTGTTCTTTTCCACAAACAACTTATGGATCAACAAGTGGTCATTGCATGTGTGTTCTTTTCACAAACCACATGTGGACCCACTAGAGTCATTGCATGTGTGTTCTTATACTAAAACTAGCGCTAGAGTCATTGCATGTGTGTTCTATCCACAAACCATAGATGGATCCACCACTGTGATTGCGTGTTGGTTCTTTCCACAAACAACACATGGATCAACCACTAGAGTCATTGCATGTGTGTTATTTCCACAAACCACACATGGATCAACCACTAGAGTCATTGCATGTGTGTGTTCTTTTCCACAAACCACACATGGATCCACCACTAGAGTCATTGCATGTGTGTTCTTATACTAAAACCAACACTAGAGTCATTGCATGTGTGTTTTTTCCACAAACCACACATGGATCAACCAGTGGTCATTGCATGTGTGTTCTTTTCAACAAACCACACACGGATCCACCAGTGGTCATTGCATGTGTTTTCTTTGCACAAACCACACATGGATCAACCATAGAGTCATTGCATGTTTGTTCATATACCAAAACCACAAACCAGCACTAGAGTCATTGCATGTGTGTTCTTTTCCACAAACCACACATGGGTCCACTAGACTCATTACATGTGTGTTCTTTTCCACAAACAAGTTATGGATCAACCAGTGGTCATTGCATGTGTGTTCTTTTCACAAACCACATGTGGACCCACTAGAGTCATTGCATGTGTGTTCTTATACTAAAACTAGCACTAGACTCATTGCATGTGTGTTCTATCCACAAACCACACATGGATCCACCACTGTCATTGCATGTGTGTTCTTTCCACAAACCACACATGGATCAACCACAAGAGTCATTGCATGTGTGTTCTTTCCAAAAACGACACATGGATCAACCAGTAGAGTCATTGCATGTGTGTTATTTCCACAAACCACACATGGATCAACCACTAGAGTCATTGCATGTGTGTTCTTATACTAAAACCAACATTAGAGTCGTTGCATGTGTGTTCTTTCCACACACCACTTATGGATCCATTACAGTCATTGCATGTGTGTTATTTCCACAAACCACACATGGATCAACCAGTGGTCATTGCATGTGTGTTCTTTTCCACAAACCACACATGGATCCACCAATGGTCATTGCATGTGTGTTCTTTCCACAAACCACATATGGATCAACCAGAGTCATTGCATGTGTGTTCTTTCCACAAACTACACATGGATCAACCACTAGAGTCATTACATGTTTGTTCTTATACCAAAACCACAAACCAGCACTAGAGTCATTGCATGTGTGTTGTTTTCCACAAACCACACATGGATCCACTAGACTCATTGCATGTGTGTTCTTTTCCACAAACAACTTATGGATCAACTAGTGGTCATTGCATGTGTGTTCTTTTCACAAACCACATGTGGACCCACAAGAGTCATTCCATGTGTGTTCTTATACTAAAACAAGCACTAGAGTCATTGCATGTCTGTTCTATCCGCAAACCACACATGGATCCACCACTGTCATTGCATGTGTGTTCTTTCCACAAACCACACATGGATCAACCACTAGAGTCATTGCTTGTGTGTTCTTTCCACAAACAACACATGGATCAACCACTAGAGTCATTGCATGTGTCTTATTTCCACAAACCACACATGGATCAACCACTAGAGTCATTGCATGTGTGTTCTTATACTAAAACCAACATTAGAGTCATTGCATGTATGTTCTTTCCACACACCACTTATGGATCCATTACAGTCATTGCATGTGTGTTCTATCCACAAACCACACATGGATCCACCACTGTCATTGCATGTGTGTTCTTTCCACAAACCACACATGGATCAACCACAAGAGTCATTGCATGTGTGTTCTTACCACAAACGACACATGGATCAACCACTAGAGTCATTGCATGTGTGTTATTTCCACAAACCACACATGGATCAACCACTAGAGTCATTGCATGTGTGTTCTTATACTAAAACCAACATTAGAGTCATTGCATGTGTGTTCTTTCCACACACCACTTATGGATCCATTACAGTCATTGCATGTGTGTTATTTCCACAAACCACACATGGATCAACCAGTGGTCATTGCATGTGTGTTCTTTTCCACAAACCACACATGGATCCACCAATGGTCATTGCATGTGTGTTCTTTGCACAAACCACATATGGATCAACCAGAGTCATTGCATGTGTGTTCTTTCCATAAACTACACATGGATCAACGACTAGAGTCATTGCATGTTTGTTCTTATACCAAAACCATAAACCAGCACTAGAGTCATTGCATGTGTGTTCTTTTCCACAAACCACACATGGATCCACTAGACTCATTGCATGTGTGTTCTTTTCCACAAACAACTTATGGATCAACTAGTGGTCATTGCATGTGTGTTCTTTTCACAAACCACATGTGGACCCACAAGAGTCATTGCATGTGTGTTCTTATACTAAAACTAGCACTAGAGTCATTGCATGTCTGTTCTATCCACAAACCACACATGGATCCACCACTGTCATTGCATGTGTGTTCTTTCCACAAACCACGCATGGATCAACCACTAGAGTCATTGCTTGTGTGTTCTTTCCACAAACAACACATGGATCAACCACTAGAGTCATTGCATGTGTCTTATTTCCACAAACCACACATGGATCAACCACTAGAGTCATTGCATGTGTGTTCTTATACTAAAACCAACATTAGAGTCATTGCATGTATGTTCTTTCCACACACCACTTATGGATCCATTACAGTCATTGCATGTGTGTTATTTCCACAAACCACACATGGATCAACCACTAGAGTCATTTCATGTGTGTTCTTATACTAAAACCAACATTGGAGTCATTGCATGTGTGTTCTTTCCACAAACCACACATGGATCAACCAGTGGTCCTTGCATGTGTGTTCTTTTCCACAAACCACACATGGATCCACCAGTGGTCATTGCATGTGTGTTCTTTGCACAAACCACATATGGATCAACCAGAGTCATTGCATGTGTGTTCTTTCCACAAACCACACATGGATCAATCACTAGAGTCATTGCATGTTTGTTCTTATACCAAAACCACAAACCAACACTAGAGTCATTGTATCTGTGTTCTTTTCCACAAACCACACATGGATCAACCAGTGGTCATTGCATGTCCACAAACCACACATGGATCCACCAGTGGTCATTGCATGTGTGTTCTTTCCACAAACCACATATGGATCAACCAGAGTCATTGATGTGTGTTCTTTCCACAAACTACACATGGATCAACCACTAGAGTCATTGCATGTTTGTTCTTATACCAAAACCACAGACCAGCACTAGATTCATTGCAGTGTGTTCTTTTCCAAAAACCACACATGGATCCACTAGACTCATTGCATGTGTGTTCTTTTCCACAAACAACTTATGGATCAACCAGTGGTCATTGCATGTGTGTTCTTTTCACAAACCACATGTGGACCCACTAGAGTCATTGCATGTGTGTTCTTATACTAAAACTAGCACTAGAGTAATTGCATGTGTGTTCTATCCACAAACCACACATGGATCCACCACTGTCATTGCATGTGTGTTCTTTCCACAAACCACACATGGATCAACCACTGTCATTGCATGTGTGTTCTTTCAACAAAAGACACATGGATCAACCACTAGAGTCATTGCATGCATGTTATTTCCAGAAACCACACATGGATCCACCACTAGAGTCATTGCATGTGTGTTCTTATACTAAAACCAACATTAGAGTCATTGCATGTGTGTTCTTTGCACATACCACTTATGGATCCATTACAGTCATTGCATGTGTGTTCTTTCCACAAACCACACATGGATCAACCAGTGGTCATTGCATGTGTGTTCTTTTCCACAAACCACACATGGATCCACCAGTGGTCATTGCATGTGTGTTCTTTCCACAAACCATATATGGATCAAGCAGAGTCATTGCATGTGTGTTCTTTCCACAAACCACACATGGATCAACCACTAGAGTCATTGAATGTTTGTTCTTATACCAAAACCACAAACCAGCACTAGAGTCATTGCATGTGTGTTCTTTTCCACAAACCACACATGGATCCACTAGACTCATTGCATGTGTGTTCTTTTCCACAAACAACTTATGGATTAACCAGTGGTCACTGCATGTGTGTTCTTTTCACAAACCACATGTGGACCCACTAGAGTCATTGCATGTGTGTTCTTATACTAAAACTAGCACTAGAGTCATTGCATGTGTGTTCAATCCACAAACCATACATGGATCCACCACTATCATTGCATGTGTGTTCTTTCCACCAACCACACATGGATCAACCACTAGAGTCATTGCATGTGTGTTCTTTCCACAAACGACACATGGATCAACCACTAGAGTCATTGCATGTGTGTTATTTCCACAAACCACACATGGATCAACCACTAGAGTCATTGCATGTGTGTTCTTATACTAAAACCAACATTAGAGTCATTGCATGTGTGTTCTTTCCACACACCACTTATGGATCCATTACAGTAATTGCATGTGTTTTATTTCCACAAACCACACATGGATCAACCACTAGAGTCATTGCATGTGTGTTCTTATACTAAAACCAACACTAGAGTCATTGCATGTGTGTTCTTTCCACAAACCACACATGGATCAACCAGTGGTCATTGCATGTGTGTTCTTTTCCACAAACCACACATGGATCCACGAGTGGTCATTGCATGTGTGTTCTTTCCACAAACCACATATGGATCAACCAGAGTCATAGCATGTGTGTTCTTTCCACAAACCACACATGGATCAATCACTAGAGTCATTGCATGTTTGTTCTTATACCAAAACCACAAACCAGCACTAGAGTCATTGCATGTGTGTTCTTTTCCACAAACCACACATGGATCCACTAGACTCATTGCATGTGTGTTCTTTTCCACAAACAACTTATGGATCAACAAGTGGTCATTGCATGTGTGTTCTTTTCACAAACCACATGTGGACCCACTAGAGTCATTGCATGTGTGTTCTTATACTAAAACTAGCGCTAGAGTCATTGCATGTGTGTTCTATCCACAAACCATAGATGGATCCACCACTGTGATTGCGTGTTGGTTCTTTCCACAAACAACACATGGATCAACCACTAGAGTCATTGCATGTGTGTTATTTCCACAAACCACACATGGATCAACCACTAGAGTCATTGCATGTGTGTGTTCTTTTCCACAAACCACACATGGATCCACCACTAGAGTCATTGCATGTGTGTTCTTATACTAAAACCAACACTAGAGTCATTGCATGTGTGTTCTTTCCACAAACCACACATGGATCAACCAGTGGTCATTGCATGTGTGTTCTTTTCAACAAACCACACATGGATCCACCAGTGGTCATTGCATGTGTTTTCTTTGCACAAACCACACATGGATCAACCATAGAGTCATTGCATGTTTGTTCATATACCAAAACCACAAACCAGCACTAGAGTCATTGCATGTGTGTTCTTTTCCACAAACCACACATGGGTCCACTAGACTCATTACATGTGTGTTCTTTTCCACAAACAAGTTATGGATCAACCAGTGGTCATTGCATGTGTGTTCTTTTCACAAACCACATGTGGACCCACTAGAGTCATTGCATGTGTGTTCTTATACTAAAACTAGCACTAGACTCATTGCATGTGTGTTCTATCCACAAACCACACATGGATCCACCACTGTCATTGCATGTGTGTTCTTTCCACAAACCACACATGGATCAACCACAAGAGTCATTGCATGTGTGTTTCCACAAACGACACATGGATCAACCACTAGAGTCATTGCATGTGTGTTATTTCCACAAACCACACATGGATCAACCACTAGAGTCATTGCATGTGTGTTCTTATACTAAAACCAACATTAGAGTCATTGCATGTGTGTTCTTTCCACACACCACTTATGGATCCATTACAGTCATTGCATGTGTGTTCTTTCCACAAACCACACATGGATCAACCAGTGGTCATTGCATGTGTGTTCTTTTCCACAAACCACACATGGATCCACCAATGGTCATTGCATGTGTGTTCTTTCCACAAACCACATATGGATCAACCAGAGTCATTGCATGTGTGTTCTTTCCACAAACTACACATGGATCAACCACTAGAGTCATTACATGTTTGTTCTTATACCAAAACCACAAACCAGCACTAGAGTCATTGCATGTGTGTTGTTTTCCACAAACCACACATGGATCCACTAGACTCATTGCATGTGTGTTCTTTTCCACAAACAACTTATGGATCAACTAGTGGTCATTGCATGTGTGTTCTTTTCACAAACCACATGTGGACCCACAAGAGTCATTCCATGTGTGTTCTTATACTAAAACTAGCACTAGAGTCATTGCATGTCTGTTCTATCCACAAACCACACATGGATCCACCACTGTCATTGCATGTGTGTTCTTTCCACAAACCACACATGGATCAACCACTAGAGTCATTGCATGTGTGTTATTTCCACAAACCACACATGGATCAACCACTAGAGTCATTGCATGTGTGTTCTTATACTAAAACCAACATTAGAGTCATTGCATGTATGTTCTTTCCACACACCACTTATGGATCCATTACAGTCATTGCATGTGCGTTATTTCCACAAACCACACATGGATCAACCACTAGAGTCATTGCATGTGTGTTCTTATACTAAAACCAACACTGGAGTCATTGCATGTGTGTTCTTTCCACAAACCACACATGGATCAACCAATGGTCCTTGCATGTGTGTTCTTTTCCACAAACCACACATGGATCCACCAGTGGTCATTGCATGTGTGTTCTTTCCACAAACCACATATGGATCAACCAGAGTCATTGCATGTGTGTTCTTTCCACAAACCACACATGGATCAATCACTAGAGTCATTGCATGTTTGTTCTTATACCAAAACCGCAAACCAACACTAGAGTCATTGTATGTGTGTTCTTTTCCACAAACCACACATGGATCAACCAGTGGTCATTGCATGTCCACAAACCACACATGGATCCACCAGTGGTCATTGCATGTGTGTTCTTTCCACAAACCACATATGGATCAACCAGAGTCACTGATGTGTGTTCTTTCCACAAACTACACATGGATCAACCACTAGAGTCATTGCATGTTTGTTCTTATACCAAAACCACAGACCAGCACTAGAGTCATTGCAGTGTGTTCTTTTCCACAAACCACACATGGATCCACTAGACTCATTGCATGTGTGTTCTTTTCCACAAACAACTTATGGATCAACCAGTGGTCATTGCATGTATGTTCTTTTCACAAACCACATGTGGACCCACTAGAGTCATTGCATGTGTGTTCTTATACTAAAACTAGCACTAGAGTCATTGCATGTGTGTTCTATCCACAAACCACACATGGATCCACCACTGTCATTGCATGTGTGTTCTTTCCACAAACCACACATGGATCAACCACTGTCATTGCATGTGTGTTCTTTCCACAAACGACACATGGATCAACCACTAGAGTCATTGCATGTATGTTATTTCCACAAACCACACATGGATCAACCACTAGAGTCATTGCATGTGTGTTCTTATACTAAAACCAACATTAGACTCATTGCATGTGTGTTCTTTGCACACACCACTTATGGATCCATTACAGTCATTGCATGTGTGTTCTTTCCACAAACCACACATGGATCAACCAGTGGTCATTGCATGTGTGTTCTTTTCCACAAACCACACATGGATCCACCAGTGGTCATTGCATGTGTGTTCTTTCCACAAACCATATATGGATCAAGCAGAGTCATTGCATGTGTGTTCTTTCCACAAACCACACATGGATCAACCACTAGAGTCATTGAATGTTTGTTCTTATACCAAAACCACAAACCAGCACTAGAGTCATTGCATGTGTGTTCTTTTCCACAAACCACACATGGATCCACTAGACTCATTGCATGTGTGTTCTTTTCCACAAACAACTTATAGATCAACCAGTGGTCACTGCATGTGTGTGCTTTTCACAAACCACATGTGGACCCACTAGAGTCATTGCATGTGTGTTCTTATACTAAAACTAGCACTAGAGTCATTGCATGTGTGTTCTATCCACAAACCATACATGGGTCCACCACTATCATTGCATGTGTATTCTTTCCACCAACCACACATGGATCAACCACTAGAGTCATTGCATGTGTGTTCTTTCCACAAGCGACACATGGATCAACCACTAGAGTCATTGCATGTGTGTTATTTCCACAAACCACACATGGATCAACCACTAGAGTCATTGCATGTGTGTTCTTATACTAAAACCAACATTAGAGTCATTGCATGTGTGTTCTTTCCACATACCACTTATGGATCCATTACAGTAATTGCATGTGTGTTATTTCCACAAACCACACATGGATCAACCACTAGAGTCATTGCATGTGTGTTCTTATACTAAAACCAACACTAGAGTCATTGCATGTGTGTTCTTTCCACAAACCACACATGGATCAACCAGTGGTCATTGCATGTGTGTTCTTTTCCACAAACCACACATGGATCCACCAGTGGTCATTGCATGTGTGTTCTTTCCACAAACCACATATGGATCAACCAGAGTCATTGCATGTGTGTTCTTTCCACAAACCACACATGGATCAATCACTAGAGTCATTGCATGTTTGTTCTTATACCAAAACCACAAACCAGCACTAGAGTCATTGCATGTGTGTCCTTTTCCACAAACCACACATGGATCCACTAGACTCATTGCATGTGTGTTATTTTCCACAAACAACTTATGGATCAACAAGTGGTCATTGCATGTGTGTTCTTTTCACAAACCACATGTGGACCCACTAGAGTCATTGCATGTGTGTTCTTATACTAAAACTAGCGCTAGAGTCATTGCATGTGTGTTCTATCCACAAACCATAGATGGATCCACCACTGTGATTGCGTGTTGGTTCTTTCCACAAACCACACATGGATCAACCACTAGAGTCATTGCATGTGTGTTATTTCCACAAACCACACATGGATCAACCACTAGAGTCATTGCATGTGTGTGTTCTTTTCCACAAACCACACATGGATCCACCACTAGAGTCATTGCATGTGTGTTCTTATACTAAAACCAACACTAGAGTCATTGCATCTGTGTTCTTTCCACAAACCACACATGGATCAACCAGTGGTCATTGCATGTGTGTTCTTTTCAACAATACACACATGGATCCACCAGTGGTCATTGCATGTGTGTTCTTTGCACAAACCACACATGGATCAACCATAGAGTCATTGCATGTTTGTTCTTATACCAAAACCACAAACCAGCACTAGAGTCATTGCATGTGTGTTCTTTTCCACAAACCACACATGGGTCCACTAGACTCATTGCATGTGTGTTCTTTTCCACAAACAACTTATGGATCAACCAGTGGTCACTGCATGTGTGTTCTTTTCACAAACCACATGTGGACCCACTAGAGTCATTGCATGTGTGTTCTTATACTAAAACTAGCACTAGACTCATTGCATGTGTGTTCTATCCACAAACCACACATGGATCCACCACTGTCATTGCATGTGTGTTCTTTTCACAAACCACACATGGATCAACCACTAGAGTCATTGCATGTGTGTTCTTTCCACAAACGACACATGGATCAACCACTAGAGTCATTGCGTGTGTGTTATTTCCACAAACCACACATGGATCAACCACTAGAGTCATTGCATGTGTGTTCTTATATTAAACCAACATTAGAGTCATTGCATGTGTGTTCTTTCCATACACCACTTATGGATCCATTACAGTAATTGCATGTCTGTTATTTCCACAAACCACACATGGATCAACCACTAGAGTCATTGCATGTGTGTTCTTATACTAAAACTAACACTAGAGTCATTGCATGTGTGTTCTTTCCACAAACCACACATGGATCAACCAGTGGTCATTGCATGTGTTTTCTTTTCCACAAACCACACGTGGATCCACTAGTGGTCATTGCATGTGTGTTCTTTCCACAAACCACATATGGACCAACCAGAGTCATTGCATGTGTGTTCTTTCCACAAACCACACATGTATCAATCACTAGAGTCATTGCATGTTTGTTCTTATACCAAAACCACAAACCAGCACTAGAGTCATTGCATGTGTGTCCTTTTCCACAAACCACACATGGATCCACTAGACTCATTGCATGTGTGTTATTTTCCACAAACAACTTATGGATCAACAAGTGGTCATTGCATGTGTGTTCTTTTCACAAACCACATGTGGACCCACTAGAGTCATTGCATGTGTGTTCTTATACTAAAACTAGCGCTAGAGTCATTGCATGTGTGTTCTATCCACAAACCATAGATGGATCCACCACTGTGATTGCGTGTTGGTTCTTTCCACAAACCACACATGGATCAACCACTAGAGTCATTGCATGTGTGTTATTTCCACAAACCACACATGGATCAACCACTAGAGTCATTGCATGTGTGTGTTCTTTTCCACAAACCACACATGGATCCACCACTAGAGTCATTGCATGTGTGTTCTTATACTAAAACCAACACTAGAGTCATTGCATCTGTGTTCTTTCCACAAACCACACATGGATCAACCAGTGGTCATTGCATGTGTGTTCTTTTCAACAATACACACATGGATCCACCAGTGGTCATTGCATGTGTGTTCTTTGCACAAACCACACATGGATCAACCATAGAGTCATTGCATGTTTGTTCTTATACCAAAACCACAAACCAGCACTAGAGTCATTGCATGTGTGTTCTTTTCCACAAACCACACATGGGTCCACTAGACTCATTGCATGTGTGTTCTTTTCCACAAACAACTTATGGATCAACCAGTGGTCACTGCATGTGTGTTCTTTTCACAAACCACATGTGGACCCACTAGAGTCATTGCATGTGTGTTCTTATACTAAAACTAGCACTAGACTCATTGCATGTGTGTTCTATCCACAAACCACACATGGATCCACCACTGTCATTGCATGTGTGTTCTTTTCACAAACCACACATGGATCAACCACTAGAGTCATTGCATGTGTGTTCTTTCCACAAACGACACATGGATCAACCACTAGAGTCATTGCGTGTGTGTTATTTCCACAAACCACACATGGATCAACCACTAGAGTCATTGCATGTGTGTTCTTATATTAAACCAACATTAGAGTCATTGCATGTGTGTTCTTTCCATACACCACTTATGGATCCATTACAGTAATTGCATGTCTGTTATTTCCACAAACCACACATGGATCAACCACTAGAGTCATTGCATGTGTGTTCTTATACTAAAACTAACACTAGAGTCATTGCATGTGTGTTCTTTCCACAAACCACACATGGATCAACCAGTGGTCATTGCATGTGTTTTCTTTTCCACAAACCACACGTGGATCCACTAGTGGTCATTGCATGTGTGTTCTTTCCACAAACCACATATGGACCAACCAGAGTCATTGCATGTGTGTTCTTTCCACAAACCACACATGTATCAATCACTAGAGTCATTGCATGTTTGTTCTTATACCAAAACGACAAACCAACACTAGAGTCATTGCATGTGTGTTCTTTTCCACAAACCACACATGGATCCACTAGACTCATTGCATGTGTGTTCTTTTCCACAAACAACTTATGGATCAACAAGTGGTCATTGCATGTGTGTTCTTTTCACAAACCACATGTGGACCCACTAGAGTCATTGCATGTGTGTTCTTATACTAAAACTAGCACTAGAGTCATTGCATGTGTGTTCTATCCACAAACCACAGATGGATCCACCACTATGATTGCATGTTGGTTCTTTCCACAAACCACACATGTATCAACCACTAGAGTCATTGCATGTTTGTTCTCATACCAAAACCACAAACCAACACTGGAGTCATTGCATGTGTGTTGTTTTCCAGAAACCACACATGGATCCACTAGACTCATTGCATGTGTGTTATTTTCCACAAACAACTGATGGATCAACAAGTGGTCATTGCATGTGTGTTCTTTTCACAAACCACATGTGGACCCACTAGAGTTATTGCATGTGTGTTCTTATACTAAAACTAGCACTAGAGTCATTGCATGTGTGTTATTTCCACAAACCACACATGGATCAACAAGTGGTCATTGCATGTGTGTTCTTTTCCACAAACCACACATGGATCCACTAGTGCTCATTGCATGTGTGTTCTTTCCACAAACCACATATAGATCAAGCAGAGTCATTGCATGTGTGTTCTTTCCACAAACCACACATGGATCAACCACTAGAGTTATTAAATGTTCGTTCTTATACCAAAACCACAAACCAGCACTAGAGTCATTGCATGTGTGTTCTTTTCCACAAACCACACATGGATCCACTAGACTCATTGCATGTGTGTTCTTTTCCACAAACAACTTATGGATCAACCAGTGGTCATTGCATGTGTGTTCTTTTCACAAACCACATGTGGACTCACTAGAGTCATTGCATGTGTGTTCTTATACTAAAACTAGCACTAGAGTCATTGCATGTGTGTTCTATCCACAAACCACACATGGATCCACCACTGTCATTCCATGTGTGTTCTTTCCACAAACCACACATGGATCAACCACTGTCACTGTATGTGTGTTCTTTCCACAAACGACACATGGATCAACCACTAGAGTCATTGCATGTATGTTATTTCCACAAACCACACATGGATCAACCACTAGAGTCATTGCATGTGTGTTCTTATACTAAAACCAACATTAGAGTCATTGCATGTGTGTTCTTTTCACAAACCACATGTGGACCCACTAGAGTCATTGCATGTGTGTTCTTATACTAAAACTAGCACCAGAGTCATTTCATGTGTGTTCTATCCACAAACCACACATGGATCCACCACTGTCATTGCATGTGTGTTCTTTTCACAAACCACACATGGATCAACCACTAGAGTCATTGCATGTGTGTTCTTTCCAGAAACGACACATGGATCAACCACTAGAGTCATTGCATGTGTGTTATTTCCACAAACCACACATGGATCAACCACTAGAGTCATTGCATGTGTGTTCTTATAAGAAAACCAACATTAGAGTCATTGCATGTGTGTTCTTTCCATACACCACTTATGGATCCATTACAGTAATTGCATGTATGTTATTTCCACAAACCACACATGGATCAACCACTAGAGTCATTGCATGTGTGTTCTTATACTAAAACCAACACTAGAGTCATAGCATGTGTGTTCTTTCCACAAACCACACATGGATCAACCAGTGGTCATTGCATGTGTGTTCTTTTCCACAAACCACACATGGATCCACTAGTGGTCATTGCATGTGTGTTCTTTCCACAAACCACATATGGATCAACCAGAGTCATTGCATGTGTGTTCTTTCCACAAACCACACTTGGATCAATCACTAGAGTCATTGCATGTTTGTTCTTATACCAAAACCACAAACCAGCACTAGAGTCATTGCATGTGTGTTCTTTTCCACAAAGCACACATGGATCCACTAGACTCATTGCATGTGTGTTATTTTCCACAAACAACTTATGGATCAACAAGTGGTCATTGCATGTGTGTTCTTTTCACAAACCACATGTGGACCCACTAGAGTCATTGCATGTGTGTTCTTATACTAAAACTAGCACTAGAGTCATTGCATGTGTGTTCTATCCACAAACCACAGATGGATCCACCACTGTGATTGCATGTTGGTTCTTTCCACAAACCACACATGGATCAACCACTAGAGTCATTGCATGTGAGTTATTTCCACAAACCACACATGGATCAACCACTAGAGTCATTGCATGTGTGTGTTCTTTTCCACAAACCACACAAGGATCCACCACTAGAGTCATTGCATGTGTGTTCTTATACTAAAACCAACACTAGAGTCATTGCATGTGTGTTCTTTCCACAAACCACACATGGATCAACCAGTGGTCATTGCATGTGTGTTCTTTTCAACAAACCACACATGGATCCACAAGTGGTCATTGCATGTGTGTTCTTTGCACAAACCACATATGGATCAACCAGAGTCATTGCATGTGTTTTCTTTTCCACAAACCACACATGGATCCACTAGTGGTCATTGCATGTGTGTTCTTTCCACAAACCACATATGGATCAACCAGAGTCATTGCATGTGTGTTCTTTCCACAAACCACACATGGATCAATCACTAGAGTCATTGCATCTTTGTTCTTATACCAAAACCATAAACCAGCACTAGAGTCATTGCATGTGTGTTCTTTTCCACAAAGCACACATGGATCCACTAGACTCATTGCATGTGTGTTCTTTTCCACAAACAACTTATGGATCAACAAGTGGTCATTGCATGTGTGTTCTTTTCACAAACCACATGTGGACCCACTAGAGTCATTGCATGTGTGTTCTTATACTAAAACTAGCACTAGAGTCATTGCATGTGTGTTCTATCCACAAACCACAGATGAATCCACCACTATGATTGCATGTTGGTTCTTTCCACAAACCACACATGGATCAACCACTAGAGTCATTGCATGTGTGTTATTTCCACAAACCACACATGGATCAACCACTAGAGTCATTGCATGTGTGTGTTCTTTTCCACAAACCACACATGGATCCACCACTAGAGTCATTGCATGCGTGTTCTTTCCACAAACCACACATGGATCAACCAGTGGTCATTGCATGTGTGTTCTTTTCAACAAACCACACATGGATCCACCAGTGGTCATTGCATGTGTGTTCTTTGCACAAATTACATATGGATCAACCAGAGTCATTGCATGTGTGTTCTTTCCACAAACTACACATGGATCAACCATAGAGTCATTGCATGTTTGTTCTTATACCAAAACCACAAACCAGCACTAGAGTCATTGCATGTGTGTTCTTTTCCACAAACCACACATGGATCCACTAGACTCATTACATGTGTGTTCTTTTCCATAAACAAGTTATGGATCAACCAGTGGTGATTGCATGTGTGTTCTTTTCACAAACCACATGTGGACCCACTAGAGTCATTGCATGAGTGTTCTTATACTAAAACTAGCACTAGAGTCATTGCATGTGTGTTCTATCCACAAACCACACATGGATCCACCATTGTCATTGCATGTGTGTTCTTTCCACAAACCACACATGGATCAACCACTAGAGTCATTGCATGTGTGTTCTTTCCACAAACGACACGTGGATCAACCACTAGAGTCATTGCATGTGTGTTATTTCCACAAACCACACATGGATCAACCACTAGAGTCATTGCATGTGTGTTCTTATACTAAAACCAACATTAGAGTCATTGCATGTGTGTTCTTTCCACACACCACTTATGGATCCATTACAGTCATTGCATGTGTGTTATTTCCACAAACCACACATGGATCAACCACTAGAGTTATTGCATGTGTGTTATTATACTAAAACCAACACTAGAGTCATTGCATGTGTGTTATTTCCACAAACCACACATGGATCAACCAGTGGTCATTGCATGTGTGTTCTTTTCCACAAACCACACATGGATCCACCAGTGGTCATTGCATGTGTGTTCTTTCCACAAACCACATATGGATCAACCAGAGTCATTGCATGTGTGTTCTTTCCACAAACCACACATGGATCAATCACTAGAGTCATTGCATGTTCATTCTTATACCAAAACCACAAACCAACACTAGAGTCATTGCATGTGTGTTCTTTTCCACAAACAACTTATGGATCAACAAGTGGTCATTGCATGTGTGTTCTTTTCACAAACCGCATGTGGACCCACTAGAGTCATTGCATGTGTGTTCTTTTACTAAAACTAGCACTAAAGTCATTGCATGTGTGTTCTATCCACAAACGACACATGGATCCACCACTGTCATTGCATGTTGGTTCTTTCCACAAACCACACATGGATCAACCACTAAAGTTATTGCATGTGTGTTCTTTCCAAAAACCACATATAGATCAACTAGTGGTCATTGCATCTGTGTTCTTTTCCATAAACCTCTTATGGATCCATTACAGTCATTGCATGTGTGTTATTTCCACAAACCACACATGGATCAACCACTAGAGTCATTGCATGTGTGTTATTTCCACAAACCACACATGGATAAACCACTAGAGTCATTGCATGTGTGTTATTTCCACAAACCACACATGGATCAACCACTAGAGTCATTACATGTGTGTTCTTATACTAAAAACAACATTAGAGTCATTGCATGTGTGTTCTTTCCACAAACCACTTATGATTCCATTACAGTCATTGCATGTGTGTTATTTCCACAAACCACACTTGGATCAACCACTAGAGTCATGGCATGTGTGTTATTTCCACAAACCACACATGGATCAACCAATAGAGTCATTGCATGTGTGTTATTTCCACAAACCACACATGGATCAACCACTAGAGTCATTGCATGTGTGTTCTTATACTAAAACCAACACTAGAGTCATTGCATGTGTGTTCTTTCCACAAACCACACATGGATCAACCAGTGGTCATTGCATGTGTTTTCTTTTCCACAAACCACACATGGATCCACTAGTGGTCATTGCATGTGTGTTCTTTCCACAAACCACACTTGGATCAATCACTAGAGTCATTGCATGTTTGTTCTTATACCAAAACCACAAACCAGCACTAGAGTCATTGCATGTGTGTTCTTTTCCACAAAGCACACATGGATCCACTAGACTCATTGCATGTGTGTTATTTTCCACAAACAACTTATGGATCAACAAGTGGTCATTGCATGTGTGTTCTTTTCACAAACCACATGTGGACCCACTAGAGTCATTGCATGTGTGTTCTTATACTAAAACTAGCACTAGAGTCATTGCATGTGTGTTCTATCCACAAACCACAGATGGATCCACCACTGTGATTGCATGTTGGTTCTTTCCACAAACCACACATGGATCAACCACTAGAGTCATTGCATGTGTGTTATTTCCACAAACCACACATGGATCAACCACTAGAGTCATTGCATGTGTGTGTTCTTTTCCACAAACCACACATGGATCCACCACTAGAGTCATTGCATGTGTGTTCTTATACTAAAACCAACACTAGAGTCATTGCATGTGTGTTCTTTCCACAAACCACACATGGATCAACCAGTGGTCATTGCATGTGTGTTCTTTTCAACAAACCACACATGGATCCACCAGTGGTCATTGCATGTGTGTTCTTTGCACAAACCACATATGGATCAACCAGAGTCATTGCATGTGTTTTCTTTTCCACAAACCACACATGGATCCACTAGTGGTCATTGCATGTGTGTTCTTTCCACAAACCACAGATGGATCAACCAGAGTCATTGCATGTGTGTTCTTTCCACAAACCACACATGGATCAATCACTAGAGTCATTGCATCTTTGTTCTTATACCAAAACCATAAACTAGCACTAGAGTCATTGCATGTGTGTTCTTTTCCACAAAGCACACATGGATCCACTAGACTCATTGCATGTGTGTTCTTTTCCACAAACAACTTATGGATCAACAAGTGGTCATTGCATGTGTGTTCTTTTCACAAACCACATGTGGACCCACTAGAGTCATTGCATGTGTGTTCTTATACTAAAACTAGCACTAGAGTCATTGCATGTGTGTTCTATCCACAAACCACAGATGAATCCACCACTATGATTGCATGTTGGTTCTTTCCACAAACCACACATGGATCAACCACTAGAGTCATTGCATGTGTGTTATTTCCACAAACCACACATGGATCAACCTCTAGAGTCATTGCATGTGTGTGTTCTTTTCCACAAACCACACATGGATCCACCACTAGAGTCATTGCATGCGTGTTCTTTCCACAAACCACACATGGATCAACCAGTGGTCATTGCATGTGTGTTCTTTTCAACAAACCACACATGGATCCACCAGTGGTCATTGCATGTGTGTTCTTTGCACAAATTACATATGGATCAACCAGAGTCATTGCATGTGTGTTCTTTCCACAAACTACACATGGATCAACCATAGAGTCATTGCATGTTTGTTCTTATACCAAAACCACAAACCAGCACTAGAGTCATTGCATGTGTGTTCTTTTCCACAAACCACACATGGATCCACTAGACTCATTACATGTGTGTTCTTTTCCATAAACAAGTTATGGATCAACCAGTGGTGATTGCATGTGTGTTCTTTTCACAAACCACATGTGGACCCACTAGAGTCATTGCATGAGTGTTCTTATACTAAAACTAGCACTAGAGTCATTGCATGTGTGTTCTATCCACAAACCACACATGGATCCACCATTGTCATTGCATGTGTGTTCTTTCCACAAACCACACATGGATCAACCACTAGAGTCATTGCATGTGTGTTCTTTCCACAAACGACACGTGGATCAACCACTAGAGTCATTGCATGTGTGTTATTTCCACAAACCACACATGGATCAACCACTAGAGTCATTGCATGTGTGTTCTTATACTAAAACCAACATTAGAGTCATTGCATGTGTGTTCTTTCCACACGCCACTTATGGATCCATTACAGTCATTGCATGTGTGTTATTTCCACAAACCACACATGGATCAACCACTAGAGTTATTGCATGTGTGTTATTATACTAAAACCAACACTAGAGTCATTGCATGTGTGTTATTTCCACAAACCACACATGGATCAACCAGTGGTCATTGCATGTGTGTTCTTTTCCACAAACCACACATGGATCCACCAGTGGTCATTGCATGTGTGTTCTTTCCACAAACCACATATGGATCAACCAGAGTCATTGCATGTGTGTTCTTTCCACAAACCACACATGGATCAATCACTAGAGTCATTGCATGTTCATTCTTATACCAAAACCACAAACCAACACTAGAATCATTGCATGTGTGTTCTTTTCCACAAACAACTTATGGATCAACAAGTGGTCATTGCATGTGTGTTCTTTTCACAAACCGCATGTGGACCCACTAGAGTCATTGCATGTGTGTTCTTTTACTAAAACTAGCACTAAAGTCATTGCATGTGTGTTCTATCCACAAACGACACATGGATCCACCACTGTCATTGCATGTTGGTTCTTTCCACAAACCACACATGGATCAACCACTAAAGTTATTGCATGTGTGTTCTTTCCAAAAACCACATATAGATCAACTAGTGGTCATTGCATCTGTGTTCTTTTCCATAAACCTCTTATGGATCCATTACAGTCATTGCATGTGTGTTATTTCCACAAACCACACATGGATCAACCACTAGAGTCATTGCATGTGTGTTATTTCCACAAACCACACATGGATAAACCACTAGAGTCATTGCATGTGTGTTATTTCCACAAACCACACATGGATCAACCACTAGAGTCATTACATGTGTGTTCTTATACTAAAAACAACATTAGAGTCATTGCATGTGTGTTCTTTCCACAAACCACTTATGATTCCATTACAGTCATTGCATGTGTGTTATTTCCACAAACCACACTTGGATCAACCACTAGAGTCATGGCATGTGTGTTATTTCCACAAACCACACATGGATCAACCAATAGAGTCATTGCATGTGTGTTATTTCCACAAACCACACATGGATCAACCACTAGAGTCATTGCATGTGTGTTCTTATACTAAAACCAACACTAGAGTCATTGCATGTGTGTTCTTTCCACAAACCACACATGGATCAACCAGTGGTCATTGCATGTGTTTTCTTTTCCACAAACCACACATGGATCCACTAGTGGTCATTGCATGTGTGTTCTTTCCACAAACCACACTTGGATCAATCACTAGAGTCATTGCATGTTTGTTCTTATACCAAAACCACAAACCAGCACTAGAGTCATTGCATGTGTGTTCTTTTCCACAAAGCACACATGGATCCACTAGACTCATTGCATGTGTGTTATTTTCCACAAACAACTTATGGATCAACAAGTGGTCATTGCATGTGTGTTCTTTTCACAAACCACATGTGGACCCACTAGAGTCATTGCATGTGTGTTCTTATACTAAAACTAGCACTAGAGTCATTGCATGTGTGTTCTATCCACAAACCACAGATGGATCCACCACTGTGATTGCATGTTGGTTCTTTCCACAAACCACACATGGATCAACCACTAGAGTCATTGCATGTGTGTTATTTCCACAAACCACACATGGATCAACCACTAGAGTCATTGCATGTGTGTGTTCTTTTCCACAAACCACACATGGATCCACCACTAGAGTCATTGCATGTGTGTTCTTATACTAAAACCAACACTAGAGTCATTGCATGTGTGTTCTTTCCACAAACCACACATGGATCAACCAGTGGTCATTGCATGTGTGTTCTTTTCAACAAACCACACATGGATCCACCAGTGGTCATTGCATGTGTGTTCTTTGCACAAACCACATATGGATCAACCAGAGTCATTGCATGTGTTTTCTTTTCCAGAAACCACACATGGATCCACTAGTGGTCATTGCATGTGTGTTCTTTCCACAAACCACAGATGGATCAACCAGAGTCATTGCATGTGTGTTCTTTCCACAAACCACACATGGATCAATCACTAGAGTCATTGCATCTTTGTTCTTATACCAAAACCATAAACTAGCACTAGAGTCATTGCATGTGTGTTCTTTTCCACAAAGCACACATGGATCCACTAGACTCATTGCATGTGTGTTCTTTTCCACAAACAACTTATGGATCAACAAGTGGTCATTGCATGTGTGTTCTTTTCACAAACCACATGTGGACCCACTAGAGTCATTGCATGTGTGTTCTTATACTAAAACTAGCACTAGAGTCATTGCATGTGTGTTCTATCCACAAACCACAGATGAATCCACCACTATGATTGCATGTTGGTTCTTTCCACAAACCACACATGGATCAACCACTAGAGTCATTGCATGTGTGTTATTTCCACAAACCACACATGCATCAACCACTAGAGTCATTGCATGTGTGTGTTCTTTTCCACAAACCACACATGGATCCACCACTAGAGTCATTGCATGCGTGTTCTTTCCACAAACCACACATGGATCAACCAGTGGTCATTGCATGTGTGTTCTTTTCAACAAACCACACATGGATCCACCAGTGGTCATTGCATGTGTGTTCTTTGCACAAATTACATATGGATCAACCAGAGTCATTGCATGTGTGTTCTTTCCACAAACTACACATGGATCAACCATAGAGTCATTGCATGTTTGTTCTTATACCAAAACCACAAACCAGCACTAGAGTCATTGCATGTGTGTTCTTTTCCACAAACCACACATGGATCCACTAGACTCATTACATGTGTGTTCTTTTCCATAAACAAGTTATGGATCAACCAGTGGTGATTGCATGTGTGTTCTTTTCACAAACCACATGTGGACCCACTAGAGTCATTGCATGAGTGTTCTTATACTAAAACTAGCACTAGAGTCATTGCATGTGTGTTCTATCCACAAACCACACATGGATCCACCATTGTCATTGCATGTGTGTTCTTTCCACAAACCACACATGGATCAACCACTAGAGTCATTGCATGTGTGTTCTTTCCACAAACGACACGTGGATCAACCACTAGAGTCATTGCATGTGTGTTATTTCCACAAACCACACATGGATCAACCACTAGAGTCATTGCATGTGTGTTCTTATACTAAAACCAACATTAGAGTCATTGCATGTGTGTTCTTTCCACACACCACTTATGGATCCATTACAGTCATTGCATGTGTGTTATTTCCACAAACCACACATGGATCAACCACTAGAGTTATTGCATGTGTGTTATTATACTAAAACCAACACTAGAGTCATTGCATGTGTGTTATTTCCACAAACCACACATGGATCAACCAGTGGTCATTGCATGTGTGTTCTTTTCCACAAACCACACATGGATCCACCAGTGGTCATTGCATGTGTGTTCTTTCCACAAACCACATATGGATCAACCAGAGTCATTGCATGTGTGTTCTTTCCACAAACCACACATGGATCAATCACTAGAGTCATTGCATGTTCATTCTTATACCAAAACCACAAACCAACACTAGAGTCATTGCATGTGTGTTCTTTTCCACAAACAACTTATGGATCAACAAGTGGTCATTGCATGTGTGTTCTTTTCACAAACCGCATGTGGACCCACTAGAGTCATTGCATGTGTGTTCTTTTACTAAAACTAGCACTAAAGTCATTGCATGTGTGTTCTATCCACAAACGACACATGGATCCACCACTGTCATTGCATGTTGGTTCTTTCCACAAACCACACATGGATCAACCACTAAAGTTATTGCATGTGTGTTCTTTCCAAAAACCACATATAGATCAACTAGTGGTCATTGCATCTGTGTTCTTTTCCATAAACCTCTTATGGATCCATTGCAGTCATTGCATGTGTGTTATTTCCACAAACCACACATGGATCAACCACTAGAGTCATTGCATGTGTGTTATTTCCACAAACCACACATGGATAAACCACTAGAGTCATTGCATGTGTGTTATTTCCACAAACCACACATGGATCAACCACTAGAGTCATTACATGTGTGTTCTTATACTAAAAACAACATTAGAGTCATTGCATGTGTGTTCTTTCCACAAACCACTTATGATTCCATTACAGTCATTGCATGTGTGTTATTTCCACAAACCACACTTGGATCAACCACTAGAGTCATGGCATGTGTGTTATTTCCACAAACCACACATGGATCAACCAATAGAGTCATTGCATGTGTGTTATTTCCACAAACCACACATGGATCAACCACTAGAGTCATTGCATGTGTGTTCTTATACTAAAACCAACACTAGAGTCATTGCATGTGTGTTCTTTCCACAAACCACACATGGATCAACCAGTGGTCATTGCATGTGTGTTCTTTTCCACAAACCACACATGGATCCACCAGTGGTCATTGCATGTGTGTTCTTTCCACAAACCACATATGGATCAACCAGAGTCATTACATGTGTGTTCTTTCCACAAACCACACATGGATCAACCACTAGAGTCATTGCATGTTTTCTTATACTAAAACCACAAACCAGCACTAGAGTCATTGCATCTGTGTTCTTTTCCACAAACCACACATGGATCCACTAGACTCATTGCATGTGTGTTCTTTTCCACAAACAACTTATGGATCAACCAGTGGTCATTGCATGTGTGTTCTTTTCACAAACCACATGTGGACCCACTAGAGTCATTGCATGTGTGTTCTTATACTAAAACTAGCACTAGAGTCATTGCATGTGTGTTCTATCCACAAACGACACATCGATCCACCACTATCATTGCATGTTGGTTCTTTCAACAAACCACACATGGATCAACCACTAGAGTTATTGTAGGTGTGTTCTTTCAAAAAACCACATATGGATCAACCAGTGGTCATTCCATGTGTGTTCTTTTCCATAAACCACTTATGGATCCATTACAGTCATT
This sequence comes from Avena sativa, assembly GCA_916181665.1. Classification (NCBI taxonomy): domain Eukaryota; kingdom Viridiplantae; phylum Streptophyta; class Magnoliopsida; order Poales; family Poaceae; genus Avena; species Avena sativa. The sequence continues at coordinate 62,571,730 of OV702287.1, read as the reverse complement.
GCATGTGTGTTATTTCCACAAACCACACATGGATCAACCACTAGAGTCATTGCATGTGTGTTATTTCCACAAACCACACATGGATCAACCACTAGAGTCATTGCATGTGTGTTATTTCCACAAACCACACATGGATCAACAAGTGGTCATTGCATGTGTGTTCTTTTCCACAAACCACACATGGATCCACCAGTGGTCATTGCATGTGTGTTCTTTCTATAAACCACATATGGATCAAGCAGAGTCATTGCATGTGTGTTCTTTCCACAAACCACACATGGATCAACCACTAGAGTCATTGAATGTTCGTTCTTATACCAAAACCACAAACCAGCACTAGAGTCATTGCATGTGTGTTCTTTTCCACAAACCACACATGGATCCACTAGACTCATTGCATGTGTGTTCTTTTCCACAAACAACGATGGATCAACCAGTGGTCATTGCATGTGTGTTCTTTTCACAAACCACATGTGGACCCACTAGAGTCATTGCATGTGTGTTCTTATACTAAAACCAGAACTAGAGTCATTGCATGTGTGTTCTATCCACAAACCACACATGGATCCACCACTGTCATTGCATGTGTGTTCTTTTCACAAACCACACATGGATCAACCACTAGAGTCATTGCATGTGTGTTCTTTCCACAAACGACACATGGATCAACCACTAGAGTCATTGCATGTGTGTTATTTCCACAAACCACACATGGATCAACCACTAGAGTCATTGCATGTGTGTTATTATACTAAAACCAACATTAGAGTCATTGCATGTGTGTTCTTTCCATACACCACTTATGGATCCATTACAGTAATTGCATGTCTGTTATTTCCACAAACCACACATGGATCAACCACTAGAGTCATTGCATGTGTGTTCTTATACTAAAACCAACACTAGAGTCATTGCATGTGTGTTATTTCCACAAACCACACATGGATCAACAAGTGGTCATTGCATGTGTGTTCTTTTCCACAAACCACACATGGATCCACCAGTGGTCATTGCATGGGTGTTCTTTCTAGAAACCACACATGGATCAAGCAGAGTCATTACATGTATGTTCTTTCCACAAACCACACATGGATCAACCACTAGAGTCATTGAATGTTCGTTCTTATACCAAAACCACAAACCAGCACTAGAGTCATTGCATGTGTGTTCTTTTCCACAAACCACACATGGATCCACTAGACTCATTGCATGTGTGTTCTTTTCCACAAACAACGTATGGATCAACCAGTGGTCATTGCATGTGTGTTCTTTTCACAAACCACATGTGGACCCACTAGATTCATTGCATGTGTGTTCTTATACTAAAACTAGCACTAGAGTCATTGCATGTGTGTTCTATCCACAAACCACAGGTGGATCCACCACTATCATTGCATGTTGGTTCTTTCCACAAACCACACATGTATCAACCACTAGAGTCATTGCATGTTTGTTCTCATACCAAAACCACAAACCAACACTAGAGTCATTGCATGTGTGTTGTTTTCCACAAACCACACATGGATCCACTAGACTCATTGCATGTGTGTTATTTTCCACAAACAACTGATGGATCAACAAGTGGTCATTGCATGTGTGTTCTTTTCACAAACCACATGTGGACCCACTAGAGTCATTGCATGTGTGTTCTTATACTAAAACTAGCACTAGAGTCATTGCATGTGTGTTCTATCCACAAACGACACATGGATCCACCAGTATCATTGCATGTTGGTTCTTTCCACAAACCACACATGGATCAACCACTAGAGTTATTGCATGTGTGTTCTTTCCAAATACCACATATGGATCAACCATTGGTCATTCCATGTGTGTTCTTTTCCAAAAACCACTTATGGATCCATTACAGTCATTGCATGTGTGTTATTTCCACAAACCACACATGGATCAACCACTAGAGTCATTGCATGTGTGTTATTTCCACAAACCACACATGGATCAACCACTAGAGTCATTGCATGTGTGTTATTTCCACAAACCACACATGGATCAACAAGTGGTCATTGCATGTGTGTTCTTTTCCACAAACCACACATGGATCTACCAGTGGTCATTGCATGTGTGTTCTTTCTAGAAACCACATATGGATCAAGCAGAGTCATTGCATGTATGTTCTTTCCACAAACCACACATGGATCAACCACTAGAGTCATTGAATGTTCGTTCTTATACCAAAACCACAAACCAGCACTAGAGTCATTGCATGTGTGTTCTTTTCCACAAACCACACATGGATCCACTAGACTCATTGCATGTGTGTTCTTTTCCACAAACAACGTATGGATCAACCAGTGGTCATTGCATGTGTGTTCTTTTCACAAACCACATGTGGACCCAGTAGAGTCATTGCATGTGTGTTCTTATACTAAAACTAGCACTAGAGTCATTTCATGTGTGTTCTATCCACAAACCACACATGGATCCACCACAGTCATTGCATGTGTGTTCTTTTCACAAACCACACATGGATCAACCACTAGAGTCATTGCATGTGTGTTCTTTCCACAAACGACACATGGATCAACCACTAGAGTCATTGCATGTGTGTTATTTCCACAAACCACACATGGATCAACCACTAGAGTCATTCAATGTGTGTTCTTTTACTAAAACCAACATTAGAGTCATTGCATGTGTGTTCTTTCCATACACCACTTATGGATCCATTACAGTAATTGCATGTCTGTTATTTCCACAAACCACACATGGATCAACCACTAGAGTCATTGCATGTGTGTTCTTATACTAAAACCAACACTAGAGTCATTGCATGTGTGTTCTTTCCACAAACCACACATGGATCAACCAGTGGTCATTGCATGTGTTTTCTTTTCCACAAACCACACATGGATCCACTAGTGGTCATTGCATGTGTGTTCTTTCCACAAACCACATATGGATCAACCAGAGTCATTGCATGTGTGTTCTTTCCACAAACCACACATGTATGAATCACTAGAGTCATTGCATGTTTGTTCTTATACCAAAACCACAAACCAGCACTAGAGTCATTGCATGTGTGTTCTTTTCCACAAACCACACATGGATCCACTAGACTCATTGCATGTGTGTTCTTTTCCACAAACAACTTATGGATCAACAAGTGGTCATTGCATGTGTGTTCTTTTCACAAACCACATGTGGACCCACTAGAGTCATTGCATGTGTGTTCTTATACAAAAACTAGCACTAGAGTCATTGCATGTGTGTTCTATCCACAAACCACAGATGGATCCACCACTGTCATTGCATGTTTGTTCTTTCCACAAACCACACATGGATCAACCACTAGAGTCATTGCATGTTTGTTCTTATACCAAAACCACAAACCAACACTAGAGTCATTGCATGTGTGTTGTTTTCCACAAACCACACATGGATCCACTAGACTCATTGCATGTGTGTTATATTCCGCAAACAACTGATGGATCAACAAGTGGTCATTGCATGTGTGTTCTTTTCACAAACCACATGTGGACCCACTAGAGTCATTGCATGTGTGTTCTTATACTAAAACTAGCACTAGAGTCATTGCATGTGTGTTCTATCCACAAACGACACATCGATCCACCACTATCATTGCATGTTGGTTCTTTCAACAAACCACACATGGATCAACCACTAGAGTTATTGTAGGTGTGTTCTTTCAAAAAACCACATATGGATCAACCAGTGGTCATTCCATGTGTGTTCTTTTCCATAAACCACTTATGGATCCATTACAGTCATTGCATGTGTGTTATTTCCACAAACCACACATGGATCAACCACTAGAGTCATTGCATGTGTGTTATTTCCACAAACCACACATGGATCAACCACTAGAGTCATTGCATGTGTGTTATTTCCACAAACCACACATGGATCAACAAGTGGTCATTGCATGTGTGTTCTTTTCCACAAACCACACATGGATCCACCAGTGGTCATTGCATGTGTGTTCTTTCTAGAAACCACATATGGATCAAGCAGAGTCATTGAATGTATGTTCATTCCACAAACCACACATGGATCAACTACTAGAGTCATTGAATATTCGTTCTTACACCAAAACCACAAACCAGCACTAGAGTCATTGCATGTGTGTTCTTTTCCACAAACCACACATGGATCCACTAGACTCATTGCATGTGTGTTCTTTTCCACAAACAACGTATGGATCAACCAGTGGTCATTGCATGTGTGTTCTTTTCACAAACCACATGTGGACCCAGTAGAGTCATTGCATGTGTGTTCTTATACTAAAACTAGCACTAGAGTCATTTCATGTGTGTTCTATCCACAAACCACACATGGATCCACCACTGTCATTGCATGTGTGTTCTTTTCACAAACCACACATGGATCAACCACTAGAGTCATTGCATGTGTGTTCTTTCCACAAACGACACATGGATCAACCACTAGAGTCATTGCATGTGTGTTATTTCCACAAACCACACATGGATCAACCACTAGAGTCATTCAATGTGTGTTCTTTTACTAAAACCAACATTAGAGTCATTGCATGTGTGTTCTTTCCATACACCACTTATGGATCCATTACAGTAATTGCATGTCTGTTATTTCCACAAACCACACATGGATCAACCACTAGAGTCATTGCATGTGTGTTCTTATACTAAAACCAACACTAGAGTCATTGCATGTGTGTTCTTTCCACAAACCACACATGGATCAACCAGTGGTCATTGCATGTGTTTTCTTTTCCACAAACCACACATGGATCCACTAGTGGTCATTGCATGTGTGTTCTTTCCACAAACCACATATGGATCAACCAGAGTCATTGCATGTGTGTTCTTTCCACAAACCACACATGTATGAATCACTAGAGTCATTGCATGTTTGTTCTTATACCAAAACCACAAACCAGCACTAGAGTCATTGCATGTGTGTTCTTTTCCACAAACCACACATGGATCCACTAGACTCATTGCATGTGTGTTCTTTTCCACAAACAACTTATGGATCAACAAGTGGTCATTGCATGTGTGTTCTTTTCACAAACCACATGTGGACCCACTAGAGTCATTGCATGTGTGTTCTTATACTAAAACTAGCACTAGAGTCATTGCATGTGTGTTCTATCCACAAACCACAGATGGATCCACCACTGTCATTGCATGTTTGTTCTTTCCACAAACCACACATGGATCAACCACTAGAGTCATTGCATGTTTGTTCTTATACCAAAACCACAAACCAACACTAGAGTCATTGCATGTGTGTTGTTTTCCACAAACCACACATGGATCCACTAGACTCATTGCATGTGTGTTATATTCCGCAAACAACTGATGGATCAACAAGTGGTCATTGCATGTGTGTTCTTTTCACAAACCACATGTGGACCCACTAGAGTCATTGCATGTGTGTTCTTATACTAAAACTAGCACTAGAGTCATTGCATGTGTGTTCTATCCACAAACGACACATCGATCCACCACTATCATTGCATGTTGGTTCTTTCAACAAACCACACATGGATCAACCACTAGAGTTATTGTAGGTGTGTTCTTTCAAAAAACCACATATGGATCAACCAGTGGTCATTCCATGTGTGTTCTTTTCCATAAACCACTTATGGATCCATTACAGTCATTGCATGTGTGTTATTTCCACAAACCACACATGGATCAACCACTAGAGTCATTGCATGTGTGTTATTTCCACAAACCACACATGGATCAACCACTAGAGTCATTGCATGTGTGTTATTTCCACAAACCACACATGGATCAACAAGTGGTCATTGCATGTGTGTTCTTTTCCACAAACCACACATGGATCCACCAGTGGTCATTGCATGTGTGTTCTTTCTAGAAACCACATATGGATCAAGCAGAGTCATTGCATGTATGTTCATTCCACAAACCACACATGGATCAACCACTAGAGTCATTGAATATTCGTTCTTACACCAAAACCACAAACCAGCACTAGAGTCATTGCATGTGTGTTCTTTTCCACAAACCACACATGGATCCACTAGACTCATTGCATGTGTGTTCTTTTCCACAAACAACGTATGGATCAACCAGTGGTCATTGCATGTGTGTTCTTTTCACAAACCACATGTGGACCCAGTAGAGTCATTGCATGTGTGTTCTTATACTAAAACTAGCACTAGAGTCATTTCATGTGTGTTCTATCCACAAACCACACATGGATCCACCACTGTCATTGCATGTGTGTTCTTTTCACAAACCACACATGGATCAACCACTACAGTCATTGCATGTGTGTTCTTTCCACAAACGACACATGGATCAACCACTAGAGTCATTGCATGTGTGTTATTTCCACAAACCACACATGGATCAACCACTAGAGTCATTGCATGTGTGTTCTTTTACTAAAACCAACATTAGAGTCATTGCATGTGTGTTCTTTCCATACACCACTTATGGATCCATTACAGTAATTGCATGTCTGTTATTTCCACAAACCACACATGGATCAACCACTAGAGTCATTGCATGTGTGTTCTTATACTAAAACCAACACTAGAGTCATTGCATGTGTGTTCTTTCCACAAACCACACATGGATCAACCAGTGGTCATTGCATGTGTTTTCTTTTCCACAAACCACACATGGATCCACTAGTGGTCATTGCATGTGTGTTCTTTCCACAAACCACACATGGATCAACCACTAGAGTCATTGAATGTTCGTTCTTATACCAAAACCACAAACCAACACTAGAGTCATTGCATGTGTGTTCTTTTCCACAAACCACACATGGATCCACTAGACTCATTGCATGTGTGTTCTTTTCCACAAACAACGATGGATCAACCAGTGGTCATTGCATGTGTGTTCTTTTCACAAACCACATGTGGACCCACTAGAGTCATTGCATGTGTGTTCTTATACTAAAACTAGCACTAGAGTCATTGCATGTGTGTTCTATCCACAAACCACAGATGGATCCACCACTGTCATTGCATGTTTGTTCTTTCCACAAACCACACATGGATCAACCACTAGAGTCATTGCATGTTTGTTCTTATACCAAAACCACAAACCAACACTAGAGTCATTGCATGTGTGTTGTTTTCCACAAACCACACATGGATCCACTAGACTCATTGCATGTGTGTTATATTCCGCAAACAACTGATGGATCAACAAGTGGTCATTGCATGTGTGTTCTTTTCACAAACCACATGTGGACCCACTAGAGTCATTGCATGTGTGTTCTTATACTAAAACTAGCACTAGAGTCATTGCATGTGTGTTCTATCCACAAACGACACATCGATCCACCACTATCATTGCATGTTGGTTCTTTCAACAAACCACACATGGATCAACCACTAGAGTTATTGTAGGTGTGTTCTTTCAAAAAACCACAGATGGATCAACCAGTGGTCATTCCATGTGTGTTCTTTTCCATAAACCACTTATGGATCCATTACAGTCATTGCATGTGTGTTATTTCCACAAACCACACATGGATCAACCACTAGAGTCATTGCATGTGTGTTATTTCCACAAACCACACATGGATCAACCACTAGAGTCATTGCATGTGTGTTATTTCCACAAACCACACATGGATCAACAAGTGGTCATTGCATGTGTGTTCTTTTCCACAAACCACACATGGATCCACCAGTGGTCATTGCATGTGTGTTCTTTCTAGAAACCACATATGGATCAAGCAGAGTCATTGCATGTATGTTCATTCCACAAACCACACATGGATCAACCACTAGAGTCATTGAATATTCGTTCTTACACCAAAACCACAAACCAGCACTAGAGTCATTGCATGTGTGTTCTTTTCCACAAACCACACATGGATCCACTAGACTCATTGCATGTGTGTTCTTTTCCACAAACAACGTATGGATCAACCAGTGGTCATTGCATGTGTGTTCTTTTCACAAACCACATGTGGACCCAGTAGAGTCATTGCATGTGTGTTCTTATACTAAAACTAGCACTAGAGTCATTTCATGTGTGTTCTATCCACAAACCACACATGGATCCACCACTGTCATTGCATGTGTGTTCTTTTCACAAACCACACATGGATCAACCACTAGAGTCATTGCATGTGTGTTCTTTCCACAAACGACACATGGATCAACCACTAGAGTCATTGCATGTGTGTTATTTCCACAAACCACACATGGATCAACCACTAGAGTCATTGCATGTGTGTTCTTTTACTAAAACCAACATTAGAGTCATTGCATGTGTGTTCTTTCCATACACCACTTATGGATCCATTACAGTAATTGCATGTCTGTTATTTCCACAAACCACACATGGATCAACCACTAGAGTCATTGCATGTGTGTTCTTATACTAAAACCAACACTAGAGTCATTGCATGTGTGTTCTTTCCACAAACCACACATGGATCAACCAGTGGTCATTGCATGTGTTTTCTTTTCCACAAACCACACATGGATCCACTAGTGGTCATTGCATGTGTGTTCTTTCCACAAACCACACATGTATCAATCACTAGAGTCATTGCATGTTTGTTCTTATACCAAAACCACAAACCAGCACTAGAGTCATTGCATGTGTGTTCTTTTCCACAAACCGCACATGGATCCACTAGACTCATTGCATGTGTGTTCTTTTCCACAAACAACTTATGGATCAACAAGTGGTCATTGCATGTGTGTTCTTTTAACAAACCACATGTGGACCCACTAGAGTCATTGCATGTGTGTTCTTATACTAAAACTAGCACTAGAGTCATTGCATGTGTGTTCTATCCACAAACCACAGATGGATCCACCACTGTCATTGCATGTTTGTTCTTTCCACAAACCACACATGGATCAACCACTAGAGTCATTGCATGTTTGTTCTTATACCAAAACCACAAACCAACACTAGAGTCATTGCATGTGTGTTGTTTTCCACAAACCACACATGGATCCACTAGACTCATTGCATGTGTGTTATATTCCGCAAACAACTGATGGATCAACAAGTGGTCATTGCATGTGTGTTCTTTTCACAAACCACATGTGGACCCACTAGAGTCATTGCATGTGTGTTCTTATACTAAAACTAGCACTAGAGTCATTGCATGTGTGTTCTATCCACAAACGACACATCGATCCACCACTATCATTGCATGTTGGTTCTTTCAACAAACCACACATGGATCAACCACTAGAGTTATTGTAGGTGTGTTCTTTCAAAAAAACACATATGGATCAACCAGTGGTCATTCCATGTGTGTTCTTTTCCATAAACCACTTATGGATCCATTACAGTCATTGCATGTGTGTTATTTCCACAAACCACACATGGATCAACCACTAGAGTCATTGCATGTGTGTTATTTCCACAAACCACACATGGATCAACCACTAGAGTCATTGCATGTGTGTTATTTCCACAAACCACACATGGATCAACAAGTGGTCATTGCATGTGTGTTCTTTTCCACAAACCACACATGGATCCACCAGTGGTCATTGCATGTGTGTTCTTTCTAGAAACCACATATGGATCAAGCAGAGTCATTGCATGTATGTTCATTCCACAAACCACACATGGATCAACCACTAGAGTCATTGAATATTCGTTCTTACACCAAAACCACAAACCAGCACTAGAGTCATTGCATGTGTGTTCTTTTCCACAAACCACACATGGATCCACTAGACTCATTGCATGTGTGTTCTTTTCCACAAACAACGTATGGATCAACCAGTGGTCATTGCATGTGTGTTCTTTTCACAAACCACATGTGGACCCAGTAGAGTCATTGCATGTGTGTTCTTATACTAAAACTAGCACTAGAGTCATTTCATGTGTGTTCTATCCACAAACCACACATGGATCCACCACTGTCATTGCATGTGTGTTCTTTTCACAAACCACACATGGATCAACCACTAGAGTCATTGCATGTGTGTTCTTTCCACAAACGACACATGGATCAACCACTAGAGTCATTGCATGTGTGTTATTTCCACAAACCACACATGGATCAACCACTAGAGTCATTGCATGTGTGTTCTTTTACTAAAACCAACATTAGAGTCATTGCATGTGTGTTCTTTCCATACACCACTTATGGATCCATTACAGTAATTGCATGTCTGTTATTTCCACAAACCACACATGGATCAACCACTAGAGTCATTGCATGTGTGTTCTTATACTAAAACCAACACTAGAGTCATTTCATGTGTGTTCTTTCCACAAACCACACATGGATCAACCAGTGGTCATTGCATGTGTTTTCTTTTCCACAAACCACACATGGATCCACTAGTGGTCATTGCATGTGTGTTCTTTCCACAAACCACACATGTATCAATCACTAGAGTCATTGCATGTTTGTTCTTATACCAAAACCACAAACCAGCACTAGAGTCATTGCATGTGTGTTCTTTTCCACAAACCGCACATGGATCCACTAGACTCATTGCATGTGTGTTCTTTTCCACAAACAACTTATGGATCAACAAGTGGTCATTGCATGTGTGTTCTTTTCACAAACCACATGTGGACCCACTAGAGTCATTGCATGTGTGTTCTTATACTAAAACTAGCACTAGAGTCATTGCATGTGTGTTCTATCCACAAACCACAGATGGATCCACCACTGTCATTGCATGTTTGTTCTTTCCACAAACCACACATGGATCAACCACTAGAGTCATTGCATGTTTGTTCTTATACCAAAACCACAAACCAACACTAGAGTCATTGCATGTGTGTTGTTTTCCACAAACCACACATGGATCCACTAGACTCATTGCATGTGTGTTATATTCCGCAAACAACTGATGGATCAACAAGTGGTCATTGCATGTGTGTTCTTTTCACAAACCACATGTGGACCCACTAGAGTCATTGCATGTGTGTTCTTATACTAAAACTAGCACTAGAGTCATTGCATGTGTGTTCTATCCACAAACGACACATCGATCCACCACTATCATTGCATGTTGGTTCTTTCAACAAACCACACATGGATCAACCACTAGAGTTATTGTAGGTGTGTTCTTTCAAAAAACCACATATGGATCAACCAGTGGTCATTCCATGTGTGTTCTTTTCCATAAACCACTTATGGATCCATTACAGTCATTGCATGTGTGTTATTTCCACAAACCACACATGGATCAACCACTAGAGTCATTGCATGTGTGTTATTTCCACAAACCACACATGGATCAACCACTAGAGTCATTGCATGTGTGTTATTTCCACAAACCACACATGGATCAACAAGTGGTCATTGCATGTGTGTTCTTTTCCATAAACCACACATGGATCCACCAGTGGTCATTGCATGTGTGTTCTTTCTAGAAACCACATATGGATCAAGCAGAGTCATTGCATGTATGTTCATTCCACAAACCACACATGGATCAACCACTAGAGTCATTGAATATTCGTTCTTACACCAAAACCACAAACCAGCACTAGAGTCATTGCATGTGTGTTCTTTTCCACAAACCACACATGGATCCACTAGACTCATTGCATGTGTGTTCTTTTCCACAAACAACGTATGGATCAACCAGTGGTCATTGCATGTGTGTTCTTTTCACAAACCACATGTGGACCCAGTAGAGTCATTGCATGTGTGTTGTTATACTAAAACTAGCACTAGAGTCATTTCATGTGTGTTCTATCCACAAACCACACATGGATCCACCACTGTCATTGCATGTGTGTTCTTTTCACAAACCACACATGGATCAACCACTAGAGTCATTGCATGTATGTTCTTTCCACAAACGACACATGGATCAACCACTAGAGTCATTTCATGTGTGTTATTTCCACAAACCACACATGGATCAACCACTAGAGTCATTGCATGTGTGTTCTTTTACTAAAACCAACATTAGAGTCATTGCATGTGTGTTCTTTCCATACACCACTTATGGATGCATTACAGTAATTGCATGTCTGTTATTTCCACAAACCACACATGGATCAACCACTAGAGTCATTGCATGTGTGTTCTTATACTAAAACCAACACTAGAGTCATTGCATGTGTGTTCTTTCCACAAACCACACATGGATCAACCAGTGGTCATTGCATGTGTTTTCTTTTCCACAAACCACACATGGATCCACTAGTGGTCATTGCATGTGTGTTCTTTCCACAAACCACATATGGATCAACCAGAGTCATTGCATGTGTGTTCTTTCCACAAACCACACATGTATCAATCACTAGAGTCATTGCATGTTTGTTCTTATACCAAAACCACAAACCAGCACTAGAGTCATTGCATGTGTGTTCTTTTCCACAAACCGCACATGGATCCACTAGACTCATTGCATGTGTGTTCTTTTCCACAAACAACTTATGGATCAACAAGTGGTCATTGCATGTGTGTTCTTTTCACAAACCACATGTGGACCCACTAGAGTAATTGCATGTGTGTTATTATACTAAAACTAGCACTAGAGTCATTGCATGTGTGTTCTATCCAGAAACCACAGATGGATCCACCACTGTCATTGCATGTTGGTTCTTTCCACAAACCACACATGGATCAACCACTAGAGTCATTGCATGTTTGTTCTTATACCAAAACCACAAACCAACACTAGAGTCATTGCATGTGTGTTGTTTTCCACAAACCACACATGGATCCACTAGACTCATTGCATGTGTGTTATATTCCGCAAACAACTGATGGATCAACAAGTGGTCATTGCATGTGTGTTCTTTTCACAAACCACATGTGGACCCACTAGAGTCATTGCATGTGTGTTCTTATACTAAAACTAGCACTAGAGTCATTGCATGTGTGTTCTATCCACAAACGACACATCGATCCACCACTATCATTGCATGTTGGTTCTTTCAACAAACCACACATGGATCAACCACTAGAGTTATTGTAGGTGTGTTCTTTCAAAAAACCACATATGGATCAACCGGTGGTCATTCCATGTGTGTTCTTTTCCATAAACCACTTATGGATCCATTACAGTCATTGCATGTGTGTTATTTCCACAAACAACACATGGATCAACCACTAGAGTCATTGCATGTGTGTTATTTCCACAAACCACACATGGATCAACCACTAGAGTCATTGCATGTGTGTTATTTCCACAAACCACACATGGATCAACAAGTGGTCATTGCATGTGTGTTCTTTTCCACAAACCACACATGGATCCACCAGTGGTCATTGCATGTGTGTTCTTTCTAGAAACCACATATGGATCAAGCAGAGTCATTGCATGTATGTTCTTTCCACAAACCACACATGGATCAACCACTAGAGTCATTGAATGTTCGTTCTTATACCAAAACCACAAACCAGCACTAGAGTCATTGCATGTGTGTTCTTTTCCACAAACCACACATGGATCCACTAGACTCATTGCATGTGTGTTCTTTTCCACAAACAACGTATGGATCAACCAGTGGTCATTGCATGTGTGTTCTTTTCACAAACCACATGTGGACCCAGTAGAGTCATTGCATGTGTGTTCTTATACTAAAACTAGCACTAGAGTCATTTCATGTGTGTTCTATCCACAAACCACACATGGATCCACCACTATCATTGCATGTGTGTTCTTTTCACAAACCACACATGGATCAACCACTAGAGTCATTGCATGTGTGTTCTTTCCACAAACGACACATGGATCAACCACTAGAGTCATTGCATGTGTGTTATTTCCACAAACCACACATGGATCATCCACTAGAGTCATTGCATGTGTGTTCTTATACTAAAACCAACATTAGAGTCATTGCATGTGTGTTCTTTCCATACACCACTCATGGATCCATTACAGTAATTGCATGTTAGTTATTTCCACAAACCACACATGGATCAACCACTAGAGTCATTGCATGTGTGTTCTTATACTAAAACCAACACTAGAGTCATTGCATGTGTGTTCTTTCCACAAACCACACATGGATCAACCAGTGGTCATTGCATGTGTGTTCTTTTCCACAAACCACACATGGATCCACCAGTGGTCATTGCATGTGTGTTCTTTCCACAAACCACATATGGATCAACCAGAGTTATTGCATGTGTGTTCTTTCCACAAATCACACATGGATCAATCACTAGAGTCATTGCATGTTTATTCTTATACCAAAACCACAAACAAACACTAGAGTCATTGCATGTGTGTTCTTTTCCACAACCACACATGGATCCACTAGACTCATTGCATGTGTGTTCTTTTCCACAAACAACTTATGGATCAACAAGTGGTCATTGCATGTGTGTTCTTTTCACAAACCGCATGTGGACCCACTAGAGTCATTGCATGTGTGTTCTTATACTAAAACTAGCACTAAAGTCATTGCATGTGTGTTCTATCCACAAACGACACATGGATCCACCACTGTCATTGCATGTTGGTTCTTTCCACAAACCACACATGGATCAACCACTAAAGTTATTGCATGTGTGTTCTTTCCAAAAACCACATATAGATCAACTAGTGGTCATTGCATCTATGTTCTTTTCCATAAACCTCTTATGGATCCATTACAGTCATTGCATGTGTGTTATTTCCACAAACCACACATGGATCAACCACTAGAGTCATTGCATGTATGTTATTTCCACAAACCACACATGGATAAACCACTAGAGTCATTGCATGCGTGTTATTTCCACAAACCACACATGGATCAACCACTAGAGTCATTACATGTGTGTTCTTATACTAAAAACAACATTAGAGTCATTACATGTGTGTTCTTTCCACGAACCACTTATGGATCCATTACAGTCATTGCATGTGTGTTATTTCCACAAACCACACTTGGATCAACCACTAGAGTCATGGCATGTGTGTTATTTCCACAAACCACACATGGATCAACCACTAGAGTCATTGCATGTGTGTTATTTCCACAAACCACACATGGATCAACCACTAGAGTCATTGCATGTGTGTTCTTATACTAAAACGAACACTAGAGTCATTGCATGTGTGTTCTTTCCAAAAACCACACATGTATCAATCACTAGAGTCATTGCATGTTTGTTCTTATACCAAAACCACAAACCAGCACTAGAGTCATTTCATGTGTGTTCTTTTCCACAAACCACACATGGATCCACTCGACTCATTGCATGTGTGTTATTTTCCACAAACAACTTATGGATCAACAAGTGGTCATTGCATGTGTGTTATTTTCACAAACCACATGTGGACCCACTAGAGTCATTGCATGTGTGTTCTTATACTAAAACTAGCACTAGAGTCATTGCATGTGTGTTCTATCCACAAACCACAGATGGATCCACCACTATCATTGCATGTTGGTTCTTTCCACAAACCACACATGTATCAACCACTAGAGTCATTGCATGTTTGTTCTCATACCAAAACCACAAACCAACACTAGATTTATTGCATGTGTGTTGTTTTCCACAAACCACACATGGATCCACTAGACTCATTGCATGTGTGTTATTTTGCACAAACAACTGATGGATCAACAAGTGGTCATTGCATGTGTGTTCTTTTCACAAACCACATGTGGACCCACTAGAGTCATTGCATGTGTGTTCTTATACTAAAACTACCACTAGAGTCATTGCATGTGTGTTCTATCCACAAACGACACATGGATCCACCACTATCATTGCATGTTGGTTCTTTCCATAAACCACACATGGATCAACCACTAGAGTTATTGCATGTGTGTTCTTTCCAAATACCACATATGGATCAACCATTGGTAATTCCATGTGTGTTCTTTTCCAAAAACCACTTATGGATCCATTACAGTCATTCCATGTGTGTTATTTCCACAAACCACACATGGATCAACCACTAGAGTCATTGCATGTGTGTTATTTCCACAAACCACACATGGATCAACCACTAGAGTCATTGCATGTGTGTTATTTCCACAAACCACACATGGATCAACAAGTGGTCATTGCATGTGTGTTCTTTTCCACAAACCACACATGGATCCACCAGTGGTCATTGCATGTGTGTTCTTTCTAGAAACCACATATGGATCAAGCAGAGTCATTGCATGTATGTTCTTTCCACAAACCACACATGGATCAACCACTAGAGTCATTGAATGTTCGTTCTTATACCAAAACCACAAACCAGCACTAGAGTCATTGCATGTGTGTTCTTTTCCACAAACCACACATGGATCCACTAGACTCATTGCATGTGTGTTCTTTTCCACAAACAACGTATGGATCAACCAGTGGTCATTGCATGTGTGTTCTTTTCACAAACCACATGTGGACCCAGTAGAGTCATTGCATGTGTGTTCTTATACTAAAACTAGCACTAGAGTCATTGCATGTGTGTTCTATCCACAAACGACACATCGATCCACCACTATCATTGCATGTTGGTTCTTTCAACAAACCACACATGGATCAACCACTAGAGTTATTGTAGGTGTGTTCTTTCAAAAAACCACATATGGATCAACCAGTGGTCATTCCATGTGTGTTCTTTTCCATAAACCACTTATGGATCCATTACAGTCATTGCATGTGTGTTATTTCCACAAACCACACATGGATCAACCACTAGAGTCATTGCATGTGTGTTATTTCCACAAACCACACATGGATCAACCACTAGAGTCATTGCATGTGTGTTATTTCCACAAACCACACATGGATCAACAAGTGGTCATTGCATGTGTGTTCTTTTCACAAACCACACATGGATCCACCAGTGGTCATTGCATGTGTGTTCTTTCCAAAAACCACATATGGATCAAGCAGAGTCATTGCATGTGTGTTCTTTCCACAAACCACACATGTATCAACCACTAGAGTCATTGAATGTTTGTTCTTATACCAAAACCACAAACCAGCAATAGAGTCATTGCATGTGTGTTCTTTTCCACAAACCACACATGGATCCACTAGACTCATTGCATGTGTGTTATTTTCCACAAACAACGATGGATCAACCAGTGGTCATTGCATGTGTGTTCTTTTCACAAACCACATGTGGACCCACTAGAGTCATTGCATGTGTGTTCTTATACTAAAACTAGAACTAGAGTCATTGCATGTGTGTTCTATCCACAAACCACACATGGATCCACCACTGTCATTGCATGTGTGTTCTTTTCACAAACCACACATGGATCAACCACTAGAGTTATTGCATGTGTGTTCTTTCCACAAACGACACATGGATCAACCACTAGAGTCATTGCATGTGTCTTATTTCCACAAACCACACATGGATCAACCACTAGAGTCATTGCAGGTGTGTTCTTATACTAAAACCAACATTAGAGTCATTGCATGTGTGTTCTTTCCATACACCACTTATGGATCCATTACAGTAATTGCATGTCTGTTATTTCCACAAACCACACATGGATCAACCACTAGAGTCATTGCATGTGTGTTCTTATACTAAAACCAACACTAGAGTCATTGCATGTGTGTTCTTTCCACAAACCACACATGGATCAACCAGTGGTCATTGCATGTGTGTTCTTTTCCACAAACCACACATGGATCCACCAGTGGTCATTGCATGTGTGTTCTTTCCACAAACCACATATGGATCAACCAGAGTCATTGCATGTGTGTTCTTTCCACAAATCACACATGGATCATTCACTAGAGTCATTGCATGTTTATTCTTATACCAAAACCACAAACCAACACTAGAGTCATTGCATGTGTGTTCTTTTCCACAACCACACATGGATCCACTAGACTCATTGCATGTGTGTTCTTTTCCACAAACAACTTATGGATCAACAAGTGGTCATTGCATGTGTGTTCTTTTCACAAACCGCATGTGGACCCACTAGAGTCATTGCATGTGTGTTCTTATACTAAAACTAGCACTAAAGTCATTGCATGTGTGTTCTATCCACAAACGACACATGGATCCACCACGTTCATTGCATGTTGGTTCTTTCCACAAATCACACATGGATCAACCACTAAAGTTATTGCATGTGTGTTCTTTCCAAAAACCACATATAGATCAACTAGTGGTCATTGCATCTATGTTCTTTTCCATAAACCTCTTATGGATCCATTGCAGTCATTGCATGTGTGTTATTTCCACAAACCACACATGGATCAACCACTAGAGTCATTGCATGTGTGTTATTTCCACAAACCACACATGGATAAACCACTAGAGTCATTGCATGTGTGTTATTTCCACAAACCGCACATGGATCAACCACTAGAGTCATTACATGTGTGTTCTTATACTAAAAACAACATTAGAGTCATTACATGTGTGTTCTTTCCACAAACCACTTATGGATCCATTACAGTCATTGCATGTGTGTTATTTCCACAAACCACACTTGGATCAACCACTAGAGTCATGGCATGTGTGTTATTTCCACAAACCACACATGGATCAACCACTAGATTCATTGCATGTGTGTTATTTCCACAAACCACACATGGATCAACCACTAGAGTCATTACATGTGTGTTCTTATACTAAAAACAACATTAGAGTCATTACATGTGTGTTCTTTTCCAAAAACCACTTATGGATCCATTACAGTCATTGCATGTGTGTTATTTCCACAAACCACACATGGATCAACCACTAGAGTCATTGCATGTGTGTTATTTCCACAAACCACACATGGATCAACCACTAGAGTCATTGCATGTGTGTTATTTCCACAAACCACACATGGATCAACAAGTGGTCATTGCATGTGTGTTCTTTTCCACAAACCACACATGGATCCACTAGTGGTCATTGCATGTGTGTTCTTTCTAGAAACCATATATGGATCAAGCAGAGTCATTGCATGTATGTTCTTTCCACAAACCACACATGGATCAACCACTAGAGTCATTGAATGTTCGTTCTTATACCAAAACCACAAACTAGCACTAGAGTCATTGCATGTGTGTTCTTTTCCACAAACCACACATGGATCCACTAGACTCATTGCATGTGTGTTCTTTTCCACAAACAACGTATGGATCAACCAGTGGTCATTGCATGTGTGTTCTTTTCACAAACCACATGTGGACCCAGTAGAGTCATTGCATGTGTGTTCTTATACTAAAACTAGCACTAGAGTCATTGCATGTGTGTTCTATCCACAAACGACACATCGATCCACCACTATCATTGCATGTTGGTTCTTTCAACAAACCACACATGGATCAACCACTAGAGTTATTGTAGGTTTGTTCTTTCAAAAAACCACATATGGATCAACCAGTGGTCATTCCATGTGTGTTCTTTTCCATAAACCACTTATGGATCCATTACAGTCATTGCATGTGTGTTATTTCCACAAACCACACATGGATCAACCACTAGAGTCATTGCATGTGTGTTATTTCCACAAACCACACATGGATCAACCACTAGAGTCATTGCATGTGTGTTATTTCCACAAACCACACATGGATCAACAAGTGGTCATTGCATGTGTGTTCTTTTCACAAACCACACATGGATCCACCAGTGGTCATTGCATGTGTGTTCTTTCCACAAACCACATATGGATCAAGCAGAGTCATTGCATGTGTGTTCTTTCCACAAACCACACATGGATCAACCACTAGAGTCATTGAATGTTTGTTCTTATACCAAAACCACAAACCAGCACTAGAGTCATTGCATGTGTGTTCTTTTCCACAAACCACACATGGATCCACTAGACTCATTGCATGTGTGTTCTTTTCCACAAACAACGATGGATCAACCAGTGGTCATTGCATGTGTGTTCTTTTCACAAACCACATGTAGACCCACTAGAGTCATTGCATGTGTGTTCTTATACTAAAACTAGAACTAGAGTCATTGCATGTGTGTTCTATCCACAAACCACACATGGATCCACCACTGTCATTGCATGTGTGTTCTTTTCACAAACCACACATGGATCAACCACTAGAGTCATTGCATGTGTCTTCTTTCCACAAACGACACATGGATCAACCACTAGAGTCATTGCATGTGTGTTATTTCCAGAAACCACACATGGATCAACCACTAGAGTCATTGCATGTGTGTTCTTATACTAAAACCGACATTAGAGTCATTGCATGTGTGTTCTTTCCATACACCACTTATGGATCCATTACAGTAATTGCATGTCTGTTATTTTCACAAACCACACATGGATCAACCACTAGAGTCATTGCATGTGTGTTCTTATACTAAAACCAACACTAGAGTCATTGCATGTGTGTTCTTTCAACAAACCACACATGGATCAACCAGTGGTCATTGCATGTGTGTTCTTTTCCACAAACCACACATGGATCCACCAGTGGTCATTGCATGTGTGTTCTTTCCACAAACCACATATGGATCAACCAGAGTCATTGCATGTGTGTTCTTTCCACAAATCACACATGGATCAATCACTAGAGTCATTGCATGTTTATTCTTATACCAAAACCACAAACCAACACTAGAGTCATTGCATGTGTGTTCTTTTCCACAACCACACATGGATCCACTAGACTCATTGCATGTGTGTTCTTTTCCACAAACAACTTATGGATCAACAAGTGGTCATTGCATGTGTGTTCTTTTCACAAACCGCATGTGGACCCACTAGAGTCATTGCATGTGTGTTCTTATACTAAAACTAGCACTAAAGTCATTGCATGTGTGTTCTATCCACAAATGACACATGGATCCACCACTGTCATTGCATGTTGGTTCTTTCCACAAACCACACATGGATCAACCACTAAAGTTATTGCATGTGTGTTCTTTCCAAAAACCACATATAGATCAACTAGTGGTCATTGCATCTATGTTCTTTTCCATAAACCTCTTATGGATCCATTACAGTCATTGCATGTGTGTTATTTCCACAAACCACACATGGATAAACCACTAGAGTCATTGCATGTGTGTTATTTCCACAAACCACACATGGATCAACCACTAGAGTCATTACATGTGTGTTCTTATACTAAAAACAACATTAGAGTCATTACATGTGTGTTCCTTCCACAAACCACTTATGGATCCATTACAGTCATTGCATGTGTGTTATTTCCACAAACCACACTTGGATCAACCACTAGAGTCATGGCATGTGTGTTATTTCCACAAACCACACATGGATCAACCACTAGAGTCATTGCATGTATGTTATTTCCACAAACCACACACGGATCAACCACTAGAGTCATTGCATGTGTGTTCTTATACTAAAACCAACACTAGAGTCATTGCATGTGTGTTCTTTCCAAAAACCACACATGTATCAATCACTAGAGTCATTGCATGTTTGTTCTTATACCAAAACCACAAACCAGCACTAGAGTCATTGCATGTGTGTTCTTTTCCACAAACCACACATGGATCCACTAGACTCATTGCATGTGTGTTCTTTTCCACAAACAACTTATGGATCAACAAGTGGTCATTGCATGTGTGTTCTTTTCACAAACCACATGTGGACCCACTAGAGTCATTGCATGTGTGTTCTTATACTAAAACTAGCACTAGAGTCATTGCATGTGTGTTCTATCCACAAACCACAGATGGATCCACCACTATCATTGCATGTTGGTTCTTTCCACAAAACACACATGTATCAACCACTAGAGTCATTGCATGTTTGTTCTTATACCAAAACCACAAACCAACACTAGAGTCATTGCATGTGTGTTGTTTTCCACAAACCACACATGTATCCACTAGACTCATTGCATGTGTCTTATTTTCCACAAACAACTGATGGATCAACAAGTGGTCATTGCATGTGTGTTCTTTTCACAAACCACATGTGGACCCACTAGAGTCATTGCATGTGTGTTCTTATACTAAAACTAGCACTAGAGTCATTGCATGTGTGTTCTATCCACAAACGACACATGGATCCACCACTATCATTGCATGTTGGTTCTTTCCACAAACCACACATGGATCAACCACTAGAGTTATTGCATGTGTGTTCTTTCCAAATACCACATATGGATCAACCATTGGTCATTCCATGTGTGTTCTTTTCCAAAAACCACTTATGGATCCATTACAGTCATTGCATGTGTGTTATTTCCACAAACCACACATGGATCAACCACTAGAGTCATTGCATGTGTGTTATTTCCACAAACCACACATGGATCAACCACTAGAGTCATTGCATGTGTGTTATTTCCACAAACCACACATGGATCAACAAGTGGTCATTGCATGTGTGTTCTTTTCCACAAACCACACATGGATCCACCAGTGGTCATTGCATGTGTGTTCTTTCTAGAAACCACATATGGATCAAGCAGAGTCATTGCATGTATGTTCTTTCCACAAACCACACATGGATCAACCACTAGAGTCATTGAATGTTCGTTCTTATACCAAAACCACAAACCAGCACTAGAGTCATTGCATGTGTGTTCTTTTCCACAAACCACACATGGATCCAGTAGACTCATTGCATGTGTGTTCTTTTCCACAAACAACGTATGGATCAACCAGTGGTCATTGCATGTGTGTTCTTTTCACAAACCACATGTGGACCCAGTAGAGTCATTGCATGTGTGTTCTTATACTAAAACTAGCACTAGAGTCATTTCATGTGTGTTCTATCCACAAACCACACATGGATCCACCACTGTCATTGCATGTGTGTTCTTTTCACAAACCACACATGGATCAACCACTAGAGTCATTGCATGTGTGTTCTTTCCACAAACGACACATGGATCAACCACTAGAGTCATTGCATGTGTGTTATTTCCACAAACCACACATGGATCAACCACTAGAGTCATTGCATGTGTGTTCTTTTACTAAAACCAACATTAGAGTCATTGCATGTGTGTTCTTTCCATACACCACTTATGGATCCATTACAGTAATTGCATGTCTGTTATTTCCACAAACCACACATGGATCAACCACTAGAGTCATTGCATGTGTGTTCTTATACTAAAACCAACACTAGAGTCATTGCATGTGTGTTCTTTCCACAAACCACACATGGATCAACCAGTGGTCATTGCATGTGTTTTCTTTTCCACAAACCACACATGGATCCACTAGTGGTCATTGCATGTGTGTTCTTTCCACAAACCACATATGGATCAACCAGAGTCATTGCATGTGTGTTCTTTCCACAAACCACACATGTATCAATCACTAGAGTCATTGCATGTTTGTTCTTATACCAAAACCACAAACCAGCACTAGAGTCATTGCATGTGTGTTCTTTTCCACAAACCACACATGGATCCACTAGACTCATTGCATGTGTGTTCTTTTCCACAAACAACTTATGGATCAACAAGTGGTCATTGCATGTGTGTTCTTTTCACAAACCACATGTGGACCCACTAGAGTCATTGCATGTGTGTTCTATCCACAAACGACAGATGGATCCACCACTGTCATTGCACGTTGGTTCTTTCCACAAACCACACATGGATCAACCACTAGAGTCATTGCATGTTTGTTCTTATACCAAAACCACAAACCAACACTAGAGTCATTGAATGTGTGTTGTTTTCCACAAACCACACATGGATCCACTAGACTCATTGCATGTGTGTTATATTCCGCAAACAACTGATGGATCAACAAGTGGTCATTGCATGTGTGTTCTTTTCACAAACCACATGTGGACACACTAGAGTCATTGCATGTGTGTTCTTATACTAAAACTAGCACTAGAGTCATTGCATGTGTGTTCTATCCACAAACGACACATCGATCCACCACTATCATTGCATGTTGGTTCTTTCAACAAACCACACATGGATCAACCACTAGAGTTATTGTAGGTGTGTTCTTTCAAAAAACCACATATGGATCAACCAGTGGTCATTCCATGTGTGTTCTTTTCCATAAACCACTTATGGATCCATTACAGTCATTGCATGTGTGTTATTTCCACAAACCACACATGGATCAACCACTAGAGTCATTGCATGTGTGTTATTTCCACAAACCACACATGGATCAACCACTAGAGTCATTGCATGTGTGTTATTTCCACAAACCACACATGGATCAACCACTAGAGTCATTGCATGTGTGTTATTTCCACAAACCACACATGGATCAACAAGTGGTCATTGCATGTGTGTTCTTTTCCACAAACCACACATGGATCCACCAGTGGTCATTGCATGTGTGTTCTTTCTAGAAACCACATATGGATCAAGCAGAGTCATTGCATGTATGTTCTTTCCACAAACCACACATGGATCAACCACTAGAGTCATTGAATGTTCGTTCTTATACCAAAACCACAAACCAGCACTAGAGTCATTGCATGTGTGTTCTTTTCCACAAACCACACATGGATCCACTAGACTCATTGCATGTGTGTTCTTTTCCACAAACAACGTATGGATCAACCAGTGGTCATTGCATGTGTGTTCTTTTCACAAACCACATGTGGACCCAGTAGAGTCATTGCATGTGTGTTCTTATACTAAAACTAGCACTAGAGTCATTTCATGTGTGTTCTATCCACAAACCACACATGGATCCACCACTGTCATTGCATGTGTGTTCTTTTCACAAACCACACATGGATCAACCACTAGAGTCATTGCATGTGTGTTCTTTCCACAAACGACACATGGATCAACCACTAGAGTCATTGCATGTGTGTTATTTCCACAAACCACACATGGATCAACCACTAGAGTCATTGCATGTGTGTTCTTATACTAAAACCAACATTAGAGTCATTGCATGTGTGTTCTTTCCATACACCACTTATGGATCCATTACAGTAATTGCATGTCTGTTATTTACACAAACCACACATGGATCAACCACTAGAGTCATTGCATGTGTGTTCTTATACTAAAACCAACACTAGAGTCATTGCATGTTTGTTCTTATACCAAAACCACAAACCAACACTAGAGTCATTGCATGTGTGTTGTTTTCCACAAACCACACATGTATCCACTAGACTCATTGCATGTGTCTTATTTTCCACAAACAACTGATGGATCAACAAGTGGTCATTGCATGTGTGTTCTTTTCACAAACCACATGTGGACCCACTAGAGTCATTGCATGTGTGTTCTTATACTAAAACTAGCACTAGAGTCATTGCATGTGTGTTCTATCCACAAACGACACATGGATCCACCACTATCATTGCATGTTGGTTCTTTCCACAAACCACACATGGATCAACCACTAGAGTTATTGCATGTGTGTTCTTTCCAAATACCACATATGGATCAACCATTGGTCATTCCATGTGTGTTCTTTTCCAAAAACCACTTATGGATCCATTACAGTCATTGCATGTGTGTTATTTCCACAAACCACACATGGATCAACCACTAGAGTCATTGCATGTGTGTTATTTCCACAAACCACACATGGATCAACCACTAGAGTCATTGCATGTGTGTTATTTCCACAAACCACACATGGATCAACAAGTGGTCATTGCATGTGTGTTCTTTTCCACAAACCACACATGGATCCACCAGTGGTCATTGCATGTGTGTTCTTTCTAGAAACCACATATGGATCAAGCAGAGTCATTGCATGTATGTTCTTTCCACAAACCACACATGGATCAACCACTAGAGTCATTGAATGTTCGTTCTTATACCAAAACCACAAACCAGCACTAGAGTCATTGCATGTGTGTTCTTTTCCACAAACCACACATGGATCCAGTAGACTCATTGCATGTGTGTTCTTTTCCACAAACAACGTATGGATCAACCAGTGGTCATTGCATGTGTGTTCTTTTCACAAACCACATGTGGACCCAGTAGAGTCATTGCATGTGTGTTCTTATACTAAAACTAGCACTAGAGTCATTTCATGTGTGTTCTATCCACAAACCACACATGGATCCACCACTGTCATTGCATGTGTGTTCTTTTCACAAACCACACATGGATCAACCACTAGAGTCATTGCATGTGTGTTCTTTCCACAAACGACACATGGATCAACCACTAGAGTCATTGCATGTGTGTTATTTCCACAAACCACACATGGATCAACCACTAGAGTCATTGCATGTGTGTTCTTTTACTAAAACCAACATTAGAGTCATTGCATGTGTGTTCTTTCCATACACCACTTATGGATCCATTACAGTAATTGCATGTCTGTTATTTCCACAAACCACACATGGATCAACCACTAGAGTCATTGCATGTGTGTTCTTATACTAAAACCAACACTAGAGTCATTGCATGTGTGTTCTTTCCACAAACCACACATGGATCAACCAGTGGTCATTGCATGTGTTTTCTTTTCCACAAACCACACATGGATCCACTAGTGGTCATTGCATGTGTGTTCTTTCCACAAACCACATATGGATCAACCAGAGTCATTGCATGTGTGTTCTTTCCACAAACCACACATGTATCAATCACTAGAGTCATTGCATGTTTGTTCTTATACCAAAACCACAAACCAGCACTAGAGTCATTGCATGTGTGTTCTTTTCCACAAACCACACATGGATCCACTAGACTCATTGCATGTGTGTTCTTTTCCACAAACAACTTATGGATCAACAAGTGGTCATTGCATGTGTGTTCTTTTCACAAACCACATGTGGACCCACTAGAGTCATTGCATGTGTGTTCTATCCACAAACGACAGATGGATCCACCACTGTCATTGCACGTTGGTTCTTTCCACAAACCACACATGGATCAACCACTAGAGTCATTGCATGTTTGTTCTTATACCAAAACCACAAACCAACACTAGAGTCATTGAATGTGTGTTGTTTTCCACAAACCACACATGGATCCACTAGACTCATTGCATGTGTGTTATATTCCGCAAACAACTGATGGATCAACAAGTGGTCATTGCATGTGTGTTCTTTTCACAAACCACATGTGGACACACTAGAGTCATTGCATGTGTGTTCTTATACTAAAACTAGCACTAGAGTCATTGCATGTGTGTTCTATCCACAAACGACACATCGATCCACCACTATCATTGCATGTTGGTTCTTTCAACAAACCACACATGGATCAACCACTAGAGTTATTGTAGGTGTGTTCTTTCAAAAAACCACATATGGATCAACCAGTGGTCATTCCATGTGTGTTCTTTTCCATAAACCACTTATGGATCCATTACAGTCATTGCATGTGTGTTATTTCCACAAACCACACATGGATCAACCACTAGAGTCATTGCATGTGTGTTATTTCCACAAACCACACATGGATCAACCACTAGAGTCATTGCATGTGTGTTATTTCCACAAACCACACATGGATCAACCACTAGAGTCATTGCATGTGTGTTATTTCCACAAACCACACATGGATCAACAAGTGGTCATTGCATGTGTGTTCTTTTCCACAAACCACACATGGATCCACCAGTGGTCATTGCATGTGTGTTCTTTCTAGAAACCACATATGGATCAAGCAGAGTCATTGCATGTATGTTCTTTCCACAAACCACACATGGATCAACCACTAGAGTCATTGAATGTTCGTTCTTATACCAAAACCACAAACCAGCACTAGAGTCATTGCATGTGTGTTCTTTTCCACAAACCACACATGGATCCACTAGACTCATTGCATGTGTGTTCTTTTCCACAAACAACGTATGGATCAACCAGTGGTCATTGCATGTGTGTTCTTTTCACAAACCACATGTGGACCCAGTAGAGTCATTGCATGTGTGTTCTTATACTAAAACTAGCACTAGAGTCATTTCATGTGTGTTCTATCCACAAACCACACATGGATCCACCACTGTCATTGCATGTGTGTTCTTTTCACAAACCACACATGGATCAACCACTAGAGTCATTGCATGTGTGTTCTTTCCACAAACGACACATGGATCAACCACTAGAGTCATTGCATGTGTGTTATTTCCACAAACCACACATGGATCAACCACTAGAGTCATTGCATGTGTGTTCTTATACTAAAACCAACATTAGAGTCATTGCATGTGTGTTCTTTCCATACACCACTTATGGATCCATTACAGTAATTGCATGTCTGTTATTTACACAAACCACACATGGATCAACCACTAGAGTCATTGCATGTGTGTTCTTATACTAAAACCAACACTAGAGTCATTGCATGTGTGTTCTTTCCACAAACCACACATGGATCAACCAGTGGTCATTGCATGTGTGTTCTTTTCCACAAACCACACATGGATCCACCAGTGGTCATTGCATGTGTGTTCTTTCCACAAACCACATATGGATCAACCAGAGTCATTGCATGTGTGTTCTTTCCACAAATCACACATGGATCATTCACTAGAGTCATTGCATGTTTATTCTTATACCAAAACCACAAACCAACACTAGAGTCATTGCATGTGTGTTCTTTTCCACAACCACACATGGATCCACTAGACTCATTGCATGTGTGTTCTTTTCCACAAACAACTTATGGATCAACAAGTGGTCATTGCATGTGTGTTCTTTTCACAAACCGCATGTGGACCCACTAGAGTCATTGCATGTGTGTTCTTATACTAAAACTAGCACTAAAGTCATTGCATGTGTGTTCTATCCACAAACGACACATGGATCCACCACTGTCATTGCATGTTGGTTCTTTCCACAAATCACACATGGATCAACCACTAAAGTTATTGCATGTGTGTTCTTTCCAAAAACCACATATAGATCAACTAGTGGTCATTGCATCTATGTTCTTTTCCATAAACCTCTTATGGATCCATTACAGTCATTGCATGTGTGTTATTTCCACAAACCACACATGGATCAACCACTAGAGTCATTGCATGTGTGTTATTTCCACAAACCACACATGGATAAACCACTAGAGTCATTGCATGTGTGTTATTTCCACAAACCACACATGGATCAACCACTAGAGTCATTACATGTGTGTTCTTATACTAAAAACAACATTAGAGTCATTACATGTGTGTTCTTTCCACAAACCACTTATGGATCCATTACAGTCATTGCATGTGTGTTATTTCCACAAACCACACTTGGATCAACCACTAGAGTCATGGCATGTGTGTTATTTCCACAAACCACACATGGATCAACCACTAGATTCATTGCATGTGTGTTATTTCCACAAACCACACATGGATCAACCACTAGAGTCATTGCATGTGTGTTATTTCCACAAACCACACATGGATCAACAAGTGGTCATTGCATGTGTGTTCTTTTCCACAAACCACACATGGATCCACTAGTGGTCATTGCAAGTGTGTTCTTTCTAGAAACCATATATGGATCAAGCAGAGTCATTGCATGTATGTTCTTTCCACAAACCACACATGGATCAACCACTAGAGTCATTGAATGTTCGTTCTTATACCAAAACCACAAACCAGCACTAGAGTCATTGCATGTGTGTTCTTTTCCACAAACCACACATGGATCCACTAGACTCATTGCATGTGTCTTATTTTCCACAAACAACGTATGGATCAACCAGTGGTCATTGCATGTGTGTTCTTTTCACAAACCACATGTGGACCCACTAGAGTCATTGCATGTGTGTTCTTATACTAAAACTAGCACTAGAGTCATTGCATGTGTGTTCTATCCACAAACGACACATGGATCCACCACTATCATTGCATGTTGGTTCTTTCCACAAACCACACATGGATCAACCACTAGATTTATTGCATGTGTGTTCTTTCAAAAAACCACATATGGATCAACCAGTGGTCATTCCATGTGTGTTCTTTTCCATAAACCACTTATGGATCCATTACAGTCATTGCATGTGTGTTATTTCCACAAACCACACATGGATCAACCACTAGAGTCATTGCATGTGTGTTATTTCCACAAACCACACATGGATCAACCACTAGAGTCATTGCATGTGTGTTATTTCCACAAACCACACATGGATCAACAAGTGGTCATTGCATGTGTGTTCTTTTCCACAAACCACACATGGATCCACCAGTGGTCATTGCATGTGTGTTCTTTCTAGAAACCACATATGGATCAAGCAGAGTCATTGCATGTATGTTCTTTCCACAAACCACACATGGATCAACCACTAGAGTCATTGAATGTTCGTTCTTATACCAAAACCACAAACCAGCACTAGAGTCATTGCATGTGTGTTCTTTTCCACAAACCACACATGGATCCAGTAGACTCATTGCATGTGTGTTCTTTTCCACAAACAACGTATGGATCAACCAGTGGTCATTGCATGTGTGTTCTTTTCACAAACCACATGTGGACCCAGTAGAGTCATTGCATGTGTGTTCTTATACTAAAACTAGCACTAGAGTTATTTCATGTGTGTTCTATCCACAAACCACACATGGATCCACCACTGTCATTGCATGTGTGTTCTTTTCACAAACCACACATGGATCAACCACTAGAGTCATTGCATGTGTGTTCTTTCCACAAACGACACATGGATCAACCACTAGAGTCATTGCATGTGTGTTATTTCCACAAACCACACATGGATCAACCACTAGAGTCATTGCATGTGTGTTCTTTTACTAAAACCAACATTAGAGTCATTGCATGTGTGTTCTTTCCATACACCACTTATGGATCCATTACAGTAATTGCATGTCTGTTATTTCCACAAACCACACATGGATCAACCACTAGAGTCATTGCATGTGTGTTCTTATACTAAAACCAACACTAGAGTCATTGCATGTGTGTTCTTTCCACAAACCACACATGGATCAACCAGTGGTCATTGCATGTGTTTTCTTTTCCACAAACCACACATGGATCCACTAGTGGTCATTGCATGTGTGTTCTTTCCACAAACCACATATGGATCAACCAGAGTCATTGCATGTGTGTTCTTTCCACAAACCACACATGTATCAATCACTAGAGTCATTGCATGTTTGTTCTTATACCAAAACAACAAACCAGCACTAGAGTCATTGCATGTGTGTTCTTTTCCACAAACCACACATGGATCCACTAGACTCATTGCATGTGTGTTCTTTTCCACAAACAACTTATGGATCAACAAGTGGTCATTGCATGTGTGTTCTTTTCACAAACCACATGTGGACCCACTAGAGTCATTGCATGTGTGTTCTATCCACAAACGACAGATGGATCCACCACTGTCATTGCACGTTGGTTCTTTCCACAAACCACACATGGATCAACCACTAGAGTCATTGCATGTTTGTTCTTATACCAAAACCACAAACCAACACTAGAGTCATTGAATGTGTGTTGTTTTCCACAAACCACACATGGATCCACTAGACTCATTGCATGTGTGTTATATTCCGCAAACAACTGATGGATCAACAAGTGGTCATTGCATGTGTGTTCTTTTCACAAACCACATGTGGACACACTAGAGTCATTGCATGTGTGTTCTTATACTAAAACTAGCACTAGAGTCATTGCATGTGTGTTCTATCCACAAACGACACATCGATCCACCACTATCATTGCATGTTGGTTCTTTCAACAAACCACACATGGATCAACCACTAGAGTTATTGTAGGTGTGTTCTTTCAAAAAACCACATATGGATCAACCAGTGGTCATTCCATGTGTGTTCTTTTCCATAAACCACTTATGGATCCATTACAGTCATTGCATGTGTGTTATTTCCACAAACCACACATGGATCAACCACTAGAGTCATTGCATGTGTGTTATTTCCACAAACCACACATGGATCAACCACTAGAGTCATTGCATGTGTGTTATTTCCACAAACCACACATGGATCAACAAGTGGTCATTGCATGTGTGTTCTTTTCCACAAACCACACATGGATCCACCAGTGGTCATTGCATGTGTGTTCTTTCTAGAAACCACATATGGATCAAGCAGAGTCATTGCATGTATGTTCTTTCCACAAACCACACATGGATCAACCACTAGAGTCATTGAATGTTCGTTCTTATACCAAAACCACAAACCAGCACTAGAGTCATTGCATGTGTGTTCTTTTCCACAAACCACACATGGATCCACTAGACTCATTGCATGTGTGTTCTTTTCCACAAACAACGTATGGATCAACCAGTGGTCATTGCATGTGTGTTCTTTTCACAAACCACATGTGGACCCAGTAGAGTCATTGCATGTGTGTTCTTATACTAAAACTAGCACTAGAGTCATTTCATGTGTGTTCTATCCACAAACCACACATGGATCCACCACTGTCATTGCATGTGTGTTCTTTTCACAAACCACACATGGATCAACCACTAGAGTCATTGCATGTGTGTTCTTTCCACAAACGACACATGGATCAACCACTAGAGTCATTGCATGTGTGTTATTTCCACAAACCACACATGGATCAACCACTAGAGTCATTGCATGTGTGTTCTTATACTAAAACCAACATTAGAGTCATTGCATGTGTGTTCTTTCCATACACCACTTATGGATCCATTACAGTAATTGCATGTCTGTTATTTACACAAACCACACATGGATCAACCACTAGAGTCATTGCATGTGTGTTCTTATACTAAAACCAACACTAGAGTCATTGCATGTGTGTTCTTTCCACAAACCACACATGGATCAACCAGTGGTCATTGCATGTGTGTTCTTTTCCACAAACCACACATGGATCCACCAGTGGTCATTGCATGTGTGTTCTTTCCACAAACCACATATGGATCAACCAGAGTCATTGCATGTGTGTTCTTTCCACAAATCACACATGGATCATTCACTAGAGTCATTGCATGTTTATTCTTATACCAAAACCACAAACCAACACTAGAGTCATTGCATGTGTGTTCTTTTCCACAACCACACATGGATCCACTAGACTCATTGCATGTGTGTTCTTTTCCACAAACAACTTATGGATCAACAAGTGGTCATTGCATGTGTGTTCTTTTCACAAACCGCATGTGGACCCACTAGAGTCATTGCATGTGTGTTCTTATACTAAAACTAGCACTAGAGTCATTGCATGTGTGTTCTATCCACAAACCACAGATGGATCCACCACTGTCATTGCATGTTTGTTCTTTCCACAAACCACACATGGATCAACCACTAGAGTCATGGCATGTGTGTTATTTCCACAAACCACACATGGATCAACCACTAGATTCATTGCATGTGTGTTATTTCCACAAACCACACATGGATCAACCACTAGAGTCATTGCATGTGTGTTATTTCCACAAACCACACATGGATCAACAAGTGGTCATTGCATGTGTGTTCTTTTCCACAAACCACACATGGATCCACTAGTGGTCATTGCAAGTGTGTTCTTTCTAGAAACCATATATGGATCAAGCAGAGTCATTGCATGTATGTTCTTTCCACAAACCACACATGGATCAACCACTAGAGTCATTGAATGTTCGTTCTTATACCAAAACCACAAACCAGCACTAGAGTCATTGCATGTGTGTTCTTTTCCACAAACCACACATGGATCCACTAGACTCATTGCATGTGTCTTATTTTCCACAAACAACGTATGGATCAACCAGTGGTCATTGCATGTGTGTTCTTTTCACAAACCACATGTGGACCCACTAGAGTCATTGCATGTGTGTTCTTATACTAAAACTAGCACTAGAGTCATTGCATGTGTGTTCTATCCACAAACGACACATGGATCCACCACTATCATTGCATGTTGGTTCTTTCCACAAACCACACATGGATCAACCACTAGATTTATTGCATGTGTGTTCTTTCAAAAAACCACATATGGATCAACCAGTGGTCATTCCATGTGTGTTCTTTTCCATAAACCACTTATGGATCCATTACAGTCATTGCATGTGTGTTATTTCCACAAACCACACATGGATCAACCACTAGAGTCATTGCATGTGTGTTATTTCCACAAACCACACATGGATCAACCACTAGAGTCATTGCATGTGTGTTATTTCCACAAACCACACATGGATCAACAAGTGGTCATTGCATGTGTGTTCTTTTCCACAAACCACACATGGATCCACCAGTGGTCATTGCATGTGTGTTCTTTCTAGAAACCACATATGGATCAAGCAGAGTCATTGCATGTATGTTCTTTCCACAAACCACACATGGATCAACCACTAGAGTCATTGAATGTTCGTTCTTATACCAAAACCACAAACCAGCACTAGAGTCATTGCATGTGTGTTCTTTTCCACAAACCACACATGGATCCAGTAGACTCATTGCATGTGTGTTCTTTTCCACAAACAACGTATGGATCAACCAGTGGTCATTGCATGTGTGTTCTTTTCACAAACCACATGTGGACCCAGTAGAGTCATTGCATGTGTGTTCTTATACTAAAACTAGCACTAGAGTTATTTCATGTGTGTTCTATCCACAAACCACACATGGATCCACCACTGTCATTGCATGTGTGTTCTTTTCACAAACCACACATGGATCAACCACTAGAGTCATTGCATGTGTGTTCTTTCCACAAACGACACATGGATCAACCACTAGAGTCATTGCATGTGTGTTATTTCCACAAACCACACATGGATCAACCACTAGAGTCATTGCATGTGTGTTCTTTTACTAAAACCAACATTAGAGTCATTGCATGTGTGTTCTTTCCATACACCACTTATGGATCCATTACAGTAATTGCATGTCTGTTATTTCCACAAACCACACATGGATCAACCACTAGAGTCATTGCATGTGTGTTCTTATACTAAAACCAACACTAGAGTCATTGCATGTGTGTTCTTTCCACAAACCACACATGGATCAACCAGTGGTCATTGCATGTGTTTTCTTTTCCACAAACCACACATGGATCCACTAGTGGTCATTGCATGTGTGTTCTTTCCACAAACCACATATGGATCAACCAGAGTCATTGCATGTGTGTTCTTTCCACAAACCACACATGTATCAATCACTAGAGTCATTGCATGTTTGTTCTTATACCAAAACCACAAACCAGCACTAGAGTCATTGCATGTGTGTTCTTTTCCACAAACCACACATGGATCCACTAGACTCATTGCATGTGTGTTCTTTTCCACAAACAACTTATGGATCAACAAGTGGTCATTGCATGTGTGTTCTTTTCACAAACCACATGTGGACCCACTAGAGTCATTGCATGTGTGTTCTATCCACAAACGACAGATGGATCCACCACTGTCATTGCACGTTGGTTCTTTCCACAAACCACACATGGATCAACCACTAGAGTCATTGCATGTTTGTTCTTATACCAAAACCACAAACCAACACTAGAGTCATTGAATGTGTGTTGTTTTCCACAAACCACACATGGATCCACTAGACTCATTGCATGTGTGTTATATTCCGCAAACAACTGATGGATCAACAAGTGGTCATTGCATGTGTGTTCTTTTCACAAACCACATGTGGACACACTAGAGTCATTGCATGTGTGTTCTTATACTAAAACTAGCACTAGAGTCATTGCATGTGTGTTCTATCCACAAACGACACATCGATCCACCACTATCATTGCATGTTGGTTCTTTCAACAAACCACACATGGATCAACCACTAGAGTTATTGTAGGTGTGTTCTTTCAAAAAACCACATATGGATCAACCAGTGGTCATTCCATGTGTGTTCTTTTCCATAAACCACTTATGGATCCATTACAGTCATTGCATGTGTGTTATTTCCACAAACCACACATGGATCAACCACTAGAGTCATTGCATGTGTGTTATTTCCACAAACCACACATGGATCAACCACTAGAGTCATTGCATGTGTGTTATTTCCACAAACCACACATGGATCAACAAGTGGTCATTGCATGTGTGTTCTTTTCCACAAACCACACATGGATCCACCAGTGGTCATTGCATGTGTGTTCTTTCTAGAAACCACATATGGATCAAGCAGAGTCATTGCATGTATGTTCTTTCCACAAACCACACATGGATCAACCACTAGAGTCATTGAATGTTCGTTCTTATACCAAAACCACAAACCAGCACTAGAGTCATTGCATGTGTGTTCTTTTCCACAAACCACACATGGATCCACTAGACTCATTGCATGTGTGTTCTTTTCCACAAACAACGTATGGATCAACCAGTGGTCATTGCATGTGTGTTCTTTTCACAAACCACATGTGGACCCAGTAGAGTCATTGCATGTGTGTTCTTATACTAAAACTAGCACTAGAGTCATTTCATGTGTGTTCTATCCACAAACCACACATGGATCCACCACTGTCATTGCATGTGTGTTCTTTTCACAAACCACACATGGATCAACCACTAGAGTCATTGCATGTGTGTTCTTTCCACAAACGACACATGGATCAACCACTAGAGTCATTGCATGTGTGTTATTTCCACAAACCACACATGGATCAACCACTAGAGTCATTGCATGTGTGTTCTTATACTAAAACCAACATTAGAGTCATTGCATGTGTGTTCTTTCCATACACCACTTATGGATCCATTACAGTAATTGCATGTCTGTTATTTACACAAACCACACATGGATCAACCACTAGAGTCATTGCATGTGTGTTCTTATACTAAAACCAACACTAGAGTCATTGCATGTGTGTTCTTTCCACAAACCACACATGGATCAACCAGTGGTCATTGCATGTGTGTTCTTTTCCACAAACCACACATGGATCCACCAGTGGTCATTGCATGTGTGTTCTTTCCACAAACCACATATGGATCAACCAGAGTCATTGCATGTGTGTTCTTTCCACAAATCACACATGGATCATTCACTAGAGTCATTGCATGTTTATTCTTATACCAAAACCACAAACCAACACTAGAGTCATTGCATGTGTGTTCTTTTCCACAACCACACATGGATCCACTAGACTCATTGCATGTGTGTTCTTTTCCACAAACAACTTATGGATCAACAAGTGGTCATTGCATGTGTGTTCTTTTCACAAACCGCATGTGGACCCACTAGAGTCATTGCATGTGTGTTCTTATACTAAAACTAGCACTAAAGTCATTGCATGTGTGTTCTATCCACAAACGACACATGGATCCACCACTGTCATTGCATGTTGGTTCTTTCCACAAATCACACATGGATCAACCACTAAAGTTATTGCATGTGTGTTCTTTCCAAAAACCACATATAGATCAACTAGTGGTCATTGCATCTATGTTCTTTTCCATAAACCTCTTATGGATCCATTACAGTCATTGCATGTGTGTTATTTCCACAAACCACACATGGATCAACCACTAGAGTCATTGCATGTGTGTTATTTCCACAAACCACACATGGATAAACCACTAGAGTCATTGCATGTGTGTTATTTCCACAAACCACACATGGATCAACCACTAGAGTCATTACATGTGTGTTCTTATACTAAAAACAACATTAGAGTCATTACATGTGTGTTCTTTCCACAAACCACTTATGGATCCATTACAGTCATTGCATGTGTGTTATTTCCACAAACCACACTTGGATCAACCACTAGAGTCATGGCATGTGTGTTATTTCCACAAACCACACATGGATCAACCACTAGATTCATTGCATGTGTGTTATTTCCACAAACCACACATGGATCAACCACTAGAGTCATTACATGTGTGTTCTTATACTAAAAACAACATTAGAGTCATTACATGTGTGTTCTTTTCCAAAAACCACTTATGGATCCATTACAGTCATTGCATGTGTGTTATTTCCACAAACCACACATGGATCAACCACTAGAGTCATTGCATGTGTGTTATTTCCACAAACCACACATGGATCAACCACTAGAGTCATTGCATGTGTGTTATTTCCACAAACCACACATGGATCAACAAGTGGTCATTGCATGTGTGTTCTTTTCCACAAACCACACATGGATCCACTAGTGGTCATTGCATGTGTGTTCTTTCTAGAAACCATATATGGATCAAGCAAAGTCATTGCATGTATGTTCTTTCCACAAACCACACATGGATCAACCACTAGAGTCATTGAATGTTCGTTCTTATACCAAAACCACAAACCAGCACTAGAGTCATTGCATGTGTGTTCTTTTCCACAAACCACACATGGATCCACTAGACTCATTGCATGTGTGTTCTTTTCCACAAACAACGTATGGATCAACCAGTGGTCATTGCATGTGTGTTCTTTTCACAAACCACATGTGGACCCAGTAGAGTCATTGCATGTGTGTTCTTATACTAAAACTAGCACTAGAGTCATTGCATGTGTGTTCTATCGACAAACGACACATCGATCCACCACTATCATTGCATGTTGGTTCTTTCAACAAACCACACATGGATCAACCACTAGAGTTATTGTAGGTGTGTTCTTTCAAAAAACCACATATGGATCAACCAGTGGTCATTCCATGTGTGTTCTTTTCCATAAACCACTTATGGATCCATTACAGTCATTGCATGTGTGTTATTTCCACAAACCACACATGGATCAACCACTAGAGTCATTGCATGTGTGTTATTTCCACAAACCACACATGGATCAACCACTAGAGTCATTGCATGTGTGTTATTTCCACAAACCACACATGGATCAACAAGTGGTCATTGCATGTGTGTTCTTTTCACAAACCACACATGGATCCACCAGTGGTCATTGCATGTGTGTTCTTTCCACAAACCACATATGGATCAAGCAGAGTCATTGCATGTGTGTTCTTTCCA
The DNA here is from genome assembly GCA_916181665.1 of Avena sativa. Classification (NCBI taxonomy): domain Eukaryota; kingdom Viridiplantae; phylum Streptophyta; class Magnoliopsida; order Poales; family Poaceae; genus Avena; species Avena sativa. The sequence continues at coordinate 62,533,177 of OV702287.1, read as the reverse complement.
CAAACCACACATGGATCAACCACTAGAGTCATTGAATGTTTGTTCTTATACCAAAACCACAAACCAGCACTAGAGTCATTGCATGTGTGTTCTTTTCCACAAACCACACATGGATCCACTAGACTCATTGCATGTGTGTTCTTTTCCACAAACAACGATGGATCAACCAGTGGTCATTGCATGTGTGTTCTTTTCACAAACCACATGTAGACCCACTAGAGTCATTGCATGTGTGTTCTTATACTAAAACTAGAACTAGAGTCATTGCATGTGTGTTCTATCCACAAACCACACATGGATCGACCACTATCATTGCATGTGTGTTCTTTTCACAAACCACACATGGATCAACCACTAGAGTCATTGCATGTGTGTTCTTTCCACAAACGACACATGGATCAACCACTAGAGTCATTGCATGTGTGTTATTTCCACAAACCACACATGGATCAACCACTAGAGTCATTGCATGTGTGTTCTTATACTAAAACCGACATTAGAGTCATTGCATGTGTGTTCTTTCCATACACCACTTATGGATCCATTACAGTAATTGCATGTCTGTTATTTCCACAAACCACACATGGATCAACCACTAGAGTGATTGCATGTGTGTTCTTATACTAAAACCAACACTAGAGTCATTGCATGTGTGTTCTTTCAACAAACCACACATGGATCAACCAGTGGTCATTGCATGTGTGTTCTTTTCCACAAACCACACATGGATCCACCAGTGGTCATTGCATGTGTGTTCTTTCCACAAACCACATATGGATCAACCAGAGTCATTGCATGTGTGTTCTTTCCACAAACGACACATGGATCAACCACTAGAGTCATTGCATGTGTGTTATTTCCACAAACCACACATGGATCAACCACTAGAGTCATTGCATGTGTGTTCTTTTACTAAAACCAACATTAGAGTCATTGCATGTGTGTTCTTTCCATACACCACTTATGGATCCATTACAGTAATTGCATGTCTGTTATTTCCACAAACCACACATGGATCAACCACTAGAGTCATTGCATGTGTGTTCTTATACTAAAACCAACACTAGAGTCATTGCATGTGTGTTCTTTCCACAAACCACACATGGATCAACCAGTGGTCATTGCATGTGTTTTCTTTTCCACAAACCACACATGGATCCACTAGTGGTCATTGCATGTGTGTTCTTTCCACAAACCACATATGGATCAACCAGAGTCATTGCATGTGTGTTCTTTCCACAAACCACACATGTATCAATCACTAGAGTCATTGCATGTTTGTTCTTATACCAAAACCACAAACCAGCACTAGAGTCATTGCATGTGTGTTCTTTTCCACAAACCACACATGGATCCACTAGACTCATTGCATGTGTGTTCTTTTCCACAAACAACTTATGGATCAACAAGTGGTCATTGCATGTGTGTTCTTTTCACAAACCACATGTGGACCCACTAGAGTCATTGCATGTGTGTTCTATCCACAAACGACAGATGGATCCACCACTGTCATTGCACGTTGGTTCTTTCCACAAACCACACATGGATCAACCACTAGAGTCATTGCATGTTTGTTCTTATACCAAAACCACAAACCAACACTAGAGTCATTGAATGTGTGTTGTTTTCCACAAACCACACATGGATCCACTAGACTCATTGCATGTGTGTTATATTCCGCAAACAACTGATGGATCAACAAGTGGTCATTGCATGTGTGTTCTTTTCACAAACCACATGTGGACACACTAGAGTCATTGCATGTGTGTTCTTATACTAAAACTAGCACTAGAGTCATTGCATGTGTGTTCTATCCACAAACGACACATCGATCCACCACTATCATTGCATGTTGGTTCTTTCAACAAACCACACATGGATCAACCACTAGAGTTATTGTAGGTGTGTTCTTTCAAAAAACCACATATGGATCAACCAGTGGTCATTCCATGTGTGTTCTTTTCCATAAACCACTTATGGATCCATTACAGTCATTGCATGTGTGTTATTTCCACAAACCACACATGGATCAACCACTAGAGTCATTGCATGTGTGTTATTTCCACAAACCACACATGGATCAACCACTAGAGTCATTGCATGTGTGTTATTTCCACAAACCACACATGGATCAACAAGTGGTCATTGCATGTGTGTTCTTTTCCACAAACCACACATGGATCCACCAGTGGTCATTGCATGTGTGTTCTTTCTAGAAACCACATATGGATCAAGCAGAGTCATTGCATGTATGTTCTTTCCACAAACCACACATGGATCAACCACTAGAGTCATTGAATGTTCGTTCTTATACCAAAACCACAAACCAGCACTAGAGTCATTGCATGTGTGTTCTTTTCCACAAACCACACATGGATCCACTAGACTCATTGCATGTGTGTTCTTTTCCACAAACAACGTATGGATCAACCAGTGGTCATTGCATGTGTGTTCTTTTCACAAACCACATGTGGACCCAGTAGAGTCATTGCATGTGTGTTCTTATACTAAAACTAGCACTAGAGTCATTTCATGTGTGTTCTATCCACAAACCACACATGGATCCACCACTGTCATTGCATGTGTGTTCTTTTCACAAACCACACATGGATCAACCACTAGAGTCATTGCATGTGTGTTCTTTCCACAAACGACACATGGATCAACCACTAGAGTCATTGCATGTGTGTTATTTCCACAAACCACACATGGATCAACCACTAGAGTCATTGCATGTGTGTTCTTATACTAAAACCAACATTAGAGTCATTGCATGTGTGTTCTTTCCATACACCACTTATGGATCCATTACAGTAATTGCATGTCTGTTATTTACACAAACCACACATGGATCAACCACTAGAGTCATTGCATGTGTGTTCTTATACTAAAACCAACACTAGAGTCATTGCATGTGTGTTCTTTCCACAAACCACACATGGATCAACCAGTGGTCATTGCATGTGTGTTCTTTTCCACAAACCACACATGGATCCACCAGTGGTCATTGCATGTGTGTTCTTTCCACAAACCACATATGGATCAACCAGAGTCATTGCATGTGTGTTCTTTCCACAAATCACACATGGATCATTCACTAGAGTCATTGCATGTTTATTCTTATACCAAAACCACAAACCAACACTAGAGTCATTGCATGTGTGTTCTTTTCCACAACCACACATGGATCCACTAGACTCATTGCATGTGTGTTCTTTTCCACAAACAACTTATGGATCAACAAGTGGTCATTGCATGTGTGTTCTTTTCACAAACCGCATGTGGACCCACTAGAGTCATTGCATGTGTGTTCTTATACTAAAACTAGCACTAAAGTCATTGCATGTGTGTTCTATCCACAAACGACACATGGATCCACCACTGTCATTGCATGTTGGTTCTTTCCACAAATCACACATGGATCAACCACTAAAGTTATTGCATGTGTGTTCTTTCCAAAAACCACATATAGATCAACTAGTGGTCATTGCATCTATGTTCTTTTCCATAAACCTCTTATGGATCCATTACAGTCATTGCATGTGTGTTATTTCCACAAACCACACATGGATCAACCACTAGAGTCATTGCATGTGTGTTATTTCCACAAACCACACATGGATAAACCACTAGAGTCATTGCATGTGTGTTATTTCCACAAACCACACATGGATCAACCACTAGAGTCATTACATGTGTGTTCTTATACTAAAAACAACATTAGAGTCATTACATGTGTGTTCTTTCCACAAACCACTTATGGATCCATTACAGTCATTGCATGTGTGTTATTTCCACAAACCACACTTGGATCAACCACTAGAGTCATGGCATGTGTGTTATTTCCACAAACCACACATGGATCAACCACTAGATTCATTGCATGTGTGTTATTTCCACAAACCACACATGGATCAACCACTAGAGTCATTACATGTGTGTTCTTATACTAAAAACAACATTAGAGTCATTACATGTGTGTTCTTTTCCAAAAACCACTTATGGATCCATTACAGTCATTGCATGTGTGTTATTTCCACAAACCACACATGGATCAACCACTAGAGTCATTGCATGTGTGTTATTTCCACAAACCACACATGGATCAACCACTAGAGTCATTGCATGTGTGTTATTTCCACAAACCACACATGGATCAACAAGTGGTCATTGCATGTGTGTTCTTTTCCACAAACCACACATGGATCCACTAGTGGTCATTGCATGTGTGTTCTTTCTAGAAACCATATATGGATCAAGCAAAGTCATTGCATGTATGTTCTTTCCACAAACCACACATGGATCAACCACTAGAGTCATTGAATGTTCGTTCTTATACCAAAACCACAAACCAGCACTAGAGTCATTGCATGTGTGTTCTTTTCCACAAACCACACATGGATCCACTAGACTCATTGCATGTGTGTTCTTTTCCACAAACAACGTATGGATCAACCAGTGGTCATTGCATGTGTGTTCTTTTCACAAACCACATGTGGACCCAGTAGAGTCATTGCATGTGTGTTCTTATACTAAAACTAGCACTAGAGTCATTGCATGTGTGTTCTATCGACAAACGACACATCGATCCACCACTATCATTGCATGTTGGTTCTTTCAACAAACCACACATGGATCAACCACTAGAGTTATTGTAGGTGTGTTCTTTCAAAAAACCACATATGGATCAACCAGTGGTCATTCCATGTGTGTTCTTTTCCATAAACCACTTATGGATCCATTACAGTCATTGCATGTGTGTTATTTCCACAAACCACACATGGATCAACCACTAGAGTCATTGCATGTGTGTTCTTTCCACAAACCACACATGGATCAACCACTAGAGTCATTGCATGTGTGTTCTTTCCACAAACCACACATGGATCAACCAGTGGTCATTGCATGTGTTTTCTTTTCCACAAACCACACATGGATCCACTATTGGTCATTGCATGTGTGTTCTTTCCACAAACCACATATGGATCAAGCAGAGTCATTGCATGTGTGTTCTTTCCACAAACCACACATGGATCAACCACTAGAGTCATTGAATGTTCGTTCTTATACCAAAACCACAAACCAGAACTAGAGTCATTGCATGTGTGTTCTTTTCCACAAACCACACATGGATCCACTAGACTCATTGCATGTGTGTTCTTTTCCACAAACAACGATGGATCAACAAGTGGTCATTGCATGTGTGTTCTTTTCACAAACCACATGTAGACCCACTAGAGTCATTGCATGTGTGTTCTTATACTAAAACTAGAACTAGAGTCATTGCATGTGTGTTCTATCCACAAACCACACATGGATCGACCACTGTCATTGCATGTGTGTTCTTTTCACAAACCACACATGGATCAACCACTAGAGTCATTGCATGTGTGTTCTTTCCACAAACGACACATGGATCAACCACTAGAGTCATTGCATGTGTGTTATTTCCACAAACCACACATGGATCAACCACTAGAGTCATTGCATGTGTGTTCTTATACTAAAACCGACATTAGAGTCATTGCATGTGTGTTCTTTCCATACACCACTTATGGATCCATTACAGTAATTGCATGTCTGTTATTTCCACAAACCACACATGGATCAACCACTAGAGTCATTGCATGTGTGTTCTTATACTAAAACCAACACTAGAGTCATTGCATGTGTGTTCTTTCAACAAACCACACATGGATCAACCAGTGGTCATTGCATGTGTGTTCTTTTCCACAAACCACACATGGATCCACCAGTGGTCATTGCATGTGTGTTCTTTCCACAAACCACATATGGATCAACCAGAGTCATTGCATGTGTGTTCTTTCCACAAATCACACATGGATCAATCACTAGAGTCATTGCATGTTTATTCTTATACCAAAACCACAAACCAACACTAGAGTCATTGCATGTGTGTTCTTTTCCACAACCACACATGGATCCACTAGACTCATTGCATGTGTGTTCTTTTCCACAAACAACTTATGGATCAACAAGTGGTCATTGCATGTGTGTTCTTTTCACAAACCGCATGTGGACCCACTAGAGTCATTGCATGTGTGTTCTTATACTAAAACTAGCACTAAAGTCATTGCATGTGTGTTCTATCCACAAACGACACATGGATCCACCACTGTCATTGCATGTTGGTTCTTTCCACAAACCACACATGGATCAACCACTAAAGTTATTGCATCTATGTTCATTTCCATAAACCTCTTATGGATCCATTACAGTCATTGCATGTGTGTTATTTCCACAAACCACACATGGATAAACCACTAGAGTCATTGCATGTGTGTTATTTCCACAAACCACACATGGATCAACCACTAGAGTCATTACATGTGTGTTCTTATACTAAAAACAACATTAGAGTCATTACATGTGTGTTCCTTCCACAAACCACTTATGGATCCATTACAGTCATTGCATGTGTGTTATTTCCACAAACCACACTTGGATCAACCACTAGACTCATGGCATGTGTGTTATTTCCACAAACCACACATGGATCAACCACTAGAGTCATTGCATGTATGTTATTTCCACAAACCACACATGGATCAACCACTAGAGTCATTGCAGGTGTGTTCTTATACTAAAACCAACACTAGAGTCATTGCATGTGTGTTCTTTCCAAAAACCACACATGTATCAATCACTAGAGTCATTGCATGTTTGTTCTTATACCAAAACCACAAACCAGCACTAGAGTCATTGCATGTGTGTTCTTTTCCACAAACCACACATGGATCCACTAGACTCATTGCATGTGTGTTCTTTTCCACAAACAACTTATGGATCAACAAGTGGTCATTGCATGTGTGTTCTTTTCACAAACCACATGTGGACCCACTAGAGTCATTGCATGTGTGTTCTTATACTAAAACTAGCACTAGAGTCATTGCATGTGTGTTCTATCCACAAACCACAGATGGATCCACCACTATCATTGCATGTTGGTTCTTTCCACAAAACACACATGTATCAACCACTAGAGTCATTGCATGTTTGTTCTCATACCAAAACCACAAACCAACACTAGAGTCATTGCATGTGTGTTGTTTTCCACAAACCACACATGTATCCACTAGACTCATTGCATGTGTGTTATTTTCCACAAACAACTGATGGATCAACAAGTGGTCATTGCATGTGTGTTCTTTTCACAAACCACATGTGGACCCACTAGAGTCATTGCATGTGTGTTCTTATACTAAAACTAGCACTAGAGTCATTGCATGTGTGTTCTATCCACAAACGACACATGGATCCACCACTATCATTGCATGTTGGTTCTTTCCACAAACCACACATGGATCAACCACTAGAGTTATTGCATGTGTGTTCTTTCCAAATACCACATATGGATCAACCATTGGTCATTCCATGTGTGTTCTTTTCCAAAAACCACTTATGGATCCATTACAGTCATTGCATGTGTGTTATTTCCACAAACCACACATGGATCAACCACTAGAGTCATTGCATGTGTGTTATTTCCACAAACCACACATGGATCAACCACTAGAGTCATTGCATGTGTGTTATTTCCACAAACCACACATGGATCAACAAGTGGTCATTGCATGTGTGTTCTTTTCCACAAACCACACATGGATCCACCAGTGGTCATTGCATGTGTGTTCTTTCTAGAAACCACATATGGATCAAGCAGAGTCATTGCATGTATGTTCTTTCCACAAACCACACATGGATCAACCACTAGAGTCATTGAATGTTCGTTCTTATACCAAAACCACAAACCAGCACTAGAGTCATTGCATGTGTGTTCTTTTCCACAAACCACACATGGATCCACTAGACTCATTGCATGTGTGTTCTTTTCCACAAACAACGTATGGATCAACCAGTGGTCATTGCATGTGTGTTCTTTTCACAAACCACATGTGGACCCAGTAGAGTCATTGCATGTGTGTTCTTATACTAAAACTAGCACTAGAGTCATTTCATGTGTGTTCTATCCACAAACCACACATGGATCCACCACTGTCATTGCATGTGTGTTCTTTTCACAAACCACACATGGATCAACCACTAGAGTCATTGCATGTGTGTTCTTTCCACAAACGACACATGGATCAACCACTAGAGTCATTGCATGTGTGTTATTTCCACAAACCACACATGGATCAACCACTAGAGTCATTGCATGTGTGTTCTTTTACTAAAACCAACATTAGAGTCATTGCATGTGTGTTCTTTCCATACACCACTTATGGATCCATTACAGTAACTGCATGTCTGTTATTTCCACAAACCACACATGGATCAACCACTAGAGTCATTGCATGTGTGTTCTTATACTAAAACCAACACTAGAGTCATTGCATGTGTGTTCTTTCCACAAACCACACATGGATCAACCAGTGGTCATTGCATGTGTTTTCTTTTCCACAAACCACACATGGATCCACTAGTGGTCATTGCATGTGTGTTCTTTCCACAAACCACATATGGATCAACCAGAGTCATTGCATGTGTGTTCTTTCCACAAACCACACATGTATCAATCACTAGAGTCATTGCATGTTTGTTCTTATACCAAAACCACAAACCAGCACTAGAGTCATTGCATGTGTGTTCTTTTCCACAAACCACACATGGATCCACTAGACTCATTGCATGTGTGTTCTTTTCCACAAACAACTTATGGATCAACAAGTGGTCATTGCATGTGTGTTCTTTTCACAAACCGCATGTGGACCCACTAGAGTCATTGCATGTGTGTTCTTATACTAAAACTAGCACTAAAGTCATTGCATGTGTGTTCTATCCACAAACGACACATGGATCCACCACTGTCATTGCATGTTGGTTCTTTCCACAAACCACACATGGATCAACCACTAAAGTTATTGCATGTGTGTTCTTTCCAAAAACCATATATAGATCAACTAGTGGTCATTGCATCTATGTTCTTTTCCATAAACCTCTTATGGATCCATTACAGTCATTGCATGTGTGTTATTTCCACAAACCACACATGGATAAACCACTAGAGTCATTGCATGTGTGTTATTTCCACAAACCACACATGGATCAACCACTAGAGTCATTACATGTGTGTTCTTATACTAAAAACAACATTAGAGTCATTACATGTGTGTTCCTTCCACAAACCACTTATGGATCCATTACAGTCATTGCATGTGTGTTATTTCCACAAACCACACTTGGATCAACCACTAGACTCATGGCATGTGTGTTATTTCCACAAACCACACATGGATCAACCACTAGAGTCATTGCATGTATGTTATTTCCAAAATCCACACATGGATCAACCACTAGAGTCATTGCAGGTGTGTTCTTATACTAAAACCAACACTAGAGTCATTGCATGTGTGTTCTTTCCAAAAACCACACATGTATCAATCACTAGAGTCATTGCATGTTTGTTCTTATACCAAAACCACAAACCAGCACTAGAGTCATTGCATGTGTGTTCTTTTCCACAAACCACACATGGATCCACTAGACTCATTGCATGTGTGTTCTTTTCCACAAACAACTTATGGATCAACAAGTGGTCATTGCATGTGTGTTCTTTTCACAAACCACATGTGGACCCACTAGAGTCATTGCATGTGTGTTCTTATACTAAAACTAGCACTAGAGTCATTGCATGTGTGTTCTATCCACAAACCACAGATGGATCCACCACTATCATTGCATGTTGGTTCTTTCCACAAAACACACATGTATCAACCACTAGAGTCATTGCATGTTTGTTCTCATACCAAAACCACAAACCAACACTAGAGTCATTGCATGTGTGTTGTTTTCCACAAACCACACATGTATCCACTAGACTCATTGCATGTGTGTTATTTTCCACAAACAACTGATGGATCAACAAGTGGTCATTGCATGTGTGTTCTTTTCACAAACCACATGTGGACCCACTAGAGTCATTGCATGTGTGTTCTTATACTAAAACTAGCACTAGAGTCATTGCATGTGTGTTCTATCCACAAACGACACATGGATCCACCACTATCATTGCATGTTGGTTCTTTCCACAAACCACACATGGATCAACCACTAGAGTTATTGCATGTGTGTTCTTTCCAAATACCACATATGGATCAACCATTGGTCATTCCATGTGTGTTCTTTTCCAAAAACCACTTATGGATCCATTACAGTCATTGCATGTGTGTTATTTCCACAAACCACACATGGATCAACCACTAGAGTCATTGCATGTGTGTTATTTCCACAAACCACACATGGATCAAACACTAGAGTCATTGCATGTGTGTTATTTCCACAAACCACACATGGATCAACAAGTGGTCATTGCATGTGTGTTCTTTTCCACAAACCACACATGGATCCACCAGTGGTCATTGCATGTGTGTTCTTTCTAGAAACCACATATGGATCAAGCAGAGTCATTGCATGTATGTTCTTTCCACAAACCACACATGGATCAACCACTAGAGTCATTGAATGTTCGTTCTTATACCAAAACCACAAACCAGCACTAGAGTCATTGCATGTGTGTTCTTTTCCACAAACCACACATGGATCCACTAGACTCATTGCATGTGTGTTCTTTTCCACAAACAACGTATGGATCAACCAGTGGTCATTGCATGTGTGTTCTTTTCACAAACCACATGTGGACCCAGTAGAGTCATTGCATGTGTGTTCTTATACTAAAACTAGCACTAGAGTCATTTCATGTGTGTTCTATCCACAAACCACACATGGATCCACCACTGTCATTGCATGTGTGTTCTTTTCACAAACCACACATGGATCAACCACTAGAGTCATTGCATGTGTGTTCTTTCCACAAACGACACATGGATCAACCACTAGAGTCATTGCATGTGTGTTATTTCCACAAACCACACATGGATCAACCACTAGAGTCATTGCATGTGTGTTCTTTTACTAAAACCAACATTAGAGTCATTGCATGTGTGTTCTTTCCATACACCACTTATGGATCCATTACAGTAACTGCATGTCTGTTATTTCCACAAACCACACATGGATCAACCACTAGAGTCATTGCATGTGTGTTCTTATACTAAAACCAACACTAGAGTCATTGCATGTGTGTTCTTTCCACAAACCACACATGGATCAACCAGTGGTCATTGCATGTGTTTTCTTTTCCACAAACCACACATGGATCCACTAGTGGTCATTGCATGTGTGTTCTTTCCACAAACCACATATGGATCAACCAGAGTCATTGCATGTGTGTTCTTTCCACAAACCACACATGTATCAATCACTAGAGTCATTGCATGTTTGTTCTTATACCAAAACCACAAACCAGCACTAGAGTCATTGCATGTGTGTTCTTTTCCACAAACCACACATGGATCCACTAGACTCATTGCATGTGTGTTCTTTTCCACAAACAACTTATGGATCAACAAGTGGTCATTGCATGTGTGTTCTTTTCACAAACCGCATGTGGACCCACTAGAGTCATTGCATGTGTGTTCTTATACTAAAACTAGCACTAGAGTCATTGCATGTGTGTTCTATCCACAAACGACAGATGGATCCACCACTGTCATTGCACGTTGGTTCTTTCCACAAACCACACATGGATCAACCACTAGAGTCATTGCATGTTTGTTCTTATACCAAAACCACAAACCAACACTAGAGTCATTGCATGTGTGTTGTTTTCCACAAACCACACATGGATCTACTAGACTCATTGCATGTGTGTTATATTCCGCAAACAACTCATGGATCAACAAGTGGTCATTGCATGTGTGTTCTTTTCACAAACCACATGTGGACACACTAGAGTCATTGCATGTGTGTTCTTATACTAAAACTAGCACTAGAGTCATTGCATGTGTGTTCTATCCACAAACGACACATCGATCCACCACTATCATTGCATGTTGGTTCTTTCAACAAACCACACATGGATCAACCACTAGAGTTATTGTAGGTGTTTTCTTTCAAAAAACCACATATGGATCAACCAGTGGTCATTCCATGTGTGTTCTTTTCCATAAACCACTTATGGATCCATTACAGTCATTGCATGTGTGTTATTTCCACAAACCACACATGGATCAACCACTAGAGTCATTGCATGTGTGTTATTTCCACAAACCACACATGGATCAACCACTAGAGTCATTGCATGTGTGTTATTTCCACAAACCACACATGGATCAACAAGTGGTCATTGCATGTGTGTTCTTTTCCACAAACCACACATGGATCCACCAGTGGTCATTGCATGTGTGTTCTTTCTAGAAACCACATATGGATCAAGCAGAGTCATTGCATGTATGTTCTTTCCACAAACCACACATGGATCAACCACTAGAGTCATTGAATGTTCGTTCTTATACCAAAACAACAAACCAGCACTAGAGTCATTGCATGTGTGTTCTTTTCCACAAACCACACATGGATCCACTAGACTCATTGCATGTGTGTTCTTTTCCACAAACAACGTATGGATCAACCAGTGGTCATTGCATGTGTGTTCTTTTCACAAACCACATGTGGACCCAGTAGAGTCATTGCATGTGTGTTCTTATACTATAACTAGCACTAGAGTCATTTCATGTGTGTTCTATCCACAAACCACACATCGATCCACCACTGTCATTGCATGTGTGTTCTTTTCACAAACCACACATGGATCAACCACTAGAGTCATTGCATGTGTGTTCTTTCCACAAACGACACATGGATCAACCACTAGAGTCATTGCATGTGTGTTATTTCCACAAACCACACATGGATCAACCACTAGAGTCATTGCATGTGTGTTCTTTTACTAAAACCAACATTAGAGTCATTGCATGTGTGTTCTTTCCATACACCACTTATGGATCCATTACAGTAATTGCGTGTCTGTTATTTCCACAAACCACACATGGATCAACCACTAGAGTCATTGCATGTGTGTTCTTATACTAAAACCAACACTAGAGTCATTGCATGTGTGTTCTTTCCACAAACCACACATGGATCAACCAGTGGTCATTGCATGTGTTTTCTTTTCCACAAACCACACATGGATCCACTAGTGGTCATTGCATGTGTGTTCTTTCCACAAACCACATATGGATCAACCAGAGTCATTGCATGTGTGTTCTTTCCACAAACCACACATGTATCAATCACTAGAGTCATTGCATGTTTGTTCTTATACCAAAACCACAAACCAGCACTAGAGTCATTGCATGTGTGTTCTTTTCCACAAACCACACATGGATCCACTAGACTCATTGCATGTGTGTTCTTTTCCACAAACAACTTATGGATCAACAAGTGGTCATTGCATGTGTGTTCTTTTCACAAACCACATGTGGACCCACTAGAGTCATTGCATGTGTGTTCTTATACTAAAACTAGCACTAGAGTCATTGCATGTGTGTTCTATCCACAAACGACAGATGGATCCACCACTGTCATTGCATGTTGGTTCTTTCCACAAACCACACATGGATCAACCACTAGAGTCATTGCATGTTTGTTCTTATACCAAAACCACAAACCAACACTAGAGTCATTGCATGTGTGTTGTTTTCCACAAACCACACATGGATCCACTAGACTCATTGCATGTGTGTTATTTTCCGCAAACAACTGATGGATCAACAAGTGGTCATTGCATGTGTGTTCTTTTCACAAACCACATGTGGACCCACTAGAGTCATTGCATGTGTGTTCTTATACTAAAACTAGCACTAGAGTCATTGCATGTGTGTTCTATCCACAAACGACACATCGATCCACCACTATCATTGCATGTTGGTTCTTTCAACAAACCACACATGGATCAACCACTAGAGTTATTGTAGGTGTGTTCTTTCAAAAAACCACATATGGATCAACCAGTGGTCATTCCATGTGTGTTCTTTTCCATAAACCACTTATGGATCCATTACAGTCATTGCATGTGTGTTATTTCCACAAACCACACATGGATCAACCACTAGAGTCATTGCATGTGTGTTATTTCCACAAACCACACATGGATTAACCACTAGAGTCATTGCATGTGTGTTATTTCCACAAACCACACATGGATCAACAAGTGGTCATTGCATGTGTGTTCTTTTCACAAACCACACATGGATCCACCAGTGGTCATTGCATGTGTGTTCTTTCCACAAACCACATATGGATCAAGCAGAGTCATTGCATGTGTGTTCTTTCCACAAACCACACAAGGATCAACCACTAGAGTCATTGAATGTTTGTTCTTATAACAAAACCACAAACCAGCACTAGAGTCATTGCATGTGTGTTCTTTTCACAAACCACATGTGGACCCACTAGACTCATTGCATGTGTGTTCTTATACTAAAACTAGCACTAGAGTCATTGCATGTGTGTTCTATCCACAAACCACAGATGGATCCACCACTGTCATTGCATGTTGGTTCTTTCAACAAACCACACATGGATCAACCACTAGAGTCATTGCATGTTTGTTCTTATACCAAAACCACAAACCAACACTAGAGTCATTGCATGTGTGTTCTTTTCCACAAACCACACATGGATCCACTAGACTCATTGCATGTGTGTTATTTTCCGCAAACAACTGATGGATCAACAAGTGGTCATTGCATGTGTGTTCTTTTCACAAACCACATGTGGACCCACTAGAGTCATTGCATGTGTGTTCTTATACTAAAACTAGCACTAGAGTCATTGCATGTGTGTTCTATCCACAAACGACACATGGATCCACCACTATCATTGCATGTTGGTTCTTTCCACAAACCACACATGGATCAACCACTAGAGTTATTGTATGTGTGTTCTTTCAAAAAACCACATATGGATCAACCAGTGGTCATTCCATGTGTGTTCTTTTCCATAAACCACTTATGGATCCATTACAGTCATTGCATGTGTGTTATTTCCACAAACCACACATGGATCAACCACTAGAGTCATTGCATGTGTGTTATTTCCACAAGCCACACATGGATCAACCACTAGAATCATTGCATGTGTGTTATTTCCACAAACCACAGATGGATCAACAAGTGGTCATTGCATGTGTGTTCTTTTCACAAACCACACATGGATCCACCAGTGGTCATTGCATGTGTGTTCTTTCCACAAACCACATATGGATCAAGCAGAGTCATTGCATGTGTGTTCTTTCCACAAACCACACATGGATCAACCACTAGAGTCATTGAATGTTTGTTCTTATAACAAAACCACAAACCAGCACTAGAGTCATTGCATGTGTGTTCTTTTCACAAACCACATGTGGACCCACTAGACTCATTGCATGTGCGTTCTTATACTAAAACTAGCACTAGAGTCATTACATGTGTGTTCTATCCAAAAACCACAGATGGATCCACCACTGTCATTGCATGTTGGTTCTTTCCACAAACCACACATGGATCAACCACTAGAGTCATTGCATGTGTGTTATTTCCATAAACCACACATGGATGAACCACTAGAGTCATTGCATGTGTGTGTTCTTTTCCACAAACCACACATGGATCCACCACTAGAGTCATTGTATGTGTGTTCTTATACTAAAACCAACACTAGAGTCATTGCATGTGTGTTCTTTCCAGAAACCACACATGGATCAACCAGTGGTCATTGCATGTGCGTTATTTTCCACAAACCACACATGGATCCACCAGTGGTCATTGCATGTGTGTTCTTTCCACAAACCACATATGGATCAACCAGAGTCATTGCATGTGTGTTCTTTCCACAAACCACACATGGATCAACCACTAGAGTCATTGCATGTTTGTTCTTATACGAAAACCACAAACCAGCACTAGAGTCATTGCATGTGTGTTCTTTTCCACAAACCACACATGGATCCACTAGACTCATTGCATGTGTGTTCTTTTCCAAAAACAACTTATGGATCAACTAGTGGTCATTGCATGTGTGTTCTTTTCACAAACTACATGTGGACCCACCAGAGTCATTACATGTGTGTTCTTATACTAAAACTAGCACTAGAGTCATTGCATGTGTGTTCAATCCACAAACCACACATGGATCCACCACTGTCATTGCATGTGTGTTCTTTTCACAAACCACACATGGATCCACCACGGTCATTGCATGTTGGTTCTTTCCACAAACCACACATGGATCAACCACTAGAGTTATTGCATGTGTGTTCTTTCCAAAAACCACATATGGATCAAACTGTGGTCATTCCATGTGTGTTCTTTTCCATAAACCACTTATGGATCCATTACAGTCATTGCATGTGTGTTATTTCCACAAACCACACATGGATCAACCACTAGAGTTTATTGCATGTGTGTTATTTCCACAAAACACACATGGATCAACCACTAGAGTCATTGCATGTGTGTTATTTCCACAAACCACACATGGATTAACCACTAGAGTCATTGCATGTGTGTGTTGTTTTCCACAAACCACACACGGATCCACCACTAGAGTCATTGCATGTGTGTTCTTATACTAAAACCAACACTAGATTCATTGCATGTGTGTTCTTTCCACAAACCACACATGGATCAACCAGTGGTCATTGCATGTGTGTTCTTTTCCACAAACCACACATGGATCCACCAGTGGTCATTGCATGTGTGTTCTTTCCACAAACCACATATGGATCAAGCAGAGTCATTGCATGTGTGTTCTTTCCACAAACCACACATGGATCAACCACTAGAGTCATTGAATGTTTGTTTTTATACCAAAACCACAAACCAGCACTAGAGTCATTGCATGTGTGTTCTTTTCCACAAACCACACATGGATCCACTAGAGTCATTGCATGTGTGTTCTTTTCCGCAAACAACTTATGGATCAACAAGTGGTCATTGCATGTGTGTTCTTTTCACAAACCACATGTGGACCCACTAGAGTCATTGCATGTGTGTTCTTATACTAAAACTAGCACTAGAGTCATTGCATGTGTGTTCTATCCACAAACCACAGATGGATCCTCCACTGTCATTGCATGTTGGTTCTTTCCACAAACCACACATGGATCAACCACTAGAGTTATTGCATGTGTGTTCTTTCCAAAAACCACATATGGATGAACAACTAGAGTCATTCCATTTGTGTTCATTTCCATAAACCACTTATGGATCCATTACAGTCATTGCATGTGTGTTATTTCCACAAACCACACATGGATCAACCACTAGAGTCATTGCATGTGTGTTATTTCCACAAACCACACATGGATCAACCACTAGAGTTATTGCATGTGTGTTATTTCCACAAACCACGCATGGATCAAATAGTGGTCATTCCATGTGTGTTCTTTTCCATAAACCACTTATGGATCCATTACAGTCATTGCATGTGTGTTATTTCCACAAACCACACATGGATCAACCACTAGAGTCATTGCATGTGTGTTATTTCCACAAAACACACATGGATCAACCAGTAGAGTCATTGCATGTGTGTTATTTCCACAAACCACACATGGATCAACCACTAGAGTCATTGCATGTGTGTGTTGTTTTCCACAAACCACACATGGATCCACCACTAGAGTCATTGCATGTGTGTTCTTATACTAAAACCAACACTAGATTCCTTGCATGTGTGTTCTTTCCACAAACCACACATGGATCAACCAGTGGTCATTGCATGTGTGTTCTTTTCCACAAACCACACATGGATCCACCAGTGGTCATTGCATGTGTGTTCTTTCCACAAACCACATATGGATCAAGCAGAGTCATTGCATGTGTGTTCTTTCCACAAACTACACATGGATCAACCACTAGAGTCATTGAATGTTTGTTCTTATACAAAAACCACAAACCACCACTAGAGTCATTGCATGTGTGTTCTTTTCCACAAACCACACATGGATCCACTAGACTCATTGCATGTGTGTTCTTTTCCACAAACAACTTATGGATCAACCAGTGGTCATTGCATGTGTGTTCCTTTCACAAACCACATGTGGACCCACTAGAGTCATTGCATGTGTGTTCTTATACTAAAACTAGCACTAGAGTCATTGCATGTGTGTTCTATCCACAAACCACACATGGATCCGCCACTGTCATTGCATGTGTGTTCTTTCCACAAACCACACATGGATCAACCACTAGAGTCATTGCATGTGTGTTCTTTCCACAAACGACACATGGATCAACCACTAGAGTCATTGCATGTGTGTTATTTCCACAAACCACACATGGATCAACCACTAGAGTCATTGCATGTGTGTTCTTATACTAAAACCAATATTAGAGTCATTGCATGTGTGTTCTTTCCACACACCACTTATGGATCCATTACAGTAATTGCATGTGTGTTATTTCCACAAACCACACATAGATCAACCACTAGAGTCATTGCATGTGTGTTCTTATACTAAAACCAACACTAGAGTCATTGCATGTGTGTTCTTTCCACAAACCACACATGGATCAACCAGTGGTCATTGCATGTGTGTTCTTTTCCACAAACCATACATGGATCCACTAGTGGTCATTGCATGTGTGTTCTTTCCACAAGCCACATATGGATCAACCAGAGTCATTGCATGTGTGTTCTTTCCACAAACCACACATGGATCAATCACTAGAGTCATTGCATGTTTGTTTTTATACCAAAACAACAAACCAGCACTAGAGTCATTGCATGTGTGTTCTTTTCCACAAACCACACATGGATCCACTAGACTCATTGCATGTGTGTTCTTTTCCACAAACAACTTATGGATCAACAAGTGGTCATTGCATGTGTGTTCTTTTCACAAACCACATGTGGACCCACTAGAGTATTTGCATGTGTGTTCTTATACTAAAACTAGCACTAGAGTCATTGCATGTGTGTTCTACCCACAAACCACAGATGGATCCTCCACTGTCATTGCATGTTGGTTCTTTCCACAAACCACACATGGATCAACCACTAGAGTTATTGTATGTGTGTTCTTTCCAAAAACCACATATGGATCAACAACTAGAGTCATTCCATGTGTTTTCATTTCCATAAACCACTTATGGATCCATTACCGTCATTGCATGTGTGTTATTTCCACAAACCACACATGGATCAACCCATAGAGTCATTGCATGTGTGTTATTTCCACAAACCACACATGGATCAACCACTAGAGTCACTGCATGTGTGTGTTCTTTTCCACAAACCACACATGGATCCACCACTAGAGTCATTGCATGTGTGTTATTTCCACAAACTAGACATGGATCAACCACTAGAGTCATTGCATGTGTGTTCTTATACTAAAACCAACATTAGAGTCATTGCATGTGTGTTCTTTCCACAAACCACTTATGGATCCATTACAGTCATTGCATGTGTGTTATTTCCACAAACCACACATAGATCAACCACTAGAGTCATTGCATGTGTGTTATTTCCACAAACCACGCATGGATCAACCACTAGAGTCATTGCATGTGTGTTATTTCCACAAACCACACATGGATCAACCACTAGAGTCATTGCATGTGTGTTCTTATACTAAAACCAACACTAGAGTCATTGCATGTTTGTTCTTTCCACAAACTACACATGGATCAACTAGTGGTCATTGCATGTGTGTTCTTTTCCACAAACCACACATGGATCCACCAGTGGTCATTGCATGTGTGTTCTTTTTCCAGAAACCACATATGGATCAACCAGAGTCATTGCGTGTGTGTTCTTTCCACAAACCACACATGGATCAACCACTAGAGTCATTGCATGTTTGTTCTTATACTAAAACCAAAAACCCGCACTAGAGTCATTGCATTTGTGTTCTTTTCCACAAACAACTTATGGATCAACCAGTGGTCATTGCATGTGTGTTCTTTTCCCAAACTACATGTGAACCTACTAGAGTCATTGCATGTGTGTTCTTATACACAAACTAGCACTAGAGTCATTGCATGTGTGTGTTCTATCCACAAACCACACATGGATCCACCACTGTCATTTCATGTGTGTTCTTTCCACAAACCACACATGGATCAACCACTAGAGTCATTGCATGTGTGTTCTTATCACAAACCACATATGGATCAACAAGTGGTCATTGCATGTGTGTTCTTTTCCATAAACCACTTATGGATCCATTACAGTCATTGAATGTGTGTTATTTCCACAAACCACACATGGATCAACCACTAGAGTCATTGCATGTGTGTTATTTCCACAAACCACACATGGATCAACCACTAGAGTCATTGCATGTGTGTGTTCTTTTCCACAAACCACACATGGATCCACCACTAGAGTCATTGCATGCGTGTTCTTATACTAAAACCAACACTAGAGTCATTGCATGTGTGTTCATTCCACAAACCACACATGGATCAACCAGTCGTCATTGCATGTGTGTTCTTTTCCACAAACCACACATGGATCCACCAGTGGTCATTGCATGTGTGTTCTTTCCACAAACCACATATGGATCAACCAGAGTCATTACATGTGTGTTCTTTCCAGAAACCACACATGGATCCACCACTAGAGTCATTGTATGTGTGTTCTTATACAAAAACCAACACTAGAGTCATTGCATGTGTGTTCTTTCCAGAAACCACATATGGATCAACCAGTGGTCATTGCATGTGTGTTATTTTCCACAAACCACACATGGATCCACCAGTGGTCATTGCATGTGTGTTCTTTCCACAAACCACATATGGATCAACCAGAGTCATTGCATGTGTGTTCTTTCCACAAACCACACATGGATCAACCACTAGAGTCATTGCATGTTTGTTCTTATACTAAAACCCAAACCAGCACTAGAGTCATTGCATGTGTGTTCTTTTCCACAAACCACACATGGATCCACTAGATTCATTGCATGTGTGTTCTTTTCCACAAACAACTTATGGATCAACTAGTGGTCATTGCATGTGTGTTCTTTTCACAAACCACATGTGCACTCACTAGAGTCATTGCATGTGTGTTCTTATACACAAACTAGCATTCGACTCATTGCATGTATGTATACTATCCACAAATCATACATGGATCCACCACTGTCATTGCATGTGTGTTCTTTCCACAAACCACACATGGATCAACCACTAGAGACATTGCATGTATGTTCTTACCACAAACCACATATGGATCAACGAGTGGTCATTGCATGCGTGTTCTTTTCCAAAAACCACTTATGGATCCATTACAGTCATTGCATGTGTGTTATTTCCACAAACCACACATGGATCAACCACTAGAGTCATTGCATGTGTGTGTTCTTTTCCACAAACCACACATGGATCCACCACTAGAGTCATTGCATGTGTGTTCTTATACTAAAACCAACACTAGAGTCATTGCATGTGTGTTCTTTCCACAAACCACACATGGATCAACTAGTGGTCATTGCATGTGTGTTCTTTTCCACAAATCACACATGGATCCACTAGTGGTCATTGCATGTGTATTCTTTCCACAAACCACATATGGATCAACCAGAGTCATTGCATGTGTGTTCTTTCCACAAACCACACATGGATCAACCACTAGAGTCATTGCATGTTTTTTCTTATACGAAAACCACAAACCAGCACTAGATTCATTGCATGTGTGTTCTATTCCACAAACCACACATGGATCCACTAGATTCATTGCATGTGTGTTCTTTTCCAAAAACAACTTATGGATCAACCAGTGGTCATTGCATGTGTGTTCTTTTCACAAACTACATGTGGACGCACCAGAGTCATTGCATGTGTGTTCTTATACTAAAACTAGCACTAGAGTCATTGCATGGGTGTTCTATCCACAAACCACACATGGATCCACCACGGTCATTGCATGTTGATTCTTTCCACAAACCACACATGGATCAAACAGTGGTCATTCCATGTGTGTTCTTTTCCATAAACCACTTATGGATCCATTACAGTCATTGCATGTGTGTTATTTCCACAAACCACACATGGATCAACCACTAGAGTCATTGCATGTGTGTTATTTCCACAAAATACACATGGATCAACCACTAGAGTCATTGCATGTGTGTTATTTCCACAAACCACACATGGATCAACCACTAAAGTCATTGCATGTGTGTGTTGTTTTCCACAAACCACACATGGATCCACCACTAGAGTCATTGCATGTGTGTTCTTATACTAAAACCAACACTAGATTCATTGCATGTGTGTTCTTTCCACAAACCACACATGGATCAACCAGTGGTCATTGCATGTGTGTTCTTTTCCACAAACCACACATGGATCCACCAGTGGTCATTGCATGTGTGTTCTTTCCACAAACCACATATGGATCAAGCAGAGTCATTGCATGTGTGTTCTTTCCACAAACCACACATGGATCAACCACTAGAGTCATTGAATGTTTGTTCTTATACAAAAACCACAAACCAGCACTAGAGTCATTGCATGTGTGTTCTTTTCCACAAACCACACATGGATCCACTAGACTCATTGCATGTGTGTTCTTTTCCACAAACAACTTATGGATCAACCAGTGGTCATTGCATGTGTGTTCTTTTCACAAACCACATGTGGACCCACTAGAGTCATTGCATGGGTGTTCTTATACTAAAACTAGCACTAGAGTCATTGCATGTGTGTTCTATCCACAAACCACACATGGATCCGCCACTGTCATTGCATGTGTGTTCTTTCCACAAACCACACATGGATCAACCACTAGAGTCATTGCATGTGTGTTCTTTCCACAAACGACACATGGATCAACCACTAGAGTCATTGCATGTGTGTTATTTCCACAAACCACAAATGCATCAACCACTAGAGTCATTGCATGTGTGTTCTTATACTAAAACCAATATTAGAGTCATTGCATGTGTGTTCTTTCCACACACCACTTATGGATCCATTACAGTAATTGCATGTGTGTTATTTCCACAAACCACACATAGATCAACCACTAGAGTCATTGCATGTGTGTTCTTATACTAAAACCAACACTAGAGTCATTGCATGTGTGTTCTTTCCACAAACCACACATGGATCAACCAGTGGTCATTGCATGTGTGTTCTTTTCCACAAACCATACATGGATCCACTAGTGGTCATTGCATGTGTGTTCTTTCCACAAACCACATATGGATCAACCAGAGTCATTGCATGTGTGTTCTTTCCACAAACAACACATGGATCAATCACTAGAGTCATTGCATGTTTGTTTTTATACCAAGACCACAAACCAGCACTAGAGTCATTGCATGTGTGTTCATTTCCACAAACCACACATGGATCCACTAGACTCATTGCATGTGTGTTCTTTTCCACAAACAACTTATGGATCAACAAGTGGTCATTGCATGTGAATTCTTTTCACAAACCACATGTGGACCCACTAGAGTCATTGCATGTGTGTTCTTATACTAAAACAAGCACTATAGTCATTGCATGTGTGTTCTATCCACATACCACAGATGGATCCTCCACTGTCATTGCATGTTGGTTCTTTCCACAAACCACACATGGATCAACCACTAGAGTTACTGCATGTGTGTTCTTTCCAAAAACCACATATGGATCAACAACTAGAGTCATTCCATGTGTGTTCATTTCCATAAACCACTTATGGATCCATTATAGTCATTGCATGTGTGTTATTTCCACAAACCACACATGGATCAACCACTAGAGTCATTGCATGTGTGTTATTTCCACAAAATACACATGGATCAACCACTAGAGTCATTGCATGTGTGTTATTTCCACAAACCACAGATGGATCAACCACTAGAGTCATTGCATGTGTGTGTTGTTTTCCACAAACCACACATGGATCCACCACTAGAGTCATTGCATGTGTGTTCTTATACTAAAACCAACACTAGATTCATTGCATGTGTGTTCTTTCCACAAACCACACATGGATCAACCAGTGGTCATTGCATGTGTGTTCTTTTCCGCAAACCACACATGGATCCACCAGTGGTCATTGCATGTGTGTTCTTTCCACAAACCACATATGGATCAAGCAGAGTCATTGCATGTGTGTTCTTTCCACAAACCACACATGGATCAACCACTAGAGTCATTGAATGTTTGTTCTTATACAAAAACCACAAACCAGCACTAGAGTCATTGCATGTGTGTTCTTTTCCACAAACCACACATGGATCCACTAGACTCATTGCATGTGTGTTCTTTTCCACAAACAACTTATGGATCAACCAGTGGTCATTGCATGTGTGTTCTTTTCACAAACCACATGTGGACCCACTAGAGTCATTGCATGGGTGTTCTTATACTAAAACTAGCACTAGAGTCATTGCATGTGTTTTCTATCCACAAACCACACATGGATCCGCCACTGTCATTGCATGTGTGTTCTTTCCACAAACCACACATGGATCAACCACTAGAGTCATTGCATGTGTGTTCTTTCCAGAAACGACACATGGATCAACCACTAGAGTCATTGCATGTGTGTTATTTCCACAAACCACACATGGATCAACCACTAGAGTCATTGCATGTGTGTTCTTATACTAAAACCAATATTAGAGTCATTGCATGTGTGTTCTTTCCACACACCACTTATGGATCCATTACAGTAATTGCATGTGTGTTATTTCCACAAACCACACATAGATCAACCACTAGAGTCATTGCATCTGTGTTCTTATACTAAAACCAACACTAGAGTCATTGCATGTGTGTTCTTTCCACAAACCACACATGGATCAACCAGTGGTCATTGCATGTGTGTTCTTTTCCACAAACCATACATGGATCCACCAGTGGTCATTGCATGTGTGTTCTTTCCACAAACCACATATGGATCAACCAGAGTCATTGCATGTGTGTTCTTTCCACAAACAACACATGGATCAATCACTAGAGTCATTGCATGTTTGTTTTTATACCAAGACCACAAACCAGCACTAGAGTCATTGCATGTGTGTTCATTTCCACAAACCACACATGGATCCACTAGACTCATTGCATGTGTGTTCTTTTCCACAAACAACTTATGGATCAACAAGTGGTCATTGCATGTGAATTCTTTTCACAAACCACATGTGGACCCACTAGAGTCATTGCATGTGTGTTCTTATACTAAAACAAGCACTATAGTCATTGCATGTGTGTTCTATCCACATACCACAGATGGATCCTCCACTGTCATTGCATGTTGGTTCTTTCCACAAACCACACATGGATCAACCACTAGAGTTACTGCATGTGTGTTCTTTCCAAAAACCACATATGGATCAACAACTAGAGTCATTCCATGTGTGTTCATTTCCATAAACCACTTATGGATCCATTATAGTCATTGCATGTGTGTTATTTCCACAAACCACACATGGATCAACCACTAGAGTCATTGCATGTGTGTTATTTCCACAAAATACACATGGATCAACCACTAGAGTCATTGCATGTGTGTTATTTCCACAAACCACAGATGGATCAACCACTAGAGTCATTGCATGTGTGTGTTGTTTTCCACAAACCACACATGGATCCACCACTAGAGTCATTGCATGTGTGTTCTTATACTAAAACCAACACTAGATTCATTGCATGTGTGTTCTTTCCACAAACCACACATGGATCAACTAGTGGTCATTGCATGTGTGTTCTTTTCCACAAATCACACATGGATCCACTAGTGGTCATTGCATGTGTATTCTTTCCACAAACCACATATGGATCAACCAGAGTCATTGCATGTGTGTTCTTTCCACAAACCACACATGGATCAACCACTAGAGTCATTGCATGTTTTTTCTTATACGAAAACCACAAACCAGCACTAGATTCATTGCATGTGTGTTCTATTCCACAAACCACACATGGATCCACTAGATTCATTGCATGTGTGTTCTTTTCCAAAAACAACTTATGGATCAACCAGTGGTCATTGCATGTGTGTTCTTTTCACAAACTACATGTGGACGCACCAGAGTCATTGCATGTGTGTTCTTATACTAAAACTAGCACTAGAGTCATTGCATGGGTGTTCTATCCACAAACCACACATGGATCCACCACGGTCATTGCATGTTGATTCTTTCCACAAACCACACATGGATCAAACAGTGGTCATTCCATGTGTGTTCTTTTCCATAAACCACTTATGGATCCATTACAGTCATTGCATGTGTGTTATTTCCACAAACCACACATGGATCAACCACTAGAGTCATTGCATGTGTGTTATTTCCACAAAATACACATGGATCAACCACTAGAGTCATTGCATGTGTGTTATTTCCACAAACCACACATGGATCAACCACTAAAGTCATTGCATGTGTGTGTTGTTTTCCACAAACCACACATGGATCCACCACTAGAGTCATTGCATGTGTGTTCTTATACTAAAACCAACACTAGATTCATTGCATGTGTGTTCTTTCCACAAACCACACATGGATCAACCAGTGGTCATTGCATGTGTGTTCTTTTCCACAAACCACACATGGATCCACCAGTGGTCATTGCATGTGTGTTCTTTCCACAAACCACATATGGATCAAGCAGAGTCATTGCATGTGTGTTCTTTCCACAAACCACACATGGATCAACCACTAGAGTCATTGAATGTTTGTTCTTATACAAAAACCACAAACCAGCACTAGAGTCATTGCATGTGTGTTCTTTTCCACAAACCACACATGGATCCACTAGACTCATTGCATGTGTGTTCTTTTCCACAAACAACTTATGGATCAACCAGTGGTCATTGCATGTGTGTTCTTTTCACAAACCACATGTGGACCCACTAGAGTCATTGCATGGGTGTTCTTATACTAAAACTAGCACTAGAGTCATTGCATGTGTGTTCTATCCACAAACCACACATGGATCCGCCACTGTCATTGCATGTGTGTTCTTTCCACAAACCACACATGGATCA
Source organism: Avena sativa (assembly GCA_916181665.1). Classification (NCBI taxonomy): domain Eukaryota; kingdom Viridiplantae; phylum Streptophyta; class Magnoliopsida; order Poales; family Poaceae; genus Avena; species Avena sativa. Next base: position 62,506,327 of record OV702287.1, on the reverse strand, counting down.
ACCACTAGAGTCATTGCATGTGTGTTCTTTCCACAAACGACACATGGATCAACCACTAGAGTCATTGCATGTGTGTTATTTCCACAAACCACAAATGCATCAACCACTAGAGTCATTGCATGTGTGTTCTTATACTAAAACCAATATTAGAGTCATTGCATGTGTGTTCTTTCCACACACCACTTATGGATCCATTACAGTAATTGCATGTGTGTTATTTCCACAAACCACACATAGATCAACCACTAGAGTCATTGCATGTGTGTTCTTATACTAAAACCAACACTAGAGTCATTGCATGTGTGTTCTTTCCACAAACCACACATGGATCAACCAGTGGTCATTGCATGTGTGTTCTTTTCCACAAACCATACATGGATCCACTAGTGGTCATTGCATGTGTGTTCTTTCCACAAACCACATATGGATCAACCAGAGTCATTGCATGTGTGTTCTTTCCACAAACAACACATGGATCAATCACTAGAGTCATTGCATGTTTGTTTTTATACCAAGACCACAAACCAGCACTAGAGTCATTGCATGTGTGTTCATTTCCACAAACCACACATGGATCCACTAGACTCATTGCATGTGTGTTCTTTTCCACAAACAACTTATGGATCAACAAGTGGTCATTGCATGTGAATTCTTTTCACAAACCACATGTGGACCCACTAGAGTCATTGCATGTGTGTTCTTATACTAAAACAAGCACTATAGTCATTGCATGTGTGTTCTATCCACATACCACAGATGGATCCTCCACTGTCATTGCATGTTGGTTCTTTCCACAAACCACACATGGATCAACCACTAGAGTTACTGCATGTGTGTTCTTTCCAAAAACCACATATGGATCAACAACTAGAGTCATTCCATGTGTGTTCATTTCCATAAACCACTTATGGATCCATTATAGTCATTGCATGTGTGTTATTTCCACAAACCACACATGGATCAACCACTAGAGTCATTGCATGTGTGTTATTTCCACAAAATACACATGGATCAACCACTAGAGTCATTGCATGTGTGTTATTTCCACAAACCACAGATGGATCAACCACTAGAGTCATTGCATGTGTGTGTTGTTTTCCACAAACCACACATGGATCCACCACTAGAGTCATTGCATGTGTGTTCTTATACTAAAACCAACACTAGATTCATTGCATGTGTGTTCTTTCCACAAACCACACATGGATCAACCAGTGGTCATTGCATGTGTGTTCTTTTCCACAAACCACACATGGATCCACCAGTGGTCATTGCATGTGTGTTCTTTCCACAAACCACATATGGATCAAGCAGAGTCATTGCATGTGTGTTCTTTCCACAAACTACACATGGATCAACCACTAGAGTCATTGAATGTTTGTTCTTATACAAAAACCACAAACCAGCACTAGAGTCATTGCATGTGTGTTCTTTTCCACAAACCACACATGGATCCACTAGACTCATTGCATGTGTGTTCTTTTCCACAAACAACTTATGGATCAACCAGTGGTCATTGCATGTGTGTTCTTTTCACAAACCACATGTGGACCCACTAGAGTCATTGCATGGGTGTTCTTATACTAAAACTAGCACTAGAGTCATTGCATGTGTTTTCTATCCACAAACCACACATGGATCCGCCACTGTCATTGCATGTGTGTTCTTTCCACAAACCACACATGGATCAACCACTAGAGTCATTGCATGTGTGTTCTTTCCAGAAACGACACATGGATCAACCACTAGAGTCATTGCATGTGTGTTATTTCCACAAACCACACATGGATCAACCACTAGAGTCATTGCATGTGTGTTCTTATACTAAAACCAATATTAGAGTCATTGCATGTGTGTTCTTTCCACACACCACTTATGGATCCATTACAGTAATTGCATGTGTGTTATTTCCACAAACCACACATAGATCAACCACTAGAGTCATTGCATCTGTGTTCTTATACTAAAACCAACACTAGAGTCATTGCATGTGTGTTCTTTCCACAAACCACACATGGATCAACCAGTGGTCATTGCATGTGTGTTCTTTTCCACAAACCATACATGGATCCACTAGTGGTCATTGCATGTGTGTTCTTTCCACAAACCACATATGGATCAACCAGAGTCATTGCATGTGTGTTCTTTCCACAAACCACACATGGATCAATCACTAGAGTCATTGCATGTTTGTTTTTATACCAAGACCACAAACCAGCACTAGAGTCATTGCATGTGTGTTCATTTCCACAAACCACACATGGATCCACTAGACTCATTGCATGTGTGTTCTTTTCCACAAACAACTTATGGATCAACAAGTGGTCATTGCATGTGAATTCTTTTCACAAACCACATGTGGACCCACTAGAGTCATTGCATGTGTGTTCTTATACTAAAACAAGCACTAAAGTCATTGCATGTGTGTTCTATCCACAAACGACACATGGATCCACCACTGTCATTGCATGTTGGTTCTTTCCACAAACCACACATGGATCAACCACTAGAGTTATTGCATGTGTGTTCTTTCCAAAAACCACATATGGATCAACAACTAGAGTCATTCCATGTGTGTTCATTTCCATAAACCACTTATGGATCCATTATAGTCATTGCATGTGTGTTATTTCCACAAACCACACATGGATCAACCACTAGAGTCATTGCATGTGTGTTATTTCCACAAACCACACATGGATCAACCACTAGAGTTATTGCATGTGTGTTATTTCCACAAACCACACATGGATCAACCACTAGAGTCACTACATGTGTGTGTTCTTTTCCACAAACCACACATGGATCCACCACTAGAGTCATTGCATGTGTGTTATTTCCACAAACCACACATGGATCAACCACTAGAGTCATTGCATGTGTGTTCTTATACTAAAACCAACATTAGAGTCATTGCATGTGTGTTCTTTCCACAAACCACTTATGGATCCATTACAGTCATTGCATGTGTGTTATTTCCACAAACCACACATAGATCAACCACTAGAGTCATTGCATGTGTGTTATTTCCACAAACCACACATGGATCAACCACTAGAGACATTGCATGTGTGTTATTTCCACAAACCACACATGGATCAACCACTAGAGTCATTGCATGTGTGTTCTTATACTAAAACCAACACTAGAGTCATTGCATGTTTGTTCATTCCACAAACCACACATGGATCAACTAGTGGTCATTGCATGTGTGTTCTTTTCCACAAACCACACATGGATCCACCAGTGGTCATTGCATGTGTGTTCTTTCCAGAAACCACATATGGATCAACCAGAGTCATTGCGTGTGTGTTCTTTCCACAAACCACACATGGATCAACCACTAGAGTCATTGCATGTTTGTTCTTATACTAAAACCAGAAACCCGCACTAGAGTCATTGCATGTGTGTTCTTTTCCACAAACAACTTATGGATCAACCAGTGGTCATTGCATGTGTGTTCTTTTCACAAACTACATGTGAACCTACTAGAGTCATTGCATGTGTGTTATTATACACAAACTAGCACTAGAGTCATTGCATGTGTGTGTTCTATCCACAAACCACACATGGATCCACCACTGTCATTTCATGTGTGTTCTTTCCACAAACCACACATGGATCAACCACTAGAGTCATTGCATGTGTGTTCTTATCACAAACCACATATGGATCAACAAGTGGTCATTGCATGTGTGTTCTTTTCCATAAACCACTTATGGATCCATTACAATCATTGAATGTGTGTTATTTCCACAAACCACACATGGTTCAACCACTAGAGTCATTGCATGTGTGTTATTTCCACAAACCACACATGGATCAACCACTAGAGTCATTGCATGTGTGTTCTTATACTAAAACCAACATTAGAGTCATTGCATGTGTGTTCTTTCCACAAACCACTTATGGATCCATTACAGTCATTGCATGTGTGTTATTTCCACAAACCACACATAGATCAACCACTAGAGTCATTGCATGTGTGTTATTTCCACAAACCACACATGGATCAACCACTAGAGACATTGCATGTGTGTTATTTCCACAAACCACACATGGATCAACCACTAGAGTCATTGCATGTGTGTTCTTATACTAAAACCAACACTAGAGTCATTGCATGTTTGTTCATTCCACAAACCACACATGGATCAACTAGTGGTCATTGCATGTGTGTTCTTTTCCACAAACCACACATGGATCCACCAGTGGTCATTGCATGTGTGTTCTTTCCAGAAACCACATATGGATCAACCAGAGTCATTGCATGTGTGTTATTTCCACAAACCACACATAGATCAACCACTAGAGTCATTGCATGTGTGTTCTTATACTAAAACCAACACTAGAGTCATTGCATGTGTGTTCTTTCCACAAACCACACATGGATCAACCAGTGGTCATTGCATGTGTGTTCTTTTCCACAAACCATACATGGATCCACTAGTGGTCATTGCATGTGTGTTCTTTCCACAAACCACATATGGATCAACCAGAGTCATTGCATGTGTGTTCTTTCCACAAACCACACATGGATCAATCACTAGAGTCATTGCATGTTTGTTTTTATACCAAGACCACAAACCAGCACTAGAGTCATTGCATGTGTGTTCATTTCCACAAACCACACATGGATCCACTAGACTCATTGCATGTGTGTTCTTTTCCACAAACAACTTATGGATCAACAAGTGGTCATTGCATGTGAATTCTTTTCACAAACCACATGTGGACCCACTAGAGTCATTGCATGTGTGTTCTTATACTAAAACAAGCACTAAAGTCATTGCATGTGTGTTCTATCCACAAACGACACATGGATCCACCACTGTCATTGCATGTTGGTTCTTTCCACAAACCACACATGGATCAACCACTAGAGTTATTGCATGTGTGTTCTTTCCAAAAACCACATATGGATCAACAACTAGAGTCATTCCATGTGTGTTCATTTCCATAAACCACTTATGGATCCATTATAGTCATTGCATGTGTGTTATTTCCACAAACCACACATGGATCAACCACTAGAGTCATTGCATGTGTGTTATTTCCACAAACCACACATGGATCAACCACTAGAGTTATTGCATGTGTGTTATTTCCACAAACCACACATGGATCAACCACTAGAGTCACTACATGTGTGTGTTCTTTTCCACAAACCACACATGGATCCACCACTAGAATCATTGCATGTGTGTTATTTCCACAAACCACACATGGATCAACCACTAGAGTCATTGCATGTGTGTTCTTATACTAAAACCAACATTAGAGTCATTGCATGTGTGTTCTTTCCACAAACCACTTATGGATCCATTACAGTCATTGCATGTGTGTTATTTCCACAAACCACACATAGATCAACCACTAGAGTCATTGCATGTGTGTTATTTCCACAAACCACACATGGATCAACCACTAGAGACATTGCATGTGTGTTATTTCCACAAACCACACATGGATCAACCACTAGAGTCATTGCATGTGTGTTCTTATACTAAAACCAACACTAGAGTCATTGCATGTTTGTTCATTCCACAAACCACACATGGATCAACTAGTGGTCATTGCATGTGTGTTCTTTTCCACAAACCACACATGGATCCACCAGTGGTCATTGCATGTGTGTTCTTTCCAGAAACCACATATGGATCAACCAGAGTCATTGCGTGTGTGTTCTTTCCACAAACCACACATGGATCAACCACTAGAGTCATTGCATGTTTGTTCTTATACTAAAACCAGAAACCCGCACTAGAGTCATTGCATGTGTGTTCTTTTCCACAAACAACTTATGGATCAACCAGTGGTCATTGCATGTGTGTTCTTTTCATAAACTACATGTGAACCTACTAGAGTCATTGCATGTGTGTTATTATACACAAACTAGCACTAGAGTCATTGCATGTGTGTGTTCTATCCACAAACCACACATGGATCCACCACTGTCATTTCATGTGTGTTCTTTCCACAAACCACACATGGATCAACCACTAGAGTCATTGCATGTGTGTTCTTATCACAAACCACATATGGATCAACAAGTGGTCATTGCATGTGTGTTCTTTTCCATAAACCACTTATGGATCCATTACAATCATTGAATGTGTGTTATTTCCACAAACCACACATGGTTCAACCACTAGAGTCATTGCATGTGTGTTATTTTCCACAAACCACACATGGATCAGCCACTAGAGTCATTGCATGTGTGTTCTTATACTAAAACCAACATTAGAGTCATTGCATGTGTGTTCTTTCCACAAACCACTTATGGATCCATTACAGTCATTGCATGTGTGTTATTTCCACAAACCACACATAGATCAACCACTAGAGTCATTGCATGTGTGTTATTTCCACAAACCACACATGGATCAACCACTAGAGACATTGCATGTTTGTTCTTATACAAAAACCACAAACCAGCACTAGAGTCATTGCATGTGTGTTCTTTTCCACAAACCACACATGGATCCACTAGACTCATTGCATGTGTGTTCTTTTCCACAAACAACTTATGGATCAACCAGTGGTCATTGCATGTGTGTTCTTTTCACAAACCACATGTGGACCCACTAGAGTCATTGCATGGGTGTTCTTATACTAAAACTAGCACTAGAGTCATTGCATGTGTGTTCTATCCACAAACCACACATGGATCCGCCACTGTCATTGCATGTGTGTTCTTTCCACAAACCACACATGGATCAACCACTAGAGTCATTGCATGTGTGTTCTTTCCACAAACGACACATGGATCAACCATTAGAGTCATTGCATGTGTGTTATTTCCACAAACCACACATGGATCAACCACTAGAGTCATTGCATGTGTGTTCTTATACTAAAACCAATATTAGAGTCATTGCATGTGTGTTCTTTCCACACACCACTTATGGATCCATTACAGTAATTGCATGTGTGTTATTTCCACAAACCACACATAGATCAACCACTAGAGTCATTGCATGTGTGTTCTTATACTAAAACCAACACTAGAGTCATTGCATGTGTGTTCTTTCCACAAACCACACATGGATCAACCAGTGGTCATTGCATGTGTGTTCTTTTCCACAAACCATACATGGATCCACTAGTGGTCATTGCATGTGTGTTCTTTCCACAAACCACATATGGATCAACCAGAGTCATTGCATGTGTGTTCTTTCCACAAACCACACATGGATCAACCACTAGAGTCATTGCATGTTTGTTCTTATACTAAAACCAGAAACCCGCACTAGAGTCATTGCATGTGTGTTCTTTTCCACAAACAACTTATGGATCAACCAGTGGTCATTGCATGTGTGTTGTTTTCACAAACTACATGTGAACCTACTAGAGTCATTGCATGTGTGTTCTTATACACAAACTAGCACTAGAGTCATTGCATGTGTGTGTTCTATCCACAAACCACACATGGATCCACCACTGTCATTTCATGTGTGTTCTTTCCACAAACCACACATGGATCAACCACTAGAGTCATTGCATGTGTGTTCTTATCACAAACCACATATGGATCAACAAGTGGTCATTGCATGTGTGTTCTTTTCCATAAACCACTTATGGATCCATTACAATCATTGAATGTGTGTTATTTCCACAAACCACACATGGTTCAACCACTAGAGTCATTGCATGTGTGTTATTTCCACAAACCACACATGGATCAACCACTAGAGTCATTGCATGTGTGTGTTCTTTTCCACAAAACACACATGGATCCACCACTAGAGTCATTGCATGTGTGTTATTATACTAAAACCAACACTAGATTCATTGCATGTGTGTTCTTTCCACAAACCACACATGGATCATCCAGTGGTCATTGCATGTGTGTTCTTTTCCAAAAACCACACATGGATCCGCCGGTGGTCATTGCATGTGTGTTCTTTCCACAAACCACATATGGATCAAGCAGAGTCATTGCATGTGTGTTCTTTCCACAAACCACACATGGATCAACCACTAGAGTCATTGAATGTTTGTTCTTATACAAAAACCACAAACCAGCACTAGAGTCATTGCATGTGTGTTCTTTTCCACAAACCACACATGGATCCACTAGACTCATTGCATGTGTGTTCTTTTCCACAAACAACTTATGGATCAACCAGTGGTCATTGCATGTGTGTTCTTTTCACAAACCACATGTGGACCCACTAGAGTCATTGCATGGGTGTTCTTATACTAAAACTAGCACTAGAGTCATTGCATGTGTGTTCTATCCACAAACCACACATGGATCCGCCACTGTCATTGCATGTGTGTTCTTTCCACAAACCACACATGGATCAACCACTAGAGTCATTGCATGTGTGTTCTTTCCACAAACGACACATGGATCAACCATTAGAGTCATTGCATGTGTGTTATTTCCACAAACCACACATGGATCAACCACTAGAGTCATTGCATGTGTGTTCTTATACTAAAACCAATATTAGAGTCATTGCATGTGTGTTCTTTCCACACACCACTTATGGATCCATTACAGTAATTGCATGTGTGTTATTTCCACAAACCACACATAGATCAACCACTAGAGTCATTGCATGTGTGTTCTTATACTAAAACCAACACTAGAGTCATTGCATGTGTGTTCTTTCCACAAACCACACATGGATCAACCAGTGGTCATTGCATGTGTGTTCTTTTCCACAAACCATACATGGATCCACTAGTGGTCATTGCATGTGTGTTCTTTCCACAAACCACATATGGATCAACCAGAGTCATTGCATGTGTGTTCTTTCCACAAACCACACATGGATCAATCACTAGAGTCATTGCATGTTTGTTTTTATACCAAGACCACAAACCAGCACTAGAGTCATTGCATGTGTGTTCATTTCCACAAACCACACATGGATCCACTAGACTCATTGCATGTGTGTTCTTTTCCACAAACAACTTATGGATCAACAAGTGGTCATTGCATGTGAATTCTTTTCACAAACCACATGTGGACCCACTAGAGTCATTGCATGTGTGTTCTTATACTAAAACAAGCACTAAAGTCATTGCATGTGTGTTCTATCCACAAACGACACATGGATCCACCACTGTCATTGCATGTTGGTTCTTTCCACAAACCACACATGGATCAACCACTAGAGTTATTGCATGTGTGTTCTTTCCAAAAACCACATATGGATCAACAACTAGAGTCATTCCATGTGTGTTCATTTCCATAAACCACTTATGGATCCATTATAGTCATTTCATGTGTGTTATTTCCACAAACCACACATGGATCAACCACTAGAGTCATTGCATGTGTGTTATTTCCACAAACCACACATGGATCAACCACTAGAGTTATTGCATGTGTGTTATTTCCACAAACCACACATGGATCAACCACTACAGTCACTACATGTGTGTGTTCTTTTCCACAAACCACACATGGATCCACCACTAGAGTCATTGCATGTGTGTTATTTCCACAAACCACACATGGATCAACCACTAGAGTCATTGCATGTGTGTTCTTATACTAAAACCAACATTAGAGTCATTGCATGTGTGTTCTTTCCACAAACCACTTATGGATCCATTACAGTCATTGCATGTGTGTTATTTCCACAAACCACACATAGATCAACAACTAGAGTCATTGCATGTGTGTTATTTCCACAAACCACACATGGATCAACCACTAGAGACATTGCATGTGTGTTATTTCCACAAACCACACATGGATCAACCACTAGAGTCATTGCATGTGTGTTCTTATACTAAAACCAACACTAGAGTCATTGCATGTTTGTTCATTCCACAAACCACACATGTTTCAACTAGTGGTCATTGCATGTGTGTTCTTTTCCACAAACCACACATGGATCCACCAGTGGTCATTGCATGTGTGTTCTTTCCAAAAACCACATATGGATCAACCAGAGTCATTGCGTGTGTGTTCTTTCCACAAACCACACATGGATCAACCACTAGAGTCATTGCATGTTTGTTCTTATACTAAAACCAGAAACCCGCACTAGAGTCATTGCATGTGTGTTCTTTTCCACAAACAACTTATGGATCAACCAGTGGTCATTGCATGTGTGTTCTTTTCACAAACTACATGTGAACCTACTAGAGTCATTGCATGTGTGTTATTATACACAAACTAGCACTAGAGTCATTGCATGTGTGTGTTCTATCCACAAACCACACATGGATCCACCACTGTCATTTCATGTGTGTTCTTTCCACAAACCACACATGGATCAACCACTAGAGTCATTGCATGTGTGTTCTTATCACAAACCACATATGGATCAACAAGTGGTCATTGCATGTGTGTTCTTTTCCATAAACCACTTATGGATCCATTACAATCATTGAATGTGTGTTATTTCCACAAACCACACATGGTTCAACCACTAGAGTCATTGCATGTGTGTTATTTCCACAAACCACACATGGATCAACCACTAGAGTCATTGCATGTGTGTGTTCTTTTCCACAAACCACACATGGATCCACCACTAGAGTCATTGCATGTGTGTTCTTATACTAAAACCAACACTAGAGTCATTGCATGTGTGTTCTTTCCACAAACCACACATGGATCAACCAGTCGTTATTGCATGTGTGTTCTTTTCCACAAACCACACATGGATCCACCAGTGGTCATTGCATGTGTGTTCTTTCCACAAACCACATATGGATCAACCAGAGTCATTGCATGTGTGTTCTTTCCACAAACCACACATGGATCCACCACTAGAGTCATTGTATGTGTGTTCTTATACAAAAACCAACACTAGAGTCATTGCATGTGTGTTCTTTCCAGAAACCACACATGGATCAACCAGTGGTCATTGCATGTGTGTTATTTTCCACAAACCACACATGGATCCACCAGTGGTCATTGCATGTGTGTTCTTTCCAAAAACCACATATGGATCAACCAGAGTCATTGCATGTGTGTTCTTTCCACAAACCACACATGGATCAACCACTAGAGTCATTGCATGTTTGTTCTTATACTAAAAGCCAAACCAGCACTAAAGTCATTGCATGTGTGTTCTTTTCCACAAACCACACATGGATCCACTAGACTCATTGCATGTGTGTTCTTTTCCACAAACAACTTATGGATCAACTAGTGGTCATTGCATGTGTGTTCTTTTCACAAACCACATGTGCACCCACTAGAGTCATTGCATGTGTGTTCTTATACACAAACTAGCATTAGACTCATTGCATGTATGTCTACTATCCACAAATCACACATGGATCCACCACTGTCATTCCATGTGTGTTCTTTCCACAAACCACACATGGATCAACCACTAGAGTCATTGCATGTATGTTCTTATACTAAAACCAACACTAGAGTCATTGCATGTTTGTTCATTCCACAAACCACACATGGAGCAACTAGTGGTCATTGCATGTGTGTTCTTTTCCACAAACCACACATGGATCCACCAGTGGTCATTGCATGTGTGTTCTTTCCAGAAACCACATATGGATCAACCAGAGTCATTGCGTGTGTGTTCTTTCCACAAACCACACATGGATCAACCACTAGAGTCATTGCATGTTTGTTCTTATGCTAAAACCAGAAACCCGCACTAGAGTCATTGCATGTGTGTTCTTTTCCACAAACAACTTATGGATCAACCAGTGATCATTGCATGTGTGTTCTTTTCACAAACTACATGTGAACCTACTAGAGTCATTGCATGTGTGTTCTTATACACAAACTAGCACTAGAGTCATTGCATGTGTGTGTTCTATCCACAAACCACACATGGATCCACCACTGTCATTTCATGTGTGTTCTTTCCACAAACAACACATGGATCAACCACTAGAGTCATTGCATGTGTGTTCTTATCACAAACCACATATGGATCAACAAGTGGTCATTGCATGCGTGTTCTTTTCCATAAACCACTTATGGATCCATTACAGTCATTGAATGTGTGTTATTTCCACAAACCACACATGGATCAACCACTAGAGTCATTGCATGTGTGTTATTTCCACAAACCACACATGGATCAACCACTAGAGTCATTGCATGTGTGTGTTCTTTTCCACAAACCACACATGGATCCACCACTAGAGTCATTGCATGTGTGTTCTTATACTAAAACCAACACTAGAGTCATTGCATGTGTGTTCTTTCCACAAACCACACATGGATCAACCAGTCGTCATTGCATGTGTGTTCTTTTCCACAAACCACACATGGATCCACCAGTGGTCATTGCATGTGTGTTCTTTCCACAAACCACATATGGATCAACCAGAGTCATTGCATGTGTGTTCTTTCCACAAACCACACATGGATCCACCACTAGAGTCATTGTATGTGTGTTCTTATACAAAAACCAACACTAGAGTCATTGCATGTGTGTTCTTTCCAGAAACCACACATGGATCAACCAGTGGTCATTGCATGTGTGTTATTTTCCACAAACCACACGTGGATCCACCAGTGGTCATTGCATGTGTGTTCTTTCCACAAACCACATATGGATCAACCAGAGTCATTGCATGTGTGTTCTTTCAACAAACCACACATGGATCAACCACTAGAGTCATTGCATGTTTGTTCTTATACTAAAAGCCAAACCAGCACTAGAGTCATTGCATGTGTGTTCTTTTCCACAAACCACACATGGATCCACTAGACTCATTGCATGTGTGTTCTTTTCCACAAACAACTTATGGATCAACTAGTGGTCATTGCATGTGTGTTCTTTTCACAAACCACATGTGCACCCACTAGAGTCATTGCATGTGTGTTCTTATACACAAACTAGCATTAGACTCATTGCATGTATGTCTACTATCCACAAATCACACATGGATCCACCACTGTCATTGCATGTGTGTTCTTTCCACAAACCACACATGGATCAACCACTAGAGTCATTGCATGTATGTTCTTACCACAAACCACACATGGATCAACGAGTGGTCATTGCATGCGTGTTCTTTTCCAAAAACCACTTATGGATCCATTACAGTCATTGCATGTGTGTTATTTCCACAAACCACACATGGATCAACCACTAGAGTCATTGCATGTGTGTGTTCTTTTCCACAAACCACACATGGATCCACCACTAGAGTCATTGTATGTGTGTTCTTATACTAAAACCAACACTAGAGTCATTGCATGTTTGTTCTTATACTAAAACCAGAAACCCGCACTAGAGTCATTGCATGTGTGTTCTTTTCCACAAACAACTTATGGATCAACTAGTGGTCATTGCATGTCTGTTCTTTTCACAAACTACATGTGAACCTACTAGAGTCATTGCATGTGTGTTCTTATACACAAACTAGCACTAGAGTCATTGCATGTGTGTGTTCTATCCACAAACCACACATGGATCCACCACTGTCATTTCATGTGTGTTCTTTCCACAAACAACACATGGATCAACCACTAGAGTCATTGCATGTGTGTTCTTATCACAAACCACATATGGATCAACAAGTGGTCATTGCATGTGTGTTCTTTTCCATAAACCACTTATGGATCCATTACAGTCATTGAATGTGTGTTATTTCCACAAACCACACATGGATCAACCACTAGAGTCATTGCATGTGTGTTATTTCCACAAACCACACATGGATCAACCACTAGAGTCATTGCATGTGTGTGTTCTTTTCCACAAACCACACATGGATCCACCACTAGAGTCATTGCATGTGTGTTCTTATACTAAAACCAACACTAGAGTCATTGCATGTGTGTTCTTTCCACAAACCACACATGGATCAACCAGTCGTCATTGCATGTGTGTTCTTTTCCACAAACCACACATGGATCCACCAGTGGTCATTGCATGTGTGTTCTTTCCACAAACAACATATGGATCAACCAGAGTCATTGCATGTGTGTTCTTTCCACAAACCACACATGGATCCACCACTAGAGTCATTGTATGAGTGTTCTTATACAAAAACCAACACTAGAGTCATTGCATGTGTGTTCTTTCCAGAAACCACACATGGATCAACCAGTGGTCATTGCATGTGTGTTATTTTCCACAAACCACACATGGATCCACCAGTGGTCATTGCATGTGTGTTCTTTCCACAAACCACACATGGATCAACCACTAGAGTCATTGCATGTTTGTTCTTATACTAAAAGCCAAACCAGCACTAGAGTCATTGCATGTGTGTTCTTTTCCACAAACCACACATGGATCCACTAGACTCATTGCATGTGTGTTCTTTTCCACAAACAACTTATGGATCAACTAGTGGTCATTGCATGTGTGTTCTTTTCACAAACCACATGTGCACCCACTAGAGTCATTGCATGTGTGTTCTTATACACAAACTAGCATTAGACTCATTGCATGTATGTCTACTATCCACAAATCACACATGGATCCACCACTGTCATTGCATGTGTGTTCTTTCCACAAACCACACATGGATCAACCACTAGAGTCATTGCATGTATGTTCTTACCACAAACCACATATGGATCAACGAGTGGTCATTGCATGCATGTTCTTTTCCAAAAACCACTTATGGATCCATTAAAGTCATTGCATGTGTGTTATTTCCACAAACCACACATGGATCAACCACTAGAGTCATTGCATGTGTGTGTTCTTTTCCACAAACCACACATGGATCCACCACTAGAGTCATTGTATGTGTGTTCTTATACTAAAACCAACACTAGAGTCATTGCATGTTTGTTCTTATACTAAAACCAGAAACCCGCACTAGAGTCATTGCATGTGTGTTCTTTTCCACAAACAACTTATGGATCAACTAGTGGTCATTGCATGTGTGTTCTTTTCACAAACTACATGTGAACCTACTAGAGTCATTGCATGTGTGTTCTTATACACAAACTAGCACTAGAGTCATTGCATGTGTGTGTTCTATCCACAAACCACACATGGATCCACCACTGTCATTTCATGTGTGTTCTTTCCACAAACAACACATGGATCAACCACTAGAGTCATTGCATGTGTGTTCTTATCACAAACCACATATGGATCAACAAGTGGTCATTGCATGTGTGTTCTTTTCCATAAACCACTTATGGATCCATTACAGTCATTGAATGTGTGTTATTTCCACAAACCACACATGGATCAACCACTAGAGTCATTGCATGTGTGTTATTTCCACAAACCACACATGGATCAACCACTAGAGTCATTGCATGTGTGTGTTCTTTTCCACAAACCACACATGGATCCACCACTAGAGTCATTGCATGTGTGTTCTTATACTAAAACCAACACTAGAGTCATTGCATGTGTGTTCTTTCCACAAACCACACATGGATCAACCAGTCGTCATTGCATGTGTGTTCTTTTCCACAAACCACACATGGATCCACCAGTGGTCATTGCATGTGTGTTCTTTCCACAAACAACATATGGATCAACCAGAGTCATTGCATGTGTGTTCTTTCCACAAACCACACATGGATCCACCACTAGAGTCATTGTATGAGTGTTCTTATACAAAAACCAACACTAGAGTCATTGCATGTGTGTTCTTTCCAGAAACCACACATGGATCAACCAGTGGTCATTGCATGTGTGTTATTTTCCACAAACCACACATGGATCCACCAGTGGTCATTGCATGTGTGTTCTTTCCACAAACCACACATGGATCAACCACTAGAGTCATTGCATGTTTGTTCTTATACTAAAAGCCAAACCAGCACTAGAGTCATTGCATGTGTGTTCTTTTCCACAAACCACACATGGATCCACTAGACTCATTGCATGTGTGTTCTTTTCCACAAACAACTTATGGATCAACTAGTGGTCATTGCATGTGTGTTCTTTTCACAAACCACATGTGCACCCACTAGAGTCATTGCATGTGTGTTCTTATACACAAACTAGCATTAGACTCATTGCATGTATGTCTACTATCCACAAATCACACATGGATCCACCACTGTCATTGCATGTGTGTTCTTTCCACAAACCACACATGGATCAACCACTAGAGTCATTGCATGTATGTTCTTACCACAAAACACATATGGATCAACGAGTGGTCATTGCATGCATGATCTTTTCCAAAAACCACTTATGGATCCATTACAGTCATTGCATGTGTGTTATTTCCACAAACCACACATGGATCAACCACTAGAGTCATTGCATGTGTGTGTTCTTTTCCACAAACCACACATGGATCCACCACTAGAGTCATTGCATGTGTGTTCTTATACTAAAACAAACACTAGAGTCATTGCATGTGTGTTCTTTCCACAAACCACACATGGATCAACCAGTCGTCATTGCATGTGTGTTCTTTTCCACAAATCACACATGGATCCACTAGTGGTCATTGCATGTGTGTTCTTTCCACAAACAACATATGGATCAACCAGAGTCATTGCATGTGTGTTCTTTCCACAAACCACACATGGATCCACCACTAGAGTCATTGTATGAGTGTTCTTATACAAAAACCAACACTAGAGTCATTGCATGTGTGTTCTTTCCAGAAACCACACATGGATCAACCAGTGGTCATTGCATGTGTGTTATTTTCCACAAACCACACATGGATCCACCAGTGGTCATTGCATGTGTGTTCTTTCCACAAACCACACATGGATCAACCACTAGAGTCATTGCATGTTTGTTCTTATACTAAAAGCCAAACCAGCACTAGAGTCATTGCATGTGTGTTCTTTTCCACAAACCACACATGGATCCACTAGACTCATTGCATGTGTGTTCTTTTCCACAAACAACTTATGGATCAACTAGTGGTCATTGCATGTGTGTTCTTTTCACAAACCACATGTGCACCCACTAGAGTCATTGCATGTGTGTTCTTATACACAAACTAGCATTAGACTCATTGCATGTATGTCTACTATCCACAAATCACACATGGATCCACCACTGTCATTGCATGTGTGTTCTTTCCACAAACCACACATGGATCAACCACTAGAGTCATTGCATGTATGTTCTTACCACAAACCACATATGGATCAACGAGTGGTCATTGCATGTGTGTTCTTTTCCAAAAACCACTTATGGATCCATTACAGTCATTGCATGTGTGTTATTTCCACAAACCACACATGGATCAACCACTAGAGTCATTGCATGTGTGTGTTCTTTTCCACAAACCACACATGGATCCACCACTAGAGTCATTGTATGTGTGTTCTTATACTAAAACCAACACTAGAGTCATTGCATGTTTGTTCTTATACAAAAACCAGAAACCCGCACTAGAGTCATTGCATGTGTGTTCTTTTCCACAAACAACTTATGGATCAACTAGTGGTCATTGCATGTGTGTTCTTTTCACAAACTACATGTGAACCTACTAGAGTCATTGCATGTGTGTTCTTATACACAAACTAGCACTAGAGTCATTGCATGTGTGTGTTCTATCCACAAACCACACATGGATTCACCACTGTCATTTCATGTGTGTTCTTTCCACAAACAACACATGGATCAACCACTAGAGTCATTGCATGTGTGCTCTTATCACAAACCACATATGGATCAACAAGTGGTCATTGCATGTGTGTTCTTTTCCATAAACCACTTATGGATCCATTACAGTCATTGAATGTGTGTTATTTCCACAAACCACACATGGATCAACCACTAGAGTCATTGCATGTGTGTTATTTCCACAAACCACACATGGATCAACCACTAGAGTCATTGCATGTGTGTGTTCTTTTCCACAAACCACACATGGATCCACCACTAGAGTCATTGCATGTGTGTTCTTATACTAAAACCAACACTAGAGTCATTGCATGTGTGTTCTTTCCACAAACCACACATGGATCAACCAGTCGTCATTGCATGTGTGTTCTTTTCCACAAACCACACATGGATCCACCAGTGGTCATTGCATGTGTGTTCTTTCCACAAACAACATATGGATCAACCAGAGTCATTGCATGTGTGTTCTTTCCACAAACCACACATGGATCCACCACTAGAGTCATTGTATGAGTGTTCTTATACAAAAACCAACACTAGAGTCATTGCATGTGTGTTCTTTCCAGAAACCACACATGGATCAACCAGTGGTCATTGCATGTGTGTTATTTTCCACAAACCACACATGGATCCACCAGTGGTCATTGCATGTGTGTTCTTTCCACAAACCACACATGGATCAACCACTAGAGTCATTGCATGTTTGTTCTTATACTAAAAGCCAAACCAGCACTAGAGTCATTGCATGTGTGTTCTTTTCCACAAACCACACATGGATCCACTAGACTCATTGCATGTGTGTTCTTTTCCACAAACAACTTATGGATCAACTAGTGGTCATTGCATGTGTGTTCTTTTCACAAACCACATGTGCACCCACTAGAGTCATTGCATGTGTGTTCTTATACACAAACTAGCATTAGACTCATTGCATGTATGTCTACTATCCACAAATCACACATGGATCCACCACTGTCATTGCATGTGTGTTCTTTCCACAAACCACACATGGATCAACCACTAGAGTCATTGCATGTATGTTCTTACCACAAACCACATATGGATCAACGAGTGGTCATTGCATGCATGTTCTTTTCCAAAAACCACTTATGGATCCATTACAGTCATTGCATGTGTGTTATTTCCACAAACCACACATGGATCAACCACTAGAGTCATTGCATGTGTGTGTTCTTTTCCACAAACCACACATGGATCCACCACTAGAGTCATTGCATGTGTGTTCTTATACTAAAACCAACACTAGAGTCATTGCATGTGTGTTCTTTCCACAAACCACACATGGATCAACCAGTCGTCATTGCATGTGTGTTCTTTTCCACAAATCACACATGGATCCACCAGTGGTCATTGCATGTGTGTTCTTTCCACAAACAACATATGGATCAACCAGAGTCATTGCATGTGTGTTCTTTCCACAAACCACACATGGATCCACCACTAGAGTCATTGTATGAGTGTTCTTATACAAAAACCAACACTAGAGTCATTGCATGTGTGTTCTTTCCAGAAACCACACATGGATCAACCAGTGGTCATTGCATGTGTGTTATTTTCCACAAACCACACATGGATCCACCAGTGGTCATTGCATGTGTGTTCTTTCCACAAACCACACATGGATCAACCACTAGAGTCATTGCATGTTTGTTCTTATACTAAAAGCCAAACCAGCACTAGAGTCATTGCATGTGTGTTCTTTTCCACAAACCACACATGGATCCACTAGACTCATTGCATGTGTGTTCTTTTCCACAAACAACTTATGGATCAACTAGTGGTCATTGCATGTGTGTTCTTTTCACAAACCACATGTGCACCCACTAGAGTCATTGCATGTGTGTTCTTATACACAAACTAGCATTAGACTCATTGCATGTATGTCTACTATCCACAAATCACACATGGATCCACCACTGTCATTGCATGTGTGTTCTTTCCACAAACCACACATGGATCAACCACTAGAGTCATTGCATGTATGTTCTTACCACAAACCACATATGGATCAACGAGTGGTCATTGCATGCGTGTTCTTTTCCAAAAACCACTTATGGATCCATTACAGTCATTGCATGTGTGTTATTTCCACAAACCACACATGGATCAACCACTAGAGTCATTGCATGTGTGTGTTCTTTTCCACAAACCACACATGGATCCACCACTAGAGTCATTGTATGTGTGTTCTTATACTAAAACCAACACTAGAGTCATTGCATGTTTGTTCTTATACTAAAACCAGAAACCCGCACTAGAGTCATTGCATGTGTGTTCTTTTCCACAAACAACTTATGGATCAACTAGTGGTCATTGCATGTGTGTTCTTTTCACAAACTACATGTGAACCTACTAGAGTCATTGCATGTGTGTTCTTATACACAAACTAGCACTAGAGTCATTGCATGTGTGTGTTCTATCCACAAACCACACATGGATCCACCACTGTCATTTCATGTGTGTTCTTTCCACAAACAACACATGGATCAACCACTAGAGTCATTGCATGTGTGCTCTTATCACAAACCACATATGGATCAACAAGTGGTCATTGCATGTGTGTTCTTTTCCATAAACCACTTATGGATCCATTACAGTCATTGAATGTGTGTTATTTCCACAAACCACACATGGATCAACCACTAGAGTCATTGCATGTGTGTTATTTCCACAAACCACACATGGATCAACCACTAGAGTCATTGCATGTGTGTGTTCTTTTCCACAAACCACACATGGATCCACCACTAGAGCCATTGCATGTGTGTTCTTATACTAAAACCAACACTAGAGTCATTGCATGTGTGTTCTTTCCACAAACCACACATGGATCAACCAGTCGTCATTGCATGTGTGTTCTTTTCCACAAACCACACATGGATCCACCAGTGGTCATTGCATGTGTGTTCTTTCCACAAACCACATATGGATCAACCAGAGTCATTGCATGTGTGTTCTTTCCACAAACCACACATGGATCCACCACTAGAGTCATTGTATGTGTGTTCTTATACAAAAACCAACACTAGAGTCATTGCATGTGTGTTCTTTCCAAAAACCACACATGGATCAACCAGTGGTCATTGCATGTGTGTTATTTTCCACAAACCACACATGGATCCACCAGTGGTCATTGCATGTGTGTTCTTTCCACAAACCACATATGGATCAACCAGAGTCATTGCATGTGTGTTCTTTCCACAAACCACACATGGATCAACGACTAGAGTCATTGCATGTTTGTTCTTATACTAAAAGCCAAACCAGCACTAGAGTCATTGCATGTGTGTTCTTTTCCACAAACCATACATGGATCCACTAGACTCATTGCATGTGTGTTCTTTTCCACAAACAACTTATGGATCAACTAGTGGTCATTGCATGTGTGTTCTTTTCACAAACCACATGTGCACCCACTAGAGTCATTGCATGTGTGTTCTTATACACAAACTAGCATTAGACTCATTGCATGTATGTCTACTATCCACAAATCACACATGGATCCACCACTGTCATTGCATGTGTGTTCTTTCCACAAACCACACATGGATCAACCACTAGAGTCATTGCATGTATGTTCTTACCACAAACCACATATGGATCAACGAGTGGTCATTGCATGCGTGTTCTTTTCCAAAAACCACTTATGGATCCATTACAGTCATTGCATGTGTGTTATTTCCACAAACCACACATGGATCAACCACTAGAGTCATTGCATGTGTGTGTTCTTTTCCACAAACCACACATGGATCCACCACTAGAGTCATTGTATGTGTGTTCTTATACTAAAACCAACACTAGAGTCATTGCTTGTTTGTTCTTATACTAAAACCAGAAACCCGCACTAGAGTCATTGCATGTGTATTCTTTTCCACAAACAACTTATGGATCAACTAGTGGTCATTGCATGTGTGTTCTTTTCACAAACTACATGAGAACCTACTAGAGTCATTGCATGTGTGTTCTTATACACAAACTAGCACTAGAGTCATTGCATGTGTGTGTTCTATCCACAAACCACACATGGATCCACCACTGTCATTTCATGTGTGTTCTTTCCACAAACAACACATGGATCAACCACTAGAGTCATTGCATGTGTGTTCTTATCACAAACCACATATGGATCAACAAGTGGTCATTGCATGTGTGTTCTTTTCCATAAACCCCTTATGGATCCATTACAGTCATTGAATGTGTGTTATTTCCACAAACCACACATGGATCAACCACTAGAGTCATTGCATGTGTGTTATTTCCACAAACCACACATGGATCAACCACTAGAGTCATTGCATGTGTGTGTTATTTTCCACAAACCACACATGGATCCACCACTAGAGTCATTGCATGTGTGTTCTTATACTAAAACCAACACTAGAGTCATTGCATGTGTGTTCTTTCCACAAACCACACATGGACCAACCAGTCGTCATTGCATGTGTGTTCTTTTCCACAAACCACACATGGATCCACCAGTGGTCATTGCATGTGTGTTCTTTCCACAAACCACATATGGATCAACCAGAGTCATTGCATGTGTGTTCTTTCCACAAACCACACATGGATCCACCACTAGAGTCATTGTATGTGTGTTCTTATACAAAAACCAACACTAGAGTCATTGCATGTGTGTTCTTTCCAAAAACCACACATGGATCAACCAGTGGTCATTGCATGTGTGTTATTTTCCACAAACCACACATGGATCCACCAGTGGTCATTGCATGTGTGTTCTTTCCACAAACCACATATGGATCAACCAGAGTCATTGCATGTGTGTTCTTTCCACAAACCACACATGGATCAACCACTAGAGTCATTGCATGTTTGTTCTTATACTAAAAGCCAAACCAGCACTAGAGTCATTGCATGTGTGTTCTTTTCCACAAACCACACATGGATCCACTAGACTCATTGCATGTGTGTTCTTTTCCACAAACAACTTATGGATCAACTAGTGGTCATTGCATGTGTGTTCTTTTCACAAACCACATGTGCACCCACTAGAGTCATTGCATGTGTGTTCTTATACACAAACTAGCATTAGACTCATTGCATGTATGTCTACTATCCACAAATCACACATGGATCCACCACTGTCATTGCATGTGTGTTCTTTCCACAAACCACACATGGATCAACCACTAGAGTCATTGCATGTATGTTCTTACCACAAACCACATATGGATCAACGAGTGGTCATTGCATGTGTGTTCTTTTCCAAAAACCACTTATGGATCCATTACAGTCATTGCATGTGTGTTATTTCCACAAACCACACATGGATCAACCACTAGAGTCATTGCATGTGTGTGTTCTTTTCCACAAACCACACATGGATCCACCACTAGAGTCATTGTATGTGTGTTCTTATACTAAAACCAACACTAGAGTCATTGCATGTTTGTTCTTATACTAAAACCAGAAACCCGCACTAGAGTCATTGCATGTGTGTTCTTTTCCACAAACAACTTATGGATCAACTAGTGGTCATTGCATGTGTGTTCTTTTCACAAACTACATGTGAACCTACTAGAGTCATTGCATGTGTGTTCTTATACACAAACTAGCACTAGAGTCATTGCATGTGTGTGTTCTATCCACAAACCACACATGGATCCACCACTGTCATTTCATGTGTGTTCTTTCCACAAACAACACATGGATCAACCACTAGAGTCATTGCATGTGTGCTCTTATCACAAACCACATATGGATCAACAAGTGGTCATTGCATGTGTGTTCTTTTCCATAAACCACTTATGGATCCATTACAGTCATTGAATGTGTGTTATTTCCACAAACCACACATGGATCAACCACTAGAGTCATTGCATGTGTGTTATTTCCACAAACCACACATGGATCAACCACTAGAGTCATTGCATGTGTGTGTTCTTTTCCACAAACCACACATGGATCCACCACTAGAGTCATTGCATGTGTGTTCTTATACTAAAACCAACACTAGAGTCATTGCATGTGTGTTCTTTCCACAAACCACACATGGATCAACCAGTCGTCATTGCATGTGTGTTCTTTTCCACAAACCACACATGGATCCACCAGTGGTCATTGCATGTGTGTTCTTTCCACAAACCACATATGGATCAACCAGAGTCATTGCATGTGTGTTCTTTCCACAAACCACACATGGATCCACCACTAGAGTCATTGTATGTGTGTTCTTATACAAAAACCAACACTAGAGTCATTGCATGTGTGTTCTTTCCAAAAACCACACATGGATCAACCAGTGGTCATTGCATGTGTGTTATTTTCCACAAACCACACATGGATCCACCAGTGGTCATTGCATGTGTGTTCTTTCCACAAACCACATATGGATCAACCAGAGTCATTGCATGTGTGTTCTTTCCACAAACCACACATGGATCAACGACTAGAGTCATTGCATGTTTGTTCTTATACTAAAAGCCAAACCAGCACTAGAGTCATTGCATGTGTGTTCTTTTCCACAAACCACACATGGATCCACTAGACTCATTGCATGTGTGTTCTTTTCCACAAACAACTTATGGATCAACTAGTGGTCATTGCATGTGTGTTCTTTTCACAAACCACATGTGCACCCACTAGAGTCATTGCATGTGTGTTCTTATACACAAACTAGCATTAGACTCATTGCATGTATGTCTACTATCCACAAATCACGCATGGATCCACCACTGTCATTGCATGTGTGTTCTTTCCACAAACCACACATGGATCAACCACTAGAGTCATTGCATGTATGTTCTTACCACAAACCACATATGGATCAACGAGTGGTCATTGCATGCGTGTTCTTTTCCAAAAACCACTTATGGATCCATTACAGTCATTGCATGTGTGTTATTTCCACAAACCACACATGGATCAACCACTAGAGTCATTGCATGTGTGTGTTCTTTTCCACAAACCACACATGGATCCACCACTAGAGTCATTGTATGTGTGTTCTTATACTAAAACCAACACTAGAGTCATTGCTTGTTTGTTCTTATACTAAAACCAGAAACCCGCACTAGAGTCATTGCATGTGTATTCTTTTCCACAAACAACTTATGGATCAACTAGTGGTCATTGCATGTGTGTTCTTTTCACAAACTACATGAGAACCTACTAGAGTCATTGCATGTGTGTTCTTATACACAAACTAGCACTAGAGTCATTGCATGTGTGTGTTCTATCCACAAACCACACATGGATCCACCACTGTCATTTCATGTGTGTTCTTTCCACAAACAACACATGGATCAACCACTAGAGTCATTGCATGTGTGTTCTTATCACAAACCACATATGGATCAACAAGTGGTCATTGCATGTATGTTCTTTTCCATAAACCCCTTATGGATCCATTACAGTCATTGAATGTGTGTTATTTCCACAAACCACACATGGATCAACCACTAGAGTCATTGCATGTGTGTTATTTCCACAAACCACACATGGATCAACCACTAGAGTCATTGCATGTGTGTGTTATTTTCCACAAACCACACATGGATCCACCACTAGAGTCATTGCATGTGTGTTCTTATACTAAAACCAACACTAGAGTCATTGCATGTGTGTTCTTTCCACAAACCACACATGGACCAACCAGTCGTCATTGCATGTGTGTTCTTTTCCACAAACCACACATGGATCCACCAGTGGTCATTGCATGTGTGTTCTTTCCACAAACCACATATGGATCAACCAGAGTCATTGCATGTGTGTTCTTTCCACAAACCACACATGGATCCACCACTAGAGTCATTGTATGTGTGTTCTTATACAAAAACCAACACTAGAGTCATTGGCTGTGTGTTCTTTCCAGAAACCACACATGGATCAACCAGTGGTCATTGCATGTGTGTTATTTTCCACAAACCACACATGGATCCACCAGTGGTCATTGCATGTGTGTTCTTTCCACAAACCACATATGGATCAACCAGAGTCATTGCATGTGTGTTCTTTCCACAAACCACACATGGATCAACCACTAGAGTCATTGCATGTTTGTTCTTATACTAAAAGCCAAACCAGCACTAGAGTCATTGCATGTGTGTTCTTATACACAAACTAGCATTAGACTCATTGCATGTATGTCTACTATCCACAAATCACACATGGATCCACCACTGTCATTGCATGTGTGTTCTTTCCACAAACCACACATGGATCAACCACTAGAGTCATTGCATGTATGTTCTTACCACAAACCACATATGGATCAACGAGTGGTCATTGCATGCGTGTTCTTTTCCAAAAACCACTTATGGATCCATTACAGTCATTGCATGTGTGTTATTTCCACAAACCACACATGGATCAACCATTAGAGTCATTGCATGTGTGTGTTCTTTTCCACAAACCACACATGGATCCACCACTAGAGTCATTGCATGTGTGTTCTTATACTAAAACCAACACTAGAGTCATTGCATGTGTCTTCTTTCCACAAACCACACATGGATCAACTAGTGGTCATTGCATGTGTGTTCTTTTCCACAAATCACACATGGATCCACTAGTGGTCATTGCATGTGTATTCTTTCCACAAACCACATATGGATCAACCAGAGTCATTGCATGTGTGTTCTTTCCACAAACCACACATGGATCAACCACTAGTCATTGCATGTTTGTTCTTATACGAAAACCACAAACCAGCACTAGATTCATTGCATGTGTGTTCTATTCCACAAACCACACATGGATCCACTAGACTCATTGCATGTGTGTTCTTTTCCAAAAACAACTTATGGATCAACCAGTGGTCATTTCATGTGTGTTCTTTTCACAAACTACATGTGGACCCACCAGAGTCATTGCATTTGTGTTCTTATACTAAAACTAGCACTAGATTCATTGCATGTGTGTTCTATCCACAAACCACACATGGATCCACCACAGTCATCGCATGTTGGTTCTTTCCACAAACCACACATGGATCCACCACTAGAGTTATTTCATGTGTGTTCTTTCCACAAACCACACATGGATCAACCACTAGAGTCATTGCATGTGTGTTCTTATCACAAACCACATATGGATCAACAAGTGGTCATTCCATGTGTGTTCTTTTCCATAAACCACTTATGCATCCATTACAGTCATTGCATGTGTGTTATTTCCACAAACCACACATGGATCAACCACTAGAGTCATTGCATGTGTGTTATTTCCACAAACCACACATGGATCAACCACTAGAGTCATTGCATGTGTGTTATTTCCACAAAGCACACATGGATCAACCACTAGAGTCATTGCATGTGTGTGTTGTTTTCCACAAACCACATATGGATCCACCACTAGAGTCATTGCATGTGTGTTCTTATACTAAAACCAACACTAGATTCATTGCATGTGTGTTCTTTCCACAAACCACACATGGATCAACCAGTGGTCATTGCACGTGTGTTCTTTTCCACAAACCACACATGGATCCACCAGTGGTCATTGCATGTGTCTTCTTTCCACAAACCACATATGGATCAAGTAGAGTCATTGCATGTGTGTTCTTTCCACAAACCACACATGGATCAACCACTAGAGTCATTGAATGTTTGTTCTTATACAAAAACCACAAACCAGCACTAGAGTCATTGCATGTGTGTTCTTTTCCACAAACCACACATGGATCCACTAGAGTCATTGCATGTGTGTTCTTTTCCACAAACAACTTATGGATCAACAAGTGGTCATTGCATGTGTGTTCTTTTCACAAACCACATGTGGACCCACTAGAGTCATTGCATGTGTGTTGTTATACTAAAACTAGCACTAGAGTCATTGCATGTGTGTTCTATCCACAAACCACACATGGATCCGCCACTGTCATTGCATGTGTGTTCTTTCCACAAACCACACATGGATCAACCACTAGAGTCATTGCATGTGTGTTCTTTCCACAAACGACACATGGATCAACCACTAGAGTCATTGCATGTGTGTTATTTCCACAAACCACACATGGATCAACCACTAGAGTCATTGCATGTGTGTTCTTATACTAAAACCAATATTAGAGTCATTGCATGTGTGTTCTTTCCACACACCACTTATGGATCCATTACAGTAATTGCATGTGTGTTATTCCCACAAACCACACATAGATCAACCACTAGAGTCATTGCATGTGTGTTCTTATACTAAAACCAACACTAGAGTCATTGCATGTGTGTTCTTTCCACAAACCACACATGGATCAACCAGTGGTCATTGCATGTGTGTTCTTTTCCACAAACCATACATGGATCCACTAGTGGTCATTGCATGTGTGTTCTTTCCACAAACCACATATGGATCAACCAGAGTCATTGCATGTGTGTTCTTTCCACAAACCACACATGGATCAATTACTAGAGTCATTGCATGTTTGTTTTTATACCAAAACCACAAACCAGCACTAGAGTCATTGCGTGTGTGTTCTTTTCCACAAACGACACATGGATCCACTAGACTCATTGCATGTGTGTTCTTTTCCACAAACAACTTATGGATCAACAAGTGGTCATTGCATGTGTGTTCTTTTCACAAACCACATGTGGACCCACTAGAGTCATTGCATGTGTGTTCTTATACTAAAACTAGCACTAGAGTCATTGCATGTGTGTTCTATCCACAAACCACAGATGGATCCTCCACTGTCATTGCATGTTGGTTCTTTCCACAAACCACACATGGATCAACCACTAGAGTTATTGCATGTGTGTTCTTTCCAAAAACCACATATGGATCAACCACTAGAGTCATTCCATGTGTGTTCATTTCCATAAACCACTTATGGATCCATTACAGTCATTGCATGTGTGTTATTTCCACAAACCACACATGGATCAACCAATAGAGTCATTGCGTGTGTGTTATTTCCACAAACCACACATGGATCCACCACTAGAGTCATCGCATGTGTGTTATTTCCATAAACCACACATGGATCAACCACTAGAGTCATTGCATGTGTGTTCTTATACTAAAACCAACATTAGAGTCATTGCATGTGTGTTCTTTCCACAAACCACTTATGGATCCATTACAGTCATTGCATGTGTGTTATTTCCACAAACCACACATAGATCAACCACTAGAGTCATTGAATGTGTGTTATTTCCACAAACCACACATGGATCAACCACTAGAGTCATTGCATGTGTGTTATTTCCACAAACCACACATGGATCAACCACTAGAGTCATTGCATGTGTGTTCTTATACTAAAACCAACACTAGAGTTATTGCATGTTTGTTCTTTCCACAGACCACACATGGATCAACTAGTGGTCATTGCATGTGTGTTCTTTTCCACAAACCACACATGGATCCACCAGTGGTCATTGCATGTGTGTTATTTCCAGAAACCACATAGGGATCAACCAGAGTCATTGCGTGTGTGTTCTTTCCACAAACCACACATGGATCAAACACTAGAGTCATTGCATGTTTGTTCTTATACTAAAACCAGAAACCCGCACTAGAGTCATTGCATGTGTGTTCTTTTCCACAAACAACTTATGGATCAACCAGTGGTCATTGCATGTGTGTTCTTTTCACAAACTACATGTGAACCTACTAGAGTCATTGCATGTGTGTTCTTATACACAAACTAGCACTAGAGTCATTGCATGTGTGTGTTCTATCCACAAACCACACATGGATCCACCACTGTCATTTCATGTGTGTTCTTTCCACAAACCACACATGGATCAACCACTAGAGTCATTGCATGTGTGTTCTTATCGCAAACCACATATGGATCAACAAGTCGTCATTGCATGTGTGTTCTTTTCCATAAACCACTTATGGATCCATTACAGTCATTGAATGTGTGTTATTTCCACAAACCACACATGGATCAACCACTAGAGTCATTGCATGTGTGTTATTTCCACAAACCACACATGGATCAACCACTAGATTCATTGCATGTGTGTGTTCTTTTCCACAAACCACACATGGATCCACCACTACAGTCATTGCATGTGTGTTCTTATACTAAAACCAACACTAGAGTCATTACATGTGTGTTCTTTCCACAAACCACACATGGATCAACCAGTCGTCATTGCATGTGTGTTCTTTTCCACAAACCACACATGGATCCACCAGTGGTCATTGCATGTGTGTTCTTTCCACAAACCACATATGGATCAACCAGAGTCATTGCATGTGTGTTCCTTCCACAAACGACACATGGATCAATCACTAGAGTCATTGCATGTTTGTTTTTATACCAAAACCACAAACCAACACTAGAGTCATTGTATGTGTGTTCTTTTCCACAAACCACACATGGATCAACCAGTGGTCATTGCATGTGTGTTCTTTTCCACAAACCACACATGGATCCACCAGTGGTCATTGCATGTGTGTTCTTTCCACAAACCACATATGGATCAACCAGAGTCATTGCATGTATGTTCTTTCCAAAAACTACACATGGATCAACCACTAGAGTCATTGCATGTTTGTTCTTATACCAAAACCACAAACCAGCACTAGAGTCATTGCATGTGTGTTCTTTTCCACAAACCACACATGGATCCACTAGACTCATTGCATGTGTGTTCTTTTCCACAAACAACTTATGGATCAACCAGTGGTCATTGCATGTGTGTTCTTTTCACAAACCACATGTGGACCCACTAGAGTCATTGCATGTGTGTTCTTATACTAAAACTAGCACTAGAGTCATTGCATGTGTGTTCTATCCACAAACCACACATGGATCCACCATTGTCATTGCATGTGTGTTATTTCCACAAACCACACATGGATCAACCACTAGAGTCATTGCATGTGTGTTCATTCCACAAACGACACATGGATCAACCACTAGAGTCATTGCATGTGTGTTTGATCAGGGTTTAACTCGTCAATGCCCATTGTTATGGACTTGGGTTTTGGAGAAGGAGGGAGCGCTGGAGGCATCTATCGGCTAGCAAACAAGCACACAGGGGAGAAAGGATTTACCTAGGTTCAGGCCTCGGAGAGGTCCCTACTCCTTCTTGTCTGCTTGTGAAATTATCGAAGGAGTCGAAAGTTACAATGGTGTGCAGATGCAATCTGGCAAGGGTTGTGGAAACTAGGGTTGCGTGTGTCCTCCTCGCCGCCCCCTCCTAGCCTTTATATAGATAGGCTAGGTCTCAGGTAGCAGGTCGAGTCGGTTACAAGTTAGGGTTTTCCCCTTCAAACTTTCTATCTTTAGCTTCTTCTTGTCTTTCAAGCAATCGAGAGTCCCTAGGTTACTCGAGTCCCTCCATCCGGGCCTTGGCGACACCGTGGGCCTGTATGTATTTGGACCGTATATACCAAGATTGAGTACTTGTAGGGTATACCCATGTCAGTAGCCCCCGAGTGTCCAGTGGAATCGCAGATTCGACTGGGGACTTTTTGAAGGCTTCGAGTGCCCAAATGAGTACATTTTGATTGCTTGTATTTGTGTCATAGGGATTGTTGATATACGTGCCTGATATAATCGAAGCATCGGTATCAGTTAACCACCTTAGGGTGAAACAACGCAATCTACTCGAATTCGAGTCCCCGGACTCGAATCCGGAAAAGTGCTGGTGTAATTCGACTCAGGCCGCGGAGGTCTTACAGGACTCGAATTCCAGTTATATGGGTGTGAGAACTTGATGCGTCCGTCAAGGCATGTTCATCGTGCCTGTAGGCACGGGTATATTTCTGGTAGTGCGCAGTTAAATGCGTTGTCTGGCCTTATTCAGGTCTTACCTTCACGCCGTAGGCGCGGCATCCGAATTTTATTATTGCGGAGACGATTCGGGTAACCCAGGAGATGCAGTCTCTTTGTAGGGTAAAATTATGAGGCGGTGTCGCCATCAGTTTCGAGTGTGGATGTTATCAACACGCCCCTTTTTTGTACAAATAATCATAGGGTGAGCGACCAGCGCTCCCTATGGGAGTAGCCCCCGAGTGCCTGGTTGATTCGAAGACTCAGGCAGGGACTAAAGAACTTTTGCGACTGCTGTCGTCTTTTGCTTGCTTGTTCAGTCGATGACCCAGGAAGGTACTAAAACACTTTCGCGACTGTTGTCGTCTTTTGCCTGCTTGTTTCAGTCGATGACTCAGGCAGGTACTAAAATATTTTCGCAACTGTTGTCGTCTTTTGCCTGCTTGTTTCCGGCGCTCCATATGGGAGTAACACATGTCCATAATCGAACTATGTTTCGAGTGGTTGAGTTTGCTTTTGTGATTGTCCATGTTCCTGCAACAAGAAAGAGAAAAGTCATAGGGTGCGCGGCCAGCGCTCCCTATGGGAGTAGCCCCCGAGTGCTTGGTGGAGTCGAAGTGTCCAGCAAGGACTAAAATAGTCGAAGTTTTCCACTGCATAGCATTGGTGACGTCAGTGCTGACGCTTGTATGACCTTAGTTGCCCGCGTGAGCGGTTTTGACGGGACGTGACGAGTGGTGGGTCCCACTTTCTGACTTTGATTTGACTGGGCATGCGTAATCTTATTTTTAACTGTGCCTCCTCGATTTCCGCGCGTAATGGTAGAAGTGTGGGGACGGTTCGCTCTTCCTCTTCTCCATGTGTCCTACGCGATGCGTGCCACGCGTCCAATAGGGTTTTTGTCAGCCGTTGGATTGCATCTCCTAGGGGTTAAGTAGCGATGCTGCGGCGGTAATTTCCCATCTGTGCTCTTTCTTCCTTGCTACCATCGCCATTGCCGTTTGCTTTTCTGCTTTCCTCTGTGCCCATATTCTCCACGACACTGGACCATCTCCGTTCGTTCCCAAGCTACTTTCTTCGCTCTCATCGCCGCCGCGCAATGGGGAAGAAGAAGGGAGGCGATGCCACTGATTCCACGGCCACCCTCGCTGCAGCGAAGAAGAAAGGTGGCTCCGCTGCTGCCGGCACCAGTGCCGCCGCCGTCGGGAAGAAGAAGGTCGTGGGCACCCGCGTGACTAATGGCGCATGGCGCCCCTCTATCATCAAGGCGTCGGATCTCCGTCTTCTTCGCCAAGACGGAGTTATTTCTGCAGCAGTCGCCGATTCGCGCGTCCCTAGCGGTGAGACCATTCCTGTGCCTCCCGCTGGTTATCGAGTGATGTTTCTTGCTTTCATCATTCGTGGTCTTTCCTTGCCTCTTCACCCCTTTCTTCGGGGTCTTCTTTGTTTCTATGGGCTCCAGCTCCATCAGCTATCCCCAAATTCTCTCCTCCACATCACTTGTTTCATCACTCTCTGCGAGTGCTGGCTCGGAATCGAGCCACACTTTGGTCTTTTCAAGCGCATCTTTAAATTGAAGCGTCAGTCCGCATCTGGCTCTTTAGTTTATGACATAGGTGGTTGCGGAATCCACGTTGACCCATCCGCCACCTACTTCGATATCAAGCTTACCAAGTCCGTCCAAGGATGGAGGGACAAATGGTTCTATGTGCGCGACCAGAAGGCCAAGGACGAGCACTTTGGACTCGCGCCTTTCGATCCCGTGACTCCCTGCAAGAAGATGCGTTCTTGGAAGAACGTGATCATGCCTTCCGAACTCGCGGAGACAGACGTGTTATATCAACGCGTATGCGACCTCGATAATCGCATAGGCGCAGAAGAGGGAGGCTGCGCCCTTGTCAGGACTTTGCTGTGTCGTCGCGTCCAACCTCTCTAGGCCAGGGTCCATCCCATGTTCCAATGGGGTGGCGCTGATGATCCCACTCGCGTGTCTGCTGATGGCATGTCCGCGAGTGAGGTAGATAGGAGGGTGCGACTGGTCACGAAGTACACCCTCAAGGATGTGCTGCCGAACGAGCCAGTGGTTCCTCCCTTCGATGCTTTGAATCCTCCTCCCGAGGTACAGTTGCACTACATAGTAGCTTATTTTCTCGATTGCGTTTCCTATTGTGTTTGCTGATCTTTACTTTTTGTATGTAGGGGTGGGCGGTGTCGCCTTGCATGCCTCCCCTCCCTGAGGGGATTATTCCTCGTGAAGCTTTGAAAGAGGACGAGTCTGAGTCGACTGTCCCTTCCGATGTGGAAGAGGAAGCCCCCGGGTCCGAGAGTCCGGATACTCGCAAGCGTTCACGTAGCGGGGATTCCGACACGTTGACTCCTTCATCTCCAGGAGACATGGCTGTTGACACGGAATCGCCAATTCCAGCTGTTCCTGTGAGGGCTGTGGCACCGTCTTCTCGCAAGAAGATGCGATTGCCCAAGGAGTCTTTGTCGGAGTCGGCGGAGGCCACGTTTGATCTTGACAGATTTGACTGGGTAAGTTTGTTAGTGCATTCATTCTTCTCTTGGTTTCTTCTTGTTGGCTTTGCCTTGGAGTTTTCCCTTTCTGAGTGCGGATTTTTTCTTGCAGTCAAGAGGCGTCGTCATCTTCTGACGACATCGAATTTTTGAAGGAATCGGGAGTCGCGACCTCAAGGGCCAAGATAGAGATCCAGTGTGCTCCTTCTCCTCCGGTGGCGGCCCACTCCGGGCACAATTCTTCGAGCTCTCCTCATGTAGGGGAGCATCGAGTAGTTGCTCGGATGACGGTTCAGCAATATTCTTCGGAGTCGCTGGAGGACCATGTAAGTATATATTTCTTTCTTTTATAATTTGGCAGTCAACACCCTTTTGTTGCCCTCTGCTGACTCCTTGTTTTGTGCGACAGCTCCTTGTAAAGGAAGCCGCGCAGGTGGCGGAGCAGGTGATGGCGATGGGTCGTCAGCATGCGATGCTGGAGACGCGCCACCGCGTGGTCGAGAGTGAGTGTTCTATTGTTGTGGTGGTGTCACGGCAGATGCCATGGATAGGCTAAAGGTGGGGACTAATATGCGCTTGGGGAATCCAGGGAGGGATAGTAGAGTGATTCTCCACACAGAAGTTTGTATTGCTATATCTCCAAGATTACAAGTGCTGCTTGAGCTGTATTGGCGAGAGGAGGATGAAGGTGCTCTCTTACTCTTGCCTACTAACTTGCCCAAGAACCCTAGATCAACTAGTGCTATGGAACTACCAAACCAACTAGTGCTCAACCAACCCCCTCTACCAGAACCCTAGCCCCCCTTATATAGAGGAAGTTCGGTCCTGGCTTAGGGCATACGTGGAGGCATATTCCTAAGAATATGCCCCTCCCAAAGTGGTAACCCGACCAGGGTGCTTTTCCCCCGCGTCACACATGCTTTAGCGACGTAGCCTCTGCGGCGCCTGCGTCAGCCGACGTGAGCGTCGTCACCCTTGTCGGCCATGACCCGGTGGTCCTGCCCTTGCTTTATTCGCTCATCCAGTACGTATCGGACCTTCTTTTTTGACCAGAGAGATTCCTTACTTCTCCCAGAAGCTAAGCGAGGATCCGGATCATAGTAGATCTGACCACACCTGTTCCTGCATATAAGTTAGACAAGCACTCCTGACTTACTCCTTATGTCGGATGAGACAATGTTAGGCGACCCCCTGGTCCGGGTTACTCCGTGATTCGGACTGCCTTGAGGTGACCCGGTCAGCATCCGCTTTGACCTTGCCGGACCTCGGCTAACTCGGCCATTATACCTCGGAGTGACCCTACCCGGGGGTATCCCCCCAACATTAGTCCCCAAAGCTGGTGCGGTCTTAGCTGCCTCGGCCGCTAAGGCCGCATCAGGTTCATTTATGTTCGAGCCTCGGACGTTTAATTCCGAGTTAGCTCCTTATCTCGGATTATATGGATTTACATTCCCTTCGCACGTTCCAAGTTTTCACTTGCCGGCCGGGTCACCACTTTGGCTCGGATCCCATGGTTATCATGGTTTGATCCGGGCCCCGTTTCCTTCTCTCATACGCCAACCCACATGGAGGCTAATCATTACCTTGTCTTATTTTAAGGGCCTGCACAGTAACCGCCGCAGTAATTGTCAGTTTCACTGTGCGTGGGTCACGTCATGCCTGCAACCTCGTTTACCGCAACAGCACGTCGCGTCATGGGATCACTTCTACTCTGTGGCCCCCTGTGTGGCTTTTCTCTGATTGGTTGATGCCGGTGATACACGGCCACACTGTGTGGCTCGTCGGCGCAGCGCGATCCCACTCATCGATCACTGGGGGTGGTTAAATAGGGGAGGGGCGCGTCCCTTAGCGTTTTTCCACCTTCGCGCCCCTTTGCCCGTTGCGTTTTCTCCTTCGTCTTCCCTGCGACCACGCCGCCACCGGTGCTTTCCAGTAGCAACGCCGCCGCCGCACCTCCCCGTGCCTCCGCACAGCGGCCACCGCTGCACAGCTTCTTCGCCACGGGTCCACGCCAATCTAGGCCTCAGATCCCCGCCGCTGCTAGCTCCAGCGAGGATAGCGGATACGAGATGACGGAGGAGGAGCTCGTCATCGCTGAGCAGGAGATGGAGGAGGACGCCGGGGCGGCGGACCACGGCGCGTGGGCCGGGTCATGGGTCTGTCAAGACGACATTGACTGGCTCTACTGGACCAGGCGTATTCTCGCCGGCGTCGCCGCTCGTCTCCCCTCCGCTGAACTGGCCCCCTCACCCAATCCAGGTGAGTTTGTTGTATTCCTGTCCCACTTCCAACGGGGATTTAGTCTCTCGGTGAGCAATTTCTTCTGGGATTGGGTTAGGACATACAACCTGCAGCCGCACCATCTCCCAGCAAACGCTATCACCTCCCTTTCCGCCTTTGCCTCTATGATCGAAGGCTACACCAGACTATGGCCCACGAAGGAGCTGTGGATCCGGTTCTTCGGCCTCCGTCGTAACGTTGTCCCCAATATCCATGTTGAGTCGGAGGACAAGCAGCTCACCCAGTTCGGAGCTGCCTCCATCTTGCCCCGAAGATTTTCAGTCTTTCCCCGGGTTACCGGGCTCGACTCCTGCAAAGGATGGGCCCGGACCTTCTTCTACGTCCGGAACGAGGGTACCGAAGACTTGATTCGGTTGCTGCCCTATGCTCCGGGCCTACCTGACACGGATTTCTGGGAGGAGGTCCCCAAGAAGCCTACCGCTCTGGCCAACCAAGTTAACAAGAGGTTCGCGGAGCTGAAGAAGCTCGGATTGCGCAACGAGGATGCTATGATCACGTTCGTTCCCAACCGAATCTCTCCCCTCCAGAAGCGCACCTACAAGTTATGCCATATGAGTTTTGGCCGCGACCCCAACCAAACCTCCTCCTTCGAATTGAGCAACACAGAGATCTTTCGCCGAGTCAAAGCTCTTTTCACCACCCACAAGGATTTCTCCACCAAATGGATGTGGGGAATCGAGCATTACTGTCATGACAGGCTCCCTCATGCAGTAAGTTTCACGGGGCAAACTTAATTCGGATGAAGTATGTGTCGGTTTTTGTTATATTTCTGACTCTGTTCTTCATGCTTTTTCTTAGCTGTTCCTTCAGCAAACTCTCGAGGATGGTACGGATCCGACCCTTAAGTGGGCGCCGGACCGAGAAATCCCGGATGAGGAGCCGGACCAGGAGATGTTCCTCCCTATGACCGACGCCACCAAACGACCCAGCGGTAAATTCTCTTCTCTTAGAGATTGGCCCGATGATGAGGATGACTTGGATATCGACGTGATTGAACCCGTTGAGGCTGTCCCTCTTTCTTTTGCCTTTCCAGCATTAGCTAACCCCGGTGGGCATATCCACGAGGATCCTCCACTCGCTACGGGCGAGCCGGTTCCGATGGCGTCAAAGAAGAAGCGCGGAGCCGCATCAAGTTCTTCCTACGAACCTTCTCAACCCACAAAAAGGCAAAAGAAGGCCGGAGACAAAACTGCCTCCAAGCGGGCAGGCAAAGCCCCGGCACGGAGGGCTCGGAAACCCAAGGAGGCCGAGACCTCAGATGCGTAAGTTATTTTTCATTACGTAACTCACTTTTCCTTGCGTCATGGTAATTTCTCTTCTGATATTATTCTCTTTTTCAGGCCTCCTGTGGAGGTCCCTCAGAGCGGATCGAGCATCTCCTCTCCCCTTCGGTCCGGCCCTTTTCCTCCTCGTGACGACTAGTCACGCCCGCTGAGCCCTATTCCGGAGGGCTCTGCGGCTGCTCCGGGTTCCGCAGTACCTCATCGAGAGGAACGCGACCTCGGAGCAGGAGGGGTCGGTTCGGCCGAGGCGACGGCGTCCACCACTTCGCCATTGCCGCAACCAGCAACCACCGAGTCTACCGCAACACCAACACCAGCAACAGCTCCAGTACCGGCTACCGAGCCAGCACCTGTCCCGGCACCAAGGAAACCCACAACAGCTCTAATGCCAAGTTCTTCTGCCTCGTCCGAGTCATCTCAGCCTCGGCGAGGAACTATTCCAGCAGCTTAAAAAGGGAAGTCCACCGCAGTTACTTCTTCCGAGCAAGTTAAAGGCAAGAAGGACCTGGATACTATCAAATCTGCATCCGTCGACGCCGGGCAGCGAACTCTATCGTCAATGCTTCCGAAGAAATCACCAGCGGCAAAGGACCTTCTTGCCGAGCCAACCGATGCGCAACAGATGGTTCTGCACACCAGCCCAGCTCTTGCCCTAATTGAGAGGAAGGAAGCTCATGCGAAGGGCTTGGTGGCACCCCACATGCCCACCGGCGAACGGTACCCTCCGAGCCTTATCGAGTTCGTCATGAACTGGAACAAGGCGGAGTTCGTCCACAACGACGATCTCCCGGAAAAGTTCGGCCCCGCAGAATTTTCTGCCCAGATGAATACTGCCGCCAAGGCAATTAACCTCGCAGGGCGAATGATGGAGGTATGTCGTTCTCCTTTACATGCTGTAGATAATAACCATTAGTCCCCGAGCCTCTAGTGGAGTAGCTTGTTACTCGGCCGGATGCTCATTAGAAAACTAACATAGCTGCGTGTAAATTTCAAATATGCACAGACCTAGAGCCGGGTTAAGTTCCACTTGGCCCGGATCTTGCACACTTCGAATATGCACACACCTAGAGCCGGGTTAAGTTCCACTTGGCCGGATCTTGCACACTTCAAATATGCACACACCTAGAGCCGGGTTAAGTTCCACTTGGCCCGGATCTTGCACACTTCGAATATGCACACACCTAGAGCCGGGTTAAGTTCCACTTGGCCTGGATCTTGCACACTTCGAATATGCACCAAGCTAATCTTACACTTCTGTACTTCTTTCAGGTAACCACCAATTGCCGGAGCGCCGAATTTCAACGCCTGCTTGATACCCACAAGATCCTGCGTGCAAAAAATGTTGCACTTGGTGCAGAACATGAAAAGAGAGGTAATTTTTTCCCTCGGCACCTCTCCGTTTTTCTTTACTTGTTTCCGCCGGACTAATCTCGTCATTCGGTTTTTGCAGCTGGGGTGGAGGCTGAGAAGAAAATTATGCGGAAGAACTTGGAGGAAATCAGGGGTATGTCCTCTTTTGTCCGACCTTGTTGTGCTTTCCATTTCTTCTTCTCCTTGGCTCGGCAAACATTCACTCCTCGGCTTTGCCGGGTCAACATACTATTTCAGCATCGCTTGAGGATAGTGTGCCCGTGGCTGATATGATGCTGCATTTTCTCGAACAAGCAGGGCAGCATCAAGCTGAGCTGAAGAAGAAGAATGATGAGCTTGCCCTCCTCCGGACCTAGGACGACGAGATAGCCAAGCTCACGGCTGAGATGGAGAAGATGAAGGCCCAACACAAAACCGAGCTCCAAAAAGTTGGCCAGAACTTCACCGAAGAGCATGAGCGCCTTACTCTCCAGATCTCTAAGGGCCAGGATCTACTCAGAGAATCCGACGTCCAGCTTGGGTCGGCAAACGCTGAGCTTGAGCAACTTCACAAAAGACGCGATGCCTGCATCAAGGAGTTGACCCGGATCCATAGCCATATTTCTCGTAAGTTCCTTTCCCTTGTCCGACATAACCCTCCGGGTTACCTCATATGTCTTTTCTTTACCTTCTTCCTTTGCCTTGTTTCCAGACCACTTTCCAGAGGGTACTGCGATTGCCAGCGCTGCTGTTGACAAATTTCGCCGTGAGAGGGGTACCCCCATTGCTCCTGATGGTGAGAACATTCCCTTGGACATGGAGGACCTATTGGTCAGCTTGTCCTCTCGCGTGGAGACCATCAAGAATTATGGCAAGGATAACCTTGACGTTGTAGTGCACATCTTCAATATGTTCTGGCCCGGAGAGAGTAGCCCGGAGACCATCGCAACTCTCGTCGAGAAATTAATGGAAGTTGAGACCCAGCTTGACCTCTAGAGAGAATCCGCTGGTCGTGCTGCAGCTGACACCATCCTTCATCATATTCTCACATGGTACGAGAAGATCGACCTCAGCCTCCTCACATGCCGGCGCACCGGATCCAGATGGACCGATGATCCGGAGTTGGTAGCTCGGCGCCAGGCTTGCGCCTACAGCCTCGTCGAATATTCTCCTATTCATGACTAGATTGAAGGGCCGAGCTTCCTGGAATCCGCTGGGGACGAGCAGAATGAGAATGTTGAAGATGGGTCGGATGAGAACAGGGAAGATGATGCTTCAGATATTGAAGACATCAATGACGATGCCGAACCTGCTCCTCCTATTGCTCCTTAGTTCTAAAAAACTTGAAAATTTATCAGATCCCGGTATGCCGGGTGCAATTGTATGCTGGATATTCGATATTTTGCTACTACGTTTTTATGCCGGATTAACTTGGGCGTAGTCCCCGAGTTTCATTTTCTTGTTCGTCCAATTCTCTGGCTCGGTCCGTGTCTACCTTGATTCGGTTTTACGACTTACGAACCCGAGCTTCAAAAATTGTTTTAACAATACTTAGAAACTTTGAGGCTTGACTCAAAATAATTCAGCATAATAACTTGAAAATAAAAACAGGGTTAGTCCAAAAAAACAAATGTTAGCTCGAATAAATTCATTTCCTTAGCCGTTTTTCACGTGCTACGCAATTCCAAACTTGTTCCCTTGCTTGCCATGAAGCCAATTCTTGTTGGACAGCAGCAAGTCGAAGGGTTGGGTTTTTGGTGCTCACACATTACTAATCCGGGTTAAGTAGAATAACTTATTCCAGCTACCGCATAAGAAATTACGACAAATATTATTAGGGCAGCCCCGAGTTACTGCTCGAGGAGCTGCTATTTCATTGATAAGCTCATTGCCGACATACATACCGACATATGAGATGACTCAGATACATATTACTTTTTTTAGCTAAGTGTAGAAGGGACGAAGTAGTGCTACATTCCACGGTCGCTTGGATTCCTCTCCAGACCTGTCCGCCTTGTTCTTTTCCCGTGGCTTTGCATCTATAAGATAGTAAGAATCATTGTGCAATGCTTTGCTCACAATGAACGTCCCTTCCCATGGGGGGGATAGTTTATGCATGCTAGTAGTATGTTGTACCAACCGGAGCACCAGATCGCCTTCCCGAAAAACTCGAGGGCACACTTTCCGGCTATGATAACGTCGGAGGTTTTGCTGATATATGGCGGATCTGGACAGTGCCAGTTCTCTCGCTTCTTCCAGCAGATCAACATCATTTTGCCGGGCTTCCTGCACTTCGGCTTCTGTGTATTGGGTGACCCTAGGCGAATCATGCTCTATGTCGGCTGGTAATACAGCTTCTGCCCCATATACCAGAAAAAATGGCGTATAGCCTGTTGATCGATTCGGAGTTGTTCTTAAGCTCCACAGTACCGCTGGTAGTTCTTCTATCCAGCAGCCCGCTGATCTTTGCAGCGGCTCAATGAGCCGGGGTTTTATCCCGGATAATACTAATCTGTTGGATCTTTCCACTTGTCCGTTTGATGCGGGGTGGGCTACCGAGGCGACATCGAGTCGGATCTTCTTATCTCGGCAGAAGCGCGCAAATGCTCCTTCCGCAAAATTTGTTCCATTATCAGTTATAATACTGTGTGGATAACCGTATCTCAAGATGATGTCTTTGAGAAATGTCACGGCCGTAGCTCCATCACATTTTCTTATAGGTTTCACTTCAATCCATTTGGTAAACTTGTCCACCATGACCAAAATGTGTGTCATGTTTCCTCTCGCTGGTTTGAACGGGCCAAC
Source organism: Avena sativa (assembly GCA_916181665.1). NCBI lineage: Eukaryota > Viridiplantae > Streptophyta > Magnoliopsida > Poales > Poaceae > Avena > Avena sativa. Next base: position 62,464,868 of record OV702287.1, on the reverse strand, counting down.
CATATCCAAGCACCATACAGCAAATGGCCACGTAATTGGTATGGTCTTGAGTTCCGACATAGGCATATGTGTCTTGGTGGCGTACCTCTGACAACCATTGCATTTTCTCACCAGATCTTCTGCTTGTTCCAAGGCACTTGGCTAGTAGAATCCATGCCGGAACGCCTTTGCCACCAAGGCTCGGGATGAGGCATGATGCCCGCATTCTCCTTGGTGTATATCTCGGAGGATGTCAAGCCCTTCTTCCGGGTCAACGCATCTTTGGAGAACATTGGTTACACTCCGTTTGTATAACTCGGAATTGATGATTGTGTATGCTTTTGCTCTCCTCTGAGTTTGCCTGGCTAACACCTCCTCAGCGGGTAACGTTCCGTCTTTCAGGAATTGGAATATAGGCAGTGCCCAAGCTGGTATGGCTCGTGGAGGGAATATCTCCTCATCAATTTCCATCTGATCCACCGGCATAACCTTAGCTGGATCACGCTGAGCAGTTCCCGGGTCTAGCGAGGTAGTCCCCGGGTTTGCCGAGGCAGTCCCCGGGTTTGCTGATGCAGTCCCCGGGTTTCGCGTACTACCTCCCGTGTCAATGTCCATGGGCTCAGCTCCGGATTCCGTATTTTCCGGGACATAGATCGAGTCGGTTCCTGGGAACGGCCTGATTGATGGTTTTCTGAGGTGTTCCAATGCAACGCCCGGTGGAATTGCCTTTCTGGTCGATCCGAGCTTTGACAACATGTCGGCAGCCTCGTTTTCCACTCGGGGTACATGGTGAAATTCACACCCCTCGAAGTAACCAGATATCTTCTGCACGTGAAATTTGTATAGTGCCATGTTTGGATCCAGGGCATCCCATATTCCGGATACCTGCTACACCACCAGGTCCGAGTCGCCAAAGCATATTATCCGACGTATGCCAATACGTACTTTAGCTGATCCTTCTTTGGCGAGGTAAGCACAACCCCGACGCCTAATCTGGTTTTGGTTTTCGACCCGTCAAAGTGCATCCTCCAGTAATTCGGATCTGGTGTCGGTGGTTCGTATTGTACCTCAACCCAATCCACAAAAAAGTCCGCCATAGCCTGAGATTTGATCGCTTCTCTTTTGTCGTATTGGGGCGCATAAGGGGCTAGCTCAATTGCCCATTTTGCGATTCTGCCACTCGCATCCTTGTTACCCATTATCTCGGATATGGGAGCTTCACATATTACTTTGATGGGGTGCTCCTCAAAGTAATGCTTTAACTTCTTCGCCGCCATATAGACACAGTATGCCACCTTTTGAAAGTGCGGGTAGTTCTATTTTGAGGCAGACAATACCTCGCTCAGGTAATACACTGGCCTCTGCACCAACTTACCCTCTTCATTGCGTTCCACTATGATTACTGCACTTACAACTCGGTTGGTTGCGGCTACGTAGAGCAACATTGGCTCCTTTGATAGTGGAGAGGCTAACACTGGCGCAGTGGCCAACATCTTTTTCAAGTGGGCAAAGGCTTCATTGGCCTGTGGCGTCCAAACGAATTTATCCGACTTTTTCGTGAGTTGGTAGAGAGGCAGTGCCTTTTCTCCCAACCGACATACAAACCGACTCAACGATGCCAGGCATCCAGTGAACTTCTGGACATCATTGAGACACTTCGGCAGCTCCATTCATTCGATGGCTCGGATCTTAGTTGGATAAACTTCGATACCTCGGCTGGAGATGAGAAATCCGAGTAATTTTCCAGCCGGGACACCGAAGGTACATTTTTCCGGGTTAAGCTTCATCCGGAACCTTCTCAAGTTCGCGAATGTTTGCCTTATGTCGTCAAGGAGTGTTGTGCTTTCCTTGGTCTTGATAACCACATCATCCACGTATACTAGTACGTTTTGACCTATTTGGTCGTGCAAACATTTTTGCATACATCTTTGGTACGTTGCACCTGCATTACGTAAACCGAACGGCATAGTGTGATAGCAGTAAGCCCCGTACGGGGTACTAAACACCGTTTTTCTTTGATCATCCGGGTTCAGAGGTATCTGGTGGAAGCCAGAATATGCATCAATGAATGACAACAGTTTGCATCCCGCGGTTGAGTCTATCCTCGGGGAGTGGAAATGGATCTTTTGGACACGCCTTGTTCAGGTTCGTCTAATCGATACACATACGCCAAACCACCGCCACGTTCGGATCGTCTTTCTTCTTTTCCACTAGCACCGGATTAGAGAGCCAATCCAGATATTGTACCTCCATGATAAATCCTGCTGCTAATAACCGAGCTATCTCGTCTCCAATGACTTTTCTCCTATCCTCGGCGAAGCGGCGGAGAGGTTGCTTCACCGGACTTGCTCCGGGTCTTACATTCAAAGAGTGCTCGGCCAACTCCCTCGGAACACCTTGCAGGTCCTGTGTAGACCAAGCAAAAATATCCCGATTCTCACGGAGGAAGTTGACGAGCTCGCTTCCCTATTTGTCAGTTAACCCGGCACCAATTGTTACGGTGCGCTCCGGGAACATGTTATCAACTGGAATCTTCTTGGTGTCCTTTGCGGCTTGAAATGAAACGCTGCCATGCGGGTTACTTAATGCCGGCATATGATGCTGCGCGGACTGAGCTAATGCCGCCACCTCTTGGATTTTTCTTTTCTCTTGCGCAATCACGAGTGACTCGGCTAGGTTAGACCCGACTGAAGCACACTCCATGGAACGCCGGAAATCTCTAGCAATGGTAATCACTCCATTTGGTCCGGGCAACTTCATCTTCTGATAACTGATGTGACATCTTGCCATGAATTTGTTTAATGTCGGTCTTCCGAGTAACGCATGATATGCACTTTCCAAGTTCACCACTTCGAACTCCAGATTTTCAGTTCGGCAGTTATCCCTTGTGCCGAATAACATGTCGACCCGGACTTTGCCTATGGGCTCACACGAAATGCCGGGTACAATGCCATGGAAAGTTGTTCTTGTAGCCTGGAGCATGTTCTCCGAGATGCCCAACTTGCGCATCGTATCCGCATACATGATGTTAATGCTACTCCCATTATCAATCGAAACCTTGGAGAACCTCACATTGATGTTCGGTCCAATGAATGTCGGATCTAACACTAACGCATATGAACCTAGACTCGGCATAAGTTTAGGATGGTCTTTGATGTTCCAGGTGATTTCCTAGTCCGATCAAGGCATGTACCTCGTCACTGCTGGCATGACTGCATTGACCTCCATATGTCGGCGCTGCAAGCTCTTTCTATCTGTCTCCTCGGTTGTGAATACACAATAACTCTAGTGATGTTCCCTGTACTCATTCCTTCCCTCGTTTCTGGGGTATCTCTGATCCGGTTGTTGCTGATTTTCCACCTGATGCACTGCATCCCTTCTCTCATTGTTGTCATACCTCGGCGAAGGGGGAGGCAACATTAGCTGCTGCGCGTTCTCTCCGGAGAGCAATTGCTGCCGGGGTAACTCCTGCCGAGGTTGATCATTCCGGGGTGCCTGAGCATTCCCCGAACCACCTTGCTCTATCTTACGCATCCACTCACATTGCCTCGTCGTGTGACCCACCGGGCTATTCGGATTTGTCATGTGAAACTTACACGGCTGGTCCAGCATCGACTCACAGGTATACCTCGGACGGTCTTTCTTTTCCTGCCACTGTTTCTTCTGCTCCGGAGTCCATGTTTTCTTGCCTTCATTTCTTGGAGTCCACTGCCCTCCAGTTTGCTGGCGTTGGTTACTCCCTAATCCGGGTTGATCTTGATTCACAGCTGCAACTTGTTGTGAACCGTAGCGATGGTCCGATCTGTCATCTCTCCTCTTTCCTCTGTAATCATTCCTCCGGGATGACCCGACTCCATCTCTCTGGTAGTATTCGTCGTTTGACTCATTTGACGCGAGCCTAGGTTGAGTCGGATCGCCCAATGCATACAAATCAGCAATCCGGATCATTTCCGCCAGCGTAACTGGCATTTTCCTTTGCAGCTTCATCCATAGCTCACTGCCATATCTGCACCCTTGTGCGAACCACGCTATGGCCTGTGACTCTATGACACCTTCACACGAGTTTCTCACGGTACACCACCAGGTCAAGAATTCATGATCCGTCTCGTTGGGTCTTTGCTTGCACATTGCCAGGGTCTGTGGTCTATTCGGCCTCTGGTATGTACTTGAGAAGTTGCTGATAAACATTTCTTCAAAATCTATCCAGCAGTTGATGCTTCTGGGTGGCAAGTTATTCAGCCATACTCTGGCCGGGCCTTCCAACATTTGGGGCATGTAACGCACAACCCATCTCAAGTTGCCCGTTGCAATTTTCACCGCCGTAGCATAGTTTATCAGCCAATCCTCTGGCTTGGTACTGCCGTCATATGTCTTCGTGACTCTGGGAAGCTGGAAGTTAGGTACCGATGGCTCTTTCATGATCCGGGGTCCAAAGCACGCTAGACCCGGAGGACCTTGACATTCGATCTGTTCCGACCTATACAGGCGATCCAGTTTTAACCTGGCGTCATCCGGCATCAAATCCCTGCTTCCCAATCTCGACCCTATCACATGATAGTCTGGTCTGGGGTACCCTGTGTTCACCATCTCCGAATCACTGTCGTTGTATCGGTTTTGCTCTCGTTGCGCACCTTTCTGCTGCATACCATGGCCGGCGCTTTGCCCTTGCCTCGGTATATTCCGCTGCTGCGGTTGCCCTGCTCCTGTGGAGTTGCGCTGTCTGGCATTGCTGTTGCCAGCGTTCCCTTGACCGGCATTGCCTTGGTCGTGATTACCTCGGCTAGCTTCACCTCGGCTCACATGTAACTACCTCGGTGAATTACGCTCTTAGATACAAGCCTGGATGAGCGGAAATGGTTAAAATAGTACGGTGGGGCCCAAATGCCACTCACAGGTAGACCTTTCGGCCGTCCTAACCATTTCCAAACATCGGGACAAGAACGAGCGGCGTAATCGGCAGGCGAAGGGATCAACTACATACACAAATGAGTATGTATGCAAGCCACCATACAACAGTCCTCAGAGCCATTCCATCTAAAAGAAATAGAAATATTGCAACGCCATACGGCAAGATCCAAATATCCTAGATAGATATAATAGTTTAGGATATCTCCTCATACATCAAACAACAGAGTATCAGGCGGAAGCGGAAAACAAGATCCGAGTACGGATAAGAAGCAAATCGGCATAAGATGCCCCATAAATAAACACATCCCGCCCATAGATCTCACGGATCCCCGTTGCCGGAATCTCTACACCGAGTGATCGTTGCCAACATCGTCCGTCTCCTCCACCCAGTATCCATCTTGCGAGTTTACCTGTTCATCTGAATTCAACAATTTATCGTGTGAGACCCTAGGGGTACTCAGCAAGTCTTTATGCCTCTAAAGGGGACACAACCTGGGGTGACGCAATTGCAGCAAAAGATAATCCCTAACAATTCTATAGATACTCGCTAACCATCCGCCTAACCAAGGATAGACGGATGTTCGTGAATTAATATCAACAGTTATAACAGTAATATTAACAGATCCATCCTCCTCCTCGCTTACCAACGAGGAAGCGGACGAACAACCCCCCATCCGTTGGCAGTTTTATTATCCATTCCATGAGTGTTGCACTATTTACTAGTCAGGTACTTAGTCAAACTAAAAGCGGTACTTTAGTTATACTTGTCTATGATCGAGAAACTGTGCTCCAAGTCGTCCATAACCGCGGACACGGCTGTCAGAAAGATTTACGCTGCAGGGGTGCACAAATAGCAACACACACTCGATCAACCTCGGAAAAACCAAATCAAAACCCAACGAGGCATTCACGACAAAGCGATCACAGGATTCAGAAATATTTCAGGGGGCCACCCCATTAAGCTACCCGCAACGAAGTTAGCCGGCTCCGAGATGGACTCAAGGTTTGCGTCAATGGCTGTAAACGACTGGGAACCCGAAAGTGTGGCTGGGCTTGTCGATACCGCGAAAACACTCCGCTTACCTAAACAGTACAGGTGCTCCTCGCACAATCTTAAATAAAGCAGTAAAGCATGGCATAAGTACAGGATAGTAATAAAGCCCCAAACTACTTTGTGGCCCCAAGAAATAAGAATGAATCAAGCTCTGGCTCAGGGGGGTCCATAGGCCTCCCGGATGTGGATAGCGCGAATATTCAAGGAACAGGAATCAAGTACTCGGGGTCCTATAGGACACAAGTGAGCATGAAAAACCAGATAGCAGATATTGCTCACCGGTGCCACTTTCATTAGTTCTCCCATTACTACTCAGGTTAAGTTGTTTAGGTACCTCGTTATCCATCAGACACTCACATACCCTACACATGCTGTTCTACGACTCGCATGGCTCAAACAACTCCTGTAGTAATGGCTCATGGGATGGAGGAACAAGCTTCGGTGGGGTTTAAAAGTAAAGGATATGCAGTACTTGGGATTCAGTTTAATGCAATCGCGACTCAATGATGCAAGAATAAGATAGAGGCAATAGGTACTATATGTATGGAAGCATGTGGTAGTGCTTGCCTGACAGCTCAGTTGAAGCGAGAGAAGGATCTGGGTAGTGCTCCTGGGTTTCTTGATATATCCCCTGCTCAGCGTCTATTCGAAGAAGAGCCAAACAAACAAGGGCCAACATAAATAAAGTGCACAAGCATATGAATAAAATGCGACAAGCAAACAATCATGCCATGATGAATGATGCACAATTTGCATGGCAATAAAGTAGCATGGCATGGGTGAGGTGTGGAATACAAGAATAAAGCCTTTTATTGAGTTTTAGTCACATTTTATACTCGAATAAGTTGCTGTATACTTTATATTTATATGATGCATGCTGCAAAACAGATCGTGGAATGCATAAACAGAAAGGTCTCGTTGAGCTGATCATTTTAGACATATTATTTGTCAAATTTGGAGTTATAAAACAAAAGTTATTAATTAATTAAGAAAAAGGGCATTTTCTTGTAATTTTAATCAACTCGAAAATTAAAGTGTTCAAAATATATTTTGGATGGCATATTTGAAATCCTCACATTTTCTGATTTCAAAACATATATTATATGTTTACTTTGGAGTTATATTTCAAAAGTTATTGTAAAACAGATTTGAATTTGAATTTAAATTAATTTGAAAAAGGTTTAAATCAAAACAGAAAACAGAAATCCTTTTCTTACTCAGCTTGTCCTAGCCCTAGACTCTGACGGGTGGGGTCAAACGGAAATGGGGCCACGCGCGCAGAAAACCTTTTCCTACCGCGGCTCTGGCTAGCCCACGCGGTTGACAAGCGGGCCCAGCGGCTACGGCCCACATGTCAAGGGTGGGGACTGCAGCGACTGACAGGTGGGGCTAGGGCTGGAGCGCGGGTTAAGATTAAAAGAGGCCAGGGGGTTTTCTGGAAGAAGGCCACGGCGGCTGACTAGTGGGACCTCTAGGAGCGCGGGTTGAGGCGAGAAAACAAAAAGGGGCTAACTGCAAAAAGGACGCCCATACTGTTGTTCTTCCTCGCGATCTGACGAGAGATCGGTGTCCACACGCGCAGAGGAAAACAGGGGCGCCCAGGGCTCGATCTGGCGACCTCGCGCGCGCGCGCGCGCGGCGGCGGCTACCGCTGCGGTGGCTTGGGGGTCGTTGGGAGGTTGAAGTCGCGTGGCTAGGTAGGTTCTCGCGACGAGAGAACGGTCTTCGACGACGTGAGCTCGCCGCGCCGAGAGCGCTCAACGAAACGCACGACGCGAACAGGCAACCGATCGGCTAGCAGAGGTGTCTGGGAGGTTCGAGCGCTCACCGAGAGTGGGTCGGTGGTGACGGAACAGCTTGGGACGCAGGGGATCAGCGACGATGCAGACGGCCGTAGCTCTAGGGTTTTGCGTCGGTGGCGGCGGTGATCTTCGGCTCTAGTGCTTCTCCTCCGCGACGGCGTGTACAGGGTGATGTAGGGGTGCCGCGTGGTCTTCCTCGACACCCGTGATCGCCACGCCACCGGCTGGTAAGAGAAGGGGAGGTGGAGGCCGACGGTGGCCGTTGATGGGGTAGATGGTGGTAGGGGAAGACGGAGAGGAAGGGGGCGGCCTAGGGAGATCTAGGAGAGGTCGAGGAGATGGGAGGTGGTGGTAGATAGCAGAGGGAGAGGGGAGGGTGCCGTGGGGGAAAGGTGGAGGAAAAGGTGGTCTCGGCCACCTTTGCTTCTCCCTCTCCTCACGTGCTCGGGCAGGGCTGGTCTGGGTGTGGCTGCAGCTGGGCCAGGGCGAGGCTAGGGCGGAGAGGAGGCTCGGGTGGGGCAGCTGGCAGAGAGAAAAAGAGAGAGGAGGGAGAGGATCGGGTGAGCTAGGTTTAGAGGGAGGGGTAGATAGCTAGGTTAGGATGGAAGGCTCGGGTTAGGGTTTGGAGAGGAGCTGGTGGGGTCTGCTGGCAGGGAGAGAGAGAGAGGGCCCGAGAGAGAGAGAGAGCTAGGGTAGGATGGAGAGGGATGGCTCGGTTTTGCTAGGGGGGCTCGGTTTAGGGTTTGGAGAGAGGGGTTAGGTGGAGTGTTTTCTTTTGACAAGATCAAGCAAGAACAAGCCAAGATCAAACAAGATTTAGTCAAAAGAGAGGACGAGATAAAAGGTGGTGAGGGTTTAGAGATAGAAAAGAGAGAGGGGGTTTAGGGTTAGGGATGGTTTGGTTTAGCCAAACCAAAGGGTAGGTTTATATTATGGTTTAAGATATCCAAAAAGAAACATCTAGTTTGAATTTAAAAGCAAAGCTCAAACCAAGATAAAACAAAACAAAGAGAAGAAGGCCAAGGGTTATGATTGCATGGCCCATGCATAATCATTAATGCTAGGTTTTATCTTGTGAAAACAAAATAAATATCCATGGCATTTATACATATGCATTCCAAAATATGGAATAAAGCCAAGCTAAAAGAATTTGTAGAAGTAGATCCATCCTATCTCCCATGAGCTAGATTAAATACCAAAGAAAATCAAATACAAGCTCATGGATAATGGGATGGTGGAATTATAGGGTGGTGAAAGAAAAGGTGGTGGAGTGGAATAAAAGATATGCCCCCAACTCAACTTGGGCATTTAAACAATATATCAATAACCAACTACAATATCAAGAGGCAAATACAATTAATGATGCATATGAGAGAAGAACCAAAACAAAAAGGGTTTTGTATGATGCTCAAATGCAAGGTGGCATGATGACATGAGCATGATATAATTATGATGCAACAATTATATGTAGGAAGTAGAATATATATAGACTAGGCTAGTAGCATTGCAATTGTTAGACAATTGGGATGCTACAACTCTCCCCCACTAAACAAGAATCTCGCCCCGAGATTCCTAGGAAAAAGAAAACAACACAAGGAGAGGCGGGTGTTCGAACGAAGGTGACCCTCACGTTCCCAAGTTGATGAACCATGGAATGGTGCGACCACTACACCTTGCAAAACTTGCTAGACTTGTTGCGAGTCTTGCGTTTTGCTTCAAGAACAACGGATTAGAAGAGTTGAAGGATTGTCGTTAGACAAGAAGGATAGGATGAACATAGCTCCGGTTTTCTCAAGAAACATGATAAAAGAATAGAACCACTTGTGAAAGAAAAGACAAGATGATGTATCATGGATAAAGAAAGACACACCATTAAGATTAAAGATTTACCGATACTAGAGATGATGAAATCTTTGTCTCGCCGGAAGAAAAGAGCTAGGTTGGAGAGGTTTGAACCACTATGACAATAGCATCGTATCTTCTCTCGGATTTGAGAAATGAAGTACGGAAACAATATTGCCTTCAAACAATAGAGTCCCTTGATATCAAAAGAAAGATTTAGTTAGAAATCGTCGGATTAGATTCTTGTTGCGCCGGTAAGACCCCAAAGGATCACGCAATTGAGGTGCGCGGATATAACTTCCAGAGATGGATGTGAAGTCAGAACATGGTGGAATCCCGAGAAGCAAAGAATATGGAGGATCTGGAGTTTATTGTAGAGATACTCATTGCTTCTTTAGCCTTGAGGCTAACGCAATAGATTTGCGGTGATGGCATCAACCATAATTGGCTTTACCACAGAAAAGAATTGATGAAACAAAGAGAGAGATAGTTTCCTTTCATCTTGTTTGGGGATATCGAGCATCGGTAGAATGATGAGGACAGAAAAGAGTTTGCGTCTGTTTCCACCAGATAATTGAAGATTTGCTCCCTCTATAATAGACAGACCACCAACAAGAGATTATTGATTACTTTCTTCGAGAGAGCACTCCGGAAAAACAAGGACGGAAGTAAAAGTATCGAGGGATAAAGGCCACTTCTAACTTCCGTGGAATGAGTGAAATCACATTAGTTCACCAATTCAATGTACAAGAGCGAAGGTAGCTACTCCATCCCGCACTCAAAGCATTACTCCGCACATGAATAAGAAAACCATGCAACCCAACTACCAAAACAGACTGAAGGTATTGACAATAACTCATGGAACTCCGTTAGAAAAAAAGGATAGATGCAAACGATTCGTCGGATTCATAGATAGATAAAGATGATGATGTTGTCGTCATGTCTGAAGTACCACGCCACCAGAAAGATATGAAGGAAGATTAAGGAGACAACTGCAAGATTCCACAGATAAAGAAAAAGATAGCACCACTTGAACATAAGGATTACAAAAGATCTGAAAAATCTTCATGGCCTCCGGTGGATTGAGCATAGATGATAGAACGAGAGGGTTTCAAAAGATCACTTGACGAGACTGAGGTGAAAGACTCCATGTTGTTCTTGAAAAGATTGAGAGAGGTTTAGCGGTCTTGAGGAAAATCTTTAGCGGAACGACGATGATAACTTGCCAACAAGGAATAACTCCAGATTGGTTGAAGATGGAGGATGGAATTAACAATGGACTTGCTGATTCCAGAATTGAAGCGATCTATTTAGCAGAAGGATGTGGCCGAGAAAGGAGACTTCAAAAAGTCAGAATTCTCACTTTGAGACTTTGCACACAGGCAGTGCTCACGAAGCTTGAGAGAAAGAGACACAGATGATCTTCCATGTCCTTCCATTGATATCGAATAGGCAAGCATATTATCGACATATACCACCATGGATTAACAAGATATTCCCAGAATACCAAGTTCAACAGACGAGAGAAACGAACAAATGCTCGAACACTTCCTGAGCTCAACGCTCTTAGAAAGATCAATATTAAGAGCACGGGTTCGTGTTGAAGAAGATGCACTGGAAGATGCACTGGAAGAAGAGATGTCACCTGGTTCACATTGTCGATCGGATCACCGGTTACAAAGATAAAGAGATCTTGGATAAAGAAACGATGATAGCTCATACCTCAAGCAAAGCTATCAGAGACGAAAAGATGCAATTCCCTCGTCTCAAAGAGAATTTAGCAGATATGGAGTTCAAAAAGATGTGCAGCATGATGGACAGATGATAGACCGCCGTAGTGCCTTGAGAAACTCCGGATTGCCAAAGATGCTTGAATATGCATAGATATGATCACGGTGTACTCAAAATCACAGGAGATAACCGTCACCATTTGGAGGATAGTGGTGATTGCATTTTCCATATTCCACTCATGATAAGTGTCATATAGCTATGCCGAGAACCAAATTACAATCACCAGCATCGGATCGACACATGTTATGTAATTAGCCCAAGAGAATTGGAGATGAAATAAAACTCCAGGATTAAGCACCGGTGACAAAAGAATGAGTTAGCATGGACATGCTGATAAAAGGAAGATAGATAATGTTTCACACATGACTAAAAAGGAGTGTGGAAGCACAGATGTATCAAAGAAAATTTTTCTGCATTTTCGGCATTAAGATACCAATAGATGTGCAAAAACACTTATCAGGTAGAGATTAGCAACTCCACATTCTGTGAAAGCATGCTGGAAGGAAGAACACCCTTAAGAAGATGGCACCGGTTAACAAGGAGTCGGATAGATCACGCCGGTTTTCAAAAGCCTGTCAGTATGGAATGTACCAACAGTTGATAACCAAAGGCAGATTGTGATAACAAATTGGATGCAACAGATAGACAAGGAATTACACACACACTTTCTATGGTACTACGGAAACCCAGAACACGTGAATCCTAGTTTGAATTTTTAAGAAGAGGATTGAAAACGTTACACTTCCTTACCAGAAAAAGGTGGGTGGTTGGGTAAGAAGAAAAAGTGGAAGCAGTCCTACTCTCACGTTTTGTTTTTCCCTAGTATACATAGCTACCAAAATATTTGCTAGACTAACAACGACCATTTGGCTGAGACCCTGAAGGGCGGGATGGCTCTGATACCAATTGTAACTACCTCGGTGAATTATGCTCTTAGATACAAGCCTGGATGAGCGGAAATGGTTAAAATAGTACGGTGGGGCCCAAATGCCACTCACAGGTAGACCTTTCGGCCGTCCTAACCATTTCCAAACATCGGGACAAGAACGAGCGGCGTAATCGGCAGGCGAAGGGATCAACTACATACACAAATGAGTATGTATGCAAGCCACCATACAATAGTCCTCATAGCCATTCCATCTAAAAGAAATAGAAATATTGCAACGCCATACGGCAAGATCCAAATATCCTAGATAGATATAATAGTTTAGGATATCTCCTCATACATCAAACAGCAGAGTATCAGGCGGAAGCGGAAAACAAGATCCGAGTACGGATAAGAAGCAAATCGGCATAAGATGCCCCATAAATAAACACATACCGCCCACAGATCTCACGGATCCCCGTTCCCGGAATCTCTACACCGAGTGATCGTTGCCAACATCGTCCGTTTCCTCCACCCAGTATCCATCTTGCGAGTTTACATGTTCATCTGAATTCAACAATTTATCGTGTGAGACCCTAGGGGTACTCAACAAGTCTTTTTGCCTCTAAAGGGGACACAACCTGGGGTGACGCAATTGCAGCAAAAGATAATCCCTAACAATTCTATAGATACTCGCTAACCATCCGCCTAACCAAGGATATACGGATGTTCGTGAATTAATATCAACAATTATAACAGTAATATTAACAGATCCATCCTCCTCCTCGCTTACCAACGAGGAAGCGGACGAACAACCCCCCATCCGTTGGCAGTTTTATTATCCATTCCATGAGTGTTGCACTATTTACTAGTCAGGTACTTAGTCAAATTAAAAGTGGTACTTTAGTTATACTTTTCTATGATCGAGAAACTGTGATCCAAGTCGTCCATAACCGCGGACACGGCTTTCAGAAAGATTTACCCTGCAGGGGTGCACAAATAGCAACACACACTCGATCAACCTCGGAAAAACCAAATCAAAACCCAACGAGGCATTCACGACAAAGCGATCACAGGATTCAGAAATATTTCAGGGGGCCACCCCATTAAGCTACCCGCAACGAAGTTAGCCGGCTCCAAGATGGACTCAAGGTTTGCGTCAATGGCTGTAAACGACTGGGAACCCGAAAGTGTGGCTGGGCTTGTCGATACCGCGAAAACACTCCGCTTACCTAAACAGTACAGGTGCTCCTCGCACAATCTTAAATAAAGCAGTAAAGCATGGCATAAGTACAGGATAGTAATAAAGCCCCAAACTACTTTGTGGCCCCAAGAAATAAGAATGAATCAAGCTCTGGCTCAGGGGGGTCCATAGGCCTCCTGGATGTGGATAGCGCGAATATTCAAGGAACAGGAATCAAGTACTCGGGGTCCTATAGGACACAAGTGAGCATGAAAAACCAGATAGCAGATATTGCTCACCGGTGCCACTTTCATTAGTTCTCCCATTACTACTCAGGTTAAGTTGTTTAGGTACCTTGTTATCCATCAGACACTCACATACCCTACACATGCCGTTCTACGACTCGCATGGCTCAAACAACTCCTGTAGTAATGGCTCATGGGATGGAGGAACAAGATTCGGTGGGGTTTAAAAGTAAAGGATATGCAGTACTTGGGATTCAGTTTAATGCAATCGCGACTCAATGATGCAAGAATAAGATAGAGGTAATAGGTACTATATGTATGCAAGCATGTGGTAGTGCTTGCCTGACAGCTCAGTTGAAGCGAGAGAAGGATCTGGGTAGTGCTCCTGGGTTTCTTGATATATCCCCTGCTCAGCGTCTATTCGAAGAAGAGCCAAACAAACAAGGGCCAACATAAATAAAGTGCACAAGCATATGAATAAAATGCGACAAGCAAACAATCATGCCATGATGAATGATGCACAATTTGCATGGCAATAAAGTAGCATGGCATGGGTGAGGTGTGGAATACAAGAATAAAGCCTTTTATTGAGTTTTAGTCACATTTTATACTCGAATAAGTTGCTGTATACTTTATATTTATATGATGCATGCTGCAAAACAGATCATGGAATGCATAAACAGAAAGGTCTCGTCGAGCTGATCATTTTAGACATATTATTTGTCAAATTTGGAGTTATAAAACAAAAGTTATTAATTAATTAAGAAAAAGGGCATTTTCTTGTAATTTTAATCAACTCAAAAATTAAAGTGTTCAAAATATATTTTGGATGGCATATTTGAAATCCTCACATTTTCTGATTTCAAAACATATATTATATGTTTACTTTGGAGTTATATTTCAAAAGTTATTGTAAAACAGATTTGAATTTGAATTTAAATTAATTTGAAAAAGGTTTAAATCAAAACAGAAAACAGAAATCCTTTTCTTACTCAGCTTGTCCTAGCCCTAGACTCTGACGGGTGGGGTCAAACGGAAATGGGGCCACGCGCGCAGAAAACCTTTTCCTACCGCGGCTCTGGCTAGCCCACGCGGTTGACAAGCGGGCCCAGCGGCTACGGCCCACATGTCAAGGGTGGGGACTGCAGCGACTGACAGGTGGGGCTAGGGCTGGAGCGCGGGTTAAGATTAAAAGAGGCCAGGGGGTTTTCTGGAAGAAGGCCACGGCGGCTGACTAGTGGGACCTCTAGGAGCGCGGGTTGAGGCGAGAAAACAAAAAGGGGCTAACTGCAAAAAGTACGCCCGTACTGTTGTTCTTCCTCGCGATCTGACGAGAGATCGGTGTCCGCACGCGCAGAGGAAAGCAGGGGCGCCCAGGGCTCGATCTGGCGACCTCGCGCGCGCGCGCGGCGGCGGCTACCGCTGCGGTGGCTTGGGGGTTGTTGGGAGGTTGCAGTGGCGCGGCTAGGTAGGTTCTCGGGACGAGAGAACGGTCTTCGACGACGTGAGCTCACCGCGCCGAGAGCGCTCGACGAAACGCACGACGCGAACAGGCAACCGATCGGCTAGCACCGAGAGTGGGTCGGTGGTGACGGAACAGCTTGGGACGCAGGGGATCGGCGACGATGTAGACGGCCGGAGCTCTAGGGTTTGGCGTCGGTGGCGGCGGTGATCTTCGGCTCTGGTGCTTCTCCTTCGCGACGGCGTGTATAGGGTGATGCAGGGGTGCCGCGTGGTCTTCCTCGACACCCGTGATCGCCACGCCACCGGCTGGTAAGAGAAGGGGAGGTGGAGGCCGACGGTGGCCGTCGATGGGGTAGATGGTGGTAGGGGAAGACGGAGAGGAAGGGGGCGGCCTGGGGAGATCTGGGAGAGGTCGAGGAGATGGGAGGTGGTGGTAGATAGCAGAGGGAGAGGGGAGGGTGCCGTGGGGGAAAGGTGGAGGAAAAGGTGGTCTCAGCCACCTTTGCTTCTCCCTCTCCTCACGTGCTCAGGCAGGGCTGGTCTGGGTGTGGCTGCAGCTGGGCCAGGGCGAGGCTAGGGCGGAGAGGAGGCTCGGGTGGGGCAGCTGGCAGAGAGAAAAAGAGAGAGGAGGGAGAGGCTTGGGTGAGCTAGATTTAGAGGGAGGGGTAGATAGCTAGGTTAGGATGGAGAGGCTCGTGTTAGGGTTTGGAGAGGAGCTGGTGGGGTCTGCTGGCAGGGAGAGAGAGGGCCCGAGAGAGAGAGAGAGAGCTAGGGTAGGATGGAGAGGGATGGCTCGGTTTAGCCTGGGGGGCTCGGTTTAGTGTTTGGAGAGAGAGGTTAGGTGGAGTGTTTTCTTTTGACAAGATCAAGCAAGAACAAGCCAAGATCAAACAAGATTTAGTCAAAAGAGAGGACGAGATAAAAGGTGGTGAGGGTTTAGAGATAGAAAAGAGAGAGGGGGTTTAGGGTTAGGGATGGTTTGGTTTAGCCAAACCAAAGGGTAGGTTTATATTATGGTTTAAGAGATCCAAAAAGAAACATCTAGTTTGAATTTAAAAGCAAAGCTCAAACCAAGATAAAACAAAACAAAGAGAAGAAGGCCAAGGGTTATGATTGCATGGCCCATGCATAATCATTAATGCTAGGTTTTATCTTGTGAAAACAAAATAAATATCCATGGCATTTATACATATGCATTCCAAAATATGGAATAATTCCAAGCTAAAAGAATTTGTAGAAGTAGATCCATCCT
Organism: Avena sativa; assembly: GCA_916181665.1. Lineage (NCBI taxonomy): Eukaryota > Viridiplantae > Streptophyta > Magnoliopsida > Poales > Poaceae > Avena > Avena sativa. Next base: position 62,448,483 of record OV702287.1, on the reverse strand, counting down.
ATCTCCCATGAGCTAGATTAAATACCAAAGAAAATCAAATACAAGCTCATGGATAATGGGATGGTGGAATTATAGGGCGGTGAAAGAAAAGGTGGTGGAGTGGAATAAAAGATATGCCCCCAACTCAACTTGGGCATTTAAACAATATATCAATAACCAACTACAATATCAAGAGGCAAATACAATTAATGATGCATATGAGAGAAGAACCAAAACAAAAAGGGTTTTGTATGATGCTCAAATGCAAGGTGGCATGATGACATGAGCATGATATAATTATGATGCAACAATTATATGTAGGAAGTAGCATATATATAGACTAGGCTAGTAGCATTGCAATTGTTAGACAATTGGGATGCTACATCACACTCCGTCGATCACCACCTTTCCACATCTCTTTTTCTTTTCCCACACGCGTTGGGTCGTACGAGACGATCTGCTTGTTCCGTCTGGCCGAGGTTACTACCTCTTCTCTCCTTGGACCGCCATGAGGCGATGATGCGGCTCCAGCGGACTTCTTCGGGTTACCCATCACCGAATGGACGATCTTGGAAGCTCCAGCTCTCTCTGGGTTAGCTCTCAGTAGCTCTTCGTTCTGCCTGTTCGCGATCCGAACCAGCTCGTTAACCCTGTCCTGCTGTCTTTGATGGGCCTCACCCGTCAGTCCCTCTAACTCGGACGCAGCCACATCTGCTGCTTTCAGGTTCTTCGCCAGGGTACTATACTTCGGCAACCCCACAGACAGATAGTTTTTCGACCCTTCTGCTCCATCATCACCTTCTCTATTCATCTCACTTATGAGATTTTTCCCTTTTACTTTCACCGCATCAACTTTGTTTGCCTTTGCATACTCACGAAGCGTCATGTTCAGCGACTGCTGAGCCGCGGCTATTTTCTTTGCGCCCTCCAGTATCTTTTGCCGAGTTTCCTCTAGCTCGGCCTGTGCCTGAGCCGGATCTACCACTGCTGCTACCGGGTTAGCCAAGCTATCCATAGCTTCCCTCAGTACATTCTCAGGCCTCTCTAGTGGAGGTCCTCTATGTTTCCTCGGTGCCTTAGGCGTTACCTCCGGGTCTGGTGCTGGGTCCTTGCTTGCGCCTGCACCCGGCGCAGTCATCATCACCTCCGCATGGTCCGGGGAGCGAGCGATACACGCCCCGCGAGCCACAGTGAGGGGTGGTTCCCCCGCATCGACGACGCGACGCGGATGAACGCACGAGACGTCCACAGCAACGTAGACCTTGTGCGCGCCGAGCTTGATGAAGAGGCCATTGCGCGGAAGCGGGCACGTGCCGAAGCAGCCAGCGTTGTCGCTAACGAAATCCAACGCTCCAAAGCGCTGAACGAGCCCGGAGACGATGCGTTCGCCGGTGCCGATGAAGTTTCCGTCCGGATCTTCACCCCTGCTAGCGCTGCTAGCCCCACGGTGGGTGCCAATTGTCGTTATGGTGTCACGGCAGATGCCATGGATAGGCTAAAGGTAAGGTGGGGACTAATATGCGCTTGGGGAATCCAGGGTGGGATAGTAGAGTGTTTCTCCACACAGAAGTTGTATTGCTATATCTCCAAGATTACAAGTGCTCCTTGAGCTGTATTGGCGAGAGGAGGATGAATGTGCTCTCTTACTCTTGCCTACTAACTTGCCCAAGAACCCTAGATCAACTAGTGCTATGGAACTACCAAACCAACTAGTGCTCAACCAACCCCCTCTACCAGAACCCTAGCCCCCCTTATATAGAGGAAGTTCGGTCCTGGCCTAGGGCATACGTGGAGGCATATTCCTAAGAATATGCCCCCTCCCAAAGTGGTAACTCGACCGGGGTGCTTTTCCCCCACGTCACACATGCTTTAGCGACGTAGCCTCTACGGCGCCCGCGTCAGTCGACGTGAGCGTCGTCACCCTTGTCCGCCATGACCCGGTGGTCCTGCCCTTGCTTTATTCGCTCATCCAATACGATCCGGACCTTCTTTTTTGACCAGAGAGATTCCCTCCTTCTCCTAGAAGCTAAGCGAGGATCCGGATCATAGTAGATCCGGCCACACCTGTTCCTGCATATAAGTTAGACAAGCACTCCCGACTTACTCCTTAAGTCGGATGAGACAATGTTAGGCGACCCCCCCCCCTGGTCTGGGTTACTCCGTGATTCGGACTGCCTTGAGGTGACCCGGTCAGCATCCACTTTGACCTTGCCGGACCTCGGCTAACTCGGCCATTATACACCGGAGTGACCCTACCCGGGGGTATCCCCCCAACATCTATACTTATTCTTTTCGTCTTTTTTGTATTTTGGTATAATCGACTGACAACCAAAATTTTGACTGCCATGTAGCTGAGCATAACGTTTTACTGCGTGACGCCGCCATGTTGGAGAAGATGCTAGCCGCAGCTGTGAAGGGGCGTGATGAGGCGATCGCGGCTCGTGATGAAGCCCAGAAGCTCGAAGAGGATCTACGTGCCTCCTTTGCGGCCAGGGAGTTGTTCGAAGAGCAACTGCTCTCAGTCGCCAAGGCCCTCTCAGGTACTTTTACTGGTAGATATTTTATTGATGTTCTTCTCTTCCTCTGTAGTGCCGGTGGCATTAGAAGTTTTATCCATGTGTGTATTTTGGTGTAGATGCTGGTGGCTTGAGTTTTGATCCACAAGCCCTTGGTCGCGATGACGCTCTGGCGGGCGCGGTATCTGCGCTCGAAGATCATAGCGCTGCTGTCCAAAATACGCTGTCCAAAGCCAAGGACACCCTGAGTCGCCTTCGGGAGGAGCTGATGCCGAAGGCGGAGCTGGTCGACAATGTGGAAGAGCTGGTGGAGTCGCTCCCTGGGGGTGTGCCTGCCACGTACAAGAACTCCCTCCGCGCAGCTGGCGCGACCATGTCGCTTGCCATGGTGCAAGCCCACGGAGTCGAAGTGGATCCTTCTGCGGTGTCGAAGACGATGCCTGTTGGCACGGATGGTCAGCAGGTAGTATTCGCTCCCTTTGCGACTGCCTGTGCCAAATATGGCCATTCCTTGATAAACACTATTGCCAAGTATTCGGAGGAGCTCAATCGCTCAAAGAAGGTGGCAAAAACTTCGGCCTCAGGGGCCGGCGAAAAGTCAGTGGCATCTGATACTGCCACGGACTTGATGAAGCCCCTAAGGTCATCGAAGTCGAAGAAGCCAGCTGCTCCGTAGTTAGTTTCTTGTAATAGCTGATGAACTTGCTCTGTTGATTAGAGAACATGCCTGTTGGCGAATGTGTTTGTAGATACTTTTATTGATCCTGAATGCATCTGTTATTTTTGACTTTTGAGTTTGTCGCCTTATTTTCCTCTGGCTTGATTTTTGGTAGGGTACATCAAGTGGTCCTGTGGGGGGAACCCCGTACTCGCCATCTCTTGAGGATGCAATGGCACCACCATGCTCCAGGGTAGAGGAGCTGTCCTTGCTTTCGCGACTTCGTGATTGCGTGAAGCAACTGGAGCGTGAATTGCCCGTGATCCGTGGTAGCGCGGACGTGTGGAAGTCCAAGGCTGAAAAAGCCGCCGCCCGTGAGCAATATCTGCTTGGCGAGGTGACGCAACTGGGCGACCAGTTTAAGTGTTAGTTTGCTCATCCTCATCTTTTCCCTTGTAGTTAATCGCAATGGTACGTTGTACTCATGTTGTTGATGCTGCTTCGTGTAGTTGTTAGCGCACGCCGTCCGCAGGAGGAGAGGGATAGGATTGCCATCCGCCTTCGTGATCTCACCCAGGAGCAACTTCAGGAGAGTGGATACTTCTGGGTAGATCATGATCGTGCGACTACGTTAGCGACCCTACAGGATCACGCCTCGCGAGTGCTGCTCTTTCTGAAGAAGTCGCAGTCGTGTTTGAAGAACATCTACCGGGAGATGTTCCCGCTGGATGATACTCCATCATGCCTGCTGGCCCTTCTGACCAAATTTCAAGATATGTCCGCGGTTCGCGAGTGCGTGAGGCAGCAGTTGGTGGCTGGTGCCAAGGCTGCCCTCTCTGTGGTGCGTTTGCACAGGCCTGATGTGGATGTCGCCGCCATTGCCTCTGGGTCACCGGTGCCACCAGCAGTATCATCCTGGAACATGGTGCCGCACTACCAGGCTGTGGATCATCCAGCCGAGGAGATCGTTGACTTCTTCGAGGAACAGACTAACGTTCTTCTGTTGCAAGGGTAGCCAAATATGTATCCTGCATATAAGTGTACTGATGTTGTAAAGCTCATATATATTTGTAGATAATTTATTGTTGAATGTATACAAATAGCTTTATAAGGGTGGGGTGCGTTGCACTTATGCGAGTCCTTTTCGTTAGCCTGGCCATCTTTGTATCGTTCCCTTGTCAACCTGTCAGGTGCGTTGCAGCTGGGTTGAGTTTGTGCTAAGGGGTTCGATTGATGTGCCAGCTACTCGGGATGTCGTGTTATTGTTCGAAGAACATGTGTGTATAGGGTGGCATAGCTCCCGAGTATGAAAGTTGACAAAAGAAAAGAGAACACGGAGTTTTGGGGCACTTAGCTTTTATTTATTCGAAGATCAGTACGGAGTACAATGTGCGTCTAAGTAGCCTTGGCTGAATAGCCTTATTTGCGATGCAAAAGTAAAGAAGAAACGACTAAGGGTAGAAGCGTCGCAGTTGTTCGACGTTCCAAGGGTTGGAGTGTGCGACTCCTGTCTCTAAATCTTGAAGGCGATAGGCGCCACCAGGGATTACTTCTGTAATCACGTACGGTCCTTCCCAGGGGGACTCGAGCTTGAGATGTCCCTGCTGCTTCAGTCGCAGGACTAGGTCACCTTCGACGAAGGATCTGGGGCGAAGCCTTCTGTTATGATAGTTGCGCAGGTTCTGCTGGTAAATCGTGGATCTTTCTGCGGCGATTTCTCTTGCTTCGTCAAGGAGGTCGACGGAGTCTTCGAGTGCGAGGGATGACTCCTGCTCGCTATAGGCGACTACGCGTGGCGCTTTGTACCGTACTTCGGCGGGTAGTACTTCCTCTGCTCCGTGTACCATAAAGAATGGCGTGTAGCTGGTGGCGCTGTTTGGAGTTGTACGCAGGCTCTAGAGTACAGATTGCAGTTCATCTGGCCAGCAGCCCGCGGCTTGTTCGAGTGGTCGGAGGAGTCGCTTCTTGATGCCGCTGCAGACGAGCCCGTTTGCCTTTTCCACCTGACCGTTGGTCTGTGGGTGTGCTACTGAGGCGTAGCTGATGTTGATCCCCAGGTTCTCGCAGAACTCTTGGAACTCCTTGGATGTAAAGTTCGTTTCGTTGTCGGTGATGATGCTGTGCGGCACGCCGAAGCGGTAGATGATGGACTCGAAGAACTTTACTGCGCTGCGCCCTGATTGCTTGGTCACTGGCATGGCCTCAATCCACTCGGTGAATTTGTCGACTACGACCAGGAGGTAGACGTAGCCTCCTTGCGAGGACCTTGGAAGTTTGCCAACCATGTCGAGTCCCCACTGGGCGAAGGGCCAGGCCAATGGGATAGGCCGGAGTTCTGCGCCTGGTGCGTGTGGTTTGTCTGCGAATCGTTGACAAGCGTTGCACTTTTGGACTATATCCTTGGTGTCACACATGGCCGTGCGCCAGTAAAATCCAGCTCGTAGAGCTTTGGCAACGAGGGCGCGACTGCCGGCGTGGTGCCCGCAGGTCCCTTCATGGATGTTGAGGAGGACTGCTCTTCCATCGGCTAGGGAGACGCATCGCTGTAACACGCCTGTGATGCTGTGTTTATACAGTTCGCCGTTGATAACGGCGAATGCCTTGGAGCGTCGCGTGATGTTTCATGCGTCTGTCGGGTCGTCCGGTAGGCGCTTACTGAGGAGGTACGCGATGTACGGCTGCGTCCAGGATTGTTCGATCATCATGATGCTCATTGGTCCCTCGAGTCCTGTGTCGAGCTCCAAGTCATCGATTGTCATTGGCTCATTGGGTGGCGTAGCCCCCGAGTCCGTTGCTGCGCTTGTTTTCTTCTCTGCGGCCTTCGGCTTGATGGAGCGTTCGCATATGCGCTCGAGAAATACCCCTGGTGGTATGGGTGCGCAGGTGGAGCCTATGTTGGCGAGTGCGTCCGCCTCCTCATTGCTTTCGCGACCTATGTGTCGCAACTCGCAACCATCGAAGTCTCCTTCAAGTGTGTTGTAGAGGTCGCGGTATGCGATCATGTTGTCGTTTAGTGCGTCGCACTCGTGCATTATTTGGTTGACGACCAGCTTGGAGTCACCATATATGATTAGCCTCTTTGCGCCGCAGGATTTTGCCATTCTCATCCCGTGTAGCAGGGCCTCGTATTCAGCCTCGTTGTTTGAGGCTGTGAACTGCATTCGCAGGACGTACTTCAGCTTGTCCCCTTGAGGTGATGTCAGTATGACACCTGCTCCTGCTCCATCTTTCCTCTTGGACCCATCGAAGTGCATTGTCCAGAGGTAGGACATGTCTGGCCTGTCCGAGAGTTGGTTTTCCATCCAATGTACGAGGAAGTCAGGGAGAACTTGCGAATTGATTGCACCGCGCTTTTCGTAATGGATGTCTCGTGGAGACAGTTCGATTCCCCAAAGCGCGACTCGTCCTGTGGCGTCTGGGTTATTGAGGATATGTACCAATGGGGCGTCGTTGACTACCATGATTGGGTGTTCCTGGAAGTAATGGCACAGTCGTCAGGCGGTCATAAAGACGCCATACGCCAGCTTCTGGTTGTGCGGGTACCGCTGTTTTGTTGGCGTGAGGACCTCGCTGAGGTAGTATACCGGGCGTTGTACGCCGTGGACCTTGTTTTCCTCGGCCCGTTCGACGATGAGTACTGTGCTAACCACTTGGTTGGTGGCAGAGATGTACAACAGTAGTGGTTCCCTTTCTCGTGGAGTTACCAATACTGGCGAGGTGGATAGCAGGCGCTTGAGGTCTTCGAATGCTTCTTGCGCTGCGTTGGTCCATTCGAACTTGTCAGCTTTGCGGAGGAGCTGATAGAAGGGCAGCGCCTTTTCTCCCATTCGACTGATAAATCGACTGAGGGCCGCGATTCGTCCGGTTAGTTGCTGAACGCCTCTTATGTTCTTTGGCTTCTCCATGGCCAGTATGGCCTTTATCTTTTTCGGGTTTGCCTCAACCCCTCTCGCGGAGATAAGATACCCGAGCAGTTGCCCAGAGGGTACGCCAAAGGCGCATTTGTCCGGATTGAGCTTTATCCGGTAGCGATCGAGATTGGCGAAGGTTTCGCGCAAGTCGTCGATTAGAGAGGCTTCTTCCTTGGTTTTGATTACTATGTCGTCGACATAGACTTGGATGTTGCGACCAAGTTGCTCCTTGAGGCAAGCCTGCATGCACCGCTGGTACGTGGCTCCCGCGTTTTTTAGCCCGAAGGGCATTGTGTTGTAGCAGAACACGCCGAAGGGCGTTGTAAACGCGGTCTTCTCCTGGTCTTCCTCCTTTATTCGAATTTGGTTATAGCCTAAGTAGGCGTCGAGGAAGCAGAGGCGCTCGCATCTAGCGGTGGAGTCGATGATTTGATCGGTCCGTGGTAGCGGGAAGTGATCTTTTGGGCAGTGCTTTTTTAGAGAAGTAAAGTCCACGCACATCCGCATGATATCCGTGTCCTTTTTTGGCACCAACACCGTATTGGCGAGCCAAGTGCTTTCCTTGATCTCGCGTATGAATTTGGCCTCGAGGAGTCTATTGATCTCCATTTCGACTGCCTGTGCCTGTGGCTCAGACAGTCGCCTGATTGTTTGCTTGACTGGCCTTGCGTCAGGGTTGACGTTGAGTGTGTGCTCGGCGAATTCCCTAGCAACTGCTGGCATGTCCGCAGGACACCAGGCGAAAATTTCCCAGTGCTCACGGAGGAATTCGACGAGTGCGAGTTCCTATGCGGGACTCAAGTTGTTGGCGATGAGGGCCGTTTTAGCGGGATCTGATGGATGGACCTGCACCTTCTTTATGTGCACAGATGAGTCGAAGGAGAGGTCAGGTGAGCTTGGCCTACTCAGGGGGGCAGACTGTTGTCTGTCGTTTCCTTCAATCGCGCGAGCTCCTCCTGCATGCCGAAGGACTGGGAGATTCTGTTGAATTCCCTGTCGCAACTGTTAGATCGCTCGAAACTCCCGTTGATCGTGATGACGTTGTTGGGACCTGGCATTTTCATCTGCAGGTAGGCGTAGTGAGGTACTGCCATGAACCTAGCGAACGCGACGCGCCCGAGGATGCAGTGGTATTGTGAGGGCTAGTCGACAACTTCAAAGTCGATGCGCTCGCGCCGGAAGTTCTTCGGCGTGCCGAATATGACGTCGAGGTTGATTTTGCCTAGGGGGTATACGCCTTTTCCTGGGACGATGCCGTGGAACATTGTGTCTGATGCCTCCAAGCAGGTTAGAGGGATCCACATTGCTCGCAAGGTACTCGCAAATATGAGGTTGATACCACTTCCGCCATCCATGAAGAAGTGACTCATGTCGAAGCCTCCAATTTGCACCTCGTGTACGAGGGGGCAATGACCTGGGCGAGGTACTTGAGGCGGGTGGTCGCATTTGTCAAAGGTAATGCATGACTCACTACCACTGAGGTACTCAATGGTGGATGGTGGCAGGTGTATGGCCAAGTTGACTTGGCGAGTGATGGCCTTCTGCACCCTATTGGAGGGGCGTCCCTTTTGGATCATCATGGTACCCATGGCCCGTGGGTATGGTTCGCCTCTGTGGTGCTAGTCCGGTGCAGCTCCGTTCGGGGGTGGCCCAGGTGGTGGTGGTGGTGTGCCATGTGCCACTGCGCCTGGAGCGGTTCCGTAGCCTCTTTCGACTGCATTGCGGTTCATCCGAACCAACCCCTCATGTAGCTTGAGGAACTCGCGGCAGTCCTTGAGGAGGTGACTGGACTTTCTCTTGCCATCATGCTTATCGATGTAGAAGTGTACCGTGCATGGTCCGGACAGTTTGTCTTCGATGGAGGTCGTGGGTGCTTCATCGCGAGTGCGGCGTTGCCATACTTGTGTGGTTTTCCCGGAGTCGCGGTATCCGCCGTTGCGGTATCCGCTGTTGCGGTTATCGTCGCGTCTACCGGCGTAGCCGACTGCGACCATGTTGATGTCATCGCGATCATCGTAGACGCGCATACGACATTTACTCCGGTGGTCGCGTCTTCGTTCGAGTTCTGCCTCCTCGTCAGAGTGAACACGGTTCTTCAATGAATCTTCCCCATCGGCCCACCGATTCGCGATCTCCATCAGGTGGTCGATGGTCTTGGGCTTCGAGCGTCCTAGCTCCTCCCTGAGTTCCATGCGGCGGACACCACCATTGAATGCATCAATCGCGCGGTCTTCCGAGATGTTCTCCGTGGAGTTCTTGATGATGGACCATCTTTGGATGTAAGAGCGCAGCGATTCGCCAGTTTTTTGCTGGCAGCATCTCAGTTCTTCGATTGAAGCGGGGCGTTTGTACGTGCCCTTAAAATTGCGCACGAAGCTGTAGACCAGCTCATCCCATCTGCGAATGGATCCGCGTGGGAGGTTATTGAGCCATGCCCGGGCGGCGCCCTGCAGCTGTAGCTGCAAGCATTGCATGGGAGTACTTTGACTGCCTCCGTGCAGTCTGACGGAGGAGATGTGATCCTCCAGCCAGAACTTGGGGTCCTGCAGACCGTCAAATTTCGGGTTCTCCGATGGGAGTTTGAACCCTTTAGGCATTCGCTTTTGCCTGATGGATCTGCTGAAGCATCTGGCGCCACAGAGCTCCCCATCTTCTTCTTCTGAATCATTCGACCGATCACGTCGTGCCCTTGACTTGTCGATCTTGTGTTGCGTGAGTTTGTCGCGTGCATCGTAGTCACGATCGTGTCGTCGTAAACGGCGGCGCCGAGACAGGTCGTGACTGTCATCGCTTGACGAGGGCGAGGAGTAGTGTTTTGCTAACGCTTTGCCCTTTTTTGGGTCTGGTACTGGTTCTTTGTCGAGGGCGGCCTCGATTAGCCCCAGGCCCGCGATCGTACATCGGTGCATGGCCGTTCGGGGATCTCCAGACAGTGGCTGGTTATTGAGAAGGTACATGGTGGCCGCTGTCACTATGGCCTGTGGCGTCCTAGGAACCATGTTGCCTCTCGTGTCGACTGTCATAGAGCCGAAGTCGAGGACTTTCACGGCGTCTATGCGTTCTTGTTCGGTGAGGTGAGCCATCCGCGATTGCCTCTTCCTGGCGAGATGCTCGTTGCCTCTTGAGGAGGATCCTCTATAGGAGGAGAGCCTAGCGCGACGAAGGCTTGACTCGTCCGCCGCCTTTTTATGCGCCTCAAGTTGCGCGATTGCTTGTTTCTGCCGCTTGAATTCCTCTTTTAGGAGCCAGTGGTAACCCATCAGTAGTTCCTGAGGGGACCCGAAGGGTAGAGGTGCACCTCGTAGGGCTTCGCGGCAGCGTTCCCATTCTTGCTCGTTGAGCCTGATCACGACGCGTTCGCCGGTTTGCTCGTTGATTATGCTGGGGGGTTCGACTGCTCCTCCATTGCCTCCGTTGCCGCTGTTGGCGGCATTGGTCGGGGCGGTGCCGTTGCCGGTGTTACCACCGTTGCCGCGGTTGGCGGAGGTGTCGCCAGCATTAATGACGGCGCACATGAAGTGATTTGGGAAGCTGTTGCTTCCACAACTTTCAGATTCGGAACCGTAGGTTCCATCTTCAGTGGCTAGATCGCTTAGGTCGGAGTCGCGACTGCTGTCGATGACCATGTTCCCAATTGCCGCCGGAGCGTTGAGCTCGCTGAGGGTGCCGATCGATGGAGGGAACCATGATGCTGGGGCAATCGTCGGTGCTGTCGGCTGATCGGGCATGCGACGCGTGTCCATCTGACCAACTTGGAAGCGGAAGCTCCCAATCGCCAGGGTGATTCCGTCGCCTACGGACTCGAAGGCCGGGCGAGTAGCCGGCGTGTGGACGACGAAGTCGAAGGCGCCGAAAAGCTGGCGAATCTCCGCTATTGCAGAGTTGTAGATCGCGTTTGATGGGGCCGAAGAAGCCGCAACATCAGCATTGCCAATTCCCACAGACGGCGCCAATTGACGAGGGTTTAACTCGTCAATGCCCATTGTTATGGACTTGGGTTTTGGAGAAGGAGGGAGCGCATGAGACATCTATCGGCTAGCAAACAAGCACACAGGGGACAAAGGATTTACCCAGGTTCAGGCCTCGTAGAGGTCCCTACTCCTACTTGTCTGCTCGTGGAATTATCGAAGGAGTCTAAAGTTACAATGGTGCGCAGATGCAATCTGGCAAGGGTTGTGGAAACTAGGGTTGCGTGTGTCCTCCTCGCCGCCCCCTCCTAGCCTTTATATAGATAGGCTAGGTCTCAGGTAGCAGGTCGAGTCGGTTACAAGTTAGGGTTTTCCCCTTCAAACTTTCTATCTTTAGCTTCTTCTTGTCTTTCAAGCAATCGAGAGTCCCTAGGTTACTCGAGTCCCTCCATCCGGGCCTTGGCGACACCGTGGGCCTGTATGTATTTGGACCGTATATACCAAGCTTGAGTACATGTAGGGTATACCCATGTCAGTGTTATTTCCACAAACCACACATGGATCAACCACTAGAGTCATTGCATGTGTGTTCTTATCTAAAACCAACATTAAAGTCATTGCATGTGTGTTCTTTCCACACACCACTTATGGATCCATTACAGTCACTGCATGTGTGTTATTTCCACAAACCACACATGGATCAACCACTGGTCATTGCCTGTGTGTTCTTTTCCACAAACCACACATGGATCCACCAATGGTCATTGCATGTGTGTTCTTTCCACAAACCACATATGGATCAACCAGAGTCATTGCATGTGTGTTCTTTCCACAAACTACACATGGATCAACCACTAGAGTCATTACATGTTTGTTCTTATACCAAAACCACAAACCAGCCCTAGAGTCATTGCATGTGTGTTCTTTTCCACAAACCACACATGGATCCGCTAGACTCATTGCATGTGTGTTCTTTTCCACAAACAACTTATGGATCAACCAGTGGTCATTGCATGTGTGTTCTTTTCACAAACCACATGTGGACCCACTAGAGTCATTGCATGTGTGTTCTTATACTAAAACTAGCACTAGAGTCATTGCATGTGTGTTCTATCCACAAACCACACATGGATCCACCACTGTCATTGCATGTGTGTTCTTTCCACAAACCACACATGGATCAACCACTAGAGTCATTCCATGTGTGTTCTTTCCACAAACGACACATGGATCAACCACTAGAGTCATTGCATGTGTGTTATTTCCACAAACCACACATGGATCAACCACTAGAGTCATTGCATGTGTGTTCTTATACTAAAACCAACATTAGAGTCATTGCATGTGTGTTCTTTCCACACACCACTTATGGATCCATTACAGTCATTGCATGTGTGTTATTTCCACAAACCACATATGGATCAACCACTAGAGTCATTGCATGTGTGTTCTTTTACTAAAACCAACACTAGAGTCATTGCATGTGTGTTCTTTCCACAAACCACACATGGATCAACCAGTGGTCATTGCATGTGTGTTCTTTTCCACAAACCACACATGGATCCACCAGTGGTCATTTCATGTGTGTTCTTTCCACAAACGACATATGGATCAACCAGAGTCATTGCATGTGTGTTCTTTCCACAAACCACGCATGGATCAATCACTAGAGTCATTGCATGTTTGTTCTTATACCAAAACCACAAACCAACACTAGAGTCATTGCATGTGTGTTCTTTTTCACAAACCACACATGGATCAACCAGTGGTCATTGCATGTGTGTTCTTTTCCACAAACCACACATGGATCAACCAGTGGTCATTGCATGTGTGTTTTTCCACAAACCACATATGGATCAACCAGAGTCATTGCATGTGTGTTCTTTCCACAAACTACACATGGATCAACCACTAGAGTCATTGCATGTTTGCTCTTATACCAAAACCACAAACCAGCACTAGAGTCATTGCATGTGTGTTCTTTTCCACAAACCACACATGGATCCACTAGACTCATTACATGTGTGTTCTTTTACACAAACAACTTATGGATCAACCAGTGGTCATTGCATGTGTGTTCTTTTCATAAACCACATGTGGACCCACTAGAGTCATTGCATGTGTGTTCTTATACTAAAACTAGCACTAGAGTCATTGCATGTGTGTTCTTTCCACAAACCAAACATGGATCAACCACTAGAGTCATTGCATGTGTGTTCGTTCCACAAACGACACATGGATCAACCACTAGAGTCATTGCATGTGTGTTATTTCCACAAACCACACATGGATCAACCACTAGAGTCATTGCATGTGTGTTCTTATACTAAAACAACCATTAGAGTCATTGCTTGTGTGTTCTTTCCACACACCACTTATGGATCGATTACAGTCATTGCATGTGTGTTATTTCCACAAACCACACACGGATCAACCACTAGAGTCATTGCATGTGTGTTCTTATACTAAAACCAACACTAGAGTCATTGCATGTGTGTTCTTTCCACAAACCACACATGGATCAACCAGTGGTCATTGCATGTGTGTTCTTTTCCAGAAACCACAGATGGATCCACCAGTGGTCATTGCATGTGTGTTCTTTCCACAAACCAGATATGGATCAACCAGAGTCATTGCATGTGTGTTCTTTCCACAAACCACAAATGGATCAATCACTAGAGTCATTGCATGTTTGTTCTTATACCAAAACCACAAACTAACACTAGAGTCATTGCATGTGTGTTCTTTTCCACAAACCACACATGGATCCACTAGACTCATTGCATGTGTCTTCTTTTCCACAAAAAACTTATGGATCAACAAGTGGTCATTGCATGTGTGTTCTTTTCACAAACCACATGTGAACCCACTAGAGTCATTGCATGTGTTTTCTTATACTAAAACTAGCACTAGAGTCATTGCATGTGTGTTCTATCCACAAACGACACATGGATCCACCACTGTCATTGCATGTTGGTTCTTTCCACAAACCACACATGGATCAACCACTAGAGTTATTGCATGGGTGTTCTTTCCAAAAACCACATATGGATCAACCAGTGGTCATTGCATGTGTGTTCTTTTCCATAAACCACTTATGGATCCATTACAGTCATTGCATGTGTGTTATTTCCACAAACCACACATGGATCAACCACTAGAGTCATTGCATGTGTGTTATTTCCACAAACCACACATGGATAAACCACTAGAGTCATTGCATGTGTGTTATTTCCACAAACCACACATGGATCAACCACTAGAGTCATTGCATGTGTGTTCTTATACTAAAACCAACATTAGAGTCATTGCATGTGTGTTCTTTCCACAAACCACTCATGGATCAATTAAAGTCATTGCATGTGTGTTCTTTCCACAAACCACACATGGATCAACCAGTGGTCATTGCATGTGTGTTCTTTTCCACAAACCACACATGGATCAACCACTAGAGTCATTGCATGTGTGTTATTTCCACAAACCACACATGGATCAACCACTAGAGTCATTGCATGTGTGTTCTTATACTAAAACCAACACTAGAGTCATTGCATGTGTGTTCTTTCCACAAACCACACATGGATCAACCAGTGGTCATTGCATGTGTGTTCTTTTACACAAACCACACATGGATCCACTAGTGGTCATTGCATGTGTGTTCTTTCCACAAACCACATATGGATCAACTAGAGTCATTGCATGTGTGTTCTTTCCACAAACCACACATGGATCAACCACTAGAGTCATTGCATGTGTGTTATTTCCACAAACCACACATGGATCAACAAGTGGTCATTGCATGTGTGTTCTTTCCACCAACCACACATGGATCAACCAGTGGTCATTGCATGTGTGTTCTTTTACACAAACCACACATGGATCCACTAGTGGTCATTGCATGTGTGTTCTTTCCACAAACCACATATGGATCAACTAGAGTCATTGCATGTGTGTTCTTTCCACAAACCACACATGGATCAACCACTAGAGTCCTTGCATGTTTGTTCTTATACTAAAACCACAAACCAGCACTAGATTCATTGCATGTGTGTTCTTTTCCACAAACCACACATGGATCCACTAGACTCATTGCATGTGTGTTCTTTTCCACAAACAACTTATGGATCAAGCAGTGGTCATTGCATGTGTGTTATTTTCACAAACCACATGTGCACCCACTAGAGTCATTGCATGTGTGTTCTTATACACAAACTAGCACTAGATTCATTGCATGTATGTGTTCTATCCACAAACCACACATGGATCCACCACTGTCATTGCATGTGTGTTCTTTCCACAAACCACACATGGATCAACCACTAGAGTCATTGCATGTGTGTTCTTATCATAAACCACATTTGGATCAACCAGTGGTCATTGCATGTGTGTTCTTTTCCATAAACCACTTATGGATCAATTACAGTCATTGCATGTGTGTTATTTCCACAAACCACACATGGATCAACCACTGGAGTCATTGCATGTGCGTTATTTCCACAAACCACACATGGATCAACCAATAGAGTCATTGCATGTGTGTGTTCTTTTCCACAAACCACACATGGATCCACCACTAGAGTCATTGCATGTGTGTTCTTATACTAAAACCAACACTAGCGTCATTGCATGTGTGTTCTTTCCACAAACCACACATGGATCAACCAGTGGTCATTGCATGTGTGTTCTTTTCCACAAACCACACATTAATCCACTAGTGGTCATTGCATGTCTGTGCTTTCCACAAACCACATATGGATCAACCAGAGTCATTGCATGTGTGTTCTTTCCACAAACCACACTTGGATCAACCACTATAGTCATTGCATGTTTGTTCTTATACGAAAACCACAAACCAGCACTGGATTCATTGCATGTGTGTTCTTTTCCACAAACCAAACATGGATACACTAGACTCATTGCATGTGTGTTCTTTTCCACAAACAACTTATGGATCAACGAGTGGTCATTGCATGTGTGTTCTTTTCACAAACCACATGTGGACCCACTAGAGTCATTGCATGTGTGTTCTTATACTAAAACTAGCACTAGAGTCATTGCATGTGTGTTCTATCCACAAACCACACATGGATACACCACTGTCATTGCATGTTGGTTCTTTCCACAAACCACACATGGATCAACCACTAGAGTTATTGCATGTGCGTTCTTTCCAAAAACCACATATGGATCAAATAGTGGTCATTCCATGTGTGTTCTTTTCCATAAACCACTTATGGATCCACTACAATCATTGCATGTGTGTTATTTCCACAAACCACACATGGATCAACCACTAGAGTCATTGCATGTGTGTTATTTCCACAAACAACACATGGATCAACCACTAGAGTCATTGCATGTGTGTTATTTCCACAAACCACACATGGATCAACCACTAGAGTCATTGCATGTGTGTTCTTTTCCACAAACCACACATGGATCCACTAGACTCATTGCATGTGTGTTCTTTTCCACAAACAACTTATGGATCAAGCAGTGGTCATTGCATGTGTGTTATTTTCACAAACCACATGTGCACCCACTAGAGTCATTGCATGTGTGTTCTTATACACAAACTAGCACTAGATTCATTGCATGTATGTGTTCTATCCACAAACCACACATGGATCCACCACTGTCATTGCATGTGTGTTCTTTCCACAAACCACACATGGATCAACCACTAGAGTCATTGCATGTGTGTTCTTATCATAAACCACATTTGGATCAACCAGTGGTCATTGCATGTGTGTTCTTTTCCATAAACCACTTATGGATCAATTACAGTCATTGCATGTGTGTTATTTCCACAAACCACACATGGATCAACCACTGGAGTCATTGCATGTGCGTTATTTCCACAAACCACACATGGATCAACCAATAGAGTCATTGCATGTGTGTGTTCTTTTCCACAAACCACACATGGATCCACCACTAGAGTCATTGCATGTGTGTTCTTATACTAAAACCAACACTAGCGTCATTGCATGTGTGTTCTTTCCACAAACCACACATGGATCAACCAGTGGTCATTGCATGTGTGTTCTTTTCCACAAACCACACATTAATCCACTAGTGGTCATTGCATGTCTGTGCTTTCCACAAACCACATATGGATCAACCAGAGTCATTGCATGTGTGTTCTTTCCACAAACCACACTTGGATCAACCACTATAGTCATTGCATGTTTGTTCTTATACGAAAACCACAAACCAGCACTGGATTCATTGCATGTGTGTTCTTTTCCACAAACCAAACATGGATACACTAGACTCATTGCATGTGTGTTCTTTTCCACAAACAACTTATGGATCAACGAGTGGTCATTGCATGTGTGTTCTTTTCACAAACCACATGTGGACCCACTAGAGTCATTGCATGTGTGTTCTTATACTAAAACTAGCACTAGAGTCATTGCATGTGTGTTCTATCCACAAACCACACATGGATACACCACTGTCATTGCATGTTGGTTCTTTCCACAAACCACACATGGATCAACCACTAGAGTTATTGCATGTGCGTTCTTTCCAAAAACCACATATGGATCAAATAGTGGTCATTCCATGTGTGTTCTTTTCCATAAACCACTTATGGATCCACTACAATCATTGCATGTGTGTTATTTCCACAAACCACACATGGATCAACCACTAGAGTCATTGCATGTGTGTTATTTCCACAAACAACACATGGATCAACCACTAGAGTCATTGCATGTGTGTTATTTCCACAAACCACACATGGATCAACCACTAGAGTCATTGCATGTGTGTTATTTCCACAAACCACACATGGATCAACCACTAGAGTCATTGCATGTGTGTTCTTATACTAAAACCAACACTAGAGTCATTGCATGTGTGTTCTTTCCACAACACACACATGGATCAACCGGTGATCATTGCATGTGTGTTCTTTTCCACAAACCACACATGGATCCACTAGTGGTCATTGCATGTGTGTCCTTTCCACAAACCACATATGGATCAACTAGAGTCATTGCATGTGTGTTCTTCCCACAAACCACACATGGATCAACCACTAGAGTCATTGCATGTTTGTTCTTATACTAAAACCACAAACCAGCACTAGATTCATTGCATGTGTGTTCTTTTCCACAAACCACACATGGATCCACTACTCATTGCCTGTGTGTTCTTTTCCACAAACCACACATGGATCAACCACTAGAGTTATTGCATGTGTGTTCTTTCCAAAAACCACATATGGATCAAATAGTGGTCATTCCATGTGTGTTCTTTTCCATAAACCACTTATGGATCCATTACAATCATTGCATGTGTGTTCTTTCCACAAACCAAACATGGATCAACCACTAGAGTCATTGCATGTGTGTTCGTTCCACAAACGACACATGGATCAACCACTAGAGTCATTGCATGTGTGTTATTTCCACAAACCACACATGGATCAACCACTAGAGTCATTGCATGTGTGTTCTTATACTAAAACAACCATTAGAGTCATTGCTTGTGTGTTCTTTCCACACACCACTTATGGATCGATTACAGTCATTGCATGTGTGTTATTTCCACAAACCACACACGGATCAACCACTAGAGTCATTGCATGTGTGTTCTTATACTAAAACCAACACTAGAGTCATTGCATGTGTGTTCTTTCCACAAACCACACATGGATCAACCAGTGGTCATTGCATGTGTGTTCTTTTCCAGAAACCACAGATGGATCCACCAGTGGTCATTGCATGTGTGTTCTTTCCACAAACCAGATATGGATCAACCAGAGTCATTGCATGTGTGTTCTTTCCACAAACCACAAATGGATCAATCACTAGAGTCATTGCATGTTTGTTCTTATACCAAAACCACAAACTAACACTAGAGTCATTGCATGTGTGTTCTTTTCCACAAACCACACATGGATCCACTAGACTCATTGCATGTGTCTTCTTTTCCACAAAAAACTTATGGATCAACAAGTGGTCATTGCATGTGTGTTCTTTTCACAAACCACATGTGAACCCACTAGAGTCATTGCATGTGTTTTCTTATACTAAAACTAGCACTAGAGTCATTGCATGTGTGTTCTATCCACAAACGACACATGGATCCACCACTGTCATTGCATGTTGGTTCTTTCCACAAACCACACATGGATCAACCACTAGAGTTATTGCATGGGTGTTCTTTCCAAAAACCACATATGGATCAACCAGTGGTCATTGCATGTGTGTTCTTTTCCATAAACCACTTATGGATCCATTACAGTCATTGCATGTGTGTTATTTCCACAAACCACACATGGATCAACCACTAGAGTCATTGCATGTGTGTTATTTCCACAAACCACACATGGATAAACCACTAGAGTCATTGCATGTGTGTTATTTCCACAAACCACACATGGATCAACCACTAGAGTCATTGCATGTGTGTTCTTATACTAAAACCAACATTAGAGTCATTGCATGTGTGTTCTTTCCACAAACCACTTATGGATCAATTAAAGTCATTGCATGTGTGTTCTTTCCACAAACCACACATGGATCAACCAGTGGTCATTGCATGTGTGTTCTTTTCCACAAACCACACATGGATCAACCACTAGAGTCATTGCATGTGTGTTATTTCCACAAACCACACATGGATCAACCACTAGAGTCATTGCATGTGTGTTCTTATACTAAAACCAACACTAGAGTCATTGCATGTGTGTTCTTTCCACAAACCACACATGGATCAACCAGTGGTCATTGCATGTGTGTTCTTTTACACAAACCACACATGGATCCACTAGTGGTCATTGCATGTGTGTTCTTTCCACAAACCACATATGGATCAACTAGAGTCATTGCATGTGTGTTCTTTCCACAAACCACACATGGATCAACCACTAGAGTCATTGCATGTGTGTTATTTCCACAAACCACACATGGATCAACAAGTGGTCATTGCATGTGTGTTCTTTCCACCAACCACACATGGATCAACCAGTGGTCATTGCATGTGTGTTCTTTTACACAAACCACACATGGATCCACTAGTGGTCATTGCATGTGTGTTCTTTCCACAAACCACATATGGATCAACTAGAGTCATTGCATGTGTGTTCTTTCCACAAACCACACATGGATCAACCACTAGAGTCCTTGCATGTTTGTTCTTATACTAAAACCACAAACCAGCACTAGATTCATTGCATGTGTGTTCTTTTCCACAAACCACACATGGATCCACTAGACTCATTGCATGTGTGTTCTTTTCCACAAACAACTTATGGATCAAGCAGTGGTCATTGCATGTGTGTTATTTTCACAAACCACATGTGCACCCACTAGAGTCATTGCATGTGTGTTCTTATACACAAACTAGCACTAGATTCATTGCATGTATGTGTTCTATCCACAAACCACACATGGATCCACCACTGTCATTGCATGTGTGTTCTTTCCACAAACCACACATGGATCAACCACTAGAGTCATTGCATGTGTGTTCTTATCATAAACCACATTTGGATCAACCAGTGGTCATTGCATGTGTGTTCTTTTCCATAAACCACTTATGGATCAATTACAGTCATTGCATGTGTGTTATTTCCACAAACCACACATGGATCAACCACTGGAGTCATTGCATGTGCGTTATTTCCACAAACCACACATGGATCAACCAATAGAGTCATTGCATGTGTGTGTTCTTTTCCACAAACCACACATGGATCCACCACTAGAGTCATTGCATGTGTGTTCTTATACTAAAACCAACACTAGCGTCATTGCATGTGTGTTCTTTCCACAAACCACACATGGATCAACCAGTGGTCATTGCATGTGTGTTCTTTTCCACAAACCACACATTAATCCACTAGTGGTCATTGCATGTCTGTGCTTGCCACAAACCACATATGGATCAACCAGAGTCATTGCATGTGTGTTCTTTCCACAAACCACACTTGGATCAACCACTATAGTCATTGCATGTTTGTTCTTATACGAAAACCACAAACCAGCACTGGATTCATTGCATGTGTGTTCTTTTCCACAAACCAAACATGGATACACTAGACTCATTGCATGTGTGTTCTTTTCCACAAACAACTTATGGATCAACGAGTGGTCATTGCATGTGTGTTCTTTTCACAAACCACATGTGGACCCACTAGAGTCATTGCATGTGTGTTCTTATACTAAAACTAGCACTAGAGTCATTGCATGTGTGTTCTATCCACAAACCACACATGGATACACCACTGTCATTGCATGTTGGTTCTTTCCACAAACCACACATGGATCAACCACTAGAGTTATTGCATGTGCGTTCTTTCCAAAAACCACATATGGATCAAATAGTGGTCATTCCATGTGTGTTCTTTTCCATAAACCACTTATGGATCCACTACAATCATTGCATGTGTGTTATTTCCACAAACCACACATGGATCAACCACTAGAGTCATTGCATGTGTGTTATTTCCACAAACAACACATGGATCAACCACTAGAGTCATTGCATGTGTGTTATTTCCACAAACCACACATGGATCAACCACTAGAGTCATTGCATGTGTGTTATTTCCACAAACCACACATGGATCAACCACTAGAGTCATTGCATGTGTGTTCTTATACTAAAACCAACACTAGAGTCATTGCATGTGTGTTCTTTCCACAACACACACATGGATCAACCGGTGATCATTGCATGTGTGTTCTTTTCCACAAACCACACATGGATCCACTAGTGGTCATTGCATGTGTGTCCTTTCCACAAACCACATATGGATCAACTAGAGTCATTGCATGTGTGTTCTTCCCACAAACCACACATGGATCAACCACTAGAGTCATTGCATGTTTGTTCTTATACTAAAACCACAAACCAGCACTAGATTCATTGCATGTGTGTTCTTTTCCACAAACCACACATGGATCCACTACTCATTGCCTGTGTGTTCTTTTCCACAAACCACACATGGATCAACCACTAGAGTTATTGCATGTGTGTTCTTTCCAAAAACCACATATGGATCAAATAGTGGTCATTCCATGTGTGTTCTTTTCCATAAACCACTTATGGATCCATTACAATCATTGCATGTGTGTTATTTCCACAAACCACACATGGATCAACCACCAGAGTCATTTCATGTGTGTTACTTCCACAAACCACACATGGATCAACCACTAGAGTCATTGCATGTGTGTTATTTCCACAAACCACACATGGATCAACCACTAGAGTCATTGCATGTGTGTTCTTATACTAAAACCAACACTAGAGTCATTGCATGTGTGTTCTTTCCACAAACCACACATGGATCAACCAGTGGTCATTGCATGTGTGTTCTTTTCCATAAACCACACATGGATCAACAAGTGTTCATTGCATGTGTGTTCTTATACTAAAACCAACACTAGAGTCATTGCATGTCTGTTCTTACCACAAACCACACATGGATCAACCAGTGGTCATTGCATGTGTGTTCTTTTCCACAAACCACACATGGATGAACCACTAGAGTCATTGCATGTGTGTTATTTCCACAAACCACACATGGATCAACCACTAGAGTCATTGCATGTGTGTTCTTATACTAAAACCAACACTAGAGTCATTGCATGTGTGTTCTTTCCACAAACCACACATGGATCACCAGTGGACATTGCATGTGTGTTCTTTTCCACAAACCACACATGGATCCACCAGTGGCCATTGCATGTGTGTTATTTCCACAAACCACATATGGATCAACCAGAGTCATTGCATGTGTGTTCTTTCCACAAACCACACATGTATCAATCACTAGAGTCATTGCATGTTTGTTCTTATACCAAAACCACAAACCAGCACTAGAGTCATTGCATGTGTGCTCTTTTCCACAAACCACACATGGATCCACTAGACTCATTGCATGTGTGTTCTTTTCCACAAACAACTTATGGATCAACAAGTGGTCAGTGCATGTGTGTTCTTTTCACAAACCACATGTGGACCTACTACAGTCATTGCATGTGTGTTCTTATACACAAACTAGCACTAGAGTCATTGCATGTGTATTTTCTATCCACAAACCACACGTGGATCCACCACTGTCATTGCATGTGTGTTCTTTCCACAAACCACACATGGATCAACCACTAGAGTCATTGCATGTGTGTTCTTATCACAAACCACATATGGATCAACAAGTGGTCATTGCATGTGTGTTCTTTTCCATAAAATACTTATGGATCCATTACAGTCATTGCATGTGTGTTATTTCCACAAACCACACATGGATCAACCACAAGAGTCATTGCATGTGTGTTATTTCCACAAACCACACATGGATCAACCACTAGAGTCATTGCATGTGTTTGTTCTTTTCCACAAACCACACATGTATCCACCACTAGAGTCATTGCATTTGTGTTCTTATACTAAAACCAACACTAGAGTCATTGCATGTATGTTCTTTCCACAAACCACACATGGATCAAGCAGTGGTCATTGCATTTGTGTTCTTTTCCACAAACCACACATGGATCCACTAGTGGTCATTACATGTGTGTTCTTTCCACAAACCACATATGGATCAACCAGAGTCATTGCATGTGTGTTCTTTCCACAAACCACACATGGATCAACCACTAGAGTCATTGCATGTTTGTTCTTATACGAAAACCACAAACCAGCACTGGAGTCATTGCATGTGTGTTCTTTTCCACAAACCACACATGGATCCACTAGTGGTCATTGCATATGTGTTCTTTCCACAAACCACATATGGATCAACCAGAGTCATTGCATGTGTGTTCTTTCCACAAACCACACATGGATCAACCACTAGAGTCATTGCATGTTTGTTCTTATACGAAAACCACAAACCAGCACTGGATTCATTGCATGTGTGTTCTTTTCCACAAACCACACATGGATCCACTAGACTCATTGCATGTGTGTTCTTTTCCACAAACAACTTATGGATCAACCAGTGGTCATTGCATGTGTGTTCTTTTCACCAACCACATGTGGACCCACTAGAGTCATTGCATGTGTGTTCTTATACTAAAACTAGCACTAGAGTCATTGCATGTGTGTTCTATCCACAAACCACACATGGATACACCACTGTCATTGCATGTTAGTTCTTTCCACAAACCACACATGGATCAACCACTAGAGTTATTGCATGTGTGTTCTTTCCAAAAACCACATATGGATCAAATAGTGGTCATTCCATGTGTGTTCTTTTCCATAAACCACTTATGGATCCATTACAGTCATTGCATGTGTGTTATTTCCACAAACCACACATGGATCAACCACTAGAGTCATTGCATGTGTGTTATTTCCACAAACCACACATGGATCAACCACTAGAGTCATTGCATGTGTGTTATTTCCACAAACCACACATGGATCAACCACTAGAGTCATTGCATGTGTGTGTTGTTTTCCACAAACCACACATGGATCCACCACTAGAGTCATTGCATGTGTGTTCTTATACTAAAACCAACACTAGAGTCATTGCATGTGTGTTCTTTCCACAAACCACACATGGATCAACCAGTGGTCATTGCATGTGTGTTCTTTTCCACAAACCACACATGGATCAACCACTAGAGTCATTGCATGTGTGTTATTTCCACAAACCACACATGGATCAACCACTAGAGTCATTGCATGTGTGTTCTTATACTAAAACCAACACTAGAGTCATTGCATGTGTGTTCTTTCCACAATCCACACATGGATCAACCAGTGGTCATTGCATGTGTGTTCTTTTCCACAAACCACACATGGATCCACCAGTGGCCATTGCATGTGTGTTCTTTCCACAAACCACATATGGATCAACCAGAGTGATTGCATGTGTGTTCTTTCCAAAACCACACATGGATCAACCACTAGAGTCATTGCATGTTTGTTCTTATACTAAAACCAGAAACCAGCACTAGAGTCATTGCATGTGTGTTCTTTGCCACAAACCACACATGGATCCACTAGACTCGTTGCATGTGTGTTCTTTTCCACAAACAACTTATGGATCAACCAGTGGTCATTGCATGTGTGTTCTTTTCACAAACCCCATGTGGACCTACTAGAGTCATTGCATCTGTGTTCTTATACACAAACTAGCACTAGAGTCATTGCATGTGTGTGTTCTATCCACAAACCACACATGGATCCACCACTGTCATTGCATGTGTGTTCTTCCCACACACCACACATGGATCAACCACTAGAGTCATTGCATGTGTGTTCTTTTCCACAAACCACACATGGATCCACCAGTGGTCATTGCATGTGTGTTCTTTCCATAAACCACATTTGGATCAACCAGAGTCATTGCATGTGTGTTCTTTCCACAAACCACATATGGATCAACCACTAGAGTCATTACATGTTTGTTCTTATACTAAAACCACAAACCAACACTAGAGTCATTGCATGTGTGTTCTTTTCACAAAACACATGTTAACCCACTAGAGTCATTGCATGTGTGTTCTTATACACAAACTAGCACTAGAGTCATTGCATGTGTGTTCTATCCACAAACCACACATGGATCCACCACTGTCATTGCATGTGTGTTCTTTCCACAAACCACACATGGATCAACCACTAGAGTCATTGCATGTGTGTTCTTATGACAAACCACATTTGGATCAACAAGTGGTCATTGCATGTGTGTTCTTTTCCATAAACCACTTATGGATACATTACAGTCATTGCATGTGTGTTATTTCCACAAACCACACATGGATCAACCACAAGAGTCATTGCATGTGTGTTATTTCCACAAACGACACATGGATCAACCACTAGAGTCATTGCATGTGTGTGTTATTTTCCACAAACCACATATGGATCCACCACTAGAGTCATTGCATGTGTGTTCTTATACTAAAACCAACACTAGAGTCATTGCATGTGTGTTCTTTCCACAAACCCCGCATGGATCAACCAGTGGTCATTGCATGTGTGTTCTTTTCCACAAACCACACATGGATCCACTAGTGGTCATTGCATGTGTGTTCTTTCCACAAACCACATATGGATCAACCAGAGTCATTGCATGTGTGTTCTTTCCACAAACCACACATGGATCAACCACTAGAGTCATTGCATGTTTGTTCTTATACGAAAACCACAAACCAGCACTGGAGTCATTGCATGTGTGTTCTTTTCCACAAACCACACATGGATCCACTAGACTCATTGCATGTGTGTTCTTTTCCACAAACAACTTATGAATCAACCAGTGGTCATTGCATGTGTGTTCTTTTTCACAAACCACATGTGGACCCACTAGAGTCATTGCATGTGTGTTCTTATACTAAAACTAGCACTAGAGTCATTGCATGTGTGTTCTATCCACAAATCACACATGGATCCACCACTGTCATTGCATGTGTGTTCTTTCCACAAACCACACATGGATCAACCACTAGAGTTATTGCATGTGTGTTCTTTCCACAAACCACATATGGATCAACTAGTGGTCATTGGATGTGTGTTCTTTTCCATAAACCACTTATGGATCCATTAAAGTCATTGCATGTGTGTTATTTCCACAAACTACACATGGATCAACCACTAGAGTCATTGCATGTGTGTTATTTCCACAAACCACACATGGATCAACCACTAGAGTCATTGCATGTGTGTTATTTCCACAAACCACACATGGATCAAACACTAGAGTCATTGCATGTGTGTTCTTATACTAAAACCAACATTAGAGTCATTGCATGTGTGTTCTTTTCACAAACCACATGTGCACCCACTAGAGTCATTGCATGTGTTTTCTTATACACAAACTAGCACTAGAGTCATTGCATGTATGTGTTCTATCCACAAACGACACATGGATCCACCACTGTCATTGCATGTGTGTTATTTCCACAAACCACACATGGATCAACCACTAGAGTCATTGCATGTGTGTTCTTATCACAAACCACATTTGGATCAACCAGTGGTCATTGCATGTGTGTTCTTTTCCATAAACCACTTATGGATACATTACAGTCATTGCATGTGTGTTATTTCCACAAACCACACATGGATCAACCACTAGAGTCATTGCATGTGTGTTATTTCCACGAACGACACATGGATCAGCCACTAGAGTCATTGCATGTGTGTGTTATTTTCCATAAACCACATATGGATCCACCACTAGAGTCATTGCATGTGTGTTCTTATACTAAAACCAACACTAGAGTCATTGCATGTGTGTTCTTTCCACAAACCACGCATGGATCAACCAGTGGTCATTGCATGTGTGTTCTTTTCCACAAACCACACATGGATCCACTAGTGGTCATTGCATGTGTGTTCTTTCCACAAACCACATATGGATCAACCAGAGTCATTGCATGTGTGTTCTTTCCACAAACCACACATGGATCAACCACTAGAGTCATTGCATGTTTGTTCTTATACGAAAACCACAAACCAGCACTGGATTCATTGCATGTGTGTTCTTTTCCACAAGCCACACATGGATCCACTAGACTCATTGCATGTGTGTTCTTTTCCACAAACAACTTATGGATCAACAAGTGGTCATTGCATGTGTGTTCTTTTCACAAACCACATGTGGACCCACTAGAGTCATTGCATGTGTGTTCTTATACTAAAACTAGCACTAGAGTCATTGCATGTGTGTTCTATCCACAAACCACACATGGATACACCACTGTCATTGCATGTTGGTTCTTTCCACAAACCAAACATGGATCAACCACTAGAGTTATTGCATGTGTGTTCTTTCCAAAAACCACATATGGATCAAATAGTGGTCATTCCATGTGTGTTCTTTTCCATAAACCACTTATGGATCCACTACAGTAATTGCATGTGTGTTATTTCCACAAACCACACATGGATCAACCACTAGAGTCATTGCATGTATGTTATTTCCACATACCACACATGGATCAACCACTAGAGTCATTGCATGTGTGTGTTGTTTTCCACAAACCACACATGGATCCACCACTAGAGTCATTGCATGTGTGTTCTTATACTAAAACCAACACTAGAGTCATTGCATGTGTGTTCTTTCCACAAACCACACATGGATCAACCAGTGGTCATTGCATGTGTGTTCTTTTCCACAAACCACACATGGATCCACCAGTGGCCATTGCATGTGTGTTCTTTACACGAACCACATATGGATCAACCAGAGTCATTGCATGTGTGTTCTTTCCACAAACCACACATGGATCAACCACTAGAGTCATTGCATGTTTGTTCTTATACTAAAACCACAAACCAGCACTAGAGTCATTGCATGTGTGTTCTTTTCCACAAACCACACATGGATCCACTAGACTCATTGCATGTGTGTTCTTTTCCACAAACAACTTATGGATCAAACAGTGGTTATTGCATGTGTGTTCTTTTCACAAACCACATGTGGACCTACTAGAGTCATTGCATGTGTGTTCTTATACACAAACTAGCACTAGAGTGTGTGTTCTATCCACAAACCACACATAGATCCACCACTGTCATTGCATGTGTGTTCTTTCCACAAACCACACATGGATCAACCACTAGAGTCATTGCATGTGTGTTCTTATCACAAACCACATATGGATCAACAAGTGGTCATTGCATGTGTGTTCTTTTCCATAAAGTACTTATGGATCCATTACAGTCATTGCATGTGTGTTATTTCCACAAACGACACATGGATCAACCACAAGAGTCATTGCATGTGTGTTATTTCCACAAACCACACATGGATCAACCACTAGAGTCATTGCATGTGTGTTCTTATCACAAACCACATTTGGATCAACCAGTGGTCATTGCATGTGTGTTCTTTTCCATAAACCACTTATGGATACATTACAGTCATTGCATGTGTGTTATTTCCACAAACCACACATGGATCAACCACTAGAGTCATTGCATGTGTGTTATTTCCACGAACGACACATGGATCAGCCACTAGAGTCATTGCATGTGTGTGTTATTTTCCATAAACCACATATGGATCCACCACTAGAGTCATTGCATGTGTGTTCTTATACTAAAACCAACACTAGAGTCATTGCATGTGTGTTCTTTCCACAAACCACGCATGGATCAACCAGTGGTCATTGCATGTGTGTTCTTTTCCACAAACCACACATGGATCCACTAGTGGTCATTGCATGTGTGTTCTTTCCACAAACCACATATGGATCAACCAGAGTCATTGCATGTGTGTTCTTTCCACAAACCACACATGGATCAACCACTAGAGTCATTGCATGTTTGTTCTTATACGAAAACCACAAACCAGCACTGGATTCATTGCATGTGTGTTCTTTTCCACAAGCCACACATGGATCCACTAGACTCATTGCATGTGTGTTCTTTTCCACAAACAACTTATGGATCAACAAGTGGTCATTGCATGTGTGTTCTTTTCACAAACCACATGTGGACCCACTAGAGTCATTGCATGTGTGTTCTTATACTAAAACTAGCACTAGAGTCATTGCATGTGTGTTCTATCCACAAACCACACATGGATACACCACTGTCATTGCATGTTGGTTCTTTCCACAAACCAAACATGGATCAACCACTAGAGTTATTGCATGTGTGTTCTTTCCAAAAACCACATATGGATCAAATAGTGGTCATTCCATGTGTGTTCTTTTCCATAAACCACTTATGGATCCACTACAGTAATTGCATGTGTGTTATTTCCACAAACCACACATGGATCAACCACTAGAGTCATTGCATGTATGTTATTTCCACATACCACACATGGATCAACCACTAGAGTCATTGCATGTGTGTGTTGTTTTCCACAAACCACACATGGATCCACCACTAGAGTCATTGCATGTGTGTTCTTATACTAAAACCAACACTAGAGTCATTGCATGTGTGTTCTTTCCACAAACCACACATGGATCAACCAGTGGTCATTGCATGTGTGTTCTTTTCCACAAACCACACATGGATCCACCAGTGGCCATTGCATGTGTGTTCTTTACACGAACCACATATGGATCAACCAGAGTCATTGCATGTGTGTTCTTTCCACAAACCACACATGGATCAACCACTAGAGTCATTGCATGTTTGTTCTTATACTAAAACCACAAACCAGCACTAGAGTCATTGCATGTGTGTTCTTTTCCACAAACCACACATGGATCCACTAGACTCATTGCATGTGTGTTCTTTTCCACAAACAACTTATGGATCAACCAGTGGTTATTGCATGTGTGTTCTTTTCACAAACCACATGTGGACCTACTAGAGTCATTGCATGTGTGTTCTTATACACAAACTAGCACTAGAGTGTGTGTTCTATCCACAAACCACACATAGATCCACCACTGTCATTGCATGTGTGTTCTTTCCACAAACCACACATGGATCAACCACTAGAGTCATTGCATGTGTGTTCTTATCACAAACCACATATGGATCAACAAGTGGTCATTGCATGTGTGTTCTTTTCCATAAACCACTTATGGATCCATTACAGTCATTGCATGTGTGTTATTTCCATAAACCACACATGGATCAACCACAAGAGTCATTGCATGTGTGTTATTTCCACAAACCACACATGGATCAACCACTAGAGTCATTGCATGTGTGTGTTATTTTCCACAAACCACACATGGATCCACCACTAGAGTCATTGCATTTGTGTTCTTATACTAAAACCAACACTAGAGTCATTGCATGTGTGTTCTTTCCACAAACCACACATGGATCAACTAGTGGTCATTGCATGTGTGTTCTTTTCCACAAACCACACATGGATCCACCAGTGGCCATTGCATGTGTGTTCTTTCCACAAACCACATATGGATCAACTAGAGTCATTGCATGTGTGTTCTTTCCAAAACCACACATGGATCAACCACTAGAGTCATTGCATGTTTGTTCTTATACTAAAACCAGAAACCAGCACTAGAGTCATTGCATGTGTGTTCTTTTCCACAAACCACACATGGATCCACTAGACTCGTTGCATGTGTATTCTTTTCCACAAACAACTTATGGATCAACCAGTGGTCATTGCATGTGTGTTCTTTTCACAAACCCCATGTGGACCTACTAGAGTCATTGCATGTGTGTTCTTATACACAAACTAGCACTAGAGTCATTGCATGTGTGTGTTCTATCCACAAACCACACATGGATACACCACTGTCATTGCATGCGTGTTCTTTCCACAAACCACACTTGGATCAACCACTAGAGTCATTGTATGTGTGTTCTTATCACAAACCACATATGGATCAACAAGTGGTCATTGCATGTGTGTTCTTTTCCATAAATTACTTATGGATCCATTACAGTCATTGCATGTGTGTTATTTCCACAAACCACACATGGATCAACCACAAGAGTCATTGCATGTGTGTCATTTCCACAAACCACACATGGATCAACCACTAGAGTCATTGCATGTGTGTGTTCTTTTCCAGAAACCACACATGGATCCACCACTAGAGTCATTGCATTTGTGTTCTTATACTAAAACCAACACTAGAGTCATTGCATGTATGTTCTTTCCACAAACCACACATGGATCAAGCAGTGGTCATTGCATTTGTGTTCTTTTCCACAAACCACACATGGATCCACTAGTGGTCATTACATGTGTGTTCTTTCCACAAACCACATATGGATCAACCAGAGTCATTGCATGTGTATTCTTTCCACAAACCACACATGGATCAACCACTAGAGTCATTGCATGTTTGTTCTTATACGAAAACCACAAACCAGCACTGGAGTCATTGCATGTGTGTTCTTTTCCACAAACCACACATGGATCCACTAGACTCATTGCATGTGTGTTCTTTTCCACAAACAACTTATGAATCAACCAGTGGTCATTGCATGTGTGTTCTTTTTCACAAACCACATGTGGACCCACTAGAGTCATTGCATGTGTGTTCTTATACTAAAACTAGCACTAGAGTCATTGCATGTGTGTTCTATCCACAAATCACACATGGATCCACCACTATCATTGCATGTGTGTTCTTTCCACAAACCACACATGGATCAACCACTAGAGTTATTGCATGTGTGTGCTTTCCACAAACCACATATGGATCAACTAGTGGTCATTGCATGTGTGTTCTTTTCCATAAACCACTAATGGATCCATTAAAGTCATTGCATGTGTGTTATTTCCACAAACTACACATGGATCAACCACTAGAGTCATTGCATGTGTGTTATTTCCACAAACCACACATGGATCAACCACTAGAGTTATTGCATGTGTGTTATTTCCACAAACCACACATGGATCAACCACTAGAGTCATTGCATGTGTGTTCTTATACTAAAACCAACATTAGAGTCATTGCATGTGTGTTCTTTTCACAAACCACATGTGCACCCACTAGAGTCATTGCATGTGTGTTCTTATACACAAACTAGCACTAGAGTCATTGCATGTATGTGTTCTATCCACAAACCACACATGGATCCACCACTGTCATTGCATGTGTGTTCTTTCCACAAACCACACATGGATCAACCACTAGAGTCATTGCATGTGTGTTCTTATCACAAACCACATTTGGATCAACCAGTGGTTAATGCATGTGTGTTCTTTTCCATAAACCACTTATGGATACATTACAGTCATTGCATGTGTGTTATTTCCACAAACCACACATGGATCAACCACTAGAGTCATTGCATGTGTGTTATTTCCACAAACGACACATGGATCAACCACTAGAGTCATTGCATGTGTGTGTTATTTTCCACAAACCACATATGGATCCACCACTAGAGTCATTGCATGTGTGTTCTTATACTAAAACCAACACTAGAGTCATTGCATGTGTGTTCTTTCCACAAACCCCGCATGGATCAACCGGTGGTCATTGCATGTGTGTTCTTTTCCACAAACCACACATGGATCCACTAGTGGTCATTGCATGTGTGTTCTTTCCACAAACCACATATGGATCAACCAGAGTCATTGCATGTGTGTTCTTTCCACAAATCACACATGGATCAACCACTAGAGTCATTGCATGTTTATTCTTATACTAAAACCAGAAACCAGCACTGGAGTCATTGCATGTGTGTTCTTTTCCACAAACCACACATGGATCCACTAGACTCATTGCATGTGTGTTCTTTTCCACAAACAACTTATGAATCAACCAGTGGTCATTGCATGTGTGTTCTTTTTCACAAACCACATGTGGACCCACTAGAGTCATTGCATGTGTGTTCTTATACTAAAACTAGCACTAGAGTCATTGCATGTGTGTTCTATCCACAAATCACACATGGATCCACCACTGTCATTGCATGTGTGTTCTTTCCACAAACCACACATGGATCAACCACTAGAGTTATTGCATGTGTGTTCTTTCCACAAACCACATATGGATCAACTAGTGGTCATTGCATGTGTGTTCTTTTCCACAAACCACACATGGATCCACTAGACTCATTGCATGTGTGTTCTTTTCCACAAACAACTTATGAATCAACCAGTGGTCATTGCATGTGTGTTCTTTTTCACAAACCACATGTGGACCCACTAGAGTCATTGCATGTGTGTTCTTATACTAAAACTAGCACTAGAGTCATTGCATGTGTGTTCTATCCACAAACCACACTTGGATACACCACTGTCATTGCATGTTGGTTCTTTCCACAAACCACACATGGATCAACCAGTGGTCATTGCATGTGTGTTCTTTTCCACAAACCACACATGGATCCACTAGTGGTCATTGCATGTGTGTTCTTTCCACAAACCACATATGGATCAACCAGAGTCATTGCATGTGTGTTCTTTCCACAAATCACACATGGATCAACCACTAGAGTCATTGCATGTTTATTCTTATACTAAAACCAGAAACCAGCACTGGAGTCATTGCATGTGTGTTCTTTTCCACAAACCACACATGGATCCACTAGACTCATTGCATGTGTGTTCTTTTCCACAAACAACTTATGAATCAACCAGTGGTCATTGCATGTGTGTTCTTTTTCACAAACCACATGTGGACCCACTAGAGTCATTGCATGTGTGTTCTTATACTAAAACTAGCACTAGAGTCATTGCATGTGTGTTCTATCCACAAATCACACATGGATCCACCACTGTCATTGCGTGTGTGTTCTTTCCACAAACCACACATGGATCAACCACTAGAGTTATTGCATGTGTGTTCTTTCCACAAACCACATATGGATCAACTAGTGGTCATTGCATGTGTGTTCTTTTCCACAAACCACACATGGATCCACTAGACTCATTGCATGTGTGTTCTTTTCCACAAACAACTTATGAATCAACCAGTGGTCATTGCATGTGTGTTCTTTTTCACAAACCACATGTGGACCCACTAGAGTCATTGCATGTGTGTTCTTATACTAAAACTAGCACTAGAGTCATTGCATGTGTGTTCTATCCACAAACCACACTTGGATACACCACTGTCATTGCATGTTGGTTCTTTCCACAAACCACACATGGATCAACCACTAGAGTTATTGCATGTGTGTTCTTTCCAAAAACCACATATGGATCAAATAGTGGTCATTCCATGTGTGTTCTTTTCCATAAACCACTTATGGATCCATTACAGTCATTGCATGTGTGTTATTTCCACAAACCACACATGGATCAACCACTAGAGTCATTGCATGTATGTTATTTCCACAAACCACACATGGATTAACCACTAGAGTCATTGCATGTGTGTCATTTCCACATACCACACATGGATCAACCACTAGAGTCATTGCATGTGTGTGTTGTTTTCCACAAACCACACATGGATCCACCACTAGAGTCATTGCATGTGTGTTCTTATACTAAAACCAACACTAGAGTCATTGCATGTGTGTTCTTTCCACAAACCACACATGGATCAACCAGTGGTCATTGCATGTGTGTTCTTTTCCACAAACCACACATGGATCCACCAGTGGCCATTGCATGTGTGTTCTTTACACGAACCACATATGGATCAACCAGAGTCATTGCATGTGTGTTCTTTCCACAAACCACACATGGATCAACCACTAGAGTCATTGCATGTTTGTTCTTATACTAAAACCACAAACCAGCACTAGAGTCATTGCATGTGTGTTCTTTTCCACAAACCACACATGGATCCACTAGACTCATTGCATGTGTTCTCTTTTCCACAAACAACTTATGGATCAACCAGTGGTTATTGCATGTGTGTTCTTTTCACAAACCACATGTGGACCTACTAGAGTCATTGCATGTGTGTTCTTATACACAAACTAGCACTAGAGTGTGTGTTCTATCCACAAACCACACATAGATCCACCACTGTCATTGCATGTGTGTTCTTTCCACAAACCACACATGGATCAACCACTAGAGTCATTGCATGTGTGTTCTTATCACAAACCACATATGGATCAACAAGTGGTCATTGCATGTGTGTTCTTTTCCATAAACCACTTATGGATCCATTACAGTCATCGCATGTGTGTTATTTCCATAAACCACACATGGATCAACCACAAGAGTCATTGCATGTGTGTTATTTCCACAAACCACACATGGATCAACCACTAGAATCATTGCATGTGTGTGTTCTTTTCCACAAACCACACATGGATCCACCACTAGTCATTGCATTTGTGTTCTTATACTAAAACCAACACTAGAGTCATTGCATGTGTGTTCTTTCCACAAACCACACATGGATCAACCAGTGGTCATTGCATGTGTGTTCTTTTCCACAAACCACACATGGATCCACCAGTGGCCATTGCATGTGTGTTCTTTCCACAAACCACATATGGATCAACCAGAGTCATTGCATGTGTGTTCTTTCCAAAACCACACATGGATCAACCACTAGAGTCATTGCATGTTTGTTCTTATACTAAAACCAGAAACCAGCACTAGAGTCATTGCATGTGTGTTCTTTTCCACAAACCACACATGGATCCACTAGACTCGTTGCATGTGTGTTCTTTTCCACAAACAACTTATGGATCAACCAGTGGTCATTGCATGTGTGTTCTTTTCACAAACCCCATGTGGACCTACTAGAGTCATTGCATGTGTGTTCTTATACACAAACTAGCACTAGAGTCATTGCATGTGTGTGTTCTATCCACAAACCACACATGGATCCACCACTGTCATTGCATGCGTGTTCTTTCCACAAACCACACTTGGATGAACCACTAGAGTCATTGTATGTGTGTTCTTATCACAAACCACATATGGATCAACAAGTGGTCATTGCATGTGTGTTCTTTTCCATAAAGTACTTATGGATCCATTACAGTCATTGCATGTGTGTTATTTCCACAAACGACACATGGATCAACCACAAGAGTCATTGCATGTGTGTTATTTCCACAAACCACACATGGATCAACCACTAGAGTCATTGCATGTGTGTGTTCTTTTCCAGAAACCACACATGGATCCACCACTAGAGTCATTGCATTTGTGTTCTTATACTAAAACCAACACTAGAGTCATTGCATGTATGTTCTTTCCACAAACCACACATGGATCAAGCAGTGGTCATTGCATTTGTGTTCTTTTCCACAAACCACACATGGATCCACTAGTGGTCATTACATGTGTGTTCTTTCCATAAACCACATATGGATCAACCAGAGTCATTGCATGTGTGTTCTTTCCACAAACCACACATGGATCAACCACTAGAGTCATTGCATGTTTGTTCTTATACGAAAACCACAAACCAGCACTGGAGTCATTGCATGTGTGTTCTTTTCCACAAACCACACATGGATCCACTAGACTCATTGCATGTGTGTTCTTTTCCACAAACAACTTATGAATCAACCAGTGGTCATTGCATGTGTGTTCTTTTTCACAAACCACATGTGGACCCACTAGAGTCATTGCATGTGTGTTCTTATACTAAAACTAGCACTAGAGTCATTGCATGTGTGTTCTATCCACAAATCACACATGGATCCACCATTGTCATTGCATGTGTGTTCTTTCCACAAACCACACATGGATCAACCACTAGAGTTATTGCATGTGTGTTATTTCCACAAACCACATATGGATCAACTAGTGGTCATTGCATGTGTGTTCTTTTCCATAAACCACTTATGGATCCATTGAAGTCATTGCATGTGTGTTATTTCCACAAACTACATATGGATCAACCACTAGAGTCATTGCATGTGTGTTATTTCCACAAACCACACATGGATCAACCACTAGAGTCATTGCATGTGTGTTATTTCCACAAACCACACATGGATCAAACACTAGAGTCATTGCATGTGTGTTCTTATACTAAAACCAACATTAGAGTCATTGCATGTGTGTTCTTTTCACAAACCACATGTGCACCCGCTAGAGTCATTGCATGTGTGTTCTTATACACAAACTAGCACTAGAGTCATTGCATGTATGTGTTCTATCCACAAACCACACATGGATCCACCACTGTCATTGCATGTGTGTTCTTTCCACAAACCACACATGGATCAACCACTAGAGTCATTGCATGTGTGTTCTTATCACAAACCACATTTGGATCAACCAGTGGTCATTGCATGTGTGTTCTTTTCCATAAACCACTTATGGATACATTACAGTCATTGCATGTGTGTTATTTCAACAAACCACACATGGATCAACCACTAGAGTCATTGCATGTGTGTTATTTCCACAAACGACACATGGATCAACCACTAGAGTCATTGCATGTGTGTGTTATTTTCCACAAACCACATATGGATCCACCACTAGAGTCATTGCATGTGTGTTCTTATACTAAAACCAACACTAGAGTCATTGCATGTGTGTTCTTTCCACAAACCACGCATGGATCAACCAGTGGTCATTGCATGTGTGTTCTTTTCCACAAACCACACATGGATCCACTAGTGGTCATTGCATGTGTGTTCTTTCCACAAACCACATATGGATCAACCAGAGTCATTGCATGTGTGTTCTTTCCACAAACCACACATGGATCAACCACTAGAGTCATTGCATGTTTGTTCTTATACGAAAACCACAAACCAGCACTGGATTCATTGCATGTGTGTTCTTTTCCACAAGCCACACATGGATCCACTAGACTCATTGCATGTGTGTTCTTTTCCACAAACAACTTATGGATCAACCAGTGGTCATTGCATGTGTGTTCTTTTCACAAACCACATGTGGACCCACTAGAGTCATTGCATGTGTGTTCTTATACTAAAACTAGCACTAGAGTCATTGCATGTGTGTTCTATCCACAAACCACACATGGATACACCACTGTCATTGCATGTTGGTTCTTTCCACAAACCACACATGGATCAACCACTAGAGTTATTGCATGTGTGTTCTTTCCAAAAACCACATATGGATCAAATAGTGGTCATTCCATGTGTGTTCTTTTCCATAAACCACTTATGGATCCATTACAGTCATTGCATGTGTGTTATTTCCACAAACCACACATGGATCAACCACTAGAGTCATTGCATGTATGTTATTTCCACAAACCACACATGGATTAACCACTAGAGTCATTGCATGTGTGTCATTTCCACATACCACACATGGATCAACCACTAGAGTCATTGCATGTGTGTGTTGTTTTACACAAACCACACATGGATCCACCACTAGAGTCATTGCATGTGTGTTCTTATACTAAAACCAACACTAGAGTCATTGCATGTGTGTTCTTTCCACAAACCACACATGGATCAACCAGTGGTCATTGCATGTGTGTTCTTTTCCACAAACCACACATGGATCCACCAGTGGCCATTGCATGTGTGTTCTTTACACGAACCACATATGGATCAACTAGAGTCATTGCATGTGTGTTCTTTCCACAAACCACACATGGATCAACCACTAGAGTCATTGCATGTTTGTTCTTATACTAAAACCACAAACCAGCACTAGAGTCATTGCATGTGTGTTCTTTTCCACAAACCACACATGGATCCACTAGACTCATTGCATGTGTGTTCTTTTCCACAAACAAAATATGGATCAACCAGTGGTTATTGCATGTGTTTTCTTTTCACAAACCACATGTGGACCTACTAGAGTCATTGCATGTGTGTTCTTATACACAAACTAGCACTAGAGTGTGTGTTCTATCCACAAACCACACATAGATCCACCACTGTCATTGCATGTGTGTTCTTTCCACAAACCACACATGGATCAACCACTAGAGTCATTGGATGTGTTTCTTATCACAAACCACATATGGATCAACAAGTGGTCATTGCATGTGTGTTATTTCCATAAACCACACATGGATCAACCACAAGAGTCATTGCATGTGTGTTATTTCCACAAACCACACATGGATCAACCACTAGAGTCATTGCATGTGTGTGTTCTTTTCCACAAACCACACATGGATCCACCACTAGAGTCATTGCATTTGTGTTCTTATACTAAAACCAACACTAGAGTCATTGCATGTGTGTTCTTTCCACAAACCACACATGGATCAAGCAGTGGTCATTGCATGTGTGTTCTTTTCCACAAACCACACATGGATCCACTAGTAGTCATTACATGTGTGTTCTTTCCACAAACCACATATGGATCAACCAGAGTCATTGGATGTGTGCTCTTTCCACAAACCACACATGGATTAACCACTAGAGTCATTGCATGTTTGTTCTTATACGAAAACCACAAACCAGCACTGGAGTCATTGCATGTGTGTTCTTTTCCACAAACCACAAATGGATCCACTAGACTCATTGCATGTGTGTTCTTTTCCACAAACAACTTATGGATCAACCAGTGGTCATTGCATGTGTGTTCTTTTTCACAAACCACATGTGAACCCACTAGAGTCATTGCATTTGTGTTCTTATACTAAAACTAGCACTAGAGTCATTGCATGTGTGTTCTATCCACAAATCACACATGGATCCACCACTGTCATTGCATGTGTGTTCTTTCCACAAACCACACATGGATCAACCACTAGAGTTATTGCATGTGTGTTCTTTCCAAAAACCACATATGGATCAAATAGTGGTCATTCCATGTGTGTTCTTTTCCATAAACCACTTATGGATCCATTACAGTCATTGCATGTGTGTTATTTCCACAAACCACACATGGATCAACCACAAGAGTCATTGCATGTGTGTTATTTCCACAAACTACATATGGATCAACCACTAGAGTCATTGCATGTGTGTTATTTCCACAAACCACACATGGATCAACCACTAGAGTCATTGCATGTGTGTTATTTCCACAAACCACACATGGATCAAACACTAGAGTCATTGCATGTGTGTTCTTATACTAAAACCAACATTAGAGTCATTGCATGTGTGTTCTTTTCACAAACCACATGTGCACCCGCTAGAGTCATTGCATGTGTGTTCTTATACACAAACTAGCACTAGAGTCATTGCATGTATGTGTTCTATCCACAAACCACACATGGATCCACCACTGTCATTGCATGTGTGTTCTTTCCACAAACCACACATGGATCAACCACTAGAGTCATTGCATGTGTGTTCTTATCACAAACCACATTTGGATCAACCAGTGGTCATTGCATGTGTGTTCTTTTCCATAAACCACTTATGGATACATTACAGTCATTGCATGTGTGTTATTTCAACAAACCACACATGGATCAACCACTAGAGTCATTGCATGTGTGTTATTTCCACAAACGACACATGGATCAACCACTAGAGTCATTGCATGTGTGTGTTATTTTCCACAAACCACATATGGATCCACCACTAGAGTCATTGCATGTGTGTTCTTATACTAAAACCAACACTAGAGTCATTGCATGTGTGTTCTTTCCACAAACCACGCATGGATCAACCAGTGGTCATTGCATGTGTGTTCTTTTCCACAAACCACACATGGATCCACTAGTGGTCATTGCATGTGTGTTCTTTCCACAAACCACATATGGATCAACCAGAGTCATTGCATGTGTGTTCTTTCCACAAACCACACATGGATCAACCACTAGAGTCATTGCATGTTTGTTCTTATACGAAAACCACAAACCAGCACTGGATTCATTGCATGTGTGTTCTTTTCCACAAGCCACACATGGATCCACTAGACTCATTGCATGTGTGTTCTTTTCCACAAACAACTTATGGATCAACCAGTGGTCATTGCATGTGTGTTCTTTTCACAAACCACATGTGGACCCACTAGAGTCATTGCATGTGTGTTCTTATACTAAAACTAGCACTAGAGTCATTGCATGTGTGTTCTATCCACAAACCACACATGGATACACCACTGTCATTGCATGTTGGTTCTTTCCACAAACCACACATGGATCAACCACTAGAGTTATTGCATGTGTGTTCTTTCCAAAAACCACATATGGATCAAATAGTGGTCATTCCATGTGTGTTCTTTTCCATAAACCACTTATGGATCCATTACAGTCATTGCATGTGTGTTATTTCCACAAACCACACATGGATCAACCACTAGAGTCATTGCATGTATGTTATTTCCACAAACCACACATGGATTAACCACTAGAGTCATTGCATGTGTGTCATTTCCACATACCACACATGGATCAACCACTAGAGTCATTGCTTGTGTGTGTTGTTTTACACAAACCACACATGGATCCACCACTAGAGTCATTTCATGTGTGTTCTTATACTAAAACCAACACTAGAGTCATTGCATGTGTGTTCTTTCCACAAACCACACATGGATCAACCAGTGGTCATTGCATGTGTGTTCTTTTCCACAAACCACACATGGATCCACTAGTGGCCATTGCATGTGTGTTCTTTACACGAACCACATATGGATCAACTAGAGTCATTGCATGTGTGTTCTTTCCACAAACCACACATGGATCAACCACTAGAGTCATTGCATGTTTGTTCTTATACTAAAACCACAAACCAGCACTAGAGTCATTGCATGTGTGTTCTTTTCCACAAACCACACATGGATCCACTAGACTCATTGCATGTGTGTTCTTTTCCACAAACAACTTATGGATCAAACAGTGGTTATTGCATGTGTTTTCTTTTCACAAACCACATGTGGACCTACTAGAGTCATTGCATGTGTGTTCTTATACACAAACTAGCACTAGAGTGTGTGTTCTATCCACAAACCACACATAGATCCACCATTGTCATTGCATGTGTGTTCTTTCCACAAACCACACATGGATCAACCACTAGAGTCATTGGATGTGTTTCTTATCACAAACCACATATGGATCAACAAGTGGTCATTGCATGTGTGTTATTTCCATAAACCACACATGGATCAACCACAAGAGTCATTGCATGTGTGTTATTTCCACAAACCACACATGGATCAACCACTAGAGTCATTGCATGTGTGTGTTCTTTTCCACAAACCACACATGGATCCACCACTAGAGTCATTGCATTTGTGTTCTTATACTAAAACCAACACTAGAGTCATTGCATGTGTGTTCTTTCCACAAACCACACATGGATCAAGCAGTGGTCATTGCATGTGTGTTCTTTTCCACAAACCACACATGGATCCACTAGTAGTCATTACATGTGTGTTCTTTCCACAAACCACATATGGATCAACCAGAGTCATTGGATGTGTGCTCTTTCCACAAACCACACATGGATTAACCACTAGAGTCATTGCATGTTTGTTCTTATACGAAAACCACAAACCAGCACTGGAGTCATTGCATGTGTGTTCTTTTCCACAAACCACAAATGGATCCACTAGACTCATTGCATGTGTGTTCTTTTCCACAAACAACTTATGGATCAACCAGTGGTCATTGCATGTGTGTTCTTTTTCACAAACCACATGTGAACCCACTAGAGTCATTGCATTTGTGTTCTTATACTAAAACTAGCACTAGAGTCATTGCATGTGTGTTCTATCCACAAATCACACATGGATCCACCACTGTCATTGCATGTGTGTTCTTTCCACAAACCACACATGGATCAACCACTAGAGTTATTGCATGTGTGTTCTTTCCAAAAACCACATATGGATCAAATAGTGGTCATTCCATGTGTGTTCTTTTCCATAAACCACTTATGGATCCATTACAGTCATTGCATGTGTGTTATTTCCACAAACCACACATGGATCAACCACAAGAGTCATTGCATGTGTGTTATTTCCACAAACTACATATGGATCAACCACTAGAGTCATTGCATGTGTGTTATTTCCACAAACCACACATGGATCAACCACTAGAGTCATTGCATGTGTGTTATTTCCACAAACCACACATGGATCAAACACTAGAGTCATTGCATGTGTGTTCTTATACTAAAACCAACATTAGAGTCATTGCATGTGTGTTCTTTTCACAAACCACATGTGCACCCGCTAGAGTCATTGCATGTGTGTTCTTATACACAAACTAGCACTAGAGTCATTGCATGTATGTGTTCTATCCACAAACCACACATGGATCCACCACTGTCATTGCATGTGTGTTCTTTCCACAAACCACACATGGATCAACCACTAGAGTCATTGCATGTGTGTTCTTATCACAAACCACATTTGGATCAACCAGTGGTCATTGCATGTGTGTTCTTTTCCATAAACCACTTATGGATACATTACAGTCATTGCATGTGT
Organism: Avena sativa; assembly: GCA_916181665.1. Taxonomy (NCBI): domain Eukaryota; kingdom Viridiplantae; phylum Streptophyta; class Magnoliopsida; order Poales; family Poaceae; genus Avena; species Avena sativa. The sequence goes on along the minus strand of OV702287.1, from coordinate 62,404,891 downwards.
GTTATTTCAACAAACCACACATGGATCAACCACTAGAGTCATTGCATGTGTGTTATTTCCACAAACGACACATGGATCAACCACTAGAGTCATTGCATGTGTGTGTTATTTTCCACAAACCACATATGGATCCACCACTAGAGTCATTGCATGTGTGTTCTTATACTAAAACCAACACTAGAGTCATTGCATGTGTGTTCTTTCCACAAACCACGCATGGATCAACCAGTGGTCATTGCATGTGTGTTCTTTTCCACAAACCACACATGGATCCACTAGTGGTCATTGCATGTGTGTTCTTTCCACAAACCACATATGGATCAACCAGAGTCATTGCATGTGTGTTCTTTCCACAAACCACACATGGATCAACCACTAGAGTCATTGCATGTTTGTTCTTATACGAAAACCACAAACCAGCACTGGATTCATTGCATGTGTGTTCTTTTCCACAAGCCACACATGGATCCACTAGACTCATTGCATGTGTGTTCTTTTCCACAAACAACTTATGGATCAACCAGTGGTCATTGCATGTGTGTTCTTTTCACAAACCACATGTGGACCCACTAGAGTCATTGCATGTGTGTTCTTATACTAAAACTAGCACTAGAGTCATTGCATGTGTGTTCTATCCACAAACCACACATGGATACACCACTGTCATTGCATGTTGGTTCTTTCCACAAACCACACATGGATCAACCACTAGAGTTATTGCATGTGTGTTCTTTCCAAAAACCACATATGGATCAAATAGTGGTCATTCCATGTGTGTTCTTTTCCATAAACCACTTATGGATCCATTACAGTCATTGCATGTGTGTTATTTCCACAAACCACACATGGATCAACCACTAGAGTCATTGCATGTATGTTATTTCCACAAACCACACATGGATTAACCACTAGAGTCATTGCATGTGTGTCATTTCCACATACCACACATGGATCAACCACTAGAGTCATTGCTTGTGTGTGTTGTTTTACACAAACCACACATGGATCCACCACTAGAGTCATTTCATGTGTGTTCTTATACTAAAACCAACACTAGAGTCATTGCATGTGTGTTCTTTCCACAAACCACACATGGATCAACCAGTGGTCATTGCATGTGTGTTCTTTTCCACAAACCACACATGGATCCACTAGTGGCCATTGCATGTGTGTTCTTTACACGAACCACATATGGATCAACTAGAGTCATTGCATGTGTGTTCTTTCCACAAACCACACATGGATCAACCACTAGAGTCATTGCATGTTTGTTCTTATACTAAAACCACAAACCAGCACTAGAGTCATTGCATGTGTGTTCTTTTCCACAAACCACACATGGATCCACTAGACTCATTGCATGTGTGTTCTTTTCCACAAACAACTTATGGATCAAACAGTGGTTATTGCATGTGTTTTCTTTTCACAAACCACATGTGGACCTACTAGAGTCATTGCATGTGTGTTCTTATACACAAACTAGCACTAGAGTGTGTGTTCTATCCACAAACCACACATAGATCCACCACTGTCATTGCATGTGTGTTCTTTCCACAAACCACACATGGATCAACCACTAGAGTCATTGGATGTGTTTCTTATCACAAACCACATATGGATCAACAAGTGGTCATTGCATGTGTGTTATTTCCATAAACCACACATGGATCAACCACAAGAGTCATTGCATGTGTGTTATTTCCACAAACCACACATGGATCAACCACTAGAGTCATTGCATGTGTGTGTTCTTTTCCACAAACCACACATGGATCCACCACTAGAGTCATTGCATTTGTGTTCTTATACTAAAACCAACACTAGAGTCATTGCATGTGTGTTCTTTCCACAAACCACACATGGATCAAGCAGTGGTCATTGCATGTGTGTTCTTTTCCACAAACCACACATGGATCCACTAGTAGTCATTACATGTGTGTTCTTTCCACAAACCACATATGGATCAACCAGAGTCATTGGATGTGTGATCTTTCCACAAACCACACATGGATTAACCACTAGAGTCATTGCATGTTTGTTCTTATACGAAAACCACAAACCAGCACTGGAGTCATTGCATGTGTGTTCTTTTCCACAAACCACAAATGGATCCACTAGACTCATTGCATGTGTGTTCTTTTCCACAAACAACTTATGGATCATCCAGTGGTCATTGCATGTGTGTTCTTTTTCACAAACCACATGTGAACCCACTAGAGTCATTGCATCTGTGTTCTTATACTAAAACTAGCACTAGAGTCATTGCATGTGTGTTCTATCCACAAATCACACATGGATCCACCACTGTCATTGCATGTGTGTTCTTTCCACAAACCACACATGGATCAACCACTAGAGTTATTGCATGTGTGTTCTTTCCAAAAACCACATATGGATCAAATAGTGGTCATTCCATGTGTGTTCTTTTCCATAAACCACTTATGGATCCATTACAGTCATTGCATGTGTGTTATTTCCACAAACCACACATGGATCAACCACAAGAGTCATTGCATGTGTGTTATTTCCACAAACCACACATGGATCAACCACTAGAGTCATTGCATGTGTGTGTTCTTTTCCACAAACCACACATGGATCCACCACTAGAGTCATTGCATTTGTGTTCTTATACTAAAACCAACACTAGAGTCATTTCATGTGTGTTCTTTCCACAAACCACACATGGATCAAGCAGTGGTCATTGCATGTGTGTTCTTTTCCACAAACCACACATGGATCCACTAGTGGTCATTACATGTGTGTTCTTTCCACAAACCACATATGGATCAACCAGAGTCATTGCATGTGTGCTCTTTCCACAAACCACACATGGATTAACCACTAGAGTCATTGCATGTTTGTTCTTATACGAAAACCACAAACCAGCACTGGAGTCATTGCATGTGTGTTCTTTTCCACAAACCACACATGGATCCACTAGACTCATTGCATGTGTGTTCTTTTCCACAAACAACTTATGGATCAACCAGTGGTCATTGCATGTGTGTTCTTTTTCACAAACCACATGTGGACCCACTAGAGTCATTGCATGTGTGTTATTATACTAAAACTAGCACTAGAGTCATTGCATGTGTGTTCTATCCACAAATCACACATGGATCCACCACTGTCATTGCATGTGTGTTCTTTCCACAAACCACACATGGATCAACCACTAGAGTTATTGCATGTGTGTTCTTTCCACAAACCACATATGGATCAACAAGTGGTCATTGCATGTGTGTTCTTTTCCATAAACCACTTATGGATCCATTAAAGTCATTGCATGTGTGTTATTTCCACAAACTACACATGGATCAACCACTAGAGTCATTGCATGTGTGTTATTTCCACAAACCACACATGGATCAACCACTAGAGTCATTGCATGTGTGTTATTTCCACAAACCACACATGGATCAACCACTAGAGTCATTGCATGTGTGTTCTTATACTAAAACCAACATTAGAGTCATTGCATGTGTGTTCTTTCCACAAACCACTTATGGATCCATTACAGTCATTGCATGTGTGTTATTTCCACAAACCACACATGGATCAACCACTAGAGTCATTGCATGTGTGTTATTTCCACAAACCACACATGGATCAACCACTAGAGTCATTGCATGTGTGTTATTTCCACAAACCACACATGGATCAACCACTAGAGTCATTGCATGTGTGTTATTATACTAAAACCAACACTTGAGTCATTGCATGGGTGTTCTTTCCACAAACCACACATGGATCAACCAGTGGTCGTTGCATGCGTGTTCTTTTCCACAAACCACACATGGATCCACCAGTGGTCATTGCATGCGTGTTCTTTCCACAAACCACATATGGATCAACCACTAGAGTCATTGCATGTGTGTTATTTCCACAAACCACACATGGATCAACCACTAGAGTCATTGCATGTGTGTTCTTTTCCATAAACCACTTATGGATCCATTACAGTCATTGCATGTGTGTTATTTCCACAAACCACACATGGATCAACCACTAGAGTCATTGCATGTATGTTATTTCCACAAACCACACATGGATCCATTTGAGTCATTTCATGCTTGTTCTTATACTAAAACTAGCACTACCCCCCAATGGATCCACTGTTAGACCGAGTCTTCTAGAAGGCACGCCATAAGACAGTTGTTCTGCTTGACGATTGTTACATACCGTTCGATTGGGGCGCTTGGACGATTGGGATGGTCTTCGCGAGAGCGATCCTCTACTAGGCTGTTCTGCGGTATGATTGGCCACGCTTGCTCTGGACAAACTGGCATGTTGCAAGTGTTACGACTCACAAGTTCAGTGGGCCATATCCCAGTGTCACGTCCCCGTTACTTCTCTTCCTCCCCGTACTTCTCTTCCTTCCCCTCGAAGGCACTTTCCCCACTTCACTTCCATCCTGCCGTAGCCGCAAGCTGATGACATCCGCCAATTCTCCGGTCGCTACCTTCATGGTAAGAAATCATTTTACAAGCTTTTGAACTTATCCTACACATTCCTGCTATTGGCCAATCTAACTGCTGATCTTTTTTCCAATTTCTCGACGAACTTCAGTTGTGGTAGATGTGGGAGCCCAAGAATCTGGAGATCCTCGCGTGCAACTTCGCAGCGGCGTTCCCGCTCGTGTGCTCCCACCCAGGATCCTTTCGCCGTTACTCCTATCGCGAGCTCCTACTGCACGAGCTCGCGTGCCTGCACGGCGCGTGCGCCTGCATGGAGCCGGGCTGCAACTACACCGGCCTGCCGGGAGAGCTCGTCGTCCACCTTGCAGATGGGCACTTGATTGAAGTGATTAGGATCTCGTACGGGAAAGCCCAACTTCTCCAAGAGCAGGTGCCGTTCACTGACTCGGCACGCCGCCTGCTAATTTTCCAGGGGGGACGGCTCTGTTTTCGTCCTGACCATCACCGCCGGTTTTCCGGGAACCAGAGCCGGGCCGACCGTCGTGGGTCCCATATGCGTCAGGTCGGTCTCGTGCGCCTGGACCGTATACACGGTGCGCATGTGGGCGAACGCCCAGCTGCCATCACCGGATAGCATTCTTGTGCTAGCCGAGGCGCCGAGCTTCCCGACGCTGCGGGAGGTGGAGTAAGTGGACCTAAGGTCGATCCTATGCGTGCCATCTCAGTACCTTGTCGGTGTTGGACCGAACAGGCAGATGCATTTCTACATTTGTATCGAGAAGATCGACAGAAAAATGTAGTACTTGTGCTGTCGTTACTGTTAGACTTAAGCGATGCTTCTCACGTGCTTAGATCATACGTGTTGTGCGAATGTACCCCAGTTGTAGTTTTCAGTACTCCTTAATACTTCGACAAGTTATTATATTGGTCCAATCAGCTTGCTGTTGTCACGTTGGAAAGTCCGCTTGCTCTGGACTGACCGGCAATACCGTGTGCTCCCGCTCCCGCATGTCAGTGTCACGTGTTCTGAGGGCCCACCTGCTAGTGTCCTTCCCCTCGAAGCCACCGTCCCAACTTCTCTTCCATCCTGCCACTCCCGTCCGATGGTTGTAATCTGATGATTTTTGTTGGATTGTTTACAAGTAATCTACGTTGATAATGCAACATGCAAATGGCACAAACACAATTTCTAAAGTGGAAGCACTCACCGGCTGCTATTGCACAAATTTCTTAATATAGATCGACAAACACATTACAATAATTGTACTCGCATTAAACACAACCAAAATTGCAACCATCCTAAACAACATCTAAACCCACATCACACAGCTGTCGTCAGAGTCCACCTCGATTGGTGACACCTCCGTGCCCTTACCGGCGACATCCACTCCCGCCTATGGCTTGCCCTTCGCCAAGGAGGCAACAATGGTGTTCTGCACAGCTTTGTCCCCATCGCCCTCCACATCAGAATCGACAACAGCGAATGTGACGGGGTTGGTGTGGACCGAGCACCGTCGCGCCTGGTGGCTCCTGCTCAAGCGCGACGCCGCATCAGTCCTTCTACGGGTAGGAGGGGCGAGCTCGCATACGTAGCGTCGTCGCTCCTCTCAAGAAACCATGGCCATTTGATACTGCGACGGTAGGATCTTGGGGTGGATCTGCCGCGGCGAGCCCTACCGGAAGCGGTGGAGCGGATGGATATGCCGGCGCGAGCCATGACAAGTTCCTAGGAGGGAGTAAGATTGTGGGCCGGGCGTGTCTGGTTCCTGATCAAGACCTCCCAGTGATATGTACGCGGGGAAGGTACCAAAAAATTTCGTCCAATGCGCGCGACAGGGCTTTTGAACCACGAAGGCGCGAGTTTTTTTGACAAGTCCACATGCTAGGTCCCCCACCTGTCAGCCGAATGTGGACGGTAGGATTCTGCCCGAGTTATTAAGTAGGGATAAATCACGCTTCACCACTACCCTGACATCCAAAGGCTCCTCTTTCCTCTGCCCTCGCTCCCCTCGCTCATGGCTCGCAGCTCGTGCAGTTCGTCTCGGGCAGAATCAGGGTCGGCTCAACGTCGTCAGGCGGGTGCCCCCATCAGGTACTGGAGGGCGCCCTACGATTACTACCCCGATATGCTGTGTTTGTGTGGTGAGAAGATGCCGAGATGGATTTCATGGACCGACGAAAATACTAAAGGAAAATTCAGCAACTGCAGCATCAGAGCGGTAAGTTCCTACTGTAGGTACAATGGTAACCCGGATCCGGAAAGCGTAATGTAATTCTTTTTTTTGTTTCCTTCGATCTACTACGCAGGAAGGGAGGGGGACTGGCTGTGACAAGTTTGTGTGGATCGAAAAGCCACTGACAGGTTTTCACAGAGAGCTTGTTCAGGATCTGCGTGGGACAAGAAAGAGGAGATTCGTGTGATGGAGCGAGAGATCCGGGAGCTTTGCCAGGTGCAGGGGAGGCAGGGGCAGGGAGGTGGTGAGACAGACGGGCTCAAGATTAGGCCAGATAGTGGACACAATTTCCTCATTATCTGGGCATTATCTGTTGCATTTGCAGTTTATGTTGGCATGTCATTATCCAGCAGCTAAAATAAGTTGCTGCTTCGTGGAGTGTAGCGGCCAGCTTAAGAAATTGTTTTCCATCCCAAAAAGTTATCATAAGTGTAATGCCAACAACAGGGATTTATTAAGCGCCTATAAATAAATCATGTCTGTGCCACTAACACCCATCGATTTTGGAGAGGATTTAACCGCTCAGCTATCGCGATTATTCAGATAGTAGTGGCACAGTCACAGTTTTGGATTCAACTAGTGGCCTCGGTCGTATCAAATCCTAAAGTCGTGATACATTTTACTCCGAGTACGAGAGGCAGATTGTTTTGCCCGACAAGTTCCACGCACACAGCTCCAGAGTTTAATCGAACTACATATATAGGTTCAAGTTCAATACATCATTAGGCTGCTACACTGCTAGCCCTCTTTCTCTGCTTGGGTGCCAACTTTCTTCCTATTTCCTTCACGTCCACTAGATTCTTCATCTCCTGCCTTCTTCCTCTTCCTGGGTGCCAATTTTCTTACCTTCACGTACCCTGCATCTCCGGGCCGAGGGAAGTCAGGCCAATCAGCACCAGAATCTTGTCCGGCATCATCACTCCACTTGTTTTGGTTTTCTTCCCGCAGCAAAATCACTGAGTCAGCTATCTTGTTTCTTACCTTGCGCTTCCAGTAAAAAAATAGTACATGGATTACTACCTTATATCTACAGACTATAAATAATTTTTTTGTGTGAATGTGCCATCTCATACCTAGGTTTGGAGCATTAAGGGGACATCGAGCTGCTCTATGGCCTATAAGATGGCAGGTCTTGCATCTGTTTTTGCCCTTCTTTGTAGCACAGAAAGCCAAACCCTTCTTCTCGAGAAAATTCTTAAACCTATTAACCTGAGGTCTTCCTCTGACCCTTTTTGTAACTGGCTGGCAAAGCTCGAAAGATAGTTGGACTTGAGGCCACTGAGATGGGTCTGTACATGGCTCGACGGATCCAGCGTACGCAGCTCTGAACTTTTCCATAGAGTAGTAGTCTGACAAATACTGATCCAAATGTGGTAGAGTTCTTTTCTTCACCAAGAAGGCCAAGGCGTGGTCGCAAGGTTTCTCGGTATGCTGCCACTCTAAGCAGGTGCATTCTCGTAGCTGGATGTTCACAACATCCCTTTTGCCACTCTTGGACATATTGACCACCTCACACCTTTTGCTGGTTGACTGGAGAACCTTAAGATGAGCAAGTCCTCGGCTTCTCTTGTGCAGTTGCTGTACAACTGGCGGTCACATATGTCCTCTAAGTCTCTTACCAATCTCTCTCCTTATATTTAACAGCTTCATGATCATACCACGTATGTTGTCCATCAAGATATGAACAGGACACACTTTTATGTCCTTCACCCAGTTATTCAGGCATTCTGCAAGGTTGTCGTTTATGTAATCAACTTTGATGTCAGGGTTGAATTGACTCCTCTTCCATAGCTGCAAATGATGGATGGCTAAGTACTCTGGAAGTTCAGGGGCTTCGGCAAAAACCTTGCTCATGAAATAATCGCTGCTACTAGGTTTGTAAACTCTAGCAGCAGAAAACATGTAACAAAATACGCTGCCTGCGTAGTGTGAGTACAAGTTGAGCATCATATGGGCATGGCATTCTCTACCTTCAGCTCATGGGAACACCTCCTTCACTGCATTCGTCAGCCCTTTGCATGCATCCGTGGATATAGCCAATGGATCCATGTGGCCTATTGATCTCCTGAGCTGCCTCATAAACCAGACCCAATTTTCCTCCGTTTCTGTTTCAAACAACCCGAATGCCACTGGGAACATCCAGTTGTGACCATCAAGTGATGTGGTAGATGGCAGGCAGCCTTTCCATTTGCCAGTTAGGACAATGCTGTCTACACTCAGATACGGCCTACAGCCGCCCTTGAATCCATCGATGCAAGGTTTAAGCGCCATGAAAAATCTTTTGAAATATATTTTACCACCTTATGTTTCGGTGTCAATCTCCACAACACTCCCCGGACACCTAGCTTGTACCTCCGCCTTGAAGTTGTATAGCATCCTGAAGCTATTGGTCCAATCCCCGTGCAAGACCCCTAGAGCTTTCTCTTTACCTTTCCAAACCGTGTAATACGGAAGGACAATGTTGTATTTAGAACCGAGGCTAGTCTGAATATTCTTCGCGGTCTCCTTAGGGTTATCCTTTAGTATGGACATAGATTGCATAGCCACGCACTCCATATCAGCCATTGAGGATTTCAGTTTGCTGCCTGTCAGACACATGTGTGGAGGGCCCATTCTGTTCACTTGCAACACAGATTCATTTAAAAGATAAGCAGAGTCGACTAGTTGCCAGAAAGATATCGCACATCAATTGTAGTTATAGAGTGAAAAGAGAGAGAGTTCTAATGGTTTGCTGCATTCATTGCCCCAATACCCTAATTGCAGTCGACGCAGGTAAGGATCTTGCTGTGATCCTCCATGGACAATGTACCTCGGCCCGTCCATTCATCCACGTTAACTTGCAAACGGCCTGATACCTCTCGGCAGAGTTCTTTAGTTGATAAACGTCGAACTCCCTCTTGATACAAAAATGCCGGAACGACATCCTGAACTCATGCATGCTCCTGAACTTGGTGCCGACCAAAATTATAGGATACTCGTGGTCATGTTTCATTTCTTCTACTTCAACACCCAAATCATCGACTGGAATACCAACCTCATCGTTAAGTTCCTCGTCTATTTCATCATCACCAGATTCTTGATCCTCTACAGTGCCTGCTTCTTCATCTAATTCAGAATCTTCGCCATCGTCTCTAATGCCTAGTACTGCACACATCATATTGACTCCCATGGGTGGGGCTGCACCATCGTCTCCACCCGGATGGACAGGAACATTGCCCCAGTCCACCTCACCGACAACTCTGTTTTCTCCAAGACACTCGGTTGGTTTTGCTGCAACCACATGGGGTGGTCTTACGTTTGCACACATCCCAGGTACTTCAGTGGACAAACAGCAGTCAGAATCAATTTCATCTTGAGTGTATAGAACCCTCTTGCTCTTCCTGTGTACATCCTCCTTCCTGATGTAATCTTTCCTGATGGTATCAGTAGGGCTTGACATCTGCGTTCCATTCCCCATCGAACTAGGCCTTTTGCTGCCGCTCTTGGGTGTGATCTCCTTACTGCCTCCCCTCACGGCTGTTGGCTCCAGGGTGCTGGCATTATTGCCTGACCTCTGCGGCGTGTTCTTCTTCGAATTAGCCCTTTTGCTGCTACTATTGGGCGTGTTCTCCTTCGTGCTGGCATTATTGCCTGACCCCAGTGGCGTGTTCCGCTCCAAATTAGCCCTTTTGCTGCTACTATTGGGCGTCTTCTCCTTCATGCTGGCATTATTGCCTGACCTCAGCGGCGTGTTCCGCTCCAAATTAGCCCTTTTGCTGCTACTATTGGGCGTGTTCTCCTTCGTGTTGGCATAATTCCCTGACAGTGGCGCGTTCCGCTCCAAATTAGTGTTTTTTGCTCCCACTGGGTGTGGTAGCCTCCGTGCTGGCCATCTTCGCCTCTTTGCTACCACTCCTGGGAGTGTTCACAACCGTGCTATCCCTCTTAGCGTTTTTGCTGCTACCGTTCGGTGCGGCATTTTGACTGGATCTTAGGGGTGTACTCTGCGGCATGGTGCCTTTTGTCATGCGACTCTTGGGCATCCTCTTCTCTGGCGTGGTCTCCTTGGTGACGTTCTTCTTCGGGGTGCCCTTTCTGAGGATGCTCTTCCTGCTCCTCTTTATGACGCTCCTCTGTAAGACTCTCCTCTGTTTAAAGCCACCCTCAGTCACACCAGCCCCAGTGATGCCATGGATCAGGTCATGCATGCCTTCTAAAAGTCCATCATCTCTATTGTCGAGTTCCAATTCCTCTCCAACCGTGAGCACTACCAAGTGGAAGTAAACTTCACCTCTATAATGTTTCCTTGTAAACGGTACGACTAAATCCCTGGTATCTTTCACTCTGATAACCTTTTTGCTCCTGTAACCATAATATAACAAACGTGCTTCCTGGGAGGACCCCCACACCACCTTCACACGTAACGATGCCATCATGTCAGATAACTCTACCACTTCAAGGTCGTATCTGCCAAGGATTACATCAAACTCGTCATAGAATTTTTCTGTGCCATTATCTAATTTTGCAGTATAATCCGCGACACCGATACGAACGATTACTTTGCCATCATCAGGTTCTTCAGGATAGAAACCTCCGAGAGGTTTGAGAGATGGAGCGGCACCATCAGACCCAGCCCCAATGCCACCACCACCATCACTAGCGATATCGTTAGCTGGATCAACCTCGGCGGAAGTACCAGGACCAGGAGCAAGGTGAGGGCCCTTAGCGGTGGGAGATACATTACATGGTGGACAGTCAGGGCCCCTTCTAACGGCAGCCACAATAGGATCAGCTGCTGCCATGCCACCTCGACGATCAGGAGCAGTTCCCACAACATAAGTGTTTCGAGTGCTAGCAGAGTCCAGACCATGAGTTGGCTTCAGACCAGCAGCTCGCTGAACCCGAGCACGGGTTCGAGGAGGAGAGAATGGTTCAGTCTTTGCAACAATAGTGGGGCAGCCTCCGGAAGCCTTAGTTTGCTCAACAACGGCAGGGATTAGGTCAACATCGTCCAGATCAATAACAACATGAGGACGACCAGTACCAGCAGATTCCAGACCACGGGTTCGCACAACTTGAGGACGATTTCGAGGAGGAGCAGCACACAAGGTGGCGGTCTTGGCAACAACAGCGGGGCAGCCTCCGGACACCTTAGTTTGCTCAACAGCGGCATGGATTGGGTGAGCAGCAGCCGCAGAAACACGGGCACGGGGAAGGGGACGACCAGTACCAGCAGATTCCAGAGCAGAGTTTTCCACAACGGCAATTTGGGGACTCCTACGAGGAGGTTGCCTGACAGAAGCATGTCGTGGACGAGGAACCACATTTTGCTCAACAACAGCAGGGGTTCGAGTTAGACTTTCCTATCCAATAATAGCTGGGCGACTCCCAGTAGCAGGAGCTTCCTCATGCACTATGTTACACACCAGCATAACCACGCGAAGCCTAACATGCTGTTTCATCAACCCAATTAGCTGACTGTCACACGCTATAGGAACCTTGAAGCCTCGTTCATCAAGGAGGCTGAACCGTGCAGTCTGTCCGGCCTCATTTCAGCAAGTTCACGCATAGCAGGAACCAAACCAGGGATAGTGCATAACTGCACAGGCGCTACTTCCATCTTCAGATTCTGAGCCTCTTTCCACGTGCTCTTCCCATGTGCTAATTTCATGAGGTAGCCGTAGATGGTGACCATAACCGTGTAGTTGGGTTCAGTGGAGATCCTGGTTGACAGAAAATTGGAGACAAAAGATAAGAATTGTTTGTCAGCGTCGTGCTAGCAAACAATTCTATGTTCGATATATCTCTGTAATGCCAATAGCCAGCTAGCAGTTATAGGTAGTGCGAATAGCAAAGAGAAGAGTAGCTCACCCGAAATTAGCCAGAAGTACTTCTTCCTCGGAAAATTGATCTGCCATCCTTCGCGCTGCTCACCTCGTCGGCGGTACAGGCGGGCTAGATCGTCGCAACGGCTGGCACGGCATTTGACATTAGAGGTCGGTAGCAGCGAGTAGGCGTAGCAACTTGGCGCCGGAAGTCAAATGCCCGAAGAGATCATTCTGGTTGGAGAGGGGATTTTGACGCCGCCGGTGCTAGGGTTCATGCGAAAGGAGGGAGGGGGTGGATTTGTGAATTTGGTCAACGCACGATGCTCCTTTAGTATCTCGTTTCGCCTACGTGGTTGCCGTGTTGGCACTCGCGTCACGAAAATATTACTGACATGAGGGTCCCGACCGTCTACTTCACGGGGCAGTTTCATGGCATGTTTGGATTTGGTAGGGGTGAGACGAGTTTACATCGAAATGGCCCCTCTCGGTAGTTGGCGGCCCAACTTTTCGAAACAAGGTAATTTCAGGCAACTTAGGTACCACCATGCGCTGGCCTGCCAACTTTGGTACCGCAGACGAACAAGCCCGTCATAACGACCACTCGTACGGGCGGACACGCCCGTACGGCGCTCCCATAGCGTACCCTCGAGCAAAATATCAGATTTCAAGCAAAAGTACTGAACGTATAACGACCAGTAGTACGAGCGCGCGCGATCGTATCGCGCGCCCGTGCCGAGTGCATCGCTGGAAGGGATTCGTCACCCCCAAGGTATTTCACCCGGTACGGGAGGGCTCTGGCCGTACCACCCACTCGTACCAAGTACGAGGGCACCATAACACCACGAGGAGGTAACCTAAAAATCCCCAAGACACAAAATATTTATTTCTTCTTTCTCCAAACTCAAAACCACCTCCATTGGATCTTCAAATTTACTTAATCTTTATTCGTTTCCTCGCACCCAATCGATCTAAGGTATGATTCTCCTCCAATCCCCAACTTATTTGTACCAAAGCTTCACTCAATCTTTCATGATTGTCAATCTAGACTTAGGTCTTGTTCTTGATCTAATCATGATATTGAGCATTCTTAGTATTGTTTTATAGGAGTTTCTTTTGTAACTAGTGTAGAGGATCACATATGCTATGTTTCTATTGGACTAAAAATTTAATTAGCATTTTTTTGTTTTAGATGAACATGAGGATCCATACACATGCAATGGTTGCGGAACGTTCTACACCACCCGTTGATATGTTGACCCCTGAGTCACTAGGTATCGAGTTCACCGAGGAGTTTCAGCTAAACCATTTTGAAGGAAATATGCCGTGAGAGGCAATAATAAAGTTGTTATTATGTATTCCTTATATATGATAGATGTTTATTTCACATGCTATAATTGTATTGATAGGAAACATCAATACATGTGTGTTTAATAAACAAAAAAGGGTTCCTAGTCATGCCTCTCTTATAGACTAGCTTGTTGATTAACAGGAAGATCAAGGTTTCCTGATCATGGACATTGGATGTTGTTAATAACAAGGTCACACCATCGGTGGAATGATGTGATGAACATTCATCCGAAGTATAGCATTACGATCAAGTCATTGTGTTTATATTGCTATAACATCATACGAAGTAATCTTTATCCTTAGACCATGAGATCATGTTAATTGCTAACACCGGAAGAGTATCTTGATAACATCAAACGTCACACCGTAATAGGGTGACTATAAAGATGGGTTCAGTGCTACGAAGGTGTTATGCTGAGGCTCATGGATCAAGAGTGGAATTTTTCAATCCAGATGACGGATAGATATACTCTGGGCCCTCTCGGTGATATCACATTAGGATAGCTTGCAAGCAAGTGATGTGATCACTAGAATGTTATATCATGGGAACGAGAAACGAGTGCATGTCGGTAACGAGATCAAACTAGGTATGGAGATACCGATGATCAAATCTCGGTCATGTAATATATCGAGAGACAAAGGGATTTAGTTACAAGCGTTAAAGGTTCTCACGATCACAGGAGTCATCGTTGAATGTGTAGGAGTCAGTACGGATCTCTAGGTCCCGCTGCTGATTATTGATCGGAGAAGGGTCTCGATCATGTCTGCATTATTCGTGAACCATAGGGTGGCACACTTAAGAGTTACCGGACACCATTTTGGAGCACATATGTTTCAGATGAAAGAATTGCAAAGCGCAGGAATTGTTTCAATAGAAACCGGAAATTGTTTCGGGTGAAATTGTAGAAGGTGGTTCTGCATGTGATATTGAAATATTGCAAGGGGCTATATGTGAATGTTTGTTAATTAAAGTAATTAACAAAATTCTGAATAAATTTAATAAAAGGGTTTTATTAAATGAGAGAGCATTAAATTTGGAGAAACTTAATGCATTTAAAGTGGAGACTTTAAAAGGGAATGTGAAGAGGCATTTTAATGTGGAGGAGTTACCACCACATGAATGGGGGAGGTGAGGGGTCACCCCCCCATGCGCCGGCCATGGAGAGAGGGGGCACCCCCCTCCTCCTATAAAAGGCCACCCATTCCCTCCTTCTTCCTCACACCTCCTTGTGAAGGATCTCTCTCCCCCTCTAGAATTATTCCCCCATGGTCTCGGATTAGCGAGATACATGTTCCCGGTGGCATTTCGTCTGGAAGGAGTTGCTACTTCCGCTGGATTGCTGGAGCAAGGAGGTGGAGGTTGTCTAGTGGCTTGAACGTGTGTGCGAGTGCGGATGCGCTGCTGAGTTGCGGCGCTCGGACTTCCTCACGATCTTGAGATCGGCAAGTGTACGACTACATCAACCACAAGTTCCTACTCGTTAACAAAGCTCGTTGTCTACGAGGGTAAGTTCTCTATGGATGTATGTCCACCCGTTTACTTTGTACCTAGTAGATAGATCTTGGCGTGTAGTTCACACCGTAGGAGTTTTTTTGTTTTCTATGCTGCGGACCCAACAGTGGTATCAGAGCCTGATCTATGCGTAGGTGCTTTGCACGGGTAGTACACATATGGTTGATATGTGGGTGATAATGATCATGTTATTGCATCTTCTATGTACTTTGGATATTGGTGGCATAGTGGGATGAAGCGGCCCGGACCAACCTTACATGTCATCGTACATGAGACCGGTTCCACGACTGACATGCAACTTGTTTTGCATAAGTGGCTGGCGGGTGTCTGTCTCTCCTACTATAGTCAATATCTGATTTACAACGAGTTGCTAATAACTTGGTTATCCTCGTTGTGGTTCATGTTCGTAGGTTAGACAGGTTCTATCTCCGAAAGCCCTAAGCCACGTAAAACTTGCAATTGATAAATTAGAGGCGTCTAGTTTAGATCGTTGCTGGGCTAGTGTTTTGATATGGTATTGTTGTAAGTAGATGTATGGTAGATACTCTTACAACTCACTTAACGTGTAAGTTCCATAGACCTTGGCCTTACACACAAAGGAATGATAGAGATCATACCACGATGCAAATGATAGAGATCAAATGCATGGACCATATCATCTCACTTCACACATTAGATGTTAGCATCTTATACTGCTAGTTTGGCGCGTTTGATAGCATTATAAGATGATCCCTCATTTAGATATCAAGATAAAATGTGTTCTTCCTTAAGTATGCACCGTTTTGTGGATCATGTTTTGAGGCATCACGTGATGATCGGGTGTGTTCAACTCTACGCTTTCATACAACGGGTGTAAGACAGTTTTACAGACGCAAATACTAAGGTTCTTACTTGACGAGCCTAGCATGTACAGACATGGCCTCGGAACACGGACCGAAAGGTTAAGCATGAGTCATATAGTTGATATGATGCCCATATAGATGCTCGCCTTTGAAGCTACACCGACTCACGTGATGATCGGACTTGGTGTAGTAGATTTGGTTCATGTAATCACCAAAAGGACACGAGGGATGTCGTTTTTGAGTGGGAGTTCATTAGTAATTTGGATTAGTTGAACTCAATCTATCATAAAATTAGTCTAAATATACTTTACAAATTCTGTTGTAGATGGCACCACCTGCTTTTAATTTCAATGTGTTCATGGAGAAAGAGAAACTTGTTGCGAATGGTAGCAACTTCACCAACTGGGCTATGAATTTGAGGATTCTCCTCACTGCTGCACAAAAGCAACATGTGCTAGATGCGCTGCTAGGCCCCCCACCAGCTCCTGATGCCCCTGACGAGGAAAAGAACGTCTATATAACTCGTCAGGAGGACCACAACTTAGTTCATTGCGGCATACTGTATGGGCTAGAGCCAGAACTTCGAAAGCGTTTCGAAAATGGCAATGCCTTTGATACCATGAGAGAATGGAAAATGATTTTCGATACCCATGCTTCCGTAGAGAGTTATAATGCTACAGAAAAGTTCTTTAGCTGCATGATGGAGGAAAACAGCTCCGCTAGTGAGCACGTACTCAAAATGTCTGGGTACGCCGATAAGCTTGTGTCCTTGGGAATAACGATTCCCATTGACTTAGGCATACATCATGTTCTCTAATCTCTGCCACCTAGCTACAGGAGCTTCGTGATGAACTATAATATGCAGGGCATGAAGAAGTCTCTTCCCGAGCTTCTGTCAATGCTTAAGACTGCAGAAGTGGAGATTAGGAAAGAACATCAAGTGTTGATGATCAATAGGACCACCGGTTTCAAGAAGGACAAGAAAGGCAAGCACAAGGGAAAGAAGGGTGGCAAGTCTGTTGCCACGCCTGAAAAGAAACCCCGAGCTGGCCTTAAGTCTGACACCGAGTGCTACTATTGCAAGGGGACTGGCCATTGGAAGCGCAACTGCCCCAAGTATTTGGCGGACAAGAAGTCCAGCAAGGAAAACAAAGGTATATGTGATATACATGTTATTGATGTGTACTTGACTAGTACTCGCAGTAGCACCTGGGTATTTGATACCGGATCAGTTGCTAATATATGTAACTCGGTTCAGGGGCTGCGGAACAAGCGACAACTAGCAAGGGATGAGGTCACGATGCGGGTCGGCAATGGATCAAGAGTTGATGTGATCGCCGTCGGAACGCTGCCTCTCCATATGCCATCGGGATTAGTTATAAACCTAAATAATTGTTATTTGGTGCCTGCACTGAGCATGAACATTGTATCTGGATCGTGTTTGATGCAAAGTGGTTATTCATTTAAGTCTGAAAATAATGGTTGTTCGATTTATATGAATAATATCTTTCATGGTCATGCACCTATGTTGAATGGTTTATTTCTGTTGGATCTCGATAGCAGTATTACGCATATTCATAATGTTGATGCTAAAAGGATTAAACTTGATAATGATATATCTACATATATGTGGCACTGCCGTCTAGGTCATATTGGCGTTAAACGCATGAAGAAGCTCCATTCTGATGGACTTTTGGAATCACTTGATTTTGAATCATTTGATACATGTGAGCCATGCCTTATGGGCAAGATGACTAGAACGCCGTTTTCCGGTTCAATGGAACGGGCGACAGATCTATTGGAAATCATACATACTGATGTGTGTGGACCAATGAGTGTGTTGGCGCGAGGTGGATATCGTTATTTTGTTACTTTCACGGATGATTTGAGTAGATATGGGTATATCTATTTGATGAAACACAAGTCTGAAACTTTCGAAAAGTTCAAGGAATTTCAGAATGAAGTGCAAAATCATCGTAACAGAAAGATCAAATTTCTGCGGTCCGACCATGGAGGAGAGTATCTTAGTTACGAGTTTAGCACACATATGAAAGACTGTGGGATAGTTTCACAACTCACGCCTGCCGGAACACCACAACGTAATGGTGTGTCGGAGCGTCGTAATCGTACCTTATTGGATATGGTTTGATCTATGATGTCTCTGACTGACTTACCTCTGTCATTTTGGGGTTATGCACTGGAAACAGCTGCATTCACTTTAAATCGGGCACCATCTAAATCCGTTGAAAAGACACCGTATGAATTATGGTTTGGAAACAAACCTAAGCTGTCATTTCTTAAGGTTTGGGGATGCGATGTTTATGTGAAGAAACTTCAACCGGATAAACTCGAACCCAAAGCGGAAAAATGTGTCTTCATAGGATACCCTAAGGAAACGATTGGGTATACCTTCTATCACAGATCCGAGGGCAAGGTTTTTGTTGCCAAGAATGGATCCTTTCTTGAGAAGGAGTTTCTCGTGAAAGGTGTGAGTAGTCGGAAGGTATACCTCGAAGAGGTCATTGAACCTTCTCTTCATGGAATGGCGAGTGGCGTAGCACCGGAAGTTGTTTCGGAGTTGACTTCACCTGATGAAGAGAGAGCTAATGATAATGATCATGAAACTCCGAAAGAGGACACTACCGAACCTCGCAGGTCAAGCAGGACACGTGCAGCTCCTGAACTATACGGCAATCCTGTTGTGAATTTCATGGTTGATGAAATGGATGACCCTGTGACATATGAAGAAGCGATGATGAGCCCGGATTCCAACAAATGGCTAGAAGCCATGAAATCCGAAATGGAATCCATGTACGAGAACCAAGTTTGGACCTTGGTGGACTTACCTCACGACCGAAAGGTCGTTGAGAATAAATGGATTTTCAAAAGGAAAACTGATGCTGATGGTAATGTGACCATCTATAAGGCTCGACTTGTCGCAAAGGGGTTTCGACAAATTCAAGGAGTTGACTATGATGAGACATTCTCTCCCGTAGCGATTCTTAAGTCGGTTAGGATTATGTTAGCAATTGCTGCATATTTCGATTATGAAATATGGCAGATGGATGTCAAAACTGCGTTCCTCAATGGTAAGATTGAAGAAGGGTTGTATATGATACAACCTAAGGGTTTTGTCGATCCTAAGGATGCTAATAACATGTGCAAACTTCAGCGATCCATCTATGGACTGAAGCAAGCATCACGAAGTTGGAATCTCCGCTTTGATGAGGTGATCAAAGAGTTTGGATTTGTCCAAACTTATGGAGAGGCTTGTATTTACAAGAAAGTGAGTGGGAGCAATGTGGCATTTCTGATATTATATGTGGATGACATATTATTGATTGGAAATGATTTAGATCTTTTAAACAGTGTTAAAAGTTATCTAAACAGCAAATTTTCGATGAAGGATCTTGGTGAAGCTTCATATATATTAGGCATTAAAATCTATAGAGATAGATCAAGATGCCTAATTGGGCTATCGCAGAGTACATACCTTGATAAGATATTAAAGAAGTTTAATATGGACGGAAGTAAGAAGGGGTTCTTACCTATGTTGCAAGGCAAGACATTGAGTAAGACTCAAAGTTCGGCTACGGCGGAAGAAAGAAAGATAATGGATAAGATCCCCTATGCCTCAGCCATAGGCTCTATAATGTATGCCATGCTATGTACAAGACCGGATGTGGCACATGCTATTAGTTTGACTAGTAGGTACCAATCTGATCCAGGTTCAGAACACTGGATAGCGGTCAAGAATATCCTTAAGTACTTGAGAAGAACTAAGGATATGTTTCTTATATACGGAGGTGAAGAAGAGCTAGTCGCTAAGTGTTATGTCGATGCTAGCTTTGACACTGATCCGGATGACTCTAAGTCTCAATCAGGATACGTATTTCTCTTGAACGGAGCAGCAGTTAGTTGGAGGAGCTCCAAACAACCTGTGGTGGCTAGATCAACAACGGAGGTGGAATATGTTGCTGCTTCAGAAGCGGCGCAGGAAGCAGTTTGGATGAAAGAGTTAATTACGGAACTGGGTGTGGTTCCCAGTGCGTTGGACCCGATGGTGATCTATTGTGACAACAATGGAGCCATAGCCAACGCAAAGGAACCAAGGTCTCACAAGAATTCCAAGCATATTAAGCGCCGGTTTCACTCCATCCGCGAGCATGTCAAGGATGGAGATATAAAGATTTGTAAAGTGCACACGGACCTGAATATAGCAGATCTGTTGACTAAAGTACTCCCTAGGGCAAAACATGATCAACACCAGAACTCCATGGGTGTTAGATTTATCACTATGTGAACTAGATTATTGTCTCTAGTGCAAGTGGGAGACTGAAGGAAATATGCCCTGAGAGGCAATAATAAAGTTGTTATTATGTATTCCTTATATATGATAGATGTTTATTTTACATGCTATAATTGTATTGATAGGAAACATCAATACATGTGTGTTTAATAAACAAAAAAGAGTTCCTAGTCATGCCTCTCTTATGGACTAGCTTGTTGATTAATAGGATGATCAAGGTTTCCTGATCATGGACATTGGATGTTGTTAATAACATGGTCACACCATTGGTGGAATGATGTGATGAACATTCATCCAAAGTATAACATTACGATCAAGTCATTGTGTTTATATTGCTATAACATCATACGAAGTAATCTTTATCCTTAGACCATGAGATCATGTTAATTGCTAACACCGGAAGAGTATCTTCATAACATCAAACGTCACACCGTAACAGGGTGACTATAAAGATGGGTTCAGTGCTACGAAGGTGTTATGTTGAGGCTCATGGATCAAGAGTGGAATTTGTGAATCCAGATGACGGATAGATATACTCTGGGCCCTCTCGGTGATATCACATTAGGATAGCTTGCAAGCAAGTGATGTGATCACTAGAATGTTATATCACGGGAACGAGATCAAACTAGGTATGGAGATACCGATGATCGAATCTCGGACATGTAATATATCGAGAGACAAAGGGATTTAGTTACAAGCGTTAAAGGTTCTCACGATCACAAGAGTCATCGTTGGATGTGTAGGAGTTAGTACGGATCTGCAGGTCCCACTGCTGATTATTGATCGGAGAAGGGTCTCGATCATGTCTGCATTATTAGCGAACCATAGGGTGGCACACTTAAGAGTTACCGGACACCATTTTGGAGCACATATGTTTCAGACGAAAGAATTGCAAAGCGCAGGAATTGTTTCAATAGAAACCAGAAATTGTTTCGGGTGAAATTGCAGAAGGTGGTTCTGCATGTGATATTGAAATATTGCATGGGGCTATATGTGAATGTTTGTTAATTAAAGTAATTAACAAAATTCTGAATAAATTTAATAAAAGTGTTTTATTAAATGAGAGAGCATTAAATTTGGAGAAACTTAATGCATTTAAAGTGGAGACTTTAAAAGGGAATGTGAAGAGGCATTTTAATGTGGAGGAGTTACCACCACATGAATGGGGTAGGTGAGGGGTCACCCCCCCATGCGCCGGCCATGGAGAGAGGGGGCACCCACCTCCTCCTATAAAAGGCCACCCATTCCCTCCTTCTTCCTCACACCTCCTTGTGAATGATCTCTTTCCCCCTGTAGAATTATTCCCCCATGGTCTCGGATTAGCGAGATACAGGTGGCATTTCGTCTGGAAGGAGTTGCTGCTTCCGCTGGATCGCTGGAACGAGGAGGTGGAGGTTGTCCGGTGGCTTGAACGTGTGTGCGAGTGCGGATGCGCTGCTGAGTTGCGGCACTCAGACTTCCTCACGATCTTGAGATCGGCAAGTGTACGACTACATCAACCACGAGTTCCTACTCGTTAACAAAGCTCGTTGTCTACGAGGGTAAGTTCTCTATGGATGTATGTCCACCCATTTGCTTTGTACCTAGTAGATATATCTTGGCGTGTAGTTCACACCGTAGGAATTTTTTTATTTTCTATGCTGCGGACCCAACACATTTGACCATCTCAAGCTCCGAGAAATCAAGTCCACCAAGTGGGTGTGTCCCTATATCCTGAACCAACTTGGCATTCGTGTTGATTTTGATTTACTTTGCAAGAATGTTGGTTTGTATGACTTTGTCTTCCAGGATGTCGCCATGTATCGCCGCTTGACGCTTGAGTTCCTCAGCACTTTGAAGCATACGGTGGGCTCTCACTATTGTTCCGAGGATCAAATGTCTGGAGTTGATCGCATCAACTTCCGTCTTATAAATTGTGAGTACTCCTTAACGCTTAACAAATGGGCTCAATATTTTGGCTTTGCCAACAACACCACCAACATACGCTCCTCCACTTTTGTTTTAAATCCCGCACCTTCGTAGTACTTTAATTTAATGAGAATTCATGGAAACACACCCAAGGGGAACCAAATTGATCATCCTGCTATTCGCTATCTGTTTTATATTATTGCTAACACCTTGCAGGCATGTTGTGAGTTTACTAGAGTCAATGAGGAGGACATGATGGTCCTCGTAAAAGCTGCTATTATTAATTGTAACTTAACACCAAATTTGGGTGCCCTTCTTGTGCTTTATATCAAGCATTAGGCTCTGCAATCTCGAGGACCCATATGCGGAGGAGTTGTGACCATTCTTGCACGCGCACTTAACATCAACCTCGGTAATATCCAACCATTGACACGAAGTAACCGTCTCGATTTTTCTACTCTAAGAGCATGTGGTATGATTTCTAGAACTAATGGTAGATATTTCTTTGATATACCTAGAGCGGATCACTTGATCCCAGCTCCTTTGCCAAATGGTCTATTCTCTATCGAGAATGGACGTTTGTGTTTGACGCGTAGGTTGAGGCAGGTCTACCCGATCAATAAATACCTGTGGGAGGAGGAGTAGAAGATGAAAAAGTAGAACAAGAAGGACCTGCACAAGATGTGCAGCCACCAAACTACTACACCGCCTATGAAGATATCTATGCGCTCGAAGGAAACATCCAAAACATGAACAACCTCTCCATCAACCTTCGAGATGCTTCTACAAACCTAGCCACCCAGTTCCATGATTGGAGCAACCAATGGAACATGGGAGATTATCCACCGCCACCACAATGAGCAACAAAAGGGCTTGGAAAAGCCTGAGCTTGGGGATGTGTTCCCTTGGCAATTTTATTTGTGTAATAACAAGGTTGTACTCCAGCTCCTTGGGAGCTTTGAAACATTTGTGTTGGCTTGTTCCTACACTTTGCTCTTTCTATTTGCTTTTGTTTTTAGTTTGATTTTCTTTTTCTTTTCATAGTTCCTTGCTTGGTCGCAAGTTATTTTCTATTCTTTCATCCCTATCCTAAAAAATACAAAAAGATTTTTCCTTATTTCCTTTTTTTTTGTAAATGTGGATTCGCACTTTGCCTCTTTGCATTAATATTATTATGGGAGTAATTGTGCTTGAGTTTTGAAGGAACACATCCCTGATACCTTTTATCTGGATTCACGGCTGTATTATAATAGCTTTTTCCTAGAAGATCTAGGTTTAATCGAACCTTGGAAAGCAATGCTAAAAGGAAATAAAAAGGACATGTCTACAAGAATTTGTTTATTCGTTTTACCTTAGTTTACCAGACCAATCTAGTTTACTTTTATAAGGGGTTGAATCAATAGATGAAAATAGGACAGGGTTGAAGATCCACCTGTAGTTGCACATCATATGGGATAAAATATAATAATAAGCATAGTCATGTTTAATGGTTGAATAGGGATAACATCTTGTGGACAAGACATCCTAATATACTAGAGCCCCCGTGATGCAGCGGGCATAGCAATAGTCTTTTAATCCAACCGAGTGCACACCGAAGCAACGGGCTACAACCGATTATTAAGTGTAAAACACAGATCAAAGCATTAAGTGGTGATGCTGTTGTGATCCCGAATGGGTCGCTAAGCGAAGACCGTACTACCTTTTCTGTCACTGGGGTTCCTATGAGATTGCCGCTAGCCAAGTATCTCACCTCAAGACTTTATCAATCTATGGTATATTGGGTACTTACAAATCCACAGATTGAGGCAAGAGACAAATAAACACACTACAAGAATTTGGACGGTCCATGACATTTTAATCATGACACGCCAAAAAAATGTCATAGATGTCTGGCGTTCTGGGATGTTTCATCGCGATGCACTTGAAGGCCCTCTAGGTCGGTTATCCATGACGTTCCAAGTTTTCATCGACAAAAATTCATTGAAGATTTTGTCTGAGGCCCTAAAGCCCAGTTCAACATTTCGTCCCGTAGAAATCGTCACGGAATTTGTCAAGGCCATTGGTGCCTGCACCCCACCTATCAGCTCGGTTTGAACGGTAGGGGTCTAACGGGTTGTTGTCATAGTTTTGGCCGGGCCCAGCTGTCAGTCCATCTTATAGAAATTATATAGCATAAAAACAGAGTACCCTGACCAGGGTTCAAACTCACGAGCACACTCGTAGTTCGAAGGCCTGGAACCACTAGACCAGGGGACTCTGTTCCTACAGTTCTACTACTTTGCCATTCTTATACACATGTCCTAAATCAGCCGTCCTTCAATATTTACACTAATGTTTTCACTAACTACCCCAACAGCTGGACAAGACAACTACGTTTCAAAAATAGCGCTACTTCATATTTCAACATACACATGTTCGCAATCACACGAAGATGCAAAATGTGAAAGTACAGGAAATTGAAGCAACAATCAACACAACATATATCAACATGGAGATAGCACACAATCTTACAAATATATAGAGAACATGGTTCACATACAGTTCCAAACCAACTAGATAACTAGATTCACAAAGAGTTGCAAACCAAGTGCACAACCTGCAGGTTCACATTCAGTTCCAAATCAACTACGAGTTCACATGAAGCCAACCGACATAACCAGGTACTTTGTGCCCTCATTTTAGGCGACTAACATAACACAAGAAGCCAGATATGGGATCCTCAAAGAAGGTAAAGATGAACAAATCCCCTTTTTTGATTCGAGCAGCCTCGACAACCTTTGACCAGTTGCTTGTCATCTGGGCAACATCTGCCTTGGATGAATTGAACATGCCCACGTGCTACATGATCTGTGACTATGATAGGAATCTCCAACGATAGATACCGGTTGAGGTGGGCATTGTTGTACCTAGCTAAAAAGTACTGGATGTGAAGAATAAAGTTAGCTGCTGAAGTATAGTTCAATGTGCATAAGTAGATTTAGGGGTCGTTTGGTTCAAAGGATTTGTAAAACACAGGGATAGGAAAAGTACAGGAATAAAATGGCATGACTCTAAGCATCCTACAGGAATAAAAAATGCAGGAGTTGGTAAGATAAGCTGTTTGATTGCACCATAGGAAAAACACAGGAATTTTATAGGGTTTAGGTACATGTCATAGTTGTCATAGACACGTAGGAATCTTTCCAAGACATCTCACCTCTTGTTAGAAATCCTATAGGATTGTAGTGTAGGAATGCAATGCATAGGAATTTTTTAGGATTTATTCCTTTGAAACAAATACACCCTTAAAGAGTCAAATCTCATAAGTTTACCATCTTGGTCTTCCCAGGGATGACATTTGACTTTTTCATCTTGCACACATAGTGTGGTAGGTGGAATGTGTCCTGAAATTCCTCTAAGATACGCAGCTTGGTTTGAAATCAATTCCTTGTTGTTTTCAAACATGCAATAATCGTCGATGTCCTCCCTGACCTTCATCGACGGACCTAGAATGAATATATTAGAAAGTAATCTGTAGAGGCATAAGAATGACTGTAACTTTAAGCCAATGTCAATGACTCTAACCTCTAGTAAGGTCCCTCTGTTTCTCATCTTTCTTGGCTACAGGTTGCTTCACCTCATCATAAGATGGAACCTTGTAGCCTTTCTTTTTAGCCTAAAATAGATACTGCACTAATTAGAATGTTTTGTTTTGATGCTATATAGTAGGTGACGTGGGCATACCTTACAGGTACTCGAGTTTGGTATATACGGCCTGATCTGGCAGAAGCGCACGACGTTATTAGGGCCCAATCCAGGATTCGGGTGACCTACAGAGACTCGGACTGCTTGCGGCATGAGGCAAAGCCTAAAGATAGAAAGTTTAAATGGTAGAACCCTAACTTGTAACCGACTCGACTTGCTACCTGAGACCTAGCCTATCTATATAAGGGCTAGGAGGGGGCGGCGAGGAGGACAATCACAACCCTAGTTTCCACAACTTCGCAAGATTGCATCTGCGAACCCCTGTAACTTTCGACTCGCTCGATAATTCCAAGAGCAGACAAGCAGGAGTAGGGACCTCTATGAGGCCTGAACCTGGGTAAATCTTCGAGTCTCCACGTGTGCTTGTTTGCTAGCCGATTGATGCCTCCAATGCTCCCTCCTTCTCCAAAACCCAAGTCCATAACAATGGGCATTGATGAGTTTAACCCTCGTCAATTGGCGTCGTCCGTGGGAATTGGGAGTGCTGATGTCACGGCTTCTTTGGCCCCGTCAACCGTGATCTACAACTCTGCAACAGCAAAGACCCGCCTCCTCTTCGATGCCTTCGACTTCACCGTCCATACGCCGGCCACTCACCCGGCTTTCGTGTCCATGGGCGAGGGGATCGGCCTGGCGATCGGGAGCCTACGCTTCCAAGTTGGTCAACTAGGCACGCTCTGTCTCCTTGACCAGCCCGCGGTTCGCGCGATTGCTCCAACATCGTGGTTTCCATCGTCGATCGGCACCCTGAGCAAACTCGACGCCCCGACAACAGTCGGGAACGTGATCAGCGACAATAGTTGCGGATCTGATCTGGGCGATCTAGCCACTAAAGACAGAGCCTACGGTTTTGGATCTGAAAGCTGCGGAAGCAACAACTTCCCCAGTCACTACCTGTGCGTCGTCATCAACGCAGGCGACACCGGCGTCAGTCGCGAAAACACCGGCACTGGTCTGACCAACAACGGCATCCTGGTCGCAAACGGTTTTCCCACCAATGGTGCACCCACCAACAACAGGATGGGGGAGAACCGTACCTCACGGCGAATGAGAATACCGGAGAGAGCGTGCAGATCCACCTCAATGACAACGAGTGGGCTCGCTGACAAGAAGCTCTGCGGGGTAACCCTCTGCCCCCAAACTCATCACAAGACATGCTGATGGGTTACCATTGGCTACTCAAAGAAGAATACAAGCGCCAACAGCAAGTGATCGCACAACTCGACGCGCGCAGAAGGGCGGTGGACGAGTCAAGTCTTCGACGGGCTCAACTCTCTTCCATGGGAGGATCCTCCTCCAAGGGCAATGACCACGTGGCCACCAAAAGGCGCTCTCGACTCACCTCACTGACAAGGAGCAAGAAGAGGGCACACGATTCCTCGACTTCTCGTCTATGACGGTGGATACGCGGGGCAACATGCTCCCGAAGACGCCACAGGCAGCAGTGACTGCCGCACCATGTACCTCCTCAACAACCAGCCTCCAGCTAGGGATCCGCGAGCTGCCATGCATCGATCTATGATTGCATGCTTGGGGCTAATCGAAGCTGCCCACATCAAGGATCCGACACTAGAGCCAAAAAAGAGCAAAGCTCTAGCCAAACGCTACTCCTCGCCCTCGTCCAGCGATGATAGCCACTATTTGTCTCGATGTTGCCTCTCACGGCAACACGAACATTACTATGACGCGTGTGATGACATCACGCAACGCAAGATCGACAATATGCATGCAAGGCGCGGTCGTTCGACTGATTTAGAGGACGACAAAATAGAGCTCTGCAGTGCCAGATGCTTCAGCAGAGCCATCAGGCAGAAGAGAATGCCCAAAGGGTTCAAACTACCATCAGAGAACCAGAAATTTGACAGCCTACATGACCCGAAAATCTGGCTAGAAGATTACATCTCCTCCGTCAGGCTACATGGCGGAAGCTCGAGTACGGCGATACAATGCCTCCAGCTATAGCTGCAAGGCTCCGCTTGAGCGTGGCTTAACAACCTCCCACGCTGATCTATTCGTAGCTGGGAAGAGCTAGTCTACAGCTTCGTGCGAAACTTCAAGGGCACTTACAAAAGGCCCGCATCAATTGAAGAGTTAAGAGGCTGCCACCAAAGGTACGGTGAGTCGTTGTGCTCATACATCCCGAGATGGTCTATCATGAAGAATTCCGCAGAAGAAATCTCCGAGGATCACGCAATCGACGTGTTCAATGGCGGCGTGCGCCGCAAAGAGCTCAGGGAGGAGCTGGGCTGCTCGAAGCCCAAGACGATTGACCACCTGATGGAGATCGCTAATAGGTGGGCCGATGGAGAGGACTCAGTGAAAAACCGTGGCTACTCCGACGATGATGACGACCTCGGGTGTAGACGCGACCGCCGAGGGAAACGTTGTATGCACGGTTATGAGGATCACGAAGAGGTCGACATGGTCGCAGCCGGCTAGGCTGACAAGCGCAACGACAATGCAACAGTGGATACTGCAGTGGTGGATATCGTGATAGCAGGAAAACCACGCAAGTGTGGTAGCACCGCACTCGCGATGAGGCACCCACAACATCTGTCCAAGACAAACTGCCCGGACCATGCAACATGCACTTCTACATCGACAAACACGACGTCAAGAAAAAGTCAAGCCACCTCCTAAAGGATTGCCACGAATTCCTCAAGCTCCACGAGGGCCTGGCCCAGATGAATTGCGCCGCGATTAACCAAGGCTACAGAGCTGCCCCAGGCGCTGTTGCACATGGAGCTCCTCCACCACCGCCCGGCCCGATACCTCCTGCGGTTGCACCAGTCCAGAATCATGGAGGCGAACCATACCCCGACCACTGGGGAATATGGGAATGATCTAGAAGGTTCGCCCCTCAAATCGAGTGCAAAAATCGATCACTCACCAAGTCAATCTGGCGATGAATTCTCCGCCCTCCACCACTAAGTACCTCAGTGGCAGCGAGTCCTGCATCACCTTCGTCAAGAGCGACCACCCGCATCAAGTACACTCGAAGGGGATTTCGACCACTACGAGCTGCGACACGTCGGCCATGAAAGCAACGAGGAGATGGACATACTCGCCAACATTGGCTCCACCTGCGCCCAAGTGCCACCTGGTGTATTTCTAGAGCGCATCTGCGAGCGCTCCATCAAACAAAAGGCTACAGAGCCTAAAGCTAGTACGACAATGGACTCGGGGGCTACACCACCGAGTGAGCCTATGGCAATCGACAACATGGAGCCTAACACAGGACTCGAAGGCCCCATGGAGGTCATGATGATCGAGCCATCCTGGACACAACCATACATCACATTCCTGCTCAGCAAGAGGCTGCCAGATGACCCGACTGATGCGCGTCACATAGCACGACGATCCAAGGTATTCGCCCTCATCAACGGTGAACAGTACAAGCACAACGTCACATGAGTCCTTCAACAATGCCTCTCCAACGGGGACGGAAGGGCCATCCTCCTCGACATACATGAAGGCACTTGAGGGTACCACGCCGGCAGTCGCGCCCTCATCGCCAAGGCTCTGCGAGCTGGATTCTACTGGCCAACGGCCATGCACGACGCCAAGGACATCGTCTAGCGCTGCAACGCTTACCAGCGATTCGCGCACAAATCACACGCACCTAGCGCGGAGCTCAGGCCAATACCTGTGGCCTGGCCTTTGACGCAATGGGGACTCGACATGGTCGGCAAGCTCTAGAGATCCTCACGAGGAGGATACGTCTACCTCCTAGTCGCGGTCGACAAATTCACCAAGTGGATTGACGCCATGCTGGTGACAAACTAATCGGGAGCCAACACCGTCAAATCCTTCGAGTCCATTGTCTTCCGCTTTAGGGTGCCGCATAGCATCATCACGGACAACGGGACAAATTTCACCTCCAAGGAGTTCCAGGAATTCTGCAAAAACCTAGGAATAAACATCAGCTATGCCTCGGTGGCCCACCCTCAGACCAACGGTCAAGTAAAAAAGGCCAACAGCCTCGTCTATGGTGGAATCAAGAAAAGGCTTCTCTGGCCACTCGAACAAGCCACCGGTTGCTGGCCAGACGAGCTACAATCAGTACTTTGGACCCTACGCACAACTCCAAACAGCACCACAGGCTACACTCCGTTCCTCATGGTGCACGGTGCCGAAGTGGTACTACCCATAGAAGTGCGCTACAAAGCCCCGCGGGTGGTTGCATACAACATGAAGGAATCAACTCTCGCACTCGAAGACTTCGTTGACCTCCTCGATGAGGCACGCGAGATTGCAGCGGAGAGATCCACGATCTACTAGCAGAACCTCCGCAACTACCATAGCAGAAGGCTACACCCCAGATCCTTCGTCGAAGGAGACTTGGTCCTGCGACTGAAGCAGCAAGGGCACCTCAAATTCGAGTCCCCTTGGGAAGGACCTTATGTGATTACTGAAGTAATCCCAGGTGGCGCCTACCGCCTTAAAGACCAAGAAAGCGGAGTTGCATACTCCAATCCTTGGAACGCCGCGCAACTGTGTCGTTTCTACCCTTAGACGTTTTACTTTACAAATAAGGCTATTCAGCCAGGCTACTTAGCCACACATTGTAACTCATACTATTCTGCGAATAAATAAAGCTAATTGCCCCAAACCCTGTGTTTTTCTGTTTTCTTGCAATTATATCACTCGGGGGCTGCGCCACCATTTATGCTTTCGTTCTACGAATAAACGCAGTATCCTGGGTAGATGACACACTACCAATCGAACCCTTGATAACACCAACCTAGCTGCAACGCACCTGACAGGTTGGCAAGGTGCTGAGATAGAAACATGTGAGGTTAACGAAAAGGAACTGCAGAGTACCACACACTCGAAAACATACAAGCTAGCAAGATCTTTACACATTAATGGGTATCAAGCACACCCGCCACAATCATATGAATTTTACAACACTTATACATCTATGTGCAGGATACAAACTACACTACTGCCGCAAAAGGAGAACATTTGTTTGCTCTTCAACGAAGTCGACAATATCCTCCACTGGCTGGTCAACCGCCTGGTAGTGCAGTACCATATTCCAAGTCATCCCTTCTGGTGGCGGTGGCGGTCCAGCAGCAACAGACACGATGTCCACGTCCAGTCGATGCAGTCGAACTAGCGATAGTGCAACCTTAGCATCTGCGACTAACTGTTGGTGCACGCACTTGCGGACCGCGCTTATATCCTGAAAGCTTGCCAGAAGAGCCAACAGGCTTGAGGGCACAACATCCAGCGGAAACATCGTCTGATAAATATACTTCAGGCACGACTACGCCTTCTTCAAACATTGAAGCACCCGCGATGCGTGATCCTGCAAAGTCACCAATGCGACTGCATGGTCGTGGTCCACCTAGAAGTACCCACTAGCATGTAGCTACTCCTGGGTTAAGTCATTCATTCGAATGGCAACCCGGTCCTTTTCATCCTGCAGATGATGAGCGCTAACAACTACAAAAAGCAGGACCAAAAGCATAAGGCAAGGAATCGCCACAAATGGCTAAAGAAAGGATAAGAAGATAGAGAGCTAACATTTAAAGTGCTCGTTCAACTGCGCAACTTCATCTAGGAGATACTTCTTGCGAGCGGTGGCCTTCTTAGCCTTCGAATTCCACACATCCGTGTTACCGCGGATAATGGGCAACACCTTCTCCAACTGCTTAATACGGTCGTGCAGTCGCGAGAGAAGCGACAACTCCTCCACCTTTGAATGCGGTTGCGCTGCAGTTTCATCGGTGAGAGGAGAGTCACGAGGACCACTCGAAGGACCCTATTAGAACCAAGCAAGAAGAAAATAAGGGAACAAGGATACATTTATAAAATGGGCGAGTGCATTCAAATGCAGCAAAGTATCAATAGGGGCACCCCCACAAAACATAGTTCAGCAAACGGACGCTAAAATTATTATAGATGGCAACTAAGGAACGATCTGCTTCTTCGACTTGGACTTCGACTTCGAGGGCTTCCTCGAATCCTTGGCAGTCTCTAACGCCATAGACTTTCCGGTGGTAGCCCCAGACGCCGCAGTCTTCGCCGCCTTTGCTCGCCGCAGCTCTGTAGAGTATTTCAGGACTGTATCGATGAGCTGATGCCCATACTTACTACAACTACTAGTGAAGGGAGCAAACACTACCTGCTGACCATCTGTGTCGATAGGCATCACCTCCAAGAGTGCGCTGGGGTCCAACTCCATGCCATGGGCTTGCGCCATCACGAGTGCCATGGTGGCACCCACAAACCACTGAGAATTCTTGAAGTCCATGGGAATGGCTTCAGTGAAGGATTCCACCAAGCCATCAAAGTTGTCGATTAAGCTGGCCTTGGCGATCATGTCCTCTCGGAGGCGGCTCATCACACCCTTGGCCTTCCCCGGCGTATCTTGGAGGAAGACAATGCGGTCCTCGACTACAGCCATGACACCAGCCAAGGAATCTGCGCGGCGCAAGGCCTGGGCGTCGAAGCTTACGCCGACGACATCTGAAGATCACAAAGTATCAGCATAATGACATGAAAACAAAATAGGAAAAATGCAGGTGAAGAAGTGCGAATACCTAAGAGTGCTTTCGTAATCGAGAATAGCTATTCTATGAACAACTTCTCCCTCTCAGTAGTAGAGGCATGCAGGTCTTCCTCATGTTTCTGCGACTCCTCCAGAGCCGTGACTGCCTCATCGTGCTTCTTCTCCACTACGGCAAGTCCCTTCTCGAGGGAAGTAACGCGACGGAGAAGTTCATTATGCTCACCTACAAAGGGCAGAGCACGACAACACCTGAGTTTACAAATCTCCACACAAAGCAGAGCGAAGAGACAAGTTTTAGCACAAACCTTCGACTGCGCAGTGGTGGTTGTCCAGCATGGTATGTTGTCAACCCAAGGCAAGGATCTTCTCTGCAAGGCGAGCGGAATCCTTTACGATGGGCTGCACCAAAAGAAACGAAGCTTCAGTGATGACAAAAAATGCAAAAGCTAAAAATTCGACTTCAAGCATGAAAGGACACTTACGTGTTCCTCTAGGGACTCTGAAGGTTCCTGTCGAGTGGGCATCCGTGCAACCATCTGGTGCCCCCCCTGTGGGGGGGACTCGAAGTATGGGTGCCAGAGTGGGCCACCATTGGAGGAGAAGGAGACCATGCTTCCACCTCCTTGTTCTTGGAGTCCGCAACTCCAGATTCTTTCACAAATTGGCAGTCGATGGAGGACGACGACGCTGTTTGACTACAAACACGACCTGTATCACTTCAAAAGGGAAACTTCAAGGAAAACAAGACGAACTCGAAAATATAAAAACTCACCAGTCAAATTTGTCAAGGTCGAAGGAATCATCCGATGACTCCTTTGGCAACCTCAGCTTCTTCCATGCGGGAAGAGCCATGGCACGTACAGGCACGACGGGGATTGGCTCCTCTGCAGCAGCAGGAGGACCCTCCGGCATCGTCAGTGAGGAAGCATCCGAATCCTCATTGCGGGAGCGCTTGCGAGTCCCGTGGTCACTGGACCTGGGGGCTTCCTCTTCTTCCTCCACGGGGACGGTGGAGCCCGACTCGTCTTCTTCATCTACCTCACGAGGAATAACTCCTTCAGGTCGAAGAGGCAAGTTGGTGGCCACGGTCCAGTCCTAAAAAAAGAAAAAGTATCAGTATACAAAAGCACCTACAAGCAATCGAAAAAAGGAAACTACGAAGAGAAATCCATCTCAGGTGGAGGATTGCTGGAGCAGAACAGAGGCACGACTGAGTCACCCGGGGGATCCTCCTTGGCGGTGTACTTGGTTAACAGTCACAACCTCCTATCTACTTCACTCGAAGAGATGCCATCCGCAGAAATGCGAGTAGCATCACTAGCACCGGTCCAGTGAAACATCGGGTGCGCCCTGGCCTGTAGAGGCTGAACACGGTGACACATCCAAGTGCGGATAAGCTTTGTGCCACCTACTTCTTTGCCTATGCGCTTGTCGAGATCGCATACACGCTGATAGAGGGACTCTGTCTCTTCGACTTTAGCGGGCATCAGAACGTTCTTCCACGACCTCCTTCGCTTGCAAGGTGGCACCGGATCAAAGGGTGCGAGTCCTTAGTGCTCTCCATCCAGTTGCTGGTCGCGGATGTAGAACCACTTCTCCCGCCAACCTTGGACAGACGTAGTGAGCTTGATGTTGAAGTAGGTGATGTTGGAATTGATGTGGGTACCGCAACCTCCTATGTCATAGACCACAGAACCCGACGCTAATTGACGTTTAAGGTTGAAGAGCTTCTTGAAGAGGCCAAAGTGCGTCTCGATTCCGAGCCAACACTCACAAAGAGTGATGAAGCAGGCAATGTAGAGGATAGAATTGGGTGTCAACTGATGGAGTTGGAGCCCATAGAAGCAAAGGAGACCCCTAACAAAAGGATGCAGGGGAAGAGAAAGACCGTGAATGATGAACGCAAGGAACATCACTCAAAAACCCATCGGAGGACTGGGGATTACCTCGTCGCCGGGAATGCGCGAGTCATCCTCAGTGGCGGAACGCGCCACAAATCCTGGCGCTGGGTGAACAACTCTGACAGCTTGATGATGGACTGGCGCCATGACCCGTTGGTGACACGAGTCCCCGCGCCCTTCTTCTTCCCAGGGCCAGCAGCACTGGTGCCCGTGGTGGCGGCACCTCCCTTCTTCTTGGCGGCAACAATGGTAGCCACATATCCATCGGTGGTGCCTCCTTTCTTCTTGCCCATCTTGCGCTAGCGATGTGAGCACATGAAGTAGCTGGGGAAGACGTGGATCTGGTCTAGTGCCACGAAGGAGATGTGTGCAAAGGAGAGGCAAGAACAACAATGGCCGAGGAAGCGCAAGCAAGAAGAGAGATGTGGGGAAATTACCGCATGGTGTGTCCCTACTTAACCTCCTAGCAGATGTCATCCAACGGGCAGAAGAAAACCTACTAGATGCATGGCATACATCGACATTGACGTGTGGCAAGGGTAAAACATTAACCGTCCCCCACTACTCCCATTATGCGCGGAAATTGAGGAGACGCAGCTAAAACAGAAGATTACGCACGCCCGGTCAAGTCCAAGTCCGAAAGTAGGACCCACTACTCGTCACGTCCCGTCAAAGCCGCTCACGCGGGCAACTGAGGTCACCTCATTGTCAGCACTGGCGTCATCAACTCCAGCAGGAGAACATTTTGACTACTTTAGTCCTTACTCGAGTCTTCGACTCAACCAAGCACTCGGGGGCTACTCCTAACAGGAGCGCTGGCCGCGCACCCGGAGAATTTTATGCAAATATCCAAGCATCATGAAAACCCTTCACTCGAATCAATGATTCTATTGTGGACTCCGGGTTACTCCCATAGGGAGTGCTCAAAGCACATTCCACTGAAACAAGAAAAAAGACTACAACAGTCGCAAAATATTTATAGGCCCCACTCGAGTCTACGACTTGAATAGGCACTCGGGGGCTACTCTCATAGGGAGCGCTGGCCGCGTACCCTATGATTATTTTTCTTATACGTTGCACTGTGTGTTAATAACATCCACACTCGAACGCTTTGGTGACTCCGCCTCATATATTTCCCTACAAAGAGACTGCGTCTCCTGGGTCACCCGAATCATCTCCGCGATTGCAAAAATTTGGATGCCGCGCTTACATCATGAAGATAAGACCTAAATAAGTCCTCGC
This sequence comes from Avena sativa, assembly GCA_916181665.1. Lineage (NCBI taxonomy): Eukaryota > Viridiplantae > Streptophyta > Magnoliopsida > Poales > Poaceae > Avena > Avena sativa. Next base: position 62,369,103 of record OV702287.1, on the reverse strand, counting down.
AACGCATCTACTATGCACTACCAGAAATATATTCGTACCTATAGGTACGATGAATAAGCCTTGATGGCCACGTCGAGTGCTCACATTTACACACTGGGATTCGACTCCTGTAAGACCTCCACGGCCTGTGTCGAATTACACCAGCACTTCTCTGAATTTGAGTCCGGGGACTCGAGTTTGAGTAGATTGCATTGTTTTGCCCTAAGGCAGTTAACTGATCCCGATACATCGGATAAATCAAGCACGTATATCAACAATCCCTATGACACAAAGTAGAGCATTCGAAAACATGCTCAGATGCGCACTCGAAAGACTTCATAAAGTCTCCACTCGAATATGCGATTCCACTGGACACTTGGGGGATACTGACGTGGGAATACCTTACAGGTACTCGAGTTTGGTATATACGGCCTGATCTGGCAGAAGCCCACGGCATTATTAGTGCCCAATCCAGGATTCAGGTGACCTACAGAGACTTCGACTGCTTGCAGCATGAAGCAAAGCCTAAAGATAGAAAGTTTAAATGGGTGAACCCTAACTTGTAATCGACTCGACTTGCTACCTGAGACCTAGCCTATCTATATAAAGGCTAGGAGGGGGCAGCAAGGAGGATAATCACAACCCTAGTTTCCACAACCTCGCCAGACTGCATCTGCGCACCCCTGTAACTTTTGACTCCCTCGATATTTCTAAGAGCAGACAAGCAGGAGTAGGGACCTCTACGAGGCCTGAACCTAGGTAAATCTTCGAGTCTCCCTGTGTGCTTGTTTGCTAGCCAATTGATGCCTACAACGCTCACTCCTTCTCCAAAACCCAAGTCCATAACAATGGGCATTGATGAGTTTAACCCTCGTTAGTAGGTTTCAGTACTATCAAGTAGCAACAATTTTATAACCTGCTCATATATGTCGCTAGCATTGAAATCATCATATTTGTGCCAGAGCTTGCAATCCTCACATTTTATGATCTTTAGCGGGATGGAGAAATTTCTCGGCACCATCGCCATGATGTTCTGCGCAATGACTTCCAAATTTTCAGGGTTCAACGCCGTGTAGTCCATCTAAAGATCATTAGGAAATCCGAGGACGAGTATTACTACGATAGAATGAGGAGGCGATGTGTTGAGATAGTTAGTGTTAGTATACACAATTTTAGAACCTGCGCATGTATCTCCCTAGCCTTCATACCACAGAACCTACAATCCTCACAGTTCATCCTACCTTCACAAAGAGGAAATACAAGAATTAAATTAGAGGCACAAGCATCAAGTGACTAAAACAAGCGTGGGGGCCTAGATCGAGTGTTGACATGGGGACTAGACCTAGACCGAGTGTTCACCTTCGGCCTAGACCTAGATCGAGTGTTTACCTAGGGCCTAGACCCGTCGCCGGTGACCTAGAGCACATACGCGGTGACCTAGATCGAGCACAACATTACCGACACGGTGACCTAGATCAAGCACAGATGCACAATAGTAGAGATGCATTGAGATTGGTCGAGGAGCCTTACCCATGAGCCGGCCTGCAGCCACCGCTGCCGCCGTTGTCAGTGGGGAAGGAGGGATTTGGTGGTTGCTAGGGAGGGGCGGGATTTGGTGGTCGCCGAGGAGAGCGGATGTGTGTGAAAGGTTAAGCGAGACAAGTGGGTCCCACAAGGGATCGGATTTTTTTATTATGTTATTCATGAAAGGTTAAATCATCTGCATTTACAATGTTCTTCAATTATAAGGATGTAGTTTATGATAAATCCATCCTTCACGACTGACAAATGTAGATTAAAATGATATCACAGCACATTGCTAATTTAAATGTTCAGTAGATTACTTCACTGGATCATCTATGTCATCACTACATCATCACCATCTCACTTATTTAGAATAGTGAAAAGCACATTGCACACAACACACATAGCACTACCACTACAATCTTCAATAGAACAAGCATTTACCTAACTGCATCTAACAACTTCATCATATTCTGGTCTTGTGGTTGCACCAAAGTAAGGTTTTGCTCCTCTTTTATAAGCTCAAGTTCATCCCTTCTTTTCTCTTCCTAGCCTACAGCATCAATAGCAGCTTCGCCTCGGATGAAGTTGTGCTCTGCCAAGTAGATAACATACTCTAGTTCCTAGTGCCAGAAGTTGCAACCATACTGACGCATTTACACACAACCAATCTCAATTAAGCTACTGTGTAAATGTACAGAGAACAAAATGAGTTAAATCAAGCATCTAGAACAAACATCATTTACAGAGATTACGTACCCCATGCCTCTTGCAATTGTATAACACCTAGCCTTTGTGATCTGCCATCCTAAACACATATTGCTTCACCACACGCCTGCAACCGGGGGAGAGGATGAGTGGAATCGTAGGGCCTGGGCGGCTTAGCGCAGAGTGGGATGAGCTTGTGGTCGACATGGTGGCAAAATGGCGGTGCTCCGACGGCACCACCGAGGGCCTCTCCTATTACTAGTGCTACAGGAGTAGTTTCGCGGATCTAGGGTTATAACAGAGGAGGGGAACAAAGGCGAGAGAAAGAAGAAATTTCAGCCGCAGGCCATGCATGTGTAGTATATGAAAGTTATGCAAAAACACCCTCTCTAACATCTGTCTTCTAAAAATTCAGAAATTAACACTTAGGTCATGGTTTTCAAGGAAAATGAGCTAGGTTATGACCAGAATCATGGCACAGTTTGTTGCAATGTGCCCATATTCTGCACATATGTGTATCTTGTGATGACAAAGAATGTTGCTTCAGAAAGTTTTCACTTTCTACGCATGGAAAATCCATTTCCCATTTTCCCATTGCTCGAAAGGGTGTATTTTCTGAAGCATCTACAAAGGATGTGCTACGAGGATGCTTCACCTCATTTTTAAAAATATTAGAGAGCATTTGATGGACAATTCACTGATGCATGTAAAATGCATCCATGAATTTTGTCGTTTATTGCTTCAAAATCATTATTATTCTACGACATTATTATATTTATTAGGACTAACCTACTAATAGTTGTAAAAGTATACAAGTTCTTGGTTTATACTTTGTTGTGTAGGGAATACACAAATATGAAAGGAAACCGCTCATTATGGTGAAATCTGGAAATTCCTGGAATCTCCTGTAGAACTCTTTTCAAAGATTGTCAGAAACGACCCCGAATATGACGTCTAATGGAAACAATGTAGAAAGAAAAGTTGTTGGAAATTTTATGCGCAACAATTTAAACATAAAATTCGCCCCAATCGGTGTCCGAATGCATTTTTATAGCCATATTACTTCGGAGGACAAAAGCAGTTTTGGCACTCCGAAAATATGTGACATGGTTGACTCAAACTCCTTCCATCTTTGATGATTTCGACCCAATCACGACTTGATGGACCATTAAGGAAAGAGGGGACTCCTAGGAAGGTTCTATAGATGTCCAAGAGCCCTTGGATCTAAGGGGCATCCATCATATGGCCAAGATTGCATCTCCACCACTATATATTGAGAGAAATCCTACTTTTGGAGGCATCCACCCATAGCCACGAAATCCCCCTCCTTGGTATCCCCAAAGGAGGGGGAGAAGCTCCTCCATTGCTGCACCATCTCTAAGTAAGAAGAAGGGCCAAGGGGCCGCTACCCCCAAGGGCAGTCGCTGCCCCTAGGAGACCGTCAGGGCGCAGGAATTGCCCCTTCCTGTTGGGGAGGCTCATCTCCATCACCATCTTCTGCAAGATTCCATCATCCCCCACTGTAATATCTTGGCAAACATGATGTATGATGCAATATATTATTTTCCCATGATCTATTGTATGACTATGTTGATGTTTGAGTAGTGAATTGTTTTGGCAATTGTGATGTAGATTGTTTTGGTTGCATACAAGTATATGTTATATTCTATGATGATATTGATGCACTAACATATGCGTGCACATATATGTTGGGGGATGAACAAGGTTGTCATTATTGCATGTTGATAGGATGAGTGATAGATGGAGTTTGACAGAAGCCGAATCCCATGTCTTAGAAATATATGTAGTATTAATTTATGGATAATCAACGGGGCTATTATCATGGGGACCTTAGATCTAAATGCGGTGGTTGGACTTTATGTCTTAATATTCCCTTCTTTATTCTTAATTGTCCTTGGATCAATCACTAGGGTGTATTTGCTCATATCTATGGCTACACCTAGTTATGGTCCTCCTAGAAGAAACAATAAAAAGACTATATATGTGCTTGACTAATTGTGACAACCAAATGAATGAAATAGCAATTTTCCTAAACATTTACTCCCATAGATTATCCACATCCAGTACACTAGCTCCATTTTATTTGCATTATTTTACTTATAGTATTTATTTCAACTACTTTACTATTTTCTAGTTAATACAAAAAACAACCACACACACTTTAGATCCTAGCTTTGCATAGAAGGACATATAAGTCAGTTATAGGGCTTTAAAGAATAGATAGTTAACCTTCGTCTCCTCGTGGGTTCGACACTCAAATACTAATCGAATTATACTACGGTGATCCCCTGCACTTGGGGGTTATCAAGATACTTTTATGGCGCCATTGCCGGGGAGCGTAGCGCTAGGCTTCTATTCTTGTTTGCATTGCTAGTTTATTTTTAGTACCTTGCATATAAAATTAAAACCCCCAAAAAATTATAATAGAAAATTCTCACAATGATGTGTATGATATGCTAGTCAAATATGTTGAAAGTTTGAATATTTCCTTAGGCACTAACTTTTTGAATGCATTGTAGGGGCTTTTTGGGCTTTCTAACCATGGTTTTGACACATGGAGTCTCTAGAGTCAATGCATGTGTTCTTTTCAAAACCACACCTTGATCCACATGACCACACACAGTCCAATGGATGTGGTGATGCAACTTCTGTCACACTGGTTCACAATTCCATGTGACAGTTGCATTCCGGGGCTTTTTAACCATGGTTTGACGCATGGAGAGTTAATGCATATTTTATTTTCAAAACCACACCTTGATACACACATGAACACACACACTCCAATGGATGTGGTGATGCAACTTCTGTCACACCAGTTCACAATTGCATGTGGTAGTTGCATTCTAGGGGCTTTTGGGCTTTCTGACCATGCTTTGACAACACATGGAGTCTCTAGAGTCAATGCATGTTTTCGTTTCAAAACCACACCTTGATACACACATGACCACACACACTCCAAAGGATGTACTGATGCAACTTCTGTCACACTGGTTGATAATTCCATGTGGCAGTTGCATTCTAGGGGCTTTTTGGCTTTCTAACCATGCTTTGACGATACATGGAGTCTCTAGAGTCAATGCATGTTTTCTTTTCAAAAACACACCTTGATACACACATGACCACACACACTCCAATGGATGTGGTGATGCAAAATCTATCACACTGGTTCATAATTCCATGTGGCAATTGCATTATTCTAGGGCCTTTTTGGGCTTTCTGACCATGGTTTGACACATGTAGTCTCTAGAGATCAATGAATGTGTTCTTTTGAAAACCACACCTTGATACACACATGACCACACACAATTCAATCAATGGATGTGGTGATGCAACTTCTGTCACACTAGTTCACAATTCCATGTGGCAGTTGCATTCCAGGGGCTTTTTGGGCTTTCTGACCATGCTTTGACGACACATGGAGTCTCTAGAGTCAATGCATGTTTTCTTTGAAAACCACACGTTGGTACAAACATGACCACACACACTACAATGGATGTGGTGATGCAACTTTTGTCACACTGGTTCACCATTCCATGTGGCAGTTGCATTTTAGGGGCTTTTTGACCATGGTTTGACACATGGAGTCTCTAGAGTCAATGCATGTTTACTTTTTGTCAACACCTGGATTTTTAATCCTAGATGCCAGTTATGCCATACCTCGAATCCCAGGATTACCATTTTTGCGAGACATAACGGATTGGATATCACAGTACATCATCCATTACAAACCATACATAAGGTTTTACACAAATACGGATCCCATGATCCAGTCTTTAATACAACAAGCAGCGGAAATAAACGATAGCGTAGCGGTGGGGTCCATCTTCAGGGTCACAGGCAATGCTGACGAAAGCAGATAGTCCTAGTTATCATAGCCGTCCTGCTGACCATCATCTTGATAATCTCCTTCATAGTCTGGCCATGATAATAGCCAGGGACAAAAGCCATGAGTACTCTTTAAGTACTCGCAAACTACTACTAGCAAGGGTTATGATTCTAAGTTAAAGTACTGAATTTAAAGAATAACTATCAAGTTAAGTTTGAAACCTAAGCTGAGTTCTGAAGCAAGAAAAGATAAAATAAAAGTCTAGAATCACTTAAGTTGGGAAGCTATTTCATCTACACAACCCTGTTGTGGTCAAGTCAAGGTTCATCATTCATTTCAAGTTATTTAGGAAACATCTGACAACGAAATAGTATGGCCATTCCAACTGTCCATAACCGCGGACGCGGCTATTCGAATAGTTTTACACTCTGCAGAGGTGGTACACTTTCACCACAAGATTCGATACATCTGTCAGGGATAACCCTGAATCATCATACTTAGTATGCAGACAATCAAACATAACCTTCCCTTCACACACCCTAGTACAAGCACCTCTCCTATGAACATGGCCTCCCAACCATGACCATCAGTCATCTTGGGCACTGCATAGGTGGACAACATTGAGAGGTAGCCTCAGCTCAAACCTCTCCCATGAGGGAACTAATACTAATGCATATAAATTTCCAGCTAAGCCTTACCCAATTCAGGTAATGTGGTTGTACGGTAAATTTGGAGTGGTATCGCATCCGAATCCAACCATTAGTTTTATAAAAGGGTTAAGGCTCATGCCTCATCATTTTCATCATCATAAATCAATTGTGTTTCTCAACACATGTCAAAACATCTCAATAGAATGACTCATCATTCCAAGGTTTTCACAACTCATTTTCACCAAGTGTCCCCATCTAAAGTGACTCAAGTTTGATCTATTCTAAAACACTAGGTTAAGAGTGTTCACTAAGGTGGAAAGGTGGGATCAATCTCATGCCATAGAATGACATCTAAGGGTTTCTAAGTAGGTCAAGTTTTATACTCTTTATGCTACCTTCAAAATTAATTAAAGATCTTTGTGTAAACTAAGGGGATGTGATCAAAGTATGCTTAAAGCATCTTTACTAAACTATCTAGTTTTATTCTAGCTTGCTACAATAGCTTACTAAAGCATGTTTGCAAGGGTTAGCTTGCCACTAATAGCTTGCCTTGGTTGATGCAGTGGTTGAAGTTTTCTTCTTCTTCTTCTTCTTCTTGGTAGAACTCCTCCTCCTCGAAGGCTTGGTCGGTACTAGCGTCTAGAAATACATAGGGAGTACACAATCACCAAACAATACTTAACTTAGTCTAAGTAGTATTCTAAACCACACAATTGATGATCTATTATCATCCCAAACATCACAAGTTTTAATTCAATAGTTTCAACCTTTTTATTTTGGAAAAGTAATTTCTACTCATTGAAATATTAACTACACATTAATATTCACCACCAAAATATGGGATCATGTGGACACATGTCCTCACCACATATTCTAACATGTGGGAATGAGATTTAAAGGTTGGATCAATATTACTTTGGTTTAAGTTCATTATTTAATGATTTAAAGTGACTAGAAATGCCTATGTAGCATTATTTTGGTACTAGTCCAAAGTCACTGCCTGTAAACCTTAATATTATTACATATTTGGATATATATGATGAAATGTGATTTTTGAGAGTTGGAATCAACTCAAAAGCTAACTTGGTTGATTTTACAAAAATGTTTCAAGTTGCAAAAGCTTATGTCTTCTTATTTTTATTAGGAGAAATCTATAACTCTAAATGAATTAAATCCAACGGGCATGGATAGAGCATTTCAATACCTTTCAGACAAAATTAGTTTCATGTAATTTGGATTTGTCAAACTCACAGAATTGAATTTTGAAACACTGGACAGAAATTATATTCTAACTAAAAAGAAAAACCTAGATTTGAATCTACGGGCTTGCGCAGGAAAGGAAATGGGCCGGCCCAGTGGCGTTACGCGGCACGGGGCTCAGCTGACAGGAGGGGTCCACTTGTCAGCGGCTCTTTAAAACACGAAACGGTACGCACGCTGTGGGCCGTGCGATTAGAGGCTAGATCTACGGCTGAGGGTCGTCGTCGACAACGGACGGGTCGCCGGCGAGCTCGAACCCTAGCGGCTCGGTGGGGGTCTACTGGGGGCATACCAGGGCTCCAGCAGGGTCGGCGATGTGGGCGAACAAAGTGGAAGACGACGGCGAGGCGAGGCATGGTCGTCGCGGAGCTTGGGTTGGCCGGAATCAACGGCACCCTTCTTCTCTAAAGGCGGCGGTTCCGGCTCCAATTCCGGCGAGCTGCTGCTCCACTTGCTCCAGCGAGGGGTGGTTGAGGTTTAGAGAGGTGAGGGGAGTGGAATGGTGTGAGTCTTTGGTGCTGGGGAGGGCTCCTTTTATAGACTCGACGGTGAGACCGAGCGGGATGGGCGGTCGACGGTGGCGACATGGCTACGGCGAGCAGCGGCATGGCTGGGGATGGCGATCGATGGGCGGTCCCTTGGCGGTGCTCTAGCGCTTCAATGCGGCCGTAGGGGCGGTGGCATGTGGTCGGGGTGAGGTGGCGCTCTGCGCGGCCGAAGCGGCTGTGTCCACGGCGAGCGGTGGCTATGGGGCTTTGTGCGGTGAACGGAGGTGTCTGGGGTGTTCTCTAGGTCGAGGCGGAGCGGTGGGCGCGGGCTGGTGTCAAGCGGCAGCTTGTGCACACGGGGACAGTGCACGCTATGCGGGCGGCGTCGACATGGTTCGGTGGCACTGGGCGCGGGTTCACCTCTGTGGTCCATGGCTGGTCTTGGCTCGGGCAAGGGACAGAGAGGGGCGGTGCAGTGCTGGCTCCCTCCTAGACATGGAGAGGGGGAGAGGGGTGGTCTGCTGCAGCGGGTGCAAGTTTGGCCGGTGAGGCATAGCTCGGTTTGACATGGCATTGTTGCTAGGGGTGTAGGGGATGGGTGTTTAGGCTTTGGTTAGATCATTGGGAGACAGAGGGAGTAAATGGGGATCAAATGGGGGCAAAACTCTATTCAAAACAGTGAGCTAGGATTAGAGGTGTGATTCTGCCTGCCAAGTGTTTGATGAAATGGCCACAAGAGAAAAAGTTTTGAATTTTGAGTTCAAAAATTTTGAGTGATCTCCACTAGTGATAGGTAGTCTCTGGTTGCAACGGTTTTGAAAATGGTGCTCAATTTGATGGTTTTTGAAATAGGGGTGATCTATGCATATGCATTAGATTCAATTTTAAACTGTCATTTAAAATAGTTTAAAGAAGTTTTTTTAGTAGATCAAAAAGTAGGCCTTGGTACCTCATTATGTGTACTAGCAAGGGGTGTAAAGATCAAGAATTGTTCCTGTTAAGAAATGAGTACTAGGAATAGCCAAAGTAGGTATGAGAGTTAAATTTGTCCAAATGACCATTCCTTCATTTTAACTCTTTTTGATTTGATTTTCTTTAGGAAAAGTTTGGGAATGATGTAGATGATGTTTAAATCATCTAAGAAACAGTTTAGAAGCAAAGGATCACACAATCATGGCAATTCAAAACAACTCCTATTTTAAATGCACACATATATGAATGCTTTCATTTTAAATTTGGAAAAGTTTTTGTTAACCCCATTTTTGGATGACTTGCTCATGATAAGCTTGGATTGAAGTTTTGGGATGTTACAAACCTTCCCTCCTTAAATAAAATCTCGTCCCGAGATTTACAAGAAAACTAGGAACTAAAGAGATCTGGGAACTCTGTCCTAATGTAATCCTCGCGCTCCCAAGTGGCTTCCTCCTCGGTATGGTTGCTCCACTGAATCTTGAGAAACTTGATACTCCTGGTTCTGGTGGTTCTGTAGGCTTCTTCTAAGATACGGATGGGTACTTCCCGATAGGTCAGTTCATTGTTGATTTCAACTGCTCTGTGATCGATATTCTTGAAAACTTCAGTCTTCTCAGGCACTTCCAAACATTTGCGAAGTAACGAGATATGGAACACATTGTGGATGGCTGACATCTCTTCCGGCAATTCCAGCTAATACGATACTTCTCCTCGGCGGTTCAGAATCTTGAAAGGTCCGATATATTTGGGAGCTAACTTTCCCTTCAGACTAAAGCGTTGGGTTCCCTTCAATGGTGAAACCTTGAGATATACGAAATCTCCGACATTGAAAGTCAGGTCTCTCCTTCTATTGTCAGCATAGCTTTTCTGTCTAGATTGGGCGGTCTTGAGGTGCTCACGAACTTTGTGAACTTTCTCTTCTGCTTCTCGGAGAATTTCGGGTCCAAAGATCTGACTCTCTCCTACTTGCAACCAATTCAAAGGGGTACGACACTTTCTCCCGTATAGGAATTCAAATGGTGCCATCTGTAAACTAGCTTGATAACTGTTGTTATATGAGAATTCTGCGAAGGGCAGGCAGTCTTCCCATTTTGATCTGTATTCCAACACACAAGCTCTAAGCATATCCTCCAAGATCTGGTTGACTCTCTCAGTCTGTCCATCTGTTTGCGGGTGATAAGCGGTACTGAAGTTCAACTTGGTTCCTAAACCTTCCTGAACTTTCTGCCAAAATCTTGAAGTAAACTGAGTTCCTCGATCTGATACGATGGTCTTGGGAGTTCCATGCAGACTAACAATCCTAGCAATGTACAGCTCTGCTAATTTTGCACTCTGGTAGGTTGTCTTGACTGGTATGAAGTGAGCTACCTTGGATAGTCTATCAACTATGACCCAGATTGAGTCATTTCCCCTACTAGAAGTAGGTAAACCGGTGATAAAGTCCATTCCGACAGAATCCCATTTCCATTCCGGAATCTGCAATGGTTGCAACAATCCTGCAGGTCTCTGATGCTCCGCTTTGACTCTTTCACAAATGTCACATTTGGCGATGTAGCTTCCGATCTCTCTCTTCATCTTGTGCCACCAAAATTGCTCTTTCAGATCCTGATACATCTTTGTTCCTCCGGGGTGGATAGAATAAAGAGTATCATGAGCTTCCTTCATGATAATTTCCTTCAGCTCCGAATCTGCTGGTACACAGATACGTCCCTTGTACCACAGTACACCTTCTTCGTCTTCGGTGAATCCAGGTACTTTGCCTGTACCAATACGACGTTGGATTCTGTCGATACTTTCATTCCCCTTCCGGGCTTCCTTGATTTGGCTAATCAAAGTGGGTTGAAGTTCAATGCTAGCTAGGAATCCTTTGCTAACTAACTCAGTCCTGAACTGCTCCAACTCCTCATACAAACTTGGTTGCTTCTCTTTGATCATGGTGTTAATCCTACACGGCAATCTGCTAAGAGCATCCGCTACCACATTGGCTTTGCCGGGGTGATAGTGAATGTTAAGATCATAATCCTTGATTAACTCTATCCATCTTATTTGCCTCATATTCAACTCCTTCTGGGTGAAGATATACTTCAAGATCTTATGATCTGAGTAAATCTCACAGCGATTACCCATCAAATAATGACGCCATGTCTTCAACACTAGAACCACCACTGCTTGCTCAAGATCATGGGTCAGATAGTTCTGCTCATGCTGCTTCAGTTGTCGAGACAGATACGGGATGACTTTGCCTTCTTGCATAAATACACATCCTAGACCAATCTTTGATGCATCACAATACACATCAAACGGCTTCTTGATGTCTGGCATGATCAAAACTGGGGCTGATATCAATCTCTTCTTCAGCTCCTGGAAACTGGCTTCACACTTGTCTGTCCATTCAAACTTCTTGTCCTTCTTCAACAATTGGGTCAGTGGTCAGGCTATGCTTGAGAATCCTTCTACGAACTTGCGGTAATATCCCGCTAATCCGAGAAATGAACGAACTTGGGTTTGATTGGTTGGGGCTTCCTATTCTTCGACATCTTTGATCTTGCTGGGATCAATAGAGACTCCTCCGGCAGACACAATATTTCCTAGGAATCCTACTTCTTTTAGCCAAAACTCACATTTGCTGAGCTTGGCATATAACTGATGCTCTCTCAGGGTTTCTAGGATGATTCTCAAATGTTGCTCATGCTCTTCTTCTGACTTGGAGTAGATAAGGATGTCGTCGATAAACACAACTACAAACTTATCTAGGAAATTCATAAAGATCTTATTCATGAGATTCATGAAATACGCAGGGGCATTGGTTAATCCAAAAGACATAACCGTATACTCGTATAAACCATAGCGAGTAGTAAAGGCGGTCTTCGGAATATCCATTGCACGAATCTTAAGTTGGTGATAACCAGTCCTAAGATCAATCTTTGAGAATACCTGAGCTCCAGTCAACTGATCAAATAGATCCTCTATCTTTGGCAAGGGGTACTTGTCCTTGATGGTGACATCATTCAACTTTCTGTAGTCTGTACACAGACGGTTGCCTCCATCCTTCTTATCGACGAACAACACTGGTGATCTCCATGGCGATGCACTTGGTTGAATCAAGCCGGTTGCTAACATGGCATCCAACTTCTTCTTCAGTTCTACTAACTCTGATGGGTTCATGGTATAGGGTCTCTGGGCTATAGGTCCGGTTCCGGGGATTAGTTCGATAATGAACTCTATATCCCTATCCGGGGGCATACCTGGCAATTCATCTGGGAATACGTCGGGGTATTCACAGACTACTCTGACTTGGTCACTGGTAGGCAGGGCTACACTTTTGTTGCATTTGAATTGACGGGGTAAGGTTTCAGAGATATGTTCTACGGTTACTCCAGAACTACTGGTCATGGTGATGGCTTTCTTAGCACAGTCTATCAGTCCTTTATGCCTTGACATCTAGTCCATACCTAGTACTACTTCCAAACCTTTGGTTCCAAGTACAATTAGGTTGGCATAAAAATCTATCCCATGTATTCTGATAGGTACAGCTTTGCAAATTTTTCTAGCTTTTGTTGTTGAACCGGGGATTTGAACTATCATGACATGCTTCAGGTTGGTTGGGCGAATCTTACTAGTGCATACAAATTCTTCGGTGAAAAAATGAATGCGATGCTCCAGAATCAAACAATACTCTTGCTAAAACTGAGTTGACAGAAAACATACCCAGCACGACATCTGGTGCTTCCTGGGCTTCTTCTGCGTTCATGTGGAAGAGACGACCGTTGCGGTTGTGCGGGTTCCCTAGGGAAAATCTCCTGCCTGGTTGAACACGACGATGCTGCTGAGCTGGGGCGTTCACAGGGGCATTGGCGGCAGTCTTCTTGGGACACTCATTGGAGTAGTGACCCTTCACTCCACACTCGAAACAAGTGATCTGGGACTTGTCCTTGACTGTGACAGGTACAGCATTGCTGCCAGTTCTGGGGGCAGTGTTGTTGTTGTTGCTCTTGGGAGGGGCACGGTTAAAGTTGTTGGCGTTGCCGGAGTTGTGATTGTTTCCTCCGGGCTTCACATTTCCTCCGCTACGGTTGGGGTAGCTTGGGCGAGAATGTGGGGGTCGGTTGTTCCTTGGTGCATATCCTGGGGAGGGGTTGGGACGGTACTTCTGGTGACTACTGGATCCAGACTGCTGCATCATACGACGCTTGCGGTTGTCGTTTGCCTAGTTAATCTTCCCTTCCATCTGAATGGCAGAGTCGACTAGCTCTTCAAGATCCTGGAAACGGATGTTGACGAGGACAGTTTGCATCTCATCATGTAGTCCGTTTAAGAATCTCTCCTTCTTCTTGGCCTCCGTGTTGATTTCATCCGGTGCATATCTGGCAAGTGACAAGAATTCGTCACGGTACTCTACTACAGTCAATCTTCCTTGCTTTAGTTCACGGAATTCATCTCTCATCCTGTTGACAAGACCTTGCAGCACGTGGGTGCGGCTGAACTTGACCTTGAATGCTTCCCAGGTCATCACCTGGCCATGGTTCATGTTGCGGACGCTATTCCACCAAGCTCTTGCATCTCCCGCCAGATAGTGGGTGGCGAAGAGAAGTTTCTCATTCTCATCAACTCCTGCAACTTCGAGGTTGTTTTCCATGGTCTGTAACTAGTCATCAGCATCTAATGGGTTTTCAGATTGGTTGAAGATTGGGGGATTGGTGTTCTGAATTTTTTTGAGTTTAGATCCATGGTGATCCTGATTTCCATGTCCTTGGTTGTGGAGAGCCATTTGGGCGATCTGCTGCAATGTCGCTAAGTTAGCTTGACGCTCGGCCCTGCTTGCCTCACGGTCTGCGATGAGATTCTGCAAGATCTGCAGCATTGGGTCCTGCGATGAGCTGCTCCCTCCTTGGTTTCCACGAGTCATCTGAAGATTGAGATAGATATAGGGGTAAGAGGGAAATTCTAAGGTTCATGGTTTTGGGTTTTCAAATCTACAACTTTGAGTTAGACTCGGGTTTTTCAACTAACTTCTTTTTCATTCATGCAAGCAAGCACACGATACAACACACACCACAACAAGCAAAGGGGAAAAACAAATGGTTTTAAGAACCAGTCTGCAAGCTATGATACAATGAGATGATACATCTCATGCTACGACAGTGCTCTAGTGCATCTACTCATTGTCAATGAAGTCGGAGTCTTCATCATCAGTGTAGAAGTCCATAGCATCCTCTGCCAGAAAATCCTCATCGTTGCTGAGGTAAGAATCCATATCTCCCTGGATGTCTTCACCCTCATCATCTTCTTCTTTGGAGGCAAGCTGAGCTTCCTGCTCCTTGACGGTCTTCTCGAGGTCGGCCACCTTCTTGCGAAGACGGGTGATGGTGCGATCCTTCTTTGTACGCTGGCGACGAAGAGACTGGCGATCTTGGACGAGCAGTGTGAAAGCCTGGGCCTTCTGGTCGGCGATGGCACGGTTCTGGTTGGCTAACTCTCTGGCATTGTCCAGTTCCTGCTATCGGTCATGAAGCAAGAAGTCAAGGTTCTCCACTTGACGCCTCAAATCTGGGTGACTTGGCATCTCCATCGGCATTCCCATGAAGTGACGTCTTGCATAGTGGGCAAAACGGATTCCTTGAATCTTGTTGACGCTGAGGGCACATAGACGTGCGAGAGCTTCATGCATTGCCCTGGCTAATCCATCTAGCCAGTTGTTCTCTCTCACGGAGAACAGAATTCTCCCGGAAGTTGGTGCTTCAAAGCTTCCTCGAAGATCTGCGGTGACTAGCCATTGTAGGTCTCCTCCTGGGGGTCCTGGAAGTTGAGCTCCAAGAAAATCCAGATGTGGACGTCCCAGTAATTCTAACAGTGAATCCAGATCCCTCTCGAAGATCAGCTAACCTCCGTTTCCCAACTGGTAAAACTTGCCGAACTGAGTCTCCATCTACAAGAATTTAGGATGAGGAAATTAGTGAAGTGATCAAGTGTGTCAAATTTTAAGTAGTAATGTAAGAATTTTGAGGAACATGTATTTTTGAGAAAGAATGAGTTCACAAGGGTAAGAGGGGAAATAGTTTTTCATAAATACTCACTTTGGTTTTGAAGCTAAGTTTTTGGTTTGGACGTCCATTCTAACTAGGGTCTCCTATGGTCAGGATGGCTCTGATACCAACTTGTCAACACCCAGATTTTTAATCCCAGATGCCCGTTATGCCATACCTCGCAATCCCAGGATTACCATTTTTGCGAGACATAATGGATTGGATATCACAGTACATCATCCATTACAAACCATACATAAGGTTTTACACAAATACGGATCTCATGATCCAGTCTTTAATATAACAAGCAGCGGAAATAAACGATAGCATAGCGGTGGGGTCCATCTTCAGGGGCACAGGCAATGCTGACGAAGGCAGATAGTCCTAGTTATCATAGCTGTCCTGCTGACCATCATCTTGATAATCTCCTTCATAGTCTGGCCATGATAATAGCCAGGGACAAAAGCCATGAGTACTCTTTAAGTACTCACAAACTACTACTAGCAAGGGTTATGATTCTAAGTTAAAGTATTGAATTTAAAGAATAACTATCAAGTTAAGTTTGAAACCTAAGCTGAGTTCTGAAGCAAGAAAAGATAAAATAAAAGTCTAGAATCACTTAAGTTGGGAAGCTATTTTCATCTACACAACCCTGTTGTGGTCAAGTCAAGGTTCATCATTCATTTCAAGTTATTTAGGAAACATCTGACAACGAAACAGTATGGCCATTCCAACTATCCATAACCGCGGACGCGGCTATTCGAATAGTTTGACACTCTGCAGAGGTGGTACACTTTCAGCACAATATTCGATACATCTGCCAGGGATAACCCTGAATCATCATACTTAGTATGCAGATAATCAAACATAACCTTCCCTTTACACACCCTAGTACAAGCACCTCTCCTATGAGCATGGCCTCCCAACCATGACCATCAGTCATCTTGGGCACTGCATAGGTGGACAACATTGAGAGGTAGCCTCAGCTCAAACCTCTCCCGTGAGGGAACTAATACTAATGCATATAAATTTCCAGCTAAGCCTTACCCAATTCAGGTAATGTGGTTGTACGGTAAATTTGGAATGGTATCGCATCCGAATACAACCATTAGTTTTATAAAAGGGTTAAGGATCATGCCTCATCATTTTCATCATCATAAATCAATTGTGTTTCTCAACACTTGTCAAAACATCTCAATAGAATGACTCATCATTCCAAGGTTTTCACAACTCATTTTCACCAAGTGTCCCCATCTAAAGTGACTCAAGTTTGATCTATTCTAAAACACTAGGTTAAGAGTGTTCACTAAGGTGGAAAGGTGGGATCAATCTCATGCCATAGAATGACATCTAAGGTTTTCTAAGTAGGTCAAGTTTTATACTCTTTATGCTACCTTCAAAATTAATTAAAGAACTTTGTGTAAACTAAGGGGGTGTGATCAAAGTATGCTTAAAGCATCTTTACTAAACTATCTAGTTTTATTCTAGCTTGCTACAATAGCTTACTAAATCATGTTTGCAAGGGTTAGCTTGCCACTAATAGCTTTCCTTGGTTGATGTAGTGGTTGAAGTTTTCTTCTTCTTCTTCTTCTTCTTCTTCTTCTTCTTCTTCTTCTTCTTCTGGGTAGAACTCCTCCTCCTCGAAGGCTTGGTCGGTACTAGCGTCTAGAAATACATAGGGAGTGCACAATCACCAAACAATACTTAACTTAGGCTAAGTAGTATTCTAAACCACACAATTGATGATCTATTATCATCCCAAACATCACAAGTTTTAATTCAATAGTTTCAACCTTTTTATTTTGGAAAAGTAATTTCTACTCATTGAAATATTAACTACACATTAATATTCACCACCAAAATATGGGATCATGTGGACACATGTCCTCACCACATATTCTAACATGTGGGAATGAGATTTAAA
This sequence comes from Avena sativa, assembly GCA_916181665.1. Lineage (NCBI taxonomy): Eukaryota > Viridiplantae > Streptophyta > Magnoliopsida > Poales > Poaceae > Avena > Avena sativa. Next base: position 62,351,728 of record OV702287.1, on the reverse strand, counting down.
GGTTGGATCAATATTACTTTGGTTTTAGTTCATTATTTAATGATTTAAAGTGACTAGAAATGCCTATATAGCATTATTTTGGTACTAGTCCAAAGTCACTGCCTGTAAACCTTAATATTATTACATATTTGGATAGATATGATGAAATGTGATTTTTGAGAGTTGGAATCAACTCAAAAGCTAACTTGATTGATTTTACAAAAATGTTTCAAGTTGCAAAAGCTTCTGTCTTCTTATTTTTATTAGGAGAAATCTATAACTCTAAATGAATTAAATCCAACGGGCTTGGATAGAGCATTTCAATACCATTCAGAAAAAATTAGTTTCATGTAATTTGGATTTGTCAAACTCACATAATAGAATTTTGAAACACTAGACAGAAACTATATTCTAACTAAAAAGAAAAACCTAGATTTGAATCTACGGGCTTGCGCGGGAAAGGAAATGGGCCGGCCCAATGGCGCTACGCGGCACGGGGCTCAGCTGACAGGAGGGGTCCACTTGTCAACGGCTCTTTAAAACGCGAAATGGTACGCACGGTGTGGGCCGTGCGATTAGAGGCTAGATCTACGGCTGAGGGTCGTCGTCGACAACGGATGGGTCGCCGGCGAGCTCGAACCCTAGCGGCTCGGTGGTGGTCTACTGGGAGGGGATGCGGGTGAACAAAGTGGAAGACGACGGCGAGGCCAGGCATGGTCACGGTGGAGCTTGGGCTGGCCGGAATCAACGGCACCCTTCTTCTCCAGAGGCGGCGGCTCCGACTCCAATTCCGGTGAGCTGCTGCTCCACTTGCTCCGGCGAGGGGTGGTTGAGGTTCAGAGAGGTGAGGGGAGTGGAATGGTGTGAGTCTTTGGTGCTGGGGAGGGCTTCTTTTATAGGCTTGACGGTGAGACCGAGCGGGATGGGCGGTCGACGATGGCGACATGGCTACGGCGAACTAGCGGCATGGCTGGGGATGGCGATGGATGGGCGGTCCCCTAGCGGTGCTCTAGCGCTTCAATGCGGTCGTAGGGGCGGTGGCATGTGGTCGGGGTGAGGTGGCGCTCTGCGCGGCCGAAGCAGCTGTGTCCACGGCGAGCGGTGGCTGTGGGGCTTTGGGCGGCGAACGGAGGTGTCTAGGGTGTTCTCTAGGTCGAGGCGGAGCGGTGGGCGCGGGCTGGTGTCGAGCGGCGGCTTGTGCACGCGGGGACAGTGCGCGCTCTGCGGGCGGCGTCGGCATGGTTCGGTGGCACTGGGCGTGGGTTCTCCTCTATGGTCCATGGCTGGTCTTGGCTCGGGCAAGGGACAGAGAGGGGCGGTGCAGTGCTGGCTGCCTCCTAGACATGGAGAGGGGGAGAGGGGTGGCCTGCTGCAGCAGTTGCAAGTTTGGCCGGCGAGGCATGGCTCGGGTCGGCATGGCATTGTTGCTAGTGGTGTAGGGGATGGGTGTTTAGGCTTTGGTTAGATCATTGGGAGACAGAGGGAGTAAATGGGGATCAAATGGGGCAAAACTCTGTTCAAAACAATGAGCTAGGATTAGAGGTGTGATTCTGCCTGCCAAGTGTTTGATGAAATGGCCGCAAGAGAAAAAGTTTTGAATTTTGAGTTCAAAATTTTTGAGTGATCTCCACTAGTGATAGGTAGTCTCTGGTTGCAAGGGTTTTGAAAATGGTGCTCAATTTGATGGTTTTTGAAATAGGGGTGATCTATGCATATGCATTAGATTCAATTTTAAACTGTCATTTAAAATAGTTTACAGAAGTTTTTTTAGTAGATAAAAAGTGGGCCTTGGTACCTCATTATGTGTACTAGCAAGGGGTGTAAAGATCAAGAATTGTTTCTGTTAAGAAATGAGTACTAGGAATAGCCAAAGTAGGTATGAGAGTTAAATTTGTCCAAATGACCATTCCTTCATTTTAATTCTTTTTGATTTGATTTTCTTTAGGAAAAGTTTGGGAATGATGTAGATGATGTTTAAATCATCTAAGAAACATTTTAGAAGCAAAGGATCACACAATCATGGAAATTCAAAACAACTCCTATTTTAAATGCACACATATATGAATGCTTTCATTTTAAATTTGGATGACTTGCTCATGATAAGCTTGGATTGAAGTTTTGGGATGTTACACTTTTAAAAACCACAAATTGATACACACATGACCACACACACTCCAATGGCTGTGGTGATGAAACTTCTGTCACACTCGTTCACAATTCCATGTGGCAGTTGCATTCTAGGGGATTTTTGGGCTTTCTGACCATGGTTTGACACATGGAGTCTCTAGAGATCAATGCATGTGTTATTTTCAAAACCACACCTTGATACACACATGAACACACACACTCCAATGGATGTGATGATGCAACTTCTATCACACTGGTTCACCATTCCATGTGGCAGTTGCATTCCAGGGGCTTTTTGGGTTTTCTTACCATGGTTTGACACATAGAATCTCTAGAGTCAATGCATGTTTTCTTTTAAAAACCACACCTTGATCACATGACCACACACACACTCAAATGGATGTGGTGATGCAACTTCTGTCACACTGGTTCACCATTCCATGTGGTAATTGCATTCCATGGACTTTTTTTGTCTTTCTGACCATGGTTTGACACATGGAGTCTCTAGTGTCATTGCATTTAAGTGATTTTTGGGCTTTTAACCTTGTTTTGACCATGGTTTGACGAACATGTGGTACGGGGATTATTTGAAAAAAGTGTTCACAGAAATGAGGTACCGCCTTCGAGGATTCATGGTTTTCAAGGCAAATGAGCAAGGTCATGACCAGAATCATGGCACAGTTTGTTGCAATGTGCCCATATTCCGCACACGTGTGTATCTTGTGATGCCAAACAATGTTGCTTCAGGATGTTTTCACTTTCTGTGCATGGAAAATGCATTTCCCATTTTCCCGTTGCCCAAAAGGGTGTATTTTCTGAAGCAGCTACCAAGGATGTGTGATGGCTCAATGCATGGCGCCCAGAAAAATGCTTGATGGCGGTGTTGATGTAGAGCTCGTTGGGAACCCCAAGAGGAAGGTATGATGAGCACAGCAGCAAGTTTCCCTCAGTTATGAAACCAAGGATTAATCGAACCAGTAGGAGCAAGGAAACACCCCAAAGGTGTTACTAGCTGAGCTTTGGCAGGGCGCACTACTGGTGCTAGTAGCAACGTGGAGACCTGCACAACACAACCACAGAACTTTGTCCCCAACTTGCGATGAGGTTATCAATCTCACCGTGTTTTGCAGAAAACAAAGGATTAAACGTATTGAATGGAAACAAGTAAAAGTTTGCAGAAAGTAAACACAAAGCAGAAACAATTTATAGATTGTATGTAAAAGACAAGGATCGGGATCCATAGTTCACTAGAGGTGGTTCTCCTTAGATAGATAACATGCTGGGTGAACAAATTACAGCAGGGCAATTGACAAACACCGAGAAAGCAATACATGCATATACTAATCATCTTGACTCCTTTGAGACTTGATTGGGCATTACAACATTATACATAGACCGCCATCCAACTACATCTATGACTAATAATCCACCTTCAGGTTATCATCCGAACCCCCTCCAGTATTAAGTTACAAGCAACAGATTATTGCTTTACGAACTGCGTGTAAAGTAAACAATATGATTGTTCTATGAACAAAGGATTGTTGTTTTCTCCCTAGTAGCAACAAGACATCTAGCACCTTAGAGATTTCTGTGACTTCCCCAGATTACCAGAGGCATGAACCCACTATCGAGCATAAATACTAACTCTTGGAGTTGCTAGCATCTACTTGGCCAAGATAGCTACTAACAAAGGAAAGCATGCAAGATCACAAATAACAAAGACATGATAGAATCAATAATCAATTTAAACTAGCATGTCAATATCCATCGGATCCCCGCAAACACAACATGCAGAATTACAAATAGATGATCTTGATCATGAACGGAGCTCACAAGATCTAAACATGAAAGCACAAAGGAGGAGAACCAGCCATCTAGCTACTACATCGATCCGTAGTCCAAGGGTGAACTACTCACGCATCACACCGGAGGCTTGCATGGTGATGAAGAAGGCCTCCAGGGTGAATTCCCCTCTCCGGCAGGGTGCCGGGAAGAGCTTTAGATCCCTCCCGATCTAGAGATGGAGATGATGGCGGCTACAGACTCTTTCGTGGATTTTTGATCGGGCACTTAGGGTTTACGTCCCGATGGCATCTTATAGGCGGAAGGAGAGGCCGACAGGTTGCCGGGAGTGGCCACACCACCCCCTGGCGTAGGCCAGGCCTGGCCGCGCGGCCAGGTGGTGTGGTGGCCCCTGGCCCCTCTCCGTCTCGTATTCTGGCACTTGATGACATCTAGAAAAATAGGCACTTTGGATTTTGTCCCGTCCAATTCCGAGAATATTCATTTTCTGACTTTCCTAGAACCAAAACAGCAGAAAACATGCAGCTGGCACTGTGGCTCTTATTAATAGGTTAGTCCAAGAAATCATATGAAAAGTACTCCAAAGTTGGAACAAAACACAAGAAAGTGGATAAAACCAAGCATGGAACATCAAAAATTATAGACACATTTTCAATGTTTCAACATCCCCAAGCTTAACTCCTGCTCGTCCTCGAGTAGGTAAGTGATAAAAAGAAAGAATAATTTTTGAGGTGACATGCACCATCAAAGACTTGATCAAAGTATTTGTAAAACATTCAAAGCTGGGATCAAAGTACTTCAATCATAACATGAAAGACAAATTTCTAGCAATAAGCAAAGAAACTATGATGCAACATGAAAAGGCACAAACAAAAGATTCATGAATAACAATGCTTTGCAAGACGTTTGTTTGTTTCACATAAAGAAAACATAGCATACTAGTAGTCAGCTTGTCCCTCATAGAGTAGCAAATATAAATGCATAGGACACCTTCAAAGTTCATAAGAGTGACTAGATACAATAGTTTAAAACAAGCAATATCAAGTTATGCATCAATCAACTAGTCTTGGGACAATGCACATAGAACTAAGAATGGCCACTATGCTCTCAAAGTAGGTGCATAAAGATAGAAGGTGGAGACTCAATATAATGGTGGAAGAAAGAACTTTGTATAAAAGGAAGTAGGGATTCAAGTCTCATAAAGAGCTTCCAAAAATTATGGTACTTATAGCTTTCAGCTCTCATTGCCCCTATCATAAGCATCTTGAAGTGATTAAGGTTAAAGTGAACAAACTATGGTGTACATGCTTGACGAAGTATAATTTAAGAATCTCATGTCCCTTGTATACGAGGGCCGCTCCTCATGCTACTGAAGTTTAGTCACCGGTAAGTTCTTGTCATCGTAAGTATATGTGTATCATAGAGAACCACCAACGGGGTACCCCTTGCCCGATGATACGGAAGAATCCCCATATCAAAATGACAAGGCAAGCAGACAACAAGCATCTCAGCATTCTTCTTATTTACCATGGGAATATGGTGCTTTTTTCTCTCTTTCCTCTTTTCATAGTATCTCTTTTTTTCTCTTTTCTCTTTTTTTCTCAATATAGGACTCTTTTTTTACAAGAAGAATACTTCATAGACAGCTCATTATGGTTACGCTGCAGGTTTCCACCATGTCAGCATGGATTAGACCAGCGACCTAGGCGTTTCTCTAACACAAATACATAACTCCATGGAGTTACAAGCTCCCCTTTCATTTCACACCGACGACATCCATATACAAAAGAGCATGATATCAACTAGGTACAAGTACCAAGTGCAACGTTGAGAGCGTTCCCCATGAAAGCATGGTTCTGCTAATTCCCAACAAATAAGTGCAAACATATACAACATAGAAGACACAATGGTTCAAGTTTATTAAGGGCAAGTAAAGTAAAGTGTGCCATCAAGTTCGTGAGAGCTTTAATCACTAGTTTTCTCATAACAAGTTTAATTTGGAAGGTAAACAAAAGCATGAATATACTTGGAATAGCATAAGCTAGTAGGTAGGTTTGGTGGACTCTTTGGAATAACTTGGTTTAGGGAGTTGGATGCATGAGTGGAACTCATACTTTGTTGTGGAGGCTAGCAAAAGACTAGGAGCGACAAACTAAGAGAGCAATAATGGCCATAATCATGCAGAGCAACAAAACATCATTGATCAAAGCATAAAGTGATACTACAAGTTGAAAACTAAAGGATCATAAAGGCTATGGTGACTTGAGATAGTCATAACATGGTGTGAGCATGTGCCAAGTCAACCCAAATAAAGCATCAAAGGAGAATACCACTATACTATGCTTTAATATGCTAAAACAACGCATGATTCATCCAAGGCACATTAAGAAATCTCAATTGTTTATAAAAAGTCATGCTACAGCAAAGAATACTAAGCATAAATCCAAAACAATATCAAGCATGGCATGAGAGAGCATAGGACACAGTCAAAAACGAGCTCTTTTTACCACATAAGCATGAACTTTCCTACTCTTTTCCAAACCAAACCAAACTATTTGCAAACCAATGTATGAAAGAGGGAGTCCAACCAATTTATTCAGAAAACTAAGCAAATAAAAGCAAACGAACACCAAAACGAAAACGAAAAAGAAGACGCTCCAAGAACAACACAACTGTGCATGAAACAATAAAAATGAAGCGTTTGGAAGAAACCTGGGATTTTTATTGATGAAGAAGGGGAATGCCTTGGGCATCCCCAAGTTTTGACGCTTGTACTTCTTGGATATTTCTTGGGGTGACACGCGTGGCATCCCCAAGCTTGAGCTTTAGTACATCCTTCATCTCATTACTCATTCCTTCCATACACCTGAAATTTTCCTTCATACAAAACTTCACACAATCTTTATTAGCAACATTAGTGCACTAAAGATAAATAAGTCTTAAGGTTCAGTTCTAACACCAAATAAACTTCCATTAGAACACTAGTTACTGTAGAACTTCCCTCAAAAAGCTCAATTCCCCAAAAGAACTCAAAAAGGAACCAACAAGAAGCAAATGCAGAAAATGGCAGAAATCTATCAAAACAGACCAGCAGGTAAAGACGAATTATTTAGAAGGCCTTCTGTTGCTCAAATCTAAAAGTGTTGAACTAACGAAAGTTAGGTAACAACCTGGGGCAGAAGCACAAAAATTACAGGTCAATCCGAGATACAGAGCTCTCTCACGAATATTTACGGTGAAGCACAAAAATCTGTTTCGGGACAGCAACTTTCCCAATCATTACTTCTCTCTCATTAAAGGTTACTCTTGGCACAAAAAGTAAATAAAAAGGATACGGAGCGGTTATTACTGAAGTAATAACTTCCAAGACTCATCTAACACTTTTGGGTTATCTCCCAATAAGTACTTTTTTCTTTAACGCCTTTAAGTTAGGCATAAGAAGCGAGAAAGAATCAAGTGTTCTCAAATGAAGAAGCATTAAAACCAAAATTTTCTTTTCATAGGAGAAGCAAAAGAAATCTTTTGTCTCTTTTTAGGGAAGTGTTCTATACCTTTCTTGAGTGGGAGTTGGTATTTAATGGTGCCTTCTTTGATATCAATGATGGCACCAACAATTATAAGAAAAGGTCTTCCCAAAGTAATAGGACAAGAAGCATTGTATTGAACATCCAAAACATAGAAATCAACGGGGACATAGGCATTGTTAACCATAATAAGAACATCATTAAGAGTCCCCATGAGTTTCTTTTTAGCATTATCATCAAGTGGGACATTCAAATAACAATCTTCAAGAGGAGGCAAATCAAGCATATTATAAATCCTTCTAGGCATAATAGAAACACTACTATCAAGATCACATAAAGCTTTGAAATCAAAGTCATTCACTTTCATATTAATGATAGGTTCCCAACCATCTTCTTGTTTTATAGGAATAGAAGCTTTATGTTTCATCTTTTCTTCTTTAATCTTTATGAGAGCATCAGTAATGTGTCTTGTAAAGGCCATGTTCATAGCACTAGCATTAGGACTTTTAGCAAGCTTTTGTAGGAACTTAATAACTTCAGAGATATTGCAATCATCAAGATCAAAGTCAAATTTATCATCTAAAGTAGTAGAACTATTACTAGCATCAACACTTGTGGTGGTGATAGTAGAAACACTAATGTTTCTAGCAATTTCATCTTCCCTTTCCCACTTAGCATGTAATTCAGCTAATAGTCTACCATTTTCATCAATTCTTACTTGTATAGCATTGGTAGTTGCAAAGGTATTGTCATTAGTTTCAGGTTTAGCAGCCATTTTATTCAAAGTAGATTGAGCTTCAGCCAAAGATGCTATATTTCTTTCAGCATTAGAGAGTTTTTCCTCAATAGTTTTATTGAAAGCAGTTTGCTTACTAATAAAGTCTTTAAGCATAACTTCAAGTTCAGAGGGAGCACTCTTATTATTGTTGTAAGAATTTCCATAAGCATTACCATTGTTGGGAGGGTATGGCTTATAATTGTTGTTACCAAAATTGTTCCTATAAGCATTGTTACCATAAGCATTGTTGCCAAAATTGTTATTTCTTATGAAGTTCACATCAACTTGCTCTTCTTGAGCTACCAAAGACGCTAAAGGAACATTATTTGGATCAATATGGGCTTTCCCATTAACAAGCATAGACATAATAATATCAATCTTATCACTCAAGGTGGAGGTTTCCTCAACAGAATTTACCTTCTTACCTTGTGGAGCTCTCTCAGTATGCCATTCAGAATAATTAACCATCATATTGTCCAGAAGTTTTGTTGCAGCACCCAAAGTGATGGTCATAAAGGTACCTCCAGCAGCAGAATCCAATAGGTTCCTTGAAGAATAGTTCAATCCTGCATAAAAAGTTTGGATGATCATCCAAGAAGTCAGTCCATGAGTGGGACAATTCTTTACCAAAGATTTCATTCTTTCCCAAGCTTGAGCAACATGCTCATTATCAAGTTGTTTAAACTTCATTATTTCACTTCTCATAGATATAATCTTAGCAAGAGGATAATACTTTCCAATGAAAGCATCTTTGCATTTAATCCAAGAATCAATACTATTCCTAGTTAAGGAATTCAACCATTCTTTAGCTTTTCCTCTCAAAGAGAAAGGAAACAATTTCAGCTTAATAATATCACCATCTATATCCCTATGCTTTTGCATCTCACAAAGTTCAACAAAGTTATTTGATGGGAAGCAGCATCTTCATTACCAATATCAGAAAATTGTTCTCTCATAACAAGATTGAGCAAAGCAGGTTTTATCTGAAAGAAAGTATTTTCAGCCACAGGTGGAGCAATAGGTGTGATCATAAAATCATTGTTGTTGGTGCTAGTGAAGTCACACAACTTAGTGTTTTCAAGAGTAGTCATTTTTTTGGTTTTCAAATAAGAAAGCAAACTAGTGAAACTAATTTTTTTGTGTTTTTTGAATAACAAAACAAGCAAACAAAGCAAAAAGAAACTAAGCAAAACAAAAACAACAAAGTAAAGAGATTGGCTATGAGGGACTCCCCTTGTGAAGATGTCCTTGACTCCCCAGCAACGGCGCCAGAAAAATGGCGTTTTCCGTGGGAGGTTCTTCTTCTTCAGTCCCCGGCAATGGCGCCAGAAAAGTGCTTGATGGCTCAATTCACGACGCCCAGAAAAATGCTTGATGGCGGTGTTGATGTAGAGCTCATTGGGAACCCCAAGAGGAAGGTATGATGAGCACAACAACAAGTTTCCCTCAGTTATGAAACCAAGGTTTAATCGAACCAGTAGGAGCAAGGAAACACCCCAAAGGTGTTACTCGCTGAGCTTTGGCAGGGCGCACTACTGGTGCTAGTAGCAACGTGGAGACCTGCACAACACAACAATAGAACTTTGTCCCCAACTTGCGATGAGGTTGTCAATCTCACCGTGTTTGGCGGAAATCAAAGGATTAAACATATCGAATGGAAAGAAGTAAAAGTTTGCAGAAAGTAAACACAAAGCAGAAACAATTTATAGATTGTATGTAAAAGACAAGGACCGGGATTCATAGTTCACTAGAGGTGGCTCTCCTTAGATAGATAACATGCTAGGTGAACAAATTACAGCGGGGCAATTGACAAACACCGAGAAAGCAATACATGCATATACTAATCATCTTGACTCCTTTGAGACTTGATTGGGCATTACAACATTATACATAGACCGCCATCCAATTGCATCTATGACTAATAATCCACCTTCAGGTTATCATCCGAACCCCCTCCAGTATTACGTTGCAAGCAAGAGATTATTGCTTTACGAACTGCGTGTAAAGTAAACAATATGATTGTTCTATGAACAAAGGATTGTTGTTTTCTCCCTAGTAGCAACAACATATCTAGTACCTTAGAGATTTCTGTGACTTCCCCAGATTACCAGAGGCATGAACCCACTATCGAGCATAAATACTAACTCTTGGAGTTGCTAGCATCTACTTGGCCAAGATAGCTACTAACAACGGAAAGCATGCAAGATCACAAATAACAAAGACATGATAGAATCTATAATCAATCTGAAATAGCATCTCAATATCCATCGGATCCCCGCAAACACAACATGTGTGATTTACAAATAGATGATCTTGATCATGAACGGAGCTCACAAGATCTAAACATGAAAGCACAAAGGAAGAGAACCAGCCATCTAGCTACTACATGGATCCGTTGTCCAAGGATGAACTACTCACGCATCACACCAGCGGCTTTCATGGTGATGAAGAAGGCCTCCAGGGTGAATTCCCCTCTCCGGTATGGTGCCGGGAAGAGCTTCAGATCCCTCCCGATCTAGGGATGGAGATGACGGCGGGTACAGACTCTTTCGTGGATTTTTGATCGGGCACTTAGGGTTTACGTCCCGAGGGCATATTATAGGCGGAAGGAGAGGCCGAGGGGGTGCCGGGAGCGGCCACACCACCCCTTGGCGTGGGCTAGGCCTGGCCGCGCGGCCAGGTGGTGTGGTGGCCCCCTGGCCCCTCTCCGTCTCGTATTCTGGCACTTGATGACATCCAAAAAAATAAGCACTTTGGCTTTTGTCCCGTCCAATTCCGAGAATATTCATTTTCTGACTTTCCTGGAACCAAAAACAGCAGAAAACAGGCAGCTAGCACTATGGGTCTTGTTAATAGGTTAGTCCAAGAAATCATATGAAAAGTACTCCAAAGTTGGAAAAAAACACAAGAAAGTGGATAAAACCAAGCATGGAACATAAAAAATTATAGATACATTTGCAATGTATCAATGTGCTGCAAGGATGCTTCACCCCATTTTTAATAAATATTAGAGAGAATCTGATGGACAATTCACCAATTGGATGCACCTCAAAGCTTACGGTGTATTGCCCGCAATTTAGAAAAGTTCGTGTCGATTTTGATGGAAGGGGCTCGGGTCTATCCTTGAGGTACCTTGTAGCTCGCTCAAGATTTTTCCAAAAAATAATTTCTAGGTAGAAAACAAGACATTTATTCAAAGATCCAGTAAGTGATTGTAAAGACCCGACACCTAGCTTAAGATCCCTAATTGCCGCAATCTTGGCACATTTTTGAAATCTAAATGTTGATTTATTTCAGCCACACATCACTCATCCAATGGCCAAAAATTTGTGCTTCCGTCCTCCTGCCAATACAAAAATTCGGGTTCGGTCCTCCCATCGATCAAAAATTTCGGGCACCCAAATTCTCGTGCGCTGAAACTATCGCGCGCTGATATTACTATTCTGCCCACCCGCACAACATAATCAACGCATTGGCGTAGAGGCCATTTACGTAATATATTGAAACCCCTCCTTTATCCCCTCACTGAAAGGAGACAGATCCAAATCTCCTATGATCGCCCTTGCCGCCTCCCGCTGATGTCTGCAAGTGCACATATCGTTTGTAGCTAGTTTCAAAGTATAGATATCAATCCCACAGGGAGCCCAAAGGTAAGTGTTTATGAGTGAAGTCTTTATCACACCCAAAGTTGTCACAGGTCTTCAAGTGAATTGACTACAAGTGTAAAAATGAGAATGGAATTTGTATTAAACTGGTTGTATTTAAATAAAACTAAAATGTAAATTCAGAAATAAAAAGCATAAAAGTAAAGAACGATTCGGTTGTTTGTTGTTTTCTGCAGATGGCGAAAGAAGGCGCGGGAGATACAGTTCATGGTGATAGTGACTGTGCCAGGTGGACGAGTGATAAGTGTGACACTTATAATCTTATAAGTATATGTGTAGGCGAGCAACCCATAATTATCCGCAACTCCTCTTGGTAGATTTCGTCCCAACTTCAATAATCCTACTAGTCTGTTACCAAAACCATGGTTAGACACTAGGAGATTAAGACCCTTCAGGTTGATTAGCGATTAAGATCCTTGGATCGACTAATGCAATAAGAACGGTGGTTACTCGTTATCCTCGAATCTACTAGTTTTCCATTGATATCCCCGTGTCACTCGGGGGGGTCGCCAGTCTGCTAATGAACAAGATCCTATCTATGTAGAACAAAGCCTCATGTTGTCCGGGCCCTTAGTTGGACAACAAGAATTAGGCATCCTACAGATAGTCAAGCACACATAATATAGTAATTAAAATAAATCACAAACTAATGGAAAATATATGGAGGCACATCACATCTCACCAATCCCTTACATCTCCCACGCCCAATGAACTTACTCACACATGAGAGAAGAAAGCATCATCGATATAATTAAATAAAGGGAGTTCTTCTCGATATTACCGTGGAGATCCACAATAAGAATAGAAAAGTAATCCAACACAATTCAAGATAGGAAGAAACAATCTCAAACCCTAGTCTTGCAAGGTGAAGATATCTCTCTCTCTCTCTTAAGTACAAGTAATGGCTATGTGGGTGTGTTGGCTAGGAGGTCGAAGATCATGGAGCGAGATGAAGAACGTCTTCCCCTTCTTTCTCCTTTCTAGATGGGATGGCGGCTGCTATGTTGTGATTTCACATATGGCCTCTTCATGGAAGTTGTCCTTTTTGACAAGACGGAGGCGGCGACAGCTATATGGCAAAAACTATACGGTCGAAAAAATGTTCCCGCCGTATAGTTGCTAGTTAAAGCCTCTATATGCTTCCAAAGGGAGACTTGCTTATTTTCACCTGAATATTGCGTTTCTCTAGTTAAAACCTTCTATTGACGTTTAGAACCTGAAACACACATTAAAAACCAAGTTTTCTTCACTACCGAAGTATTAGCGTTAGGTAAAGCTAGAAAACAATCAAATCCGGGAGAAACCATCAATAAGAACCATCAAAAATGTGTCGAATCTCACATCTACCAACTCCCCCAAGCTTAGATGTTGCTCGCCCTCGAGTGATAAGGAAATAAGGAAGAATAGCAGAGATTCGAGACTGAAATAAAAGAACTTGATTGAATTGGTGTCAAATTCTTTTCTTCACAATCGCTGCAATCTTAAACATGATCATACAAGTATTTACAAGATTGCACTGAGTCCACTTCCTAACCACGTATGTCTTGTTAGCAAATAAATCATATGCCCAAGCAAGTGTCAAAAGTTTATCTAGGAAAGTGAGAAAAATTCTTTTGGTGTCTCTCTTTGTTGAGAGATGCAAACTTTTTGCTCTTGTTTGTTTAATCAATTAAGAGTACTCAAGTTGGCACCAAAACATTCAATTTAAGAACAACTCATCTATTCCCATATAAAAATTTCAAGACTCTCAAAGCACATTTTTCCTTCCTTTGCCTTTCAAAAACTTCAACTCTTTCATAGAGAAATCATGCCCCTATTTTTAACATGTTAATTGGGACTGTGTTGTGCACTCGTGACCATGCCAATAAATAATTGTTCAGAAATAATGGGTCAGAGGAGTACTACAACTTCACTTGGAACGTGAAACCATGAGGAGACTAAAATTTTACCCGTCATAGCATTGCTCCTACAGACGTTTACATAACTCAATAGCCAAAATCAAGTGGTTTCCCACATTTAGATTGTTTGTTGGCTAGTGGAGTCAATAGTTCCACATGGAGCACGGTAGTGTTGTAATGATTCGCGTAAAGCAATATCTTATGGTAATTATTAGAAAAAGCAGTGGCATAATATCTACTACTTCGATGCATCCATTTTATCAAACAATTTCATTCAAGGGTACTATAGAGTCTATTTATATTAAGCTCAAATGGGATGGAGTAGTTCTAAAATCAAATTCTTTGGGCTAAACATGGACTGAAGTCATCTTTTGGATGCTTTTTTCTTGTTGTAAAACTGTAGGAAATATTTCTAACCAAGTTCATTGCTCATTGTTTCAAAGATAGAAAGGAGATACTAGCAAAGGAATAGAATTTATAGGATAACAAGTTAAGTGGGGAGTGACTCTAGTGCAAGCGAGTAAATAATTTTAGAATCAACTTAAGGTTGTAGAAAAGGTGATGAAAGGAATGTGATACCTCCTCTTGCTTGCTTCGTTCTCGTATTTGGGTCGAATCCCCTCTATATTTCCATATTGCCAAGTCACCTGAAATTGAGCAATCTCCAAGAGAAACAAAGAAACGAACTTGCAATAAAAGTTACAACTATTGTTTTGTATTTTTGGTGTAAGAATGCAAACTGAAAGTAAACATGCAATTTTGAAGAAATAAATAAAAGAAGAAATTAAAATATGAATGCAAGGTTTGGAGGTTTTCAAACCTTCCCCAAGATTAGGCTATTGCCAGGCTTAGTTGTTGCCGTCATTCGGCGGTGGGCACGGATATTGCTAGTAGTAGTCAGGTAAGTGGGTCATGAAGTGACTGAAGTTGTGAGTTAAGGCACTCACATATTCATTCACTCCTTGTATAGTGTGGTCAATCTGCCCAACGCGCTGGTTGAGCTGCTGAAATTCTTGATAGGGGACGTAGTTGTACCCCTGCTATGGCTGGTTGGGCCATGGGTCCCTAATGACTGCAAGTGCACAGATTGTTTGTAGCTAGTTTTGAAATAAAGATATCGATCCCACAGGGAGCAGTAGGCGAAAGACTAAAATGCTTTTAACTATAACTAAACGAAGTACTTAAGAAATAACTTTAAGATGCAAGTAGAGTAGAGTTATTTTTGGGGTTTTTGGTTGAACGAGGTAATTTAAAGTAAAGCAAAACTTAATGCAGAAAGTAAGAGTCGCGTGGGTAATAGAAATTTGGAGCTACAATAGGTAAAAGGCGTTCTCGGGATATAGTGGATACACCGCTAATAATTTATACTGAGCAATCGAGATTATTATAACGAATATTATCATAATGTGTATGTATGTGGGAGGAGCTCCATATATGGACAAATAGCCAGCAACCGCTGCACACATCATCCTCATAACCACAACAGACAACAATCGACATGAATCTAATAACTGCGCTATTAAGGGATTTCTCCCATGGCATGGACATGGTTTTGTGAGTTCTCCTTGATTCCCCAAGTTAGTACGTAAAGAATGACAACAGCTTTATAGTCACAGTAAGTGCTATCATCCCTCCATCTACCAACAAGATGTTGATGGGATAGATGGGTATGGTGGTGATGCAATGGTGGATGTTGAAGATCGATGCCTTAGCCTCCCGGATCTACACATGGCGAAGATGGATCCCTTGCTGATGAGTTCCCCCTCTAGATGCCTTCTGGAGGTGAGGTTTGGGTGATTTCTGGGTGTTCTGTATCTCGTCTCCCCAAACCAATTGCACGGGGTGAAACTATTTGATGAGGCGGAGGCGGCACCAACTATACGATCGGAGCTATATGGCCAGAAAAGTTACTCCAGTCATATAGTTGGTCGTTGAACTCTCTGCCTCCCTTGTTCGCTTCTGCTTTTCTTCTAGTATTATTAATATTTCCCAAATAAGCGATTTACGTTGTTTTTGACTCCTTTTCTCCATAGTACAACTGCTCCAAGAATTGTATCCATTGGATCAATCATCTGTCCTGATCCTGGTGAAAATAGACATAAAATGTGCGCACGAGCGCCGTAAAATACCAAGATCCTACATATACAATGCAAAATAATAATGTAAAACATGATGAAAATATGCACTCATCAACTTATTAGGATCAACCTAGTGAGGTAGTCCCAAGTGTTTTTAGGATCAACGTATTCACTTGGGATTCAAAATCTCAAAAGTGTATCTTTGTCATACTATAATGCAGTGGTATATGCCTATTTGCTCTTTGCACACTCGCTCTTTTTCTTCTTCCTTTTCTTTCTTTTGTATACATGCTCACACTTATGTTTAAGTGCTGTGCAAATGAGCTAGCCATACATTCCACTTCATGTAGGAATTTCAAAGTTTAATGATCTCAATTATCAAATTCCAATTGTATATGAAGCATCGTTATGACTTGAAGATTCTACCTCAACTTGTTCTCACTCTATTTCGATAGCATTTTCATTTTATTTTGTTCAAGGTTTCTTTTTCAACTTAACTGTATAGATAATTTTCCTTTGTAAATCAAACCGTAGACTTACAGCATATTGACCAAATAATCTTTAGGTGTTCCATTAATACCAATGGTGTGGAAGACTCCTCTTGCTATCATAAAGTGTAAGTAAGATTATACTCAAGCCATTCATATATCAATAAAACAAATGCAAACTCAAAATTGCTGCATATATAATAATAAACTCGGAATTTCACAAAAGGGACCGACTATTCCTGAAGTGAATCCTAATGATGCAAACTTTATTTGTAGTTTGAAATAATGCAAAAATGGTAATATAAAACTTGTAAGAAAGATTACAAGGTCTTTAAAGATCTCCCCAAGCTTGGAATCAAGCTAGGTGGGATCAATTAACTCCTTGTTGGTACCTATTCCTCCTCCTGGGTAGAAAGAGCGTCGCCTTCTTCTTTTATGTTTCCCTCTTTAATTATGCTTGCAAAACGAATGCTGAGCTCGGCCATGTCATATTGGAGCTTCAACATTTTCCTCTTGTGGAATTTCTTCTCAGCTGTCAACTCAAAGACAGTGTTAATCAAGAAACCAACTCTACCATCGATGTCATCGACCTTCTTCTCAAGGTCTTTGCTCATCATCTAGTAGGAGTCAATCCCTTCTCCAATTGTTTCAACGCATGCTTTAGAAGCCTTTTCTAACTCATAGATCTTATCATGAATCTCATCTTGCCGCACCTTCTTAGGTTTAAGAGGTGATGGACCAAGAGGAGGTTTATAATAGGATCATATGTTGTAACGATAAGGGTTAGGGAGGTACTCATCCTTGTTCCTTCCCCGCCCATCATCATCTCCATCCTTTGCGGGAACATGTCCTCCCAATTTGGGAGAGGCTTGATCTCCAGGCCGGCTGATGATGACGATCCTTTGGGTTCTGCTTCTTCGATCCTTTTCATGGGATTCTCTTCTTTCTTCTTCCATATCCTATTAACGTGGAAGGGCTGCATGGCTTCGCTGTACGGATGTTATTAAAAGGGCCTGTATAGGGATGAAGAAGATCTTTAAAGCCTTGAGGTTGTGGCTCTACAAAAACTTAATGAAAAAGATTAGATGCGATCATCTTTAAAAGGAGGGGTCAAAAAATCTAGCCGCCTTGTGTAACGAGCAACTATACGGGCGCAGCCTGTATAGCTCCCGCCGTATAGTTATGAACCGACTATAGATTAGATCTATGGTGGAACTTAACTATACGAACGGAATTTATACGGGCGGGAATTTTCATTCCCGCTGTATAGTTGGTCGTTAAACTCTCTGTATCCTGAATAATTTTTTTGGAGATGGGTCAATAACTATATGACCATAACTATACAGGCGGAATTTTAATTCCGGCCGTATAGTTGTTCGTTAAACTCTCAGTACCCCGGAAATTATTTCGTCAAAGGCGTTCACAACTATATGACTGCAACTATACGGGTGGAATTTTTAATTTCGGCCATATAGTTGGTCATTAAACTCATAGTACCTTTTGTGGATGGAACTGTTGATGCCGCAACAACTATACTACCGGAACTATACGGCTGGAATTTTTTCCCACCATATAGTTGGTCATTAAACCTTCTGTGTCCACCAATTTTTTTTGCTTCTCTAAGGATTCTTTATTAATCTGAAACTTATCAAAATATCAAGTTTTGACAGAAAAATCTCAGCTTAGATTTTCGACCAATTTTGGCATCATCAATCTTCCTTATTCTTTGCTAGAGCATCAATTGTTTCTCATTTAACACAATACTCAAACTAGACTTTCATTGAAAATTTAAAAACTTATTCAGACCTTTATTTCACATGGATTGCCTCCCATGAAGGCTCTTTTATAGTCAATAGCTTGACTGTAGTACTACTTATCCCATCTCGAGTCCATTCTTCTTGAAGTTGCCATTCCTTGTATATCTTTACTTTATCACTTCTTCTGGGGTGCTCAATTCTATGGTGATTGCACTTATATCTTATTTTACCCGATAATGCTTCAAGCGTTGTCCATTTACCACCCATGCTAGAGAGGGTGTTTTTCCTTGGAGCTTCACTGCTCCTGATGAATAGGCTTCTTCAACTACATATGGACCTTCCCACTTTGATATGATTTTTCCTGGAAACAACTTAAGACAAGAATTATAGAGCAACACTTTGTCTCCACTTTTAAAAGTCTTATTCTCTATTTTTCTATCATGCCATCTTTTAACTTTTTCCTTAAACAACCTAGCATTCTCATAGGCTTCACTTCTAAACTCATCTAAAACATGAATATCTAATAAATGCTTCTCCCCTGCTGCCTTGAGATCATAATTTAGATTCTTGATTTCCCAAAAAGCTTTGTGTTCTAGTTCTAAAGGTAAATGGCATGCCTTACCGTACACCATATTACAAGGTGTCATACCCATTGGATTTTTAAACACAGTATGGTATGCCCATATAGTGTCATTTAACTTGTATGACCAATCCTTTCTTGATTTGTCCACTGTCTTCTCGAGTATGGTCTTCAGTTCTCTATTAGAGAGTTCCACTTGACCACTTGTTTGGGGATGATATGGTTAAGCAACACAGTGAGTGACTCCATACTTGCTGAGGGTTTTCCTGAAAGTTCCTTTCATAAAATGAGAACCATAGCTAGTAATTAAAAATCTAGGAACTCCAAACCTAGGGAATATGACATCCTTGATCATCTTCACTGAGGTAGCCGCATCCGCATGATTTGTTGGGATAGCTTCAACCCATTTAGTAACATAGTCAACAACAACAAGAATATGAGTATAACCATTCGACTCTATAAATGGTCCCATGTAATCCATTCCCCATACATCAAATGGTTCAATTATGAGACTATAATTCATTGCCATTTCTTGTCTCCTACCTACATTACCTATTCTTTGGCAAGCATCGCAGTATTCCACATACCTGTGTGCATCCTTGAGCAAGGTGGGCCAATAGAATCCGGATTGAAGTACCTTTGCAACAGTTCTTTTACATGCATGATTCCCTCCATATGGACTGTCATGACAAGCTTTCAATATCGCATTCATTTCATGGTTAGGAACACACTTTCAAATCATCCCATCAAGTCCATGACGATATATATATGGATCATCCCAAAAGTAATATTTAAGATCATTAAAGAATTTCATTCTTTGATTTCTTGACATACCAGGAGGTATAAATTTTGTTGCTAAATAGTTAGCATAATCTGCATACCATGGATTAACAATTTCTACCTTTGCTAAATATTTTCCCGGAAATGATTCATTAATAGGTATGGGGTCACTAATTATTCCCTCCATCCTAGAGAGATGATCTGCTACCGGATTATCCTTACCCCTCCTATCTACTATTTGCAAATCGTATTCTTGTAGTAATAAAACCCACCTAATCAACCTGGTCTTAGCATCCTTTTTCACAAGGATGTGACGCAAAGTTTGGTGATCCATATGAATTATTACCTTAGAATTAATTATGTAAGATATAAATTTGTCGCAAGCAAAAATTATAGCTAGAAACTCTTTTTCTGTAGTAGCATAATGTTTCTGAATCTTATTAAGAGATCTACTAGCGTAATAAATAACATTCAAATTCTTTCCATCTCGCTGTCCCAATGCAGCCCCTAAAGAATAATCGCTAGCATTACACATAATTTCGAAAGGTTCATCCCACTTTGGAGATTGCATGATAGGTGCTGAAACTAGTTTATCCTTAAAGGTTCTCAAAATCTGTAATGCAGTCATGATCTAAATAGAATGGAGTTTCTTTATCAAGAAGATTGGTGCGGGGCATAGCTAGTTTAGCAAAATCTTTTATAAACCGCTTATAAAAACCTGGATGTCCCAGCAACATTTTTAGGTTTTTAATGTCTAGAGGTATTGGAAGATTCTCTATAGCATTTATATTAGTTTTGTCTATTTCTATTCCCTTCTCCGAAACTTTGTGCCAGAAAACTTTACCTTCTCTTTCCATGAAACGACATTGTTCCCAATTCAAAACCAAGTTTGATTGCCTGCATATCTGCAAAACTTTGGTTAGATTGTAGAGGCAATTATCAAAAGTTGTTCCATAAACAACAAAATCATTTGTTAGAACTTCCATAGTCTTCTCAACAAAATCATCAAAAATCTTTAGAACACATTCCTGAAAAGTTACTGCTACATTACATAAGCCAAATGGAATTAATCTATAAGCATATGTGCCATAAGGAAAGGTGAAAGTTATTTTCTCTTGATCTTCCGGTTGTATGGAAATTTGAAAATATCTAGAATAACCATCAAGAAAACAAAAGTAAGAATTATTACTAAGTCATGCTAATATTTTATCCATGAATGGTATAGGTTTATGATTTTTCCGTGTCTCATGATTGAGCTTCCTAAAATCAATGCACATACGATATCCTACAATTGGCCTCACAGGAACTAGCACACCATCCTCATTCATATCAACATCAAGACCACCTTGTCTTGGTATGCAATGAGCTGGGCTAACCCACTTACTATCATAAATAGGATATATTATACCAGGATCTAGTAAGCATATAACCTCTTTTCTTACTTGTAACACCCTTGAATCGGCCCTATGCAAGTTTTAGAGCTTCCCACCAAACCCGCATAGAAACGATTCAAGGGCGCCCACCAGGCACTTGCGTGTGGGTGGAAAACGAACTAATACCATTACAGAATAGTTCACGATGGAACCCACATAACAGATATATATACAACACGACTCCATGAGTCAAGAATATAGATATACAATGCAAAGATCCAAATCACCTTGAAAACAATACAACATCCGAGTATGGACAAGATGCAAATTGGGCTAAGAGCCCTGAAGAATAACCAATGGCATCCATAACCCTGCCCAGGCCAAGCCGGAAGGGTAACCCTGCTAACGACGTCGATCACAAACCTGCTAAAACAAAAAGGGGTGCCGACAAATGGCAAAGGAAAAAGGAGGAGCGGTCAGTACTGAGGCCAGTACACGGCAAGGCTAGAATTTGGCGGCTCTCGCCTACATAGGTATGGTGGACTGAAGCGACAATGCAACATGCACTAAACAATATATAGAGACTCGATGCAACTGTCGGCTATTAGAGAGGGATAAGAGATACCTATTCGGGACCAACCTGATACTAACACCAATTATACCCATCCTGGTATTTCCCCCTCGAGAGCAAATGAGGAAGTCAAACCAAGGAACTCATACAGTTGGCAGTTTTATTCATTCCATTATAGTTGCAGAACTTACTAGTCAAATATAGATAGCATGAGTCATCCTGGTATCATAAGCAGTGGGTAGTTTTAGTTAACCATTCCATTGTAGTTACAATACTTACTAGTCAGATACAATTAGCATGAGACATCCCAAATCCAGCAGTTGTTGGCACTTTTATTTACTCATTCCGTTGTAGCAAAACTGATTACTATACATGTCAAAGTCAAATTTATAGCACTACTTTAGTTATAGTTGTCTATGACCGAGATACTGTGCTCCAAGTCGTCCATAACCGCGGAAATGGCTTTCAGAAAGATTTACCCTGCAGGGGTGAACAAATAGCAACACACACACACGATCAACCTCGGGAAAAACCAAATAAAAAGCAACGAGGCCTCATGACAAAGCATTCACAGGATTCATAAATTATTTCAGGGGGCCACCCCATTAAGCTACCCACAACGAAGTTGGCCGGCTCCGAGATGGACCCAAGGTTTGCGCCAATGGTTGTAAACGACTAGGAACCCGAAAGTGTGACTAGGCTTGTCGATACCGCAAAAACACTCTGCAATCCCTAAACAGTACAGGTGCTCCACGCACAATCGTAAATAAAGCAGTAAAGCATGGCATAAGTACATTATAGTAATAAAGCCCCAAACTAGTTTGTGGCCCCAAGAAATAAGAAATGAATCAAGCTCTGGCTAAGGGGATTCATGGTCCCACATGCGGATAGTGCGATTGTCAAGGAACAAGTATCAAGTACTCGGGGCCTACGGGACACAAGTGAGCGGTTAAAAACCAAATATTATCTATTGCCCACCGGTGCCTCTGCATTAGTTATATCTATTCCCATCATTTTAATATCAAGTTGTAATTAAAGTCATGATCATCTCTACCATTAAGCATGTGCCACCCTTCCAACAATGGTGGAACAACAACGACGCGAAGCAACACCTGAGTAAGAAACTACGACTCGCAAGGCCGACTATCTATCAAACAACAGGCAATATGATGTGTCCAAGGCAATATAGAGGCTGCAAGGAATATAAATGGTGCACGGAAACAAAAGCATCGCAATACGGATAGCAATAGATCAACAGGAGGAAGTAAAGACTATAAATGCAAAATAGGTAGAAAGGGGGAGATTGCTCGCCTGGGAAACACTGCCGAAGATACATCTGGAGATCGGGTCGACACTCGCATCCACTCAACGGCCTAATCCGTGAAGAAGTGAAACACTAGAAGAAACACCGGATACACTATTTAATACTACGGCAGAAGATCAGGCATGATGCATGTATGATGCATGACATGGCAAAGATGCGATGGAACTAGACAATATTAAGCGGAACCAGGGTCCCTCCAATTAATATAATGGTTCAATTTATTTAGATACTCCGCAATTTAAATGTTGCATTAACAAGGCAAAACATGGCATTGGTTCGCTACACAAATTTAAATGGAGTCAATATAAGACTAAAATAGCCCGCTTATGGTCTTCATATTTAATTATGAGATGAAACAACAAAGTACCCCAAACAAATAAACATATATGCAAGCATTACAATTTATATGCACAAGATAGATGTCATATTATATTATAAAATAAGGACTCGGGTAGAGATCACACATTGGGGGGTCCGAAGATCTTGGGGTTCCGAGGTTCGACGGGGTTCGGGATCGGCCTTTGGACTTCACCTCCGGGAATGGGTCTTGGCGTTCGGCATCCTTCGGGTCCATGAAGAAGCACTTAGGTTTTTGTGGCTTCAAGGATCGGTTGCGAATAACACCCAAACATGGAGGTCTCGATAGTGAATGGTTCTCGGGAAAATCTTGGTAGCGTGGAACTCGAGAGGCCATCATCCCCAAAGAGGCGCCTGCAGAACATGTTGCAGAACTTGCTAGCCGCAGATACGTCTGTCGATGTTGCCTGGTTGCAGTAGAGCAGGCATCAGCAGATCCCAAGGTCAACACCAGGTACAAGCCAAGCCATAGATTAACCACACCGAACAACAAAACAACTGGCGTGGTGCACGCGCGCGTGACCAGAAGAAGGCGACGCCTGCCTCTAGCGATGGGAGCACGGGCTGTAGAAGGGCGGCGGCGTCTGGCGCTGACGGCAGGGGGCCAGAGCACAGGCGAGGAACGGGGCAAGGTTGACCCAGGACAGGGGTGCTCGTGCACGGGCGTCAGGGACACGATAGAGAAGAGGACGGCGGGTCGTGGAGGCTGGGACGACGAAGCTCCTAGGCGCGGCCGCGTGCAGCAGACATAGGGAGAGGCGACGACATCCGCTCGAGGAGGATCTCAGCGGACATGGCGGCAGAGGGCACCCGCGGTGGCGGAGGGCGAAGCGAAGAAATAGCGGAGGTGGGGCTCTGGCGGCAGAGGATGGTGAGGAAGGAGACGACATAGCTCGACAGAGGCGGCACGGAGGCGTGAGGCATAGAGGTGGGGCCTGCGTGGTGTCGGGTCCCGTTGCTACGACGGTGGTCAAGGGCAGTACAAGGTCGGCGTGGCTCCAGGAGACGGGCTCGGTCGGCGGCGCACAACTGTGAGGATGAGGGAGGCCCGAGGCGCGGTAGGGCCTAGCGACGGAGGCAACGTCGCTGGCGGCAGCGTGCAAGCAGGAGGGAGGTGCCAGAGACCGTGGCCAGCGACGGTGCACCTGAGATCGAGCGAGGCAGGGGAGAGAGGCGGAGGCCAGCCCGAGGGATGGGGATGCTGATCGATAAGGAGACGGGGCCTCGCGTCGCGATGCTGGTTGGTCGTGTCGGTGGGGATTTCCGTGCATGGTGGGGCCAGGGGACGGGCAGGTGGGGTAGGTTGCACGAGCGAGGGCGGTGACTAGGAGCATGTCGATCGGGTCGTAGCGCGTGTGGTGTATGCTAGCGGTGGGGTGCGCGGTGGAGCGTGGCAGGGGTCCAAGCGGTGTGCCATGCGAGGCAGGGTGTGGCGGCTGTGCGGTGTGTAGGGCTAGGGTTTCTAGTCTAGGGTTTAGTCTGGGATGGGTCGGGCCTACCGGGGTGGTAGGTAGCCTGGCCTACGGGCTGGGCTGCCTCCCCCGGTACAAAACATTTTTATTTCTTTTTATTTTTTAAAAGATTTTTGCAAATAGTTTTTAGAC
Source organism: Avena sativa (assembly GCA_916181665.1). NCBI lineage: Eukaryota > Viridiplantae > Streptophyta > Magnoliopsida > Poales > Poaceae > Avena > Avena sativa. The sequence continues at coordinate 62,327,042 of OV702287.1, read as the reverse complement.
AAACCAAAGATCTGAAAAAGACAGTGGTTTAGATTTGAAATAAAGACGGGTGATATTTCGAAAACAAAGATAGGCTTTTAGAAAATAGTTTGAGGCAAACAGATGCATGATGACATGATGATGCTCAAATGCAATATGGCATGATGACATGAGCATGCGGTCATGATGATGCACAAAACAAAACACAGCGATTTTCTAGTAGTGGTTTTATCGGGGTGCTACATTACTACTTCCTTCATTTTAGGATTAAGCCTTCTTTTTGTATCTACTACAGATTCAGCATCATCAAGCATGGTAATCTTATGTGTTACAATAGATGGATTTATTCCTTTAATATCACTCAATGTATACCCAAAAGTTTCACGATGCTTAACCAAAACTGAAATGAGTTTATTTGTTTCATTTTCTGATAGATTCTTGCTAATAATGGCAGGATATTTAGTTTCATTATCTAAAAACTCATACCTCATATTGCCTGGAAGTATTTTCAATTCTATTGGTGGAGGCTCTTCATCTCCTTTTCTTACCAGTTCTTCATAGTCATGCGGGTTTTGTGATTCCAGAATTGAATCAAGGTAATCATCCATGTCTTCTTTCTCCTCATCATCTAGTGCTTCCTCCCAATTAATCAGGCTCCTCTCTAATTCATCTTGTGGAGTACTAAAATGAATTGCCGCTAGCTCGGTAATCGTCTTCTCTTCCTTGATATCCTCCAGTTCATATGTCCTATTCTTTAGTTTGGCAAAGTGGAATGTCATTTCCTCTTCTCCAAACTTCAGTGAAATAGTTTCCTTCTTATTATCTACTCGAGCTTTGGTAATGGAAATAAAAGGCCCGCTTAAAAGAATAGGACAAAAAGAATCTCGAGTGAGCCAATAAAGACATAGAGAAAATCACGGGGGTACATGAGTGAGCAAATAAAGACATAGATATTTCTGATTACTCCTTCCGGTTTTATATTGGTTCTATTAGACAATTTAATAATAGTGTCTACCGGTTCCACATCTGGATTATTTAAATTGTAGCGGAGTTCCTCATAAAGTGACGAGGGCATAATATTTATAGTGGAAATTGGTTCACAAATTCCATATAAGAAAGTTTCTCTATAATATATAGGGGTCATTGGTTTAGAAGTTTCATTACCTAGAACCTTACCTTTGATAAATTCTAAGGTTTCAAGGTCTAACATAACCACTTCATCTTCCACTATTCGTGCTTCCATAAGATCCTTTATTATAACATTATTTATATTCAGATTTCCTTTCTGGTTTCTTTGATCTCTTCTTTATTTGTTCTTCCTCTCTTTGTCTTTTTTCGAAGATCCCTTCTATAGGTATCAAGGAGAACTCTTGCATTAGCGCTCTTGCATGCTTCTTTTCTTCGAGGGGTTTACGAGGTTCCCATTCTATAGGTACCTGCAAATGCCCTACATAATTCTCGATAATTTTCTTTACTGAGTAGGAATCAATACCGAGGGTTTTAATCATTGTATCTGTTCTTTCATCCGCAAGGAAATCGTTAATGCAAGCATATTCAAAAAAACTATTTGTAATGTTTTCCTTATCTTTAAGATTTTCCGTTGCTTGTCTCATTTTTATTATTAGATTCCAAGCCTCATCATAGGTATAAGATAGAAAACTGCCATTAGAAGTAGTATCTAGATTCATCCTATTTTCAATATTTAGCCCTCCATAAAAGGTATGGGTGATTAACCAATCAGGCAAACGATGATGGGGGCAATTATCTAGGTAGCTTTTATACCTTAGATATCCTTCATATAAGCCCTCACTAGGATTATTTTTGAAACTGATAATAATACCTCTCATCCTGTGAACTTTGCTTTCAGAATAATATTTTGATAGGAATTTGGTTGTCAATTCCTCCCAAGTCCTTGGTGCTTCTGCACAAAAAGATCTGTACCAGTCGCAAACATTATTAGAGAGAGTTTGTCTAAACAACTAGGTTTTAACCATATCAAGATTATAGTCATCGAAAATAAAGGAACTGAGAACTTCTTCAAAGAATTGTAAGTGCCTGTATGGACTTTCTTCATTGGTTCCTGCAAATTTCTTAGAATGCAATAATTCAAATAATAAAGGATGGATCTCGACTCCATTCAGATTTATGCTTTTATTGATAGTTATAAAAGCGTCCATGGGCGAACCCATTTTCTTTACTGCCTCAAGCCGGTTTAAATGCTGAGTGTTGTCCATTGTTGCGGTCCTGCAACTCACGTAAAAATTAGTACCCGGAAAAGTAAATAACTAAAAGTAAAGTGACTTATAGCGCTAAGCTCCCTGACAACGGCGCCAGAAAATAGCTTGATGACTGTAAGTGTACAGATCGTTGGTAGCTAGTTTCAAAATAAGGATATTGATCTGATGGCTCTGAAATATAGGCATCTACGTCCACATTTAAACTGGATATTACTCATATTCTTGATGAAATATCTCTTTAAACCCTGCCACTAATGCTAATATCCAGAGGGGTATGCAATCCTTTCTTTTATATTTTTCCCACGCAGATAATGTCGTTTAAAGGAGGGAATCACTATATTAAAGTCAAAGATACGACATTTCCAACAACCAGAAGAAACCAGGAGCCGTACAACAGAGTCAGACGTTTTAATGACCAACTATACGACCGGAGCAAAAATTCCAGTCGTATAGCTCCGGTCGTATAGTTGGCGCCGCCACCGTTAGGTCAAACGGAACAACTTTCGTGAAGGTACCCCTATATAAAGAGGGTTAATTATTGGTTTGCCACTAGAGGCTGCCATATACTCAGTTTTGCCACTAGCGCGGAATGGTGCTAAGTTTTGCCACTATTTTGGGTGTAGCTGCTATGGCAACGCCAACTGGCCAGTTTAAATGAGCATAACAAATTCAAAAAAAATCGAAAAAAGGAAAAATCTACGCACATAGTCTTCTTATGTCATATACTAACGATTCAAGTTGATAAAGAAGGTTTACATATATTGAAACAAAAAATTCATGAATACGTGATAAACAAGGTCTACATACATGAATACATGAATTTTTCGTTTGTGATTGTTGATCTCATCTCTATGTGTGAGTAATTCTCCTTGGGCTAAGGGCTTCGGCCTAGCCATGTAGCAATTGTACATGTTATTTATCATAGATGGGATCGTGTATTAGTTTGTATGACGTGATGATTATTGTATCCTTTCTTTCCTCAATCTAAGGACTTGTCAGGTACCCAAGACCCCGAGGGTTGAGCTAGGTATATGGAGTATGAGTGATGACTGATCTGTAGGTTGGGAACCCCAGTGACAGAAGGGGTAGAACGGATGTATGTGAGGGATTTGCTTAGGATTAACGGTGACATCAATATGCATATCATTAGTTCTCTTTCTTCCATGGATGAGACTAGTAGGTTATTGCTATAAGTGGTTGCGGAGGCAATAGAAATTATGGATGCACTGCCCACATATAACTTACCTTGCTCTAACAAGTACACGCATACTTTATTTCTATCTTTTATTTCCATCAGATATTTTGCACAGCTACAGGTGAAAGCGAGCGCCCTAGGCCCTCACTCTCCATCATCAACAACAACGAAAAGACGCAAGCTATTGGTCTGGTAAAAACACAAAAGGAATTCTAAAACTCCCGAAGGTCCGTTAAAGTAACTTTACTACGCATTCGCTTTCCGAGGATTCGATAACCTAGGTCTACTAGGGAAAAATAAGCTATACTACATCTGTAATCCGGATCGAAGTTATCACGGTCCCATAGGGAGCAGTAGGCGAAAGACTAAAATGCTTTTAACTATAACTAAAAGAAGTACTTAAGAAATAACTTTAAGATGCAAGTAGAGTAGAGCTGTTTTTGGGTTTTTGGTTGAACAAGGTAATTTAAAGTAAAGCAAAACTTAATGCAGAAAGCAAGAGTCGTGTGTGTAATAGAATTTTGGAACTACAATAGGGAAAAGGCGTTCTCGGGGAATAGTGGATACACCGCTAACAATTTAGACTAAGCAATCGAGATTATTATAACGAATATTCTCATAATGTGTATGTATGTCGGAGGAGCTCCATATATGGACGAATAGCGAGCAACCGCTGTACACATCATCTTCATAACCACAATAGACAACAATCGACATCAATCGAATTACTGCGCTATTAAGGGATTTCTCCCATGGCATGGACATGGCTTTGTGAGTTCTCCTTGACTCCCCAAGGTAGTACGTAAAGAATGACAATAGCTTTGTAGTCATAGTAAGGTGCTATCATCCCTCCGTCTACCAACAAGTAATCACCTTCATCGAGTCCCCGTAAGAGGCAAATGTTAAGTAGGTGCACAACTCCAACATCAAAGATGAAGACAATTAACACATACACATAATGATGTATAACATAATAATATCTATCTCATCTTAGTCATATGATAGGGTTTCTCCATTTCCCCAAGAACTAGAGATATACTCAAACATGGATGCAATCAACATCATAGCAATGGCAATGTAAACAATCATAGATGAATAGTACTTGTATAAATCCACAACGAGTACGGTAATTACAGCAATATCTAGACAAGATGTAGATGAGATGGATGGGGATGGCGGTGATGCAGCGGTGGATGATGAAGATCGATGCCTTAGCCTCCCGGATCTACGCAGGGTGAAGATGGATCCCTTGCGGATGAGTTCCCTCTCCAGATGCCTTCCAGAGGTGAGGTTTCGGTGATTTCTAGGTGGTCTGTATGTCATCTCCCCAAACGAATTGCACGGGTGAAACTATTTGACGAGGCATAGGCGGCGCCAACTATATGGCCGGAGAAGTTGCTTCGGTCGTATAGTTGGTTGTTGTTTTTGACTCCTTTTCTCCATAGTACAACTACTACAAGAATTGTATCCATTGGATCCATCATCTGTCCTGGTCCTAGTGAAAACAGACATAAAATGTGTGCGCGAGCGCCATAAAATACCAAGATACTACATCTATAATGCAAAATAATAATGTAAAACATGATGTAAATATGCACTCATCAGTCCCAGGGTCCCTCTTGCTGCTGCTGGTGTCCCTCCCAAGAAGGCTTGTATTCCTGCTCGTCCTGATCCTACTGCTCTCCTTCTTCATCTTCCTCTTGATTAGGCTGGAGTTCAGCCATGATCTCCATCACTTGATCCTTGGTGAGGATCCAAGTGTCCTTCTCCATAATCGAGAAATCTTGTGGACAGGGAAACGGAACCTGCTCACCCTGCGCATCACCAAGATAACTAAACTGATAGGCTCGGAGCCTCCTATTAGCTTGGTAAACACCAAGGAAGCCACAAGTAGTTAGATACTTGATGTCCATAATTTTGGGGCCGTCAACAAGTTACATAACAGGTAATGTAAATTTAATGCATGGGTAAGGTGGGTTACCAATCCACCAATGTGGATATCACCTTTCATCTTGTTTCTTTGGTGATGAAAGTGCTGGATGAGTAGAGCTGCAGGATTGAGGCTTTGTGGTGCATCAGGGAAGAGAGCCTTGGTGATCATTGCCATGTCCGCATTGGCCATGGAACCGATATCTCCTCTTCCCAGCAGTGTGTTGGCGAGGAACAAGGCGTAGTAGCGAATTGTTGGGTTCTGAATGGTGGACATCTTCTTCTAGTAGAATTCGCTGCCACCATTAACAGAAATAACCTCCCAAGTTTCTCCACTTGTCACGCTATAGAGGTTAGTAACAGTTGACTCCCCAACGCGAGGGAAGCCAAAAGCATCACAACTTTTTTCAAAAGTTATTTCATAGTGCCGTTGGTTCATGGTGAAGCTTACCATGCACGCATTACCTTTCTCCCTGTGGTCGTTGTAGTAGGAGGCAAGGAACTCATAGGTAAGCTTGGCGTAGGTGTTGTGGCTTGTGTAGCTAAGCACTGTTAGCCTGGCCTTGTTACACATGAGGTCGAAGTCCACCTTCAACCCCACCGTGGTGAGAAAGCTATGGTTGGCCCAACGTGTGGGTAACACCCTCCTTGATGAAACTGTGGCCATCTTGGGGTTGAGCTCGGTCCTTTGCCCCGAGCTCTCGCCACGTTGGCACTTGCTCTTATGAAAAATATTACCGACTTTGTTCATCTTGATGCACTGAAAATTTTCACCATAAAACCGTGGGCATATAGTTTCTACATGATATGCAAATGATTCTACGTGGAAAAATTTAATCCGAACGTGAGAAATCAATAGGAAAAACAAAACAAGCTTGAGTTCATCCACTAGATCAATGTGAGAGTTTCAACCATGGAAATCTAAAAATAAAGCATGGATAGGGAGAGAAACATATCGATCTGTTGATTCCCCCACTCAAACGAACAAAATCCGCGAAGAATCAAGAGTTCTAGGAGGGTTTTGAGAGGTTTGGAGAGAGAATATGAGAGAAAAGTGAGGAAGGAGAAGAAACCTAGCGTCCCCGGTGCGATTTTGTGGTCACGCCGAACTATACGGCCAAAACTATATGGGCATGATATGTTGTTCCCGCCATATAGTTGTGGCGGCACCGCTAATTAGGTTTTTTTATGCAGAACATAGCTATACAGACGCAACTATACAGCCAGATCATAATGATCCCGCCATATAGTTGGTCGTTAAACCATATTTACCCTTGAGATAAGTTTCTAAAATGGGCATTGATATCTATACGACGGAAACTATATGGCCAGAATTTTTATTCCTGTCGTATAGTTGGTCGTTAAACCGTTAGTACCTTTGAGAAGAAATTGTACGAAGGCATCGATATCTATACGATCGGAGCTATACGGCTGGAATTTTTATTCCCGCCGTATTGGTCGTTAAACTATTAGTACCTTTGAGAAGAAATGGTATGAAGGCATCGATATCTATATGACCGGAGCTATATGGCCGAAATTTTTATTCCCATCGTATAGTTGGTCGTTAAATTCTCAGTTTCTTCGAAAGAAAATTTGTTGATGGCAAAGATATCTATTCGGCCAAACTATATGGCCAGAATTATTACCACCGTATAGTTGGTCATTAAACCATCAGTTGTCATCAAAAAATTTCCATTTCTTCAAGAATACCTTCTTATCCCGAAACTTAGCGAAATACCTTGTTTTTGTCAGAAAAATAGTAGTACAAACCGTCGACCAACATTAGTATATGAAGAGTAGGATTTTAGTACAACCTAATTTCTTCTCCTTAACTAGAGATTTACTTCTTAGTCTGAACAAAATGATGGAGCTAGTCTTTGTAGATAAAACTCAAACTTTTATTTTTATACTTATTCTACATTCGTTCAATCGATGTTTCTACTACTTTTTGATAACCGCATCTTCACGGGCGCGCTTCCGCAAGAATGTCTGTGAAAAATTTGTAGGAATACGATGAACTTTTTATTCTTTAGTTTATTTTATTTATGCGATGGGTTGACTCTCATTAAGCATTTTATTAGGAATGGTTGAATAAATCAACCCCTTCTATGTTCTCAAATTCTTACCTTGGGTTGCCCTTATCAAAGGCACTTACCACATGAACTCGTTTTGCTAGCGGAATATATCTTTGTCCTGCTTCTAGCTTCTTTGGAAAATACTGGATGATTTCAGCATCATAGACATTGAAGATTATTTTTTCCTCAGCACAGTCAACCGATGCTCCTGCAGTACTAAGGAAAGGTCTTCCAAGTATTATGGATAATTTTTCATCCTCTGGCATTTCAAGAATAATAAAATCAGTGGGAATAACATGCTCATCTATTCTAAGTAGAACATCCTCAATCATACCAATAGGTTGTTTAGTGGACTTGTCAGCCATTTGTAAAGTCATAGTAGTAGGGGAATACTCCCCTAATCCAAACCTTTTATAGAGGGAGTATCGCATTACACTAACTCCTGCACATAAATCACACAAGGCAGTGTGAATATCAGTTTTGCCAAATGAGCATGAAATAGTTGGTATTCCGGGATATCTTGATTTAGACAACTTCCCATTAGCATGATAACTAGTCACCATGGCAACAGTTTCAGTTATCTCTTTCTTTCTTCTACGGATATCACGAAGGAATATAGAAAAGGTAGGAACTTTGATTGCATCTGCAAATGGAATTTCCAGACGAAGGTCACCAAGTGCCTTTGTAAAAGAATCATAGATTACTTGATCTGGTGCTTTCTTTTTTCAATCTAGATAAGGAAGCTTTTGCCCACCTCTCTTATTTTTGTCTTTTACCTTTTGTGGGGGGTTAGGCTCTTTTGTTGCTTTCTTTTGTTGCTGCTTATCGCTTTTCTTATTTTCTACTACAACAACTTCATCTTCATTGCTTATCTCTTTTTCTTCTCTTGGATCAACCGTCTCTACATCAGAGTCATAACGGTCATCCTATGCATCACCTTGGTCCTCCTTGGTTTGATCTTGTGTTTCTTGAGTAGTTTCATCTTGAGGATCCACCAGTGTATCATCTTCTTGACTTGCTTTGAGTAAGGCTTTTTCCCTTCGCTATTTTTAGCTTCATATTCTAGTGGTCCTAATGGTCCTGTAACAACTGCACCCCTTCTTGTAATAACATTAGTAGAAACAGGAATATCTATATCATCTCGAAGAAAATTTGGATAACCAGATGCTATTTGTTCACACTAGGTTTCAATCATACTAACATACTTGTGAAATAATTTTATTTCTTGGCCAATCTCATCATAATTTTTCTTGAGTTCTGCCAAAATATTTTTATGTTTTTGAAAGTGCTTATGCACGTTATTATGAGATTTTGCTTGTCGATGTTAATTCTTGAAAAACTTTTCTAGTTTCATCTTCTTTAGTTAAAACTTGTAACAAGTCTACTTTGTTTTACTTAACAAGTTTAGAAGGTATACCTTTTTATTTCATTGTTTTACATACTTCAGGCATAAGATCAGGAGTTATCCGAAGTATCCCTTTTTCCAGCTTAGTGTTGAAATCAGGATTATATAAAGAATCATTCTTAGACCTAGTAGACATCAATTCCAAACATTCTTTAATAGTTAAAGTATTTATCGATCCTCCTGCTGAGAAGTCAAGCAACTCTATACATTGAGTATTAAGACCGTGGTAAAATATATGGCAAATAGTTGATTCAGAATAGCCATGATTAGGAATACTGTTGATCATTCCAAAGAATCTATCGCAGGCTTGTGGGTAGTTTTCTCCCACGTTCTGACTAAAGTTGCCTATATTCTTTCTTATTTCAATTACCTTTTTAAAAGGATTAAACCTGTTTATGAATTTAACAATGCAGTTTTCCCAACATTTAATGTAATGGCGAGGGAGAGAATATAACTAGTCTAGAGCCTTACCTTTAAGAGACCAACGAAATAATTTTAGATGAGAGAAGTCTTTTGGTAAACCTTTTGGTTCAAGTGATGTTATCACATCGTCGAACTCTCTAAGATATGTTCCTAGGTCTTCATCTTCCCTTCCACTAAAAGCTTTTTCCTGCAAAATTTTAATAATTCCACCATCAAACCGATATTCTCTAATTCCAGGATTAGGGAATTCTATTGGTTGTTTAAGAAATTCAGAATTTGGAGCACTGTATTCTCTGAGAGTTTTCTCAGGTTTCATGGGAGTTGTCCTGTAAATAGACACGACTTCCATATATCACTCAGGTTTTCAACTTCAACTTTATTCAATCTTAAAAGTTTTTCAATAATTTTCTCGCACCTTTGAGCAGGCACGCGCTAAATATAATCCGGTAAATAGGTCCTACCAGAGCGTGTAGACCCTTTGTCTCCTATGGAGAACATTTTGTAGTAGTAACACCTAAAATGTCAAGAGACAAACACTTCGCGCTTAGTTGCTTGACAACGGCGCCAGAAAATAGCTTGACATCTGCAACTGTACTAATCATTTGTAGTTAGTTTCAAAGTATAGATATTGATCCCACAGGGAGCCCAAAGGTAAGTGTTTATGAGTGAAGTTTCTGTCACACCCAAAGTTGTCACATGTCTTCGAGTGAATTGACTGCAAGTGTAAAAATGAGAATGGAACTTAGATTAAACTGGTTGTATTTAAATAAAACTAAAATGTAAACTTCAGAAATAAAAAGCATAAAAGTAAAGAACGATTCGGTTGTTTGTTGTTTTCTGCAGATGGCGAAATAAGGCGCGGGGAGATACAGTTCATGGTGATAGTGACTGTGCCAGATGGATGAATGATAAGTGTAACAATTATAATATTATAAGTATATGTGTAGGCGAGCAACCCATAATTAACCGGAACTCCTCTTGGTAGATTTCGTCCCAACTTCAATAATCCTACTAGTGTGTTACCAAAACCATGGTCAGACACTAGACGATTAAGACCCTTCAGGTTGCTGAGCAATTAAGCTACTTCGATCGGACTAATGCAATAAGCATGGTGGTTACTCATTATCCTCGAGTCTACTAATTTTCCATTGATAGCCCTGTGTCACTCGGGGGGTCGCTGTTCTGCTAGCGAACAAGATCCTGTCTATGTAGAACAAAGCATCATGTTGTCTGGACCCTTAATTGGACAACAAGCATCAGGCATCTCATAGATAGTCAAGCACACATAATATAGTAATTAAAATCAATCACAAACTAATGGAAAATATATGGAGGCACGTCACATCTCACCAATCCCTTACATCTCCCATCCCCAAGGAACTTACTCACACATGAGAGAAGAAAGCATCATCGATATAATTAAATAAAGGGAGTTCTTCTTGATATTACCGTGGAGATCCAAAATAAGAATAGAAAAGTAATCCAACACAATTCAAGATAGGAAGAAACAATCTCAAACCCTAGACTTTCAACGTGAAGATCTCTCTCTCTCTCAAGTACAAGTAATGGATATGGGGGTGTGTTGGCTAGGGGGTCGAAGATCGTGGAGCGAGATGAAGAACGTCTTCCCCTTCTTCTCCGGATCTCTTCTTTCTCCTTTCAGGATGGGATGGTGGTTGTTGTGTTGTGATTTCATGTCTGGCCTCTTCATGGAAGTTGTCCCTTTTGACAAGACGGAGGCGGCGGCAGCTATACGGTGGGAATTATATGGCCGGAAAAATGTTCCCGCCATATAGTTGCTCGTTAAAGGCTCTGTATGCTTCCCTCGATTGCTTCCAAAGGGAGACTTGCTTGTTTTTGCTTGAATATTGTGTTTCTCTAGTTAAAACCTTATGTTAATGTTCAGAACCTAAAACACACATTAAAAACAAAGTTTTCTTTGCTACCGAAGTATTAGTGTTAGATAGAGCTAGAAAACAATCAAATCCGGGAGAAAACCATCATAAGAACCATAAAAAATGTGTCGAATCTCACAACTATGACCCACCCATCACAGCACGGCCGTTGTCGTACCCTCTCCCGTTGCCGCCTGTCCTAGTAATCATATAACCATTAACCTAACCCAAAGCCTAGCCCATCCTTACCTTCCCGGTTTCCGACCACGCCGTTGAGCTCGCTGATCTGCCACCTCGTTGTCAAGCACTGCCATCTGGCCTTCAACCTCACCGGCAAGGTCTGCCACCTCACCAACAAGGTCCTCCCCATCTACGTGAACCTCGGTGTCAAGGTTTGCTACCTCGCCGTCCATCCGACCAACAATTTCTGTCTCCTCGCCGTCCACCTCGCCGTCAAGATCTGGCACTTTGCCTTTCACCACACCGTCAATGCACACCAGTTCGTCATCCACCTCGCTGACAAGGAAGGCCAGCAAGGTTCCCGGCGAGAAGCGCACAAAGAAAAAGGCTGTAGTTCCTGCAGGAAAGTAAACAACCTCCTTGCCTATGAATTTTTGCTCTTTTAAGCCTACTCGATGTTCATGTGTTTCATTTTCCATGCTTGTGAAATTTCTTGTTTGAGAGGCAATAGGTTCATTTTCCTGCTCATGTTTGCTATAGGGCAATCAACACCATACGTTATATTTTGTTGAATTGCCTATTTAATTTGTAGCTTACTTGGATTTCTTTATTAATGTTAGATCCTCAAATGCATCACTTGGAAGAAAGTCGTCTGAAAAACATCATGAGAAACAATGAGCGGTTGCAACAACTAGGTGTTAGGCCCTTTGCAAGTCTTTTTGCATCGCCAACTGTATTCTCTCCTAAAAGAGATAAGAAATGATTGCTCTAGATCTGACTATGATCCTGAAGAGGAGGAAGATGTCACTGAAGGAGACCTAGATGATGTTAGTGAGGAGAATGAGTCATAGGTCAACCCCTTACCTTCTTACTCATCTTGTGTTTAATTGTTTGATAACTAATTTTGACATATATCTATTGCTTCTTTATTATCCCCAATTGACCGGTACAAAAAGAATTTCTAGCCACCGAAGAGGAAATGCAATAAGACGGCTGCCGTCAGGACAACGTTGCCTCCTACTGGTGTAGCATCAGCTCGGAAGAGCGTCTTGGTGGGCCAAGGTGCCGACATAGAAATTTCAAAAAAAATCAAGTCCAAAGGGAAGCAACCAGCTACGCAAGGCGGCTAGGAAGTTGCCCAAGCCGAGCACACACCTACCCAAGGCCAGCAGCCAGAGTAGTGCCTTCTGCGGGCACCACACCAAGGCCCACAGCCAGGTCCCCGCATTCTGCAGGTACCTCCCCAAGGCCAGAAACCAGGTCCTTGGTGTCCGCGGGCACCTCCCCTAGGCCAGCAAGCTGCTCCCTACCGTCCGCGGGCACCTTCCGAAGGCAAGCAGCAACCCCTTCCTGGCCATGCATGGGTGCCTCTCCAAAGGGACTGTGCACATCCCCAAGGAAAATAGTAGCCCCCGCCCGGCCATGCACGGGTGCCTCTCCATAGCGACTGTGCACCTCTCCAAGTTAAGGTGTCAACTTCCCAAGGAGAGGGGTCAGATGTGAAACATGATGGATGGTTGTTTGACCGTTTTGACCGGGATAAAGAAGGTAACATGTTGAAAAATTGCTTGCTCTATAATAACCCATTAACATTATGTTGTGTGAATCATACTTATTGCATTTTACTGTTGTAGAACACTAACTCATACCCATTATATTCTTGCAGATGAATTTGGCCATAATCTCTCGGGAGACACTGTTATGCATGATGATCGTTAGTTGGTGCTTGATAACATGGCACACAAAGACTTCAACTTGTAGGTCCTCTAGGAAGAACTAGACCAGTGTCACCAGTGACTGCTGCGAAGTTTACCACTAAGTGTGTAGTAACAGTCAGGACTAAGATGCCTATCTTCCCCCAGTGGAAAGAGTACAAGGAGAGGCGGATGTCAGAGAAGACTTCTATGGCAAAGTTTATGTATGTTCTATAACACTCAGCTATCCCTTTCTTCCTTTGTTGTTAATGTGAAGGCTAATAATCTTTGTTTTATTTCAGCAAAAGTTTGTCATGGACCATGATGACTGCAAGTGCACTAATCATTTGTAGCTAGTTTCGAAATAAAGGTATCGATCCCACAGGGAGCAAGAGTCTAAAGTCTAATAACTCTTGAAATAAATATTATGACAGAAATGCTAGATAAAGTTCTAAGTGACAAGATAAAATGCGAGTATTGTGTAAGAAGGTGTTTTTAGGTTTTAGGAAGAAGAGCAATAATAAGGTGAAGTAAAACAACTGAATATAGAAAGTAAGTATCGCGTATGTAAGAGAGATTGGAACTGCAATGGGGAAAAGCGTTCTCAGGGAGTAGCGGATACACCACTAGCATTATAAGGATCTAAGATAAAGATTATCATCATGAAGATTCTCAACTATATATGTGTGGGAGGAACTCTGTATTTGGACAAATAGGCAGCAACCGCTGCTCACATCATCCTCATAATCACAACAGTCGGCAATCGACATCAATCGAGTTACTGCGCTATTAAGGGACATAATCCCGTAGGACGTATCCCATGGCATGGATAGCGTTCCGTGAGTTTCCTCGATTTCCCAAGTTGATATGTAAGGGGTGCCAACAGCTTTATAGTCACTATAAGTGCTAGCGCACCTCCGTCTACCAACAAGTAGTTTCCTCCATCAAGTCCCCATGAGAGGCAAATATTGAGAGGTCGACTTCTCTCAACATCAAGATGTAGAAAATCTAACACATGGTCATAGCGATGAATATCATAATAGACTTTACCTTATTTCAATCTCATACTAGGGTTTCTCCATCTCCCCAAGAACTAGTGATCTACTCAGACATGGAGGAAATCAATATCATGTCAATAACAACAGAATCTATCATATATGAATAGTACTTGTATAAATCCACAACTAGTATGGAAATTACAACAAGATATAGACAATATGTAGATGGGATGGATGGAGATGGTGGTGATGCAGCAGTGGATGATGAAGATCGATGCCTTAGCCTCCTGGATCTATGTAGGGCGAATATGGATCCTCGGTGGATGAGTTCCCCCTCCAGATGCCTTCCGGAGGTGAGGTTTATGCAATTTCTGGGTGTTTTGTATGTCGTCTCCTTGAACCAGTTGCATAGGGTGAAACTATTTGAGGAGGCGGAGGTGGCGCCAACTATACGGCCGGAGCTATATGGCCGGAAAATTTGCTCCGGTCATATAGTTGGTCGTTGAACCTTCTGCATCCTTTGTTCGCTTCTAGTTTTCTTCTGGTATTATTAATATTTCGCAAATAAGCGATTTACGTTGTTTTGACTCCTTTTCTCCATAGTACAACTGCTCCAAGAATTGTATTCAGCGGATCCATCATTTGTCCTGATCCTGGTGAAAACAAACATAAAATGTGCGTGCGAGCGCTATAAAATACCAAGATCCTACATCTACAATGCAAAATAATAATGTAAAACATGATGCAAATATGAACTCATCAAGTTCCCGAAGCTTAGACTCGTGTTCGTCCCGAGCAAGTTTTAGCTTAATGGATGTGATCCTCATATTCATGAAGCTGAGTCGATAAAATAAATGAGGCAGTTGCAGCATGTCCTTATCATATACGATACATAGGAATAAGTTCACGAATAGTACCTTAGTCAAACCATCTGAATAGTATTAGCAGGCTTCCACACCTTAGTGATCAATAGTTCATAAAAGAAGAATATCAACATAATGTAAAAGTATCCGGTTCAACCGAATGAGTTAGCGAGGTAGTCCCAAGTGTTTTATGATCAACATATTCACTTGGGATTCAATATCTCAAAAGTGTCTCTTTGTCATACTACAATATAGTGGTATATGCCTACTTGCTCTTTGCACACTCGCCCTTTTTCTTCTTCCTTTTCTTTTCTTTTGTATATATGCTCACACTTTTGTTTAAGTGTTGTGCAAAGGAGCTAGCCGTACATTCCACTTCATGTAGGAATTCAAAGTTTAAAGATCTCAATTATCAAATTCCAATTGTATATGAAGCATTCTTATGACTTGAATATTCTACCTCGACTTGTTCTCACTTTATTTTGATATCACTTTCATTTTCCTTTGTTCAAGGTTTCTTTTTCAACTTAATTATATAAATAATTTTCCTTTGTAAATCAAATAGTAGACTTACAACATATTAACCAAATTGTCTTTAAGTGTTCCATTAATACCAATGGTGTGGAAGACTCCTATTGCTATCATTAAGTACAAAAATTATACTCAAGCCATTCTTATATCAATAAAGCAAACACAAACTCAATATCGCTCCATATATAATAATAATCTCAGAATTTCATAAAAGGGATCGACTATTCCTGAAGGGAATTCTAATGATGAAAACTTTATTGCTTAGTTTCAACTAATGAAAAATAGTAATAAAAACTTATAGGATAGATTACAAGGTCTTAAAGATCTCCCCAAGATTGGAATCAAGCCAAGCGAGATCAAATAATCCCTTACGATTATTTGATACTGTAATTGTCATAGATCACTGTGGCACCATGTCACGTGGTATCTTCTCCTCACGGGCTAGCCTGAGGCAGAGGGATTGATTGAAAACTTCTAATTCTTTAACACACAGCTTGTAGAAAAGATTGTTCCTCACCACCACATTCAGTTGTTCTTTAATGAACTCATTTTTATCCTGAAGTGTTTGTAGCACCTTAAGACTCATAGAAAAACATGCTTCGGTTGTCTGCTTGATATCTTCATCAAGTTTATCTAGATAAAGTCACTGCAATCGAAGGTGTTTGGGTGTCCCTAGCTTCTCCTTGTCGAATTGTTCAATCTTCAGCTCCACGGCCTTCAAATCCCTCTTCCGACACCCATGGTTAGCATCGAGTAACTCTATAGGGATGGCCTTGATCTCCTTGCCTTGCTCGCTATTGCTCCCAATCTCCATAGGAGCTTTTCTTCTTGACTTCTATCCGTTGGTTGAGAGCCCTCACGTTTGAATAAGAGGTAGATTGGTTTCTGGAGATTATGATTAGAGAGAGACAATGTTAGTATATTGGGGGGTTAGAGGTCGATAAAACTCGCGAGAAACACCAAATTGTCGCCCAAGAAAAGAATCTTAACAAAATAGGGAAAGAAATCACGGATTTGGAATAGTCTTGCCGCGTAACGACCAACTATACGGGCGCGACCCATATAGCTCCGGCCGTATAGTTGGTTCCGGGAAGATATTTCCAAATATCTCGAGTCCAGGTCGATTAAATCACGACTCGGAACCAACAATAATGTGTTTTTTATCATAAACAAAAAGACAAACGAAAAGTGTCTGAGAGTTTAACGACCGACTATATGACCGGAATTTTGGCTCCGGTTGTATAGTTGCGACCGTGTAGATGCAGACACCAAAAATCAAAAGTATCTGAGAGTTTAACGACCAACTATACGGCTAGAATTTTGGCTCTGGTCGTATAGTTGCGACCGTATAGATGCAGACACCAAAAATCAAAAGTATTTGAGAGTTTAACGACCAACTATATGGTCGGAATTTTTGGCTCCGGCCGTATAGTTGCGACCGTATAGGCTCAAATATCGAAAACAATTCCATGATGATGATGCACAGAGTTTAATGATCAACTATACGACGGGTGCTCCCTTTTCAGTCGTATAGTTCCGCCTGTATAGTTGGTAAAAAACCCTCTAAAAACTTCAGAAAAACACAAGTAATTCAAAGGCAGAATTTTCAAAAGTAAAAATTGTGAAAACAAATCACTTATTTGGGTAAGAACACTTATCTTGCACTTACCATTTGCTTATTCGGGAATAAATAACTCCTCCAACAAAAAAGACTCCTTTTCTCTTGGAGGAATTGACCTTAGTTCATTGAATAATTCTCGTAAACAAAAATCACTAGAACTAAAGTTCCTCTCAACAAGATTGGTGTCTTGCTGGGCAAACATGGATACTGCATCTAACATCTTTATTCCTTGCCTCTGCATGATCTACAACTCAAATTCTTGAAGTGAAAGAATCCAACGGATCAGTCTTGGCTTATGGTCTTTCCTCTCAAGGAGTTCTTTTAAGCCATCACAATCTGTGTGAACTCTTACCTTTGCATCAACTATATAGGAATGAAATTTATCACAAGAGAAAAATACAGCAAAAAGTTCCTTTTCATCCTTAGGGTAATTCTTTTGAGCACCATTAAGAGTTCTATTAGCATGATGTATAATATTAAATCTGCGACCAATGTGTTGTCCCAGAGTTACTCCTACATCATCATCACTAGCTTCACATATTAAGTCAAAGGTTGTATCCCAGATAGGTGGCTTAATGGGAGCACAAGATAAAGCATTTTTTAGTTTATCAAAGGCTTCAAGACATTTTTTATCAAAATTAAATCTTACTCCCCTTTTTAGGAGGTTAGTCAAAGGTTTAGACATTCTAGATAAATTTCTAATGAACCTTCTATAAAAACCTTCATGACCAAGGAAACTTCTTATACCTTTAATATCCGTAGGCTGTGGCATTCTCTCTATTGCCTCAACCTTAGCTCTATCCACTTCAATTCCCTTACCTGATACCTTGTGTCCAAGGACTATACCTTCTTAGACCATAAAATGACACTTCTCCCAGTTTAGAACAAGGTTAGTTTCTTCACAACACAGCAAAACTCTTTTGAGATTATCCAAGCAACTAGTAAACAAAGTTCCATAGACAGAAAAGTCATCCATAAATACTTCCATTATAAGTTCTATAAAATCTGCAAAAATAACAGTCATGCATCTTTGAAAAGTATTTGGAGCATTACATAAACCAAATGGAATACGTCGGTAAGCTTGTAAACCATAAGGACTAATGAAAATTGTTTTAAGTTGGTCGTCCAGATGAATAGCTATTTGAGAAAAACCAGAGTATCCGTCCAAGTAACAAAAATGAGTATGGTTTGCTAACCTTTCTAAAGTTTGATCTATGAACGGTAAAGGATAGTGATCTTTCCTAGTTTATTTATTTAATTTCCTGAAGTCTATGCACATCCTATGCCCAACAATAGTTCTAGTAGGTATCAATTCATTATTTTCATTAGGAACAATAGTAAAACCGTTCTTCTTAGGGACACAATGAACTGGACTTACCCATTCACTTTCTTTAACAGGATAGATTATACCTGCATCCAGTAAGCGTATAATTTCTTTTCATACCACTTCCTTCATTTTAGGCTTCAATCTTCTATTAAATTCTGTAACTGGTTTAGCACCTTCTTCCATGAATATTCGATGGATGGCTATCATGGGACTGATGCCCTTCAAGTCATCCATTGAGTACCTAAAGGCCTTGTGATTCTCCTTAAGTATCTTCATGAGTTCTTCATATTCTTCTCCTGAAAGTTTAGCACTAATAATAACAGGAAATTTATTCGTATTATCTAGAAACCTGTATTTAAGATTATCTGGTAGAGTCTTCAACTCTAGGGGTGGTAGTTCTTCATCCCCTCTTTTTTCTGGCTCTTCAAAAGCCTCGTCGGTTGGAGGTCCCATAATGGGAAGTGAATCGAATTCATCTTCTAGTTCTTCCAGGGAGTTGTCCTCCATAGCTATTTCTTCATAATTTGGATCTCCATTTATTTCTTCTTCTTGGTTACTAAAGAAAAGATCCACCATTTCCTCAATAGTTCTCTCGTCCTCTTGTATTTTTGGACGCCTGTCTTTAAATTTGGAAAAGTGGAATTCATTTTCCGCTTCCCAAGCTTAAGAGACACAATCTCCTTCTTGAAATTAACATAGGCACCTGTATCACCCAAAAAGTTCCTTCCAAATATAATTGGGCAAAGAGTGTTAGCTGGCATATCAACAACTACAAAATCGATAGGAAAGTTTTTGTTGCCAATTATGACTGTGGGGCCCCCGGATTAATCCTCCGAGAATCCCTGTTATGCATACAACCACGATCCCATGATCAGTTAGTCGTGGCACATAACCGACAAGTATCAAAGTAAACATCCAATACATAACGAATACATGTCATACCTTATTTTCCATGATGGCTACATCGATCAACATCAGCGGAACTTCATTAAGCGTAGTGCCCGAGCCATGCCTTAACCCACAAGCAACTGACTGGGAGAACGTCCTAGCTCGCATAGTCGTCCACCTCACCTCTTCTTGATATCTGACCAAGTTAATAGCCAGGGACAATGCCAGTGAGTACTTTGAATGTACTCGCAAACCACCTTAAAATAACAATAATAACAAGAGGGTATGCAATATGGCTGTGGTAGTAGGAGGGCTCCAAGAGAGGTTCTTTTCTCACATAGTTTCTCTTGTAGATATAGCATCTACATATCTTTGTTGAAAACTTTTGTAAAACATTTTGGAAACCTTTTTGAAAAGTTTTTGGAAAACCTTAGGACTGGGTCACCCATTTGTTCCCGTCTTCAGGTCGTCCCACGACCAATATCCTTTCTCCTCATTCCGACCATCCCATGGTCAAAACATTTCCAAAGCCATTTATTTTCTAAAATCCTTTTTGAAAACAAAACTAGCACCGCTCTACAGCAACCTTCCCAACCGTCCATGACCGCGGACACGGCTATTCGAATAGATTTACACTCTGCAGAGGTTGTACACTTTACCCACACCATCCGGGTACACTATCCTGATCTTTACCGATCGTGGGTCGAGTAACCGATCAAGACTCTCTGGATGCCCACTCCAATATAAGTACCTACCCTATGAGTGTTATTCCCCTCAAAACCGGGACATCGGGTACTGAGGACCAACCAGAGCGCTTTTTCCACTTATCGAGTGTGCGCTTTCAATGAGGGGCTCATAGTAACGCGTGGAGGTTCGCAGACCCTTCGTTTCTTCTCCCGGTCGATGTCCCACATGGACCATTTTTCCAGAGAAGGCCCACCCTCTAGGGAGTTTCATCCCCTGTAGTAGTTGCAAGGCAGATTATACCAGAATAGACAAACATCAAATCTAGCCCTGTCCCATTCCATAGTAATGTGGTTGCACGAGTTAATTGTTCTAGCAAAACTGCAAAGAACCGGGTGCGTTTTTCTAAACCTTTTTCCTCCATCTTTCCTTCAACATTTTATAAAATGAAACTTTTTTCTTTCTCAACATCTCTTGCGAGGTCCCACCTCACCAAGGTTTTATCATAAAACATTTGGTAAAACTTTTTCCGGGGTCTTCCCATTCTCTAGCTTTGCTTTGGCTAAAACAAGGTCTCTAGAGGGTTATGGTGATATACACCATCTAACATACTAAGGACAAGTAGGTATCGCCAAGGGGGTTGTACTTAGTAGTAAAAAAGTGTAATAGTTTGGAGGAGCCAAACCACTACCATATATACATCAACATATAATAAAACAATACAGTTTCATAAATAGTAGATAAAACATGCATAAGTAAAATAGTAGGACAAGGCTTATGAGCAGGAAGGTGTCTTGCCTGATGATCAGCAATATGGCAATATGTCCCTGGACTTCTTCTTACAATACCCAATAATACCAATAATAATAAGATCTCTTCTTCTCGGCGTCAATACAAGCGCAACTATCGTCGTCATCGAGTATACATGCAAACAAGCAAGACCACAATCAAAACAAGGCATACAAACATCAATACATACATCAAGCAATGAACAATTCAAGTTTACAAGTCAGTAGGTCTCAGGAAGATTGGATTAATAAGATTGGCCTTGTCTTGGAAAGTGGAAGAGAATCCGTTAAGATTTATAATCTAGAAACTACCTAAGAGATGGATTTTGGAACAAGACCATATCCTGTATGATCTCATTGTATAAAAATAGTACCATCAGATAGGTATTGATAAAATGAAACCAACAAAAGTGGTTTCACTACTTTATCACTTTTCTTTAATTTCTTATTAATCTTCTAGTGAAATAAACTCTAGTTTGAGGAGATAAATCACCAGAAAAGTTCTAGAGGTCCAAAAATTATTTCCTTGGATGATTCTGTAGGGTTTGATGTACTGAATAGCTGAGAGTTGGAATCTTGTCAAAAGAATTACCACAATGCCCTGAATAAATCATCAAAAGGCAGTTCTATATGGTTTTTCTCTTTTTCACCAGATTAATTCTACAAAAGATCTTGAGTTGATTCCAAAGGCAAGTGGTAGGAATTTAGAATAACTTTCGGTAGGACTTGGATTCACTCTTTTTGGAGTTGTCAAACTCCTGGACTGATTTATTAGTGAAAAAGGGATACACAGAATATTTTAAATCACTAAAATTCAACCGGAGCTCAATAAAATCTGAGCTGCTGGGGTTTGATGGATTTTGATTAGACACATCCACGAGAGTTGGAATTAGATCAATACCTCATTTGGTTTGACCTAGAGAAATTTCTTAGGGCAGATAGTGGTTGTTTTTGTTATTTTTGTTGAGGGCACACTACTGTTCACCTTGGCATATGACCTATGCTAGATGGCAGGTATATCAAATACCTTCCAATAGAGCTTTGATTCTTTCCAAATGGATCTGTGAAACTCTCTGAGGAATTTATTTAGTGCATAGGACAATCTTTAGTGGATTAATTGCCAAGGAATAATAAAAATTATTTTTGGCAAGGGAACAGTTCTACATGTAGTATGAAACACCCAGGAACATGATGAAATTTTTCTCTGGACGAAATACCCCAGTTTTCATATTCGAAACGATTTAATTTGAACAGCTATAATCAGAATAGATCTGAATAGATTTAAATAAAAATAAAAGGGGAAAACAGGGGCTACTGGGCTGAATCTGGGTGGGGAGATGGGCCGCGGGGAGGGGACTCGGCCCACGTCGGACGGCGCGGCGTGCGGGAGCCCGTGGCTTGAACTGCTAGGTGAAGCCCGGCGGTCAGTGGCACGGGTCGGTCTAGGGGGTACCGACCAGATCTGGCCATCGGTTTTAAGGGGATCTGACGGCCGGCGCTCGTCGTCTCTAGAGGACAGAAGGTCCGCCGGCCGGAACCCTAGGGCGGAGCTGGGCGGCGGGGGGGCTTACCGTGGGGCTTCAGGAGGCGACGAGGAGCGACGGAGGTGAAGTGGTGCTTGATGGCGAGTAGATCGAGGGTGGCACGGCGGTGGTGGTCTTCGGGAAATAGCTCGCGCGACGGTGGCCGAGGGTTAACTCGTCGGAGCTCAACGACGACGACGGAGGAGACGGTCCTGGGCAAGAAAAAGTCCATAGTTAGATGGAGGAGGAGGAGAGGGTCACAGTGAGGTGACATGCAGGAGGAGAGGAGCTGAGAGGAGGGAGCCTTGCTCGATTTTTGAGGGAGACCGAGGGTCCTTCTTCTCCTTCTTCCGAGCAGCACAGACTAGGGGAGAGGAAGTGGAGTGTAGGGGAGGTGAGTGAGGAGGAAAGGGGGCAAATGAGGGACAGGGGCGTGCTGGGGGTGGCCTTCTAGCCTTTATACCGAGGGAGAGGGATCTAGGGTGAGAATGCCCACTTTGGACATGGGGGAGGGATAGAGCTAGCTAGGGATTGGCCTAGAGGACGGTAGGAAGGGGTAAGAGGGGGATTTGGTCGGGCAGAGAGGGGTAGGGCAGCTGTGGCCATTAAATGTGGCAAATCTTGTAAGATGTGGTTGTCTCTCTCTCTCTACTAGTCCAAGGGTAAAATGGGCAAGTGCTGGTGTGGAGCTACAGTGCTCATGACTAGGGGAGTAGTGGTGGCTGGAGAGGAGTGCTTGGCAAGCTTTGGGGAGGGCTTGGTCTTGGTTTAGCTCAAGTTTGTTGTTATTGCAAGTTTTTGATCACAAGGGAGACAGTGAAGGAGTTTAGAGATTTGCATTGGAAAAGATGAGGAGATAGTATTGGTGGATGGGCATGGTCAACGTACACTCCTAGGATTTATTTGGGATTTTTATGAGGATTTTAGTCCTCTTAAATCCATTTATTCAAAAAGGGCAGAATTTTATTTTAGAAGATCATTTGATAAATTTACATTGGACAAGGTTGGATTTTGGTGTGAGAGGGTCCCAAATGTGAATACACACTTAGGGAGTTTTCCCAAGATTTATTAGGGATTAAAAGTATTTAAAACAATTATTATTCAATTTCGGCCTTTTTAGAAAATAGGCAAAAATAATTAATAAAGCTTCTCAAAAATATTTACTTTTGAGATGGGAAGAGGGGGTATGATATATGGAACTCACATGAGCAAAAATTTGGGGAAGTGTTTTGACAAAAACCAAACTTTCCATTGGGAAAGGGGTTTTGATATTTTGTCTATTAAAGGAATTAAATAGATTTGGAGCCATAAGAATTATGGGTAATATTTGGGAAATCTTGATGATCAAGGTAGATGATGTAGACAAGGTGTAGCAAGCATTTGCAACCTTGGGAATCGGAATTCCAACTTGAATTAGATGGAAAACAAGGAGTTGTGGATCTAGGGAGATGTTATTTTTATACCACCAAAACCCTGTTAGATCTTGGAGCTTAAAGCTCACCTTGATGCTAGGATTAGATTATTAGTTAGACCAAGTCATATGGATGATCATGGCAGAAGGAGTTTGGAGTGGTTACTTTTGAGGTGGTCTAGAAGTGATGGCAAACTTTGTTGAAATTAAGGCTGCCATACCGAGTCATGATGCCTTATAAACCATGTGGGTTTAAGGAGCACAAGGATCCTCTTGGAACAAGTGAAGCAGATGTTGATAGACCTATATGAGTAGGTCACAACCATGCAAATAGTTTTCCATAGAAGGTTGGATGATGGGGTGAGCTTCTGTCAAAGCAGGCATGATGACTAGATTTGCAGGAATAGTTATTTTCTTGCCTGCAAAACCATGAAGAACAAGTAGGTTGGAGGATGATCTAACAAAGGGCAAGAGTGGGCCTTGGTAGTCCTTAGGATTTAACAAGATGGTTCAGATGCATTTGCAAAAATGCACAAGGGTTGATAAAAGGAGGCATTCAAAAAGGTGATGTTGGAAACAGATTTCCAGACTTAGCCAAATTTGGCAGATTTAGGGTTTTTACTAGAATAAGAGGGAGGATGTTTTTGATTGATTTCAAGGTACCAAGGCATCATCAAGTGGATGATGTTGAAGTGTAGATTGAGTAGGAAGGATCCTTGCTTGATTCTGGTCTTCAGTGACTTGGAAGCTTCTAGAAGGGATCACTACAGTATTGATCTGGGTAAGGGTTTTAGATGATCACCTGGTGGCTAGAGATTAGATCCAGATTGTATTCCTTTCTTAGGGTTGGGTGATCTTAAAGTATCTTGATCCTAGAGGATGAGCTCCTAGAGTGGCTCATACTACTTCTTAGCAATCAAGTCCACCAGCAGATCAAGGCAACTCATTTTACAAACAAGTCAACTACTACTAGGGTTACCATCAAGCTTAACTTGAGGTAAGGAGGGGTAAGTTTGAAAGGTTGGAGTTTGAATAAGGTAAGAGTCCTTGGTAGCTCTACCAAGAGTAGAAATCAAAATCTTTGAAAGGAGGTTTTGGGAAACCTAGAGATAAGAATGGTTGAAGGTTCTGTCTATAAAACATAAGGAGATTATATTATATATCTCTCCATAGTTTTGTCAATAGAAGCTACTAAAATAGTTTTGGTTACATAAGCATCTTGGCTCATGTTTTTGGAATGCCAGAAGATTTGAGAATATGTAAAATGTGCCAGGATAGTTTTGTTAAATAGCTTTTGTCTACTGATGGTGAGGTAAGGAGTATCAGATGGTACACACTCACATGCACAAGCACAAGCAACAACAAGCAAACACTGCACCAATGAACAAGAAAAAGGTTTTGTTCCCCCTGATTTTTGCATTCTGGACAACTAATCAGGGTTACTGAAATTGGGATGTTACAGACCTTTCCCCCTTAAAAGAATCTCGTGCCGAGATTCAGGAGAGTAGGGTTAGGGGATTTTGAGTCAAGGTTAGCGCTACTGGTTTCAAGCGTGCTATCTTACGGTACCCGTCCTTGGAAGTGGTTACCACATCGATGAAGTTGAGCTTCAGTCTTCTGGGATGCATGGAGAGTTGAGCAGTGTCCAGGTCCTGATTGCGAGGGATGACCTTCTTTTCCTTCCGGACTCTATATCTCGAGGGCTTACACTGGGCAGACTATCTTAATGCTGAACTTCACGGAGTACTCATCGGATGATAGAATCTACAGCTGGGAGTACCTCTGTCTAAGGATTCACATCTCTTCCTTAGGGTCGTAGCGTATCCTATTTATGATTTTAGGGTCGGGACTCCTGAGGTTGCTCCTGGCAGAGGGTTATTCTATTTTGTGCGAAAGACGTAGTCTTTCCCTCTTAGGATTAGACTGGGGTATATCGGGGAGTTGACATAGTCCTTCTTTCTTGGAGTCGTGGACTGACATTTTGAAGGCTTTTGCCCATCTTCCTCCGGGAGTTGGAAGCTTCCGATGACGTTCGCGATGGTAGGTCCTACGGGCTTATGTACCACGATTGTTCGTACTTAGCCAGATGGAGTCTCAAGTCCTCTAGGTGATTGGAACTGGGCGGCTAGCGATCCTGTGGTCCTTCGGGTGGGTCTTCAGCTGAAGTAGCAGAGGGACTTTGTAGAATCTTCAGTTAGTTTCTCATTGGATAACTCATGGGTTGTTTCTTGGCGAGAAGACTTCGGAACCGGGAATATTTTATGAGGTAGCTTCTGGTAGACAGTCTTCTAAAGATTGAGTGGAAAGACGCAGTCTTTCCACCTTAGAGCTTCACTAAGGTGCGTTAGGAGTGGTGCAGATCTTCTATCTAGGAGCGATGATCTACTGTTAGCGGAAAGTTGTATCTTCTTGGAGACTTGAGCTGGGGTCTTCGAGTGACGCCTTATTTTATCAACCTTGGCGGGGCTGGTTTCCTAACGAAGCCTTTAGGGTGCTAAGCTCAAGGTAATTTAGCGGTCTATGACTCTTCCTCATAGTGCCTCGTCAGGGTAGAGGCATCTTGTTTTAGAGATGTTGTCGTCTCTTGAACACTTGGTGTTGTTTCTGCTCGAAGGCTGAGTAGACTAGTTGTCTTCACGCTTATTATCTGGCTTCAGGGGTAGTTCTAACCTTCTAGGGAGAAACTTCCCGTTGGTTTGGGTAGGTTCGACTATAATAGGTAGTCTCCTGAGGCGGTTGGAACCTCTCATATACCGAAGGTCAGTGTAGTTAGGTCGTCACTTCTTGTGTTGGTTGACTTATCAGGTGGTTGCCTGTGGATATTGAGGATCCTTCGGTGATTGGCTTCCGGCATCAACGGGATTCTTGCTGTAGTAGACTGAGCAACAAGGTAGTGTGGTGCTATTGATGAGTCTTGCGAGGTGATTTTGATGAGGTATGCCATCCTGCTGAGGTGAAATCTTCGAGTTGATTCTAACTTGACGATGTCGAACTCCTGGTTCTTGCGATGCTTTTCCTCTCATATACTCTCGAGGTTAGTATGGGTCTCATTACCGACAGCTAACACCAGGGTTTCCTGAGTTACTAGGTGGGTTATCGTTCCTGGAGTCACATTTTTAAGGAGGTCAAAGCAAACCAGAGCATACAACAAGGCGAACAGAGCAAGGGGATCGCAATGTCCTCGGCAGACAACACACATCAAGCAACATAGGATGCACTTAGGCAAGAAAACATGGTCAACGCTAGGGACCAAGGAGTTAACTACTCGCGATATAGGGAAATCCTATTGTAGGACTATTGACCCTAGATATCGTCTTTCGTCAGGTCAGAGTCACTATCTTGCCGATAAATCCTTCGTCGTATCTTGGACGCTTCTTGATAGTGCAACACCTGATGTCTTCTGATTATGGCGATTCCGCTGGTAGAGCGATATTGTAGTCTCCTTGTGTTTGATGGTTGTTGCTTGTCTTCATCTTGTTTTCATTGTTCTCACCGGGTTATAGCTCCTAGTTATTTAAAATCCGTAGGTTTGCAGTTTGGACGAGGGATAGAGGAAACCATTTTTGAAAGCATTTACTTAGAGTAAGAGAATAAGTGGAACTTTTTGAAACTCATTGAGAAACTAGTTTTTGAAAGCCAGGGTTTTCAAAATAAGGTTCCTGTCTAACGACCATGCTAACCAAGGTTCTCCTACAGTCAGGATGGCTCCGATACCAAGTCTGTGGGGCCCCCGGATTAATCCTCCGAGAATCCCTGTTATGCATACAACCACGATCCCATGATCAGTTAGTCGTGGCACGTAACCGACAAGTATCAAAGTAAACATCCAATACATAACGAATACATGTCATACCTTATTTGCCATTATGACTACATCGATCAACATCGGTGGAACTTCATTAAGCGTAGAGCCCGAGCCATGCACTAACCTACAGGCAACTGACTGGGAGAACTTCCTAGCTCGCATAGTCATCCACCTCACCTCTTCTTGATATCTGACCAAGTTAATAGCCAAGGACAATGCCAGTGAGTTGTCAACACCCGGATTTTTAATCCCAGATGCCCGTTATGCCATACCTCGCAATCCCAGGATTACCATTTTTGCGAGACATAACAGATTGGATATCACAGTACATCATCCATTACAAACCATACATAAGGTTTTACACAAATAAGGATCTCATGATCAAGTCTTAATACAACAAGCAACTGAAATAAAAGATAAGCGTAGCGGTGGGGTCCATCTTCCGGGGCATAGGCAATGCTGACGAAGGCAGATAGTCCTAGTTATCATAGCCGTCCTGCTGGCCATCATCTTGATAGTCTCCTTCATAGTCTGGCCATGAGAATAGCCAGGTACAAAAGCCATGAGTACTCTTTAAGTACTCGCAAACTACCACTAACAAGTAGTATAGTGCTAAGTTAAAGTGCTAAATCTAAGTTTAACTATAAAGTTAAGTTTGAAACCTAAGCTGTGTTCTGAAGCAAAGAAAGATAAAATAAAGTTCTAGAATCACTTAAGTTGGGAAGCTATTGTCATAAACACAACCCTGTTATGGTCAAGTCAAGATTCATCATTCATTTCATAAGTCATTTTGAAAACATCTGACATGAAACAGTATGGCCATTCCAACTGTCCATAACCGCGTACGTGGCAATTCGAATAGTTTGACACTCTGCAGAGGTGGTACACTTTAACCACAAGATTCGATACATCTATCAGGGATAACCCTGAATCATCATACTTAGTATCCAGATAATCAAACATAACCTTTCCTTTACACACCCTAGTATAAGCACCTCTCCTATGAGCATGGCCTCCCAACCATGACCATCTGTCATCTTGGGCACTGCATAGGTGGACAACATTGAGAGGTAGCCTCAGCTCAAACCTCTCCCGCGAGGGAACTAATACTAATGCATATGAACTTCCGGCTAAGACTTACCCAATTCAGGTAATGAGGTTGTATGGTGAATTTGGAATGGTATCGCATTCGAATCCAACCATCAGTTTTATAAAAGGGTTAAGGCTCATGCCTCAACATTTTCATGATCATAAACCATTGATGTTTCTCAACGCATGTCAAAACATCTCAATAGAATGACTCATTATTCCAAGGTTTTCACAATTCATTTTCACCAATTGTTCCCATCTATAGTGACTCAGGTTTTTTATCTACTCTAAACTACTAAGTTAAGAGTGTTCACTAAGGTGGAACATGATAGGTTCAATCTCAGGCCATAGAATGGCATCTAAAGGTTTCTAAATAGGTCAAGTTTTATACTTTTTATGCTACCTTCAAAACAAGTAAAGAACATTGGGTAAAGTAAAGGAAGTAAAGCTGGAGAATAAGACTTGGGGTAACTAATAGTCAAAGTGGTATAGTCAAAGCATGCCTAAAGCATCTTTGTTAAACCATCTAGTTTAATCCTAGCTTTCTAATAGTAGCTTGCAAGGGTTAGCTTGCATTGTTAATGGTGGCTTGCCTTGGTTGGTTAAGTGGTTGAAGTTGTCTTCCTCCTCTTGGTAGAACTCCTCCTCCGCGTAAGCTTGGTCGGTACTATCTTCTATAAATACATACGGTATACACAATCACCAAACAATACTTAACTAGTCTAATTAGTACCCTAAGGCAAACATTTGATGATCTATTATCATCACAAGCATCACAAATTTTATTAACCAGTTTCATTCTTTTTATTTAAGGAAAGTAATTTCTACTCATTAAAAAAATTAAGTAAGATTTAATATTCACCACTTAAAATATGGGATCATGTGGACACATGTCATCACCGCATACTCTAACCTGTGGGAATGTGATTAAAGGGTTGGATCATAATTACTTTGGTTTAAGTTCATTATTTAATGATTTAAAGTGACTAGAAATGCCTATATGGCATTATTTTGGTATTAGTCCAAAGTCACTACATGTAAACCTTAATATTATTACATATTCAGATAGGTATGGTGAAATGTGATTTTTGAGAGTTGGAATCAACTCAAGAGCTAACTTGGTTGATTTTATAAAAATGTTGCAAGGTGCAAATGCTTCTGTTTTGTTATTTTTACAAGGAGAGAATTATATCTCTAATTGAATTAAATCCAACGGGCTTGGGTAGATCTTTTCAGTAGCTTTCTAACAAAATTGGAATCACTCCATTTGGATTTGTAAATCTCTCTGAATTGAATTTCAAACTAAGGGACATAACTAGGTTCAAACTAAATACAAATATCCTAATTTGAATTTACTGGGTCGCGCGGAAACGCTAATGGGCCGGCCCAGAGACATTCTGCGGCGCGGGGCTCAGCTGACAGGGGGGTTCACTGGTCAGCGGCTCATAACGCGCGAAGCGGTACGGGGCAATATGGGGCGTTGGATTAGAACAGGGATCAACGGCTAGGGATCGTCATCGATGACGAACTGGTCGCCGGCGAAATCTAACCCTAGCGGCTCAGTGGTGGTGCATAGGGGGCGTACCAGGGCTCCAGCGATAATGGCGATGAGGGAAATGAACTAGTGGTCGACGGCGAGCTCAGGGACGGTCGAGGCAACTCCGGGGGTGGTCGCAATCAGCGGCGACCTTCTCCTCCAGAGGCAGCCTGCTCCGGTGCAATTCTGGTGAACTGCTGCTCGCCTTGCTCCAGCTAGAGGTGTGGGACGGTCAATGAGGTGAGGGGAGGTGAGTGGTGTGCTGCAAATGACTGGGGGTGCCCTCCTTTTATAGGCTCGACGACAGGACAGCACGGCATGGCCAGGCGACGGTGGCGACATGGCTACGGGCTGCTAGCGGCATGGCTGCGAGCGACGATCGAAGCGCGGTCTCCGAGCGGTGCTCTAGGGCTTTAATGCGGTCTTAGGGGCGGTGGTATGCGGTCGGGCGGAGCTGGCGCTCTGAGCGGCAGAGACGGCGGTGTCCACAGCGAGCGGTGGCTGTGGTGTCTTGGGAGGCAAACGGGCATGTCCGGCGTGCTCCCTGGGTCGTAGCGACGTGGTGGGCGCAGGCTGCGATCGAGCGGCGGCTTGGGCACGCGTGTTGAGCGCAGCGCTCTGGCGCGTGCTCGGCATGGCTCAGTTGCTCTGGGCGCGGCGGTTTGGCGGTGTCCCATGGTCTGGCCTGGCTCGGGGAGAGGATAGAGGGTGGCGCGCGGTGAGGTCAAGGCTAGCTGCTAGACATGGCGAGAGAGGGGGAGATGGTCTGCTGCAGCAGGGCAAGGTTTGGCCGGCGAGCATGTCCTTGGGTTGGCATGGCATGGCTGCTAGGGGGTTAGGGGATGGGTGTTAAGGGCCTGGTTAGATCAAGAGGGGACAGTGGGATTAAATGGGGATCAAATGGGGGAAAAACCCTGTGCAGAACAGTAAGCTAGGTTTAGAGTTAGATTCTTGCCTGCCAAGTGTTTGATGAAATGGCCGCAAGAAAATTATTTTTGAATTTTGCAAAGATTTTTGGTGGGTGTGCTAGTACTAATCTTGAGACTCTGTGGGTGCTTGGGTTTTGAAAATTAGGCTGGTTTGAGTGGTTTTTGAAATAGTGGGAACTTCCCATATGAAATAGATTCAATTTTCAAATGCCATTTAAATATAGTGTTTGAATGTTTTTGGCAGATCACAAAGTGGCCCTTGGTACGTCATTATGTGTACTAGAAAGGGGTGCAAAGATCCATAATTGTTTCTGTTAGGTTTTGAGTACTAGGAATAGCCAAAGTAGGCATGCTGATTAAAATGGCACAAATGACCATTTGCTTCTTTTATTCATTTTGATTTGTTTTTCTTTGGTATTTCTTTGGGGATGATCTATATGATGTTTATTTCACCTGCGAATCATTTTACAAGCAATGGATCACTTAATCCTGGCAATTCAAATGAACTCCTATTTTAAATGCACACACAGATGAATGCTTTCATATTTTGAATTGGAAAAGTTTTTGTTAACCCTAATTTTGATGATTGGATCTTAATAATCTTGGATTAGAGTTTTGGGATGTTACAAACCTTCCCCTCTTAAACAAAATCTCGTCCCAAGATTTACAAAGAAAACTAGGAACTAAAGAGATCCGGGAACTCTGTCCTAATGTAATCTTCGTGCTCCCAAGTGGCTTCCTCCTCGGTATGGTTGCTCCATTGAATCTTGAGAAACTTGATACTCCTGGTCCTGGTGGTTCTATAAGCTTCCTCTAAGATACGGATGGGCACTTCATGATAGGTCAGGTCATTGTTGATCTCCACAGCTCTATGATCGATGTTCTTGAAAACTTCAGTCTTCTCTGGCACTTCCAAGCATTTGTGAAGTAACGAGATATGGAACACATTATGGATGGCTGACATCTCTTCAGGTAGTTCAAGTTGATCCGATACTTCTCCTCGATGGTTCAGAATCTTGAATGGCCTGATATATCTAGGGGCTAAATTTCCTTTCAGACTAAAGAGTTGGGTTCCTTTCAACGGAGAAACCTTGAGATATACAAAATCTCCGACATTGAAAGTCAGGTCTCTCCTTCTCTTGTCAGCATAACTCTTCTCTCTGGACTTGGCGGTCTTGAGGTGCTCATGGACTTTGTGGACTTTCTCTTCGGCTTCTCGGAGAATGTCGGGTCCAAAGATCTGACTCTCTCCTACTTGTGACCAATTCAAAGGGGTAAGACACTTTCTTCCGTATAGGAATTCAAATGGTGCCATCTACAAACTAGCTTGATAACTGTTGTTATATGAGAATTCTACGAAAGGCAGGCAGTCTTCCCATTTTGATCCATATTCCAACACACAAGCTCTAAGCATATCCTCTAAGATCTGGTTGACTCTCTCAGTCTGTCCATTAGTTTGCGGGTGATAAGCGGTGCTGAAATTCAACTTGGTGCCTAATCCTTCCTGGACTTTCTGCCAAAATCTCGAGGTAAACTGGGTTCCTCGATCTGATACTATGGTCTTGGGGGTTCCATGCAGACTAACAATCCTAGCAATGTACAGCTCTGCTAGCTTCGCACTCTAGTAGGTAGTCTTGACAGGTATGAAGTGGGCTACCTTGGACAGTCTATCAACTATGACCCAGATTGAGTCATTTCCCCTACTAGAAGTAGGCAAACCGGTGATAAAGTCCATTCCGACGGAATCCCATTTCCATTCCGGAATCTGCAATGGTTGCAATAGTCCTGCAGGTCTCTGATGCTCTGCTTTGACTCTTTGACAGATGTCACACTTGGTGATGTAGCTTACGATTTCTCTCTTCATCTTGTGCCACCAAAATTGCTCTTTCAAATCTTGATACATCTTCGTTCCTCCGGGGTGGATAGAATAAAGGGTATCATGAGCTTCCTGCATGATAACTTGCTTCAGCTCCGAATCTGCTAGCACACAGATACGTCCTTTGTACCATAGAACTCCTTCTTCATCTTCAGTGAATCCTGGTACCTTTCCTGTACCAATACGACGTTTGATTCTGTCGATACTTTCATTCCCCTTCTGGGCTTCCTTGATTTGGCTAATAAAAGTGGGTTGTAGTTCAATGCTATCTAAGAATACTTTGCTAACCAATTCAGTCCCGAACTGCTCCAACTCTTCATACAAACTTGGCTGCTTCTCCTTGATCATGGTGTTAAGCCTACATAGCAATCTGCTAAGAGCATCCGCTACCACATTGGCTTTGCCGGGGTGATAGTGAATGTCAAGGTCATAATCCTTGATTAACTCTATCCATCTCCTTTGCCTCATATTTAGCTCCTTCTGAGTGAAAATATACTTCAAGCTCTTATGATCTGAGTAAATCTCCCAGCGATTACCCATCAGATAATGACACCATGTCTTCAATGCCAGCACTACGGCTGCTAATTCAAGATCATGGGTCAGATAGTTCTGCTCATGCTGCTTCAGTTGTCGAGACAGATAAGCGATGACTTTGCCTTCTTGCATCAATACACATCCGAGACCAATCTTGGATGCATCACAATATACATCAAACGGCTTCTTGATATCTGGCATGATTAATATTGGGGCTGATATCAATCTCTTCTTCAGCTCCTGGAAACTGGCTTCACACTTGTCAGTCCATTCAAACTTCTTGTCCTTCTTCAACAATTGGGTCATGGGTCTGGCGATGCTCGATAATCCTTCGACGAACTTGCGGTAGTATCCCGCTAATCCAAGAAATGCACGGACTTGGGTTTGAGTGGTTGGGGCTTCCCATGTTTCGACGTCTTTGATCTTGGCAGGATCAACAGAGACTCCTCCGGCAGACACAATATGTCCTAGAAATCCTACTTCTTTCAGCCAAAACTCACACTTGCTAAACTTGGCATATAACTGATGCTCTCTCAGGGTTTCTAGGATGATTCTCAGATGTTGCTCATGCTCTTCTTCTCACTTGCAGTAGATAAGGCTGTCGTCGATAAACACAACTACAAACTTATCTAGGAAATTCATAAAGATCTTATTCATGAGATTCATGAAATAAGAAGGGGCGTTGGTTAATCCAAACGACATAACCATATACTCATATAAACCACAGCGAGTAGTAAAGGCGGTCTTCGGAATATCCATTGCACGAATCTTAAGTTGGTGATAACCAGTCCTAAGATCAATCTTTGAGAATACCTGGGCTCCAGTCAACTGATCAAATAGATCCTCTATCTTTGGCAAAGGGTACTTGTTCTTGATGGTGACGTCATTCAACTTTCTATAATCTGTACACAGACGGTTGCCTCCATCTTTCTTGTCGATGAATAACACTAGTGATCTCCATGGCAATGCGCTTGGCTGAATCAAGCATGTTGCTAACATGGCATCTAACTGCTTCTTCTACTCATCTAACTCTAAGGGGTTCATGCTATAGGGTCTCTGGGCTATGAGTCCAGTTCCGGGGATTAGCTCGATAATGAACTC
Source organism: Avena sativa (assembly GCA_916181665.1). Classification (NCBI taxonomy): domain Eukaryota; kingdom Viridiplantae; phylum Streptophyta; class Magnoliopsida; order Poales; family Poaceae; genus Avena; species Avena sativa. Next base: position 62,292,525 of record OV702287.1, on the reverse strand, counting down.
AATATCCCTATCTGGGGCATACCTGGAAATTCATCTGGGAATACATCGAGGTATTCACAGACTACTCTGACTTGGTCTATGGTGGGTAGGGCTAGACTCTTGTTGCACTTGAATTGACGGGGTAAGGTTTCAGAGATATGCTCTACTGTTACTCCAGAACTACTGGTCATGGTGATGGCTTTCTTAGCACAGTCTATCAGTCCTTTATTCCTTGACATCCAATCCATACCTAGTACTACTTCCAATCCTTTGGTTCCAAGTACAATTAGGTTGGCGTAAAAATCTATCCCATGTATTCTGATAGGCACAACTTTGCAAATTTTTCTAGCTTTTGTAGTTGAACCAAGGATTTGAACTATCATGACATGCTTCAGGTTGGTTGGGTGAATCTTACTAGTGCATGCAAATTCTTCGGTAACAAATGAATGCGATGCTCCAGAATCAAACAACACTCTTGCTAAAACTGAGTTGACAGAAAACATACCTAGCACTACATCTGGCGCTTCCTGGGCTTCCTCGGCATTCATGTGGAAGAGACGACCGTTGCAGTTGTGAGGGTTCCCTAGGGCAAACCTTCTCCCTGGTTGAACGCGACACTACTTTTGAGCTAGGGCATTCACATTGGCAGTGGCGACAATCTTCTTGGGACACTCATTGGAATAGTGACCCTTCACTCCACACTCGAAACAAATGATTTGGGACTTGTCCTTGGCTGCGACAGGCACAGCATTGCTGCCAGTTCTAGGTGCAGTGTTGTTGTTGTTGTTGTTGTTGTTATTGTTGTTGTCGTTGTTGCTGTTGTTGTTCTTGGGAGGTGCACGGTGGAAATTGTTGGCATTGCCGGAGTTGTGGTTGTTTCCTCCGGACTTCGCATGTCCTCCGCTACGGTTGGGGTAGCTTGGGCGAGACATTGGGGGTCGGTTGTTCCTTGGTGCATATCCTGGTGAGGGGTTGGGACGGTACTTCTGGTGACTGTTAGATCCTGATTGCTGCATCATACGACGTTTGCGGTTGTCGTTTGCCTGATTAATCTTCCCTTCCATATGAATGGCAGAGTCGACTAGCTCTTCGAGATCCTCGAAAATGATGTTGACTAGGATAGTCTGCATCTCATCATGTAGTCCGTTCAAGAATCTCTCCTTCTTCTTTGCCTCTATATTGATCTCGTCATGTGCATATCTGGCAAGTGACAGGAATCTGTCACGGTATTCCACCACAGTCATTCTTCCTTGCTTCAACTCTCGGAAATCATCCCTCCTTGGTTTCCACGAGTCATCTGAAGATTGAGGTAGATAAAGGGGTAAGAGGGAAATTCTAAGGTTTATGGTTTTGGTTTCAAATCTAGAACTTTGAGTTAGACTCGGGTTTTCCAACTAACTCCATTTCATTCATGCAAACAAGCACCCGATACAACACACACCACAACAATCAAAAGAAAACATATGGTTTGAAGAACCATTCTGTAAGCTATGATATAGTGGGACCGATACATCTCATGCTAGGACAGTGCTCTAGTGCACCTACTCATCGTCGATGAAGTCGGAGTCCTCATCATCAGTGTAGAAGTCCACAACATCCTCCTCCAGAAAGTCATCATCATTGCTGAGGTAAGAATCCATGTCTCCCTGGATGTCTTCACCCTCATCTTCTTCTTCCTTTGCCACAAGCTGAGCTTCCTGCTCCTTGACGGTCTTCTCGAGGTCGGCCACCTTCTTGCGAAGACGAGCGATGGTGCGATCCTTCTTTGCACGCTGGCGGCAAAGAGACTGGCGATCCTGGACGAGCAGTGCGAAAGTCTGGCCCTTTTGGTCGGTAATGGCACGGTTCTGGTTGGCTAACTCCCTGGCATTGTCCAGTTCCTGATGTCTGTCGTGCAGCAAGAAATCGAGATTCTCCACTTGACTCCTCAACTATGGGTGACTTGGCATCTCCATCGGCATTCCCATGAAGTCATGTCTTGCATAGTGAGCAAAACGGGTTCCCTAGAGTTGGTTGACACTGAGGGCACATAGACGTGCGAGAGCTTCATGCATTGCCCGAGCTAATCCATCTAGCCAGTTGTTCTCTCTCACGGAGAACTGGATTCTCCCGGATATTGGTGCTTCGATGCTTCCTCTAAGATCAGCGGAGACTAGCCACTATAAGTCTCCTCCTAGGGGTCCTGGAAGTTGAGCTCCAAGAAACTCCGGATGCGGGCGTCCCAATAACTCCGAAAGTGAATCCAGATCCCTCTCGAAGATCAGCTGACCTTCGTTTCCCAACTGGTAGAACTTGCTGAACTGAGTCTCCATCTACAAGAATTAAGGATGAGGAAATTAGTGAAGTGATCAAGTGTGTCAAATTTTAAGTAGTAATGTAAGAATTTTGAGGAACATGAATTTTTGAGAAAGAATGAATTCCTGAGGATAAGAGAGGAAATAGTTTTTCATAAATACTCACTTTGGTTTTGAAACTAAGTTTTTGTTTGGACGGCCATTCTAACTAGGGTCTCCTATGGTTAGGATGACTCTGATACCAACTTGTCAACACCCGGATTTTTAATCCCAGATGCCCGTTATGCCATACCTTGCAATCCCAGGATTACCATTTTGTGAGACATAACGGATTGGATATCACAGTACATCATCCATTACAAACCATACATAAGGTTTTACACAAATAAGGATCTCATGATCCAGTCTTAATACAACAAGCAGCGGAAATAAAAGATAAGCGTAACGGTGGGGTCCATCTTCTGGGGCACAGGCAATGCTGACGAAGGCAGATAGTCCTAGTTATCATAGCCGTCCTATTGGCCATCATCTTGATAGTCTCCTTCATAGTCTGGCCATGAGAATAGCCAGGGACAAAAGCCATGAGTACTCTTTAAGTACTCGCAAACTACCACTAACAAGTAGTATAGTGCTAAGTTAAAGTGCTAAATCTAAGTTTAACTATAAAGTTAAGTTTGAAGCCTAAGCTGAGTTCTGAAGCAAAGAAAGATAAAATAAAGTTCTAGAATCACTTAAGTTGGGAAGCTATTGTCATAAACACAACCCTGTTATGGTGAAGTCAAGATTCATCATTCATTTCATAAGTCATTTTGAAAACATCTGACAACGAAACAGTATGGCCATTCCAACTGTCCATAACCGCGGACGCGGCTATTCGAATAGTTTGACACTCTGCAGAGGTGGTACACTTTCCCCACAAGATTCGATACATCTGTCAGGGATAACCCTGAATCATCATACTTAGTATGTAGATAATCAAACATAACCTTTCCTTTACACACCCTAGTATAAGCACCTCTCCTCTGAGCATGGCCTCCCAACCATGACCATCTGTCATCTTGGGCACTGCATAGGTGGACAACATTGAGAGGTAGCCTCAGCTCAAACCTCTCCCGCGAGGGAACTAATACTAATGCATATGAACTTCCGGCTAAGACTTACCCAATTCAGGTAATGTGGTTGTACGGTAAATTAGGAATGGTATCGCATCCGAATCCAACCATCAGTTTTATAAAAGGGTTAAGGCTCATGCCTCAACATTTTTATCATCATAAACCATTTGTGTTTCTCAACACATGTCAAAACATCTCAATAGAATGACTCATCATTCCAAGGTTTTCACAATTCATTTTCACCAATTGTTCCCATCTATAGTGACTTAGGTTTTTTATCTACTCTAAACTACTAAGTTAAGAGTGTTCACTAAGGTGGAACATGATAGGTTCAATCTCAGGCCATAGAATGACATCCAAAGGTTTCTAAATAGGTCAAGTTTTATACTCTTTATGCTACCTTCAAAACAAGTAAAGAACTTTGGGTAAAGTAAAGGAAGTAAAGCTTGAGAATAAGACTTGGGGTAACTAATAGTCAAAGTGGTATAGTCAAAGCATGCCTAAAGCATCTTTGTTAAACCATCTAGTTTAATCCTAGCTTGCTAATGGTAGCTTACAAGGTTTAGCTTGCATTTTTAATTGTGGCTTGCCTTGGTTGGTGCAGTGGTTGAAGTTGTCTTCCTCCTCTTGGTAGAACTCCTCCTCCTCGTAAGCTTGGTCGGTACTATCTTCTATAAATACATACGGTATACACAATCACCAAACAATACTTAACTAGTCTAATTAGTACTCTAAGGCACACATTTGATGATCTATTATCATCACAAGCATCACAAGTTTTATTAACTAGTTTCATTCTTTTTATTTTAGAAAAGTAATTTCTACTCATTAAAAAAATTAACTAAGATTTAATATTCACCACTTAAAATATGGGATCATGGGGACACATGTCATCACCACATATTCTAATCCGTGGGAATGCGATTTAAGGGTTGGATCATAATTACTTTGGTTTAAGTTCATTATATAATAATTTAAAGTGACTAGAAATGCCTATATGGCATTATTTTGGTACTAGTCCAAAGTCACTGCATGTAAACCTTAATATTATTAGATATTCAGATAGGTATGGTGAAATGTGATTTTTGAGAGTTGGAATCAACTCAAAATCTAACTTGGTTGATTTTATAAAAATGTTGCAAGGTGCAAATGCTTCTGTTTTGTTATTTTACTAGGAGAGATCTCTAATACCAATTAAATTAAATCCAACAGGATTGGGTAGATATTTTCAGTAGCTTTCTAACAAAATTAGAATCACTCCATTTGGATTTGTAAATCTCTCTGAATAGAATTTCAAACTAAGAGACAGAACTAGGTTCAATTTAAATAGAAAAATCCTAATTTGAATTTACTGGGTCGCGCGGGAACGCTAACGGGCCGTCCCAGTGACATTCCGCGGCGCGGGGCTCAGCTGACAAGGGGGGTCCACCTGTCAGCGGCTCATAACGGGCGAAGCGGTATGGGGCAATATGGGGCGTTGGATTAGAACGGGGATCAACGACTAGGGATCATCGTCGACGACGAACTGGTCGCCGGCAAACTCTAACGCTAGCGGCTCAGTGGGGGTGCATAGGGTGCGTACTAGGGCTCCAGCAACGACGGCGATGGGGGCAAAAAAACTAGTGGTCGGCGGCGAGCTCAGGGATGGTTGAGGCAGCTACGGGGGTGGTCGCAATCATCGGCGCCCTTTTCCTCCAGAGGTGGCCTACTCTGGTGCAATTCCGGTGAACGGCTCCTCGCCTTGCTCCGTCTAGAGGTGTGGGACGGTCAGTGAGGTGAGGAGAGGTGAGTGGTGTGCTGCAAATGGCTGGGGGTGCCCTCCTTTTATAGGCTCGACGATGGGACAACACGGGATGCCCAGGCGACAGTGGCGACATGGCTACAGGTTGCTAGCAGCATGGCTGCGAGCGGCGATCGACGCGCGGTCTCTTGGCGGTGCTCTGGGGAATTAATGCGGGCTTAGGGGCGGTGGTATGCGGTCGAGCGGAGCTGGCGCTCTGAGCGGCAGAGACGGCGGTGTCCATGGCGAGCGGTCGCTGTGGTGCGTTGGGCGGCGAACAGGCATGTCCGGCGTGCTCCTTGGGTCGTCGCGACGTGGTGGGCGTGGGCTACGATCGAGCGGCGGCTTGGGTACGTGTGTCGGGCGCGGTGCTCTGGCACGTGCTCGGCATGGCTCAATTGCTCTGGGCGCGGCGGTTTGGCGGTGGTCCATGGTCTGGCCTGGATCGGGGAGGGGACAGAGGGTGGCGGTGAGGTCTTGGCTAGCTGCTAGACATGGCGAGAGAGGGGGAGATGGTTTGCTGCAGCGGGGCAAGGTTTGGCCGGCGAGCATGTCCTCGGGTTGGCATGGCATGGCTGCTAGGGGGGTAGGGGATGGGTGTTAAGGGCCTTGTTAGATCAAGAGGGGATAGCGGGATTAAATGGGGATCAAATGGGGGCAAAACCCTGTGGAGAACAGTAAGCTAGTTTTAGAGTTAGATTCTTGCCTGCCAAGTGTTTGATGAAATGGCCGCAAGAAAATTATTTTTGAATTTCGCAAAGATTTTTGGTGGGTGTGCTAGTACTAATCTTGAGACTCTGTGGGTGCAATTCCGGTGAACTGTTGCTCGCCTTGCTCCTGCTAGAGGTGTAGGACGGTCAGTGAGGTGAGGGGAGGTGAGTGGTATGCTGCAAATGGCTGGGGGTGCCCTCCTTTTATAGGCTCGACGACGGGACAGCACGGCATGGCCAGGCGATGGTGGCGACATGGCTACGGGCTGCTAGCGGCATGGCTGCGAGCGGCGATCGACGCGCGGTCTCCTGGCGGTGCTCTAGGGCTTTAATGCGGGCTTAGGGGTGGTGGTATGCGGTCGGGAGGAGCTAGCGCTCTGAGCGGCAGATACGGCGGTGTCCACGGCGAGCGGTGGTTGTGGTGCATTGGGCGGCGAACGAGCATGTCCGGCGTGCTCCCTGGGTCGTGGCGACGCGGTGTGCGCGGGCTGCGGTCGAGCGGTGGCTTGGGCACGCGTGTCGGGAGTGGCGCTCTGGCGCATGCTCAGCATGGCTCAGTTGCTCTGGGCGCGGCGGTTTGGCGGTGGTCCTTGGTCTGGCCTAGCTCGAGGAGGGGACAAAGGGTGGCGGTGAGGTCCTGGCTAGCTGCTAGACATGGCGAGAGAGGGGGAGATGGTCTGCTGTAGCAGGGCAAGGTTTGGCCGGTGAGCATGTCCTCGGGTTGGCATGGCATGGCTACTAGGGGGGTAGGGGATGGGTGTTAAGGGCCTGGTTAGATCAAGAGGGGACAGTGGGATTAAATGGGGATCAAATGGGGGCAAAACCCTGTGAAGAACAGTAAGCTAGGTTTAGAGTTAGATTCTTGCCTGCCAAGTGTTTGATGAAATGGCCGCAGGAAAATTATTTTTGAATTTTGGTGGGTGTGCTAGTACTAATCTTGAGACTCTGTGGGTTCTTGGGTTTTGAAAATTAGGCTGGTTTGAGTGGTTTTTGAAATAGTGGGATCTTCCCATATGAAATAGATTCAATTTTCAAATGTCATTTAAATATAGTGTTTGAATGTTTTTGGCAGATCACAAAGTGGGCCTTGGTACCTCATTATGTGTACTAGCAAGGGGTGCAAAGATCCATAATTGTTTCTGTTAGGTTTTGAGTACTAGGAATAGCCAAAGTAGGCATGCTGATTAAAATGGCACAAATGATCATTTGCTTCTTTTATTCATTTTGATTTGTTTGTCTTTGGGATTTGTTTGGGGATGATCTAGATGATCTTTATTTCACCTATGAATCATTTTACAAGCAATGGATCACTTAATCCTGGCAATTCAAATCAACTCCTATTTTAAATGCACACACACATGAATGCTTTCATATTTTGAATTGGAAAAGTATTTGTTAACCCTAATTTTGATGATTTGGATCTTAATAATCTTGGATTAGAGTTTTGGGATGTTACAAACCTTCCCCCCTTAAACAAAATCTCATCCCGAGATTTACAAATAAAACTTGGAACTAAAGAGATTTGGGAACTCTGTCCTAATGTAATCTTCGCGATCGCAAGTGGCTTCCTCCTCGGTATGGTTGCTCCATTGAATCTTGAGAAACTTGATACTCCTGGTCCTGGTAGTTTTGTAAGCTTCCTCTAAGATACGGATGGGCACTTCACGATAGGTCAGGTCATTGTTGATCTCCACAGCTCTGTGCTCGATGTTCTTGAAAACTTCAGTCTTCTCTGGCACTTCCAAGCATTTGCGAAGTAACGAGATATGGAACACATTGTGGATGGCTGACATCTCTTCAGGTAGTTCAAGTTGATACGATACTTCTCCTCGACAGTTCAGAATCTTGGATGGCCCGATATATCTGGGGGCTAACTTTCCTTTCAGACTAAAGCGTTGGGTTCCTTTCAACGGTGAAACCTTGAGATATACAAAATCTCCGACATTGAAAGTCAGGTCTCTCCTTTTCTTGTCAGCATAAGTCTTCTGTCTGGACTGGGTGGTCTTGAGGTGCTCACGGACTTTGTGGACTTTCTCTTCGGCTTCTCGGAGAATGTCGGGTCCAAAGATCTGACTCTCTCCGACTTGTGACCAATTCAAAGGGGTACGGCACTTTCTTCTGTATAGGAATTCAAATGGTGCCATCTGCAAACTAGCTTGATAACTGTTGTTATATGAGAATTCTGCGAAAGGCAGGCAGTCTTCCCATTTTGATCCGTATTCCAACACACAAGCTCTAAGCATATCATCTAAGATTTAGTTGACTCTCTCAGTATGTCCATCAGTTTGCGGGTGATAAGCGGTGTTGAAATTCAACTTGGTGCCTAACCCTTCCTGGACTTTCTGCCAAAATCTCGAGGTAAACTGGGTTCCTCGATCTGATACTATGGTCTTGGGGGTTCCATGCAGACTAACAATCCTAGGAATGTACAGCTCTGCTAGCTTCGCACTCTGGTAGGTAGTCTTGACAGGTATGAAGTGGGCTACCTTGGACAGTCTATCAACTATGACCCAGATTGAGTCATTTCCCCTACTGGAAGTAGGCAAACCGGTGATAAAGTCCATTCTGACGGAATCCCATTTCCATTCCGGAATCTGCAATGGTTGAAATAGTCATGCAGGTCTCTGATGCTCTACTTTGACTCTTTGATAGATGTCAGACTTGGCGATGTAGCTTCCGATTTCTCTCTTCGTCTTGTGCCACCAAAATTGCTCTTTCAAATCTTGATACATCTTCGTTCCTCCGGAGTGGATAGAATAAAGGGTATCATGAGCTTCCTTCATGATAACTTCCTTCAGCTCCGAATCTGCTGGCACACAGATACGTCCTTTGTACCACAAAACTCCTTCTTCATCTTCAGTGAATCCTGGTACCTTTCCTGTACTAATACGACGTTTGATTCCGTCGATACTTTCATTCCCCTTCTAGGCTTCCTTGATTTGGCTAATCAAAGTGGGTTGAAGTTCAATGCTAGCTAAGAATCCTTTGCTAACCAATTCAATCCTGAACTGCTCCAACTCTTCATACAAACTTGGCTGCTTCTCCTTGATCATGGTGTTAAGCCTACACAGCAATCTGCTAAGAGCATCCGCTACCACATTGGCTTTGCCGAGGTGATAGTCAATGTCAAGGTCATAATCCTTGATTAACTCTATTAATCTCCTTTGCCTCGTATTCAACTCCTTTTGAGTGAAAATATACTTCAAGCTCTTATGATCCGAGTAAATATCACAGCGATTACCCATCAGATAATGACGCCATGTCTTCAATGCCAGCACTACGGCTGCTAATTCAAGACCATGGGTCGGATAGTTCTGCTCATGCTGCTTCAGTTGTCGAGACAGATAAGCAATGACTTTGCCTTCTTGCATCAATACACATCCGAGACCAATCTTGGATGCATCATAATATACATCAAACAACTTCTTGATATCTGGCATGATCAATATTGGAGCTGATATCAATCTCTTCTTCAGCTCCTGGAAACTGGCTTCACACTTGTCAGTCCATTCAAACTTCTTGTCCTTCTTCAACAATTGGTTCATGGGTCTAGCGATGCTCGAGAATCCTTCAACGAACTTGCGGTAGTATCCCGCTAATCCGAGAAATGCACGGACTTGGGTTTGAGTGGTTGGGGCTTCCCATGCTTCGACATCTTTGATCTTGGCGGGATCAACAGAGACTCCTACGGCAGACACAATATGTCCTAGGAATCCTACTTCTTTCAGCCAAAACTCACACTTGCTGAACTTGGCATATAACTGATGCTCTCTCAGGGTTTCTAGGCTGATTCTCAGATGTTGCTCATGCTCTTCTTCTGACTTGGAGTAGATAAGGATGTCGTCGATAAACACAAGTACAAACTTATCTAGGAAATTCATAAAGATCTTATTCATGAGATTCATGAAATAAGCAGGGGCGTTGGTTAATCCAAACGACATAACCGTATACTCATATAAACCATAGCGAGTAGTAAAGGCGGTCTTCGGAATATCCATTGCACGAATCTTAAGTTGGTGATAACCAGTCCTAAGATCAATCTTTGAGAATACCTGGGCTCTAGTCAACTGATCAAATAGATCCTCTATCTTTGGCTAAGGGTACTTGTTCTTGATGGTGATGTCATTCAACTTTCTGTAATCTGTACACAGACGATTGCCTCGATCTTTCTTGACCACGAATAACACTGGTGATCTCCATGGCGATGCGTTTGGCTGAATCAAGCCTGTTGCTAACATGGCATCTAACTGCTTCTTCAACTCAGCTAACTCTGAGGGGTTCATGCTATAGGGTCTCTGGGCTATGAGTCCGGTTCCAGGGATTAGCTCGATAATGAACTCAATATCCCTGTCCGGGGGCATACCTGGCAATTCATCTGGGAATACGTCAGGGTATTCACAGACTACTCTGACTTGGTCTATGGTGGGTAGGGCTAGACTCTTGTTGCACTTGAATTGACGGGGTAAGGTTTCAGAGATATGATCTACTGTTACTCCAGAACTACTGGTCATGGTGATGTCTTTCTTAGCACCGTCTATCAGTCCTTTATGCCTTGACATCCAGACCATACCTAGTACTACTTCCAATCCTTTGGTTCCAAGTACAATTAGGTTGGCATAAAAATCTATCCCATGTATTCTGATAGGCACAACTTTGCAATTTTTTCTAGCTTTTGTAGTTGAACCGGGGATTTGAACTATCATGACATGCTTCAGGTTGGTTGGGTGAATCTTACTAGTGCATGCAAATTTTTCGGTGACAAATGAATGCGATGCTCCAGAATCAAACAACACTCTTGCTAAAACTGAGTTGACAGAAAACATACCCAGCACTACATCTGGCGCTTCGTAGGCTTCCTCGGCGTTCATGTGGAAGAGACGACCGTTGCGGTTGTGAGGATTCCCTGGGGCAAACCTTCTCCCTGGCGGAACACGACGCTGCTGTTGAGCTGGGGCATTCACATTGGCAGTGGCCGCAGTCTTCTTGGGACACTCATTGGAATAGTGACCCTTCACTCCACACTCGAAACAAGTGATTTGGGACTTGTCCTTGGCTGCGACAGGCACAACATTGCTGCCAGTTCTGGGTGCAGTGTTGTTGTTGTTGTTGCTGTTGTTGTTCTTGGGAGGTGCACGGTGGAAATTGTTGGCGTTGCCGGAGTTGTGGTTGTTTCCTCCGGACTTCGCATTTCCTCCGCTACGGTTGGGGTAGCTTGGGCGAGACATTGGGGGTCTGTTGTTCTTTGGTGCATATCCTGGTGAGGGGTTGGGACGGTACTTCTGGTGACTGCTGGATCCTGATTGCTGCATCATACTACGTTTGCGGTTGTCGTTTGCCTGATTAATCTTCCCTTCCATCTGAATGGCAGAGTCGACTAGCTTATTGAGATCCTCGAAATGAATGTTGACGAGGACAATCTGCATCTCATCATACAGTCCATTCAAGAATCTCTCCTTCTTTGCCTCCGTATTGATCTCGTTAGGTGCATATCTGGCAAGTGACAGGAATCTGTCATGGTATTCCACCACAATCATTCTTCCTTGCTTCAACTCTCGGAACTCATCCCTCCTTGGTTTCCACGAGTCATCTGAAGATTGAGGTAGATAAAGGGGTAAGAGGGAAATTCTAAGGTTTATGGATTTGGTTTCAAATCTAAAACTTTGAGTTAGACTCAGGTTTTCCAACTAACTCCATTTCATTCATGTAAACAAGCACCCGATACAACACACACCACAATAATCAAAAGAAAACAGATGGTTTGAAGAACCATTCTATAAGCTACGATACAATGGGACCGATACATCTCATGCTATGACAGTGCTCTAGTGCATCTACTCATCGTCGATGAAGTTGGAGTCCTCATCGTCAGTGTAGAAGTCCATAGCATCCTCCTCCAGAAATTCATCATCATTGCTGAGGTAAGAATCCATGTCTCCCTAGATGTCTTCACCCTCATATTCTTCTTCCTTTGCTGGAAGCTAAGCTTCCTGCTCCTTGATGGTCTTCTCGAGGTTGGCCACCTTCTTGCAAAGATGGGCGATGGTGCGATCCTTCTTTGCATGCTGGCCGCAAAGAGACTGGTGATCCTGGACGAGCAGTGTGAAAGTCTATGCCTTTTGGTCGGCAATGGCATGGTTCTGGTTGGCTAACTCCCTGGCATTGTCCAGTTCCTGATGTCTGTCATGCGGCAAGAAATCGAGATTCTCCACTTAACGCATCAACTCTGGGTGACTTGGCATCTCCATCGGCATTCCCATGAAGTCACGTCTTGCATAGTGAGCAAAACGGGTTCCCTGGAGTTGGTTGACACTAAGGGCACATAGACGTGCGAGAGCTTCATGCATTGCCCTGGCTAATCCATCTAGCCAGCTGTTCTCTCTCACGGAGAATTGGATTCTCCCGGATGTTGGTGCTTCGATGGTTCCTCTAAGATCAGCGGTGACCAGCGACTGTAAGTCTCCTCCTGGGGGTCCTGGAAGTTGAGCTCCAAGAAACTCTGGATGCGGGCGTCCCAATAACTCCGACAGTGAATCCAGATCCCTCAAAGATCAGCTGACCTCCGTTTCCCAACTGGTAGAACTTGCTGAACTGAGTCTCCATCTACAAGAATTAAGGATGATGAAATTAGTGAAGTGATCAAGTGTGTCAAATTTTAAGTAGTAATGTAAGACTTTTGAGGAACATGGATTTTTGAGAAAGAATGAATTCCCGAGGATAAGAGAGGAAATAGTTTTTCATAAATACTCACATTGGTTTTGAAACTAAGTTTTTGTTTGGACGTCCATTCTAACTAGGGTCTCCTATGGTCAGGATGGCTCTGATACCAACTTGTCAACACCCGGATTTTTAATCCCAGATGCCCGTTATGCCATACCTCGCAATCCCAGGATTACCATTTTTGTGAGACATAACGGATTGGATATCACAGTACATCATCCATTACAAACCATACATAAGGTTTTACACAAATAAGGATCTCATGATCCAGTCTTAATACAACAAGTAGCGGAAATAAAAGATAAGCGTAGCGGTGGGGTCCATCTTCTGGGGCATAGGCAATGCTGACGAAGGCAGATAATCCTAGTTATCATAGCCGTCCTGCTGGCCATCATCTTGATGGTCTCCTTCATAGTCTGGACATGAGAATAGCCAGGGACAAAAGCCATGAGTACTCTTTAAGTACTCGCAAACTACCACTAACAAGTAGTATAGTGCTAAGTTAAAGTGCTAAATCTAAGTTTAACTATAAAGTTAAGTTTGAAACCTAAGCTGAGTTCTGAATCCAAGAAAGATAAAATAAAGTTCTAGAATCACTTAAGTTGGGAAGCTATTGTCATAATCACAACCCTGTTGTGGTCAAGTCAAGATTCATCATTCATTTCATAAGTCATTTTGAAAACATCTGACAACGAAATAGTATGGCCATTCCAACTGTCCATAACCGCGGACGCGGCTATTCGAATAGTTTGACACTCTACAGAGGTGGTACACTTTCACCACAAGATTCGATACATCTGTCAGGGATAACCCTGAATCATCATACTTAGTATGCAGATAATCAAACATAACCTTTCCTGTACAGACCCTAGTATGAGCATGGCCTCCCAACCATGACCATCTGTCATCTTGGGCACTGCATAGGTGGACAACATTGAGAGGTAGCCTCAGCTCAAACCTCTCCCGCGAGGGAGCTAATACTAATGCATATAAACTTCCGGCTAAGCCTTACCCAATTCAGGTAATGTGGTTGTACGGTAAATTTGGAATGGTATCGCATCCGAATCCAACCATCAGTTTTATAAAAGGGTTAAGGCTCATGCCTCAACATTTTCATCATCATAAACCATTTTTGTTTCTCAACACATGTCAAAACATCTCAATAGAATGACTCATCATTCCAAGGTTTTCACAATTCATTTTCACCAATTGTTCCCATCTATAGTGACTCAGGTTTTTTATCTACTCTAAACTACTAAGTTAAGAGTGTTCACTAAGGTGGAACATGATAGGTTCAATCTCAGGCCATAGAATGACATCTAAAGGTTTCTAAATAGGTCAAGTTTTATACTCTTTATGCTACCTTCAAAATAAGTAAAGAACTTTGGGTAAAGTAAAGGAAGTAAAGCTTGAGAATAAGACTTGGGGTAACTAATAGTCAAAGTGGTATAGTCAAAGCATGCCTAAAGCATCTTTGTTAAACTATCTAGTTTAATCCTAGCTTGCTAATAGTAGCTTGCAAGGGTTAGCTTGCATTGTTAATGGTGGCTTGCCTTGGTTGGTGCAGTGGTTGAAGTTGTCTTCCTCCTCTTGGTAGAACTCCTCCTCCTCGTAAGCTTGGTCGGTACTATCTTCTATAAATACATACGGTATACAAAATCACCAAACAATACTTAACTAGTCTAATTAGTACTCTAAGGCACACATTTGATGATCTAAGTTTTATTAACTAGTTTCATTCTTTTTATTTAAGAAAAGTAATTTCTACTCATTAAAAAATTTAACTAAGATTTAATATTCACCACTTAAAATATGGGATCATGTGGACACATGTCATCACCACATATTCCAATCTTGGGAATGTGATTTAAGGGTTGGATCATAATTACTTTGGTTTAAGTTCATTATTTAATGATTTAAAGAGACTAGAAATGCCTATATGGCATTATTTTGCTACTAGTCCAAAGTCACTGCATATAAACCTTAATATTATTACATATTCAGATAGGTATGGTGAAATGTGATTTTTGAGAGTTGGACTCAACTCAAAATCTAACTTGGTTGATTTTATAAAAATGTTGCAAGGTGCAAATGCTTATGTTTTGTTATTTTTACTAGGAGAGATCTCTAATTCTAATTGAATTAAATCGAACGGTCTTGGGTAGATCTTTTCAGTAGCTTTCTATCAAAATTGGAATCATTCCATTTGGATTAGTAAATCTCTCTGAATTGAATTTCAAACTAAGGGACATAACTAGGTTCAAACTAAATAGAAAAATCCTAATTTGAATTTACTGGGTCGTGCGGGAACGCTAACGGGCCGGCCCAGTGACATTCCGCGGCGTGGGGCTCAGCTGACAGGGGGGTCCACCGGTCCGCGGCTCATAACGCGCGAAGCGGTACGGGGCAATAAGGGGCGTTGGATTAGAACAGGGATCAACGGCTGGGAATCGTCGTCGATGACAAACTGGTCGCTGGCGAACTCTAACCCTAGCGGCTCAGTGGGGGTGCATAGGGGGCGTACCAGGGATCCAGCGATGACGGACATGGGGGCAAACAAACTGGTGGTCGACGGCAAGCTCAAGGACGGTCGAGGCAGCTCCGGGGGTGGTCGCAATCAGCGGCGCCCTTCTCCTCCAGAGCGACCTACTCTGGTGCAGTTCCGGTGAACTGCTGCTCGCCTTGCTCCGACTAGAGGTGTAGGACGGTTAGTGAGGTGAGGGGAGGTGAGTGTTATGCTGCAAATGGCTGGGGGTGCCCTCCTTTTATAGGCTCGACGACGGGACAGTGCGGCATGGCCAGGCGACGGTGGCGACATGGCTACGGGCTGCTAGCGGCATGGCTACGAGCGGCGATCGACACGCGGTCTTCTGGCAGTGCTCTAGGGCTTTAATGCGGGCTTAGGGGCGGTGGTATGCGGTCGGGAGGAGCTGGCGCTCTGAGCGGCAGAGATGACGGTGTCCACGGCTAGCGGTGGCTGTGGTGCGTTGGGCGGCGAACGAGCATGTCCGGCGTGCTCCCTAGGTCGTGGTGACGCGGTGGGCGCGGGTTGTGGTCGAGCGGCGGCTTGGGCACGCGTGTCGGGCGCGGCGCTCTGACGCGTGCTCGGCATGGCTCAGTTGCTCTAGGTGCGGTGGTTTGGCGGTGGTCCATGGTCTGGCCTGGCTCGGGGAGGGGACAAAGGGTGGCGGTGAGGTCCTGGCTAGCTACTATACATGGCGAGAGAGGGGGAGATGGTCTGCTACAGCGGGGCAAGGTTTGGCCGGTGAGCATGTCCTCGGGTTGGCATGGCATGGCTTCTAGGGGGTAGGGGATGGGTGTTAAGGGCCTGGTTAGATCAAGAGGGGACATTGGGATTAAATGGGGATCAAATGGGGGCAAAACCCTATGCAGAACAGTAAGCTAGGTTTAGAGTTAGATTCTTGCCTGCCAAGTGTTTGATGAAATGGCCGCAAGAAAATTATTTTTAAATTTTGCAAAGATTTTTGGTGGGTGTGGTAGTACTAATCTTGAGACTCTGTGGGTGCTTGGGTTTTGAAAATTAGGCTGGTTTGAGTTGTTTTTGAAATAGTGGGATCTTCCCATATGAAATAGATTCAATTTTCAAATGCCATTTAAATATAGTGTTTGAATGTTTTTGGCAGATCACAAAGTGGGCCTTGGTACCTCATTATGTGTACTAACATGGGGTGCAAAGATCCATAATTTTTTCTGTTAGGTTTTGAGTACTAGGAATAGCCAAAGTAGGCATGCTGATTAAAATGGCACAAATGACCATTTGCTTCTTTTATTCATTTTGATTTGTTTTTCTTTGGGTTTTGTTTGGGGATGATCTAGATGATGTTTATTTCACCTAAGAATCATTTTACAAGCAATGGATCACTTAATCCTGGCAATTCAAATGAACTCCTATTTTAAATGCACACACACATGAATGCTTTCATATTTTGCATTGGAAAAGTTTTTGTTAACCCTAATTTTGATGATTTGGATCTTAATAATCTTGGATTAGAGTTTTGGGATGTTACATGAGTACTTTGAATGTACTCGCAAACCACCTTAAAATAACAATAGTAACAAGAGGGTATGCAATATGGCTGTGGTAGTAGGAGGGCTCCAACAGAGGTTCTTTTCTCACATAGTTTCTCTTGTAGATATAGCATCTACATATCTTTGTTGAAAACTTTTGTAAAACATTTTGGAAACCTTTTTGAAAAGTTTTGGGAAATCCTTAGGACTGGGTCACCCATTTGTTCCTGTTTTTAGGTTGTCCCACGACCAATCTCCTTTCTCCTCATTCTGACCATCCCATGGTCAAAACATTTCCAAAGCCATTTCTTTTCGGAAATCCTTTTTGAAAAAAAAACCAGCACCGCTCTATAGCATCCTTCCCAACCGTCCATGACCGCGGACACGGCTATTTGAATAGATTTACACTCTGCAGAGGTTGTACACTTTACCCACACCATCCGGGTACACTACCCTGATCTTCACCGATCGTGGGTCGAGTAACCGATCAAGACTCTCCGTATGCCCACTCCAATATAAGTGCCTACCCTATGAGTATTATTCCCCTCAAAACCGGGACGTCGGGTACCGAGGACCAACCGGAGCGCTTTTTCCACTTATCGAGTGTGCGCTTTCAATGAGGGGCTCATAGTAACGCGTGGAGGTTCGTAGACCCTTTGTTCCTTCTCCCGGTCGATGTCC
The DNA here is from genome assembly GCA_916181665.1 of Avena sativa. Lineage (NCBI taxonomy): Eukaryota > Viridiplantae > Streptophyta > Magnoliopsida > Poales > Poaceae > Avena > Avena sativa. The sequence goes on along the minus strand of OV702287.1, from coordinate 62,275,223 downwards.
CACATGGACCATTTGTCTAGAGAAGGCCCACCCTCCAGGGATTTTCATCCCCTGTAGTAGTTGCGAGGCAGCTTATACCAGAATAGACAAACATCAAATCCAGCCCTGTCCCATTCCAGAGTAATGTGGTTGCACGGGTTAATTATTCTAGCAAAACTGCAAAGAACCGGTTCCGTATTTGTAAACCTTTTTCCTTCGTCTTTCCTTCAGCATTTTATAAAACGAAACCTTTTTCTTTCTCAACATCTCTTGGGAGGTTCACCTCACCAAGGTTTTATCATAAAACATTTGGTAAAACTTTTTCTGGGGTCTTCCCATCCTCTAGCTTTGCTTTGGCTAAAACAGGGTCTCTAGAGGGTTATGGTGATATACACCATCTAACATACTAAGGACAAGTAGGTATCACCAAGGGGGTTGTACTTAGTAGTACAAAAGTGGGAGGAGCCAAACCACTACCATATATACATCAACATATAATAAAACAATGCAGTTTCATAAATAGTAGATAAAACATGCATAAGTAAAATAGTAGGACAAGGCTTATGAGAAGGAAGGTGGCTTGCCTGATGATCAACAATATGGCAATATGTCCCTGGACTTCTTCTTACAATACCCAATAATACCAATAATAATAAGATCTCTTCTTCTCGGTGTCAATACAAGCGCAACTATCGTCGTCATCGAGTATACATGCAAACAAGCAAGACCACAATCAAAACAAGGCATACAAACATCAATACATACATCAAGCAATGAACAATTCAAGTTTACAAGTCAGTAGGTCTCAGGAAGATTGGATTAATAAGATTGGCCTTGTCTTGGAAAGTGGAAGAGAATCCCTTAAGATTTATAATCTAGAAACTACCTAAGAGATGGATTTTGGAACAAGACCATATCCTGTATGATCTCATTGTATAAAAATAGTACCATCAGATAGGTATTGATAAAATGAAACCAACAAAAGTGGTTTCACTACTTTATCACTTTTCTTTAATTTCTTATTAATCTTCTAGTGAAATAAACTCTAGTTTGAGGAGATAAATCACCAGAAAAGTTCTAGAGGTCCAAAAATTATTTCCTTGGATGATTCTGTAGGGTTTGATGTACTGAATAGCTGAGAGTTGGAATCTTGTCAAAAGAATTACCACAATGCCCTGAATAAATCATCAAAAGGCAGTTCTATATGGTTTTTCTCTTTTTCACCAGATTAATTCTACAAAAGATCTTGAGTTGATTCCAAAGGCAAGTGGTAGGAATTTAGAATAACTTTCGGTAGGACTTGGATTCACTCTTTTTGGAGTTGTCAAACTCCTGGACTGGTTTATTAGTGAAAAAGGGGTACACAGAATATTTTAAATCACTAAAATTCAACCGGAGCTCAATAAAATCTGAGCTGCTGGGGTTTGATGGATTTTGATTAGACACATCCACGAGAGTTGGAATTAGATCAATACCTCATTTGGTTTGACCTAGAGAAATTTCTTAGGGCAGATAGTGGTTGTTTTTGTTATTTTTGTTGAGGGCACACTACTGTTCACCTTGGCATATGACCTATGCTAGATGGCAGGTATATCAAATACCTTCCAATAGAGCTCTGATTCTTTCCAAATGAATCTGTGAAACTCTCTGAGGAATTTATTTAGTGCATAGGACAATCTTTAGTGGATTAATTGCCAAGGAATAATAAAAATTATTTTTGGCAAGGGACTAGTTCTGCATGTTGTACGAAACACCTTGGAACATGATGAAATTTTTCTCTTGACGAAATACCCCAGTTTTCATTTTCGAAACGATTTAATTTGAACAGCTATAATCAGAACAGATCTAAATAGATTTAAATAAAAAGAAAAGGGGAAAATAGGGGCTATTGGGCTGAATCTGGGTGGGGAGATGGGCCACGGGGAGGGGACTCGGCCCACGGCGGATGGCGCAGCGCGCGGGAGCCTGCGGCTTGAACTGCCAGGCAGGGCCCGGCGGTCAGTGGCATGGGTCGGTCCAGGGGGTACCGACCAGACCTGGCCGTCGGTTTTAAGGGGATCCGACGGCCGGCGCTCATCATCTCCAGAGGATAGAAGGTCCGCCGGCCGGAACCCTAGGGCGGAGCTGGGCGGCGGGGGGGCTTACCGTGGGGCTTCAGGAGGCGACGAAGAGCAACAGAGGTGAAGCGGTGCTTGACGGCGAGTAGATCAAGGGTGGCACGGCGGTGGTGGTCTTCGGGAAATAGCTCGCGCGATGGTGGCCGAGGGTTAACTCGTCGGAGCTCAACGACGACGACAGAGGAGACGGTCCTGGGCAAGAAAAAGGCCACGGTTAGATGGAGGAGGAGGAGAGGGTCACAGTGAGGTGACATGCAGGAGGAGAGGAGCTAAGAGGAGGGAGCCTTGCTTGATTTTTGAGGGAGGCCGAGGCTCCTTCTTCCGGGCAGCACAGAGCAGGGGAGAGGAAGTGGAGTGTAGGGGAGGTGAGTGAGGAGGAAAGGGGGCAAATGAGGGGCAGGGCGTGCTGGGGGTGGCCTCTGGCCTTTATACCGAGGGGGAGGGATCTAGGGTGAGAATGCCCACTTTGGACATGGGGGAGGGATAGAGCTGGCTAGGGATTGGCCTAGAGGACGGTGGGAAGGGGTAAGAGGGGGATTTGGTCGGGCAGAGAGGGGTAGGGCAGCTGTGGCCATTAAATGTGGCAAATCTTGTAAGATGTGGTTGTCTCTCTCTCTCTACTAGTCCAAGGGTAAAATGGGCAAGTGCTGGTGTGGAGCTACAGTGCTCACGACCAGGGGAGTAGTGGTGGCTGGAGAGGAGTGCTTGGCAAGCTTTGGGGAGGGCTTGGTCTTGGTTTAGCTCAAGTTTGTTGTTTTTGCAAGTTTTTGATCACAAGGGAGATGGTGAAGGAGTTCATAGATTTTCATTGGAAGAGTGATGGAGATAGTACTGGTGGATGGGCATGGTCAAGGTACACTCCTAGAATTTATTTGGGATTTTTATGAGGGGTTTTAGTCCTCTTAAATCCATTTATTCAAAAAGGGCATAAGTAGATTTTAGAAGATCATTTGATAAATTTACATTGGACAAGGTTGGTTTTTGGTGTGAGAGGGTCCCAAATGTGAATACACACTTAGGGGAGTTTTCCCAAGATTTATTGGGGATTAAAAGTATTTAAAACAATTATTATTCCATTTTTGCCTTTTTAGAAAATAGGCAAAACAAATTAATAAAGCTTCTCAAAAATATTTGTTTTTGAGATGGGAAGAGAGGGTATGATATATGGAACTCACATGAGAAAAAGTTGGGGAAGTGTTTTGAAAAAAACCAAACTTTCCATTGGGAAAGGGGTTTTGAGATTTTGTCTATTAAAGGAATTAAATAGTTTTGGAGCCATAAGAATTATGGGTAATATTTGGGAAATCTTGATGATCAAGTTAGATGATGTAGACAAGATGTAGCAAGCATTTTCAACCTTGTGAATTGGAATTCCAACATGAATTAGATGGAAAATAAGGAGTTGTGGATCTAGGGAGATGTTATTTTTATACCACCAAAACCTTGTTAGATCTTGGAGCTTAAATCTCACCTTGATGGAAGGGTTAGATGATTAGTTATACCAAGTCATATGGATGATCATGGCAGAAGGAGTTTGGAGTGGTTACTTTTGAGGTGGTCTGGAAGTGATGGCAAACTTTGTTGAAATTAAGGCTGCCATACCGAGTCATGATGCCTTATAAACCATGTGGGTTTAAGGAGCACAAGGATCCTCTTGGAACAAGTGAAGAAGATGTTGATAGACCTATATGAGTAGGTCACAACCATGCAAATAGTTTTCCCATAGAAGGTTGGATGATGGGGTGAGCTTCTGTCAAAGCAGGCATGATGACTAGATTTGCAGGAATAGTTATTTTCTTGCCTGCAAAACCATGAAGAACAAGTAGGTTGGAAGATGATCTAACCAAGGGCAAGAGTGGCCCTTGGTAGTCCTTAGGATTTAACTAGATGGTTCAGATGCATTTTCAAAAATGCACAAGGGTTGATAAAAGGAGGCATTCAAAAAGGTGATGTTGGAAACAGATTTCCAGACTTAGCCAAATTTGGTAGATTTAGGGTTTTTGACTAAAATAAGAGGGGGATGTTTTTGATTGATTTCAAGGTACCAAGGAATCATCAAGTGGATGATGTTGAAGTGTAGATTGAGTAGGAAGGATCCTTGCTTGATTCTGGTATTCAGTGACTTGGAAGCTTCTAGAAGGGATCACTTCAGTATTGATCTGGGTAAGGGTTTTAGATGATCACCTGGTGGCTAGAGATTAGATCCATATTGTATTCCTTTCTTAGGGTTGGGTGATCTTAAAGTATCTTGATCCTAGAGGATGAGATCCTAGAGTGGCTTATACTACTTCTAAGCAATCAAGTCCACCAGCAGATCAAGGCAACTCATCTTACAAACAAGTCAACTACTACTAGGGTTACCATCAAGCTTAACTTGAGGTAAGGAGGGGTAAGTTTGAAAGGTTGGAGTTTGAATAAGATAAGAGTCCTTGGTAGCTCTACCAAGAGTAGAAATCAAAAGCTTTGAAAGGAGGTTTTGGGAAACCTAGAGATAAGAATGGTTGAAGGTTCTGTTTATAAAACATAAGGAGATTATGTTATATATCTCTCCATAGTTTTGTCAATGGAAGCTACTAAAATAGTTTTGGTTACATAAGCATCTTGGCTCATGTTTTTTGAATTCCAGAACATTTGAGAATATGTAAAATGAGCCAGGATAGTTTTGTCAAATAGCTTTTGTCTACTAATGGTGAGGTAAGGAGTATCATATGGTACACACTCACGTGCACAAGCACAAGCAACAACAAGCTTACACTGCACCAATGAACAAGAAAAAGTTTTTGTTCCCCCTATTTTTGCATTCTGGACAACTAATCAGGGTTGCTGAAATTGGGATGTTACAGTGACAGTTGCATTTTCAACTACTCCCATTGGAATTCTAAGATTTTTATTGGCTAACATAATCAACATATCAGTATTTTCAATCGTAGCCGGTTTTATTTCTTCTTTTATTTCTAAGTATAAACCATATGATATAACATTAACTTCGGTGCCAAGATCGCATAAACCATAATGTGAAGTTTCTTTAAATATGCAGGGAAGAATAGGCTTACCCACATCTTTTACCTTTGTTTTACCTTCAACCAATATGGAAGTTTCTTCATCAAGTTCAACTATGTTACAATGTGCGTACATAGATATAATTGCTTCCTTGGTTACCTCTTCATCTTTGGTTTCTTCCATATGTTCCACGACTTCTAGCATACTTTATTCTTCCTTCTTCTCTTGTACTGCTTTGACCTGTTCATATTCAAGAATATGCTTTTGTGCAGTGTTAGGGAAAGGCATCTCATATATTGGTTCTAGGGAGGCCAGTGTTGCTTAATCTTCTCTTTTCTTCTCAGGTTCAGGTGGTGGATCATACTTGACCATACCCTCTTTTGGAGCTTTAATATGTTCTCTAAAAGCTTTAAAAACTTGCAACACAAGATCTCAATCCAAGTAAAGTTCTTTAGATAATTCTTTAACATGGCCTTTTTTATTGTAGTCATAAATACAATCATGTCCTATTTCTAAACCTCCCTCACATCCTAGACCAAAATTCCATGAAACTCTATGATCATGAATTCTATTAAGTAAAGCCCAAGCTTTAGGTATAGGAAGATTTATAAAGGCTCCTTCTATGAAATAGTCTAGCTCAATTTTATTAGGTTCAATTAAACCGCCATAAAAGATATGAAGTAAATACCATTCAGGCAAATCATGATGAGGACATAGATGTAGTAAATCTTTAAATCTAATATAAGCTCTTACTAGTCCTTCATCCAAGTCATTATAAGATGCCTGATTCCAAAAGATTTTGATAATGGATAATATTTTGCTAGAAATTCACAAGCCAGATTATTGATACGTCGTAAACGTATCTATAATTGTTGATGTTCCATGCTTGTTTAGTATCACCTTTCTTATGTTTTGTTCACACTTTGAGGTATTTTTATACATTTTCTGGAACTAGACTATTAACAAGATGCCACAGTGCTAGTTGCCTATTTTTCGCTGTTTTTGGTTTCAGAAAAGCTAGTAAAGAAATATTCTCAGAATTGGACGGGACAAAAGCCAAAGTCAGTATTTTACTCGAAGCAACACGGAGTTCGGAGGAGAGACGAAGTGGCACACCAGGGTGGCCACACCTGGTGGCGGTGCAGCCTGGGGGGGCACCAGGGGGTGTGGGCCCCTGGTGCTCCACCGACCTTGCCCCTTCACCTATAAAAGCCTCCCAGGAAGAAAAACCTAAGTACCCCAATCGTATATCCACGAAAGAGTCTGTAGCCGCCGCCATCTCCATCCCTAGATAGGGGGGGTCCAAAGCTCTTCTGGCACCCTGCCGGAGGGGAGAGATCACCCTGGAGGCCATCTTCATCACCATGCAAGCCTCCTATGTGATGCGTGAGTAGTTCACCCTTGGACTACGGGTCCATGTAGTAGCTAGATGGTTGGTTCTCCGACTTTGTGTTATCATGTTTAGATCTTGTAAGCTTCGTTCATGATCAAGATCATCTATTTGTAATCTTACATGTTGTGTTTCCAGGGATCCGATGGATATTGAGATGCTATTTCAGAATGATTAATGATTCTATCATGTCTATGTTATTTGTGATCTTGCATGCTCTCTGTCGTTAGTAGCTATCTTGGCCAAGTAGATGCTAGCAACTCCAAGAGGGAGTATTTATGCTTGATAGTGAGTCCATGCCTCTAGTAATCTGGGGAAGTGACATAAATCTCTAAGGTTGTAGATGTGCTATTGCTACTAGGGAGAAAACAACAATCCTTTGTCCATGGGGCGATCGTATTGTTTACTTTACACACTTTGCTTAATGCAATTATCTGTTGCTTGCAACTTAATACTGGAAGGGGTTCGGATGATAACCTGAAGGAGGATTATTAGTCATAGATGCAGTTGGATTACGGTCTATGTATAATATTGTAATTCCCAATCAAATCTCATGGGAGTCAAGGTGTCTAGTAAATGCATTGTTATGCTTTCTCAAATATATCAATTGCCCCGCTGTAATTTGTTCACCCAACATGTTATCTATCTGAAGGAGAAACACCTCTAGTGAACTATGGACCCCGGTCCATGCTTTTATCATTCATATACCATCTACTGTTTACCATTTACTACTTACTTTCTGCAAGCAATTACTATCTACCACACTATACGTTTAATCCTTTGTTTTCAGCAAAACCGGTGAGATTGACAACCTCACTATAAGTTGGGGCAAAGTTCTGTGGTTGTGTTGTGCAGGATTCCAAGCTGCTAGCAACACCTTGTAGTTGTTTCCTTATTCCTAGTGGTTCGATAACCTTGGTTTCATAACTGAGGTAAAACTTGCTGCTGTGCTCATCTTACCTCCTCTTGGGGTTCCCAACAAGCTCGAATATATTTTGAGCCATGAAGACTTTTTTCTGGTGCCGTTGCTAGGGAGTTAAGGACAGCTTCACAAGGGGAGTCCCTCACAACCAATCTCTTTACTTTGTTTTTTGTTTTTCTTAGTTTATCTCTGCTTTGTTTGCTTGTTTCTTTTTATCAAAAACAAAAAAAATTAGTTGTACTGGTTTGCTTCTATTATCGAAAACACAAAAAAATTAGTTCTTTCTATAGTTGTCACCTTGTTCTTAGCTCACCATGTTGATCCGTAAGTTCACCCTGAAATACCTTTCAATAGGTAGTTTCTCTATAATTGGGAAAGATAATATTGAAGAATTCTTTAATCATGTTAGCAAGCATGAGGATATTGAGGATAGATCCTTAGCAGAACTTGCTCTAAATTATGAAATTGTTGCAGCTTCTTTAGTTCACATGTTGGAAGCTAGGTTTGTTAACCTTAACCCCATGATGCAAGTAATGTTTCTTAAACTTAAATATATTGAGGATACTGAAAAGAGAGATTTTATTCTAGAAACTTTTCTTAAAGAATTCTATGATGTTGTTAAGGAAGCTAGAAAGGTCTTCGATCGTTTTAATATGCTAGGCTCATGCGTGGATGTTATTGGTACACAAGTAAAGATGGACAAAACCAAATCCAAAACTGGAGAGGAAATTAAAATACCAATACCTTTTAAACTTGTGGGAATGCATGAAGCTTTAGAAAAGAATTTTGATGGATCGTTCCTGAAAACCCGTTTGATGAAAATAGTGAACCCAAGAGTATTGATAGAGGATCCTCTATAACTTATTTGGATGAGATACCTTGCCTTGTTGAAGATATTTATGGTATTGATCTTAATGCTTCTTCATTTGAAAATACTTGAATCTTGCTTCCTATGCCTAGCTCAAAGGCGTTAAAGAAAAGCACTATTGGGAGATAACCCAAATTTTTATTCAGTAAGTTTTTCTTTTGTTGAGTCTTGGAAGTTATTGCTTCGGTAATAACCTCTCCTTATCCTTTTCGTGTGGTTTTTGTGCCAAGAATATCCTCTAATGAGAGAGAAGTAAGACTTGGGAAAGTTGATGTCCCGAAAGAGATTTTTGTGCTTCACTGTAAAAAATCGTGAAAAATCCCTGTATGTCGGATTGAGCTGTAATTTTTTGTGATTATTCCCCAGGTTATTATAGAACTTTTGTTAGTTTATCACTTTTCTATTTGAGCAACAGAAGGTCTTAGAAAAAATCGGTTTTTACCTGCTGGTCTGTTTTGACAGATTTCTGCCATTATTTGCATTTGCCTCTTAATCTCTTTCTCTTTGAGTTCTCTTTGACCACTTGAGCTTTTAGAAGGAATTTCTACAGTAGCTTGTGCTTAAATGGAAGTTTTACTTATGTTGAAACTGAACCTAAAGACTTATTATCTTGAATACACTAATGTTGCTAATGAAGATTGTGTGAAGTTTTGTATGAAGGAAATTTTAAAGTGTAGGGAAGAACAATGTGATGAGATGAAGTATGGACAAAAGCTCAAGCTTGGGGATGCCAGCCGTGTCACCCCAAGAAATATTCAAGAATTACAAGTGTCAAAGCTTGGGGATGCCCAAGGCATCCCCTTCTTCATCAATAAAAATCTCAGGTTTTCTTCCAAACACTTCATTTTTATTGTTTCAAGCACAATTGTGTTGTTCTTAGAGCATCTTTGTTTTCGTTTTTAGTTTTCTTACATTTGGTTTTCTTAAATAAATTGGTTGGACCCCCGCATTCATATGTGGTTTCAAATAAGTTGATTGGTGATTGGAAAAGTGTAGGAAGTTTCATGCTTATAAGTGGTACAGAAGGAGCTTGTTTAGACTGTGGCTTAGACTTTATCATGTCATGTTTGATATTTCTTTGGATTTATGGTTAGTGATTATTGCTATAGCATGACTTGTTCCAAACAATTGAGATTTCTTAATGTGCCTTGAAAGAACCATGCGTTGTTTTAGCATTCAAAAGCATAATATTGTGGTATTCTCCTTCGATGCTTTATTTGGGTTGACTTGGCACATGCTTACACCATGTTAATACTATAAACATGTCACCTTAGCCTCTATGATCATTTAGTTTATGACTTGTAGTATCACTTTATGCTTTAATTAATAATGTTTTGTCGCTTTGCATGATTATGGCCATTATTGCTCTCTTAGTTGGTCGCCCCCAGTCTTTTGCTAGCCTCCACATGTACCAAGTATGAGTGCACTCATGAATACAACTCCCAATGAAACCAAGTTATTCCAAAGAGTCCACTATAAATTCCTATGCATGGTGTGTTACACCATTCCAAGTATATTCATGCTTTTATCTACCTTCCGAATTAAACTTGTTATATGAAAGTTAGTGATTAAAGCTCTCACAAACTTGATGGCACACTTTACTTTCTTGCACTTAATAAACTTGAACCATTGTGTCCATCTATGTTGTGTATATGCTTGTGCTTTATAAGTTGTGAATTAGCAGAACCATGTTGTCATGGGGAACGCTTTCAACATTGCACTTATTATTCAGTTGATATCATGATCTGTTGCTTATGGATCCCGGCGGTGTGAAATAAAAGTGGAGCTTGTAAGCTCATGGAGTTTGTATGTGTGTTAGAGAAACACCTGGGAGGCTAGCCTAAGCCATGCCTAATCATGGTGGAAAGTTGCAGCATAACCATAGTGAGCATTCTATGAAGCATCCTCAATAAAAACCTATGCAAAGAGCAAATAAAAAGAACACTGAGATGCTCATTGTCTGTTGCCTTGTCATTTTGATATGGGATAGCTCCTGTATCATGGGGCAAGGAGTACCCCGTTGGCGGTTCTTTATGATAGATATGTACTTACAATGACAAGAACTTACTCGTGACTAAATTTGAGTAGCATGAGGTTTGGTACTCGTAAGCACGGGGCATGAGATTTTCAACTTATAACTTGTCAAGCATATCCTCATATTTGTGTCACTTTAACCTTAATCACCTCAAGATGCTTATGATAGGGCCAATGAGAGCCGAAAGCTAATAAGTACCATAGTTTTTGGAAGCTCTTTATGAAACTTGAATCTCTGCTTTCCTTTGTGAAGGGCCTTTCTTTTTTACTTTTATGTTGAGTCTCGATCTTCTATATTTATGCACCTATTGACAGAGCATAGTGGTCATTCTTAGTTTAATGTGCATTGTCCCAAAACTTATTGATTTATTCATAACTTTGATATTGCTTGCTCTTAAATTATTTGTATCTAGTCACCCTTATGAACTTTGAAAGTGTCCTATGCATTTATGTTTTGCTATACTATGAGGGACAAGCTGAATACCACTTTTATTATGTTTTCTGTATGTGAAACAAACAAACAAATGTCTTTCAATGCATTGTTATTCATGATCTTTTGTTTGTATCTTTTCATGTTACAACATAGTTACTATGTCTTATTGTTAGAACTCTATCTTTCATGCTTATGTTTAGAGTACTTTGATCTCAGCTATCAATGCTTTACAAATATGATGATGCATGTCACCTCAAAAAATATTCTTTTTTATCACTTACCTACTCGAGGACGATCAGGAGTTAAGCTTGGGGATGTTGATACGTTGTAAACGTATCTATAATTTTTGATATTCCATAACTGTTTAGTATCTACTTTTTATGTTTTGTTCACACTTTGAGGTATTTTTATACATTTTCTGGAACTAACCTATTAAAAATATGCCATAGTGCCAGTTGCTTGTTTTCTGTTGTTTTTAGTTTCAGAAAAGCTAGTAAAGAAATATTCTCGGAATTGGACGGGACAAAAGAGAAACTCAGTATTTTACTCGAAGCAACACGGAGTCCGGAGGAGAGAAGAAGTGGCGCACCAGGGTGGCCACACCTGGTGGCGGCGTGGCCTTGGGGGCGAGCCACCAGGGGGTGTGGGCCCCCTGGAGCTCTACCGACCTTGCCCCTTCGCCTATAAAAGCCTCCCGAGACGAAAACCCTAAGTACCCCAATCAAAAATCCACGAAAGAGTATGTAGCCGCCGCCATCTCCATCCCTAGATTGAGGGGGATCCGAAGCTCTTCCCGACACCCTGCCAGAGGGGAGAGATCACCCTAGAGGCCTTCTTCATCACCATGCAGGCCTCCGGTGTGATGCGTGAGTAGTTCACCCTTGGACTACGGGTCCATGTAGTAGCTAGATGATTTGTTCTCCTCCTTTGTGTTATCATATTTAGATCTCGTGAGCGATGTTCATGATCAAGATCATCTATTTGTAATCTTACATGTTGTGTTTGTGGGGATCCAATGGATATTGAGATGCTATTTCAGATTTATTATTGATTCTATCATGTCTATGTTATTTATGATCTTGCATTCTCTCTGTCGTTAGTAGCTATCTTGTCTAACTAGATGCTAGCGACTCCAAGAGGGAGTATTTATGCTCGGTAGTGGGTTCATGCCTCTAGTAATCTAGGGAAGTGACATAAATATCTAAGGTTGTAGATCTGTTGTTGCTACTAGGGAGAAAACTACAATCCTTTGTCCATGGGGCGATCGTATTGTTTACTTTACACACTTTGCTTAATGCATTTATCTGGTGCTTGCAACTTAATAGTGGAAGGGGTTCGAATGATAACCTGAAGGTGGATTATTAGTCATAGATGCAGTTGGATTACGGTCTATGTATAATGTTGTAATTACCAATCAAATATCATAGGAGTCAAGATGTCTAGTATATGCACTGTTATGCTTTCTCAAATCTGTCAAATTCCCTACTATAATTTGTTCACCCAACATGTTATCTATCTTAAGGAGAAACACCTCTAGTGAACTATGGACCCCGGTCCATGCTTTTATCATTCATATACCATCTACTGTTTACCATTTACTGTTTACTTTCTGCAAGAAATTACTATCTTCCACACTATACGTTTAATCCTTTGTTTTCAGCAAAATTGGTGAGATTGACAACCTCACTGTAAGTTGGGGCAAAGTTCTGTGGTTGTGTTGTGCAGGATTCCAAGTTTCTAGCAACACCTTGCAGTTGTTTCCTTGTTCCTACTGGTTCGATAACCTAGGTTTCATAACTGAGGGAAAACTTGCTGCTGTGCTCATCATACCTTCCTCTTGGGGTTCCCAACGAGCTCGAATATATTTTGAGCCATCAATTATCCCAAGTAGTAGTGGCTTCAGGGGGTAGAGATCTATACCATGAGATAGAGCTGAACTAGTCAAAGTCTGACTAAAAAGTTTAACCCTTACCTCATCAGCGGTATATCCCATCAATAGAAAAGTGCCACATATATCTTTGAAACATGCAATATCCTCATATGGATTAGGATCTTCTTCATCTTGAGTAAATTGCTTCTTATGTAGAATACTAAGTAGTAGATGATTTATTTCAAACCCCCTTATCTTCTCATTGGAGTTGTCTCTTTTATAAATATCATAGGACTTCCCAAAGTAGTTGAGTGGGCTAGCACTAGTCATATGCTCAAACTCCATCAATTTGTTGAAAACCTGTAACTAAAAAAAATTAGCAAGACAAAAATAAATAAGCAAAAACTAAAAGACCTACAACGCTTAGCTCCCCGGCAACGGCACCAGAAAATAGCTTGATGACTGCAAGTGCACAGATTGTTTGTAGCTAGTTTCGAAATAAAGATATCGATCCGACAGGGAGAAGGAGTATGAAGTCTAATAACTCTTGAAATAAATATTACGATACAAATGCTAGATAAAGTTCTAAGTGACAAGATAAAATGCGAGTATTGTGTAAAAAGGTGTTTGGGGGTTTTAGGTATAAGAGCAATAATAAGGTGAAGTAAAACAACTGAATACAGAATGTAAGTATCGTGTATGTAAGAGAGATTGGAACTGCAATAGGGGGAAATCGTTCTCAGGGACTAGCGGATACACCACTAGCATTATAAGGAGCTAAGATAAAGATTATCATCATGAACATTCTCAAGTATGCATGTGTGGGAGGAACTCCATATTTGGACAAATAGGCAACAACTGCTGCTCACATCATCCTCATAACCACAGAAGTCAGTAATCGACATTAATCGAGTTACTGCTATTAAGGGATGTAATCCCGTAGGATGTATCCTATGGCATGGATAGCGTTCCGTGAGTTTCCTCGGTTTCCCAAGTTGATACGTAAGGGGTGCCAATAGCTTTATAGTCACTATAAGTGCTAGAACACCTTCGTCTACCAACAAGTAGTTTCCTCCATCAAGTCCCCATGAGAGGCAAATATTGAGAGGTCAACTTCTCTCAACATCAAGATGTAGAAAATCTAACACATGGTCACAACAATGAATATCATAATAGACTTTACCTTATTTCAATCTCATACTAAGGTTTCTCCATCTCCCCAAGAACTAGTGATCTACTCAGACATGGAGGCAATCAACATCATGGCAATAACAAAGAAATCTATCATAGATGAATAGTAATTGTATAAATCCACAACTAGTACGGAAATTACAACAAGATCTAGATGGGATGGATGGAGATGGTGGTGATGCAGTAGTGGGTGATGAAGATCGATGCTTTAGCCTCCCGAATCTATGTAGGGCGAAGATGGATACTCGGTGGATGAGTTCCCCCTCTAGATGCCTTCTGGAGGTGAGGTTTCTGCAATTTCTGGGTGTTTTGTATGTCGTCTCCCCGAACCAGTTGCACGGGGTGAAACTATTTGAGGAGGCGGAGGCGGCGCCAACTATACGGCTGGAGCTATATGGCCGGAAAATTTGCTCCGGTCGTATGGTTGGTCGTTGAACCTTCTGCCTCCTTTGTTCGCTTCTGGTTTTCTTCTGGTATTATTAATATTTCCTAAAAAACCGTGATGGATGGCCTTCATGGTAAAAGCCCCGTCACAAATGAATTAACCACAGTTTTTTTTCGACCGCGGCGGATCGCACCCTTCAGCCACGAAAACTGGTTCCGTCGTAGATCTATTTGCCAGCCGCGTTGACTGCTGACGTGATGCAAACTACCACGTGGCAGCCGCCCTTAGCGGCCGGTTACTGCCATTAACAGTCACAGAAACCGTGGCAGAAGCCAGGCCCAGCCAAGACCTACTAAATACTAACTGGGCCGGCCCATGAGGAGAGCCCAATAAGAAGATGACCTGTTACTCTTTTGTCCTACACTACTTGAAATGGGCCCAACAATGCAGCCAACAGCGGCCCACGAACTTTCAAGCCTGATTCTGTATCGGTTACAGAAGGCCCATGTTGGTCCAACACTATACGACCCATTAGCAGCCTGCGCCAAGTTGCTCATGTACACTTAAGGCCCGTGGTCAGCCCATCATTATTATCGCAGCCCATCATGGGCCGCCTATTAACATTCCTTCTTTGAGATGGTCCGTTACTATTCTGGCCTTTTACTGTTCTAGCGTTTTACTATTCTAGCCTTTTACTATTCTGGCCATTAACTGTTCAGGCCCACAAGCTAGCCTAGTAAATTTGTCGGCATGTTACTGCCCTTGTCTGGAAATTTCTCGGCCCGTTGCTGTCCAGACTCGTCACTGTTCTGGCCTTTAAATGCTTTGGCCTTTTACTATTGTGGCCCTTTACTATTGAGGCCTGCTACTGTTTTGGCATGTTACTGTTCTACCAATTTTTACAGTTTCCTGCCTATTACTGTGATGGGATGTTTCTGTTCTGGCCTGCTACTATTATGGCATGTTATTGTTACGGCCTGTTACAGTTATGACCTGTTACCACATGTGGATCGGCCCATTACGTTTACGGCCTTTTACAGTTTTGGCCTTTTTGAAGCCCATGCCAATATCATAAAACATGTATAATATGCTAGCATCTTTTACTGTTCATCGTCGGTCGAATACAAGACGAGCTAATAACAAAACCCAGTACTGTTCCCTAATCGACCTGCCTAGCGTAGTTACCTTAAAGACTACCACCATGTGTGGATGACATCAACAAATACCTACATGGCCTATGCGAGTTATCTAGATATTACATCAGTTGCAAACTTCTTAAAATTATTACATATTATCAACTCAAGGGAAAGAAAATCGGCATTTTAGTGGACAATCAAGTTGATAGCAGTCCTCAATTTGCTTTCTCAATCGATCAGTTGCATCTTCCTTTGTGTGTGATAGCTACATTGGAGGAGACATGATCTTGCAGCCCCCTCTTTGGTCGTGATAGCAATAATTGTAGTCTGAAAATAAGTAATAACAAGTTAATATATCAAACAAGACAAACTACTCATTTGACTGATATGACAGGAGCTATGAACTGAAGTTTACAACTGGTCAATGGTTCAATTATTAACCAACACGTCAAACAAACAGGACAAGAAAGGACGCATTAAACAAGTGTGCCTACCGTGAAACGATCAATCAAAATGTGTGTGTGTGTGTCTTAGAATTTCAACAAATATAAACTAGCCAGGCCATTTCAACAAATATATATAGAAGCAGTTGTATACCCTAAAATGCAAGAGATGTTGGGTGACTTGGAATTTGCGTTGATCCACAAAATGGCATGGAGTTACTGTCATATCGAAGAATAAACCAGATAGAAATTATAACTGCATCACACGAGAACTTGTAGAGCAGGAATGCAAACCAAGAATGAACTATATATTGTAGAGGATAGTTATGTCTTGTCTTAGGACGAACCAGAACCAGAACCAAATGCGAGATATAATTGCTTCGCTTGTGAACCTGTAGGACAAGACAAACAAGAATTGAGCATGTGTTGTTCATGCCAATGGAACTATCACGAAACCTAATCATCGTGTATTTTCATGCAATTTGTTTTGTATCTTCTGGTGTTTTCCACCATGACGACATCATCTATGCTAGATCTGATGAAGATACTGCATCACTCCTTTGTTTTCCAAACATTGCTTGTAAAGATCTCCAGTCTGAATCCCGAGAGTTGGTTGCATAAATCTTCTGTTTGTGTACCGAGTAATGCTTTGAGTGCGGGATGGAGTCGCGACCATACCACTACTCTTATCACTCGCTTGTGTACTTTGAATGGTGAATCAATGCAATCTTTACTCCTTCCATGGAAGTTAGAGGTGGCCATCTTTTGATACCTCTACCTTCGTCTTTATTTCTCCAAAGTGTTCTCTCGACGAACATGAGCAATGGCCCGTTGTTGGTGGTATCGCCGATTTCAAGATGGAGAAAGAACCCTTGTTAGTGGTGTCGCTAGGATCTACACGAAGCGAGAAGATCTAGCCCATCAGCCTTTTTACCCGTACCATGAGGCGGATCTCGAGGGCGAGATCCCTTGTTAGTGGTGTCGAATTGTAGCATCCCAGTAAAACCACAACTAGAAAATCACTCTGTTTTTTTGTGCATCATCATGACCACATGCTCATGCCATAATGCCACATTGCATTTGAGCATCGTCATGTCATCATGCATTTGTTTGTCTAAAACTATTTTCTAAATGCATATCTTTGTTTTCTAAATAATTCCCATGTTTCAAACTAGAATGCCCGGTCTTGTCCATATCTTTTATTTTGTCTAAAAACTATTTATGAAAGGATTTTAAAATAAAATAGTAATCTAATAAAATAAAATGTTTTGTTTGGGGAGGCAGCTGACTGGGCCAGCCCAAAGGCCAGCCCAGCTGGCCACCTACTACCCAGAACCAGTCTAGACCCTAATCCTATCTAGTCCTAACCCTACCTGCCGCCACACCCCAACTCACCAGCACGTGCAGCCGCACCGACCGAACCAACCCACCTGATTCGGTCGACCCAACACACAACACACAGGCACCTTGCACCCACCCGCTCCTCACGCCTTGCTCGGTAAAAGCCTGGCCCCACCTCATAGTTGGCCCCACCACTCCTACATCGTGTCCCGCTTCCCTCACCTACCCCGTGATTCCTAGCGCCCCGACCTTATATGCCCGCCCGCCGCAGCTCTCTGCAGCGCTCCTCCTGCTACCAGATGCGTCGCCATGCTGGCCCCACGTGCCCTCGCCCGTGTCACCAAGCTCCGCAGTGCCCCTTCCCCCCTGTGGCCAGAATCGAGCCCTACATCACCTACCTCGAGCGCGACCATCACTGTGCCGGCCCCACACCCTGCAAGCTCGCCTCCCCACGCCACCTCCTCCCGCTAAGGTCACTGCCCTGTAGGCCCCGCTGCTCTCTGCCTTGACCCTGCCGCGAGCATGCCAACCTCCGCCGCCGGTCTCAGGCCCTGCTGTCGTCCTCCCGCATGAGCGCGGCAAGCCCGGAGCCGAGCCTCCTATGCTTCCTCCCGCCTGCCTGCACTTCCGTCGCCGCCAGGAGCATCCAGGGCTGCCACCAGGAACCGCCCCTGTTTCGTGTTGCCAGCAGGAGGAGATCTTCTGTGCCCTTCTTCTCATGTGCATGCTACTACTCGTGTACTCCTAATGCGTTTGCGTGATGTATGTGTGTGCTACTGTGGAGATGATGTGAAGTGGTGGAAGGTTGGTGGTGATGATGTGGAGCATGTGTGACCATAGGACTAGATGATCGTGCCGCGAAGATCGAACCATGCCAAGCTCTTCTCGATGAAAAGATCGATCCGAGGCTGGACCCCTAGGCGTGCCAAGACCTCCTTCCCGGAACATCGGCGACACGGAACCGAAGCGTGAACCTAAAGATCGTCATCATGGAACACCGAAACCGAAGACCTTTTCCGGAGTTCAAAGACCAAACAGAACCCTCGGAACCCCAAAATCGTCGAACCCATGTGTGATCCATTTTTCCAAGACCCCTAATTTTATAATATGACATTCATCTGTTGCATATTAAATTGTTCATGATGGCATGCATATTTGTGTGGTTTGGAAGCATTATGCCGAGTCATCTCATAATTAAATATGGAGGTCATATGCGGCCTATTCTAGTCTTATATTGGCTCCATTTAAATTTGTGTAGCAAACCGGTGACATGTTTTGCCTTGTTAATGCAAAATTTAAATTGCAGGGTATTTAAATAACATGAACCTTCTAATTAATTGTTGGGACCCCGGTTCCGCTTAATATTGCCTAATTGCATCGCATCCTTTCCATGTCATGCATTATACACGGATCATGATAGTTCTTCTGCTGTAGTATTAAATAGTGCATCCGGTGTTTCCTTTAGTGATTTGCTTCTTCTCGGATTAGGCCGTTGAGTGGATGCGAGTATCGACAAGTCCTTCGGATATGTATCTTCGGCAGTGTTTCCCAGGCAAGCATCCTCCCCCTTTCTACCTATTATACATTTATAGTCTTTACTTCCTCCTGTTGATCTATTGTTATCCGTGTCATGATGTTTTAGTTTCCGTGCACCATTTATATTCCTTGCAACCTCTATATTCCCTTGGAAACCTCCTATTGCCTGTTGTTTGGTGGACAGTTGGCCTTGCGAGTCGTAGTTGCTTGCTCAGGTATTGGTTCGAGTCGTCAAGTTCCACCGTTTTTGGGAGGTTGGTAGATGCTTAATGGTGGAGATGGTCATGGCTTCAATTACAACCTGATAATTAAAAAGCTAGGAATAGATAACTAATGCAGAGGCACCGGTGGGCAATATCTAATATTTGGTTTTTAACCGCTCACTTGTGTCCCATAGGCCCCGAGTACTTGATACCTGTTCCTTGACTATCACACTATCCACATGTGGGACCATGAATCCCCTTAGCCAGAGCTTGATTCATTTCTTATTTATTGGGGCGACAAACTAGTTTGGGGCTTTATTAGTATCCTATACTTATGCCATGCTTTACTACTTTATTTACGATTGTGCGTGGAGCACCTATACTGTTTAGGATCGCGGCACAATTTCGCGGTATCGACAAGCCCAGTCACACTTTTGGGTTCCCAGTAGTTTACAGCCGTTCTCGCAAACCTTGGGTCCGTTTCGGAGCCGGCCAACTTTGTTGCGGGTAGCTTATTGGGGTGGCCCCTAAAATACTTTACGAATCTTGTGATTGCTTTGTCGTGAAAGCCTTGTTGGTTTTTTATTTGGTTTTTCCGAGGTTAATCGCGCGTGTGTTGCTATTTGTGCACCCCTGGAGGGTAAATCTTTCTGAAGGCCGTGTCCACGGTTATGGACGAGTTGGAGCACACTATCTTGATCATAGACAATTATAACTAAAGTAGTGCTATAAATTTGACTTTGGTGGAAGTTTGGGGTATCTCTGGCTAATAATCATGTTCACTACAATGGAATGATTAAATAAAAGTGCCAACAACTAGTGGAAGTTTGGGGTATCTCTGGCTAATTGTATCTGACTAGTAAGTATTACAACTATAACGGAATGGTTAACTAAAACTGCCCACCGCTTATGATATCAGGATGACTCATGCTATCTATATCTGACTGGTAAGTGCTGCAACTATAATGGAATGAATAAAACTGCCAACTGTGTGACTTCCTTGGTTTGACTTCCTCGTTTGGTCTCGAGGGGGAAATACCAGGATGGGTATGATTGGTGTTAGTATCAGGTTGGTTCCACATAGGTCTTTCTTATCTCTCTCTAATAGTCGGCAGTTGTATCAAGTCTCTATAGGTTGTGTAGTGCATGCTTCACTGCCGCTTCAGCCCACCATACCTATGTAGGCGAGAGCCGCCGAATTCTAGACTCGCCGTGTACTGGCCTCAGTACTGACCACTTACTTTTTCCTTTTCCCTTTGTTGGCACCCCTTTTGTTTAACATGTATAAGTTTGACATCATTAGCAGGGTTACCCTTCCATCTTGGCATGGGCAGGGTTATGGACGCCATTGGTTATTCTTCAGGGCTCTTATCCGTATTTGCTTCCGTACTCGGATGTTGTATCATTTTCCAGGTGATTTGGATCTTTGTATTATATATCTATATTCTTGACTCCTAGAGTCGTTGTTGTATATATATGTTCTGTGGGTTCCATCGTGGACTACTGTGTAATGATATTACTTCGTTTTTCCACCCGTATGCAAGTGCCTGGTGGGCATCTTTGAATGATTTCTATGCGGGTTTGGGGAAACGCTAAAACTTGCATAGGGCCAATTCGAGGGTGTTACAATCGTCCTCGACCTGGCGGTTTTTTCGCCCGCGGCTGTCTTGCAGGCCGCCGGCTGGCAGAGGCGGCAATGGTGGTGGTAATCCACAGACCTTGGCCATCCTCTTGGTCCAGGTGCACTGGTGGGTCGTGTGCGTAGCCGGCTTGTTTCCACCACTATGAAACTTGCATGACCCATTGAGCATCGATTTGATGGTGTATTTTGGTCGTGGCGGCCGGTCATCAGGCTTCTGCGTCCGGCTGCCGCCCACAGCCGGATCCCCTTGGACGGCTGCTACTTGCTTGGACCTATAGTGGTTGTCCAGTTGGTCATCCTTCCTTTTTCCATTGCGGTTGTCGTGGCTGTGATGCCTGGAGCTGTTATGATGACCATCTGGCTGGCGTTGGTCTATGGGGTTATCCACGATGATCTTCCCTTGGTCGTCCACCATGATGGCCTTCTTCATTGTTGCGTCAGCCCTCGCATACTTGTCCGCAATGGCCATGGCCTGAGCCATGGTGGCGGGTTCCACCTGGTTGAGCTTGTGCTTGATCATGGTGTCGTCTCTGTAGTCGTTGATGAAGAAGTCAACTTCTTGGTACTCACGTACCCCCTCACAGGAGTTGTGCATGCTTGTCCACCAGGTGAGGTAGGAACGCCCGTATTCGTCCTTGCCTTAAACGTAGAGGGAGAGCTCATGGGGCCGCCGGGCCACTTGTACGTGCCGGTGAAGTTGCAGACGAATGCTTCTTCGAAGTTGACCCAGGCGTTGATGCTATTTTCAGGGAGACTGTTCAGTCAGTTTCTAGCCTAGTCGAGGAGCATGAGGGGGACATAGCGCACCACCACTCGCCAGTTGCCGGTGGCTATGCCCACAACAGTGATGTAATCCACCAGCCAGTCTTATGGCTTGACCAAGCCATCGTACTTTGGCGTGTCCCTTGGGAGCGAAAATACCTTTGGAAACAGTTCGTTCTAGATGCGTGTCCAAAGCATCTTGGACCGTCTAGACTTTCCTTCTCTAGCACGCACGACTCTATCAGGAGGTCGATGCATGCACGCACATCATGCGTTTCCGGCTCGCGTGGACCGAGTCGCCCCGTCAGGCGGGATCTGGGTGTCACGAGGCTTATTTCGGCTTCGTTAGCCGGTTGGTGATGATGTTCTTGTCCGGCTCCATCAGCCGGAGCATGGTTTTTGCTGGCGACTATCGTGGCGTCGCGTGGATGATGTCCACGGCTAGCCGATCCACTGCGTGGGAGGCTATTTTGCCTTGCTCCATTTGGGTAAGAGGCCTTCCTGCCGCCAGCTGCCGAATCCACCGTCTGGGAAGGTGGGTAGCTCTTGTTGTTCCCTGTCAGGCTTGCACCCACCTCGGCCTGCTGCTTGTTGGCCGTGGCCATGATAAGCTGGACGCGCGCCTGCTAGCGGCATAGCTCGTCGCCCTCCAGGTGGCTTAGCTCAGCGACGACCACCTCCGCAGCCCTCAAGTTCTTGGTGGGAGTGCTACAAACCGGCTGAACTGTGGGAGTGCGCAGGTCAGCAGCATGGTCTAGCTTCGAGCCAAGGTTTTGACCCTGGGGCTGAGCTTGTCGACTTGCGCCGGGCAGGCGGGCGAAGCCGTGGGTGGTGTTGTGCTCGCCCATGGTCATGTTTAGCCAATTCTAGGCGGCGGTGACCTTGTTGGCTTCCTCCAGAAGGTTCTGTCAGGTAGCCTCCATCACGGCCGTGGCTACTATTGGATCCACCTCGATAGGAGTGATGGGGTTGCGGAGGTTCTCGATGGAGGCGGTCAATGGGTCTTGGTCTGGCAAGCGCGAGGTGGATCTGTTGCCTCCCATGTTGCGCTCAGGGGGCAGTCAGCGTCCTTCGCCCGAGCCGACCATCATGACCTCGATGCTATCATCGATGGCGCTCTGAGGGGCGAAGACAGGTGGCACGTTAGAGACGGTGATGACCTCACGAGGGAAGCTCTCGGCAACGGTGGTGACATAGACGTGGTGCTCGCCGAATTGCATGAAGGAGCCATCGCTAGGGAAGGTCTCCCCGGTGAAGCAGGACACGTTGTCGATGACGTAGTCGAATGAGTCGAGAGTGAGAACAAGGCTAGAGGTGACTCTCTCACCGGAGACGAGCGTAAGTACCGTGCGAAAGATGACCCTAGCTGAAGTTATGTGCCCCACGGTGGGCGCCAACTATCGTGGTGTGGAAAACGGAAGTGCCATCGGGGATGGCATGAGAGGGGACAATCAGGATGCTATCGATGGCTACTCGCAACGGGCCTGGGAACAGATACTGCAAACGCAGCGATGTACCTAGGTTCGGAACGCTCTTGGTGCGGTAACACTTCTACTCCTGCGAGGGTCTACTATCTCGAGGGTGAACACCCAATACAAGTGCTTCTTACGCTGTTTCCATAGCCTCTATCGTGAGCTAGAGGTAAAGATGAACTATCTGAGGACCACTTGAGCGTACCTAGAACCCTAGATCTACCCTCCCTTATATACTGGATGGGCGAAGTAGATTACAAAGTGGGTTCTAGGGTTTAGTGTTTGGACATTGGGTTTACAAAGCAGGCCGGCTAGGGGGCCCGCTGATGGGCCAGGCCCCAGTCAAGCCTCCAGTACATGGGGATAGCGCTATAGTGTCCCAGTGCCATTGCTTTCGGCGTCACTCGGCGCTTTACTTGTCACCCGACACTTTACTCATCAACTTGGCACTTTGGCGGTCAGCCGATAATGCCCCCCTCAGCTTCCAGCCTTGGCGCTTTGGCGCAGTTGTCTTCTAGCACCAGCAAGGAGGCGCGCCAGCCTGTCCAGTCAGAGGTGCGCTCAGCAGGGAGCATCATCCCCTCTATATCCTGGCTAGCGGATCCGAGGCGGCCGGGTGAGAGCGGCCACCCAGCCGGTTCTTCTAGTCAGACGGCTAGAGGGGCCAGCTGGGGAAACTTGAGGGTGAACCAACTGGAATGGTCCACCCAGTTGTGGTCTTTGTCTTGTGGTCATCCGGCCAGGCGCTCCTGGAGCCGGTCAGTTGAGCCTGGCTTGGCCTATCCGGGGGTCATCCCCCCGACAAGCACTACAAAGCTCACAACATTAATAAGCACATTAGATGCTTTAGCTTCGAGATAAGAGTTTGTCTCCTCCTCCAAAGTTAGATTTTTGGGATCCTACGGAGGAGATAAACCCATATCTATAATTGACTCTATATTTGGGTCAAATGACCTAGAAATGACTAAGCATGCGAATTCTCCAACTACCATAATTTGTGCCATCAAAAGTAAAAGTGTGATCATGCACTAAACCCCTAGGAGACATCTTTACTCTTAAGGCGGTGAAGCCTAAGAAGTGAGAGTCCTTGATCTGATACCAATTGAGAGGGAATAGATGTCACCTAGAGGGGGGTCAGTAGGAATTTTAAAATTATTACGGTTTACGCTCTAATAAATGCAGAATAAAACCAACATTTAATTTATTAAGACAAAACCTATATCCACTAGGTTCAACTAAGTGCACCAACAACCTATGCTAAGCAAGACAAGCAACAAGGTGATAGCAATATAAAATACTTCAAGCACAATGGCTACAACAATGTAAATTGCATAAGTAAAGGGCTCAGTTGAGAGATAACCAATGGACACAGAGACGATGATTTTTATCCCGAAGTTCACTTCCAAAGAATCTACATCTCCGTTGTAGAGGGCGCAATGTACTTCAAACGCCACAAATGGCTCACCTTGAGGTGTGGTGGCTCGATGCTCACCCAACGCCACACAAGGCCTCACCCCAAGATCCGAAGGCACGCAAACCACCAACACCACAAAAGGATCACCCTATTCTCCCGTGAGCTCGCCATAAAGGCCTACTCACGATCCACTATGGGACACTTGAGGGCGGTCACCGAACCATACAAGGCTTGAGGCAATCTCCACACCTCAATTGGAGGGCTCCCAAGAAACGCAACAAATGCTACAAGCTTGAGGAAACTCCACAATAATTGGAGCCCCCAAGAATAATGCCACAACAGGCCACAAGCTTGAGGAATCTCCACAACTCAATTGGAGGCTCCAAGAACTCACCACAACTCCACACAACCGTATAGGGTTCTAAGAACCCAAAATAAAAGCTTGACGAATCTCCACAACTCAATTGGAGGCCCCAAGAACTCACCACAACTCCAGACAACCTTCTAGGGTTCCAAAAACCTAAGAAAAATATGCCCAAGAGCTTGAACTCGCCAAATTTCTAAGGAGAACTCAAACCTTTAGTCCCAAATTCCACCAAAGCTACAAAAACTATTGGGGGAATAAGGGAGGAAGAACACAAAACTCTCCAAGATCTAGATCCCAAGGATTCCTTTACAAAGAAGGAATTTGGTTAGGTGGGGTTGTAGATCTAGATCTCCTCTCTCAAATCCCTCAAAGAGATGCAATAATCATGGGAGGGAGAAGGGGAGAGGGCAAGCTTTTTAAGGTTAACAATGGAGGAGAGAGAGTGGAAGAGCTAGCAAAAATGGCCTCAAAAGTTGGAGAAACATTGGGAAAGAGGGGCCCTTAAATAGGGCAAGAAAAATCTGCCTGTTTGGGCCAGTTTCGCGCGTCACCGGAACTTCCAGTGCTCCATCGGTACTACCAGTAAATAGAAACACAAGTTACTGAACCTAACCGGAACTTGGGTTGGAATATGGACCTGAATTTCCGCTCAATCAAAAACACTGGACAACATTGCACAAAAACTTTATTAACTTTTGATTCTGGACTCCGTTTTTATGATCTTGGGCTCGTTTTGAAGAGAACGACAATCTCTACAATGTTATGCAAATAAACATAATAGTCCAGCATGGAAGGATAAAACCAAATGGTGAATGGTAAGACCTCTCTGCAAACGATGAACCGGTAGAACCTCCAAAACCCAAAACACAAGAAGATGAGCTTGGAAACTCCGATTAGAATGAAACCAATTTTGTTGGAAAGATAAAACCAAGTAGCATCCAACAAAAATTGAAATATTGGATAACACCAAGGGAGAAAATATCAAGTATATATATTTGAGATATCTCCCAAGGTGTGGAGCCGGAAAAACCCGCATGATCAAGAACGCGATAAGATATGCAAGGGAAATCCTTTTTGGTGAACTAGAGCTTGTTATGAAGATAACCACAAGCTATAGATCCTCACATGGACAAGTTTAAAAAATAACCAAGAAATATGATGCTATCTATGCAAAGGTTTGAGCTCTCTCCGAAAGATACGATCGAGTCACCCACTCGAGAGCCCCTCTTGATAGTATGGCTATCTATCCTAAACCCGGTCTCCCAACACTACAAGAGACCAGTAAAATAGAAAAACTATCAAGATCATACCTTTGCCTTGAGCATTCCACTTAAGCTTGATGTAGACCGTCTTGTCCTTCTCAATATGGATCGCCTTTCTTGATTTCTCTTGCTTGATCTTGCATGATGAATACTTGTGAAATGCTCCCCCATACTCCATTGGGAGACCTCTTCTTTGAACCTGTCTTCATCACTCCATGATTGCCGAGGATGGCAAGCTTCAAGCATGAGATATTCTAGAGATGGTGCATCTTGAGCTTGCACTTCATTTCTTGAAGATTTCTTGAAGATGGCCATAAGGAACTCCATCTTCTTCTTCTTATTCAAGACATACTTGATATTGTTATTCTTCTTAAACAAGATTCCAATAGGCAAAAAGCCCTTGGACATTGCTCCTTATTTTTCAACCTTGAACCCAACACATGGTCTAAGCGATGCCAATGTACAAACCTACAAGTGAAACTCAATTTACACATTACTCCATAGAGATTGTCATTAGTTACCAAAACTACACATGGGGCCATACATGCCCTTTCAAACTCGACGAGTGCGCTTTCATATGCATGATTGAGGTTAGATTCCACATAAACTGTTTTCTTCGGGTCTTTCGGATGGACTTGTATTTTCACTATGTCCTTTGCTGCATCGAAAGATTGGTCGGGTATTGAGCTTGTTGCTTCTGGCATAACACTGTGTTCTTCAGTGATCTTGAGCTGGGAGAACTCCATCTCCATACCGAAGGATTCATAGATCTTGTTGAACTTGCCGTCGTAGTTGTCCAAGTGGGCAAAGTTTCCTTTGATAGATATTATTCCATTGGGTGTCGGCATCTTCATCATGAGGTATTTGTAATATGGTATCGCCATGAATCGCACAAATGCTTGGCGCCCCAGGATTGCATGGTACTATGATGGTCAGTCCATAACTTTGAACTAGGTTTTTTCACGTCTGAAATTTTCTCGTGTTCCGAAGACAACATCAAGTTAGATCTTGCCTATAGGAACTTCGGCTTTGCCAAGGATGATATGGTGGAAGGAGGTGTCTGTTGGAGCTAGGTTGGTAAGAGAATAGTTCGTTGCGTGTAGCATCTTGGCATAGATGAGGTTGATGATGCTTCCTGCGTCCATGAAGACCTTGCTAATGTCAAACCCGCTGATTTGTGCTTCAACTATCAATGCTAAATGACCCAGTCAGGGAACCCTAAGGGGGTGATCACCCCTACTAAAAGTGATCTCCTGCTCAGACTAGTGGAGGTACCTGGGTGTTGGTGGTGGCGTCCTTATTGCCATGTTAACTTGTCAAGTAATCGGATTTTTATCCTATTGGATGGGCGCCCTTTTTGAATCATGTGCATTGTTCCCTTGGACCTCAGGTACTCGTCGTTCTATTCTCTATTTGCTTCGGGTTGCTGCACGACTACCGGAGGTGGCCCTGGTGGTGGTGCATTGATTTCTAGTGCCCTAGGGGCAGCGTTATTCCTTGGCTTGTTGCCTCGACTACCTTGCTATTGAATGCTCGGTTGAGCCCCAAGAAAGTGCGGCAATCTCTCATGAGGTGGTTTGACCCGGCCTTGATAGTTGAAGCGCAAGTGGGCGGATTCGACATGAGCAAAGTTTTCATGAATGCAGGAAGCAGCATAAATTTGATATACACCAAAACACTGAGAGAAGTGAGCTACTCTTTGGTAAATCTAGCGCCAACAGAAACATCCTTCCACGGCATAGTACTAGGTAAAGCTGAAATTCCCTTAGGTAAAATATTTGTTGGCGTTGTTTTTGGATCCAAAGAAAATTTTAGGCAAAAAAAGCTCGAGTTCGAAGTCATGGACTGGCCAAAACAATATCATGCGATCCTAGGACGCCCAACTTTTGCATGATTCATGGAAGTCCCCCATTATGCATACCTAGTTATGAAAATGCTAGAGCCAAAAGGAATTATAACAATAAAGGTAAGTTTCACACGATCCGAAAAATGCGATTAGGGGTTCAACAAAAAATCTGAATCTTTCGGGATGGCAACTGAGTTTAAGCAGCTGAAAACATCAGCGACTGCAGAACCTCTAGCAATAGCGCGTGTCAATGCCAATCAGGCTTTCGACATTGCGAAAGATACAAAGGAAGTACATATCCACCCTACCGACCCGAAAAAGACGACATTTGTGGCTTCCAATCTCGGTCCCGCATAGGAAAGTGCGCTCGTCGAGTTCCTCCGTGAGCACTGGGAGAATTTCGCATGGTTACCTTCTGACATGCCAGGAATTCTATCTTTTGACTTTGTTAGTGGGCAAGGTCCCATCTTGTAGATAGTCCATGAACGGTTTCATCCAAGCCAGAGAGGTCGTCATTACTGTATTAACAAATGAATCCACTCTATCCGGGTTGTCGAGGTCCGCTCCCTTCACGGATGGGGTCCGTAGATGCTCCAAGAAAATGCCTGGCGGGATTGGTCGGCAAGCAGACCAAAGCTTAGATAGCAAATCTGCCACCTCATTCTCTTCCCTTTTGACATACTTGACTTCGTAGCCGTCGAAGCACTTGGATATCTCATCTACTTCGTCTCGACATGCCGCCATCATAGGGTTCTGCACGTTCTAGGTGCTAGCCACCTGCTGGGAAACCAAGTTGGAATCTCCCCAGCAAACTATGCGCTTGTTGCCAATATCCTTGACTACACAAAGTCCGTGAATGAGGGTCTCATACTCCACCATGTTGTTGGTAGCTTGGAAGTGGATATGTAGGACATATTGAAGCTTTTCTCCTATTGGTGATTCCAATAATACACCAGCCCCCGAGCCATTGAGTAGCTTGGATCCGTCAAAGTGCATGACCCAATACTCTAGCTCTGGTACATGAGTGTTTTCCGGTAACTCTGTCCAATCTACGATGAAATCTGCCAATGCTTGAGATTTGATAGCGTCGCGTCTTTTGTAAGTGATTTTGAAGGCCGCATGTTCAATGCCCCACTTCTCCACTCTTTCTGTAGCGCCGCTGTTATTGATGATGTCGGACAGTGGAGTTTTGCTCACAACTGTGATTGGGTGCTCCTGGAAATAGTGCCTTAACTTCCTCGAAGCAAGGAAAACTCCATAAGCTATCTTTTGGTAGTGCAGGTAATGCTGCTTGGATTCCGTCAAGACCTCGCTTACATAGTAAACTAGTCGCGAACTCCATATTCGTGCGTTGGCTCCTTGCGTTCCCCATGATGAAAATGCTGATTACCCGGTTGGTTGCCGCCATATATATTAACATGGGCTCCATTGGCTCCGGTGCTGGAAGTATTGGTGCATAGGAAAGTATCCTATTTAGCTCCTGAAGTGCTGCATCTGCTTTGTCCGTCCATACAAATTTGTCCGCCTTCTTGAGTAGCTTGTAGAGCGGCATTGCCTTCTCTCCAAGCTTGCTAATGAACCGGCTTACTACTGCAATGTAGCATGTGAGCCGTCGTATGTCCTTTAGGCACATCAGGCGTTTAATGTCCAGGATTTCCTTGATCTTCTCCAGGTTGACTTCAATTCCACGGTGTGAAACGATGAAGCCCAACAGTTTACCGACTGGGAACCCGAAGACACACTTCTTTGGGTTAAGCATCGTGTTGTATTGTCAGAGGTTATCAAAGGTTTCCTGCAAGTCGGTGATGAGGTCATTTGATTTCTTTGACATCACCGTGATATCATCCACGTAAGCATGTATGTTACGACCTATTTGGTCGTGTAGGAATCGTTGCATATTCCGCTGGTATGTGGCACTAGCGTTTTTCAGCCCAAAGGGCATCATGACATATCAATACGTGAAGTAAGGTGTGACGAACGGAGTGGCCAATTGGTCCGACTTTCGCATCTTGATTTGGTAGTATCCTGAGTAAGCATCGAGAAAACGCAGAAATTCCGAGCCAACCGTCGAGTCAATGACTTGGTCAATGCGAGGCAAAGCAAATGGTTCCTTCGAACATGCTTTGTTCAAGCAGGTGTAATCAATGCACATTCTTAATTCTTTGGTTCCCTTTTTAGGGACAAGTACATGATTGGCCACCCATTGGGTGTGAATAACTTCATGGATAAAACTAGCCTTAAGTAACCTAGCTATATCCTTTCAAATGGCTCATCCTTTGCCTTAGGATCAATATTCAAGCTGTGCTCGGCAAGTTCCCTAGGTACACCTTTCATGTCGGCAGGTTGCCAGGCAAAGATGTACCTATTCTTATAGAGGAACTTGCTGAGCGCGCTTTCCTATTTGGGATCCAGGTTCGTGCCAATGGCGGTGGTCTTGGAGGAATCTCCTTCAACAAGCTCCAACTTCTTGGTCTTGATGGCAGCCTTGAATGCGGGTTCGGTTGCAGTGATCTGCTTCTTCGAAGCCGGCATCTCCAAGGCATTGACCTAGCTCTGGATCTCCATGAACTCTTCACCATAGAGGACTGCTTCAACGAAGGTGGCCTCACTTAGCTCGCACTCTCGTGCCTTGGTGAAACTTCCGTCAACGGTGATGATGCCGTTTGGTCCGGGTATCTTGAGCTTGTTGTAGACAAAGCATGGACTTGCAAGGAAGGAGTGGAAGATGTCGCGTCCAAAGATGACGTGGTACACACTCTTGAAGGGAACCACTTCAAAGGTCATGCACTCTTGGTGGTAATTGTTGATATCACCAAAGGCGACCGGAAGGGTGATGCAGCCTAGGGAATTAGCTTGTCGGTCAGGGACGACACCATGGAACATGGTGTTGCTATTCCTTACCTAGGTCTCCGTCAAGTTCATCATGTGCAATGTATCCAGGTACATGATGTTGATGCTGCTTCCACTATACACGAGGCACTTGGTGAACTCTATGCCGTCAATCAAAGGATTGATGACCATGGCATACTGGTTCTCTATTGGGATAAGATCTGGGTGATCCTGCCTATCCCAAGTGATTGGAATCTCCGACCACCTAACGTACTGGGGAACTGAAGGGAGTGTAGCCATTAGTGTCCTTACTAACGTTTTCTGGGCCCGAACGGTGGGAGTGCCAAGGAAAGTGTGGTAGAGTAGTGCCTTCTTTTCGAAGGGTTTTTTTCCCTTGCCATCGCCCTTGTCGGCGGACTTGGGTTCCACGTCTTCGTCCATGTCACTTGAATCCTTGGACTCTTCTTCCTTCTTCCTCCCTTTGCCCTTTTCGTGGGGTCTGTTCTTCTGACTTCCCTTGTAGCCAGACTTAGGGTCTTCCTTGAGGTCGTTGACAAACTTGCATTGGCGATTGGTGTGGGTGGCCTTGCCATTTGCATCGAGGTGGACGAAACACGGCATATCTCAGTACTCCTCGTATGTTTGGGGAACACAGGGAAATGAGGATGTTGAGTCACTCCTCTGTTGTCCATGGCTGCCCCCCCCCCGACCACGCCCGTGTTGTCCGCCTCCGCCTCTACCAGCTAACATTGTGGTGACCATGTCGGCTGCTTGCTTCTCTTCAGGCAGAGTCTTCTGCTTGTTGTTATTATTATTTCTAGCATGGGTAGGGATGGCGATTGCCGACAATGACCCGTGAGTGTCATCATCAGCGGCAGCGAATTTGCTGGCCATGGCGATCATCGCGTTGAGGTTGAGCTCGTTGTTGTCCTGTTTGCGCTTTAGCGTATGTTAGATCAATGTCCCTTTCTCCAAGCCGTCGATGAAGGCGGCCATAGCAGTTTGTTCGTGCACCCCTGCGCATGAATTTTTCATATCCAGCCAGCGGGAAAGGTAAGCACGGGAGGTTTCATCCTTTTCTTGTACGCGCCATTATAGGTCTCCAATGGTACACGGACGTTTGTACATACCCTCGAAGTTCTTGGTGAACTCTTCATCCATGTCCAACCATGGGAAGGAGAGTTGTGGTGCGATCTATTGGATCCGCCATGTCCTCCACCATGATGGCTACTAGGTGGCGATGGTGGAGGTGGAGGCGGTGGGTTAGCCTTCTTGCTGTTGTCTCCATGCGACCCCTCACACCTGTCGCGATTGCTAGTCAGATGTGGTGCTTCCTTGTGGGATCTGCTCATGTGTCCTTCATTGTCGCTGCGCTCTTCGGCATGCCGAGGTTGCTCGGGGTGGCATGCTTGTGCGGTGGCATGGCTATTGCTCCTCGTGACGCTGGGATGTCGGTGGTGGCGACGATCGTCGAGGTTGATCCTTGTCTCCATGGTTGGAGGATATGGGTATGGCATCCTCCCAGTTGCGCGCATTCCTCCATCTTTGCTCAGTGGAGCCTATGTGGGATCCTCTGTCACGAGGGGATCTTGGTCTTCTCCAGCTATTTAGGGTTGACTGGCAAAGCTCCGGATTGGACTCGAGCCTCTACGAGGTGGCCCTCTCCTGCTGCTTGCAAGCCTTGGCTACGAGGTCATAGACCTGAGCCACCACTTCTGGTGACCTATCCTGCTCGAGGAGGGTTTTGGCGACGTCCATGTTGAGGGCAAGAGTTGGCATTACTTGCCTCCCGTCTGAATCAATGTATGGGGTGGATTTTGCCGGTTTGTATCCTTCCCATCCTAACTTGCACCAAACGCAGGGGTCTTCGGCGATGTGAGCTGGTGCCTTTTTTGCCTCGTGCTTTAATAACAACTGCTTGTATTTAGCCTCCATTTCTCTTCCCTCCTTGATGGATTGTTGTGCCCTATCCATGTCTTCGTCTAGCTTAGCGCCTTGTTCTGCGATACACTTGGCCTCCGCGAGGATTTCCGCACGCGTATCATCAAGCTCTGTAACGCTCCGAATATGGGTGACGCTAATGGGCTCAATGAGTAGTGAGCTGTAAATTGCCTTGTCGGCGGGAGTAACCAATGGATTGTCGGATGTTGACGTTGATGGTGGAGGTGGCGGAAAATCATTTTCTTGGCACTACTGGGGCTTGTGGTGAGTTCCAGTGCCTGATGCGGGACTACCTCCGGAGGGGGCACAGCGACCTTCTTTGCCGCTGCTGCTCTGGTAACCGCAGGTTTTGGCGGAGCTCGCTCAGGTTCTGGTTCCTGTCCATCTTCTTCCATCACACCCCCGATGGTGACTACCATCTGCTGGGAAGTGTTGGCTTTCTTGGCGCGCTCCTCCTTCTCCATCTCCTGCTTGATCTCCCTCATAACAGCATCGTATTCCTCTGAGTTAGCATCCGAGCCGCCGCCATCCATGTTGATGTCGGTGTATAGTGCGTCGAGGACTGATTCGGAGTTGGCTTCAGTGTTGTTGACAGTGGATGTGGAGGGTGATGGTGGTGGGCCGTTGTTGTTTCTTCGTCCGGCTATGACACCAGGAATGGCCTTCATGTTCTCTTTGGTGTCCGCGTATTCATTGACGATTGCAACTACTCACCAAGGGTGATGGGGTAGGTGCCCCCTTCGGAGTGTATGCCAAAGGAGCGTTCCGGGCATGAGCCCTTCCACGAAGTGGTAGACAAGTTCGTCAGCACGGTCGCCCTCCAAGGTTTCTCTTACCCTCATCCATCTGGCAAGGTATTCACGGGGAGATTTTCCTTCCATCTGAACGCATCTGGCCAAATCGAAGATGGTGACAACACCGACAAAGTGTGACCTCCACATCTCTAATGCTTGGGGAAGCCAAGCGGATTTGCGGGGTCCTTCCACCGTTATCTCCTACACAAGGGCAGTTTGGGTGGACCTTGAATTTTCTTGATCTAAGCCGCCATACTATAGAGAGAGGTATGGCCCTGATTCCTCCACGGATGTGCCCTGCCCTTAGCCGGTCCATGCGGGTCTTGACGAGTTTCTGACTTCCTGGGAGCTAGGACCCGAGTCAGTTTCGCCGATGAAGATGTGGATGTATCCGACTGGGATGACAGAGAAGCGGGTAGGGTTCTTCTTTGCCGGGACCTAGAATTCGTCTGGAGGGACGATCGGGATGTTGTCGGAGAAGAGGACGCGCCCAATGGCTATGGTGTTGCTGATTCCCGTGAAGAGCTTGGACCTCGCCCGGTGTAGAGCTTGAAGCGCCTCTTGCCCCACGGTGGGCACCAATTGTCATGGTATTGCCGACGAGCACGCCATGGAGGGGTCCTCACAGTGCGTGTTTAGAGATGTGGGGTAAGACGGTGAATTGGCGGGTACGAGGTAACACGGTTTAACCAGGTTCAAGTCCCACAACGGTGGTGGAACTCTACTCCTGCTATAAATCCCTATAATGGCAATACACCGAGTTACAGGGGTTGGTTCGCTGTGCGAGGGTGTTCTGAATCGTGCCATAAAGGCTCCCACAAGTCCGGCTTATAAAGGCACCAGAACCTAGGGTTATAGGGAAAGGACCTTGTCGGACATGTTACAGAGTCCTACACCAATAGTAACTAGTCTTTGCGTCTTGTACTCCAAGGCTCTGAGTATGTCGGTGACTTCTACGTAGCCTTCCTTTATTCGGCATGGGTCTCCCTTCTAGATCCGTCTAACTGGGCCACCCAGCAGGCCATAGGCCTTGCTACCAACTATGGGTCACCCGGGTTAGCCAGATTAGAGACGTGCTATGATGATACCCATTTAGCATATCCCCAACAAATCTAGAAGACATGATGTCGCCATGAAACCTAAGGACACGACATGTCCACGGTTAGAAAGGGATCAACCATAATAAAGATTAATTACCGTGGTAATTTCAGATAAAACTGTGCGATGCCTCGATTCTCGTGTAATGTGGGGCCGTGCGGTCAAACTCATTGCCGACATGTACCCCACGTGTCGTTAGCATGCATCACGGGCCCACTACTGAAATGTCCCATCGGGAGCACTCGAACGTGACCAAGGCATGCCATCATCGTTAGCAATGACGTCATGGGAAGCAATAAAAAACACTTTTGGTGTACTAACAAAGAACTTGAAGAAATATTTCCATGGCCCGAGTCGCGAAAAATCCTCAAATGATAGACTTGATCCTATGCTCGAATACAAGCTTTCGAACATAGCCTCGGGTGGTACTCCCATCAGGCGCGCTGACCGTGCAACCAATGTTTTGATGATTCTAGAAAAAGAATACCCGAGTTGAAAATTTCCTCGGATGATGATGACTTGAGCCTACAATCGAATACAAATATTCGACTATAGCGTCGGGGCTACTCCCATTGGGAGCGCTGATCGTGCACCCAATATAAAAAATGAAAAATCCTTCGGAGATGGCAACAAAGAGAATAAAATACTTGAGCCTACAATCGAAGACAAATATTCGACTGTAGCCTCACGGGATACTCCCATCAGGAGCGCTGGCCCCACACCCAATAGAATAAAAGAAAAAAAATCCTCCAACAGATACGATAAAACCTCTGAGCATTACATAAATGTATCCTCAAATAGTTACTCCCATCGCGAGCATTGGGCAATGCACCCGATAAAAATCAAGTGACAACTTCAGCAATTCCAACATCCAAACAAGGCAATCGATAAATTATTAAAAATTCTTGGACTGCGTCCACCGCGATACCATGTCTGAATGTCAGGTCTCTCGACATGATGGTAAGACCACATGATCCGTCCTGTGAGGCCT
The DNA here is from genome assembly GCA_916181665.1 of Avena sativa. Classification (NCBI taxonomy): domain Eukaryota; kingdom Viridiplantae; phylum Streptophyta; class Magnoliopsida; order Poales; family Poaceae; genus Avena; species Avena sativa. Next base: position 62,239,957 of record OV702287.1, on the reverse strand, counting down.
AGTAACCGCACCCAAATGCGCTCTACTAGTAATTGTCCATATCCACAATACGATGCAAAATCCTGGAGGGCGTGTTGGATACTGAAAAACATAAGCCTGGAATTTAGTACTCGATAAGACCTCCGCAACCCGAAATGAATTAGACGAGTATATATCGAGTTCGAGTCCGGGGACTTGAGCTTGAAGTAGGTCCACGATGTCTTTTCCCAAGAGAAATTAACTGGTTCCCGATCCGTTGTGTTCACTAGACTTGTTGTACCAAAATCCCCATGAATAAAAATATTTATAGTCACTCAAAGGAAACTTCAGATTCAATAATAGAAAATGTCTTTGAGACTCAACCCGATACGATTCGGATGGAGTCTCGAGGGCTACTGACATGGGTATGACTTATCGGGTTCCTATCATTGGTATACCTGGTACATACTTATACTATGGCCCACATAGCCCATAGAGAATTAAGAGTTCTAGAAGCATCCGAAGCCCAGGAACCTAATGTGTTGATCAATATAGAAGTTTCAACCTACATAGTCGAATAGTTGTAACTGAACTTGTAACCAATCCGTATTGGACTCTAAGACCCAGCCTCTCATATAAGGGCTAGGAGGAGCCGATGGAGCGGGCACTATAGCATTGAGCGAAACACAACCTGCCATGAGTTATATTGCATCTAGCGAATCGGTGACTCTGTAACTCTCAATTTTCATAACCAGAAAGGACTTCGAATCCCTTGTTTGTCTAATAGAGCGACAAAATCACCAGCGCTCTCATTTCCATCAAACCCAAGTCCATAATTATGGACATTGTCGATGTCACCCCTCGTCAATTGGCGTCGTCTGTGAGAAGCGAGAACTTTGAGCACCGGAGTCATGAATTCGGCGAATTCAACTTCACCAAGCAGCAATCTAACGATTGAGGTCAGTGAGATCCATAATGATACCGCCAATCTTGATGAACGCCCGCCCATCCCTCTACCAGAAAATTTTGACAAGAAGACATATCTCATGATCGAGGACCTCAACTTTCGCATCGAAGCAAAGGAAGTTCTCTGCCTTTCATATCCGATCTTAGGAAAGTTGGCTCCTATCATAGCACCTGAGGGAACGCCAACATGCTCTATTGGCTCCACCAGAAGGGCCACCTCACATCTGACAAGCGTCGAACACAACAACAGCCATGCCGTGAATCTGGGGATATGACCGGTCTCTATGATGGCCTCTCCTTCGGATCTAATTCCGAAACACCATCACCGATGGGAACGAACGGACTCGGCAAATGGTGAATTTGAGAGAAGCATCGACTCCGGGATCAAAGAAGCAGATTCATACCTAGTGTAGAACCTGTAGGATCTCACTCATCCCTAAGATTATGTCTCCTACAGTTCTGATAACCACAACAACAAATCTTACATGGAGCAACATTATGTGTATCGCAGTATTTTTGATAAGTAAGAGTGTCGAACCCAACAAGGAGCAGAAGGTGCTGGCTAGTGGTATGGATCAGGAATTCTCTGCAAATACTTAGCAAACGGATTTTTAGGGGTTTTCGATAAAGCAAGTAAACAAAGTACGAGTAAATAAAAGATAGTAGGAATAAATGCAGCAAGTGGCCCAATCCTTTATGCAGCAAAGGACAAGCCGGTTGTATTACTTAAGATGACCAAATGTTCTCGAGGACACATGGGAAGACTGTCAAGTGCTTTCGCTTCATATAGTTGATTAATCTTCTTTAGGTTGCTAAGTGTTGTGTGGGTGAACCTGTGCTAATGTAACGCCCCATCCAAGACTAATACATACTTGTGATTAAACCCCTTGCAAACATCCGTAAGTACAAGAAAGTAATTAAGGTAGAAACCTAACCACAGCTTTAAACTCTAAGACCCTTACGTCCCTTGTGCAATGGTTTCCTAACGGGAGTTCAGGTTTCTGTCACTGCGGTAACCCCTACGATTAGTAGCCAAATACACAATGCATTCTCCTACGCCCATATAGGTGAAGTGTCATGTAGTCGATGTTCACATGACAACACTAGAAGAAGTACACCACAACTTAAATAACAATCTATTGAATCTTTCTCAATGCAACTCCACTACTAACAACAAGACTTCTCCCATGTCCTCAAGAACAAAACGAACAACTCACAAGACATCATATGGATCATGATCAGAGATGGAATAATGATGTATAACAATCTGAACATAAAAAATAATTTAACGGTTCACTCAATAGCATCAACTACAAGGAGTAATCAACATCGGGAAAGTTTCCCCTACGAACCAATGCAAGATTCAACTCAATTGTTACAGCAATATGGAGATGGTGATGAGGGTGCTGATGGTGGTGATGATGATGATCCCGATGAAGTCCATCTTGATGGTGGTGTTGATGGCGACGATCTCCCCTCTCCGGGAAGGAATTCCCCCTGGCAGAAATCTGTCTGTCAGAGAGATCTTTCTCTCTCGGTGTTTCCCCCCCGCCGAGGCGGAATCTTTCTGTGGTCGCTCCCCGAGTCTTAGGGTTTCGGGAGGATGATATACGCCAAAGGAGAGAGGCTGGAGTGGGCCAGGGTGGCCACACCACCTCCTGGCGCGGCCTAGGGCTGCCCGCGCCATGGGGTGGTGTGGGCCACCTGTGGCCCATCTCCACTCCGTCTTCTGGCATCCTTAGTCTTCTGGAAAAATAGGATTTTCCGTATATTTTCCTGGATTTTCTGAGCTTCGCGAATTTTGCCTCCAAACAGCACCTTTTCCATCAGAATCCTGACTGCAGCGGTCCATGCTCCAAATGTCATCAACCATGCAAAAACAAATGAAATAACATAAGTATCACCTCTCAATACGAAATATATCAATGAATAATAGTGAATTAAGACATAGAATAGTGATGCAAAATGGACGTATCAACTCCCCCCAAGCTTAGACTTCGCTTGTCCCCAAGCGAAACTGAGCTCAATAAACATGGCCTTAGGTTTATGGAGTGAAGAGTCGATAAAAGAGTATGGACAAGAAGCATCACTTTCATCAAATACATAGATCATAATAGAAGACAACTTACTATTATATAACTCAACTTGTAATGAGTAAAGGAAACAAAATCAAGATACATAAAGTGAATCATAATTGGTAATGGCAAACTTAGCTCTTGGTCAAAGAATAGTTGATAATTTGTTGGAGTTCACAAATAGCTGGTTTTCAATGATAGCTTTCAAAGTAGTAAACATCAAGATGAGAGCAATGTGCAAAACAAGGAACATAAGAAACATGATTGAATAAATCATCATATGAATGAATGAAACACAACAACTCAAAATACTTGCTGAGATAGAAGGGAGTAGGTTTACTGACTGAACTACAAAGTAAAAGAAAGGCCCTTCACAGAGGCAAGCAGGGATTGCAAGTCTCATAAAGAGCTCCCAAAAATTATGATACTTATTATATTTCAGCTCTCATTACCCCTATCATAGGCATCTTTAGGTTATTAAGGTTAAAGTGACACAACTAAGAGGATATGATTGACAAGTTATAAATTGAAGTCTCATGCCCCTTACTTATGAGTACTGATCCTCATGCTACTCAACTTCAGTCATGAGCAAGATCTTGTCATTGTAAATACATGCATATCATTGAGAACCGCCAACGGGGTACCCCTTGCACATGACACAGGAGCTATCCCATAATCAAAATGACAAGGCAAGCAGACAGTGAGCATCTCGGCGATCTTTTTATTTGCTATTTTCATAGGTTTTTATTGAGGATGCTTCATAGACCATGATTAGGCATGGCTTAGGCTAGCGGCCCAAGCATTTCTCTAACACACATATAAACTCCATGATCTTACAAGTTCCACTTTTATTTCACACCGCTAGGATCCATAAGCAAAAGAACATGATATCAACTAGGTACAAAGTACCAAATGATGTGTTGAAAGAGGTCCCCATGATACATGGTTCTGCTAACTTCAACTCATAAAGCGCAAGCATATACGCAACAAAGAAGGACCCAATGGTTCAGGTTTATTAAATGCAAGAAAGTAAAGTGTGCCATCAAGTTCGTGAGAGCTTTAATCACTAATTTTCACATAACAAGTTTAATTTGGGAGATAGATAAAACAAGAATTTACTTGGAATAGCAATAATGCTACTAGGTAGGTATGGTGGACACAAATGGCAAAGGTTTTGGTTTAAAGGAGGTGGATGCACGAGAAGAGTACCCTCTCAGTATAGGTTTTTGGCTAGCAAGGCTGGGTAGCAAGTACAAGAGTTGAAGGAAACAATCAAACATACAAATGATAAAGACAAACATGCAATCTTCCTTGGAAGCAGAAAAGATCTTAACTAGAGAATACTAAACCTATGAGCAAATCAAGAAAGAAAAATGATGAAATTATTTTTTCTAGAGTACTCTTATCTTTTTTCATTCAACTCTCGAAAATAGTGTGCTACTGACCAAGCCAGGTTTGCCAAAACCAACTAAATTAACTCAATGATCCCAAAGTGATACCAATACTAACAACAAGATCAATCATATAACCACGAATTGAAAACTAATATAAGCTATGCAAAAGAGTAAATGATAGAACTACTCATTAATATTTCATAACGACAAACTCACACCAAGGGATACATATCTAACGAGAGAGGGGACACTTCCATAATGCAAACCATACTACAAAATAACTACTCTATTCATGATATGACTCTACTAAAAAGGTAAAAAGATAGTGATGTGATACAGCGGCACTCCCCCAAGCTTGGAACAAACCAAGGGGATGCCAAACCTGACGACGAATTACTCCTTTGGTGGTGGTGGTATCCTCTCATCTTCGTCCGTCTTCCACGGTAAAGGCTTCCCATCAACAAAGGACATCGTGGTTTCCAACATCCTGAAACTTGCAGTAGCACTTATGAGTTTAAATCTAGCCTCATACTCATAGTTTTGATTTTGAACATCATAGAACTGTGCTTGCAGTTTGTTGGTTGTTTGGCAGAGTGAGAGGACTTCGTCTTTGAGTTCAGCAGTCTCCTTTTGGTGCTCGGTGATGAGTTCGGAACAAATCTTATGGATGATATCCACTTCGTGCTCCGACATCTTCTTGTACCTAAATACTTCTTTCTCCAGTGCTTCCATCCTGTCCTCCAGACTTCCTTCACATTTAGGGCCTTGAACCTCTTTAATCCGAACCTCCCCACCTTCGAGAAATAACTCCTTGGGATGAATCTTCAATTCTCTCATGTATGGGTTGATGATATCTTCCAAGGAATCTCCCTCAACTGATCCAGTGGAAGACATTGAGGCTACAAATCTGGGATTTTACCTGGCAGAAACAGATCGAAACAAAAACATGATGAAAACATGATATACAGACCTCAGGGGATCCGGGGGGTTATATATTACGAAGTTTCGTAACAAGAGGAAGGTAGTGGGTGAAAACGGTCGAAGGCGGAGTCTGGGGTGGCCACACCACCTGGTGGCGTGGCCAGGGGTGGGCCCGCGCCACAGGGTGGAGTGGGCTACCCCGGCTCCGGTTCCGTCCCTTTTTCGCTTCGTAACTTTCCTTATCGACTGAAAACTGCAAAAATATAGTTGTATTGTATTTTCGTGGAACTTTTCTTACCAGAATTGTTACCTATTTGAAAACAGACTCTACAGGTCTCTTTATTTGGTCCTCGATGAATTTGTCCGGAGTTATAACTTGAAAGGCATCACCATCTTCATTGTAAGAATCTCCAGCAATATAGTGTTTGAGTCGCTGTTCATTCACTACTTGTGTTGTATTATCTTTTAGAGAAGAAATTTGTATTGCTCCTGAACGGTATACATCTTCAATGATGAAAGGTCCTTCCCATTTTGATAGTAGCTTAACTGCAAAAAATCTGAGACGAGACCTATACAATAGAATTTTCTCACCAACATGAAATTTTCTCTTAAGTATTCGCTTGTCATGCCATATTTTAAATTTTTCCTTAAAGAGCCTAGCATTCTCATAGGCTTCACTCCACCATTCATCTAAAGAACTTAAGTCAAATAATCTTTTCTCACCAGCGAGCTTACAATCTCTATTTAGTTCTTTAACTGCCCAGTAAGCTTTGTGTTCTAATTCTAAGGGTAGGTGACAATCTTTCCCATAAATCATTTTATAAGGAGACATTCCCATAGGATTTTTGTAAGCAGTTCTATAAGACCATAAAGCATCATTCAACTTCTTAGCCCAGTTTTTTCTAGACCTATTAACAGTCTTTTGCAAGGTAGATTTAATTTCTCTATTTGATAACTCTACTTGCCCGCTAGTTTGGGGGTGATAAGCTGAAGCAATTCTATGATTAACATCATATTTAGCAAGGGTCTTCCTAAAACCACCATGAATGAAATGAGAACCCCCATCAGTCATGAGATACCTAGGCACCCCAAACCTAGGAAAGATAACATCCTTAAGCATTTTTAGAGAAGTCTCCCCGTCAGCACTCTTTGTAGGAATGGCTTCTACCCACTTAGTAACATAATGAACGGCAACAAGAATATGAGTGTAGCCTTTTGAAGGAGGGAAAGGACCCATAAAGTCGAATCCCCAACAATCAAAAGGTTCAATAACTAGAGAGTAGTTCATAGGCATTTCATTGCGTCTAGAAATATTACCAACACGCTGACATTCATCACAAGATAAAACAAATTTTCTTGCATATTTAAAAAGGGTAGGCCAGTAGAAACCTGATTGTAGTACCTTTTGTGGAGTTCTATCTCCTGCATGATGTCCTCCATAGGCACTACCATGACATTTACGCAATATCTCCTTTTGTTCATATTCTGGAACACATCTTCGATAATACCATCCACTCCTTCTTTGTATAAGTGTGGGTCATCCCAAAAATAATGCCTCAAATCATAGAAGAACTTTCTTCTTTGCTGAGCTGTAAAAGTTGGAGGCAAATACTTGGAGACAATAAAGTTAGCATAATCAACATACCAAGGGCTTCCTCGCGAGCTCACCCCTACTGCAGCTAATTGTTCATTTGGGAAACTATCGTTAACAGGCATAGGGTCAAAAGAGATGTTTTCCAAACGAGATAAATTGTCAGCTACAAGGTTTTCAACAACCTTCCTATCTACTATATGTAGATAAAACTCTTGTAAAAGAAGTACCCATCTAATAAGCCTAGGCTTAGCGTCCTTCTTCGTCATAAGATATTTAATAGCACCATGATCAGTATGAATGGTTACTTTTGAGTCCACAATATAGGGACTAAACTTATCACAAGCCAAAACAACAGCTAGAAATTCCTTTTCAGTAGTGGCATAATTCCTTTGAGCAGTGTCTAGAGTCTTACTAGCATAATGGATAACGTTTAACTTTTTATCAATACGTTGCCCAAGGATAGCCCCTACAGCAAAATCACTAGCATCACACATTATTTCAAAGGGTAAACTCCAATCAGGTGGTTGAACAATAGGGGCTGTAGTTAAAGCCTTCTTAAGAGTTTCAAAAGCTGCCCTACAATCATCATCAAAAACGAAGGGTACATCTTTTTGAAGAAGATTAGTGAGAGGTTTTGATATCCTAGAAAAGTCTTTAATAAACCTCCTATAGAAACCAGCATGACCAAGGATACTACAAAGACCTTTGATGTCTCTTGGACAAGGCATCTTCTCAATTGCCTCAACCTTAGCTCTATCAACTTCTATGCCTCTTTCAGAAACTTTATGCCCAAGAACAATCCCTTCATTAACCATGAAGTGGCATTTCTCCCAATTAAGAACAAGATTAGTTTCTTCACATCTCTGCAAAACTTTATCAAGGTTGTGCAGACAATTATCAAAAGAAGTTCCATAGACAGAAAAGTCATCCATGAACACTTCTACAATTTCCTCACAATAACCATGAAATATAGCAGACATGCACCTTTGGAAAGTAGCAGGAGCATTACATAAACCAAAAGGCATACGTCTATAAGCATAAGTTCCATAAGGGCAAGTAAAAGTAGTTTTTTCTTGATCTTGTTGTTTAACAGCAATTTGAGAGAAACCAGAATAACCATCAAGAAAACAAAAATGGGTCTTTTTAGACAACCTTTCCAACATTTGATCAATAAAAGGAAGCGGGTAGTGATCTTTCTTAGTAACTTTATTGACTTTCCTAAAATCGATGCACATCCTATAGCCTACCACTATTCTTTGAGGAATAAGCTCATCATTATCATTAGGGACAACGGTAATACCTCCCTTTTTAGGAACACAATGAACAGGACTAGCCCATTCACTATCAGTAATAGGGTAAATAATACCAGCATCAAGGAGTTTCAATACCTCATTCCTTACCACTTCCTTCATCCTAGGATTTAAACGCCGTTGGTGCTCCACTACTGGCTTCGCATCTGGTTCTATGTTGATAGAATGCTGACATATAGTAGGTGAAATCCCTTTTAAATCATCCAGAGTATATCCCATAGCTCCTCGGTGTTTCCTCAAAACCTCCAATAACCTTTCTTCTTCCTTCCCTGAAAGTTTAGCGCTAACAATAACAGGATATATCTTTTTATCATCAATATAAGCATATTTAAGATCATCAGGGAGAGGTTTTAGATCGAAAAACCGGATCCTTTTTAGGTGGCATCGTGGTACCCAAGTCTTCTATAGGCAAGTCGTGCTTAAGCATCATAGGTTGATCATGAAGAATCCTGTCAATCTCATTCCTTTCTTCCATGAAGATTTCACTTTCATGATCTTCCATAGATTGCTGCAAAGCATTGTTAGGATCAAGAGAAATAGAAGCAAGTTGTACAACCCTAAAATCCTCATTATGGGTTTCCTCTTCGCAAGGTTCTTTAGCAAATTTCGAAAAATTAAACTCATAAGATTCCCCATCAAACTTAGTCAAGATTTTCTCCCTCTTGCAATGAATAATAGCTCCACAAGTACTCAAGAAAGGTCTACCAAAAATGATAGGGTAGGTTTTACTAGCAGTTGAATAAAGTACTAGAAAATCAGCAGGGTACTTAATCTTACCACAAAGAACTTCCACGTCTCGTACAATACCAATTCGAGAGATGGTCTCTCTATTAGCAAGGTGAATAACCACATCAATCTCTTCCAACTCGCAAGGACCAATTTCATGCATAATTTCTCTGTAAAGCTCATAAGGAATAGCACTAGAACTTGCACCAATATCACATAAACCATAATAGCAATGATCACCAATTCTAACAGAAAGCACAGGAACACTAGCCTTTTTAGTTCTATTGGGATGTGAAACAATATGAGAAGCATCCTGACAAAAGACTATGTGCCCATATTCTAAGATTTTAGTGACAAGGTCTTTCACAATTGCTACCACAGGTTCAATGTTTATTTGTTCATCAGGTTTTACAGTTCTTTTTTCACTTTTGGTGATTACATTAGTTATCATAGGATGGTCCTTTACCTTTTCGGGTAAGGGAATCTTCTCGATATAAGGTTCGGGTAAGATGGGATCAATAATGAAATACTCAGCACTTCTAATAGGAGCATAGTCAACAATATCTTTGTAAGGTGCATGGTATTTGTTCCATCCCCTTTTTAGAATTTTGATATAGGAAGCAAAAGCTCTAAAACAATTCGTAATAACTTGCAAATCAAGACCACAAACATTACTAATATTTTGAAAGTCATCGGTTCCCATAAAATATTCAATGCATTCATAATCATAATTTATACTTGACTTTCTACCTTTGTCATTCTCCCAAGCTTCAGCATTGTCTTGAATATGGTCCAGAAGATCCCATTTAGCTTCTTGTTTCATGCGAGTGAATGATCCAGCACAAGAAGCATCCAATAAATCCTTATCATGTAGAGGAAGCCTTGCATAGAAGTTATTGATAATAATATTGTTGGGGAGCTCATGAATGGGACATTTGAGCATTAGTAACTTCAATCTCCCCCAAGCTTGAGTTGTACTCTCTCCATCAAGAGGCCAAAAGTTGTATATTTGATTCCGATCTTTATGAATCTCACTAGGAGGATAAAACTTTGAATAAAAGAGAGGCACTATTTCCTCCCATTCCAGAGCTTCACCATTCTTCAGCAGCTTATACCATTCCTCAGCTCTTCCTTTCAGCGATAATGAGAATAACTTCTTCTTGACTTGATCTGTAGTAATACCTGCACCCTTGAACAACCCGCATAATTCGTGTATAAAGAGTAAATGATCACCGGGATGGACAGTTCCATCCCCAACATAGTAGTTATCCATAACACGATCAATAATTCTTGTAGGTATTTTGAAAACATTATTCTCAGCAGGTGGTGGCTTATATACTACCTTAGCAGTGGTAGTAGCATTACCAAATAAGAAACTCAGCGAATTATCCATAACGAAAATAAAGCAACTAACAGAAGTAAACAATACTCACAGTAGAAGTTTCCTTTACCAGTTCCACTTTCCAATAGCGCTTCACTCCCTGGCAACGGCACCAGAAAATAGTCTTGATGACCCACAACTATAGGGGGTGTATCGCAGTATTTTTGATAAGTAAGAGTGTCAAACCCAACGAGGAGCAGAAGGTGCTGGCTAGTGGTATGGATCAGGAATTCTCTGCAAATACTTAGCAAACGGATTTTTAGGGGTTTTCGATAAAGCAAGTAAACAAAGTACGAGTAAACGAAAGACAGTAGGAATAAATGCAGCAAGTGGCCCAATTCTTTATGTAGCAAAGGACAAGCTAGTTGTATTACTTAAGATGACCAAACGTTCTCGAGGACACATGGGAAGACTGTCAAGGGCTTTCGCTTCATATAGTTGATTAATCTTCTTTAGCTTGCTAAGTGTTGTGTGGGTGAACCTGTGCTAATGTACCGCCCCATCCAAGACTAATACATACTTGTGATTAAACCCCTTGCAAACATCCGTAAGTACAAGAAAGTAATTAAGGTAGCAACCTAACCACAGCTTTAAACTCTAAGACCCTTACGCCCATTGTGCAATGGTTTCCTAACGGGGGTTCAGGTTTCTGTCACTCCGGCAACCCCTACGATTAGTAGCCAAATACACAATGCATTCCCCTAGGCCCATATAGGTGAAGTGTCATGTAGTTGACGTTCACATGACACCACTAGAAGAAGTACACCACAACTTAAATAACAATCTATTGAATCTTCCTCAACGCAACTCCACTACTAACAACAAGACTTCTCCCATGTCCTCAAGAACAAAACGAACTACTCACAAGACATCATATGGATCATGATCAGAGATGGAATAATGATGTATAACAGTCTGAACATAAACAATAATTCAACGGTTCAAGGAGTAATCAACACCGAGAAAGTTTCCCCTATGAACTAATGCAAGATTCAACTCAATTCTTACAGCAATATGGAGATGGTGATGAGGGTGCTGATGGTGATGATGGTGGTGATGATGATGATGATGATCTCGATGAAGTCCAGCTTGATGGTGGTGTTGATGGCGACGATCTCCCCTCTCTGGGAAGGAATACCCCCCGGCAGAAATCGGTCTGCCGGAGAGATCTTTCTCTCTTGGTGTCCCCCCCCCCCCCCACAGAGGAGGCGGAATCTTTGTATGGTCGCTCCCCGAGTCTTAGGGTTTCGGGAGGATGATATACGCCAGAGGAGAGAGGCTGGAGTGGGCTAGGGTGGCCACACCACCTCCTGGCGTGGCCTAGGGCTGCCCGCGCCATGGGGTGGTGTGGGCCCCCTATGGCCCATCTCCACTCCATCTTCTGGCATCCTTAGTCTTCTGGAAAAATAGGATTTTCCGTATATTTTCTCGGATTTTCTGATCTTCACGAATTTTGCCTCCAAACAACACCTTTTCCATCAGAATCCTGACTGCAGCGGTCCATGCTCCAAAAGTCATCAACCATGCAAAAACAGATGAAATAACATAAGTATCACCTCTCAATACGAAATATATCAATGAATAATAGTGAATTAAGACATAGAATAGTGATGCAAAATGGACGTATCAAGCAGCACTAGGTGTGCGTGACCATAGGAGAAATAGGGACATACGAAGGAACCTCAGTAGAACGTGATAAAAACAGTAACCCGATTATCCATCCTAATGATATTATGTATGAAAATGATACAACTACGCGTAGGAATGGATCGGAACCACCACCAGAAAATCTCATCGTCCAAGGAGGAGGCGGGGCAAGCAATGGCAAACATATAACTATTTTGCTATCACCATCTTCCTGGGAGAAAGCAAGAAACGTCATCTTGGGTGTAGTGCTGATGACGACGGATACTTCATGTGATGATCTAATAGCATACTAGTACCTCCTCCACAAGCAGAAGAAACAACTGGTCAAGATGCAAAGGTACCTAGAGGAATGGAAAAGGCGATCCAATGAATCAAGCATACGACAGGCACAACTCAGTTCCACCCGCAACTCCGGAAGCGTCACAGGGCGATCACAACCAGGAGGGGAATATCTCGGCTAAATAACATAGACGAAGCCAAAAGACGCTACATCATCGCTTGTAAACCTATAGAATAGGCGATGCAAACCAGCATGCTCCATGTTCCATGTTTGTTCTCTATGCAAAAGTAGAGAAAATAGTTAGTGTTGCAAGTTTTGATGAACAAGATGACACACAAAATTATAATCGAGTTAGTATGAAGATATTAAGTGGGTACTACATGATAGCCGAACGATTCCATGGAGGAAATAATAGCAGGAACTTAGCTTAGGACTAACCAGGTACAAGGAGCTCAAGGTAAACTAGCTATTCGATAAGTATTTGAGTGTTGAACCCACAAGGAGCTAAAGGTAAACTAGCTATTCTCTAAGGCCCTATAACCCACTTATATGGCCTTCTATGCAAAGCTAGGATCAATAGAATTTATGGTTGTTGTTTTTACTATTCACTAGAATGTGGTAAATTGTTGGAATTAATTACTATGAATAAACTAGTGCAAGTTGAGTGAAACTAGTGAAGTGTGGCAAGTTTCTCAAGGGAGTAAATGTTTAGGCAAATAGATATTTCATTCATTTGGTTGTCACAATAAGTGAAGCACATAGATAGTCTTTTTATTGTTTCTTCTAAGGAGAAGCCACAACTAGGTGTAGCCATAGATATGAACAAATACACCACTAGTGATTGATCCCAAGGAAAATTAAGAGCTAACAAGGGAACTATTAAGACATAAAGTCCAACCACCTCATTTAGATCTAAGGTCCCCATGATAATACCCCTGTTGATTAACCATGAATTAATAAATCATGCATATCTAAGAATTGCGATGCGGTTTCTGTCAAACTCTGACTATCCCTCCTCCTATCATCACGCAATGGTGACAACCTTGTGAATCCCCGAACATATGTGTGCACTCATATTCTAGTTACAACAAGATCATCATACTTGCACTACAACAAATGTGATTATCTGTGACGCACATTCAGTGACGATTCAGTAAAAAACATCATGTTTTATGAAAAAAGTCACAATTTGGATGAATCTCTGACGTTTTTGGTGAATTGTCACAGAATGAGCATCATATATAATCACTTTTGTTGTAGTGTTGTATGCCACCGTGAAAAAATTATTTCACAATTTCCATAAACAATTCACTACTAAATTAAAGACATGGAGACTCAATAGATCAAGGGAAAATAATATATTGCATCATACATCATGTTTTCCAAGAGATTACAGTAGGTATATGGTGGGGATATTGTTGTAGATGTTGATGATGAACACGTCAGAGGGGGTGGAGTCCACTAGAGGCGATTCCAACATCGTTTCCCCCTCTGATCTCTGTCGTCAGCGACCTGCAGACTCTCTGTTTATGTGTTTTCGATCTCTGCCTTCGTATGCCTTGAGGATGGCCACCAAAGGGTATATATAAACATTTTTAGGTCAAAACAAGTCGGTGGGTGAAAAAATAAAGCGAATCGGATGGCCAAGGAGGGAAAGAGGGTGGAGGGCGTGCCCTACTTAACTGGGCGTGCCCTCTGACCTCTTTTGGTCCTCCTAGCCCATCTCGTGTGGTTCTAGCACTTTAGATTCTTATCATGGTGAAATATTGACATCCCCAAAAGCTCAGGTCTGTTTGACTCCGTTTGGGTCCCTAGAATATAAAAATACACAAAACGGGGATTTCCTGTCCTGCAGAGTTATAACCAAAATAAAGGGGGTCATTGGTAAATCCCCAAAATCAATGTAAAACATGGATATAACATTATATATAATGCAAATATGTGGGTAAACATGTCAACAAACTACAAATTTCATGGATGCATTTTACATGCATCAACATCCCCAAGTTTAACCTATGCTCGTCCTCGAGCATAAACGTGATAAAATAAACATGGAGTTTGGAGTTTGTTACTTTTGATTCTTTTCTTTATCATGAAAAGTTCTCTAGGTTCAATCTCTTCAATGAAATATAGTAAGCAAATGTACTATCAAGTTATATCTTTTGCACATCTACAAACATGTTAAACAATAAGTAATGTTGTGCTTAAACAAATGAGAGATAGAACAAACCTTCAAGCACACTTATATGAACCTATAGAATCAGATACTCTTTCCTATCGTTGGCATGGGTTTTTATGCCTTTCTACTTTGGGATACTTCTTAGTTTCATGCCCTCGACCTAGAAGACTCACTTCTTAGTTTCTTGTCAATTCCCTTAAGATATTTTCATATCTCGTACCAAAAGTAAGCATGGAGTACATATGTTAAACCTCCAATAAAAGAGCAAAAATCAAAGTTTTGAGCTATGTAGTTCATGTCAACGATACTCATAAGGATGGGGTTCCAAGTATCTTTTATTTCAAAGCTTCGTATGGTTTATGTGTTAAACATCTTGCAAGTTGAATGTCTCGTGCATCTTATCTATGATCATGCACTCCTCAAGCTACTCAACTTAGCACACTATTTTGTCATAGTGAAGCATATAGTTTCATCAAATAAGCATCACTGAGGTACCTCTTGCCCCTATGTAGCTAAATGTCCTGCTTGATTTAGTATTGATAGAAACATGTTTTTGTGCATTGTTTTCTATGATAGGCATATCTCTACCTGAGAAGAACAAGAAAAATAGGCATATGAGTTATCTCAGTGACTTCTCACTACTAGGAAAACAACTATAGGTAATCCGTATAGCCGTGGTGCACATTCCAGGTGGTGCCCCACGGGAAAACAGCCGTGGCGCACCTGGAGGAAGTGCCCCACGGGTAGGTCACATAGCCGTGGCGCAAATGGAGCCCATACGCCACCACAATCTGTGGGCTAGGGTGCCTACGATGGTAGTGCATTTAGCCGTGGCGCACATGGAGGCCATGCGCCATGGCTATGTTGGTTACCCGTGGGGCACCTCATAGTAGTGCACCACGGCTAAGTGCATTGCCCATTTTTAGCTCCACACCCCTCGGATCGCCTTTTTAGGTTTGCAAAAAATAACATAAAATGATAAACACTTCAAAAAATAAAATCCTTCCGGATATAGGTAGGTTATGTGATGTAGTTTCTAGGAAAATTAACAAACATGGATTTCGCCCTTTTTGCAAAAAAAGGTAATGTCATGGTAAAGCGGACATAACTTTTACATATGATGTCGAAAAAGTCTATAAATATATCAAATCGACGAGCACACAATTTTCTATCTGCTTGCAATGGTTAGAGACCGTTTACCGGTTTTTTAGATTCTAAAAATTTGAAAAGGAAAAAGATATGGCAAAAAGAAGATTTTTTCCTGCAAAAAAATTGAGGCCACTTAGCCGTGGCGCACCTCATAGTGGTGCGCCATAGCTAAGTGAGGGCGGAATTCGAAATTTGAACCGGTCAGCCACCTACCTTTACTTTTCTTCTCCTCCCCTTAGTGTTCTCCTCTCTTCTCTTCTCATTCTCCCTTTTCTCCCTTCTCCTCCTCTTCTTCTCCTTCTTCTCCCTTCTCTTCTCCTCCTCCTCCCTTCTCCTCTCCTTCTCCTCCCTTCTCCTTATCCTCTCCTCTCTTCTCCTTCTTCTCCATTATCCTCCTCCCCTTCTCCTTCTTCTCCCTTCTCCTTCTCCTCCTCTCTCTGATATCTCCCTCCTCCGAGCACCTCCGACAGCTACCTCCTCTGAGCACCTCCGACCGCTACCACCTCCGCCCACCTCCGGTTGTGCCCTCCTCTATGGTCGGTTGTGGCCACAGCCTGCCGCACCTCCTTGCGGTCGTAGGCTATGGCCACGGCCTCCCACACCTCCAAGGTGACTCCGGTGACGACGGGAGCAAGACGAGGTGACTCCAGCGTGATTCATATCCAGATCTGAATCTGGATCCCGCTTTTTTTGAATTTTAAAAATTGTACCCGTGGCGCACATGGAACCCTTAGTCATGGCACACTAGATGGTACGCCACGACTAACTTTTATTACCCGTGGCGCACCACCTAGTGAGCCATGACTAAAAGTTATCCGTGACACGGGTTTAGTGGCACACCCCATGTGCGCCACGGATGTACAAAATAGGTGCGCCATGAATAAGCTGTATTCTAGTAGTGTGTGTGTTATTCCTCCAAATATTTCAAAATATCTCTTTTGTGTAGTTTAAATCTCATAAGAAAGCGAGGTTTCGGGTAAAACCACTATGGAACTATGTGTGCTTTACATCTTATGGTTTTTTGTTAGCCATACCACGCCAACATGGTACAAGCTTTCAACATTGCACTTCAGTTGATATCATGTTTTGTTCTTTCTATGGGTGGCATCGGTGTGAAATAAACTGTGCACTATCATGGAGTCTAGCATATAGCATGAGAAGAAATCTCCTGGGTCGCTAGTCAAAGCCATGCACCATGTGGCCACATGGTGAAAGCTTACAACATAACGAGTCTATGAAGCACCTTTTCAAAAGAGACATATTATAATTGGAAGTAGCTTGTGCTACAAATAGGTAGATATGACTAATCTAGTTTTAAAGGGGTTGTAATCAAGTCTTAGCTTGCATTGAGAAGTCTTAGCAAAAAGAGATCTAAAAGTGTGCAGTTGGATTCATAATGCCAAACATTTATTTTCTCACCATGCTTCATATTGTGAACATAAATGCATATGAGAAAAAGGTATAATTTAATACACACAAACAAATCATACTTAACTAAAGTATTTGAGCTTAGTAACTTGGCACAACATTGAATTTCAGTTGTTTCCTTTTATCCCCCCTTTTCTTTTATTTCCATGGCATACGTTAAGTTTTAATATCATTCTTTCAGGGCAAAGTTTCTTTTCAGTAGCTTGTCATTAGCATGCCTAACATTCATAATGATGCTCATTTATTCTCAAGACAACATGCAAAACTAGACACTAGACAAAGACGCTCCAAGTTCCTACGATCATTTTATGTTGCTCAAAAAACAAAGTTTAGAGGTTTGCAAACCGAGAGTTTAATAGGTCCAGGGGGTGCCTTAAGCATCCCCAAGCTTATGATATTCACCATTTTTGGATAGATCTTAGTGTGGTGTTCCTCCATTCCCTGTCAAAAAACTTCAACACAAAACTTTCTCCCATTTCTTTTCTATGGGGTGACATTAGTGGGTACAAAGATATGATAATAGTCGCAATAAAATTTGGTTTTAAATGTCCAGAGAGTTTTTTAAGTGGCCAATATCCAAAATATATCAAAATAATAAAAAAGAATAAATTCAAAATCCAAAAAGACCACTCTTGCAACAAAAGACAGATTCTGTCCAAAAAAATAGCAGTTGCAGAACGTAATTAATTCACCCACTTAAACATGTTAGGATGTTTTTTCCAATTTTTGGGCATATAGAGGACGAACAATTTCAACTTCAGTTCAAATGTGAGCACAATAGGAGTTACAGAAAAAAACAAATATTTTTTTTACTGAAAAGTGTTCGTGAAGAATTTTCTGCTCAATATGTTTTGCCAACTATAAAACATCCAAATGGGTAAAAGTTGGTACTTTATTTTTGTAAATCTTAAAAACAAGTTAAAACTTTTATTTTAACAGATAACAAAAGTTAAAAAACCAAAAATAAGCAAAAATAACCAAAAAAGAATCAAGAGAAACAATCAAAGAAGAAACAAGATATTTTTGTTATTTTTGTTTTATGAAAGATGAAAAACAAGAAGCAAACAGAACCAAATGAAAAATAATAAAATATTTTTGTTTTTTTGTATTTATAGATAAGAAGCAAAAAGGGAAAACAAACAAAACAAAAGGAAAATGAAAACAAGGTTTCCACAAACATACAAAAGAAAAAATGAAGGTAAAATAAAAATATGAGTTTGAAATGATATTACTTGAAAGAAGAGGGGGATGCATGGACTTCCCCAAGCTTGTGGTTTTGATAGTTCTTGTCCTATACCTCTTCCTCATCATATCATGTTATTCATCTCAAACAAAGAAATATTTTCATCTTTATGATACTTCAATTCCTACAAAATGGTTAGTTCTCCAAACAAATGATATAATAGTTTGTACCAAGATGCAAACTCTAGTAATTATTGGGAAACCATTTTATTCAAGAGGCAAAGATATACAAAATAAACACTATTTTTATTTTGTTTTTCTATGGGATAAGTTTTAATGATATGGGCTTTGCAACGGTTCCATTGGCATGAACAACACATGATCAAGGTCGACCCCAACTTCTCCATTGCTCATCCTTCTCATTTACTTTTCCAAATTTTATATTTAGTGAGAATCTTAAACTAAGTGTTAAATAATAGTAGATAAAGTTATTTTACATGTTACATGGATATCAAGGTGTGCTCAAATTGATTAGTTTTTGGAAAGCATATGGGGCACACCACAAAGCACATAGACACATTTAAGTCTAACTTTCTTCCTACGCATTGGCATTTTATATATGAGTAAATTGCAGCAAGGTTGGGGTATCCAATGCACATAATAATCAGTAGCTTGAATTTTAAATAGAATGTAAATATAAAGAGGGTTTTCATCTCTTCCTCTTTCATAATTTTTGCAAGCATCAAAAGCAAACTTAATCACATAGTTTTGAATACATTCACCATATAAATACAAGTCATATAATGAGAATAATGGATCATCTAACTCAATTATATCACTTTCATCCCCCATATATTAGACACTATTTTTCCACATATAGGACTACTAGACAATAAACAATCATCAGTATGAAAAGAGATGTTCATGGGAATTTGTGTGTTACCCTTGTTAGGAGTGGGAGATGGGTAGTTACTCCATTCTTCCTCCACTTGTTCTTCTTTATCTTCTATCTCCTTTTCATTGGGATGCATGGCCATCCCCAAGCTTAGCCTTTTGTCATCTTCTTCCTTGACGCTTTCAACATGATTTCTTACATTCAAAAAGTTAGTGCTCAAGGGAATATTCAAGCTTTCAACATATTTGACTAGCATATCATACATATCATTGTGTGCCTTTTGAAAAGACACCATAGCATTTTACATTAACTAATTTTTTGGGGTTTTAGTTTTATAAAAAGGTACTACAATTAAACTAGCAATACAAGCAAGAATAGAAGCCGAGCACTAAGCTCCCTAGCAACGGTGCTAGAAAAGTTTCTTGATAACCCCAAGTGCAGGGGATCACCGTAGTACAATTCAATAAGTATTTGATTGTCGAAACCACAAGGAGCTGAAGGTAAACTATCTATTCTTTAAGGCCCTATAACCCACTTATATAGCCTTCTATGCAAAGCTAGGATCAATAGAGTTTATGGTTATTGTTTTTACTATTAACTAGAATGCGGTAAATTGTTGGAAGTAATTACTATGAATAAACTAGTGGAAGTTGAGTGAAACTAATGAAGTGTGGCAAGTATCTCAAGGGAGTAAATGTTTAGGCAAATTTTTATTTCATTTGTTTGTCATAATTAGTGAAGCACATAGATAGTCTTTTTATTGTTTCTTCTAAGGAGGAGCCATAACTAGGTGTAGCTATAGATATGAGAAAATACACCACTAGTGATTATTCCCAAGGCAAATTCAGAGCTAACAAGGGAATTATTAAGACATAAAGTCCAACCACCGCATTTATATCTAAGGTACCCATGATAATACCCCTGTTGATTAACCATGAATTAATAAATCATGTATATCCAAGAATTGGTATTTGGTTTCTATCAAACTCTGACAACCTTGTGCATCCCCCAACATATGTGTGCACTCATATGCTAGTTACAACAAGATCACGATAGGAGATGATATATACTTTTATGCAACCGTCAACAAACTATTTCACAATTTCCATTAAACAATTCACTTCTCAAACAAAGTCATTGAGACAGAATAGATCAAGGGAAAATAATATATTGCATCATACATCATGTTTGCTAATAGATTACAGTAGGTATATGGTAGGGATCTGGCTGTAGATGTTGATGATGAACATGCCGGAGGGGGTGGAGTCCACCTAAGGCGATTTCGGCAGCGTTTTCCCCCTCCGATCTCCATCGATGGTGGCTGGCAGACTCCCTGTTTATGTGTTTTCTATCTCTGTCTCCCTATATCTCGAGGAAGGCCGCCAAAGGGTATATATAGACGTTTTTAGGTCAAAATAAGTCGGTGCACAAAAAGATCAAGCGAACCAGATGGGCAAGGAGGGAAAGAGGTGGAGGGCGCGCTCTACTAGGCTAGGCACGCCCTCTGGCCTCTATTGGCCCTCCTGGCCCATCTCGTGAGGTTCCAGCACTCCGGATGCTTCTCGTGGTGAAATATTGACATCCCAAGAAGCTCAGGTCCGTCTGACTCTGTTGGGGTCCCTCAAAGCTAAAAATACATAAAACAGGAATTTCCTGTCCTGTAGAGTTATAACCAAAATAAAGGGGATCATTGGTAAATCCCCAAAAAACAATGTAAAACATGGATATAACATTATATATGATGCAAATATGTGGGTAAACATGTCAACAAACTACAAAGTTCATGTATGCATTTTACATACATCAAATGCAAACTAATATTTCCAATGACTTAGATTTGCCATGAACTACACAATAGCAGGCTATTACTATTGTATCTAGGAACGGAGTAGATAAAAATTGTAACCATGTCACTTGTTGACATGGGTATGACTTATTGGGTTCCCGTCATTGGTATTACCTGATACATACTTATACTACGGCCCACGAAGCCCATAGAGAATTAAGAGTTCTGGAAACATCCAAATCCCAAGAACCCGACATGCTGATCAAGATAGAAGTGTCAACTAACATAGTCGAATAGTTGTAATTTAACTTGTAACCAATTTGTATTAGACTCTGAGACCAAACCTATCATATAAGGGCTAAGAGGAGCCGGCGGAGAGGGAACTATAGATTTGAGCGAAACACAAACCGCCATGAGTTAGATTGCATCTAGCGAATCAGCAACTCTGTAACTCTCTGTTTTCATAATCAGACAGGACTTCGACTCCCTTGTTTGTCTAATAGGCCGACGAAATCACCAATGCTCTCGTTTTCCATCAAACCCAAGTTCATAGCTATGGACATTGCCGAGGTCATGCCTCGTCACTTGTCAACTTGTAGGGCATACAATGCCAACAAAATAACAAATATGTGCATGACCTAAAATTTATAGAGAAGAGAACGCAAACAAATAAGTTTAATTACAATACATGTACTAGAACAAAGAACAAGGATGCCCAGTGACTTGGTATGTAGCACAAATACGGAAATAAGTTCACCATGATAGGCTTGAACTGCCCATACTGCTGACAGAACAAAAAATGGATGGAGATTTGGTTACCTAGGTTGGGATAATGTCTAAGCATCATCCGTGTCTGTGCGGATAATGTCCAGGTCATCGAGGGTCTTGTGGTTGTGGTTCCTCTATCACACGGCTTTGGAAATTCCTCCATCGTCGGTGCGAGCCGCACCTCCACCTTCGTCGTCGGGGGGAGAACCCGCGAGTGGCGCTATTTATCGATATGGTCCACCGTCACCGTCGACCCACACCTGGCGTCGCGGATCTCCCCCATCACCTCCAATGTTGCTGGCATCGAAAAGCGTGGGCCCGTCACTGCTGGTGGTCATAAGCGAGCGGCGTAGCGGGATCTAGGCTCAGAAGATCAAGGAAGAGGAAGAAGGAAAGGATAGGAAGTGTGTGATAGAGGAGCGCGTGTGGGAGGCTGCCCCGACCGCTATTTAACGTCGGGGGAGGGCCACCATTTGGACCGCCACGCGGCAGTCCCCAGGATGTGCCCCACCTCCAACCGTCGCCTAGGATCCCATGTGATGACGCAACACACAGAAGATCCATAGGGAGGTTTCCTAGGTGATGTGCAACAATTCTCGATGCGACACTCAACAGAACGTGACCCTGCACACCACATGAGTGTAATGATGACCAGTGGGCATAGCTGGCATCAGCGCTGATGCGGCCGATTATTTCAACCGCCAGCTTCTAGCCGGATGTAAATTCAAAGTTATTGATAAGCCCACGCACATTTCCCCAAGGGCAAAATCTATGCGCGCTCGGGGGCTAGCATCGGGGGGAATTACCCACATGCAGGGTAGCCAGATAGAATAACTCAGCCGGACGTCGAACCAATGATAAAGTCCAGGTGCAAGCAAGCCGGATGACTATCTAGCCGAATTTAGAGATATCATCAAGGTGTTGGTACGGCTGGGCAATCCTAGCTAGCTATTGATGGGACATAAATGCAGGAGACGGCAACACGGACGCTAGAAACCACGGAGCCAACCAACATCATACCCGTGTCGGCAGGGGAAGCTACCGCAGCCCATGTTGACCAAGGCGGCAACCACTGTGCCTGTGCTAGATGGGGGTCGTGGCATTGTAGCTGACATCAGGGTGGCGAGATACTGTGGATGACTAGCCAGGTGTGGCCTACATGTGGTACCTGCCAGCCGGTCAAACTAGTGTAACTGCTACCCTAGTAGTATATAAGGGGTAGCAGGGCTTCCATAGCAGGGGTTGGTCTCTCTTAGTTCGATAGCTCACATACAGCTCAAGGAGCGCTTGTAGTTCATCGTGATCATCACTAGATAGTCAGTCCGTGTAGGAGTAGGGGTGTTACCTCACCACGAGGGCCCCGAACCTGGGTACATCTTGTGTCCCGCTACGCATGCTTGTATCCAATCCTGCCTACGGATACTGCCGTTAGCTTCCCTTCCTGTTCCCACACCTCTATCTAGCTTTCTCAGGTACTGCCATTTCACATACTATCATAGTTGGTGCCACCCGTGCGGAAAGATGGCTACAACCGGAGTCTCATTCCGCACGGGACCCCGCACTTCCGCTGGTGAGCGCATGGCTTCTGGCCTCATGCTTACTATGTGCAAGTTTGATTGCGTCATCGACAACATGTCATGCTTTCCTGGTTCCACTCTTCCGCCGGACGGCACCGTGATGCTATTCGGCGACCTTCTAGTCTAGGTCGCCACTATTCTGGAGCGTTTTCCCGAGGAGATCGTATTGTCATGGAGCCGCGATCCTCGCCAGTGGAATGCTCGTCGCTCCACCCGCCATGGAGGTCATGATGGTCGGATCCGGCGTGCACCAGCGTTGGCCGGTGCTCGAGCGCACTGATGACAGAGCCAGAACTTCCGCCAACCTGGTGGAGCATTCCATCGACAACCTCCTTACCCTCATCGAGGTCGGAGACGATCCTGTCAAGGCGGCCGTGCAAGTCAATGCGGCGCGAGAGACCCTCCTGGAGGAGGCCCTTGGTTTGGCTTTGGCTTAGAGGCAGCTAGACAACACCATGCGTGAGTACAACCGCACCCACGCCCTCACCCCGACTAACAATGAGCCTAGCCAGCGTGGACAGTTGCAACGTCATGGAGGGGAGCTAGGACCCCGTCTAGAGAGATATGGCAAGACGAGGCCACCTCCCCTCTTTGCTTGACCTACCTATAGCACACTGATCAAGAACATACATGCGGCGCAAGCTGTCGCGGAGGAGCTGCCTAACCTAGAGGGCAAGGCAAGATCTCGATAAGACGCGTGGGTGCAGGAGCTGCTCCAGATCGCAGAAGACCAGGTGGCAGCTATCATGTAGGTGCAGGAAGCCGACAGTGGCACCAAGGGAAACTGGCAGCCAGGAGGCAGCCGAGGCAAACATCGCCATACCAAGCAGTTCTCCTCCCCTCATGCAGGAAAGCCTCATAGCAGGTGACGCGATTCCGACCACAAGAGCACGCCGCGCAACGAGCAAGGTGCGGTGACCACTAAGCCACATGCATCTGTGCAGCTGGTCAGAGAGGGGAAACCGCCCCGCACCCGCCTCTTAGGCCGGGCAGGGCCACCAAATCTGATTAAGCCAGACGCACGAGATCACATCGACCTCCTCATGTAGACTTGTATCACGGAGGAGGAAGATTCTGCTAGGCTGGTTTGTTTCGAATTGTGCATCCAGAACGAGTTGTTCCCCAACAAGTTCACCTTCCCACAGGAAACACCCAAGTACGACAACAACATGAAACCTGAGGATTGGCTAACCGACTACGCCACTGCTGTTGGAATCACTCACGACAATAAGCTTGTGGCGGTGCGCTACGTGCCTCTCATGTTGACCGGCTCGTACTACAAGAAAAGTTTCCTTCCGCAATGACTTGGCACGATGGTCGTCGTAGAAGGCGTGTCTTCAGCGACAAAATTTTCGTCTCAGTCGTGGCCGATGGAAACTTTTTTTCCGGTTTCGTGGCCCTCTACTACGACAAATCTGCTAAAAACATGGAGAAAGCTCAGCTGGTGCATAGCAGAAGCAAGATTATCGTTTCCTCGCGCGATGTTGACTCGCCGAAGTCTTTTGAGGTGTGTGGGTCCTGGACGTCAGTGTCTCTAGCAGACCATACTTTTCGGTCGTGCCTCCCTGATTTGAACTCGATAAAGTTGCCCGATGCGTCTGCCGTTTAGTTAGGCTGCTAAGTCCCACATGTCAGCCTCTCATTAGAAGGACCATGTGTATGACGGAATTTTTTTCCTTTTGGCTATTGCCTCCCTGATTTCAACTTGATGATGTTGGTCGATCTATCTGCCATCTAGTCACGCTACTGGGTCCTCCATATCAGCCTCACATTATAAGAATCTTGTGTATGATGGAATTTTTTTCTCCGCTCGCGCTCCTTGTTCCGAACTTGATAGCGCTGCTCGATGCATCTATCATTTAAGCAAACTCCTGGACCCCACATGACATCCTCTCATTAGAAGAAACATGTGTATGATAGAATTTATTTCCTCGGTCGCGCCTCCGTGTTCTGAACTTGATAGTGTTGCTCGCTGCAACTACCATTTAATCATGATGCAGGGCCCCATCCCCACATGTCATACACTCATTAGAAGAAATGTGTGTATGATGGAATTTTTGCTCTCAGTCGTGCCTTCGTGTTTCGAACTTGATAGCATTGCTCGATGCATCAGCCGTTTTTCCAGGCTGCTGAGTCCCCTATGTGAGCCTCTCATTAGAAGAAACGTGTGCATGTCGGACTTTTTCTCGCTGGCACCTCCCTGTTTCAAACTTGGTAACGTCGCTCGAGGTAGAACATGTATAAGGCCGCGCTACTGGGTCCCACATGCCGATGTCTTTGTATATCAAACCTGCGTATGATGGACTTTTTTGGCTGCGTCCGTTGTTTTGACCTTGGCAACGTTTCTTGATGTGGCAGCCATGTATGGTCTTGCTACTGTGGCCCCCATGGCACCCTCTCTAGTATGTTCTGGCAGGTCGGTCCCTGATGCTAGCCTCTCTATATAAGTATTTAACTTTTTTTCAAACCCGACAATTAAACTCGAGGGATGCTGCAGGCTGGTGGGTCCGTGATGTCATCCTCTTTGTAATGCGATATTAAAAAGTAAACCCTTTCTAAAAAAAGTAAACTCAAGATGTATACAAATATGTACACATAGTGGATTCGAACTAAAGACCTTCAAATCAAATTAAATAGACATAAACTGAGTGTTTTGCCACAATACGAAAGATACTACTAGAAATTGAATCATTAAACTTGTATTAGTACTACAACTTATGTACCAGTCTTCTAAAAAATATTGTTGTGTTTCCATGTTATCTCTCTTAAAATAAAAGAGTAGTGCTAGTGGAACCTCGATTTATAAAAAGCCACATAATGAATTAGTTTCTTAAAAACATGGGTAGGCAGAGTTTTTTTAGAGGTGGGGGAATGCTAAAAATGCCAAATTAAAAAGTTTTTGGGCTATGGTCAATGGGATCCTATCTCAAATTTCACTGGGCTATGTCTCGCTAGATTCAAACACAGACCTCTTCGAGGAAGGAAAAAAGCGATAATTCCTTTGACAGATATTCATGTAAAAATATCTAATGAACACACACCACATGCCCCAAAACATGGCTGGTTATCAATGACTTCACTTGGTGAAATCACGCTGTCTATCTTTACCCTCTCATCTCTGTCCAAAATTCATCCAACGGTTCCGATGACACAAAGGCAAAAGCTCTAGAGCAAGCATCCAACAGCAACGACAGAACTTTTGACAAATTCAATACCATTTGAAAGATTAAGGAGTACACAATAATAAGACATAAAAAATTCGACAGATTCCTCGTTCATATTCAGAAGCACTTGACCAATTCAGAAGCATTTCAAAGTGACTTATTCAGCAATACAAACACTGAAATTCAATATCACTAAAGAGAGAGATAGTTCTTGTTTCAGCTCTAGAAACCATGCCACGCGATCAGTTTACCCTTTTCTCCAAACACACTCGATCACTGGAACACAATCATTGTCATAATATTTGGTCATATAACCATCATATAGATATAGATATACCATACCAGTACGTACTAGTCATAGCTCCAATCTAGCAAAAGGTTATCACACTTTTGCCACCCATATATGATCAATGGAGATAAGACAACTACATAATTAATTACAATAGCATGCGGCCAAAGAGCTAGATAACTAGGAAGTTCATGAACAACATGCCGCATTCAGGGCAGCGAGATACATCGACCTTGACCGTTCTTCCAATAGTAAGTTTGGCTGCTTTCCGGAACTTGATCCACCTAGAAGTAGTTGCCAAGCGCCCATTAGTCGAGTTAATGGCATAGCGTCTCTCGATTCGCAATCATTCGCTCTGCATCATGAAGACTATTGTGCCCTTTCGTCTAGCCTAGAGTTGCTTTGTGGTACTCTTAGGAAATTACTAAGTCAAAGCAAGAGATAGACACATAATTACTAAGAGCGATTGTATCACCCTCGAATTGGCCATATGCAAGTTTTAGCGCTTCCCGCCAAATCCGCGTAGAAACGATCCAACGACGCCCACCAGGCACTTGCGTGTGGGTGGAAAATGAAGTAATACCATTACACAATAGTTCACGAAGGAACCCACAAAAACATTGATATACAACAACGACTCAAAGAGTCAAGGATACAGATATACAGTACAAAGATCCAAATCACCTTGAAAACGGTACAACATCCGAGTATGGATAAGATGCAAATGGGGCTAAGAGCCCTGAAGAATAACCAATGGCGTCCATAACCCTGCCCAAGCCAAGCCCGAAGGGTAACCCTACTAACGACGTCGAACTTAAACCTGCTAAAACAAAAGGGGTGCCGACAAAGGGCAAAGCAAAAATAGAGCGGTCAGTACTAAGGCCAGTACACAGCGAGGCTAGAATTCGGCGGCTCTCGCCTACATAGGTATGGTGGGCTGAAGCGGTAGCGTAGCATCCACAAAACAATCTAAAGAGAATCGATTCAACTGTAAGCTATTAGAGAGGGATAAGAAAGACCTATTCAAAACCAACCTGATACTAACACTAATCATACCCATTGAGGTATTCCCCATCGAGACCAAACGAGGAAGTCAAACCGAGGAACTCACATAGTTGGCAGTTTTAGTTGCAGCACTTACGAGTCAGATATAGATATCATGAGTCATCCCGATATCGTAAGCTGTGGGCAGTTTTAGTTAACCATTCCATTGTAGTTGCCATACTTACTAGTCAGATACAAATAGCATGAGAACTCCCAAAACCAGTAGTTGTTGGCACTTTTATTTACTCATTCTGTTGTAGTGAATCTGATTACTAGACATGTAAAAGTCAAATTTATAGCACAACTTTAGTTATGCTTGTCTATGATCGAGATACTGTGCTCCAAGTCGTCCATAACCGCGGATATGGCTTTCAGAAAGATTTACCCTGTAGGGGTGCACAAATAGCAACACACACACGATCAACCTCGGGAAGAACCAAATAAAAAGCAACAAGGCCTCACGACAAAGCATTCACAGGATTCATAAATCATTTCAGGGGGCCACCCCACTAAGCTACCTGCAACGAAGTTGGCCGGCTCCGAGACGGACCCAGGGTTTGTGTCAATGGTTGTAAACGACTGGGAACCGAAAGTCTGACTAGGCTTGTCGATACCGCAAAAATATTCCACATTCCAAAACAGTACAGGTGCTCCACGCACAATCGTAAATAAAGCAGTAAAGTATGCATAAGTACATGATAGTAATAAATCCCCAAACTACTTTGTGGCCCCAAGAAATAAAATGTGAATCAAGCTCAGGCAAAGGGGGATTCATAGAGTCTCCCGTATGTGGATAGTGCGAATAATCAAGAAACAGGAATCAAGTACTCGGGGCCTACGGGACACAAGTGAGCATGGAAAAACCAAAATTAGCTATTGCCCACCGGTGCCTCTGCATTAGTTATATCTATTCCTAGCATTTTAATATCAAGTTGTAATTAAATCCATGATCATCTCCACCATTAAGCATTTCCACCATTAAGCATGCGCCAACCTTCCAACAATGGTGGAACGACAACAACACGAAGAAGCACCTCAGCAAGCAACTACAACTCGCAAGGCCAACTATCTATCAAACAACAGGCACTAGGATGTGTCCAAGGCAATATAGAGGCTGCAAGGAATATAAAGGGGGCACGGAAACTAAAACATCGCAACACAGATAGTAATAGATCAATAGGAGGAAGTAAAGACTACAAATGCAAAATAGGTAGAAAGGGGGAGAATGGTCGCCTAGGAAACACTGCCGAAGATACATTATCCGAAGGACTTGCCGATATTCGCATCAACTCATCGGCCTAATCCGCGAAAAAGCAAAGCACTAAAAGAAACACCGGATGTACTATTTAATACTACTGTAGAAGACCGGGCATGATGCATGACATGGGAAAGATGCGGTGCAACTAGACAATATTAAGCGGAACCGAGGTCCCGACAATTAATTAATAGGTTCCTATTATTTAGGTACCCTGCTATTTAAATGTTGACTTAATAAGACAAAACATGGCATCGGTTTGCTAACAAAATTTAAAAGAAGGCCATATAAGATAAACTTGCCCACATATGGTCTCCATATTTAATTATGAGGTAAATCGTCATAATGCCGCAAACCCACATGATGAGATGTATGGAAGCATGAACAATTTAATATGCAACGATATATATATTTAGCATTTATAAAATAGAGGCTCAGAAAGGGGTCACACATTAGGGTCGAAGATCTTTGGGGTCTTGGGGTTCGACGGGGGGATCGGTCTTCGAATCTTTGGAGCTTTGGCCTCCGGGATCAGGGGTCTCGGATCCATGTAGGAGATCATCGCGTTTCGGGATGGAGATCTTTGAGCCATCTAATCCATGAAGTGGAACTTGGCGTCCAGGCCCTCTTCGGTGTCGTACGTGGGGTTTTGGCTTCATCGCCTTCGGGTTCCCGGACGGAGGTCTTGGCGCGCTATGACGAAGATCTTCGGGTGCGGGGTTGCAGCCATCTTATCTAGAAGAAGATCTTGTCGAGAGGATCCTGGCTACACGCTATGATATCTTCACGAAATCCTCGCACGAAAACAAATAGCAGCACGAGGCACCACGAGGCATTGTAGGGGCCCGCTCGCGAGTGGCTCGCGGGACGGGACAAGCGCTCTGGGATGCGTGGCTCGCGGCAGAGCTTGGAGACGAGGAGGTGAGCTGGTGGCGCTGCAGGGTAGGGTCGGCGGAGGTCGACCCGAGCGGTGGTGAGCAGGGCGGTGGCTAGCGAGCGTGGAGGTGTGGCACCATGGCAGGCTCTGCGAAGCGGCCAAAACCAGAGGCGGCTCGGATGGCGTCGTGCTTGGCATCAGGGAAGGAGGACCACACGCGAGCGATGGCGGCCTGGCGATAGGGAGATGATAGGCATGGCCGGGCAGGCAGGAGCAGCACAGGGGCATCACAGGGTGGAGGACGAGCCTGAGCCACGCGTACTGGAGCTCGAGGCGGCAGTGCTTGCGGGCACAGGACGTGGCGGCGTCCGCTTCTGCGTGGGACAGACGTTTCGATAGGGAGGGTGTGGTGCAGGGCCGAGGCGCAGCGAGACCGGTGCTGGAGACGGGGAAGCGGGCGCGGCGGAGCTACAGAAGGATGAGGCGGCGACGGCACTCTGCTTGAGGGAGGGGATCCTGCAGGGGTTGGGGATCGCGAGGCAGAGATTTCGGGGACGAGCGGCTGCGGGGTCACACGTCGAGGTGGGGCCGGGGACTTGTCGCGTGGTGACGTGCAGGCTAGGGCAGTTGCTGGGTGTGCGTGCCTGTGTTGCTGGTACGCTGCTGCACGCGTGCTGCGGTGCTGGGTGGCGGCTGGGTACATAGGTGGGGATTAGGGTTTGATCTGGGGTCAGATCTAGTCTAGGTTAGGGTTTGCAACACGGGGTGGTAGGCTGGCTAGCTGGGTCTTTGGGCCTGGCCGGCTGCCTCCCCTGATAAAAAAAATTGTTTTTTATTCCTTTTAGTTTGTTTTAATTTCCAAGATGGTTTTCTTTTGTAATAGCTTTTAGAAAAAACAAAATATCCGGAAAAGCCCGGGGTTTTAATTTGAAATAGAGACGAGGGCATTTAGAAAACAAATGTAGGCTTTTAGAAAATAGTTTTTGACAAACTTATGCATGATGACATGACGATGCTCAAATGCAATGTGGCATGATGACATGAGCATGGTCATGATGATGCACAAAAATAAAAACAACATGCGATTTTCTAGTAGTGGTTTTAGCAGGGTGCTACAGCGATGCACTAAATCATGTAAAACTTGAGAAGACATTCAGAACAGTTTATCTTCCGCCATATACTCACAAACATAATCCGGTGCGATCTTGTGATGACACATGTGTAGGATATGGTCTGACAAGGTGCTTCCTGGGGTGATGAAGGATCTTGTGTCGGTGTCTGTGCTGGGGCTGGTGCGGGAGATGGGGCCACTAATTGTAGAGGGGCTGGTGCAGGAGCCAGAAGGGCCAGAACCGGTGTCGGCGCCAGCAACTTGATGCTAAATTCCTTCTGAGGGGTAGCTAAGCTAACTGCAGGGATGGTAGAGGCAGACGAGAAGTTTACAAGCAAAATGGTCTCTTATACAACAGTTACTCACAAGACAGTGATCAGAGGATATGATGAGTATACAAGCAAATTAAGTTACTACCTCCATTCTTTCTACTTAGGTCAACAGGTGCCGGAGCAGGAACTAGGGCCAGTGCCGTTGGGGGTGCCAGCAGCTTGGTGCTGGTTACCTTCTGAGGGTAGGTAAGGGGACTGCAGGAGTGGTCATAGAGGCATATGAGATGTGGACAAGCAAAATGGTTTCTTATACAATAGTAACTCCTATACAGAGATGAGAGTATACAAGCGAATTAAGTTACTACCTCTATTCTTTCTCCAACTAAGGTCAACAGGTGCCGTTGCAAGAACTAGGGCCAGTGCCAGCAGCTTGATGCTGGCACCCTTCTAGGTCATACATAAGGGGAAGCGGACCGCAAAAGTGGTCAGGGTCATATGATGAGTAAAGACAATGGTGCAGAATAGTTAGTCGCAAGAAAATCATTAGAGGTTGTGATGAGTACAAAATCAAATTAATTAGTACTACCTTTGTTCTTGGTCCTTCGGTCAACAGGTGTACGATGGCGTGCAAGTATCTTCCCAGGCTTGCTATAATCGAATGTTACCTCGTCCCCCTGCTTCAGACCATTCTCATGGACATACTTGGACCAACCTTGGCCACCCAAATAGGTGGTGGCCATCGTCTAGGAGACATCCACATCGCATGCCTTTAGGGCCCTCGTTATACAGAGTTAGAAACTTGTCGTTTCTGAACATCTTGTTTATAATGGGGCGAGCGACACAAGGGATGGTCTTCATGAGAAAATTGATAGATAAGTAAGGCGACAACAAAAAAAGTGAGATACAAGATCTTACATCAAGTCGGTCTAAACCACTTGGAATCCATACCTGATACATGGGTACCCTTTGCGAAGGGTGGCCATGCAACATTTTTCATCCCTCTGCCTTTGGAATGGCATATAGGGGCCCCCTTTCAATCCACAAGCTTAATAAGAGGAGGGTAGCAGAAAGGGCTGAGCAACTGGTGCGTGGTACTGATTGAAATTAAGTGGAAAGGTTAAATTATGTAAAGAGCAAGTAAATCAAATAATACAAGACAAAACCATTGCCTGTAAAGCAAACAGGTTTTATTTTTGTGAACTTCTAATGAGCGTAAACATATAGTACTAGCTGATAACAATAATATGGAAAATCATAACATGTGAAATTGTGGATTTCCAAATTATACCCACTTCTTAGAGAGGTCACTTCCCATCTGGGTACTATGTTGGCGCTTCCTTGTTGTATAGAGGATGTCCTCTTTTGGTGCGGGCATCAGAAATCTACTAGCCTCTACAACATCCTCAGCCTCCACAACAACACCTTCAATCTGCATAAATAGCAACAGAGCTCAACAGTTCAATACTATGTAAAGTTTGGTCAAACTTTCCGTCGCTTGACTTTTCAAAAAATACAGTGTATGCCTAAGCCTTGGGACGGAGGGAGTACAGTACATAGTAGTCATATACTGACTGTATGAGACAGTCTGACAGATCCAGATCTGGATTCACATAACCATAGTGCCAGAATTAATAAAATCACACATATGTTTCTGAACATCTAATAAGCATGCATCACACCAAGCGGGTAATACTTAAATCTGTCTGCACCATCGTAATAAGGGTATTAAGAACAAATACCTTTCTCCTTAAGCTGGGCCCTCCTAGCTAGTTGGTGGCCTTGCGCTTGTTTTTTGGTGAGTAGTGGTACTCGCCGGATCCTGCGGCATGTGGGGGTACCATCCTGTTTGCCGCACCTGGAGCACCGCACATTCGCAGGTATGTACCACCGTGCTACAGTAAATGAAGAAGAGATGGTGTCAAAGAGGCTTCCACAAAAACAGGATGCAGGCAGAGACAACTTTTAGCACAGGGATACATCCAGGTTGCAGCCAACCACTTTCAGCATTGGAAAGAATGGAAGAACTGATGTGACCATCCCTATCCGTAGTGGCCGTGCGCGCCACTGACCCATAGTTCTCCATAAAGAATCTAACTCAAAATCCATTGCACATTACGACTAGAAACTAAAGGTTATAGAAGTGAACAACACCAAAATCGAACCCGACCAAATGCTCCAATCAGAACAGCGGTGACCATGCCCTGATCCGGAATCCATACAAAATCAGTACCACCTCCCCCCACCCCCATCCCCACCACCACCCCCACCCCACCCAAATGACCCAATTGATTAGAGAAGAGGAAAAATATCCTGATTAGGTGATTCCGAGGTGAGCAATAAGCAAGAACTCCACAATCAAAGCATACCGAATACTACTACTCTTAGTACTAATAGTACCCCCAATGGCCCAGTCGGAAGCAAATTAAGCAAAGTCGGATTTCGAGGTGAGCAAATACACCCACCTATTTCAACAAGAACTCCCCAATCGGAGGTTGCACCAGTTCCAACAGTTGCTTGTTGGATGTGAGCTAGCTAGTGATGGTTTCTTGTCTTGTGATCGGTAGAAAGGCATGGGCAGGGGAGTAGTAGTACTAGTAGTAGTAGGCCTGGGCAATACACTTTTTTCTACAGTAAGTTTTTTTAAGTGGCAGTGGCGGGAACATTTTGCCGGGAGGGAATCCTGAATTTTTGATCCCAGCAATCACGTGATGGCCTACAGTTGTTTCAAGCGGGCCTCAAAAATAGTTTAGGAACTGATAAAATGATAAGCTCGGATTTCATACTAGAAACACACACAAACACACATATACTCTGTATATACTAATATACGGAATAGTTTCCAATTACAGTTCTGCTAACAAAGGCCTAGAAATCATAATAAGGTAGCTCCATAATAAGGTAGCTCTAATCATGGGATAGCTCTACACCCAAGAGTTTTGCAGCTGGGCTAGTGGTCATGAACGACACCAAAAGTACACCCCTGATGATCAGCAGCCCTGCATCAAATGCATCCAGAAGCAGTGTACCTAATCCATAGCCTCAGGTACAGGCTCATCAATGAATAGGTCATTATCATTACCATCAAAGTCCTCTTCGGTCATCTACTTCTGCGATTAGTAGATTAAACTATACGTTAATAAAGAAAAATCAAAGACACACAACCTGGACATTTGTCGTTCTACAGATATACCTTGTCATTTGGCATAGCGGTAGTACCAGAAAGGAAACATGTTTCATGCAGCTTGTGCTTTTTCTCTCCTCCCCCTTCTCCCAGTTGATCTAGATGCTCAGGAGCTGCCTATGTCAGTTGATCTAGTGGATCAACATCTGCTTCCCCTACTTGATCTTGATGATAAAGATGTGCTTCCCCCGGTTCATATGTAGGATCATATGGTTCACCATGAAATACCCATCTAACATATGTGCTTAGCATCCCAAATGTAAAAATATGGTCTTCCACTATACTTTGAGGCAGCACCCTACGATTCACACACAACCGGCAGAGGCAATGTACTTTTGAGTTGTCACAACGAGCTCTAACAAATCCCATAAATCATAGAACATCAAGGATACGTTTAGCACTGCCTAATGGAGCAATCTCTATCCAAAATCTGCCCATCTATTTAATTATGGCATACAAGGTTGGTTATTATTAAAAGAAAAGCATGAAACATATAGATGGAGTACAAAAACTATATATGCCTATGTGTTTCAGCAAACATATTGACAGCAAAAATTGCCAAAGGTATTTAGGAACACAGATCCAGCACAGAATAAACTATGACCATGCAGATTGAGGACAAATTAAACTATGTATGAGTATTTGAAAGGGTAATAAAATGCCAACTAGATCGAGCTAGAGATAGAAGGACTACCTTGGGATCGACATGCCCACCGGTGTGTCTCAAGAAGACCGACGAGTAGGGAAAGCTTCTTCGCGTGTTTTGGTGATGAGGAGTGGTCGTAAGTGGGTCTGTTTTGTGGGGAAGGGGGTGAGGCCTATGCGGCGGAGGGGGGAAGTTAATACACAGCGCGAAGGGTGCGGAGGGATAACTTTGGAAATTCTGACCTACCCTGCTTTGGGCACCACCATATACGTGGCCCACCTGCCAGTCACCATAGATCCAAATTGATCCAAAACTTGTCAAAATACAAGTTTATGTTTTACCATGGAAACTAATGCACATAGCATTGCACTATGCGAACGAATGGCTTTATGTCAAAAAGTTATTTAATTTCAGCATCTTCAGCTAGGAAGCTTGGAAACTCATGAAAGTAGGGCATTATCCATCAAATCTGGAATCTCCTTTGTAAACAATTGCTTGAAATGCCAAGATGCACCGATCTACCAAATATGGACAGGTTTGCAAGCTTGGTTGGCGAAGATGCTTCAATGTACGGAGTAGTACAAAACATGAAAAGGGTACAGAAACTATGGTTGTGACCTTGCTCCTCTTGTTTGAAAGCCTTGAATTAATGTTCAGTAATTTCGGCAGATGTCTATAAACTCATTAAATGCTGGAAAGCATATAGGCACGTGGGTCTATCTACTGGGCACAAAATCCCAAGTGGGAGTAGCGTACCCTAGAAGCTTCAACTTCAAAATATCGGTAGAGCACCGAAATATCCTGCCCACCCATTCAAACATCCCGCCCATCCATTCAAACATCCATTCCCAAAAGAAACATCCAGCCCCAAAAATTATTTTATTGCACAAATTTAGCCTGGAAGCTTCAAAGGGCGTTATACATTGTGTGAAAAAAGGGGGCGGTGGTATTTTGAGCCATCATCTTTGTAGTTGCTTCACAACAAAACACATTGTTGTTACTTGGAAATTCGAAAACAAACTTCAAATTTGGAAGCAGACATATTGGTTGATTTGCAAAGATGCACCGATCTACCAAATACGGACACGTCATCATAAATTATTTCCATGACCTTGGTCACCTTTTTTTGGATGATGGTCATCTTCTTAAAAGCCTTAAATTGTTCAAAAATTTGAGCAAATGCCTAGAAATTTGTTTAAATACAGGGAAGCAACTCTCGCCAGCATGTGGGCCTAGACGGTGACAGCGCGTCTGAGAGGCCCCACGCAGGAGTCGCGTATGCTAGAAGCTTCGACCTCAAAATTTGGTACGGCGCCCAAACATCGCACCCATCCATTAAAATATCTCGTAAATCCATTCAAACATGCTTCACCTCTTTCTAGAATACAAAATTCCTCTTTTATCCCTGTTCCGGAAACAAGAATCCGAGGGAGCACTACAATAACAGAGGGATATAGGTGGTAAATTTGCATTCTCCTAAGAGCATCACCCCATCCACGTTTCCCAGCCCTTCTTCAATATTTCCCTGCCCGCCCACTCCGACCTACACTGACTTTTTGGACCCACTATGCAAGTGACCCACATATCAGTGAGCCAGAATTACGGGAAGTAGAGGTTCCCATTGCTTGTTGTTCAAAATTCAAACATTTTTCGCTAAACCGAGATAAAATCGTTAAAATCATCCAACCTGGCTTATACTATCATTCCACTATGTCAGAGTAAAAGCTAAAAAACAAAGCCAAAAACATGTTCGTAGCTTTATAAGCCAAAAATCAAAAGCCAGAATTAGAGCCCAACCAAACAACGCCTAAATCTCAAGGAACTCTTCCTGTTTCTCCCTTGTTTTAGTACTTGGGTACCTTCAATTTTATTTAACAAAAAATATGACCAAGCAGGATATCATCGACTTGTACATCAATTTTTGAGATACTTTCATTAAATTGCGGTAACACCATTCTGTTCCACGAATATATATAACCATAAAGTTTGAAAATATTATTGAGAATTCACGGAATCCTAAACCATAAAATCTAAACCCCTAAACCCTGACCAGGGAGGTATCGTGCAACTATAGATCAAAAATTGAGATACTTTTGTTAAATCAGGTAACACCATTCTATTAGACGAATATAAGCATAAATCCTAAGCATTACCAAAAAATCTCTAAACCCTGAACCGGAAACAACCCATAAAACTAAACTGTAAAACCCTAAACCCTCAACCCATTAACCCTAATCAAGCAGGTACCGTGCACTTATATATCAAAATTTGAGATACTTTCATTAAATTGCGGTAACGCCATTCTAATCCACGAATATAAGCATAAATCTTGAGCATTATTTAAAATTTCTGAAACCCTAGAATCTAAACACTAAACCCTAAATCCTTACCAAACACGTAGCATGCACTTATCGATCAAAAATTGATATATTTTCATTAAACGGGTAACTCCATTCTATTCGATGAATATAAGAATTAATCTTGAGCATTATCGAAAATACCCTAAACCCTAAACAACCCCTAATAAAACCGAAACCTAAAACCCCAAACCCTCAACCCATGAACCCTAACAGATCAGGTATCATGCACTTATAGATCAAATTTGGAGATACTTTCAATGAGCTAGGTAACGCCATATATATTCTATTCCGTGAATATAAGAATAAAGCTTGAGTATTATTGAAAATTCGATAAACCCCCTAAACCCTATTCAGTCCATAAAACCTAAACCGTAAAACCCTAAAACCCTAAACTCTCGACCCATATAAACCCTAACCAAGCAAGTATCATGGACTTATAGATCAAAAACTGAGATTCAATCTTTCATTAAATTTCGGTAACGCCATTCTATTACACAAATATAACAATAAAGGTTGAACATTATTGAAAATTCCCTCAACCCTAAAACCCTCAACCCCGCCTAAACGACATTGGCAAATGAGGTATCACATGCACTTGTAGATCAAAATTTGAGATAAACTTTCCTCAAATTGTGCTAACGCCATTCAATTCCATGAATATAAGCCTATATAAATCAGCTTGAACATTATCGAAAATTCCAAAAAAACCTAAACCCTAAACACCTAAACCCCAAAAACCATAAACCCTAAACCCTCAACCCCTTACCAAGCAGCTATGATGCACTTATAGATCAAAATCCGAGGTACTTTCATTAAATTGCGATAACACCAGTCTATTCCATGAATATACTGGAGCATATATATATAAGCTTTAACATTATTATTTAAAATTCATAAACCCTAAAACCTAGAAAACCCTAAACCCTAAAACCCTAAACCCTAAATACTAACCTTAAACTCCTAAGCCCTAAACCCTAAAATCCAAAATCATATACCATAAACCCTAAACCCCTAAACCCTCAACCCAAAAAACACGAACCCTAAACCCAGGCTATATATATCTTGTGTGGAAACTAGGGCAATGGGATTTTGAGCCATAGTTATTTGTAGTTTCTTCATGACAAAAGCCATTATCGTTGCTTGAAAAATTGAAAATAACTTCAAATTCAGAAGCTTCCTTTGTAAATAATATTTTAAATGCCAATAATTCTGACCAATCTACCAAATACAAACATGTTGTTATAAACTATAGCAAATGTGTGGCCATGACCTTGGTCACCTAGTTTGAAAGCCATGCAATTCATACATGGTACGCCATATATTGTATGACATAATTAAAGCCATTATTATTGATTGGATCTTTTAAAATAAATCAAAACCTCTTTTTCTAAACAATGTTGAAATACCAATATGCACCAGTCTAAGAAACATGGTTATATTATCATAAGGTATGGTAACACATATGGCCTTGACATTTGTTGGGGGGATAACCCCGGGCAGGGTCACTCCGGGGTATAAGAGCTGAGTTAGCCGAGGTTCGGCAAGGTCAAAGCGGATGCTGGCCGAGTCACCTCAAGGCAGGCCGGATCACGGAGTAACCCGGACCAGGGGGTCGCCTAACACTGTCTCGTCCGACTCAAGGAGTAAGTCAGAGATACTTGTCTAGCTTATATGCAGGAACAGGTGTGGCCGGATCAACTGTGATCCGGATCATTGCTTGGCTTCTAGGAGAAGGAAGGAATCTCTCTGGTCAAAAAAGAAGGTCCGGTGCGTACTGGATGAGCGAATAAAGCAAGGGCTGGACCACCGGATCGTGGCCGACAAGGGTGACGACGCTCACGTCGGCTGACGCAGGCGCCGGAGAGGCTACGTTGCTAAAGCAAGTGTGATGAGGGGGAAAAGCACCCCTGTCGGGTTACTACTTTGGGAGGGGGCATATTCGTAGGAATATGCCTCCACGTATGCCCTAGACCAGGACCGAACCACCTCTATATAAGGGGGGGTTGGGGTTCTGGTAAGGGGTTTGGGTGTAACTACCTCGGTGAATTACGCTCTTAGTTACAAGCCTGGATGAGCGGAAATGGTTAAAATAGTACGGTGGGGCCAAATGCCACTCACAGGTAGACCTTTCAGCCGTCCTAACCATTTCCAAACATCGGGACAAGAACGAGCGGCGTAATTGGCAGGCGAAGGGATCAACTACATACACAAATGAGTATGTATGCAAGCCACCATACAATAGTCCTCAGAGGCATTCCATCTAGAAGAAATAGAAATATTGCAACGCCATACGGCAAGATCCAAATATCCTAGATAGATATAATAGTTTAGGATATCTCCTCATACATCAAACATCAGAGTATCAGGCGGAAGCGGAAAACAAGATCCGAGTACGGATAAGAAGCAAATCAGCATAAGATGCCCCATAAATAAACACATCCCGCCCACAGATCTCACGGATCCCTGTTCCCGGAATCTCTACACCGAATGATCGTGGCCAACTTCGTCCGTCTCCTCCACCCAGTATCCATCTTGCGAGTTTACCTGTTCATCTGAATCAAACAATTTATCGTGTGAGACCCTAGGGGTACTCAGCAAGTCTTTATGCCTCTAAAGGGGACACAACCTGGGGTGACGCAATTGCAGCAAAAGATAATACCTAACATTTCTATAGATACTCGCTAACCATCCGCCTAACCAAAGATAGACGGATGTCCGTGAATTAATAACAACAGTTATAACAGTAATATTAACAGATCCATCCTCCTCCTCGCTTACCAACGAGGAAGCGGACGAACAACCCCCCCATCCGTTGGCAGTTTTATTATCCATTCCATGAGTGTTACACTATTTACTAGGCAGGTACTTAGTCAAATTAAAATCGGTACTTTAGTTATACTTGTCTATGATCGAGAAACTGTGCTCCAAGTCGTCCATAACCGCGGACACGGCTTTCAGAAAGTTTTACCCTGCAGGGGTGCACAAATAGCAACACACACTCGATCAACCTCGCAAAAACCAAATCAAAACCCAACCAGGCATTCACGACAAAGCAATCACAGGATTTCAGAAATATTTCAGGGGGCCACCCCATTAAGCTACCCGCAACGAAGTTGGCCGGCTCCGAGACGGACTCAAGGTTTGCGTCAATGGCTTTAAACGACTGGGAACCCGAAAGTGTGACTGGGCTTGTCGATACCGCGAAAACACTCCGCATCCAAAACAGTACAGGTGCTCCTCGCACAATCTTAAATAAAGCAGTAAAGCATGGCATAAGTACAGGATAGTAATAAAGCCCCAAACTACTTGTGGCCCCAAGAAATAAGAATGAATCAAGCTCTGGCTCAGGGGGGTTCATAAGCCTCCCGGATGTGGATAGCGCGGAAATTCAAGGAACAGGAATCAAGTATTCGGGGTCCTACGGGACACAAGTGAGCATGAAAAACCAAATAGCAGATATTGCTCACCGGTGCCACTTTCATTAGTTATCCCATTACTACTTAGGTTAAGTTGTTTAGGTACCTCGTTATCCATCAGACACTCACATACCCTACACATGTTGTTCTACGACCCGCATGGCTCAAGCAACTCCTGTAGTAATGGCTCATGGGATGGAGGAACAAGCTTCGGTGGGGTTTAAAAGTAACGGCTATGCAGTACTTGGGATTCAGTTTAATGCAACGACTCCATGATGCAAGAATAAGATAGAGGCAATAGGTACTATATGTATGCAAGCATGTGGTAGTGCTTGCCTGGCAGCTCAGTTGAAGCGAGGGATGGATCTGGGTAGTGCTCCTGGGTTTCTTGATATATCCCCTGCTCAGCGTCTATTCGAAGAAGAACCAATCAAACAAGGGCCAACATAAATAAAGTGCACAAGCGTATGAATAAAATGCGACAAGCAAACAATCATGCCATGATGAATGATTCACAATTTGCATGGCAATAAAGTAGCATGGCATAGGTGAGGTGTGGAGTACAAGAATAAAGCCTTTTATTGAGTTTTAGTCCCATTTTATACTCAAATAAGTTGCTGTATACTTTATATTTACATGATGCATGCTGCAATTCAGAACATGGAATGCATATATAGAACGGGCTCGTCGAGCTGATCATTTTAGACATATCATTTGTCAAATTTGGAGTTATAAAACCAAAGTTATTAATTAATTAAGAAAAAGGGCATTTTATTGTAATTTTGAGCAACTCGAAATTTAAAGTGTTCAAACATTATTTTGAAGGGCAGATTTGAATTCCTCACATTTTTCTGATTCAAAAACATATATTACATGTTTAATTTGGAATTATATTTTAAAAGTTATTAAAAACAGAAATTAAAACATATTTAAACATTTCTGAAATACATTTTATTTAAACAGAAAAACATCCCAACTTTTTTATACCCAGAGCCAGTTAGCCCCAGACGCTGATGGTGGGACCAGTGCTGACTGGGCGGAACGGCGCGCGGCACACCCTTTTCTACCGCGAGCACAGCCAGCCACAGAGACAGACTAGTGGGTCCGGCGGCAGAAAGGCCCGCACGACAGTGGGAGACAAGGGGGCTGCCACGTGTAGGAGCTGGGGAGCGCGGGTTGAGGAACCGATACTTGCTGTCCCTTTTTGTAAAGTGGCAACAGCCGAAGACAGGTGGGTCCGAAGGGGTCGCGGGTTTAGCCGGCAAAAAGGGTGGGGGTTTTACTGCAAGACGCGCAACGGGTACTGTTCCTCTTCTCTCACGAAACTGACGGAAACGACAGAGAACGGCGCGGCGAGGCGGGGTTCGAACGCGCGACCGATCGCTCGCGTAGAGGGGCGGAACCACTGCGGTGGATGGGGATTGGTGTTAGGAACCGCAGGCGTGGCCAGATAAGGCGTATACGACGAGAGGATGGTCCTCGACGACGGCGAGCGCGATGCACCGAAGGCGCTCGTCCGGTGGCGTGGCGCGTACAGGAAACGGTGAACGGAGGGAGGTTGTCTGGGAGGTTCGGACGCTCACCGTGGGGGCGTCGGTGGAGGTGGTTCGGGCTGGGGAGCAGCCGATCGACGGTGATGCAGACGGCCGGCGGCTAGGGTTTCGCGTCGAGCTCGGCGGGGTGCAGCGTTTCTGGGGCTGCTCCTCCTCATCGGCACGTACGAGGTGAAGCAGGGGAGCGTCCTCGAGCGCCTCGACCACTCCCATGTCAACCACGACAGCAGAAGCTAGGGTAGGCGACGGTGCAGACGGTGGCCGGCGATAGAGGGGTAGGCGTCAGGGAGAGGAAGGAGAGGAGAGGCAGGGGCTCTGGGGTGGATCTGGAGAGGCAGAGGAGCCGTGTGGGAGGGGGGAAAAGGAGGGAGAGGGAGAAGGCCAGCTGTGGCAGGGGGGGTAGATAAATGTGGCGTGGGTGCCACCTTTTCCTTCCTCCTCACGTGCTCGGGCTGGACGGCAGGAGCGGGGTTAGGGTGATGGAGGCGGCCAGTAGGCCAGGGAGGGAGGCGAGGAAGGTGGGGCTGGCACGGCAGTTAGAGGAGAGAGAGAGAGGGGGTGGCATGGAGCTAGGGTTGGATAGGGTAGGCTCGGGTTAGCTAGGGCTTGGCTAGGAGGAGGGGTAGATGGGGTGTGGGACCAGGGAGAGGGGGTAGCCAGGTGGGGTCATCATGGTAGAGAGAGGGAGGGGTGAGAGAGGTGTGGGTAGCTAGGGTTAGCTAGAGAGGGGTGGCTCGGTTTTGGCTAGAGGGGGTGGTATGGTAGATGGTGATAGGTTTTAGGAGAGAGGATAGAGATAGAGGGTGATGTGGTGGTGGCTTTTAGCAAGATCAAACAAGTTCAAGCAAAAGGAGGGAGATAGAGATGAGAGATGATCCACTCAAAAATCAAATAAAAACAAAGGAGGACAAAAGATGGAGATGGAAAGGATTTTACATGACCATGCATGGCATACACATGTGAGAAAAGCTTGATGAGCCCTAGGCAAAAAGAAATGAACCAAACAAGGTGAAAGATTTGAGA
Organism: Avena sativa; assembly: GCA_916181665.1. Lineage (NCBI taxonomy): Eukaryota > Viridiplantae > Streptophyta > Magnoliopsida > Poales > Poaceae > Avena > Avena sativa. The sequence goes on along the minus strand of OV702287.1, from coordinate 62,196,550 downwards.
GAGAAGGGAAAGCTCCAAGAGATATACACCACTCAAAAATTCATATAAAATCCCAAAGGACTAGAATGTGGTGGTGCTTGCATGGCCCATGCAAAATAATTAATGCCCTGTTTATTCTTGTGAAAACAATAATATTAACCTGGCATTATTCTTATGCATTCCCAAAAGTGGGATAAAAGCCAAGCAAAAGAATTTGTAGAAGTAGATCCATCCTATCTCCCATGAGCTAGATTAAATACCAAGAGAAAATAAAATACAAGCTCATGGATAATGGGATGGTGGAATAATGGGGTGGTGACAAGAAAGGTGGTGGAGTGGAATAAAAGATATGCCCCCAACTCAACTTGGGCATTTAAACAATATATCAATAACCAAATACAATATCAAGAGACAAATACAATTTACAATGCATATGAGAGGAGAACCAAAACAAAAAGGGTTTTATATGATGCTCAAATGCAAGGTGGCATGATGACATGAGCATGATATCATTATGATGCAACAATTATATATAGGAAGTAGCATTTATATTACTAGACCAAGTAGCATTACAATTGTTAGACAATTGGGATGCTACAACTCTCCCCCACTAAACAAGAATCTCGCCCCGAGATTCCTAGGGAAAAAAGAAAACAACGCAAGGAGAGGCGGTGTTCGAACGAAGGTGACCCTCACGTTCCCAAGTTGATGAACAACGGAAAAACTTGCTAGACTTGCTGCGAGTCTTGCGTTTTGCTTGAGAAACAACGGTGAGAAGAGTTGAAGGATTGTCGTGAGACAAGAAGGATAGGATGAACATAGCTCCTGTTTTCTCAAGAAACATGATAAAAGAATAGAACCACTTGTGAAAGAAAGGACAAGATGATGTATCATGGATACAGAAAGGCACACCGTTAAGATTAAAGATTTACCGATACGAGAGAGGATGAATCTTTGTGTCACCGGAAGAAAAAGAGCTAGATTGGAGAGGTTTTGAACCACTAAGACAATAGCATCGTATCTTCTCTCGGATTTGAGAAATGAAAAAACGGAAACAATATTGCCTTCAAACAATAGAGTCCCTTGATATCAACAGAAAGATTTAGTTAGACATCGTCGGATTAGATTCTTCTTGCGCCGGTAAGAACCCAAAGGATCACGCAATTGAGGTGCGCGGATATAACTTCCAGAGACGGATGTGAAGCCAGATCATGGTGGAATCCCGAGAAGCAAAGAATATGGAGGATCTGGAGTTTATTGTAGAGATACTTATTGCTTTCTTTAGCTTTGAGGCTAACGCAATAGATTTGCAGCTGATAGCATCAACCATAATTGGCTTTACCACAGAAAAAGAATTGATGAAACAAAGAGAGAGATAGTTTCCTTTCATCTTGTTTGGGGATGCCGAGCATCGGTAGAATGACGAGGACAGAAAAGAGTTTGCGTTTGTTTCCACCAGATAATTGAAGATTTTGCTCCATCTAGAATAGACAGACCACCAACAAGAGATTATTGATTACTTTCTTCGAGAGAGCACTCCGGAAAAACAAGGACGAAAGTAAAAGTATCGAGGGATAAAGGCCACTTCTAACTTCCGTGGAATGAGTGAAATCACATTAATTCACCAATTCAATGTACAAGAGCGAATGATAAGAGTAGTGGTATGGTAGCTACTCCATCCCGCACTCAAAGCATTACTCCGCACATGAATAATAAAACCATGCAACCCAACTACCGAAACAGACTGAAGGTATTGATAAGAATAGCTCATGGAACTTCGTAAGAAAACAAAGATTGATGAAAACGATTCACCGAATCCAAGATAGATAAGGGTGATGATGTTGTCGTCATATCATAAGTAACCAGCCACCGGAAAGATATGAAGGAAGATCACGGAAACAACTGCAAGATTCCACAGATACAGAAAAAGATAGCACCACTTGCACATAAGGATTACAAAAAGATCTGAAAAATCTTCATGGTCTCTGGTGGATTGAGCATAGACGATAGAACAAGAGGGTTTCAAAGATTACTTGACGAGAACGAGGTGAGAAGAACTCCATGTTCTTCTTGAAATGATTGAGAGAGATTTAGCAGTCTTGAGGAAAATCTTTAGCGGAACGACGATGATAACTTGCCAACAAGGAACAACTCCGGATTGGTTGAAGATGGAGGATGAAATTAACAATGAACTTGCTGATTCCCGAACTGAAGCAATGTATTTAGCAGAAGGACGTGGTCGAGATAGGTGACTTCAAGAAGCCAGAATTCACGCTTTGAGAACTTTGCACACATGCAGTGTTCTCGAAGCTTGAGAGAAAGAGACATAGATGATCTTCCATGTTCTTCCATTGATATAGCATAAGCAAGCATATTATCAACATATACCACCATGGATTAACAAGATATTCCCAGAATACCAAGTTCAAAAGGCGAGAGAAACGAACAAATTCTCGAACACTTCCTGAGCTCAACGCTCTTAGAAAGATCAATATTAAGAGCACGAGTTCGTGTTGAAGAAGATGCACTGGAAGAATAGATTATCTGGTCCTTTGGAAGAAAAAGAGATGTCACCTGGTTCACATTGTCGATTGGATCACCGGTTACAAAGATAAAGAGATCTTGGATAAAGAAAAGATGATAGATCATACCTCAAGCAAAGCTACCAGAGACGAAAAGATGCAATTCCCTCGTCTCAAAGAGAATTTTGCAGATATGGAGTTCAAAAAGATGTGAAGCATGATGGACAGATGATAGACCACCGTAGTGCCTTGAGAAACTCCGGATTGCCAAAGATGCTTGAATATGCATAGATATGATCACGGTGTACTCAAAATCACAGGAGATAACCGTCACCATTTGGAGGATAGTGTTGATAGCATTTTCCATACTCCACTCATGATAAGTGTCATATAGCTATGCCGAGAACCAAATTACAATCACCAGCATCGGATCGACACATGTTATGTAATTAGCCCAAGAGAATTGGAGATGAAATGAAACTCTAGGATTAAGCGCCGGTGACAAAAGAATGAGTTAGCATGGACATGCTTATAAAAGGAAGATAGATAATGTTTCACACACGATTGGAAAGGAGTGTGGAAACACAGATGTATCAAAGAAAAATTTTCCTCATTTTTTGGCATTAAAATACCAATAGATGCGCAAAAAGCACTTATCAGGTAGAGATTAGCAACTCCACATTCTGTGAAAGCATGCTGGAAGGAAGAACACCCTTAAGAAGATGGCACCGGTTAACAAGGAGTCGAATAGATCATGCCGGTTTTCAAAAGCTTGTCAGTATGGAATGTACCAACAGTTGATAACCAAAGGCAGATTGTGATAACAAATTGGATGCAACAGATAGACAAGGAATTACACACACACACACACACACACTTTCTATGGTACTACGGAAACCCAGAACACGTGAATCCTAATTTGAATTTTAAGAAGAGGATTGAAAACGTTACACTTCCTTACCAGAAAAGGTGGGTGGTTGGGTAAGAAGAAAAGTGGAAGCAGTCCTACTCTCGCGTTTTGTTTTTCCCTAGTATACATAGCTACCAAAAATATTTGCTAGACTAACAACGACCATTTGGCTGAGACCCTGAAGGGCGGGATGGCTCTGATACCAATTGTAACTACCTCGGTGTATTACACTCTTAGTTACAAGCCTGGATGAGCGGAAATGGTTAAAATAGTACGGTGGGGCCAAATGCCACTCACAGGTAGACCTTTCGGCCGTCCTAACCATTTCCAAACATTGGGACAAGAACGAGCGGCGTAATAGGCGAAGGGATCAACTACATACACAAATGAGTATGTATGCAAGCCACCATACAATAGTCCTCAGAGCCATTCCATCTAAAAGAAATAGAAATATTGCAACGCCATACGGCAAGATCCAAATATCCTAGATAGATATAATAGTTTAGGATATCTCCTCATACATCAAACATCAGAGTATCAGGCGGAAGCGGAAAACAAGATCCGAGTACGGATAAGAAGCAAATCGGCATAAGATGCCCCATAAATAGTCGCCCACAGATCTCACGGATCCCCGTTCCCGGAATCTCTACACCGAATGATCGTGGCCAACCTCGTCCGTCTCCTCCACCCAGTATCCATCTTGCGAGTTTACCTGTTCATCTGAATCAAACAATTTATCGTGTGAGACCCTAGGGGTACTCAGCAAGTCTTTATGCCTCTAAAGGGGACACAACCTAGGGTGACGCAATTGCATCAAAAGATAATACCTAACAATTCTATAGATACTCGCTAACCATCGGCCTAACCAAAGATAGACGGATGTCCGTGAATTAATAACAACAGTTATAACAGTAATATTAACAGATCCATCCTCCTCCTCGCTTACCAACGAGGAAGCGGACGAACAACCCCCCCATCCGTTGGCAGTTTTATTATCCATTCCATGAGTGTTACACTATTTACTAGGCAGGTACTTAGTCAAATTAAAAGCGGTACTTTAGTTATACTTGTCTATGATCGAGAAACTGTGCTCCAAGTCGTCCATAACCGCGGACACGGCTTTCAGAAAGTTTTACCCTGCAGGGGTGCACAAATAGCAACACACACTCGATCAACCTTGGAAAAACCAAATCAAAACCCAACGAGGCATTCACGACAAAGCGATCACAGGATTTTAGAAATATTTCATGGGGCCACCCCATTAAGCTACCCGCAACGAAGTTGGACGGCTCCGAGACGGACTCAAGGTTTGCGTCAATGGCTGTAAACGACTGGGAACCCGAAAGTGTGACTAGGCTTGTCGATACCGAGAAAACACTCCGCATCCAAAACAGTACAGGTGCTCCTTGCACAATCTTAAATAAAGCAGTAAAGCATGGCATAAGTACAGGATAGTAATAAAGCCCCAAACTACTTGTGGCCCCAAGAAATAAGAATGAATCAAGCTCTGGCTCAGGGGGGTTCATAAGCCTCCCGGATGTGGATAGCGCGAAAATTCAAGGAACAGGAATCAAGTACTCGGGGTCCTACGGGACACAAGTGAGCATGAAAAACCAAATAGCAGATATTGCTCACTGGTGCCACTTTCATTAGTTATCCCATTACTACTCAGGTTAAGTTGTTTAGGTACCTCGTTATCTATCAGACACTCACATACCCTACACATGCTGTTCTACGACCCGCATGGCTCAAGCAACTCCTGTAGTAATGGCTCATGGGATGGAGGAACAAGCTTCGGTGGGGTTTAAAAGTAACGGCTATGCAGTACTTGGGATTCAGTTTAATGCAATCGCGACTCCATGATGCAAGAATAAGATAGAAGCAATAGGTACTATATGTATTCAAGCATGTGGTAGTGCTTGCCTGGCAGCTCAGTTGAAGCGAGGGATGGATCTGGGTAGTGCTCCTGGGTTTCTTGATATATCCCCTGCTCAGCGTCTATTCGAAGAAGAACCAAACAAACAAGGGCCAACATAAATAAAGTGCACAAGCGTATGAATAAAATGCGACAAGCAAACAATCATGCCATGATGAATGATGCACAATTTGCATGGCAATAAAGTAGCATGGCATAGGTGAGGTGTGGAGTACAAGAATAAAGCCTTCTATTGAGTTTTAGTCCCATTTTATACTCAAATAAGTTGCTGTATACTTTATATTTACATGATGCATGCTGCAATTCAGAACGTGGAATGCATAGATAGAACGGGCTCGTCGAGCTGATCATTTTAGACATATCATTTGTCAAATTTGGAGTTATAAAACCAAAGTTATTAATTAATTAAGAAAAAGGGCATTTTATTGTAATTTTGAGCAACTCGAAATTTAAAGTGTTCAAACATTATTTTGAAGGGCAGATTTGAATTCCTCACATTTTTCTGATTCAAAAACATATATTACATGTTTAATTTGGAATTATATTTTAAAAGTTATTAAAAACAGAAATTAAAACATATTTAAACATTTCTGAAATACATTTTATTTAAACAGAAAAACATCCCAACTTTTTTATACCCAGAGCCAGTTAGCCCCAGACGCTGATGGTGGGACCAGTGCTGACTGGGCGGAACGGCGCGCGGCACACCCTTTTCTACCGCGAGCACAGCCAGCCACAGAGACAGACCAGTGGGTCCGGCGGCAGAAAGGCCTGCACGACAGTGGGCGATAAGGGGGCTGCCACGTGTAGGAGCTGGGGAGCGCGGGTTGAGGAACCGATACTCGCGGTCCCTTTTTGTAAAGTGGCAACAGCCTAAGACAGGTGGGTCCGGAGGGGTCACGGGTTTGGTCGGCAAAAAGGGTGGGGGTTTTACTGCAAGACGCGCAACGGGTACTGTTCCTCTTCTCTCACGAAACTGACGGAAACGACAGAGAATGGCGCGGCGAGGCGGGGTTCGAACACGCGACCGATCGCTCGCGCAAAGGGGCGGAACCACTACGGTGGATGGGGATTGGTGTTAGGAACCGCAGGCGTGGCCAGATAAGGCGTATACGGCGAGAGGATGGTCCTCCACGACGGCGAGCGCGATGCACCGAAGGCGCTCGTCCGGTGGCCTGGCGCGTACAGGAAACGGTGAACAGAGGGAGGTTGTCTAGGAGGTTCGGACGCTCACCGTGGGGGCGTCGGTGGAGGTGGTTCGGGCTGGGGAGCAGCCGATCGACAGCGATGCAGACGGCCGGCGGCTAGGGTTTCGCGTCGGGCTCGGCGGGGTGCAGCGTTTCTGGGGCTCCTCCTCCTCATCGGCACGTACGAGGTGAAGCAGGGGAGCGTCCTCGAGCGCCTCGACCACTCCCATGTCAACCACGACAGCAGAAGCTAGGGTAGGCGACGGTGCAGACGGTGGCCGGCGATAGAGGGGTAGGCGTCAGGGAGAGGAAGGAGAGGAGAGGCAGGGGCTCTGGGTGGATCTGGAGAGGCAGAGGAGCCGTGTGGGAGGGGGAAAAGGAGGGAGAGGGAGAAGGCCAGCTGTGGCAGGGTGGGGTAGATAAAGGTGGCTCGGGTGCCTCCTTTTCCTTCCTCCTCACGTGCTCGGGCTGGACGGCAGGAGCGGGGGTAGGGTGATGGAGGCGGCCAGTAGGCCAGGGAGGGAGGCGAGGAAGGTGGGGCTAGCACGGCAGTTAGAGGAGAGAGAGAGGGGGTGGCATGGATCTAGGGTTGGATGGGGTAGGCTCGGGTTATCTAGGGCTTGGCTAGGAGGAGGGGTAGATGGGGTGTGGGACCAGGGAGAGGGTGTAGCCAGGTGGGGTCATCATGGTAGAGAGAGGGAGGGGTGAGAGAGGTGTGGGTAGCTAGGGTTAGCTAGAGAGGGGTGGCTCAGTTTTGGCTAGAGGGGGTGGTATGGTAGATGGTGATAGGTTTTAGGAGAGAGGATAGAGAGAGAGGGTGATGTGGTGGTGGCTTTTAGCAAGATCAAACAAGTTCAAGCAAAAGGAGGGAGAGAGAGATGAGAGATGATCCACTCAAAAATCAAATAAAAACAAAGGAGGACAAAAGATGGAGATGGAAAGGATTTTACATGACCATGCATGGCATACACATGTGAGAAAACCTTGATGAGCCCTAGGCAAAAATAAATGAACCAAACAAGGTGAAATATTTGAGAGAGAAGGGAAAGCTCCAAGAGATATACACCACTCAAATATTCATATAAAATCCCAAAGGACTAGAATGTGGTGGTGCTTGCATGGCCCATGCAAAATAATTAATGCCCTGTTTATTCTTGTGAAAACAATAATATTAACATGGCATTATTCTTATGCATTCCCAAAAGTGGGATAAAAGCCAAGCAAAAGAATTTGTAGAAGTAGATCCATCCTATCTCCCATGAGCTAGATTAAATACCAAGAGAAAATAAAATACAAGCTCATGGATAATGGGATGGTGGAATAATGGGGTGGTGACAAGAAAGGTGGTGGAGTGGAATAAAAGATATGCCCCCAACTCAATTTGGGCATTTAAACAATATATCAATAACCAAATACAATATCAACAGACAAATACAATTTACAATGCATATGAGAGGAGAACCAAAACAAAAAGGGTTTTATATGATGCTCAAATGCAAGGTGGCATGATGACATGAGCATGATATCATTATGATGCAACAATTATATATAGGAAGTAGCATTTATATTACTAGACCAAGTAGCATTACAATTGTTAGACAATTGGGATGCTACATTGGGTCTTTTCAGATACATAGCAAGGAGAACACTAGTGGATCTAGGGTTCTTGGGCCAGTTAGTAGGCAAGAGTAAGAGAGTTTCTTCTTCCTCCTCTTGTCAATACAGCTCGAGGAGCACTTGTAATCTTGGAGATTGAACATCAATACAAAGCTTCTGTGTAGAGAATCACTCTACTATCCCTCCCTGGATTCCCCTAGCGCATATTAGTCCCCACCTTTAGCCTATCCATGGCATCTGCCGTGACACCACCACGACAGTTGGCGCCCACCGTGGGGCTAGCGGTGCTAGCAGGGGTGAAGATCCGTACGGGAAACCTCATCGGCACCGAGGAACGCATCGTCGCCGGGCTTGTTCAGCGCTTTGGAGCGCTGGACTACGTCAGCGACAAAGCTGGCTGCTTCGGCACGCGCCCCCTTCTGCGCAACGACATCTTCGTCAAGCTCGGCGCGCACAAGGTCTATGTTGCTGTGGATGTGACTTGCGTTCATCCGCGTCGTGTCGTCGATGCAGGAGAACCACCTCTCACTGCAGCTCGCGGGGCGCGTATCGCTCGCTTCCCGGACCATGCAGAGGTGATGATGACTGTGCCAGGCGCGGGCGTGAGCAAGGATCCAGCGCCAGACCCGGAGGTAACACCCAAGGCACCGAGGAAAGCTAGGGATCCTCCGCTAGAGAGGCCTGAGAACGTGCTGAGGGAAGCTATGGATAGCTTGGCTAACCCGGTGGCAGCAGTGGTAGATCCGGCTCAGGCACAGGCCGAGCTAGAGGAGACCCAACGAAAGATACTGGAGGGCGCAAAGAAAATAGCAGCGGCTCAGCAGTCATTGAACATGACGCTGCGCGAGTACGCGAAGGCAAACAAGGTTGATGCAGTAAGGGTCAAAGGGAAAAATCTCATAGGTGACATGAACAGAGAAGGTGATGATGGACCAGAAGGGTCGGAAAACTATCTGTCTGTGTGGTTGCCGAAGTATAGTACCCCGGTGAAGAACCTCAGAGCAGCAGATGCCGCGGCGTTCGAGCTAGAGGGTCTGACGGGTGAAGCCCATCAAAGACAGCAAGACCGGGTTAACGAGCTGGTTCGGATCACGAACAGGCAGAACGAGGAGCTGTTGAGAGGTAACCCAGAGAAAGTTGGAGCTTCTAAGATCGTCCATTCGGTGATGGGTAACCCGGAGAAATCCGCTGGAGCCGCATCATCGCCTCATGGTGGCCCTAGAAGAGAAGAGGTAGTAACCTCGGCCAGACGGAACAAGCAGATCGTTCCGTACGACCCAACACATGCGGGAAAAGAAAAAGAGATGCGGAAAAACGATGATCGACGAAGTGTGAGCCGAGGTGAAGCTGGCCGAGGTAACCACGACCAAGGCAATGCCGGTCAAGGGAATGCTGCCAACGGCAATGCCGGACAGCGAAACTCGGCAGGAGCGGGTCAACCGCAGCAGCGGAATGCACCAAGGCAAGAGAAAAGTGCCGGCCATGGTATGCAACAGAGAGGAGTACAACGAGAGCAAGACCGATACAATGACGGAGACTCGGAGATGATGAATGCGGGATACGCAAGACTGGACTATCACGTGATAGGGTCGAATTGGGAAGCAGAGATTTGATGCCGGATGACGCCAGGCTAAAACAGGATCGCCTGTATAGGTCAGAACAGATCGAATGTCAAGGTCCTCCGGGTCCAGCGTGCTTTGGACCCCGGATCATGAAGGAACCGCCAGTACCCAATTTTCTAATTACACAGGGGCACGAAGACGTATGACGGCAGTACAAAGCCGGAGGATTGGCTAATAAACTACACAACAGCTATGAAAATTGCAACTGGCAGCTTGAGGTGGGCTGTACGATATGTACCCCAAATGTTGGAAGGTCCAGCTAGGGTTTGGCTGAATAATTTGCCACCCGGAAGCATCAATTGCTGGATAGATTTTGAAGAAATGTTCATCAGCAACTTCACAAGTACGTATCAGAGACCGAATAGACCGCAGACCCTGGCAATGTGCAAGCAGAGATCTAACGAAACGGACCGTGAATTCTTGACCCGGTGGTGTACCTTGAGAAACTCGTGTGAGGGAGTCATAGAATCACAAGCTATAGCATGGTTCGCACAGGGATGTAGATATGGCAGCGAGTTGTGGATGAAATTGCAAAGGAAAATGCCAGTCACATTGGCAGAGATGATCCGGATCGCGGATTCTTATGCTTTGGGTGATCCGACTCAACCTAGGATCGCGTCGAACGAGTCAAATGAGGAGTACTATCCGAGGGACGGATCCGGGTCATCCCGGAGGAACGATTACAGGGGAAAAAGGAGAGACGATAGACCGGACCATCAATATGGTTCGCAACAAGTTGCGGCCATGAATCAAGATCAGCCCGGAGCAGGGAGCAACCAACGCCAGAGAACGGGAGGGCAATGGACTCCTCGAAACGATGGCAAGAAAATGTGGACTCCGGAGCAGAAGAAACAATGGCAAGAAAAGAAAGATCGTCCGAGGTATACCTACGAGTCAATGTTGGACCAGCCGTGTAAATTTCACACGCCAAATCCGAACAGCCCGGCGAGTCACACGATGAGGCAATGTGAGTGGATGCGCAAGATAGAACAAGGTGGTTCGGGGAATGCTCAGGCACCCCGGAATGACCAACCTCGGCAGGAGTTACCCCGGCAGCAATTGCTTTCCGGAGCAAACACGCAGCAACTGATGTTGCCTCCCCCTCCGCCGAGGTATGACAACAGTGAGAGAAGGGATGCAGTGCATCAGGTGGAAAACCAGCAACCACCGGATCAGAGGTACTCCGGAAACGAGGGAAGAAATGAGTACAGAGAACATCACCAGAGCTATTGTGTGTTCACAACAGAGGAAACAGATAGGAAAAGCTTGCAGCACCGACATATGGAGGTTAACGCGGTTATGCCTGCAGTGACGAGGTACATGTCTTGGTCGGACCAGGAGATTACCTGGAGCGTCAGAGATCATCCCAAGCTTATGCCAAGTCTGGGCTCGTATGCACTAGTGTTGGATCCGACGTTCATTGGACCAAACATTAATGTGAGGTTCTCCAAGGTACTAATCGACAATGGCAGTAGCATTAACATCACGTATGCGGATACGATGCGCAAATTGGGCATCTCGGAGAACATGCTCCAGGCTATAAGAATAACTTTCCATGGTATCGTACCAGGCATATCCTGTGAGCCCATAGGCAAAGTCCGGGTCGACATGTTATTCGGTACGAGGGATAACTGCCGAACTGAAAATCTGGAGTTCGAGGTGGTGAACATGGAGAGCGCGTATCATGCATTACTTGGGAGACCAGAACTGAGCAAGTTCATGGCAAGTTGCCACGTTAGTTATCTGAAGATGAAATTGCCCGGGCCAAATGGAGCAATCACTATCGCTGGGGATTTCCGACGTTCTATTGAGTGCGCTTCAGCCGGGTCTAACCTAGCCGAGTCACTTGTAATTGCCCAAGAGAAAATAAAAATCCAAGAGGTGGCGGCATTAGCTCAGTCCGCGCAGCAGTATATGCCGACATTAAGCAACCCGCATAGAAGTGTATCGTTTCAAGCCGCGAAGGACAGCAAGAAGATCCCGGTGGATAACATGTTTCCGGAGCGCACCGTAACAATTGGTGCCGGGTTAACTGACAAATAGGAAAGCGAGCTCGTCAACTTCCTCCGTGAGAATCGGGACATTTTTGCTTGGTCCACACCGGACTTGCAAGGTGTTTCGAGGGAGTCGGCTGAGCAAGGCCGGTGAAGCAACCTCTCCGATGCTTCACCGAGGATAGGAGAAAGGTCATTGGTGACGAGATAGCTCGGTTGCTATCAGCAGGATTTATCATGGAAGTGCTGTATCCGGATTGGCTCTCTAATCCGGTGCTAGTAGAAAAGAAGAAGGATGATCCGAACGTGGCAGTGGTTTGGCGTATGTGTATCGATTACACAAACCTGAACAAGGCGTGTCCAAAAGATCCATTTCCACTGCCGAGGATAGATCAGGTCATTGACTCTACCGCGGGGTGTGAACTGTTGTCATTCATTGACGCTTATTCTGGTTTCCACCAGATACCTCTGAACCCCGATGATCAAATAAAAACTGCCTTTATTACCCCATACGAGGCTTATTGCTATCGGACTATGCCGTTTGGATTACAAAATGCAGGAACGACGTACCAAAGATGTATGCAAAAAATGTCTGCACGATAAAATAGGTCAAAATGTACAAGTTTACATGGATGATGTGGTTATCAAGACCAAGGAAAGCGCAACGCTTCTTGACGACATAAGGCAAACATTCGCGAACTTGAGAAGATTCCGAATGAAGCTTAACCCGGAGAAATGTACCTTCGGTGTCCCGGCTGGGAAATTACTCGGTTTTCTCGTCTCCAGCCGAGGTAACGAGGTTAATCAAACTAAGATCCGAGCCATCGAACAAATAGAGCTGCCGAAGTGTCTCAATGACGTCCAGAAGTTCACTGGATGCCTGGCGTCGTTGAGTCGGTTTGTATGTCGGTTAGGGGAAAAGGCACTGCCTCTCTACCAACTCATGAAAAACTCAGATAAATTCGTTTGGACGCCGCAGGCTGATGAAGCCTTTGCCCACTTGAAAAAGATGTTGGCCACTGCACCAGTGTTAGCTTCTCCACTGTCAAAGGATCCAATGTTGCTCTACATAGCCGCAACCAACCAAGTTGTAAGTGTAGTGATTGTAGTGGAGCGAGATGAAGGGGGTAAGTCGGTGCAGAGGCCAGTGTCTTACTTGAGCGAGGTATTGTCTGCCTCAAAACAGAACTACCCGCATTTTCAAAAGGTGGCATACGGAGTTTATATGGCGGCAAAGAAGTTAAAGCACTACTTTGAGGAGCATCCCATCAAAGTGATATGCGAAGCCCCCATATCCGAGATAATGGATAACAAAGATGCGAATGGCAGAATTGCGAAATGGGCAATTGAGCTAGCACCATACGCACCCTAGTATGATAGGAGAGAAGCGATCAAGTCCCAGTTTGTGGCGGACTTTTTCGTGGATTGGGCCGAGGTACAATACGAACCACCGCCGCCAGATCCGAACTACTGGAGGATGCACTTTGACAAATCGAAAAACAAAACCGGGTTAGGTGCCGGGGTTGTGCTTACCTCTCCAAAGAAGGATCAGCTCAAGTACGTATTGCAGATCCATTTCGCGGCATCGAACAATGTCGCTGAGTACGAGGCTCTTGTGCATGGTCTCAAAGTGGCAAAGGAGATTGGCATACGTCGGATAATCTGCTTTGGCGACTCGGTTCTAGTAATACAGCAAGTGTCTGGAGTGTGGGACACCCTTGATCCAAACATGGCACTATACAGATTTCATGTGCAGAAAATCTCGGGTTACTTTGAGGGATGCGAATTTCACCATGTACCTCGTGTGGAAAACTAAGCTGCCGACATGTTGTCGAAGCTCGGATCGACCCGACAGGCAATTCCACCGGGCGTAGCATTGGAGCACCTCAGAAAGCCATCTATCAGGCTGTCCCCAGGAACCGATTCAATCTATGTCCCGGAAAACGCGGAATCCAGAGTTCAGACCATGGACATTAACATGGGAGGTAGTGCGCCGAACCCGGGGACTACCTCGGCAAACCTGGGGACTACCTCGCTAGACCCGGGGACTGTTCAGCGTGATCCGGCTGAAGTTATGCCGGTGGATCGGATGGAAATTGATGAGGAGATGTTCCCTGCGCGAGCAGTACTAGTTTGGGCACTGCCTATATACCAGTTCCTGAAAGATGGAACGTTACCCACTGAGGAAGTGCTAGCGAGGCAAACTCAGAGGAGAGCCAAAGCTTACACAATCATCAATTCCGAGCTGTACAAATGGAGTGTAACCAATGTCCTCCAGCGATGTGTTGATCCGGAAGAAGGACTTGAAATCCTCCGAGATATACACCAAGGAGAATGCGGGCATCACGCCTCATCCCGGGCCTTAGTGGCAAAGGCATTCCGGCATGGATTTTACTGGCCAAGCGCCTTGGAGCAAGCAGAGGATCTGGTGAGAAAATGCAATGGTTGTCAAAGGTACGCCACCAAGACACATATGCCTATGTCAGAACTCAAAACCATACCAATTACATGGCCATTTACTGTGTGGTGCTTGGATATGGTTGGCCCGTTCAAACCGGCAAGAGGAAACATGACGCACATTCTAGTCATGGTGGACAAGTTTACAAAATGGATCGAAGTGAAACCTATAAGAAAATGTGATGGAGCTACTGCCGTGAAATTTCTCAAAGACATCATCTTGAGATACGGTTATCCTCATAGTATCATAACTGATAATGGCACCAATTTTGCTGAAGGAGCATTTGCACGATTCTGCCGAGATAAGAAAATCCGACTCGACATAGCCTCGGTAGCCCACCCCGCATCGAACAAACAAGTGGAAAGATCCAACAGATTAGTGCTATCCGGGATAAAACCCCGGCTCATTGAGCCGCTGCAAAGATCAGCGGGGTGCTGGATAGAAGAACTACCAGCGGTATTGTGGAGTTTAAGAACCACTCCGAATCGATCAACAGGCTACACGCCGTTTTTTCTGGTATATGGCGCAGAAGCTGTGTTACCAGCCGACATAGAGCATGATTCGCCTAGGGTAACCCAATACACAGAAGCCGAAGTGCAAGAAGCCCGGCAAAATGATGTTGATCTGCTGGAAGAAGCGAGAGAACTGGCACTGTCCAGATCTGCCATATATCAGCAAAATCTCCGACGCTATCATAGCTGGAAAGTGTGCCTCCGAGTCTTCCGGGAAGGCGATCTGGTGCTCCGGTTGGTACAGCGTACCACTGGCATGCATAAATTATCCCCCCATGGGAAGGACCATTTATTGTGAGCAAAGCATTGCACAATGACTCTTATTATCTCATAGATGCAAAGCCATAGGAAAAGAACAAGGTGGACTGGTCCGGAGAGGAATCCAAGAGACCGTGGAATGTAGCACTACTTCATCCCTTATACACTTAGCTAAAGAGTGTATGTACCCGAGTCATCCTCATATGTCGATATGTATGTCGTCAATGAGCTTATCAATGAAATAGTGGAGCCTCGAGCAGTAACTCGGGGACAGCCTTAATAAATGATTGTTGTTACTTTTTATGCGTTAGCTGGAATGACTCGTCTCGCTTAGCCCGGATTAGTAATGTGTGAGCATCAAAAAACCCAACCGTTCGACTTGCTGCTGTCCAACAATAATTGGCTTCATGGCGAGCAAGGGAACAAGTTTGGAATTGCATAGCACATGAAAAACTACTAAGGAAACAATCCTATTCCAGCTAACGTTTGTTTTTTCGGACTAACCCCGTATTTACTTTCAAGCTATTATGTTGAATTATTTTGAGCCAATCCTCAAAGTTTCTTAGTATTGTTAAAATGATTCTTGAGGCTCGGATTCGTAAGTCATAAAACTGAATCAACGTAGACACGGATCGAGCCAGAGGGTTGGACGAACAAGAAAATGAAACTCGGGGACTACGCCCAAGTTAATCCGGCATACAAGCATAGTAGCAAAATATCATGTATTCAGCATACAACTGCACCCGGCATACCGGGGATCTGATAAGTTTTCAAGTTTTTTCAACTAAGGAGCGGCAGGGGGAGGAAGTTCGGCATCATCATCACTGTCTTCAATATATGAAGCAGCATCTTCTCCATTATCGCCCGACCCATCCTCCACGTTCTCCATCTGCTCCTCCTCGCCAGATTCCAGAAAGCTCGGCCCCTCAACCCAGTCATGGACGGGAGATTACTCGACGAGGCTGTAGGCGCAAGCCTGGCGCCGAGCTACCCACTCCGGATCATCGGTCCATTTGGATCCGGTGTGCCGACGGGTGAGGAGGCTCAGATCAATTTTCTCATACCATGAAAGGATATGATGGAGAAGGGTATCTGCTGCGGCACGCCCGGCGGATTCCCTCCAGAGGTCAAGTTGCGTCTCAATCTCCATCAGTTTGTCGGCAAGGAGCGTGATCCTTTCCGAGCATCCTCGCTTGGCCAGAATATGTTGAAGATCCGGACTGCAACATCGAGGAGATCTTTCCCATAGTTCTTAATAGTTTCCACCCGTGCTGACACGCTAACCAATAGGTCCTCCATGTCTAAGGGGATGCTCTCACCATCAGGAGCGGTGGGAGTACCCCGGATGGCAGTACCCTCCGGAAAGTTATCTAAAAATAAGGAAAGGAAAGATGCTGAAGCAAAGGCATATGAGCTAACCCGGAAAACTAGGTCGAGCAAGGAGAAGAAACTTACGTGAGATATGGCGATGGATCCGGGTCAACTCCTTGATACAACTATCGCGTCTCTGGCGAAGTTGTTCAAGCTCGGCAAGCGCCGACCCAAGACGGACCTCGGATTCCTTGAGCAGGTCCTGATCCTTGGAGATCTGGAGGGTAAAGCGCTCACGCTCTTTGGTGATGTTCTGGCCAACTTTTTGGAGCTCGGTTTTGTGTTGGGCCTTCATCTTCTTCATCTTGGCCTTGAGTTTGGTTACTTCATCGTCCTTGGTCCGGAGGAGGGCGAGCTCATCGTTCTTCTTCTTCAGCTCGGCTTGATGTTGTCCTGCTTGTTCGAGAAAATGCAGCATCATATCAGGCATGAGCACACTATCCTCAAGCGATGCTGAAATAGTGTGTTGACCCGGCAAAGCCGACGAGTGAATGTTTGTCGAGCCAAGGAGAAGAAAGAATGGAAAACACAACGACGTTGGCCGAAAGAGGACATACCTCGGATTTCCTCCAAGTTCTTCCGCATAATCTTGTTTTTAGCCTCCACCCCAGCTGCAAAAAACCGAATAAGGAGGTTAGTCCGGCAGAAACAAATGAACGATGAGGTGTTAAGAGAGGAAATTACCCCTCTTTTCATGCTCCGTGCCAAGTGCAACATGTTTCGCGCACAAGATCTTGTGGGTATCAAGAAGGCGCTGAAACTCGGCACTCCGACGATTGGTGGTTACCTGACAAAGGCACATGCATGTAAAATTAGTTCGGTGCATATTCGAAGTGTACAAGATCCGGGCCAAGCGGAACTTAACCCGGCTCTAGGTGTGTGCATATTCGAAGTGTACAAGATCCGGGCCAAGCGGAACTTAACCCGGCTCTAGGTGTGTGCATATTCGAAGTGTACAAGATCCGGGCCAAGCGGAACTTAACCTGGCTCTAGGTGTGTGCATATTCGAAGTGTACAAGATCCGGGCCAAGCGGAACTTAACCCGGCTCTAGGTGTGTGCATATTCGAAGTGTACAAGATCCGGGCCAAGCGGAACTTAACCCGGCTCTAGGTGTGTGCATATTCGAAGTGTACAAGATCCGGGCCAAGCGGAACTTAACCCGGCTCTAGGTGTGTGCATATTCAAAGTGTACAAGATCCGGGCCAAGCGGAACTTAACCCGGCTCTAGGTATGTGCATATTCGAAGTGTACAAGAACCAGGACAAGCGGAACTTAACCCGGCTCTAGGTGTGTGCATATTCAAAGTGTACAAGATCCGGGCCAAGCGGAACTTAACTCGGCTCTAGGTGTATGCATATTCGAAGTGTACAAGATCCGGGCCAAGCAAAACTTAACCCGGCTCTAGGTGTGTGCATATTTGAAGTGTACGAGATCCGGGCCAAGCGGAACTTAACCCGGCTCTAGGTGTATATTTGAAGTTTACATGCAGCTACGTTGATCTTCTAAGGAGCATCCGGCCGAGTAACAAGTTACCCCGCCGGAGGCTCGGGGACTAATGGTTATTACCTAAAAAATGTAAAGAAGAAACGACGTACCTCCATCATACGCCCAGCGAGGTGAATCGACTTGGCGGCGGTATTCATCTGAGCGGAAAATTCAGCTGGGCCGAACTTTTTCGGGAGATCGTCATTGTAGACGAACTCCGCCTTGTTCTAGTTCATGACGAACTCAATGAGGCTCGGAGGGTACCGTTCGCCAGTGGGCATGTGGGGCGCCACCAAGCCCTTGGCATGAGCTTCTTTCATTTCGATTAGGGCAAGATCTGGGCTAGTGTGAAGAACCATCTGCTGCGATTCGGCTGGCTCGGAAGGAGGATCCGTCGCTGCTGGTGACTTCTTTGGAAGCATTGATGACAAAGTTCGCTGCCTAGCCTCGACGGAGGTAGACCTGCCTTTGGCTTGCTGGGAGGATGTGACCACAGTCGATTTGCCCTTGGAAGCCGATGGAGTGGGTCCTTGCCGAGCTTGAGATGACTTGGACGAGGCAGATGAACTTGGCACGGGAGCTTTGGTGGCTGGCGCTGGAGCTGCTGTTGGTTTCTTCGGAGCCAGGACAGGCGCTGGTTCGGTGGCTGGTGCTGGAGCTGCTGCTGGTGCTGGAGTTGCGGTAGACTTGGTAGTTGCTGGTTGCGGTAATGCCGAAGTGCCGGACACCGTTGCCTCGGTCGATGCGACCCCTCCCAATCCGAGGTCGCGTCCCTCTGGAGGAGGTACTGCGGAACCCGGAGCGGCCGCAGAGCCCTCCGGAATAAAGCTCAGTGGGCGTGACTCGTCGTCACGGGGAGGGGAAGGACTGGACCGAAGAGGAGAGGAGATGCTCGATCCGCTCTGAGGGACCTCCACAGGAGCCCTGCAAGAGAAAATAATGTCAGGAGTGAAATTACCCCGATGCAGGGAGAAGTGTGTTGCGTAGTGAAAAAGAACTTACGCATCCGAGGTCTCGGCCTCCTTAGGTTTTCGAGCCCTCCGTGCCGGAGCTTTGCCTGCCCGTTTGGAGGCAGTCTTGTCTCCGGCCTTCTTTTGCCTTTTGGAAGGCTGAGAAGGTTCGGAAGAAGAACTTGACACGGATCCGCGCTTCTTCTTTGACGCCACCGGAACAGGCTCGCCCGTGGCAAGTGGAGAATCCTCGTGGATGTGCCCACCGGGGTTAGCTGATGGCGGGAATGCAAAAGAAAGAGGGACAGCCTCAACGGGTTCAATCACATTGATATCCGAGTCATCCTCATCATCGGGCCAATCTCTAAGAGAAGAGAATTTACCGTTGGGTCGTTTGGTGGCATCGGGTGTGGGAAGGAACATCTCCTGGTCCGACTCCTCCTCATCCGGGATTTCTTGGTCCGGGGCCCACTTAAGGGTCGGATCCGGGCCATCCTCGAGGGTTTGCTGGAGAAACAGCTGGGAAAAAAGCACAAGGAGCAGAGTCAAAAATATGATAAGAACCGACATGAAATTGATCCGAAATAAATTTACCCCGCGAAGCTTACCGCGGGAGGGAGCCTATCACGGCAGTAATGCTCGATTCCCCACGTCCATTCGGCGGAGAGGTCCTTATGGGTGGTGAAAGAGCCTTGACCCAACGGAAGATCTCCGTATTGCTCAACTCGAATGAGGAGGTTCGGTTGGGGTCGCGGTTGAAGCTCATGTGGCACAACTTGTGAGTGCGCCGCTGGAGGGGAGAGATTCGGTTGCGCACAAATGTGATCATGGCATCCTCGTTGCGCAATCCGAGCTTCTTCAGCTCCGCGAACCTTTTGTTGACTTGGTTGGCCAGAGCTGTACGTTTCTTGGCAACCTCCTCCCAGAAATCCGTGTCAAGGGGACCCGGAGCGTAGGGCAGCAACCGGATCAAGTCTTCGGTGCCTTTGTTCCGGACGTAGAAGAAGGTCCGGGCCCATCCTTTGCAGGAGTCAAGCCCGGTGACCCGGTGAATACCTCTGGGGCGAGATCTAGGCAGCTCCGAACTGAGTAAGCTGCTTGTCCTCCGACTCGACGTGGATGTTGGGGACGACATTGCAACGGAGGCCGAAGAACCGGATCCACAGCTCCTTCGTGGGCCATAGTCCGGTGTAGCCTTCGATCGAGGAAACGAAAGCAGACAGAGAGGTGATGGCGTTCGCCGGGAGATGATGTGGTTGCAGGTGATAGGTCCAGACCCAGCCCCGGAAGAAATCACTCACCAGAAGACCAAATCCCCGTTGGAAATGGGATAGGAAAACGACGAACTCGCCCGGATTGGGTGAGGGGGCCAATTCAGAGGAGAGGAGACGAGCGGCGACGCCGGCGGGAATACGCCGGGTTCGGTAGAGCCAGTCGATGTCGTCCTGGCAAACCCACGAAACGGCCCATGCGCCTCGGTCCGCCGCGCCGGCGTCCTCCTCCATCTCCTGCTCGACGACAATGAGCTCCTCTTCCGTCATCTCGAATCCGCTGTCCTCGCTGGAGCTGGCGGCGGCGGCGCTCTGCGGTCTAGATTGACGAGGACCCGTGGCTAAGCAGTAGTGCAGCGGTGGCTGCGGTGCGGAGGCATGGAGAAGGTGCGGCGGCGGCGCTGCTGCAACGGGCACTGGCGGCGGCGCGGTTGCAAGGAAGAAGAAGAGGAACGGGCAAGGGGGCGCGGAGATGGAAAAGTGCTAAGAAGCGTTCCCCTCCCCTATTTAACTGCCCCCAGTAATCAACGAGTGGGATCGTGCTGCTCTGGAGAGCCACACGGTGTGGCCGTGTATCACCAGCATTGACCAATCAGAGAGAAGCCACACCGGGGGCCGCAGAGTAAATATGATCCCATGACACGACGTGCAGTTGCGGTAAACGAGGAGACAGACGTGACGTAACCCCCGCACAGTAATCACTGACATTTACTGCGGCGGTTACTGTGCTGGCCCTTAAAATCAGGCAACGTAATGATTAACCTTTACGTGGGTTGGCGTACGAGAGAAGGAAGCAAGGCCCGGATCCGAGCCACGATGGTAACCCGGACGGCAAGTGAAAACCTGAAATGTGCAGAGGGAAAGTAAAACCGTAGGATCCGAGCCAAAATGGTAACCCGGTCAGCATGTGAAAACTTGGAACGTGCGAAGGGAACGTAAATCCATATAATCCGAGACAAGAAGTTAACCCGGAACTAAACGTCCGAAGCTTAGATACGAATGAACCTGATGTGGCCTTAGCGACCAAGGCCGCTAAGGCCGCACCAGGTTCGGGGACTAATGTTAGGGGGATAACCCCGGGTAGGGTCACTCCGGGGTATAAGGGCCGAGTTAGCCGAGGTTCAGCAAGGTCACAGTGGATGCTGGCCGAGTTACCTCAAGGCAGGCCGGATCACGGAGTAACCCGGACCAGGGGGTCGCCTAACATTGTCTCGTCTGACTCAAGGAGTAAGTCGGAGATACTTGTCTAAGCTTATATGCAGGAATAGGCGTGGCCGGACCAACAGTGATCCGGATCCTCGCTTGGCTTCTAGGAGAAGGAAGGAATCTCTCTGGTCAAAAAGAAGGCCCGGTGCATACTAGATGAGCGAATAAAGCAAGGGCAAGACCACCGGATCGTGGCCGACAAGGGTGACGACGCTCACGTCGGCTGATGCGGGCGCCGCAGAGGCTACGCCGCTAAAGCAAGTGTGACGCGGGAGAAAAGCACCCCTGTCGGGTTACTACTTTGGGAGAGGGCATATTCTTAGGAATATGCCTCCACGTATGCCCTAGGACAGGACCGAACCACCTCTATATAAGGGGGGTTTGGGGTTCTGGTAAGGGGGTTGGGTCTTGTGAGATACATAGCAAGGAGAAACCAAGTGGATCTAGGGTTCTGGGGCTAGTTAGTAGGCAAGAGTAAGAGAGTTTCTTCTTCCTCCTCTTGTCAATACAGCTCGAGGAGCACTTGTAATCTTGGAGATTGAACATCAATACAAAGCTTCTGTGTAGAGAATCACTCTACTATCCCTCCCTGGATTCCCCTAGCGCATATTAGTCCCCACCTTTAGCCTATCCATGACATTTGCCATGACACCACCACGACAACATTGGTCATCTAGTTTTTGAAAGCGATGAATGTTCAAAGATGGTACGCCATATTGTGTAATGAGTTTTTCAAGAGTTATCAAATTTTATATATTTTCATGGAAATTAACCAATGCACATAGTGAGACACCAACAGAGAAATGATGGGTTGTGTTTTGTTTTATATTTTGTTTCTTTACTTTTAAAAAAATCTGGCCCAAATTTGGTGTCATTACTATTTATACTAAAAAAAATTGAAATCTTGCAAAACTCTCGGTGGTTCTCTAATATTTGACTAATTTGGTACCTTTAAACTATTTTTAAAAAGTCAAGAGCAAGCTATATCACACACTTTGTAGTTCGTAAATAGACATACTTACTTTCAATCATCAAAAAGTTATTTAATTTCAGCGTCTTTAGCTAGGAAGCTTGGAAACTCATGAAAGTAGGGCATTATCCATCAAATATGGAATCTCCTTTGTAAACAATTGCTTGAAATGCCAAGATGCACCGATCTACCAAATATGGACAGGTTGGTAAGCTTGGTTGGCGAAGATGCTTAAATGTACAGAGTAGTACAAAACATGAAAAAGGTATAGAAACTATGGTTTTGACCATGCTCCTCTTGTTTGAAAGCCTTGAATTAATGTCCATTAATTTCGGCAGATGTCTATAAACTCATTATATGCTGGTAAGCATATAGGCCCGTGGGTCTATTTGACGGGGACAACATCCCAAGTGGGAGTAGCGTACTTAGAAGCTTCAACTTCAAAATTTCGGTAGAGCGCCGAAATATCCCGCCCACCCATTCAAACATCACGCCCATCCATTCAAACATCCAACCCCAAAAATTATTTTATGCACAAATTTATCCTGGAACCTTGAAAGGGCGTTATACATTGTGTGAAAAAAGGGGCGGTGGCATTTTGAGCCATCATCTTTGTAGTTGCTTCACAACAAAACACATTGTTGTTACTTCGAAATTCAAAAATAAACTTCAAATTTGGAAGCAGACATATTGGTTGATTTGCAAAGATGCACCGATCTACCAAATACGGACACATCATCATAAACTATTTCCATGACCTTGGTCACCTTTTTTTGGATGATGGTCATCTTCTTGAAAGCCTTAAATTGTTCGAAAATTTCAGCAAATGCTTAGAAACTCGTTTAAATGCTGGGAAGCAACTCTCACTGGCGTGTGGACCTAGACTGTGACAGCGCGTCTGAGAGGCCCCATGCCGAAGTAGCGTATGCTAGAAGCTTCGACCTCAAAATTTGGTACGGCGCCCAAACATCGCACCCATCAATTAAAATATCCCACGCATCCATTCAAACATGCTTCACCTCTTTCTAGAATGCAAAATTCCTCTTCTATCCCTGCTCTGGAAACAAGAATCCGAGGGAGCACTGCAATAACAGAGGGATATAGGTGGTAAATTTGCATTCTCCCAAGTGCATCACCACATCCACGTTTCCCAGCCCTTCTTCAATATTTAACTGCCCACCCACTCCGACCTACACGGACTTTTTGGACCCACTATGCAAGTGACCCACATGTCAGTGAGCCAGAATTACGGGAAGTAGAGATTCCCATCGCTTATTGTTCAAAATTCAAACATTTTTCGCTAAAACGAGATAAAATTGTTAAAATCATCCAACCTAGCTTATAATATCATTCCACTATGTCAGAATAAAAGCTAAGAAACAAAGCCAAAACTCATTCGTAGCTTTATAAGCTAAAAATCAAAAGCTAGAATTAGAGCCCAACCAAACAGCGCCTAAATCTCAAGGAACTCTTCCTATTTCTCCCTTGTTTTAGTACTTGGGTACCTTCAATTTTATTTAACAAAAAATATAACCAAGCAGGATATCATCGACTTGTAGATCAATTTTTGAGATACTTTCATTAAATTGCAGTAACACCATTCTGTTCCACGAATATATATAACCATAAGTTTGAAAATATTATTGAGAATTTCCGGAATCCTAAACCATAAAATCTAAACCCCTAAACCCTGACCAAGCAGGTATCGTGCAACTATAGATCAAAAATTGAGATACTTTCGTTAAATCAGGTAACGCCATTCTATTAGACAAAAATAAGCATAAATTCTAAGCATTACCAAAAAATCTCTAAACCCTAAACCGGAAACAACCCATAAAATTAAACTGTAAAACCCTAAACCCTCGACCCATAAACCCTAATCAAGTAGGTACCGTGAACTTTTATATCAAAATTTGAGATACTTTCATTAAATTGCGCTAACGCCATTCTATTCCAAGAATATAAGCATAAAGCTTGAACATTATTTAAAATTCCCGAAACCCTAAAATCTAAACACTAATCCCTAAATCCTTACCAAACATGTAGCATGCACTTATCGATCAAAAATTGATATATTTTCATTAAACTGGTAACTCCATTCTATTCGATGAATATAAGCATAAATCTTGAGCATTATCGAAAATACCCTATACAACCCCTAATAAAACCTAAACCTAAAACCCCAAACCCTCAACCCATAAACCCTGATAGATCAGGTATCATGCACTTATAGATAAAATTTGATATACTTTCAATGTGTTAGGTAATGCCATATATATTCTGTTCGAAAAATATAAGCATAAACCTTGAGTATTATTGAAAATTCGATAAACCCCCTAAAACCTATTCAGTCCATAAAACCTAAACCGTAAATCCCTAAACCCTCGACCCATATAAACCCTAACCAACCAGGTATCGTGGACTTATAGATCAAAATCTGAGATTCAATCTTTCATTAAATTGCGGTAACGCCATTCTATTCCACGAATATAATAATAGAGTTTGAACATTATTGAGAATTCCCGAAAACAGAAACCCCTAAAACCCAAATCCTAAACCCCGAAACCGTATAACCCTAAACCCTAAACCCTCACCAAGAACGTAGCATGCACTTATAGATCAAAATTTAAGATAATTTCGTTAAATTGGGTAACGCCATTATATTTGACGAATATAAGCATAAATCATGAGTAATGTCAAATTTTCCCTAAACCCTAAACAACCCCTAAAACTTAAACCCTAAACCCTAATGCCCTAAACCCTCAGCCATAAACCCTAACGAAGCAGGTGTCATGCACACATTAATCAAAATTTGAGGTACTTTCATTAAATCAGCTAACACCCATTTTGTTCTACGAGTATAAGCATAAATCTTGAGCATTATTGAAAATTCTCTAAACCGTAAACCATAAACAACCCATAAAAATAAACCGTAAAAACCTATAACACTAAACCCTCGACCCATAAACCCTAACCAAAGCAGGTATTGTGCACTTATACATCAAAATTTGAGATACCTTCAATAAATTGATGTAATGCCATACTATTCAACAAATACAAGCATAAAGCAACTTGAACATTATTGAAAATTCCTAAAACCAAAAACCCTAAACCCCTAAAACCCGAAACCCTAAACCCTTACCAAGCACGTAGCATGCACTTATAGATCAAAATTTGGCATACTTTCGATTAATTTGGTAATGCCATTTTATTCGATGAATATAAGCATAAATCTTGAGAATTATCGAAAATTCCCTAAACCCTAAAAAAAACCCTAAAACCCCAAACCCTCAACCCATAAACACTAACCAAGCAGGTATCATGCACTTTATTGATCAAAATTTGAGATACTTTCAATAAATTAGGTAACACCATTCTATTCGACAAATATAACAATAAAGCTTGAGCACTATTAAAATTCGCTAAACTCTAAACCCTATACAATGATAAAACCTAAACTGTAAAACCCTAACCAAGCAGGTATCATGCACTTATAGATCAACATTTGTGATACTTTCATTAAAGTAGGTAACGCCATTCTATTCGATGAATATAAGCATAAATCTTTGAGCATTATTGAAATATTGCTAATACCTAAACCCTAAACAACCCATAAAACCTAAACCACAAAACCCTAAATCATCGACCCATAAACCCTAAACCAGCATGTACCGTGCACTTATAGATCAAAATTTGAGATACTTTTGTTAAATTGTGGTAACACCATTCTATTACATGAATATAAGCATAAAGCTTGAACATTATTGAAAATCAAAAACCCTTAACCGTAAACCCTCATAACCTCGTAACCCTAGAACTCTAACTTCCTAACCCTAGAACCCTAAACCCTTACCAAGGAGGTATAATGCACTTATAGATAAATTTTGAAATACTTTTATTAAATTGCGATAACACGATTCTATTCCATGAATATAACCATATATATAAAGCTTGAACATTATTATTAAAAATTCCCTAAACCCTAAAACCTAAACAATCATAAACCCCAAAACCTTGAACAACCCTAAACCCTAAATCATGAAACCTAAACCACTAAACCCTAAAAGCCTAAACCCTAAAATCTTAAACCATAAACCATGAACCCTTAAACCCTCAACCCAAAATAAAACCCCAAACCCTAAACTTAACCCTAGGCTATATATACTTTGAGTGAAAATTGGGGCAGTGGGATTTTAAGCCATGTTTTGTAGTAGCTTCATGACTAAAGGCATTATTGTGCCTTAGAAAATTGAAATAACTTCCAATTCGGAAGCTTCCTATGTAAATAATATTTTAAATGCCAATACACACCATAAAAATATGGATAGGTTATTATAAACTGTAGAAAAGATATGGCCATGACCTTGGTCATCTAGTTTGAAAGCCATGCATATTCTTACATGGTACTCCATATAATGTGATACAATTTTTTCTCAGAAATTATCAAATATCAAGATTATATTTTTCTATGGAAACTAGCTAGTGCATATAGTGAGACATGAAGAGAGAAAATAATGGATGCATTTCTTTTTATATTTTGTTTCTTTGTATTTTTTAAAATGGCCAAAATTAGGTGTCATTACCATTCATATCAAAAAGTTGAATTTTCCGAAACTCTCGGTGGTTCTCCAATATTTGACTACTTGACATCTTTGAATTATTTTAAAAAGTCAAGAGCAAGGTATATCACACACTTTCTAGTTTGAAATTAGACATATTTACTTCACATTGTTAAAAAGTCATTTTATTGTATAGATTTAGCTAGAAAGTTTGGAAATTCATGAAAATTGGGCATTATCCATAAAATCTAGAATCTTCTTTTGAAATGCCAAGATGCAGCTATCTACCAGATATGGATACGCTATTATAAACTATAACAGAGATATGGTCGTGACCTTGGTCATCTTTATGAAAGCGTTCAAAATATATTCTTTATCAATTTTGGAAAATGTGTGGAAACTCATTTATATGTTGGTAAGAATATTATCGCTGGCGTGTGGGTCTATATGGGGCCAACATGTGAGAGAAGCCGCGTCGGAGTAGCATATGTCGGAAGCTTCAACCTCAAAATTTCCGCATAGCGCCGAAACATCCTGCGCACATCTATTCAAATATCCCGCGCATCTATTCAAGCATCCTACCCCGCTTTTGCAAATGCAAAATTCCTCTTTTATCCCTTCTCTAGAAACAAGGACCGTGGGAGTACTACAATAATAGAGGGGTATATAAATGTGCGTCATCCCACCTATATCCCCCCATCGTCTCTTCCCCGCCCACACCCCTCCAACCTCGACCTTCCTCTAGTTGCTTCATCGTCAGCCCTCTCTTCCACATCGGAGCTCTTCCACTACAGGCGCTCTTCACCCAAACTATTTCACCGACTCTCTCGCAGCACCGGATCTGCTTCGCCAACGCTGTCGTCTACCTTACCGGGGTTGCTTCACTGAATCATTCGTTGCTAACCCCAAAATGCCGAGTCGCTGCTCCCGCCATCCACTTGCCCATCCACCCGTCCTCGCCGCGCAGCGGTAATTTATCTTGCCCGTTTGCTATATTTTTGGTACTCGTAAGCTACGAAATGTTTAGGATGTTGCTCAATATCATGGATGCTACTGCCATTTTGTTTGCACCCTTCATATTGTAGGTCCTATCCACCTCATTAGCTTCTTGCTTTTATTCCCTTTCTTTATTCTCACGCTATTGGTTTAATCCTCCAACACGAACGCATAGATTCTATTCTTTCCGAGTGCTCGCACGGGTCATGCGAACAGCTCACAGAGGATCCAACACTAACAATCTGACGCCTAGTAAGGCTGAATCGTGAGGTTTCCTTGTGTTACTTAGGCCAGTTTCTTGTCATGTTAATTAGTTGTATAACCTGCATGCCTAATAAGTTAATAAGTCATTCTACCTAAGAACTTGCCATGACATTTTCATTTATGGTCAATTGTGAATATATGTGCGAATGCTTAATTCGGAAAACTTCCATCTAGTTTGGATGATATCTCTGGTCATTTTTAATGCTATATGTTGGTGCTTTCACCTGCTTTCATCCTTCCAAACCAGCTATCTAGTTTCAAACATACATCTGGTAATTTTTAATGCTATGTTTTTGGTGTTTTTTCAAGATTTTTCATCCTTCCAAACCATGTCATGCAGAGAAATGACAATGGAGTACAAGGACCAGAGTTCCAACTGCTCTGCTTAGATTCTTCTGGTAGATTGACCAGGAGTCGCACCCGCTCAAGAAGGAGCTACTGTTAGCCTGAACATGCTACTATAAGTTCATACTTACTTTAAATGATCTCTACTTTATATAATACTACTTGTTTCACTTGTTGTTTGTTTTAACCTGTTTCACCATATTTTTAGCAGACTACAGTTAAAACCTAGCAGGAGTCCTTGGAAGGCAGGACTGAAAGTTGTGACCCCTCGTCCCATTCATCCTCCCATTACATTGCCGAAGCAAACAACATACTTAACTGTGCACCTAGAACAACTCCTGCAGGTGATAAATATATAAATGTTGTATTGAATGCAGAACGAAAGGGTGTAGCTGCTCTTAGATCTGTAGCTGAAATGTTGAAGAAGAGGACAGATGATACATTGAAGCGAATCGCCATGTACCGATCTCTTATTGATGGTACTGACACGTTGTAATCTGTCGGAATTACGATCTTGTTGTATAACCTGTTGTAACAAACTTTTATTGTTGTGTAATAAGTAATTTTAATTTCTATGTGTTTATTAATTGATGTCTTGATATTCACCTATTCTGCGAAAAGTAGGCGCTAGCAAAAAAGTCCGAAACAGTAACAGGTCGGAGCAGTAGCATGCCGAACATTGAAACAACATGCGCATGGATGGCCCAAAACGACCAGAAAAGTAAAAGACTAGAACAATAAAAGGCCAGAATAGGAAAAAGGCTAGAACAGTAAATGGCCAGTACAATAAAAGGCAAGTATAGTAAAAGGACAGAACAATAAAAGGCCATAGCAGTAAAATGGTAGAACAGTAAAAGGCCAGAACAGCAAAAGGCCAGAACAGTAACAGGCCAGAACAGTAACAGGCCAGAACCATAAAAGGCCAGAACAGTAAAAGGCTAGAACAGAGAAAAGGCCGGAACCGTAAAAGGTATCAATAGCAAAAGGCCAGTATGGTGGCAGGCCAGTACAGTAGAGGCCAAACAGTGGCGGCCTGAACAGGCAAAAGCCCAAACACTAAAGGGCCTAAATAGTAACAGGTCAAAATTCCTAAAAGGCTGGAACAGTAACATGACTGAACAGTAAAAGGCTAAATTGGCAATAGGCCTGAACAGTGTCGGGCTAGATTTGTGCAGGCCTCAAGTGGCAGCACAGTGTTTAACCAACATGGGCCTTCTGTAGGCTGAAACGGAATTGGGCCTGAAAGTTCGTGGGCCACTGCTGGCTGCATTTTTGGGCCCATTTCAAACAGTGCAGGACAAAACAGTAACAGGCCATCTTCTTGTTGGGCTCCCCTAATGGGCCGACCCAGTTAGTATTTAGCAGGCCTTGGCTGGGCCTGGCTTCTACCATAGTTTCTATGACCTTTAACTGGCCACTAACGGCGGCTGCCACATGGCAGTTTGCATGACGTTAGCTATCAGCGTGGCTGGCGAACAGATCTACGACAGGACAAGTTTTCATGGCTGAAGGGTGCGATCCTCCACGGTCGAAGAAAAAACCATGGTTAATTCATTTGTGACAGGGCTTTTACAACGAAGGCCATTCGTCGTGCAAGACTCTTTGGCCACAAAAAACGGGCCTTCAACCACGAAAATCGTCCGTTATAAAAGCCAACTTTTCTTGTAGTGTCGGTAAGGACATGGCTCAATAGCCTCGTGCCCAACATCATAAATGCTTGGCCAGACTTCGAAAAAGTTTTCGTCCTTAACTTTACCAGCACCTACAAGCACCTGGGTCGGCCTCGCGACCTGGCTCTATGCATCCTGGGAGACTACGAGTCAGATCGTGAGTACCTCGCCTAGTGGACGAAGCTACGCAATTCCTGCAAGGGTGTGGTGGAGAGCCAGGCGTCTTCATTGAAGGATGCCGGGAGGGCACCATGCTTCGCCACCAATTGCTGTGTGATGAGCCAAAATCCAAGGCAGATCTCATGACCATCACTGTCCAATAAGCTACTGCTGATGCGGCACTGAAGAAGCCCCTCCGGGTGAATGCTGAAGGACGGCTGGTTCCCACCGAGCCGACTCGGGATAGGCCGAATAACCAAGGCAGGGATGCCGCCTTGTCCAGGCAGCCAAACAACAACAATTGTTTCCAAGGTAAGCTCCTGGGTGAGCAACAAGGTCCTTGATACCACATGAGGAAGTTCAACGTCATGGAGTGCACGCCGGCTGGCAATGAAAGGAGATAGAAGTCAAGGTTCACCTTCGAGCAGATGTTCGATGGGCCATGCAAGTACCATAGTGTACCCTTTAAGCCGGCTACACATACCACCCAGAATTGTAGATGGACCTGTCAGATCAGAGAGCAAGGCGGTTTTCCTCCACCCCCCCCCGCCACTCCCAGTGAACCCCCAACACAGGATAGGGCAGCCAACAACAACAATGTCTATCTGTAGTAGAATGCCAACTACCACATCTTCGTCTCCAAGCCAGATGACAAGAACAATCGGCGGTGACGCATAGTGGAGGTGAATGCCATCGTTCCTCCAGACCCCTAGTACCTGAACATGTCTGAGACTCCAATCACCTAGAGCCAAGAGGATCAGCCAGATCTCTTGTCAAATCCTGGGGGCTACATGATGGTGCCTGACCCTCTCCTCGTCTCCAATGAGTGCACCTGTCGCTTCTCATGTGTCCTCATCGACTGTGGCAGCAGCGTCAACCTTCTCTACCATGCCTCCTTGGAAAAGCTAGGGATCCAGGAGTGTGACCTGCAGCCTTCAACCACCGTGTTCCATGGCATTGTGCCGGAACACCCATGCTCGCCGCTGGGGAAAATCTGGCTAGATGCCATATTTGGATCCGAGGAGAACTTCCACCATGATCAAGTTTAGTTCGAGGTGGTGAACTTGACAAGCACCTACCATGCTCTCCTCGGATGCCCCACGCTCGCCAAGTTCATGGCCATCCACCACTATGCACACCTCAAGATGAAGATGTCAGGGCCGAATGTAGTGATACCGTGTCTGGCTACTAAATGTGTTCGATGGAGTGCATAGCTAAAGGATCAAGATAGCCTAAGCCCTCATCATCATTGAAGAGAAACGTGAGATCATGTTTGATGTTGTGTTGGCTCAGCAGGAAGTGTGGGCTAGCATGAAGCCGGCTGGGGACATGGCTTTCTAGCCATCCAAGGAGATGAAGCAGGTCCTGCTTGACCCATCCGAGTCGACCGAGTGCATCACCATCGGTACCGGCTTGGCCAACAAATAGGAAATCGTGCTTGTTGACTTCCTCAATGTAAATTGGGACATCTTTGCATGGTCCCAAAAGGACATGCCGGGTGTTCCGAGGGAGTTTGTCGAGCACTCACTTCATGTGCAACCAGATTCCAAGCTGGTCAAGCAACCCCTTCTCTGCTTTGTGGAAGGCAAGAGAAAAGTCATTGGTGACAAGATCACCCGGCTCCTCGTAGCCAGGTCTATTATGGAGGTGTACCACCTGGACTGGTTGGCCAACCCGGTCCTAGTGTTGAAAAAGAACAAGACTTGGTGTATGTGTATCGACTACATGACCTTGAACAAGGCGTGTCTAGAAGACCCTTTTGCTTTGCCCCATATCGATCAAGTCATCGATTCCACGGTTGGATGTGACTTGTTATACTTCCTTGACTGTTATTCCAGGTACAATCAGATCTGGTTAAATCCGGCTGATCAAATAAATACATCGTTCATCACCCCATACGAGGCCTATTGCTATGTAACCGTGTCGTTCATCTTGAAAAATGCAGGCGCCACTTATCAGCGTTGCATGCAGAAATGCTTGCACTCACAAATCGGTTAGAATGTGCATGACTATGTGGATGATGTTGTGATTAAGAGGAAGGAGAATCATACCCTCCTTGATGACCTGCATGACATGTTCGTGAACCTCCACCGGTACCAAATGGAGTTGAACCCGGAGAAGTGTGTCTTCAGCGTTCTAGCCATCCAACTCCTCGGTTTCCTCATTTCACAATGAGGGATCGAGGAGAATCTAGAGAAGATCGCTGCCATCGAAAGGATCCAACCATTTGAGAGCTTGCTTGGTGTCCAAAAGTTCACCGGGTGTTTAGCCTCCTTCAGCCAGTCTTTCAGCCGGTTGGGCGATAAAGCACTTCTGCTCTACCACCTGATGAAGAAGACATACAAGTTCACCTTGACCGCGCAGGCGGACGCCGCATTCCACGACCTGAAGCGCATGCTATCCATAGCACCCATGCTGGCCACACCGGCTACGAAGGAACTGTTGTTGCTCTATATAGCATCCATCAACCGGGTCGTCAGTGTCATCCTAGTGGTGGAGCGTCATGAGGAAGGCAAGACCCAACTGGTTCAGAGGCACGTCTACTACTTGAGCACAGTGCTCTCTCTCCAAGCAAAACTACCCACATTACTAGAATATGTGATATGGTGTGTACCTGGCACACAACAAGCTCAAGAACTACTTCCAGCAGCATCTGATTAAGGTGATATGCACCGCCCCCTCTCGGAGATCATCGCAACAAGGACGCCACTGGCCGGGTGGCCAAATGGGCCATTAAGCTTGCCACCTACTCCATCCAGTATGAGCCAAGAATCATGTTCAAGTCGCAGGCGCTGGCAAACTTCCTGGTTGGATAGGCCAAGACCCAGTACCTGTCGCCGGTTCCCGACTCGGACCATTGGAAGATGAACTTTGATGACTCGAAGATGTGTGGGGGCTTGGGAGACAGCATTGTGCTCACCACGCCCATGGGAGACCGGCTAGAATATGTGCTTTAGATCTACTTCACCACCTCAAATAACATGGACGAATACAAAGCATTGGCGCATGGCCTCCGGATCGCCAAAGAAATCGGCATTCGCCGGATCCTCTCCTTTCGGGATTTGGATTTGGTGGTTCAACAAGTATCCGGAGAGTGGGATGTCTAGGATGCCAACATGGCTCTGTACCGGTTTCACACCCAACATCTTAGTTCCTGTTTCGAGGGGTGTGAATTCCATCACATCCCTCGTGCCAATAATGAAGCGGTTGCTTCGCTCGCATGAGTCGGATCCACCAGGCAAGAAATTCCACCTAGAGTCTCTTTGGAGCACCTAAACAAGCCTTCCATCACCCCGTCTCCTGAATCTGACTCCATCGTCTAGGTGTCGGACCCAGGGGATAACGGATTGAAAGACCCGGGGGCTGCAGGCTCCACGAGCAAGCAATTGCCCACCGGCTCCAAGGCGCTAGCGCCGCCCGGCTCGAGAGACCCGGGGGCTTCCGACATGGGCATCCCACCCACCCCACCGCCAGACATCCTCCAGTCGATGCACAGAAGCGTCTTCACCATCTGGGAAGTGCCATCTTAGGCACAACCCTTCATGAACTTCATCTCCAATGGAGAGCTTCTGGAACTATATAAGAACAGTGTCTCGGGCATATTCCAGCGGTGCGTCGATGTGGACATAGGCTACCGGCTATTGAAGGACATCCACCAAGGCGAGTACGGGCACCGCACTTCGTCCCAGGCCATAGTTGCCAAGACATTTTACCATGTCTTCTACAAGCCCACGACACTCGATGATGCAGAGTAGAGGGTCTGCGCCTGCAACAGGTGCTAGTGGTTCAGCCAGCAAATGCACATGCCGATTGCGGTGCTCAAGACGATCTAAATCACGTGGCCCTTTTCCATTTGGGGACTAGACATGGTCGGTCCCTTCAAGCGGGCTAGTGCGGGCATGACCCATCTGCTGGTGGCAGTGGACAAGTTCACGAAGTGGATAGAAGTGAATCCCATCCAAAAGCTGGACGGGGCCACTGTCGTCACCTTTTTCTAGGACATCATCAACCGCTTCAGATACCCCCACAGTATCATCATGGACAACAACACAAACTTCGCTAAGGGGGCCTTTGCCCGATTCTGCAGCAACAATGGTATCTGACTGGATCTAGCATCCATCGTGCATCCGCAATCCAACGGGTAAGTCAAAAGGGCAAATGGCATAGTGCTAGCTGGCAACAAGCCATGACTGATCGAACCCTTGGAGAACTCACCCAGATGCTAGATCAAGGAGCTTCTGACTATGTTGTGGAGCCTACGTACCACTGCGAATCGCTCAACTGGCTTCACGATGTTCTTCCTCGTCTATGGCTCGGAGACTATCCTCTTAGTGGACATCGAGTTTGACTTGCCCGCAAGCTCCTCTACACGGAGAAGGAAAACCAAGAGAAGCGATAAGATAGCATGGACCTCCTCAAAGAGGCCCACGAGCAAGCCCTGTCAAGATTGGGACTATACCAGCAAAGCCTGCACCAGTATCATACGAGCTGGATTCGACCCGTCATGTTCCACGAGGGCGATCTCATGCTTCGGCTGGTGCAAGACACGAAGGGATCCACCTTGGGAGGGCCCATTCATCATCAGCAAAGCCTTGCGCAACAAATCCTACTACCTCATCGACACGCATTAGTCGCACAAGAATAAAATGGACAAGTCGGACGAGGAAACTAAGCGTCCCTGGAATGTAGCCTCACTTTGTCCATTTTACACCTAGTCGTATGACAGTGTATGTATCCTGAGAACTCTATGAATGAATGAATGAATGAATGAAAGATGTGGAACACTTAGCGACCCTCGGGGGCTCCTTGCCAGAAAATCTGCATGTTCTTTTGATTTCAGTTTTCTGGCTCTGACAACCCCTAACTCAGGACATCGCTAGTGGGCCCAGCCTGTTATTTCTGTAAGCCGGATTAGTATTGTGCACGGTGGCAAAATACCACTCTTCAACTCAGCTACAAACCGCAACCCGGTTGTCTAGCTAGCAAGAGCAAAAGATAGAGGCACTACACATGAAAACCGGCGAAAGACACGATAGTTTGGACGTTTCGGCTAAAAGTGCTAGTCCGCATTTTCCTAGTTGCTAAGCCTTTAGTACCGTGCGCAATGTATTGTAAGCTCCCCCTTCGGTTCGGGCTGCAGACTGCAACCTGGTTGACCAACCGGCAAGGACACAGCGTAAGTAGCAGAAGGCACGGGAAAATTACTAAGTGTTCAGAAAAGCACGAGCTAGTTTTTTCAGCAAAAAAAGTTATCTGATTGGCAGCATGTATCTTGTATGTTAGTATACTAACAACCAATTCATTTTTATGTGTTTATTTTGCATGACTACGCCCAGTCAGTTACAAGATGCAGATAAGATTCAAAGCATTTATCTTCATCAGCTACTTCGAATCTCGGGGGCTACACCCACTAGGTGTGCTTGTGCGCCCCCAGTGTAAGCAACTGGTCCCATCCGGCTAAAGGTGCTCAGCCGGATATGAAGTTCAAGGTGTTGAAAAAACCAAGAAAGATAAGATTCAAAGAACCTGTCTTCGTCAGCTATTTCAAATCTTGGGCTACACCCAGTGGGTGCGCTCACGCGCCCCCACTGGAAGTTGTAGTTTCCCCTGACTAAAGGTGTCCAGCCTGACAAAACTAGTAAGTTAGCACGGGTCGGGATGCAGATTCTCCCGTTCATCTAAAGAGTTCTAGTCGGATGGAAAGATGAAATGTTCAGGAAAGAAAGAAAAAGAGAAAAGTAAAAGATTTGAAGCACTTGTCTTCGTCAATTACTATGAATCTCGGGAGCTACACCTAGTGGGTGCGCTGGTGCGCCCCCACTAGAAGTTGTAGTCTTTCCTGACAAAAGGGTTTCAGCCGGATAAAACTGCAAGGTGCAATAGTTGTGAAAGTGTTGGGATGAGAGGTCACGCCTAGCTAGAGGTGACCAGTCGGGCAGAAGGAATCGGCAAGGCAAAAGATCACCTAGTGAAAAGGCAAGGCAAAAACACAAGTACAAGAAAAAGTTTGGAAGCAAAAGAGAGTGCACTACATAAAAAGTAAAAGGAGTCGAAGCTCCTGCAAGTTCACAAGTTCACCAGTATGGCACGGCAGAATAAAAGTATGTACAATTCCACCTGGCATCACGGGGATACCTCTAAGCTTCTAGGCCCTCGCCATGAGGCTGATCTTGGCCTATCGCCTCTCCGGCTGGCGCACTCGATGTTTTGACTCTGGGGCCCTGCTACAAAGTAGACTCCATGCCTGGCTCTGGCTCTGTTCCCGACTCCAACTCGGTGAGCACCTCGTCGACGTCTGCATAGCCGGCGATCTTGCTGGCAGCGGCACGAAGTACCAGATGACCTTAGCGCATGGCGACGAGGTCGGCACCGGCTCGGAAGCCCCCTTCAAGCTTCTTCGGGCGCGCGTCCTTGTACCAAGAGAGGATCAAAGTTAGAGCCATTTCGGCCCTGACACGTGCCGCCAAGTCCCACAGTCGGTCGATGGTAGCCGACACATCCACAACCTTTCTTGCGAGCAGAGTCATGGTAGCCGGCACAGCCTCATCC
Organism: Avena sativa; assembly: GCA_916181665.1. Classification (NCBI taxonomy): domain Eukaryota; kingdom Viridiplantae; phylum Streptophyta; class Magnoliopsida; order Poales; family Poaceae; genus Avena; species Avena sativa. The sequence goes on along the minus strand of OV702287.1, from coordinate 62,159,759 downwards.
GGCCAGAGGAAGTCGGAGAGCGAGGTGGTGGCCTTGTGAAGCTAAGAGGCCTCCTCACCCAACTGCACGACGAGCTCCTAGGCGCAAGGCTATTCACCCGGCCAGTCCCTCTGAAGCCAGTTGTACTCCAGGACATCTACTCCCAGATAATAAGCTAAATGAAAAGTCAAATATGGCTACCTAATCCAGATGAAAGAGTGGAGAATAAGGGGACACACCTTTCGTTGTTCGTCCAACCTCCATGAGCTCCTTTAGAAGGAACTACTCCTGCTCCTTCAGCCGAGTAACCTCCTCTGCCTACTCCTTGCACTGCTTGTCCAGGAGGTCTAAGACGGTGGCCCGATTGGTGAGGATGCCCTCATGGTCCTTCGCGTCAGCCTCCAGCTTGTTCACTTTATAGTGGAACTCTTTATTCTGCAAGCAGAGGCGGAGTTTCTCTGGCTAAAGCACTTGTTGTCCTTGGTTAGCCGGTCAATCTCCTGCGGCATGCAGACCATGATGGCCACAAGTCCAATTGAAAGTGAGTAACAAACCCGGTAGAAACTTACTCTAGGAGGTACCGCTCGACGAGGCGAGCTTCTGCTCCATCCTCCGGGTGGCGCTGGCCAGCGATGTCTAGAGGAGACGGACTTCCTTCAGCCCTAGCTCAAGGCTAGCATCCAAATCATTCAAAGAAGTGGTAGAGGGAGATGTTTGGGCAGCCGAGTTCCTGGCTAGAGAGTCGGTGGCATCCCGGAGCACGAAGCACCACTCCTCGCCCGACTCCTCGTCCGAGCCATCGTCTGCCACCTCCACCACCTGCTTCTCGGATGTCGTCTCCCTCGCCCCCGTAGAGGAGCCTCCGCCACCACTAGAGCCTGGTGCTATGGTGTCTGGCTGGGCCGCCACAACATCCGGTTGGGCGCTGGTGCCAGATCCGGCTTGTCAGCCGACCCTTGGTTCCGCTATGGCGGGTCCTCTCGCGGGGGAGAAGGGGCGGCGACAGAGGTAGAGTCTGGCTGGATGGGCGGGGCGCGGGGCGGCGAGGTAGTGGAGGCGCGAGCCAGGCTGGCCACGCTAAAGGAGATGGCAATCTAAGAAAGAAAAATGAGAAGAGATAAGCATAAATCACAACACCTGTAGAAGAAAGGAATAAGCAAGAAAGTAAAGGGAATGAACCAAAAAAGCGAGGTGGAAAATACTTACACCTAGATGACGGGGATGAAAACCTTCTTGCGACTTCCTCAGGAGGGCCTCAGAGCAATGGAGCACCCCCACTAGGTGGCTGGTTCCTTTGCCACGGAGGTCCGGCTGGAGTCAGCATCCATCGCCTGGTGCCAACTCATCTTAGGGGCTGGGAAGGCCTCTCCCTCCTTCGGCTTGACCCCGTGGGGATCATCCCCCGGTCCATCGTTCTGGCTAGGAAGAGCCTTGCCCTTGCCGTCTGCCTCCTCACTGGCTCGCCACGCGCGTGGCTTGGGCAGGTCAGGGTCAAAGGACATGATAGGGATGTTTCCCATCTCATGGATGATGCAGGCAATGAGCTGCTACAAGATAAAACGCCTCAGTTGGATTCAACAAAATGGAACCAACAACACAAAAGAAAAGATATCGAAGTTCTTACCCAGGGAGTGCAGTTCTTGTGCATGTAAGGAGACTTCCCGAAGGCCCAGTTCTCCTCGAGAATCTCCTTGGTGATCATCCACACTCGGTCATGGAGATTGGTGAAGCGGGGTTCATGGCAAGAAAGCCGGGTCGGGTCCAGCCGGCCCAAATAGTAGCACATTTTGTGGGCCCGTTGCTGGAGCGGCATCATCAACTGGGACATCTAGCTGAGGTGACATCGAGGTCGGTCAAGCCGGCTGTGACAAGATCCCTCATCCGCTTCAGCATCGCATCGATCTCTGCCTTGCCGCCATGGATATTGAGGTCCCAGTTCTGCCGGCTGGACTCCACGTCCTCGAAGGCCGGCAGGTTGATCTGGTCCTGCTCCGTTAGATTCGGCACATAAAAGTACGATTGATGCCAGAGCTTGACCGTGTCGTGTAGCCAGAAATTTGGGTAGCCGGTCTACATGCAGGTATAGATTGAGGCACCACCATAGACAACTAGCAGGCCTCTGGACCATTGGGTCTCGGCCCGAATGAGGAAGAGCCATAGGAACAACCCGAGATCTTGCTAGATCTTGAGGTCGCACTCATAGAAGGCTATGAAGTGTGCTAGCCTATCAATGGCGTTCACGCTGAGATGGTGCAGCTGGACATCCAAGAAAGCAAGGAATGTGAGAAGGAAGGGGTGGACTCGAAGAGCAAGCCTGCGCGCGAGGTGGGAGAGGAAGATGACCCTCTCGCCCTCATGCGGGTTGGGAGATTCCTCTATCGCCTGCGTGAGCTGCACCTCCACTTTCGTCACCGAGGCGAGAACCCGCGAGCGATGCTATTTCTCGATCTAGTATGCCGTCACCGTCGACCCACACCAGGCGATGCGACTCTCTGCCATCACCTCCATCATTGCTAGCATCGAAAAGAAGGGGGTCGTCACCGTCGATGGTCAAAAGTGAGCGACAAAGTGGGATCTAGGCGAAGAAGACCAAGGAAGAGGAAGAAGGCAAGGAGAGGCAGTGCGGGAGAGAGGAGCGTGTGTGGGTGGCCGCTTCCCCGGCCGATATTTAATGTCAGGGAAAGGTAACCGTTGGGCACTCCACATGGTAGTCCGCGGGACGCGCCCCACCTCCAACCACCACCTAGGATCCCATGTGAGTACGCAACACACACAGAAGATCCGCATGGCGGTTTCCCGGGCGACGTGCAATAGTTCCCGACGCGACGTGCCACAAGACGTGACCCTGCATGCTGCAGGAGCGTAAGATGGCAAGCGGGTGTGGCTAGCGTCAGCGCTAACGCTACTGGTTATTTCAACTGCCAGTTTCTAGCTGGATGTAAATTCAAAGTTATGGATAAGCTTGCGCACATTTCCCCAAGGGAAAAATCTACGCGTGCTCGATGGCTAGTGTCGGGGGGATTACCCCTAGGTAGGGTAGCTGGATAGATTAAAGGAAATGTAACCGACAGCCGGCTGACGGGGCTCAGCCGCACGTCGAACCAAATATAAAGTCCAGGCGCAAGTGAGTTGGCTGACTATCTAGCCGAACATAGAGAGATCGCCAAGGTGTTGGTCCGGTTGGGTAGTCCCAGCCAGACAGGGCGAACCTAGAAGATGGAGGAGCTAGGGCGATGTTTGCCACAGTAAGGTGTTGGTCCGGTTGCACCCTAGCTAGCTATGGATGGGACGTAAAGGTAGGATATGGTGGAACAGACGCTGAAAACCATGGAGGCGGCCAACAGTGTACCCGTGTCGGCTGTGGGTAGCTACCGTTGATCGTGTCGGTTGGGGCGGCAACAACTATGCCCGTGCTGGACAGGGGCGTGGCGCTGTAGCTGACATCAGGATGGTGAGATTTTATGGATGACTAGCCGGCTAGGGCCCGCAAATGGGACCCGCTAGCCGGCCAAACCAGTGTAACTGCTACCCCAGCAGTATATAAAGGCTAGCAGGGCTTCCATAGCAGGGGTTGGTCTCTCTTAGTTCGATAGCTCACATACAGCTCAAGGAGCGCTTGTAGTCATCATGTTCATCACCAGATAGTCAGTCCATGTACGACTAGGGATTTTACCTCACCGCGAGGGCCCCGAACCTGGGTACATCTTGTATCCCGCTACACATGTTTGTATCTGTTGGGATATGGTAAATTGGTATCATCATAGCATGTCTCTAATCCAGCTAACTCGGGTGGCCCACAGTTGGTTGCAAGGCCTATGGCCTGCTAGGCGTCCCAGTTAGACGGATCTAGAAGGGAGGCCCATGCCGGATGAAGGAAGGCTACACAGGAGTCACCGACGTACTCGGAGCCTTGGAGTGTAAGACACGGAAGACTAGTTTGTATTAGTGTAGGACTCTTTACCTTGTCTGGCAAGGTCCTTTCCCTCTAACCCTAGGTTCTGGTGCCTTTATAAACCGGACCTGTGGGAGCCTTTAGGGAACAACGTACAACGATTCATAAAACCCTCGCATAGCAAACCAATCTCTGTATATCGGCGTATTGCCATTATAGTGATTATAGCAGGAGTAGAGTTCTGCCACCATTGTGGGACTTGAACCAAGGTAAACTGTGTTACCTCGTACCTGCCAACTCTCCGCCTTACCCCATGTCTCTAAACACGCACTGTGAGGACCCCTCCATGGCGTACTCGTCGGCAATACCATGATAGTTTGCGCCCACCTTGGGGCAAGAGGCGCTTAGAGCTCTACAACGGGCGAGGTCCAAGTTCTTCACGGGAATCGGTGACACCGTAGCCATCGGACGCGTTCCCTTCTCCGGCAACATCCCAATCGTCCCTCCAGATGAGTTCTGGGTGCCGGCGAAGATGAACCCTACGCGCTGCTCCGTCATCCCCTTCGGAGACATCCACATCTTTATCAGCGAAACTGACCCGGGTCCTAGCTCCTAGGAAGTCGGAAACTCGTCAAGGACCGCACGGACCGCCTACGGGTAGGATACGTTCGCGGAAGAATCTGGGTCGTACCTCTCTCTAGAGTATGGCGGCTCAGATCAGGAAAATTCAAGGCCCACCCAAACCGCCCCTATGCAGGATATAAGGGTGGAACGACCCTGCAAATCCGCTTGGCTTCCCCAAGCGTTAGAGATGCGCAGGTCACACTTTGTCGGTGTCGTCACCATCTTCGATCTGGCCAGATGCATTCAAAGGTATGGAGAACCTCCCCGCGAATACCTTGCTAGATGGATGAGGGTGAGGGAAACCCTAGAGGGTGATCACGCTGATGAACTCGTCTACCACTTCATGGAACGGCTCACGCCTAGAACACTCCTCCAGCATACCCTTCGAGGATGGCAGGCCACAGGACCTCTAACCCCTAGCGAGATGGTCGCAATTGTCAGTGAATATGCAGACGCCAAGGAGAACACCCAAGCTATGCCTGGGCCTGAAGCTGGAGGAAACAACAACAACAACGGCCTGCCTGCATCACCCTCCACATCCGCCGTTAACAACACCGAAGCCAACTTCGACTCCGTCCTTGACGCTCTATACACCAACATCAATTTGGATGGCGACGACTTAGATGCTAATTAGGAGGAATATGATGTTGTTATGAGGGAGATCAAGTAGGAGATCAAGAAGCAGGAGTGCGCCGAGAAGGCCAACACATCCCACCAGGTGCTAGTCGCCATTGGGAGCGTGATGGAAGAAGATGGGCAGGAACAGGAGCATGAGAGAGCTCCACCTACACCTGCGGTTACCATAGCGGTAGCAGCCAAGAAAACCATGGAGCTTCCGGCTCTGGCCAAGGCTATCCCCCCTCCGGTTATCCTCCTGCAGCAGGCGCAGGAACTCACCACGGCCCCCAGTACTACCAAGCAGTCAAATCAGCCGCCAATGCCACCGTCAACGTCTGTAGCTGGCAACCCATCAGTTACTCCCGCCAACAAGGCAATCTATGGTGCACTCCTCGTTGAACCCATTACCGTCGCCCATATCCAGAGCGTTACTGAGCTCGATGAGAAGCGTGCAGCAATCCTAGCGGAGGCCAAGTGCATCGCGGAGCAGGGCGCTAAGCTGGATGAAGACATGGCCAAGGCGCAGTAATCTATCAAGGTGGCAAGGGCTATGGAGGCTGAGTACAAGCAGTTTCTACTAAAGCACAAAGCAAAAAAAGCACTAGCTCATGTCGTTGAAGACCCCAGCATTCGGTGCAAGTTGGGATATGGCAGATCCAAGCTAGCAAAAGCCACCCCATACATTGATTCATAGGGGAGGCATGTAATGCCAACTCCCACCCTCAACATTGCCATCACCAAGACCCTCCTGGAGCAGGACAGGTCGCCAGAAGCAGTTGCTCAGGTGTACAACCTCGTTGCCAGGACATGCAAGCAATAGGAGAAGGTTACCTCATAGAGGCTTGAGTCTAACCCGGAGCTTTGCCAGTCAACCCTGAATAGCTGCAGAAGGCCAATACCTCCCCATGATGAGGGATCCCTCACAGGATCCACGGAGCGGAGGCAGTGAGACGCGCGCAATAGGGCTGATGCCATACCCATATCTTCTAATCACAGAGAAAAGGCTCGCCCTTGTCGATCGCCGCCTCCACCACCATCCTGGCATAACGAGGAACCACAGTCGTCCCACCATACAAGCATGCCACCACCTAGGCATCCCTAGGTTGGTATCGTTATACGCGACCAGGGTGAGCAGCCCTGGCATGCCGGAGAGCGCAGCGGCGTTGAAGGACACAGGAGCAGATCCTACAAGGAAGCGCCATGTCCGACAAGCAACCACGACAGGCGTGAGGAGTCACAGGAGGGGAACAACAATAAGGCTAACCCACCGCATCCACCGCCACAGTCGCCACCTAGCAGCCATCATGGCGGAGGACCCGGTGGATCTCATAAATCGCACCACAACTCCCCTCCCCATGACGGAAAAGGGAAGCAACCGGAGCCGTACGACGCACGTTCATCACTGGACAAGATCCAAGAAGCTCGGGAGCTCCCATACCTTGGGCCACATTGTTTTGGAGTAGTAATTCGGGCCACAACTTACCCCAAGGGTCTTCGGATAGACAAGAACATCAAGCCCTATGACGGCACTGCCAGGCTAGCCACATGGTTGCAGGATGATACATTGCAAATGTATCTATAATTTTTGATGTTCCATGCTTGGTTTTATCCACTTTCTTGTGTTTTGTCCACACTTTGGAGTACTTTCCATATGATTTCTTGGACAAACCTATTAACAAGAGTCACAGTGCCAGCTGCCTGTTTTCTGCTGCTTTTGGTTCCAGGAAAGTCAGAAAATGAATATTCTCGGAATTGGGCGGGACAAAGGCCAAAGCGCCTATTTTTCCGGAAGTCATCAGATGCCAGAGTACGAGACAGAGAGGGGCCAGGGGGCCACCATGCCACCTGGCCGCGTGGCCCAGCCTGGCCCGCGCCAGGGGGTGGTGAGGCCAGCCCTGGCACCCCCTCGGCCTCCCCTTCTGACTATAAGATGCCCTCGGGACGTAAACCCTAAGTACTCGATCAAAAATCCACGAAAGAGTCTGTAGCCGCCGTCATCTCCATCCCTAGATCGGGAGGGATCTAAAGCTCTTCCCGGCACCCTGCCGGAGAGGGGAAATCACCCTGGAGGCCTTCTTCATCACCATGCAAGCCTCCGGTGTGATGCGTGAGTAGTTCATCCTTGTACTACGGATCCATGTAGTAGCTAGATGGCTGGTTCTCCTCCTTTGTGCTTTCATGTTTAGATCTTGTGAGCTCCGTTCATGATCAAGATCATCTATTTGTAATTCTACATGTTGTGTTTGCGGGGATTCGATGGATATTGAGATGCTATTTTAGATTGATTATTGATTCTATCATGTCTTTGTTATTTGTGATCTTGCATGCTTTCTGTTGTTAGTAGCTATCTTGGCCAAGTAGATGCTAGCAACTCCAAGAGTTAGTATTTATGCTCGATAGTGGGTCCATGCCTCTGGTAATCTGGGGAAGTGACAGAAATCTCTAAGGTACTAGATGTGCTATTGTTACTAGGGAGAAAACAACAATCCTTTGTTCATAGAACAATCGTATTGTTTACTTTACACGCAGTTCGTAAAGCAATAATCTGTTGCTTGCAACTTAATACTGGAGGGGGGTCGGATGATAACCTGAAGGTGGATTATTAGTCATAGATGCAGTTGGATGGCGGTCTATGTATAATGTTGTAATGCCCAATCAAGTCTCAAAGGAGTCAAGATGATTAGTATATGCATGTATTGCTTTCTCGATGTTTGTCAATTGCCACGCTGTAATTTGTTCACCCAGCATGTTATCTCTCTAAGGAGAGCCATCTCTAGTGAACTATGGATCCTGGTCCTTGTCTTTTACATTCAATCTACAGACTATTTACTTCTTTGTGTTTACTTTCTGCAAACCTTTAGTTCTTTCCATTCGATACGTTTAATCCTTTGTTTGTAGTAAAACACGGTGAGATTGACAACCTCATCACAAGTTGGGGACAAAGTTTTGTGGTTGTGTTGTGCAGGTCTCCACGTTGCTACTAGCACCGGTAGTGCGCCCTGCCAAAGCTCAGCTAGTAACACCTTTGGGGTGTTTCCTTGCTCCTACTGGTTCGATTAAACCTTGGTTTCATACTGAGGGAAACTTGTTGCTGTGCTCATCATACTTTCCTCTTGGGGTTCCCAACGAGCTCTACATCAACACCGCTCCAGCATTTTTCTAGACGCCATACACAGAGCCATCACAGGACTATAGTGAAGTGATTCACATCGCAGGGGCAAACCCCAATGTTGTCGTCAGGTACCTCCCACTTATGCTAACTGGCACGGTCCGACAATGGATTGATGACTTGCTGGAGAAATCAATATGCAATTGGTTGGACATGCATGAAGCGTTCACCAAAAACTTCAAGGGTACGTACAAACGTCCCTGCACTATCGGAGACCTAAAGCAGTGCATACAAGAAAAGGATGAAACCTCCCGAGCCTACTTCTCTCGCCGGCTGGATATGAAAAATTCCTGTGCATGGGTACACAAACAAACCGCTATGGCTGCCTTCATCGACGGTCTGGAGAAGGGAACTTTGCTCCAGCATACGTTGAAACGCAAGAAAGACAACAATGATCTCAACCTCAACGCAATGATCGCCATGGCTAGCGAGTTCGCCGCTGCTGATGACGATGCGGGCGGATCGTTGACAGTAATAGTAATCCCTACCTAGGCTAGAAAGAACAACAATAACAAGCGGAAGACTCCGCCTGAAGAAAATCAAACAGCCGACATGGTCGCCGCAACATTCACTGGTAGAGGCGGAGGCGGACAACGTGGTCGTGGCCGGGGGCTAGCCATGGTCAGCAGAGGAGTGATTCTACACCCTCAGAGCCCCACGTTCCCCAAACATACGAAGAGTACTGCGATATGCCGTGTTTCGTCCACCTCGACACAAACAACAAAGCCACCCACACCAATAGCCAATACAAGTTTGTCAATGACCTCAAGGAAGACCATGAGTCTGTCTATAAGCAAAGTCAGAAGAATAGACCCTGTGGAAAGGGCAAAGGGAAGAGTAAGGAGGAGGATTCCAAAGATTCAAGTGATATGAATGAAGATGTGGAACCCAAATCCACCGATAAGGGCGAGGGTAAAGGGAAAAACCCCTTCAAGAAGAAGGCTCTAGTCTACCACACTTTCCTTGGTATACCTACAATCCGGGCCTAGAAAACCTCCCTAAGGATACTGATGGCTACCCTTCTGCCGGTTCCCTAGTACGTTAGGTGGTCAGAGATTCCAATCACTTGGGATAGGAAGGATCATCCAGATCTTATCCCAACTGAGAACCAGTATGCCATGGTCATCAACCCTTTGATTGACGGCACAGAGTTCACCAAGTGCCTCGTGGACAGTGGAAGCAGCATCAACATCATGTACCTGGATACACTTCACAATATGAACTTGACAGAGACCCAGCTAAGGAAGAGCAACACCGTGTTCCTTGGCGTTGTCCCTAGCCAGCAAGCCAATTCCTTGGGCTGCATCACCCTTCCGGTTGCTTTTGGCGATGTCAACAATTACCGCAAAGAATGCATGACCTTTGAAGTGGTGCCTTTCAAAAGTGTGTACCACGTCATCTTCAGATGCTTTGTCTACAACAAGCTCAAGATACCCAGACCAAACGGCATCATCACCATTGACGAAAGCTTCACCAAGGCACGAGAGTGTGAGCTCAGCGAATCCGTCTTCACTGAAGTGGTCCTCTATGGTGAGAAGTTCAAGGAGATCTAGAGCCAGGTCGATGCCTCGGAGATGCCGGCTTTGAAGAAGTAGATCACTGTTGCTGAACCCACATTCAAGGTCGCCATCAAGACCAAGCAGGTGGAGCTTGTTGAAGGAGATTCCTCCAAGACCACCGCCATTGCCATAAACCTGGGTCCCAAATAGGAAAGCGCACTCGTCGAGTTCCTCTATGAGAATAGGGACATCTTCGCCTGGCAACCTGCCGACATGAAAGGTGTACCTGGAGAACTTGCCGAGCATAGCCTGAATTGATCCTAATGCCAAAACGGTGAAACAACCTCTATGACGCTTTGGTGATGAAAGACGAAGGGCTATAGGCAAAGAAATAGCTAGGTTATGTAAGGCTGGTTTTATCCGAGAAGCTATTAACACCCGATGGGTGGCAAATCCTGTACTTGTCCCCAAAAAGGGAACCAATGAATTAACAATGTGCGTTGATTACACCGGCTTGAACAAAGCATGTCCAAAGGATCCGTTCGCTTTGCCTCGCATTGACCAAGTCATTGATTCGATGGTTGGATCGGAACTTCTATGTTTTCTCGATGCGTACTCAGGTTACCACCAAATCTAGATGCGAAAGTTGGACCAATTCGCCACTTTGTTTACCACACCATACGGCACTTACTACTATCAAACGATGCCCTTTGAGCTGAAAAACACTGGTGCTACTTACCAACGGACAATGCAACGCTGCGTACATGATCAAATAGGTTGCAACATACATGCTTACGTGTACGTGATGACTGCAAGAGCACATATCGTTTGTAGCTAGTTTCGAAATAAAGATATCGATCCCACAGGGAGAAGGAGTCTGAAGTCTAATAACTCTTGGAATAAATATTACAATGGAAATGCTAGATAAAGTTCTAAGTAACAAGATAACTTAATACAGAAAGTAAGTATCGCGTATGTAAGAGAGATTAGAACTACAGTAGGAAAAAAGCGTTCTTAGGGAGTAGCGGATACACCACTAGTATTGTAAAGATCTAAGGTAAAGATTATTATCATGAACATTCTCAACTATGTATGTGTGGGAGGAACTCCGTATATGGATGATTTGCCAGGAACCGCTGCGCACGTCATCCTCATAACCACAGCAGACAGCAATCGACATTAATCGAATTACTGCACTATTAAGGGACATAATCCCGTAGGACGTATCCTATGGCATGGATAGTGTTCCGTGAGTTTCCTCGGCTTCCCAAGTTGATACGTAAGGATTGCTAATAGCTTTATAGTCACCATAAGCGCTAGACGGCCTCCGTCTACCAACAAGTAGTTCCCTCCATCAAGTCTTCACGAGAGGCAAATATTGAGAGGTCGACTTCTCTCAACATCAAGATATAGAGAATCTAACACATGGTCATAGAGATGAATATCATAATATACTTTATCTTATTTCAATCTCATACTAGGGTTTCTCCATATCCCCAAGAACTAATGATCTACTCAGACATGGAGGCAATCAACATCATGGCAATGGTAATGGAAACAATCATAGATGAATAGTACTTTTATAAATCCACAACGAGTATAGGAATTACAACAAGATCTAGACAAGAGGTAGATGGGATGGATGGAGATGGTAGTGATGCAGCGGTGGATGATGAAGATCGATGCCTTAGCCTCCTGGATATGCGTAGGGCGAAGATGGATCCCCAGTGGATGAGTTCAACCTCTAGATGCCTTCCGTAGGTGAGGTTTCTGCAATTGCTGGTGTTATGTATGTCATCTCCTCGAACCAAGCACGGGGTGAAACTATTTGACGAGGCGGAGGCGGCGCTAGCTATACGGTCGGAGCTATACGGCAGGAATTTTTCCTCCACCCATATAGTTTGTCGTTATGCTCTCTATCTCCTCTGTTCGCTTCGGGTTTTCTTCTGGTATTACTAATATTTCCCAAATAAGCGATTTACGTTGTTTTTGACTCCTTTCCTCAGTACAACTGCTTCAATAATTGTATCCATTGGATCCATGATCTGTCCTAATCCTGGTGAAAACAAACATAAAATGTGCGCTCTAACACCATAAAATACCAAGATCCTACAACTACAATGGAAAATAATAACATAAAACATGATGCAAATATGCACTCATCAACTTCCCCAAGCTTAGACTCTTGCTCGTCCCGAGCAAGTTCTAGCTTAATGGATGTGATCCTCATATTCATGAAGCTGAGTCGATAAAATAAATGACGCAATTGCAGCATGTATTTATCATGTATGATCCATAGGAATAATTTCATGAATAATACCGTACTCGAACCATCGGAATAGTATTAGAAGGCTTCCACACCTTAGTGATAAATAGTTCATAAAAGATGAATCTCAACATAATGCAAAAGAATCTGGTTCAACCGAATGAGTAAATGAGGTAGTCCCAAGTGTTTTAGGATCAACGTATTTACTTGGGATTTAGAATCTCAAAAGTATTTCTTTGTCATACTACAATACAGTGGTATATGCGTACTTGCTCTTTGCACATTCGCTCTTTTTATTCTTGTTTTCCTTTTCTTTTGTATATACATATGCTCACACTTTTGTTTAAGATTTGTGCAAAGAAGCTAGCCATATATTCCACTTCATGTAGGAATTCAAAGTTTAACGATCTCAATTACCAAATTCCAACTGTATATGAAGCATTCTTATGACTTGAAGATTCTACCTCGACTTGTTCCCACTCTATTTTGATAGCACTTTATTTTCTTTTGTTCAAGGTTTCTTCTTCAACTTAATTGTGTAGATAATTTTTATTTTGAAAATCAAACCATAGACTTACAACATATTGACTAAATTATCTTTAGATGTTCTATTAATACTAATGGTGTGGAAGACTCCTATTGCTATCATCAAGTACAAGTAAAATTATACTTAAGCCATTCATATATCAATAAAGAAAACACAAACTCAATATTTCTCCATATATAATAATAAACTCGGAATTTCATAAAAGGGATCGACTATTCCTGAAGGGAATTCTAATGATGCAAAATTTATTAATAGTTTGAAATAATGCGAGAATAGTAAAAGTTTATAGGATAGATTACAAGGTCTTAAAGATCTCCCCAAGCTTGGAATCAAGCCAGGCGGGATCAAATAATCGCTTGCGATTATTTGATACCATGATTGTTGCAGATCACTGTGGTGCCATGGCACGTGGGATCTTCTCCTCACGGGCCAGCCTGAGGCGGAGGGATTGATTGACATCTTCTAATTCTTTAACACACAGCTTGTACAAAAGATTGTTCCTTTCCAGCACCTTCACGTGTTCCTTAATGAACTCAATGTTATCCAGAAGTGTTTGTAGCGCCTTAAGACTCATAGAAAAACCTTCTTTGGTTGTCTGCTTGATATCTTCATCAAGTTTATCAAGATAAAGTCGCAACAATCGAAGGTGTTTAGGCATTCCCGGCTTCTCCTTGTCCAACTCTTCAATCCTCAGCTCCAGAGCCTTAAAATCCCTCTTCCGGCATCCATGGTCGGCATCGAGGAACTCTATAGGGATGGCCTTGATCTCCTTCCCTTGCTCACTATTTCTCCCGGTCTCCATGGGAGCTTTTCTTCTTGACTTTTATCCCTTGGTTGAGAGTCCTTCCGTGTGAATAAGAAGTAGATCTGTTTCTGGAGATTATGATTATAGAGAGAGACAATGGCAGTATATAAGGGGGGTCAGAGGTTGGTAAAACTCGTGAGAAACACAAAATTGGTGTCCAAGAAAAGAATCCAAACGGAATAGAAAAAGAAATCATGGATTTGGAAGTAACGTGTCGCGTAACGACCAACTATACGGGCGCGGCCTGTATAGGTCCGGCCGTATAGTTGGTTCCAGGCAGATATTTCCAAATATCTCGAGTCCAGGTCGATTAGATCACGACTCAGAACCGACAATTTTTTTTAATACGAATAAACGAAAGATCGAACGAAAAGTGTCTGGGAGTTTAACGACCAACTATACGTCCGAAATTTTTGCTCCGGTTGTATAGTTGCGACCGTATAGATACAAACACAAAAATCAAAAGTGTCTGGCAGTTTAACGACCAACTATACAGCCGGAATTTTTGCTCCGGTCGTATAGTTGTGACCGTATAGATACAAACACCAAAAAGCAAAACTATCTGAGAGTTTAACGACCAACTATACGACCGGAATTTTTGCTCCCGTCTTATAGTTGCGACCGTATAGGCTCAGACATCGAAAATAATTTTGCGAAGATAATACATAGAGTTTAACAATCAACTATACGGTCAGATCTTCCTCTTCGGTCATATAGCTCCACCCGTATAGTTGGTAAAACCTCTCTAAAACTCCAGAAAAATGCAAGAAATTCAAAGGCAGAATTTTTAATAGTAAAAACTATGAAAATAAATCACTTATTTGGGTAAGAACACTTACCTTGTACTTACCATTGTTTATTCTGGGGTGGAGAATTCCTCCCATAACAAATACTTCTTCTCTTTTGGAGGAATTGACCTTAGTTCATTCAATAATTCTCGTAAACGAAAATCACTGGGACTAAAGTTCCTCTCAATAAGATTAGTGTCTTGCGGGGCAATCATGGACACTATATCTAGCATTTTTATTTCCTGCCTCTGCATAATCTGCAGCTCAAATTCTTGAAGTGAAAGAATCCAACGGATCAGCTTTGGCTTATGTTCTTTCCTTTTGAGGAGTTCTTTTAAGCCATCACGATTCATGTGAACTCTTACCTTTGCATCGACTATATAGGAACGGAATTTATCACAGGAGAAAAACACATCAAATAGTTCCTTTTCTTCCTTAGGGTACTTCTTTTGAGCACCATTGAGAGTTCTACTAGCATGATGTATAATATTAAATCTACGACCAATTTGCTGTCCTAGAGTTACTCCTACAACGTCATTACAAGCTTCGCATATTAAATCAAAGGTTGTATCCAAGATAGGTGGTTTAATAATAGGAGCGCGGGATAAAGCATTTTTGAGTTTATCAAAGGCTTCAAGACACTTATCATCAAAATTAAATTTAATTCCCTTTTGCAAGAGGTTTGTCAAAGGTTTAGATATTCCAGAGAAATTTCTAATGAACCTTCTATAAAAGCCCATATGACCAAGAAAACTTCTTATACCTTTAATATCCCTTGGATGTGGCATTCTCTCTATTGCTTCAACCTTAGCTCTATCAACTTCAATTCCCATTCCTGATACCTGGTGTCCAAGGACTATACCTTCTTTGACCATAAAATGGCACTTCTCCTAGTTTTGAACAAGATTAGTTTCTTCACAACGCTTCAAAATTCTTTTGAGATTATCTAAACAACTAGTAAACAAAGTTCCATAGACAGAAAAGTCATCCATGAATACTTCCATTATAAGTTCTATAAAATAAGCAAAAATAGCAGCCATGCATCTTTGAAAAGTAGCTGGAGCATTACATAAACCAAAGGGCATACGTCGGTAAGCATGTAAACCATAAGGACTTATGGAAATTGTTTTAAGTTGGTCATCCAGATGAACAACTATTTGAGAGAAACCAGAATATCCGTCCAAGTAACAAAAATGAGTATGGTTTGCTAACCTTTCTAAAGTTTGATCTATGAACGGTAACGGATAGTGATCTTTCCTAGTTTCTTTATTTAATATCCTGAAGTCTATGCACATCCTATGCCCAACGACAATTCTAGTAGGTATTAGTTCATTGTTTTCATTAGGGACAACAGTAAAACCGCCCTTCTTAGGAACACAATGAACAGGACTTACCTATTCACTTTCTTTAACATGATAAATTATATCTCTGTCCAGTAGGTGTACAATTTGTTTTCTTACCACTTCTTTCATTTCAAGCTTCAATCTTCTATTGAATTCCGAAACTGGTTTTGCACCTTCTTCCATGAATATCCGATGGACAACTATCATGGGACTAATGCCCTTCAAGTCATCCATTGAGTACCCAAAGGCTTTACGATGATCCTTAAGTGTCCTCCTGAGTTCTTCTTCTTCTCCTCAAAGTTTAGCACTAATAATAACAGGGAATTTATTGGTATTATCTAAAAACATGTATTTAAGATTATCTGGTAGAGTCTTCAATTCTAGGGGTGGTAATTCCTCATCCCCTATCTTCTCTGGCTCTTCAAAAGCCTCATTAGTTGGAGGTCCCAAACTCGGGTAGTGTGTCGAATTCATTTTCTAGTTCTCCCAGGGACTTGTCCTCCATAATTATTTATTTAGAATTTGGATCTTCATCTATTTCTTCTTCTTGATTACCTAAGAAAAGAGCCACCATTTCCTCAATAGTTCTCTCTTCTTGATTACCAGTCTTTAAATTTGGAGAAATGGAATTTATTTTCCATTCCCCAAGCTTAAGCGTCACAATCTCCTTCTTGAAATTGACATAGGCACCTATATCACCCAAAAAAACTTCTTCCAATTATATAATAGGGCAAAGAGTGTCAGCTGGCATATCAACAACTACAAAGTTGATAGGAAAATCTTTGTTGCCGATTGTGACAGTTGCATTATCAACTACTCCCATTGGAATTCTAAGGTTCTTATTGGCTAACATAATTGTCATATCAGTATTTTCAATTGTAGCCGGTTCTATTTCTTCTTTTATTTCTAAGTAGAAATCATAAGATATAACATTAACTTCGGTGCCAAGATCACATAAACCGTAATGAGAGGTTTCTTTAAATATGTAGGGAAGAATAGGCTTACCCACATCTTTTACCTTTGTTTTACCTTCAATCAATACGGAAGTCTCTACATCAAGTTCAAGTATGTTGCAGTGTGAGTACATAGCCATAATTGCTTCCTTGGTTACCTTTTCATCTTTGGTTTCTTCCAGATGTCCCACGACTTCTGGCATGCTTTCCTCTTCCCTCTTTTCCTATACTGCTTTGACCTGTTCATATTCAAGAATATGCTTTTGTGTAGTGTTAGGGAAAGGCACTTCATAAACTGGTTCTACGGAGGCCAGTGTTGCTTCATCTTCTTTTTTCTTTTCTGGTTTGGGTGGTGGATCATACTTGACTAGGCCCTCCTTTGGAGCTTTAATATGTTCTATAAAAGCTTTAACAACTTTCAACACAAGATTGGAATCTAAATAAAGTTCTTTAGACAGTTCTTTAACGTGGCCTTTTTTATTATAATCATGAATACAATCATGCTCTATTTCTACGCCTCCTTCACTTCCGAGACCAAAATTCCATGAAACTCTATGATCACGAATTCTATTATGTAAAGCCCAAGCTATAGGTATAGGAAGATTCATAAAGGCTCCTTCAGCGAAAGAGTCTAGTTCAATTTTATTAGGTTCAATTAAACCGCCATAAAAGATATGTAGTAAATACCATTCAGGCAAATCATGATGAGGACATAATCTTAGTAAATTTTTAAATCTATTATTAGCTCTTACTAGTCCTTCATTAGCACGATTCTTCCAAGTCATTATAAGACGCCTGATTCCAAAATATTTTGATAATGGATAATATTTTGATATAAATTCGCAAGCTAGATTATCCCAAGTAGTAGTGGCTTCAGGGGGTAGAGATCTATACCATGAGAGAGTTGTACTTGTCAAAGTATGACAAAAAATTTAACCGTTACCTCATCGGCAGTATATCCCGTCAATAGAAAAGTGCCACATATATCTTTGAAACATGCAATATGCTCATATGGATCAGGTTCTTCATCTTCGGTAAATTGCTTCTTGTGTAGAATACTAAGTAACAGAGGATTTATTTCAAACCCCCTTGTCTTCTCATTGGAGTTGCCTTTTTTATAAATATCACAGGGCTTCCCAAAGTGGTTGAGTGGGCTAGCACTAGTCATATGCTCAAACTCCATCATGTTGGTGGATACCTATAACTCAAAACAAAATTTAGCAAGACAAAAATAAATAAGAAAAAACTAAAAGACCTACAACGCTTAGCTCCCCGGCAACAGCGCCAAAAAATAGCTTGATGACTGCAAGAGCACAGATTGTTTGTAGCTAGTTTCGAAATAAAGATATTGATCCCATAGGGAGCAGGAGTCTGAAGTCTAATAACTCTTGAATAAATATTACAATGGAAATGCTAGATAAAGTTCTAAGTAACAAGATAAAGTGTGAGTATTGTGTAAAAAGGTATTTTTGGGTTTTGGGTATATGAGAAATAGTAAAGTAAAGTAAAATAACTTAATACAGAAAGAGATTAGAACTGGAATAGGAAAAAGCGTTCTCAGGGAGTAGCGGATACACCACTAGTATTGTAAAGATCTAAGGTAAAGATTATTATCATGAACATTCTCAACTATGTACGTGTGGAGGAACTTCGTATATGGATGATTTGTCAGCAACCGGTGTGCACGTCATCCTCATAACCACAGCAGACAACAATCAACACCAATCGAATTATTGCTCTATTAAGGGACATAATCCCGTAGGACCTATCCCATGGCATGGTTAGTGTTCTGTGAGTTTCCTCGGCTTCCCAAGTTGATACGTAAGGATTGCTAACAGCTTTATAGTCACCATAAGTGCTAGCACGCCTCCGTCTACCAACAAGTAGTTCCCTCCATCAAGTCTCCACGAGAGGCAAATATTGAGAGGTCGATTTCTCTCAACATCAAGATGTAGAGAATCTAACACATGGTCAGAGTGATGAATATCATAATAGACTTTATCTTATTTCAATCTCATACTAGGGTTTCTCCATATCCCCAAGAACTAATGATCTACTCAGACATGGAGGCAATCAACATCATGGCAACGGTAATGGAAACAATCATAGATGAATAGTACTTGTATAAATCCACAACGAGTATAGGAATTATAACAAGATCTAGACAAGAGGTAGATGGGATGGATGGAGATGGTGGTGATGCAGCGGTGGATGATGAATATCGATGACTTAGCCTCCTGGATTTGCGCATGGCGAAGATGGATCCCCGGTGTATGAGTTGCCCCTCCAGATGCCTTCTGGGGGTGAGGTTTCTTCGATTTCTGGTGTTCTGTATGTCGTCTCCTCGAACCAATTGCACGGGGTGAAACTATTTGACGAGGCGGAGGCGGCGCCAGCTATACGGTGGGAATATTTTCCTCCGCCCGTATAGTTGGTCGTTATGCTATCTGTCTCCTCTGTTTGCTTCGTGTTTTCTTCTGGTATTATTAATATTTCCCAAATAAGTGATTTATGTTGTTTTTTACTCCCTTTCTCCTTAATACAACTGCTTCAATAATTATATCCATTGGATTCATCATCTATCCTGATCCTGGTGAAAACGGACATAAAATGTGCACGCTAACGC
Organism: Avena sativa; assembly: GCA_916181665.1. Taxonomy (NCBI): domain Eukaryota; kingdom Viridiplantae; phylum Streptophyta; class Magnoliopsida; order Poales; family Poaceae; genus Avena; species Avena sativa. The sequence goes on along the minus strand of OV702287.1, from coordinate 62,140,650 downwards.
TGTAAAATACCAAGATCCTACAGCTACAATGCAAAATAATAACATAAAACATGATGCAAATATGCGCTCATCAGTACGACATCATGGTAATGTCAAAGAAATCAAACGATCTTATCGTTGACTTACAGGGAACCTTTGATAATCTTCGGTAATACAACATGATGCTTAACCCCAAGAAGTGCGTCTTCAGGGTGCCATCCGGCAAGCTATTGGGCTTCATTGTTTCGCACCACGGAATCGAGGTCAACCCGGACAAAATCAAGGCCATCCTTGACATCAAACGCCCAACGTGCTTGAAGGACATACAAAGGCTCACAAGCTGTGTAGCAGCAGTAAGCTGGTTCACCAGCCGACTTGGAGAAAAGGCTATGCCACTCTATAGGTTTCTCAAGAAGGCGGAAATATTCGTATGGACGGACGAAGTTGACACAACACTTCAGGAGTTGAAGAGAATACTCTCCTCTGTGCCAATACTTGTAGCACCGGTATCAAGTGAGCCTATGTTAGTTTACATGGTAGCAACCAACCAAGTAATCAACATCATCATCGTGGTGGAGCGTAAGTGTCAACACCCGGATTTTTAATCCCAGATGCCCGTTATGCCATACCTCGCAATCCCAGGATTACCATTTTTGCGAGACATAACGGATTGGATATCACAGTACATCATCCATTACAAACCATACATAAGGTTTTACACAAATAAGGATCTCATGATCCAGTCTTAATACAACAAGAAGCGGAAATAAAAGATAGTGTAGCGGTGGGGTCCATCTTCAGGGGCACAGGCAATGCTGACGAAGGAAGATAGTCCTAGTTATCATAGCCGTCCTGCTGACCATCATCTTGATAATCTCCTTCATAGTCTGGCCATGATAATAGCCAGGGACAAAATCCATGAGCACTCTTTAAGTACTCGCAAACTACTATTAACAGGTACTATAGTTCTAAGTTAAAGTGCTAGAGCTAAGTTTAACTATAAAGTTAAGTTTTTAACCTAAGCTGAGTTCTGAAGCAAAGAAGGATAAATTAAAGTTCTAGAATCACTTAAGTGGGAAGCTATTATCATCAACACAACCCTGTTGTGGTCAAGTCAAAAATTTCATCATTTATTTCAAGGTATTTAGAAAACATCTGACAACGAAACAGTATGGCCATTCCAACTGTCCATAACCGCGGACTCGGCTATTCGAATAGTTTTACACTCTACAGAGGTGGTACACTTTCACCACAAGATTTGATACATCTGTTAGGGATAACCCTGAATCATCATACTTAGTATGCAGATAATCAAACATAACCTTCCCTTTACACACCCTAGTACAAGCACCTCTCCTATGAGCATGGCCTCCCAACCATGACCATCAGTCATCTTGGGCACTGCATAGGTGGACAACATTGAGAGGTAGCCTCGGCTCAAACCTCTCCCATGAGGGAACTAATACTAATGCATATAAATTTCTAGCTAAGCCTTACCCAATTCAGGTAATGTGGTTGTACGGTAAATTTGGAATGGTATCGCATCCGAATCCAACCATCAGTTTTATAAAAGGGTTAAGGCTCATGCCTCATCATTTTCATCATCATAAACTAGTTGTGTCTCTCAACACATGTCAAAACATCTCAATAGAATGACTCATCATTCCAAGGTTTTCACAATTCATTTTCACCAAGTGTTCCCATCTAAAGTGCCTCAAGTTTTTTATCTACTCTAAAATACTAAGTTAAGAGTGTTCACTAAAGTGGAAGGATGGGGTCAATCTCATTCCATAGAATGACATCTAAAGGTTTCTAAGTAGGTCAAGTTTTATACTTTTTATGCTACCTTCAAAATAAGTAAGGAACTTTGCATACTAAGGGGAGTGAACTTGTAAGTAAGACTTGGGGTATTAATAGTTAAAAGGGGTGTGATCAAAGCATGCTTAAGGCATCTTTGCTAAACCATCTAGCTTAATTCTAGCTTGCTAACAATAGCTTGCCTTGGTTGGTGTAGTGGTTGAAGTTTTCTTCTTCTTCTTGGTAGAACTCCTCCTCCTCGAAAGCTTGGTCGGTACTAGCGTCTATAAATACATAGGGAGTGCACGATCACCAAACAATACTTAACAAGGCTAAGTAGCATTCTAAAATACACATTTGATGATCTATTATCATCACAAACATCACAAGTTTTAATTCAATAGTTTCATCCTTTTTATTTTAGAAAAGTAATTTCTACTCATTGAAAAATTAACTCATATTTAATATTCACCACTTAAAACATGGGATCATGTTGACACATGTCATCACCACATATTCTAACATGTGGGAATTGAGATTTAAGGGTTGGATCAATATTACTTTGGTTTAAGTTCATTATTTAATGATTTAAAGTGACTAGAAATGCCTATATAGCATTATTTTGGTACTAGTCCGAAGTCACTGCATGTCAACCTTAATATTATTACATGGTTAGATAGATATGATGAAATGTGATTTTTGAGAGTTGGAATCAACTCAAAAGCTAACTTGGTTGATTTTATAAAAATGTTGCAAGTTGCAAAAGCTTCTGTTTTGTTATTTTTATTAGGAGAGATCTATAACACTAATTGAATTAAATCCAATGGGCTTGGATAGAGCATTTCAATACCTTTCAGACAAAATTAGTTTCATGCAATTTGGATTTCTAAAACTCTCTGAATTGATTTTCAAACTAGGGGACAGAAACTAGATTTAACTAAAAAGAAAAATCCTGATTTGAATCTATGGGCTAGCGCGGGAAAAGGAATGGGCCAGCCCAGTGGCGCTACGCGGCGTGGGGCTCAGCTGACAGGGGGCCCCCGGGTGTCAGTGGCACTTAAAACGCGAAACGGTATGCGCGCTGTGGGCCGTAAGATTAGAAGCGAGATCAACGGCGGAGGGTCGTCGTCGACGATGAACAGGTCGCCGGCGAGCTCGAACCCTAGCGGCTCGGTGGGGGTCTACTGGGGGCGTACCAGAGCTCCAGCGGGGTTGGCGAGGCGGGCAAACGACATGGAAGACAACGGCAAGGCGAGGTGCGGTTGCGGTGGAGCTTGGGGTGGTCGAAATTAACGGCGCCCTTCTCCTCCTGCCGCGGCTTGTCCGGCTCTAATTCTGGCGAGGCAGAGCTCGCCTTGCTCCAGCTAGAGGTGGGTGAGGTTCAGAGAGGTGAGGGGAGTGGAATGGTGTGGAGAGAAGAGGCTGGGGAGGGCTCCTTTTATAGGCCCGACGGTGAGACCGAGCGAGATGGGCAGGCGACTCCGGCGACAAGGCTACGGTGGGGTAGAGGCATGGCTGGGGGTGGAGATCGATGAGCGGTTCCCTGGCGGTGCTCTAGAACTTAAATGTGATCGTAGGGGCAGTGGCACGCGGTCTGGGCGAGGTGGCGCTCTACGCAGCCAAAGCGGCGGTCTCCACGGCGAGCGGTGGCTATGAGGCTTTGGGCGGCGAACGGGGATGTCTAGGGTGTTCTCTAGGTCGAGGTGGAGCGGCAAGCATGGGCTGGTGCCAAGGGATGGTCTGTGCGAGCGGGGACAGGGCGTGCACTGGGGGTGGCATCGGTATGCGTGACAAGCTCCGGGCGCGGCGGTTCCTGGCCGCTCTGCTCTCTGTCTCTGGCCTGGGGCTGGTTGGGCGGTGGAGGTGGATCACTGGCAAGCTGCTAGACATGAGGAGGGGGGCTAGAGAGAGCTGCTGCTGTGAGTGCACTGTCGGCCGGCGAGGTGGTGCTCGGCATGGCATGGCAGTGCAGCTAGGAGGTAGGGGAGATGCTGGTTAGGCTCTGGTTAGATCAAGAGGGGACAAGGGGATTAAATAGGGATCAATTAGGGGCAAAACCCTGTAGTAAACAGTGAGCTAGGATTAGAGGTGATATTATGCATGCCAAGTGTTTGATGAAATGGCCGCATGAAAGAAAGTTTTCAATTTTGGTTTCAAAATTTTTGAGTGATCTCCACTAGTGATAGGTAGTCTCTGGTTGCAAGGGTTTTGAAAATGGAGCTCAAATAGATGGTTTTTCAAATAGGGGTGATCTATGCATATGCATTAGATTCAATTTTAAACTATCATTTAAAATAGTTAACAGAATGTTTTTAGCAGATCAAAAGGTGGTCCTTGGCACCTCATTATGTGTACTAGCAAGGGCTGCAAAGATCAAGAATTGTTTCTGTTAAGTTTTGAGTACTAGGAATAGCCAAAGTAGGCATGAGAGTTTAATTTGCCAAAATGACCATTCCTCCTTTTTAATTCTTTTTGATTTGATTTTATTTAGGAAAAGTTTGGGAATGATGTAGATGATGTTTAAATCACCTAAGAAACATTTTACAAGCATTGGATAACTCAATCATGGCAATTCAAACAACTCCTATTTTAAAATGCATACATATATGAATGCTTTCATATTAAATTTGGAAAAGTTTTTGTTAACCCTATTTTTGGATGATTTGATCTTGATAAGCTTGGATTAAAGTTTTGGGATGTTTCAAACCTTCCCCCCTTAAACAAAATTCATCCCGAGATTTACAAAGAAAACTAGGAACTAAAGAGATCTGGGAACTCTGTCCCAATGTAATCTTCGCGTTCCCAAGTAGCTTCCTCCTCGGTATGGTTGCTCCACTGAATCTTGAGAAACTTGATACTCCTGGTCCTGGTGGTTCTATAGGCTTCTTCTAAGATACGGATGGGTACTTCCCGATAGGTCAGGTCATTGTTGATTTCTATAGCTCTGTGATCGATGTTCTTGAAAACCTCCGTCTTCTCAGGCACTTCCAAGCATTTGCGAAGTAACGAGATATGGAACACATTGTGGATGGCTGACATCTCTTTAGGCAGTTCCAGTTGATACGATACTTCTCCTCGGCGGTTCAGAATCTTGAAAGGTCTGATATATCTAGGAGCTAACTTTCCTTTCAGACTAAAGCGTTGAGTTCCCTTCAATGGTGAAACCTTGAGATATACGATATCTCCGACATTGAAAGTCAGGTCTCTCCTTCTCTTGTCAGCATAACTCTTGTATCTGGATTGGGCGGTCTTGAGGTGCTCATGGACTTTGTGAACTTTCTCTTCTGCTTCTCGGAGAATGTCGGGTCCAAAGATCTGACTCTCTCCTACTTGCTACCAATTCAAAGGGGTACGACACTTTCTTCCGTATAGGAATTCAAATGGTGCCATCTGCAAACTATCCTGATAACTGTTGTTATATGAGAATTCTGCGAAAGGCAGGAAGTCTTCCCATTTTGATCCGTATTCCAACACACAAGCTCTAAGAATATCCTCTAAGATCTGATTGACTGTCTCAGTTTGTCCATCTGTTTGCGGGTGATAAGCGGTACTGAAGTTCAACTTGGTTCCTAAACCTTCCTGAACTTTATGCCAAAATCTCGAGGTAAACTAGGTTCCTCGATCCAAGACGATGGTCTTGGGGGTTCCATGCAGACTAACAATCCTAGCAATATACAGCTCTGCTAGCTTTGCACTCTGGTAGGTAGTCTTGACAGGTATGAAGTGGGCCACCTTGGACAATCTATGAACGATGACCCAGATTGAGTCATTTCCCCTACTAGAAGTAGGCAAACTGGTGATAAAGTCCATTCCGACGGAATCCCATTTCCATTCCGAAATCTGCAAAGGTTGCAACAATCCTGTAGGTCTCTGATGCTCTGCTTTGACTCTTTGACAGATGTCACATTTGGCGATGTAGCTTCCGATCTCTCTCTTCATCTTGTGCCACCAAAATTGATCTTTCAAATCCTGATACATCTTTGTTCCTTCGGGGTGGATAGAATAAAGAGTATCATGAGCTTCCTTCATGATAACTTCCTTCAGCTCCAAATATGCTGGCACACAAATACGTCCTTTGTACCACAATACACATTCTTCGTCTTCGGTGAATCGAGGTACCTTCCTGTACCAATACGACATTTGATTCCGTCGATACTTTCATTTCCCTTCTAGGCTTCCTGGATTTGGCTAATCAAAGTGGGTTGAAGTTCAATGCTAGCTAGCATTCCTTTGCTAACTAACTCAGTCCTGAACTGCTCCAACTCCTCATACAAACTTGGTTGCTTCTCTTTGATCATGGTGTTAAGCCTACACGGCAATCTGCTAAGAGCATCCTCTACCACATTGGCTTTGCCGGGGTGATAGTGAATGTCAAGGTCATAATCCTTGATTAACTCTATCCATCTTCTTTGCCTCATATTCAGCTCCTTCTGAGTGAAGATATACTTCAAGCTCTTATGATCTGAGTAAATTTCACAGTGATTACCCATCAAATAATGATGCCATGTCTTCAATGCCAAAACTACGGCTGCTAGCTCAAGATCATGGGTCGGATAGTTCTGCTCATGCTGCTTCAGTTGTCGAGACAGATACGCGATGACTTTGCCTTCTTGCATCAATACACATCCTAGGCCAATCTTGGATGCATCACAATATACATCAAACGGCTTCTTGATGTCTGGCATGATTAAAATTGGGGCGGATATCAATCTCTTCTTCAGCTCTTGGAAACTGGCTTCACACTTGTCTGTCCATTCAAACTTCTTGTCCTTCTTCAACAATTGGGTCATTGGTCAGGCTATGCTCGAGAATCCTTCTATGAACTTGCGGTAATATCCCTCTAATCCGAGAAACGAACGAACTTGGGTTTGATTGGTTGGGGCTTCCCATTCCTCGACATCTTTGATCTTGGTGGGATCAACAGAGACTCCTCTGGCAGGCACGATATGTCCTAGGAATCCTACTTCTTTCAGCCAAAACTCAAACTTGCTGAACTTGGCATACAACTGATGCTCTCTCAGGGTTTCTAGAATGATTCTCAGATGTTGCTCATGCTCTTCTTCTGACTTGGAGTAGATAAGGATGTCGTCGATAAACACAACTACAAACTTGTCTAGGAAATTCATAAAGATCTTCTTCATGAGATTCATGAAATAAGCAGGGGCATTGGTTAATCCAAAATACATAACCGTATACTCGTATAAACCATAGCGAGTAGTAAAGGCGGTCTTCGGAATATCCGTTGCACGAAACTTAAGTTGGTGATAACCAGTCCTAAGATCAATCATTGAGAATACCTGACTCCGGTCAACTGATCAAATAGATCCTCTATCTTTGGCAAGGGGTACTTGTTCTTGATGGTGACGTCATTCAACTTATGTAATCTGTACACGGACGATTGCCTCCATCTTTCTTGTCGACGAATAACACTGGTGATCTCCATGGCGATGCGCTTGGCTGAATCAAGCATGTTGCTAACATGGCATCCAACTGCTATTTCAGTTCCACTAACTCTGAGGGGTTCATGGTATAGGGTCTATGGGCTATAGGTCCTGTTCCGGGGATTAGTTCGATAATGAACTCAATATCCCTATCCGAGGGCATACCTGGCAATTCATCTAGGAATACGTCGGGGTATTCACAGACTACTCTGACTTGGTCTATGGTGGGCAAGGCTACGCTCTTGTTGCACTTGAATTGACGGGGTAAGGTTTCAGAGATATGCTCTACTGTTACTCCAAAACTACTGGTCATGGTGATGGCTTTCTTAGCACAGCCTATCAGTCCTTTATGCCTTGACATCCAGTCCATACCTAGTACTACTTCCAATCCTTTGGTTCCAAGTACAATTAGGTTGGCATAAAAATCTATCCCATGTATTCTGATAGGTACAACTTTGCAAATTTTTCTAGCTTTTGTGGTTGAACCGGGGATTTGAACTATCATGACATGCTTCAGGTTGGTTGGGTGAATCTTACTAGTGCATACAAATTCTTCGGTGACAAATGAATGCGATGCTCCAGAATCAAACAATACTCTTGCTAAAACTGAGTTGACAGAAAACATACCCAACACTACATCTGGCGCTTCATGGGCTTCTTCTGCGTTCATGTGGAAGAGACGACCGTTGCGGTTGTGTGGGTTCCCTGGGGCAAATCTCCTTCCTGGTTGAACACGACGCTAATGCTGAGTTGGGGCATTCACAGGGGCATTGGCGGCAGTCTTCTTGGGACACTCATTGGAGTAGTGACCCTTTACTCCATACTCGAAACAAGTGATCTGGGACTTATCCTTGACTGCGACAGGCACAATATTGCTGCCAGTTCTGGGCGCAGTGTTGTTGTTGTTGTTATTATTGCTCTTTGGAGGGGCACGGTTGAAATTGTTGGTATTGCCGGAGCTATGATTGTTTCCTCCGGACTTCACATTACCTCCGCTACGGTTGGGGTAGCTTGGGCGAGAATTTGGGGGTCGGTTGTTCCTTGGTGGATATCCTGGTGAGGGGTTGGGACGGTACTTCTGGTGACTACTGGATCTAGACTGCTGCATCATACGACGCTTGCGGTTGTTGTTTGCCTGGTTAATCTTCCCTTCCATATGAATGGAAGAGTCGACTAGCTCTTCGAGATCATCGAAACGGATGTTGACGAGGACAGTCTGCATCTCATCATGCAGTCCGTTTAAGAATCTCTCCTTCTTCTTGGCTTCCGTGTTGATCTCATCCAGTGCATATCTGGCAAGTGACAAGAATCTGTCACGGTACTCCACCACAGTCATTCTTCCTTGCTTCAATTCACGGAATTCATCTCTCATCATGTTGACAAGACCTTGCGGCACGTGGGTGCGGCTGAACTTGACCTTGAATGCTTGCCAGGTCGTCACCTGGCCATGGTTCATATTGCGGATGCTATTCCACCAAGCTCTTGCATCTCCCGCCAGATAGTGGGTGGCGAAGAGAACTTTCTCATTCTCATCAACTCTGGCAACCTCTAAGTTGTTTTCCATGGTCTGTAACCAGTCATCAGCATCTAATGGGTTTTCAGATTGGTTAAAGATTGGGGGATTTGTGTTCTGAAAGTTTTTGAGTTTGGATCCTTGGTGATCCTGATTTCCATGTCCTTGGTTGTTGAGAGCCATTTGGGTGATCTGCTGCAATGTTGCTAAGTTGGCTTGACGCTCGGCCCTGCTTGCTTCACGGTCCGTGATGAGATTCTGCAAGATCTGCAGCATTGGGTCTTGCGACGAGCTGCTCCCTCCTTGGTTCCCACGAGTCATCTGAAGATTGAGATAGATATAGGGGTAAGAGGGAAAGTCTAAGGTTCATGGTTTTGGGTTTTCAAAGCTAAAACATTGAGTTATACTCAGGTTTTTCAACTAACTTCATTTTCATTCATGCAAGCAAGCACACGATACAATACACACCACAACAATCAAAGGGGAAAACAGATGGTTTGAAGAACCATTCTGCATGCTACGATACAATGAGATGATACATCTCATGCTACCACAGTGCTCTAGTGCATCTATTCATCATCGATGAAATCGGAGTCTTCATCATCAGTGTAGAAGTCCACAGCATCCTCCTCCATGAAGTCATCATCGTTGCTGAGGTAAGAATCCATATCTCCCTGGATGTCTTCACCCTCATCTTCTTCTTCCCTGGCGGCAAGCTGGGCTTCCTGCTCCTTGACGGTCTTCTCGAGGTCGGCCACCTTCTTGCGAAGATGGGCGATGGTGCGATCCTTCTTTGCATGCTGGCGGCGACGAGACTGGCGATCTTGGACGAGCAGTGTGAATGTCTGGGCCTTATGGTGGCGATGGCACGATTCTGGTTGGCTAACTCCCTGGCATTATCTAGTTCCTGCCGTCTTTCATGAAGCAACAAGTCTAGGTTCTCCACTTGACGCCTCGACTCTAGGTAACTTGGCATCTCCATCGGCATTCCCATGAAGTCACGTCTTGCATAGTGTGCAAAACGGGTTCCTTGGATCTTGTTGACGCTGAGGGCACATAGACGTGCGAGAGCTTCATGCATTGCCCTAGCTAATCCATCTAGCCAGTTGTTCTCTCTCACGGAGAACTGAATTCTCCCGGAAGTTGGTGCTTCGATGCTTCCTCAAAGATCCGCGGTGACCAGCCACTGTAGGTCTCCTCCTGGGGGTCCTGGAAGTTGAGCTCCAAGAAACTCCAGATGTGGGCGTCCCAGTAACTTCGACAGTGAATCCAGATCCCTCTCGAAGATTAGCTGACCTCCGTTTCCCAACTGGTAAAACTTGTTGAACTGATTCTCCATCTACAAGAATTAAGGATGAGGGAGTTAGTGAAGTGATCAAGTGTGTCAAATTTTAAGTAGTAATGTCAGAATTTTGAGGAACATGACTTTTTGAGAAAGAATGAGTTCACAAGGGTAAGAGAGGGAATAGTTTTTCATAAATACTCACTTTGGTTTTGAAACTAAGTTTTTGGTTTGGACGTCCATTCTAACTAGGGTCTCCTATGGTCAGGATGGCTCTCATACCAACTTGTCAACACCCGGATTTTTAATCCCAGATGCCCGTTATGCCATACCTCGCAATCCCAGGACTACCATTTTTGTGAGACATAGCGGATTGGATATCACAGTACATCATCCATTACAAACCATACATAAGGTTTTACACAAATAAGGATCTCATGATCCAGTCTTAATACAACAAGCAGCGGAAATAAAAGATAGAGTAGCGGTGGGGTCCATCTTCAGGGGCAAGGCAATGCTGACGAAGGTAGATAGTCCTAGTTATCATAGTTGTCCTGCTGACCATCATCTTGATAATCTCCTTCATAGTCTGGCCATGATAATAGCCAGGGACAAAAGCCATGAGTACTCTTTAAGTACTCGCAAACTACTATTAACAGGTACTATAGTTCTAAGTTAAAGTGCTAGAGCTAAGTTTAACTATAAAGTTAAGTTTTTAACCTAAGCTGAGTTCTGAAGCAAACAAGGATAAAGTAAAGTTCTAGAATCACTTAAGTGGGAAGCTATTATCATCAACACAACCCTATTATGGTCAAGTCAAAAATTTCATCATTTATTTCAAGGTATTTAGAAAACATCTGACAACGAAACAGTATGGCCATTCCAACTGTCCATAACCGCGGACGCGGCTATTCGAATAGTTTGACACTCTGCAGACGTGGTACACTTTCACCACAAGATTCGATACATCTATCAGGGATAACCATGAATCATCATACTTAGTATGCAGATAATCAAACATAACCTTCCCTTTACACACCCTAGTACAAGCACCTCTCCTATGAGCATGGCCTCCCAACCATGACCATCAGTCATCTTGGGCACTGCATAGGTGGACAACATTGAGAGGTAGCCTCGGCTTAAACCTCTCCCGTGAGGGAACTAATACTAATGCATATAAATTTCCAGCTAAGCCTTACCCAATTCAGGTAATGTGGTTGTACAGTAAATTTGGAATGGTATCGCATCCGAATCCAACCATCAGTTTTATAAAAGGGTTAAGGCTCATGCCTCATCATTTTCATCATCATAAACCAGTTGTGTCTCTCAACACATGTCAAAACATCTCAATAGAATGACTCATCATTCCAAGGTTTTTACAATTCATTTTCACCAAGTGTTCCCATCTAAAGTGACTCAAGTTTTTGATCTACTCTAAAATACTAAGTTAAGAGTGTTCACTAAAGTGGAAGGATGGGGTCAATCTCATGCCATAGAATGACATCTAAAGGTTTCTCAGTAGGTCAAGTTTTATACTTTTTATGCTACCTTCAAAATAAGTAAGGAACTTTGCATACTAAGGGGAGTGAACTTGTAAGTAAGACTTGGGGTATTAATAGTTAAAAGGGGTGTGATCAAAGCATTCTTAAGGCATCTTTAGTATGATGATCTAGCTTAATTCTAGCTTGCTAACAATAGCTTTCCTTGGTTGGTGCAGTGGTTGAAGTTTTCTTCTTCTTCTTGGTAGAACTCCTCCTCCTCGAAAGATTGGTCGGTACTAGCGTCTATAAATACATAGGGAGTGCACGATCACCAAACAATACTTAACAAGGCTCTGTAGCATTCTAAAACACACATTTGATGATCTATTATCATCACAAACATCACAAGTTTTAATTCAATAGTTTCATCCTTTTTATTTTAGAAAAGTAATTTCTACTCATTGAAAAATTAACTCATATTTAATATTCACCACTTAAAACATGGTATCATGTTGACACATGTCATCACCACATATTCTAACATGTGGTAATTGAGATTTAAGGGTTGGATCAATATTACTTTGGTTTAAGTTCATTATTTAATGATTTAAAGTGACTAGAAATGCCTATATAGCATTATTTTGGTACTAGTCCAAAGTCACTGCATGTCAACCTTAATATTATTACATGGTTAGATAGATATGATGAAATGTGATTTTTGAGAGTTGGAATCAACTCAAAAGCTAACTTGATTGATTTTATAAAAATGTTGCAAGTTGCAAAAGCTTCTGTTTTGTTATTTTTATTAGGAGAGATCTATAACTCTAATTAAATTAAATCCAACGGGCTTGGATAGAGCATTTCAATACCTTTCAGACAAAATTAGTTTCATGCAATTTGGATTTCTAAAACTCTCTGAATTGATTTTCAAACTAGGGGACAAAAACTAGATTTAACTAAAAAGAAAAATCCAGATTTGAATCTATGGGCTCGCGCGGGAAAAGGAATGGGCCAGCCCAGTGGTGCTCCGCGGCGCATGGCTCAGCTGACAGGGGGTCCCGCGTGTTAGCGGCACTTAAAACGCGAAACAGTACGCGCGCTGTAGGCCGTAAGATTAGAAGCGAGATCAACGGCTGAGGGTCGTTGTCGACGACGAACAGGTCACCGGCGAGCTCGAACCCTAGCGGCTCAGTGGGGGTCTACTGGGGCGTACCAGAGCTCCAGCAGGATCGGCGAGGCAGGCAAACGACGTGGAAGACGACGACGAGGCGAGGCGCGGTTGCGGTGGAGCTTGGGGTGGTCGAAATCAACGGCGCCCTTCTCCTCCTGCCGCGGCTGCTCCGGCTCTAATTCCGGCGAGGCAGAGCTCGCCTTGCTCCATCTAGAGGTGGGTGAGGTTCAGAGAGGTGAGGGAAGTGGAATGGTGTGGAGAGAAGAGGCTGGGGAAGGCTCCTTTTATAGGCCCGACGGTGAGACCGAGCGGGATGGGCAGGCGACTCCGGCGACAATGCTATGGCGGGGTAGAGGCATGGCTGGGGGTGGTGATTGATGGGAGGTTCCCTGGCAGTGCTCTAGAACTTAAATGCGATCGTAGGGGCGGTGGCACGTGGTCTAGGCGAGGTGGCGCTCTGCGCGGCCAAAGCGGCGGTGTCCACGGCGAGCGGTGGCTGTGAGGCTTTGGGCGGCGAACGGGGATGTCTGGGGTGTTCTCCAGGTCGAGGTGGAGCGACGGGCACGGGCTGGTGCCATGGGATGGTCTATGCGAGCGGAGACAGGGCGTGCACTGGGGGCAGCGTCGGCATGCTCGACAAGCTCCGGGCGCGGCGGTTCCTGGCCGCTCTGCTTTCTGTCTCTGGCCTGGGGCTGGTTGGGCGGTGGAGGTGGACCACTAGAAAGCTGCTAGACATGAGGAGGGGGGCTGGAGAGAGCTGCTGCTGCGAGTGCACTGTCGGCCGGCGAGGTGGTGCTTGGCATGGCATGGCAGTGCAGCTAGGGATAGGGGAGATGCTGGTTAGGCTCTGGTTAGATCAAGAGGGGACAAGGGGATTAAATGGGGATCAATTGGGGGCAAAACCCTGTAGTAAACAGTGAGCTAGGATTAGAGGTGATATTATGCATGCCAAGTGTTTGATGAAATGGCCGCATGAAAGAAAGTTTTGAATTTTGGTTTCAAAATTTTTGAGTGATTTCCACTAGTGATAGGTAGTCTCTGGTTGCAAGGGTTTTGAAAATGGAGCTCAAATAGATGGTTTTTGAAATAGGGGTGATCTATGCATATGCATTAGATTCAATTTTAAACTATCATTTAAAATAGTTAACAGAATGTTTTTAGCAGATCAAAAGGTGGGCCTTGGTACCTCATTATGTGTACTAGCAAGGGGTGCAAAGATCAAGAATTGTTTCTGTTAAGTTTTGAGTACTAGGAATAGCCAAAGTAGGCATGAGAGTTAAATTTGCCAAAATGACCATTCCTCCTTTTTAATTCTTTTTGATTTGATTTTCTTTAGGAAATGTTTGGGAATGATGTAGATGATGTTTAAATCACCTAAGAAACATTTTACAAGCATTGGATAACTCAATCATGGCAATTCAAACAACTCCTATTTTAAAATGCATACATATATGAATGCTTTCATATTAAATTTGGAAAAGTTTTTGTTAACCCTATTTTTGGATGATTTGATCTTGATAAGCTTGGATTAAAGTTTTGGGATGTTACAGTAAGGAGCCAACGCATGAATATGAAGTTCAGCGACCATTTTACTACGTAAGCGAGGTCTTGATGGAATCCAAGCAGCGTTACCCGCACTACCAGAAGATATCTTACAGAGTTTTCCTTGCTTCACGGAAGCTAAGGCACTACCTCCAGGAGCACCCCATCACAGTGGTGATCAAAGCTCCACTGTCTGACATTATGAATAACAGCGACGTGCTTGCTCAATATGTAGAGTTTGTTGGGGAACCCCAAGAGGAAGGTATGATGAGCACAGCAACAAGTTTTCCCTCAGTTATGAAACCAAGGTTATCGAACCAGTAGGAGCAAGGAAACACCTCCAAGGTGTTGTTTCCACCTTAGAATCCTGCACAACACAATCGTAGAACTTTGCCCCCAACTTACAGTGAGGTTGTCAATCTCACCGGTTTTGCTGAAAACAAAGGATTAAACATATTGTGTGGAAGATAGTAATTTCTTTGCAGAAAGTAAACAGAAAACAGTAAATAGATTGTAGATTGATGGTAAAAGAATGGACTAAGGTCCATAGTTCACTAGTGGTGATTCTCCTTAAGATAGATGACATGTTGGGTGAACAAATTACAGCAGGGAAATTGACAAACATCGAGAAAGCATACATGCATATACTAATCATCTTGACTCCTATGAGATTTGATTGGGCATTAAAACATTATACATAGACCGTAATCCAACTGCATCTATGACTAATAATCCACCTTTAGGTTATCATCCGAACCCCCTCTAGTATTAAGTTGCAAGCAATATATAATTGTATTAAGCAAAGTGTGTAAAGTAAACAATACGATTGTTCTATGAACAAAGGATTGTCATTTTCTCCCTAGTAGGAACAACACATCTAGTACCTTAGATATTTCTGTCACTTCCCCAGATTCCAAGAGGCATGAACCCACTATCGAGCATAAATACTCCCTCTTGGAGTTGCTAGCATCTACTCGGCCAAGATAGCTACTAATAGTGGAGAATGCAAGTGTTGGGTCCGCAGCATAGAAAACAAAAAATTTCCTACGATGAGAACTACACGCCAAGATCTATCTACTAGATACAGAGCAACGGGTGGACATACATCCATGGAGAACATACCCTCGAAGACAACGAGCTTTGTTAACGAGTAGGAACTCGTGGTTGATGTAGTCATACACTTGCCGATCTCAAGATCGTGAGGAAGTCCGAGCGCCGCAACTCAGCAGCGCATCTACACTCGCACACACGTTCAAGCCACCGGACAACCTCCACCTCCTCGCTCCAGCGATCCAGCGGAAGCAGCAACTCCTTCCAGACGAAATGCCACCGGGAACATGTATCTCGCTAATCCAAGACCATGGGGGAATAATTCTAGAGGGGGAGAGAGATCCTTCACAAGGAGGTGTGAGGATGAAGGAGGGAATGGGTGGCCTTTTATAGGAGGAGGGGGGTGCCCCCTCTCTCCATGGCTGGCGCATGGGGGGTTGACCCCTCACCTCCCCCATTCATGTGGTGGTAACCCCTCCACATTAAAATGCCTCTTCACATTCCCTTTTTAAAGTCTCCACTTTAAATGCATTAAATTTCTCCAAATTTAATGCTCTCTCATTTAATAAAACTCTTTTTATTAAATTTATTCAGAATTTTGTTAATTACTTTAATTAACAAACATTCACATATAGCCCCTTGAAATATTTCAATATCACATGCAGAACCACCTTCTGCAATTTCACCTGAAACAATTTCCGGTTTCTATTGAAACAATTCCTGCGCTTTGCAATTCTTTCGTCTGAAACATATGTGCTCCAAAATGGTGTCCGGTAACTCTTAAGTGTGCCACCCTACGGTTCGCGAATAATGCATACATGATCGAGACCCTTCTCCGATCAATAATCAGCAGCTGGACCTGGAGATCCGTACTGACTCCTACACATTCAACGATGACTCCTGTGATCGTGAGAACCTTTAACGCTTGTAACTAAATCCCTTTGTCTCTCGATATATTACATGTCCGAGATTCGATCATCGGTATCTCCATACCTAGTTTGATCTCGTTACCGACATGCACTATTTTCTCGTTCCCGTGATATAACATTCTAGTGATCACATCACTTGCTTGCAAGCTATCCTAATGTGATATCACCGAGAGGGCCCAGAGTATATCTATCCGTCATCTGGATTGACAAATTCCACTCTTGATCCATGAGCCTCAACATAACACCTTCGTAGTACTGAACCCATCTTTATAGTCACCCTGTTACGGTGTGACGTTTGATGTTATCAAGATACTCTCCGGTGTTAGCAATTAACATGATCTCATGGTCTAAGGATAAAGATTACTTCGTATGATGTTATAGCAATATAAACATAATGACTTGATCGTAATGCTATACTTCGGATGAATGTTCATCACATCATTTCACAAATGTTGTGACCTTGTTATTAACAACATCCAATGTCCATGATCAGGAAACCTTGATCATCTTGTTAATCAACAAGCTAGTCTATAAGAGAGGCATAACTAGGAACCCTTTTTGTTTATTAAACACACATGTATTTGTGTTTCCTATCAATACAATTATAGCATGCAAAATAAACATCTATCATGTATAAGGAATATATAATAACAACTTTATTATTGCCTCTTAGGGCATATTTCCTTCAGCAAGATCACAAATAACAAAGACATAATAGAATCAATAATAAATCGGAAATAGCATCTCAATATCCATCGGATCCTCACAAACACAACATGTAGGATTACAAATAGATGATCATGATCATGAACAGAGCTCACAAGATCTAAACATGGTAGCACAAAGGAGGAGAACCAACCATCTAGCTACAACATGGACCTGTAGTCCAGGGATGAACTACTCACGCATCACACCGGAGGCAGGCATGGTGATGAAGAAGGCCTCCAGGGTGATCTCTCCCCTCCGACAGGCTGCCGGGAAGAGCTTCAAATCCCTCCCGATCTAGGGGTGGAGATGATGGTGGCTACAGACTCTTTCATGGAATTTTGATTGGGTACTTAGGGTTTCTGTATCAGAGGCTTCTTATAGGCGAAAGGGTAGGCCGAGGGGGTTCCCGAGGCGGATGCACCCCCCCAGGCGCGGGACAGGCCAGGCCGCACGGCCAGGTGGTGTGGCCCCCTCGAGGCCCTTCTCCGTCTCGTCTTCTGGCTCCGTGTTCCCTCAGTGAAATATTGACTTTGGCTTTTGTCCCGTTCAATTCCGAGAATATTCATTTTCTGGCTTTTCTGGAACCAAAAACATCAGAAAACAGGCAACTGGCACTGTGGCATCTTGTTAATAGGTTAGTTCCAGAAAATGTGTAAACAAGCATGGAACATAAAAAATTATAGATACGTTTGCAACGTATCAACATCCCCAAGCTTAACTCTTCTCGTCCTCGAGTAGGTAACTGATAAAAAGAAAGAATAATTTTTGAGGTGACATGCATCATCATAATCTTGATCAAAGCATTTATAAAACATTGATAGCTAGGATCATAGCAATTATGTCATAACATGAAAAGGTACAAACAAAAGATTCATGAATAACAATGCTTTGAAAGACGTTTGTTTGTTTCACATAAAGAAAACATAATGAGAATGGTATTCAGCTTGTCCCTCATAGTGTAGCAAAACATAAATGCATAGGCCACCTTCAAAGTTCATAAGGGTGACTAGATACAAATAGTTTAAGAACAAGCAATATCAAAGTTATGCATCAATCAACAAGTCTTCGGACAATGCACATTAAACTAAGAATGACCACTATGCTCTCTTAATAGGTGCATAAAGATAGAAGATGGAGACTCAACATAAAAGTAAAAGAAAGGCCTTCATAGAAGGAAGCAGGTATTCAAGTCGCATAAAGAGCTTCCAAAAATTATGGTACTTATTAGCTTTCAGCTCTCATTGCCCCTATCATAAGCATCTTGAAGTGATTAAGGTTAAAGTGAACAAACTATGGAGTATATGCTTGACAAAGTATAAGTTGGCAATCTCATGTCCCTTGAATACGAGGGCCGCTCCTCATGCTACTCAAGTTTAGTTACCGGTAAGTTCTTGTCATAGTAAGTACATGTGTATCATAGAGAACCGACAATGGGGTACCCCTTGCCCAATGATACGGAAGAAACCCCATATCAAAATGACAAGGCAAGCAGACAATAAGCATCTCAGCATCTTCTTTTTTACCATGGGAAAATGGTGCTTTTTTCTCTCTTTCTTTTTTTCTCATCTTTTTTTCTTTTTTTTCAATCTCTATCTCTTCTTTTATAAGAAGAATGCTTCATAGATTGCTCATTATGGTTATGATCTAGGTTTCCACCATGATTAGGCATGGATTAGACCAGCCGCCCAAGCATTTCTCTATCACACATAAATAACTCCATGGACTTACAAGCTCCCCTTTCATTTCACATCGACGACATCCATAAACAAAAGAGCATGATATCAACTGGGTACAATGTACAAGTGCAATGTTGAAAGCATTCCCCATGACAGCATGGTCCTGCTTATCCCAACGTATAAGTGCAAGCATATACAACATTGATGACACAATAGTTCAAGTTTATTAGGGGCAAGAAAATTAAAGTGTGCCATCAAGTTCGTGAGAGCTTAATCACTAATTTTCACATAACAAGTTTAATTTCGAAGGTACATAAAATCATGAATATACTTGGAATAGCAAATGCTAATAGGTAGGTATGGTGGACTCTTTGTAATAACTTGGTTTTATTTGGAGTTGGATGCATGAGTGCAACTCATACTTGGTATGGAGGCTAGCAAAAGACTGGGAGCGACCAACTAAGAGAGCAATAATGGCCATAATCATGCAAAGCGACAAAATATCATTAATTAAAGCATAAAGTGATATTACAAGTCGAAAACTAAAGGATCGTAGAGGCTATGGTGACTTGGTATAGTCATAACATCGTGTGAGCATGCGCCAAGTCAACCCAAATAAAGCATCAAAGGAGAATACCACCATAATATGCTTTAATATGCTAAAACAACGCATGATTCTTGGAAGGCACATTAAGCAATCTCAGTTATTTGTAACATGTCATGCTATAGCAAAAATAACTAAGCATAAAGCCAAAACAATATCAAGCATGACATGATAAAGCATAGGCCACAGTCAAAAACAAGCTCCTTTTTACCACTTAAGCATGAACTTTTCCTACTCTTTTCCATTCCAAACCAATCTTATTTGAAAACTAATGTATGAATGAGGGGGTACAACCAATTTATTCAAGCAAACAAAAAGAAAAAAAAGAAAAATGAAGACGCTCCAAGAACAACACAACTGTGCTTGAAACAATAAAAATGAAGTGTTTGGAAGAAACCTGAGATTTTTATTAATGAAGAAGGGGATGCCTTGGGCATCCCCAAGATTTGACGCTGGTACTTCTTGGATATTTCCTGGGGTGACACGGGTGGCATCTCCAAACTTGAGCTTTTGTCCATACTTCATCTTATCACATTACTTTTCCCTACACTCAAAAATTTCCTTCATACAAAACTTCCCACAATCTTCATTAGCAACATTAGTGTACTCAAAATAATAAGTCCTTTGGTTTAGTCTCAACACAAGTAAAACTTTCATTAAAACACAAGCTACTGTAGCACTTCCTTTAAAAAGTTCAAGTGATCAAAGAGAACTCAAAGAGAAAGAGATTAAGAGGCAAATGCAAATGATGGTAGAAATCTGTCAAAATAGACCAGCTGGTAAAAACCAATTTTTTCAAAGACATTCTGTTGCTCAAATTGAAAATTGTTGAACTAATGAAAGTTGGATAACAACCTGGGGCAGAAGCACAAAATATTACAGCTCAAACCGATGTACAGAGATTTTTCACAAATTTTACAGCGAAGCACAAAAATCTGTTTCGGGACAGCAACTTTCCCAAGCATTACTTCTCTCTCATTAGAGGTTACTCTTGGCACAAAAACCACACAAAAATGATAAGGAGCGGTTATTACAGAGGTAATAACTTCCAACACTCAACTAAAAATTTTGGGTTATCTCCCAATAAGTGCTTTTCTTTAATGCCTTTGAGCTAGGCATAAGAAGCAAGAAAAGAATCAAGTATTCTCAAATGAAGAAGCATTAAGAGCTAATTTTGTTTTAATAGGAGAGGCAAAAGGAATCTTCTCTCTCTTCTTAGGGAAGTGTTCTATACCTTTCTTGAATGGAAATTGATAATTAATGGTGTCTTCTTTCATATCAATAATGGCACCAACAGTTCTAAGAAAAGGTCTTCCCAAAGTAATAGGATAAGAAGCATTGCATTCAACGTCCAAAACATAGAAATCAACGGGGACATAGGCATTGTTAACCATAATAAGGACATCATTAATACTCCCCATGAGTTTATTTTTAGCATTATTATCAAGTTGGACATTTAAATAACAATCTTCCAATGGTGGCAAATCAAGCATTTCATAAATCTTTCTAGGCATAATAGAAACACTACTATCAAGATCACATAAAGATTTGAGATCAAAATCATTTACTTTCATATTAATGATGGGTTCCCAACCATCTTCTAATTTCATAGGAATAGAAGCTTTATGTTTCATCTTTTCTTCTTTAATTATTATGAGAGCATTAGTAATGTGTTTTGTAAAGGCCATATTCATAGCACTAGCATTATGACCTTTTGCATGTTTTTGTACGAACATAATTACTTCAGAGATATTGCAACCATCATGATCAAAATCATAATTAACATCTAAAGTAGTAGAGCTATATTTCTTTCAGCATTAGAGAGTTTTTCCTCAATAGTTTTATTGAAAGCAGTTTGTTTACTAATAAAATCTTTAAGCATGACTTCAAGTTCATAGGGTGCACTCCTATTATTGTTGTAGGAATTTCCATAAGCATTACCATTATTGGGAGGATATGGCCTATAATTATTATTACCAAAATTATTCCTATAGGCATGTTGCTAAAATTATTATTTCTTATAAAGTTCACATCAACTTGCTCTTATTGAGCAACCAAAGAGGCTAAGGGAACATGATTTGGATCAATATGAGCTTTCCCATTAACAAGCATAGACATAATAACATCAATTTTATCACTTAAGGAGGAGGTTTCTTCAATAGAATTTACCTTCTTACCTTGTGGAGCTCTCTCAGTGTGCCATTCAGAATAGTTAACCATCATATTATCCAGAAGCTTTGCTGCAGCACCCAAAGTAATAGTCATAAAGGTATCTCCCGCAGCAGAATCCAGCAGATTTCTTGAAGAATAATTCAGTCCTACATAAAAGGTTTGGATAATCATCCAAGCAGTCAGTCCATGAGTGGGACAATTATTTACCAAGGATTTCATTCTTTCCCAAGCTTGAGCAACATGTTCATTATCAGATTGTTTAAATTTCATTATTTCACTTCTCACAGATATACTCTTAGCTGGAGGATCGTATTTTCCAATCAAAGCATCTTTGCATTTAGTCCAAGAATCAATACTATTTCTAGTTAGGGATTGCAACCATTCTTTAGCTTTTCCTCTCAAAGAGAAAGGAAACAATTTAAGCTTAATAATATCCCCATCGTTATCCCTATGTTTTTGCATCTCACAAAGTTCAACAAAGTTATTAAGATGAGCAACAACATCTTTAGTACCAATTCCAGAAAATTGTTCTCTCATAACAAGACTGAGCAAAGCAGCTTTAATTTCAAAGAAACTAGCTTCAGGAACAGGTGGAGCAATAGGTGTGCACATGAAATCATTGTTGTTGGTGCTAGTGAAGTCACACAACTTAGTGTTTTCAAGAGTAGTCATTTTTTGTGTTTTTAATAAAGAAATCAAACTAGTAAAACTATTTTTTTTGTGTTTTTGATAAAGAAAGAAGCAAACAAAGAAGAAATAAACCAAGCAAAACAAATAAAACAAAGTAAAGAGATTGGTTATGAGGGACTCCCCTTGTGAAGATGTCCTTGACTCCCCAGCAACGGCGCCAGAAAAAGTCTTGCTTGCTCAATATGTAGAGCTCGTTGGGGAACCCCAAGAGGAAGGTATGATGAGCACATCAACAAGTTTTCCCTTAGTTATGAAACCAAGGTTATCGAACCAGTAGGAGCAAGGAAACACCTCCAAGGTATTGTTTCCAACTTGGAATCCTGCACAACATAATCATAGAACTTTGCCCCAACTTACAGTGAGGTTGTCAATCTCACCGGTTTTGCAGAAAACAAAGGATTAAACATATTTTGTGGAAGATAGTAATTGCTTTATGGAAAGTAAACAGAAAACAGTAAATAGATTGTAGATTGATGGTAAAAGATTGGACCGGGTTCCATAGTTCACTAGTGGTGATTCTCCTTAAGATAGATGACATGTTGGGTGAACAAATTACAGCGGGGCAATTGACAAACATCGAGAAACCATACATGCATATACTAATCATCTTGAATCCTATGAGATTTGATTGGGCATTACAACATTATACATAGACCGTAATCCAACTACATCTATGACTAATAATCTACCTTCAGGTTATCATCCGAACCCCCTCCAGTATTAAGTTGTAAGCAACAGATAATTGCATTAAGCAAAGTCTGTAAAGGAAACAATACAATTGTTCTATGAACAATGGATTGTTTTTTCTCCCTAGTAGCAACATCACATCTAGTACCTTAGAGATTTATGTCACTTCCCCAGATTCCTAGAGGCATGAACCCACTATTGAGCATAAATACTCCCTCTTGGAGTTGCTAGCATCTACTCGGCCAAGATAGCTACTAACAACGGAGAGCATCCAAGATCACAAATAACAAAGACATGATAGAATCAATAATCAATCTGAAATAGCATATCAAAATCCATCGGATCCCCGCAAACACAACATGTAGGATTACAAATAGATGATCTTGATCATGAACGAAGATGACAAGATCTAAACATGGTAGCACAATGGAGGAGTACCAACCATCTAGCAACTACATGGACCCGTAGTCCAGGGATGAACTACTCACGCATCACACCGGAGGGAGGCATGGTGATGAAGAAGGCCTCCAGGGTGATCTCTCCCCTCTAGCATGGTGCTAGAAAGAGCTTTAGATCCCTTCCGATCTAGGGATGGAGATGACGGTGGCTACAGACTCTTTCATGGAATTTTGATCGGGTACTTAGGGTTTTTGTATCGGAGGCTTCTTATAGGTGAAAGGGGAGGCCGAGGGGGTGCCCGAGGCGGCTGCACCCCCCAGGCGTAGGCCAAGCCAGGCCGCGTGGCCAAGGGGTGTGGCCCCCTCGAGGCCCTTCTCCGTCTTTTCTTCTGGCTCCGTGTTCCCCTCAGTTTAATATTGACTTTGGCTTTTGTCCCGTCCAACTCCGAGAATATTCATTTTCTGGCTTTTCTGGAACCAAAAACAACAAAAAACAGGCAACTGGCATTGTGGAATCTTGTTAATAGGTTAGTTCCAGAAAATGTGTAAAAATACTCCAAAGTGTGGACAAAACATAAGAAAGTAGATATAAAATAAGCATGGAACATTAAAAATTATAGATACGTTTGCAACGTATCACGACGCTACAGGAAGAGTGGCAAAGTGGGGTATTGAACTTGCCGCCTTTGAAATCACCTACAAGAGGCGCGGTGCTATCAAATCACTGGCATTGGTGGATTTTATTACAGATTGGACAGAACTGCCAGAAGACACTCATGTGCTAGAACCAGAATATTGGGTCATGCACTTTGACGGATCAAAGCTACTCAATGGCTCAGGGGCTGGTGTATTACTATAATCACCAACAGGGGAGAAGTTGCAATACGTCTTGCAGATCCACTTCAATGCTACCAACAACATGGTAGAGTATGAGGCCCTCATTCACGGACTACGAGTAGCCAAGGATATTGGCATCAAGCGCATAGTTTGCTTTGGAGATTCCGACTTGGTTACCCAACAAGTAGCTGTCACCTAGAATGCGCGGAACCCTATGATGGTGGCATATCGGGACGAAGTAGACGAGATTGCCAAGTGCTTCGACGGCTACAAAGTCAAGTACGTCAAAACGGAGGAGAATGAGGCGACAAATCTCTGTCAAAGTTTAGATCAGCCCGCCGACCAATTCCGCTAGGCATTTTCCTAAA
Source organism: Avena sativa (assembly GCA_916181665.1). Taxonomy (NCBI): domain Eukaryota; kingdom Viridiplantae; phylum Streptophyta; class Magnoliopsida; order Poales; family Poaceae; genus Avena; species Avena sativa. The sequence goes on along the minus strand of OV702287.1, from coordinate 62,116,325 downwards.
GCATTTACGGACCCCATCTGTGAAGGGAGCGGACCCTCACAACCCGGATATAGTGGACTCATTCATTAACACATTAATAGTGACCTCGCCGGCTTGGACAAAACCGATCATGGACTATGTATAAGACGGAACTTTGTCTGTCGACGAAGTCGAAAGCCGGCAAATAGTACGAAGAGCAAAAGGCTACGTCATCATTGATGACCAGCTATACAAAATAAGTACCACATGAGTTTTCCTTCTATGCATCTCCCATCAGCAAGGTATTGAAATCCTTAGAGAGATACATCTCAGAGATTACGGGCATCATGCCGCTCCCCGATCATTGGTGGCTAAGGCCTTTCGACAACGATTCTACTGGTTAACTGCCAAGGCGGACGATGACAAGTGATACATTGCAAATGTATCTATAATTTTTGATTTTCCATGCTTGGTTTTATCCACTTTCTTGTGTCTTGTTCCAACTTTGGAGTACTTTTATTATCATTTCTTGGACTAACCTATTAACAAGAGCCACAGTGCCAGCTGCCTATTTTCTCCTGTTTTTTGGTTCTAGGAAAGTCAGAAAATGAATATTCTCGAAATTGGTCGGGACAAAAGCCAAAGTTCCTATTTTCCAGATGTCATCAGATGCCAGAGTACGAGATGGAGAGGGGCCAGGGGGCCACCACACCACCTGGCCGCGCGGCCCATCCTGGCCCACGCCAGGGGGTGGTGAGGCCAGCCCTGGCACCCCCTCGGCCTCCCCTTCCGACTATAAGATGCCCTCGGGACATAAACCCTAAGTGCCCAATCAAAAATCCACGAAAGAGTTTGTAGCCGATGTCATCTCCATCCCTAGATCGGGAGGGATCTGAAGCTCTTCCTGGCACCCTGTCGGAGAGGGGAATTCACCCTAGAGGCCTTCTTCATCACCATGCAAGCCTCCGGTGTGATGCGTGAGTAGTTCATCCTTGGACTACGGATCCAAGTAGTAGCTAGATGGCTGGTTCTCCTCCTTTGTGCTTTCATGTTTAGATCTTGTGAGCTCCGTTCATGATCAAGATCATCTATTTGTAGTTCTGCATGTTGTGTTTGCGGGGGATCCGATGGATATTGAGATGCTATTTCAGATTGATTATTGATTCTATCATGTCTTTGTTATTTGTGATCTTGCATGATTTCCATTGTTAGTAGCTATCTTGGCCAAGTAGATGCTTGCAACTCCAAGAGTTAGTATTTATGCTCGATAGTGGGTTCATGCCTCTAGTAATCTGGGGAAGTGATAGAAATCTCTAAGGTACTAGATGTGTTGTTGCTACTAGGGAGAAAACAACAATCCTTTGTTCATAGAACAATCGTATTGTTTACTTTACACGCAGTTCATAAAGAAATAATCCGTTGCTTGCAACTTAATACTAGAGGGGGTTCGTATGATAACCTGAAGGTGGATTATTAGTCATAGATGAAGTTGGATGGCGGTCTATGTATAATGTTGTAATGCCCAATCAAGTTCCAAAGGAGTCAAGATGATTAGTATATGCATGTATTGCTTTCTCGGTGTTTGTCAATTGCCCCGCTGTAATTTGATCACCCAGCATGTTATCTATCTAAGGAGAGCCACCTCTAGTGAACTATGGATCTCGGTCCTTGTCTTTTACAAACAATCTATAAACTGTTACCACTTTGTGTTTACTTTCTGCAAACTTTTACTTCTTTCCATTCGATACGTTTAATCCTTTGTTTTCCGCAAAAGACGGTGAGATTGACAACCTCATTACAAGTTGGGGACAAAGTTCTGTGGTTGTGTTGTGCAGGTCTCCACGTTGCTACTAGCACCGGTAGTGCGCCCTGCCAAAGCTCAGCTAGTAACACCTTTGGGGTGTTTCCTTGCTCCTACTGGTTCGATTAAACCTTGGTTTCATAACTGAGGGAAACTTGTTGTTGTGCTTATCATACCTTCCTCTTGGGGTTCCCAACGAGCTCTACATCAACACCCCCATCAAGCATTTTTTCTGGGCGCCGTGCATTGAGCCATCAAGCATTTTTCTGGCGCTGTTGCCGGAGAGTCAAGGACATCTTCACAAGGGGAGTCCCTCATAACAAATCTCTTTAATTTGTTATTTTTGTTTTGCTTAGTTTCTTTTTGCTTTGTTTTCTTATTTTGTTATCAAAAACACAAAAAAATTAGTTTCACTAGTTTGCTTTCTTATTTGAGAACCCAAAAAAATGATTACTCTTGAAAACACTAAGTTGTGTGACTTCACTAGAACCAACAACAATGATTTTATGAGCACACCTATTGCTCCACCTGTGCCTGAAGATACTTTCTTTGAGATGAAACCTGCTTTGCTCAATCTTGTTACGAGAGAACAATTTTCTGGTATTGGTAATGAAGATGTTGCTTCCCATCTAAATAACTTTGTTGAACTTTGTGAGATGCAAAAGCATAGGGATATAGATGGTGATATTATTAAGTTGAAATTGTTTCCTTTCTCTTTGAGAGGAAAAGCTAAAGAATGGTTGAATTCCTTAACTAGGAATAGTATTGATTCTTGGACTAAATGCAAAGATGCTTTCATTGGAAAGTACTATCCTCCTGCTAAGATTATATCTATGAGAAGTGAAATAATGAAGTTTAAACAACTTGATAATGAGCATGTTGCTCAAGCTTGGGAAAGAATGAAATCTTTGGTAAAGAATTGTCCCACTCATGGACTGACTGCTTGGATGATCATCCAAACTTTTTATGCAGGATTGAACTATTCTTCAAGGAACCTATTAGATTCTGCTGCTGGAGGTACCTTTATGACCATCACTTTGGGTGCTGCAACAAAACTTCTGGACAATATGATGGTTAATTATTCTGAATGGCATACTGAGAGAGCTCCACAAGGTAAGAAGGTAAATTCTATTGAGGAAACCTCCTCCTTGAGTGATAAGATTGATATTATTATGTGTATGCTTGTTAATGGGAAAGCCCATATTGATCCAAATAATGTTCCTTTAGCCTCTTTGGTTGCTCAAGAAGATCAAGTTGATGTGAACTTCATAAGAAATAACAATTTTGGCAACCATGCTTATGGTAACAATGCTTATAGGAACAATTTTGGTAACAACAATTATAAGCCATATCCTCCCAACAATGGTAATGCTTATGGAAATTCTTACAACAATAATAAGAGTGCTCCCTCTGAACTTGAAGTTATGCTTAAAGAGTTTATTATTAAACAAACTGCCTTCAATAAAACTATTGAGGAAAAACTCTCTAATGCTGAAAGAAATATAGCATCTTTGGCTGAAGCTCAATCTACTTTGAATAAAATGACTACTAAACCTGAAACTAATGAGAATCCCTTTGCAGCTACTAATGCTATACAAGTAAGAATTGATGAAAATGTTAGATTATTAGCTGAATTACATGCTAAGTGGGAAAGAGAAGATGAAATTGCTAGAAAAATTAGTGTTTCTACTATTACCACCACTAGTGTTGAGGCTAGTAATAGTTCTACTACTTTAGATGATAAATTTGACTTTGATCTTGATGATTGCAATATCTCTGAAGTTATTAAGTTCCTACAAAAGCTTGCTAAAAGTCCTAATGCTAGTGCTATGAACATGGCTTTTACAAAACACATTACTGATGCTCTCATAAAGATTAAAGAAGAATAGATGAAACAGAAAGCTTCTATTCCTATAAAACAAGAAGATGGCTGGGAACCCATCATTAATATGAAAGTGAATGACTTTGATTTCAAAGATTTATGTGATCTTGATAGTAGTGTTTCTATTATGCCTAGAAGGATTTATGATATGCTTGATTTTCCTCCTCTTGAAGATTGTTATTTGAATGTCCCACTTGATGATAATGCTAAAAAGAAACTCATGGGGAGTCTTAATGTTCTTATTATGGTTAACAATGCCTATGTCCCTGTTGATTTCTATGTTTTGGATGTTGAATACAATGCTTCTTGTCCTATTACTTTGGGAAGACCTTTTCTTAGAACTGTTGATGCCATCATTGATATGAAAAAAGGCACCATTAAATATCAACTCCTACTAAAGAAAGGTATAGAACACTTCCCTAAAAAGAGAGAAAAGATTTCTTTTGATTCTCCTATGAAAACAAAATTTTGTCTTAATGCTTCTTCATATGAGAACACTTGATTCTTTCTTTGCTTCTTATGTCTAACTTAAAGGCGTTAAAGAAAAGTACTTATTGGGAGATAACCCAAAAGTTTTAGATGAGTCTTGAAAGTTATTACCTCAGTAATAACCTCTCCTTATCCTTTTTATTTGCTTTTTGTGCCAAGAGTAACCTCTAATGAGAGAGAAGTAATGATTGGGAAAGTTGCTGTCCCGAAACAGATTTTTGTGCTTCACCATAAAAATTCGTGAGAGAGCTATGTATGTCGGATTGAGCTGTAATTTTTTGTTCTTCTGCCCCAGGTTGTTACCTAACTTTCGTTAGTTCAACACTTTTTGATTTGAGCAACAGAAGGTCTTCGACAAAATTCGTCTTTACCTGCTGGTCTATTTTGACAGATTTCTGCCATTTTCTGCATTTGCTTCTTGTTGGTTCCTTCTTGAGTTCTTTTGGGGAATTGAGCTTTTTGAGGGAAGTGCTACAGTAGCTAGTGTTCTAATGGAAGTTTATTTGTTGTTAGAACTGAAACTTAAGACCTTTTATCTTGAGTGCACTAATGTTGCTAATAAAGATTGTGTGAAGTTTTGTATGAAGGAAAAATTTCAGGTGTATGGAAGGAATGAGTAATGTGATGAAGGATGGACTAAAGCTCAAGCTTGGGGATGCCACGCGTGTCACTCCAAGAAATATCCAAGAATTACAAGCGTCAAAGCTTGGGGATGCCCAAGGCATCCCCTCCTTCATTAATAAAAATCCCAAGTTTCTTCCAAACGCTTCATTTCTATTGTTTCATGCACAGTTGTGTTGTTCTTGGAGCGTCTTCTTTTTAGTTTTTGTTTTGGTTTTTAGTTTGCTTGGTTTGATTAGTTTTCAGAATAAATTTGTTGGACCCCATCTTTCATACATTGGTTTGCAAATAGTTTGGGTTGGTTTGGAAAAGAGTAGGAAAGTTCATGCTTATGTGGTAAAAAGAGCTTGTTTTTTACTATGGCCTATGCTTTGTCATGCCATGCTTGATAATGTTTTGGCTTTATGCTTAGTATTCTTTGCTGTAGCATGACTTTTTATAAACAATTGAGATTGCTTAATGTGCCTTGGATGAATCATGCGTTGTTTTAGAATATTAAAGCATAGTATAGTGGTATTCTCCTTTGATGCTTTATTTGGGTTGACTTGGCGCATGCTCACACCATGTTATGACTATCTCAAGTCACCATAGCCTTTATGATCCTTTAGTTTTCAACTTGTAGTATCACTTTATGCTTTTGTCAATGATGTGTTGTCGTTCTGCATGATTATGGCCATTATTGCTCTCTTAGTTTGTCGCTCCTAGTCTTTTGCTAGCCTCCACAACAAAGTATGAGTTCCACTCATGCATCCAACTCCTTAAACCAAGTTATTCCAAAGAGTCCACCATACCTACCTACTATCTTATGCTATTCCAAGTATAGTCATGCTTTTGTTTACCTTCCAAATTAAACTTGTTATCAGAAAACTAGTGATTAAAGCTCTCACGAACTTGATGGCACACTTTACTTTATTGCCTCTAATAAACTTGAACCATTGGGTCCTTCTTTGTTGCGTATATGCTTGCGCTTTATAAGTTGAAATTAGCAGAACCATGTTTCATGGGGAACGTTTTCAACATTGCACTTGTACTTTGTACCCCGTTGATATCATGTTCTTTTGCTTACGGATCCCGGCGGTGTGAAATAAAAGTGGAACTTGTAAGATCATGGAGTTTGTATGTGTGTTAGAGAAACGCCTGGGCCGCTAGCCTAAGCCATGCCTAATCATGGTGGAAACTTGCAGCATCACCATAATGAGCACTCAATGAAGCATCCTCAATAAAAACCTATGCAAATAGCAAATAAAAAGATCGCTGAGATGCTCATTGTCTGCTTGCCTTGTCATTTTGATTATGGGAAAGCTCCCGTATCATGTGCAAGGAGTACCCCGTTGGCGGTTCTTTATGATACACATATACTTACAATGACAAGAGCTTACTCGTGACTGAAGTTGAGTAGCATGAGGATCGGTCTTCGTAAGTAAGGGGCATGAGATTTCGGTTTATAACTTGTCAAGCATATCCTCTTAGTTGTGTCACTTTAACCTTAATCACCTTAAAGATGCTTATGATAGGGGCAATGAGAGCTGAAAGCTATAAGTACCATAATATTTGGAAGCTCTTTATGAGACTTGAATCCCTACTTTCTTTTATAAAAAGGTCTTTCTTCCACCATTATATTGAGTCTCCACCTTCTATCTTTATGCACCTACTTTGAGAGCATAGTGGCCATTCTTAGTTCTATGTGCATTGTCCCAAGACTAGTTGATTGATGCATAACTTGATATTGCTTGTTTTAAACTATTGTATCTAGTCACTCTTATGAACTTTGAAGGTGTCCTATGCATTTATATTTGCTACTCTATTGAGGGAGAAGATGAATACTTTTATGCTATGTTTTCTTTATGTGAAACAAACAAACGTCTTGCAAAGCATTGTTATTCATGAATCTTTTGTTTGTGCCTTTTCATGTTGCATCATAGTTTCTTTGTCTTATTGCTAGAACTTTGTCTTTCATGTTATGATTGAAGTACTATGATCCCAGCTTTGAATGTTTTACAAATACTTTGATCAAGTCTTTGATGGTGCATGTCACCTCAAAAATTATTCTTTCTTTTTATCACTTACCTACTCGAGGATGAGCAGGAGTTAAGCTTGGGGATGTTGATACATTGCAAATGTATCTATAATTTTTGATGTTCCATGCTTGGTTTTATCCACTTTCTTGTGTTTTGTTCGAACTTTGGAGTACTTTTCTTATGATTTCTTGGACTAACCTATTAACAAGAGCCATAGTGCCAACTACCTGTTTTCTGCTGTTTTTGGTTCTAGGAAAGTCAGAAAATGAATATTCTCGGAATTGGACGGGACAAAAGCCAAAGTGTCTATTTTTCCGGATGTCACCAGATGCCAGAGTACGAGACGGAGAGGGGTCAGGGGCCACGACACCACCTGGCCGCGCGGCCCAGCCTGGCCCTCGCCAGGGGGTGGTGAGGCCAGCCCTGGCACCCCCTCGACCTCCCCTTCCGACTATAAGATGCCCTCGGGACGTAAACCCTAAGTGCCCGATCAAAAATCCACGAAAGAGTCTATAGCTGCCGTCATCTCCATCCCTAGATCGGGAAGGATCTAAAGCTCTTCCTGGCACCTTGCCGGAGAGTGGAATTCACCCTAGAGGCCTTCTTCATCGCCATGCAAGCCTCCACTGTGATGCGTGAGTAGTTCATCCTTGGACTACGGATCCATGTAGTAGCTAGATGGCTGGTTCTCCTCCTTTGTGCTTTCATGTTTAGATCTTGTGAGTTCCGTTCATGATCAAGATCATCTATTTGTAATTCTGCATGTTGTGTTTGCGGGGATCCGATGGATATTGAGATGCCTATTTCAGATTGATTATTGATTCTATCATGTCTTTGTTATTTGTGATCTTGCATGCTTTCCGTTGTTAGTAGCTATCTTGGCCAAGTAGATGCTAGCAACTCCAAGAGTTAGTATTTATGCTCGATAGTGGGTTCATGCCTCTAGTAATCTGGGGAAGTGACAGAAATCTCTAAGATATTAGATGTGCTGTTTCTACTAGGGAGAAAACAACAATCCTTTGTTCATAGAACAATCGTATTGTTTACTTTACATGCAATGCGTAAAGCAATAATCTATTGCTTGCAACTTAATACTGGAGGGGGTTCGGATGATAACCTGAAGGTGGATTATTAGTCATAGATGCAGTTGGATGGCGGTCTATGTATAATGTTGTAATGCCCAATCAAGTTCCAAAGGAGTCAAGATGATTAGTATATGCATGTATTGCTTTCTCGGTGTTTGTCAATTGCCCCGCTGTAATTTGTTCACCCATCATGTTATCTATCTAAGGAGAGCCACCACTAGTGAACTATGGATCCCGGTGCTTGTCTTTTACGTACAATCTATAAACTGTTACCGCTTTGTGTTTACTTTCTACAAACTTTTACTTCTTTCCATTCGATACGTTTAATCCTTTGTTTTCCGCAAAACACGGTGAGATTAACAACTTCATCGCAAGTTCGGGTCAAAGTTCTGTGGTTGTGTTGTGCAGGTCTCCACGTTGCTACTAGCACCGGTAGAGCACCCTGCCAAAGCTCAGCTAGTAACACCTTTAGGGTGTTTCCTTGCTCCTACTGGTTCGATTTAACCTTGGTTTCATAACTGAGGGAAACTTGCTGTTGTGTTCATCATACCTTCCTCTCGGGGTTCCCAACGAGCTCTATATCAACACCGCCATCAAGCATTTTTTATGGGCGTCGTGCATTGAGCCATCAACAAGGTGGTACAAACATGTCTTGGGTGTCATTTCTATGCAATACAACCAAGTGTTCTAGCTGAAGAATTGTGAACCATACCAATAACTTGGCCGTTTGCAGTCTAGGGGCTGGACATGGTGGGACCTTTGCAGACCGCACCTTGTGGATTTACACACTTGCTAGTAGAAGTTGATAAGTTCACAAAATGGATTGAAGCTAAACCCATTAGAAAGCTTGATGGGGGAACAACCCTAAAATTTGTCCGAGATCTAGTGGTGATATTTGGTCTCCCACACAACATCATCACCGACAACGGTAGAAATTTGTCTATCGGAGAAGTTGAGGAGTACTGTCATGAAAAAGGCATCTGCCTTGACCTAGCATTTGTGGCACACCCACAATCTAATGGACAAGTTGAACGGGCCAATGGACTAATTCTGCACAGAATCAAGTCACACTTAGAGGCACCGCTACACAGAGCATGTGGAGCCTAGGCAGAGGAATTACCATATGTATTGTGGAGTTTAAGAACAACACCCAACAGATCCACCGTCTTGACTCCTTTCTTCATGGTTTATGGAGAAGAAGCCATCCTACCATCCGACATCCTCCACAATGCACCAAAAGTCGCCTCCTACGAGGAAGATGACGCTGAAGAATCCAGACACTTATCAGTGTACCTACTCGAAGAAGAGAATGTGCTGGCATGCCAGAGATCCGCCGTCTACTAGCAGAAGCTACGTGGCTACCATAGTTGTCATGTTAAGCATCACTCATTTAAAGAAGGGGATCTGGTGCTTAGTCTCAAGCAGGAGAAATCACACAAACTATCCCCACCTTGAGAAGGACCGTTCGTCATAAGAAAAGCATTGCTAAATGGTTCCTACTACCTCGTCGATATTCGCGAGTTGAAAGATAGGCCTAAAAATCGCAAGCGCAAGCAACGTGACTCTAATGATGATTACCCAGAGACAGATCGGCCATGGAACATAGCACAACTACATCCCTTTTACACTTAGCATATTTTATATTATGTAATGAGTTTCTTATATGATCAATGAATAAAGCATTTGGTTCACTCATATTCTCTGAGTCTTTTACCTCCTTTAGTTGTTCATTTTTGGATCATATAAACCCTTTATGCGCAAGTTTGCACTTGCACTTGTGAAAAATCCGCCTACGGGCGTTAGCTTAAGTTTTCTGGTCTATGATGGCCCAAAATATATCGAGCTCGTTGGGGAACCCCAAGAGGAAGGTATGATGAGCATAGCAGCAAGTTTTCCCTCAGTTATGAAACCAAGGTTATTGAACCAGTAGGAGCAAGGAAACACCTCCAAGGTGTTGTTGGCAACTTGCAATCTTGCACAACACAACCACAGAACATTGCCCCCAGCTTACAGTGAGGTTATCAATCTCACCGGTTTTGCTGAAAACAAAGGATTAAACATATTGTGTGGAAGAAAGTAAAAGCTTGCAAAAAGTAAACAGAAAACAATAAACAGTGGTAGATTAATGGTAAAAGAAAGGACCGGGGTCCATAGTTCACTAGTGGTGGTTCTCCTTAAGATAGATGACATGTTGGGTGAACAAATTATAGTAGGGCAATTGACAAACATCGAGAAAGCATACATGCATATACTAATCATCTTGACTCATATGAGATTTGATTGGGCATTATAACATTATACATAGACCATAATCCAACTGCATCTATGACTAATAATCCACCTTCTGGTTACCATCCGAACCCCCTCCAGTATTAAGTTGCAAGCAACAGATAATTGCATTACGCATTGCATGTAAAGTAAACAATACAATTGTTCTATGAACAAAGGATTGTTGTTTTCTCCCTAGTAGCAACAGCACATCTAGTACCTTAGAGATTTCTGTCACTTCCCCAGATTACTAGAGGCATGAACCCACTATCGAGCATAAATACTAACTCTTGGAGTTGCTAGCATCTACTTGGCCAAGATAGCTACTAACAACAGAAAGCATGCAAGATCACAAATAAAAAAGACATGATAGAATCAATAATCAATCTAAAATAGCATATCAATATCCTTTGGATCCCCACAAACACAACATGTATGATTACAAATAGATGATCTTGATCATGAACCGAGCTCACAAGATCTAAACATGGTAGCACAAAGGAGAAGAACCAACCATCTAGCTACTACATGGACCCGTAGTCCAAGGATGAACTACTCACGCATCACACCGGAGGCTTACATGGTGATGAAGAAGGCCTCTAGGGTGAATTCTCCCCTCCGGCAGGGTGCCGGGAAGAGCTTCAGATCCCTCCCAATGTAGGGATGGAGATGACAGCTGCTACAGACTCTTTCATGGAATTTTGATCGGGTACTTAGGGGTTCTGTATCAGAGGCATCTTATAGGCGAAAGGGGAGGCCGAGGGGGTGCCCTAGGCGGCCACACCACCCCTGGCACGGGCCAGGCCTAGCCGTGTGGCCAGGTGGTGTGGCGGCCCTCTGGCCCCTCTCCGTCTCATATTCTGGCTCTGTGTCCGCCTCGGTGAAAAATTGATTTGGCTTTTGTCCCGTCCAATTCTGAGAATATTCATTTTCTGACTTTCTTGGAACCAAAAACAGCAGAAAACAGGCAGCTGGCACTGTGGCATCTTGTTAATAGGTTAGTCCAAGAAAGTGTATAAAGAGTAGTCCAAAGTGTGGACAAAACATAATAAAGTAGATAAAACCAAGCATGGAACATCAAAAATTATAGATACGTTTGCAACATATCAACATCCCCAAGCTTAACTCTTGCTCGTCCTCGAGTAGGTAAGTGATAAAAAGAAAGAATAATTTTTGAGGTGACATGCACCATCATAAACTTGATCAAAGTATTTGTAAAACATTGATAGCTGGGATCATAGTACTTCAACATAGCATGAAAGATAAAGTTCTAGCAATAAGACATAGCAACTATGTTGTAACATGAAAAGGTATAAACAAAAGATTCATGAATAACAATACTTTGCAAGACGTTTGTTTGTTTGACATAAAGAAAATATAGCATAGAGGCATTCAGCTTGTCCCTCATAGAGTAGAAAACATAGATGCATAGGACACCTTCAAACTTCATAAGAGTGACTAGATACAAATAGTTTAAGAACAAGCAATATCAAAGTTATGCATCAATCAACAAGTCTTGGGACAATGCACATAGAACTAATAATGGTGACTATTCTCTCAAAATAGGTGCATAAAGATAGAAGGTGGAGACTCAACATAAAAGTAAAAGAAAGGCCTTCATAGAAGGAAGCAGGGATTCAAGTTTCATAAAGAGCTTCCAAAAATTATGGTACTTATTAGCTTTCACCTCTCATTGCCCCTATCATAAGCATCTTGAAGTGATTAAGGTTAAAGTGAACAAACTATGGAGTATATGCTTGACAAAGTATAAGTTGGAAATCTCATGTCCCTTGAATACGAGGGACGCTCCTCATGCTACTCAAGTTAAGTTACCGGTAAGTTCTTGTCATAGTAAGTATATGTGTATCATAGAGAACCACCAACGGGGCACCCCTTGCCCGATGATACGGAAGAATCCCCATATCAAAATGACAAGGCAAGAAGACAACGAGCATCTCAGCAATCTTCTTATTTACCATGGGAAAATGGTGCTTTTTTCTCTCTTTCCTCTTTTCTCATATCTTTTTTTTCTTTTTCTCTTTTTTTTGTCAATATCTGACTCTTTTTTTATAAGAAGAATGCTTCATAGACAACTCATTATGGTTACGCTGCAGGTTTCCACCATGACAGCATGGATTGGATCGGCGGCCCAGGCATTTCTCTAACACACATACATAACTCCATGGACTTACAAGCTCCCCTTTCATTTCACACCGACGACATCCATAGACAAAAGAGCATGATATCAACTAGGTATAAAGTACAAGTGCAATGTTGAAAGTGTTCCCCATGATAGCATGGTTCTGCTAATCCCCAACATATAAGTGCAAGCATATACAACATAACAATGGTTCAAGTTTATTAGGGCAAGAAAAGTAAAGTGTGCCATCAAGTTCGTGAGAGTTTTAATCACTAGTTTTCCCATAACAAGTTTAATTCGGAAGGTAGATAAAAACATGAATATACTTGGAATAGAAAATGCTAATAGGTAGGTATGGTGGACTCTTTGGAATAACTTGGTTTTAGGAGTTGGATGCATGAGTGGAACTCATACTTGGTTATGGAGGCTAGCAAAAGACTGGGAGCGACCAACTAAGAGAGCAATAATGGCCATAATCATGTAGAGCGACAAAACATCATTAATCGAAGAATAAAGTGATACTACAAGTCGAAAACTAAAGGATCATAAAGGCTATGGTGACTTGAGATAGTCATAACATGGTGTGAGCATGTGCCATGTCAACCCAAATAAAGTATCAAAGGAGAATACCACAATACTATGCTTTGATATGCTAAGACAACGCATGATTCTTGCAAGGCACATTAAGCAATCTCAGTTATTTATAACATGTCATGCTACAACAAAGATCACTAATCATAAAGCCAAAACAATATCAAGCATGGCATGACAAAGCATGGGCCACAGTCAAAAACAAGCTCTCTTTACCACTTAAGCATGAACTTTCCTACTATTTTCCAATCCAAACCAAACTATTTGAAAACTGTAACATCCCAATTTCAGCAACCCTGATTAGTTGTCCAGAATGCAAAAATCAGGGGGAACAAAAACTTTTTCTTGTTCATTGGTGCAGTGTTTGCTTGTGGTCTGTTTGTGCTTGTGCATGCGAGTGTATACCATATGATACTCCTTACCTCACCATCAGCTGACAAAGGCTATTTAACGAAACTATCCTGGCTCATCTTACATATTCTCAAATGTTTTGGCATCTCAAAACCTGAGCCAAGATGCTTATGTGACCAAAACTATTTTAGTAGCTTCTATTTCCCCTAAACTATGGAGAGCAACCTATTATAATCTCCTTAGGTTTTATAGACAAAATCTTCAACCCTTCTTATCTCTAGGTTTCCCAAAACCTCCTTTTAAAACATTTTAATGCTACTCTTGGTAGATGTACCAAGGACCTTACCTTGTTCAAACTCCAACCTTTCGAAATTTTCCCATCCTTACCTCAAGCTAAGCTTGATGGTAACCCTAGTAGTAGGTTTGCTTTGTTGTAAGATGAGTTGCCTTGATCTGCTGTTTGACTTGTTTGCTTAGAAGTAATATGAGCTACCCTAGGAGCTCATCCACTAGGATCAAGATACTTTAAAATAACCAAACCCTAAGCAAGAATACAATCTGGATCTAATCTCTAGCCACCAGGTGATCATCTAAAACCCTTAACCAGATCAATTCTGCAGTGATCCATTCTAGAAGTTGCCAAGTCAATGAAGACAAATATCAAGCATGGATCCCTTCTACTCAATCTACACTTCAACATCATCCACTTGATGATGCTTTGGTACCTTGCAACCCATCAAAATCATCACCACCCACCTTCTAGTCAAAAACCCTAAATCTTCCAAATTTGGCCAAGTCTGGAATCGGTTCCAACATCCCCTTTTTGAATGCCTCCTTTTCCCAACCCTTGTGCATTTTTTAAAATGAATCTGAACCATATTGTTAACCATCCTAAGGAATGCCAATGCACACTCTTTACCTTGGTTATATCATCCTCCAACCCACTTGTTCTTGATGGTTTTGTAGGCAAGAAAATAACTTTTCCTGCAAATCTAGTCAACATGCTACTTTGACAGAAGCTCACACCATCATCCAACCTTCTATGAACAAACTCTTTGCATGGTTGTGTTATACTCATATAGTTCTAACAACATCCACTTCACTTGTTCTAGGTGGATCTTTGTGCTTCTTAAACCCACAAGGTTTTGAAGGCTAGTTGGTAATCTACTTTGGCAGGCTTATTTTTATTCAAAGTTTGAAAGCCCGTCTTGGTGAGATCAAGCAGGATTAAGCTCAAAACCCTACACCATGGCAATCTACATCACTTGGTCTATCCATCCATATACCCCATGCCCCAAGGGGAGCCCTGAGCTCCAAGATCCAGCAAGGTTTTGGTGGCATGAAAGCAATCTTACCCAAGATCCTTAAATCTTTAGTTTTCACCAAAATCAACTTGAAATCTCCAATCCCAAGGTTGAAAATGCTTGCTACACCTTGTATACATCATCTACCTTGATCACCAAGATTTATCAAATATTATCCATAATTATTATGGCTCCAAATCTAATTAATCTCTTTATTAGACAAGACCTCCAAATCTTCTTCCATAAAGGAAATTTGGTTTTTGCCAAAACACTTCCCCAACTTTTGGCTCAATTGAGATCCGTATATCATACCCCATCTTCCCACTTCAAAAATAAATATTTTTGAAGAGCTTTATTATTTCTTTTTGCCCATTTTCTTAAATGGCTGAATTGGAATAATAATTGTTTTAATTACTTCTATCTTCCAATAAATCTTGGGAAAATTCCCTAAGTGTGTATTCACCTTTGGGACCATCTCACATCAAAAACCCCACCTGTCCAATGTAATATTATCAAATGATCTTCTAGAAACTACTTCTGTACTTTTTGAATAAATGCTTTTAAGTGGACTTAAAACCCTAAGAAAAATCCCAATTAATTCCTGGATATCTACCTTGACCTCATCATTCCACCAGTACCATCTTCCCACCTTGTCCTATGAAAATTTTTGAACTTCCTTCACAATCACCTATTTACTAAATTTAGTAAACCTAGCTAGTATTGAGCTAAATCAAGATCAAGCCATCATCCAAAGGCTTGATCAGCACCTCTCTCTAGCACACATCTCACTCCTGGTCGAAAACCCAGTAGTTCACCCCTCACTTGTCATTAGTACTTGGAAGGAGAGAGAGGGTCAAGATATTATTTCCTACCTTGGGAACATAAGCTTAGGACAGCAACCCCATTGCCCCTTTGCCCTAAGCACGACCCCAGATAACACCTCCACCCCCTCTCCACCACCCCTACTGCCCAATGGAAGGCCAGCTCCCCTCCCCATTCTCTCCTTGGACCAAATACACCATGAACCATTCCCCTTGAGTTAAATAGGCCAGAGGCCCTCACAGCACGCCTCTACCCCTCATTTCTTCACTCACCCTCCACCTACCCATCCCCAAGCTCCAGATCTGGCACCCGAGCTCCCCATCGCCATGGAGAAGAGGAGCAAGTCCTCTCGGGATCAACCTCGTTGCAGGGATGTAGTTGTACTCGACCACCCCTAGCTCCCTCTCTTCCCACCAACTTGGTCCCCTGGATCTAATCCACCTCCCTTTTCCCTTCTTTGCATGCAGGAACACCGGAGGCTACCGCCCAAGCCCAAGACCAAGCCGAGCTCCTCCTCCAAGTAGCAGCGTTCGAGCTCCCTCCCTTCCCTACATGCAACACACTTGGAGTACCCGAGACCACCGAATCCTGCCGAGCCCCTCCGTTTCGACATGCACCGGCCCATGTAAGCACTCCGTCGAACTCCAGCGTGTTCCTCTCGGTCGCTGCCACGCGAGACCACTTCCGACACCAAAACCGCCCGTGCTGCCCCTCGATCGGATCACCGTCATCGACCGCGTCGTCCTGCGGCGCCCCCTCCGCCGGAAATGGCCCCAGGTGATCCCTCTGTACCTCCCCACTCCTCCCTAGGGTTCCGTCCCTGGCGCTCTATCGCTGCGAATACGACGCTGGAGGGCCGCTCATCGCCACTTGATCCAACGGCCCATGGCGTCCCATACCCCTTCGGCACTGGCGCTCGCTGACAGCCGGGCCCCGCACCGCAGTTCGAACATGCTACGCGCGTGCCGCCTCCAGTGTAGATGGGTTGATTTCCCCTCCTCGGCCCAACTCCCCTCCAGATCCGGGCCCGTGACAAGCCTTTTCTTTTTCCTTTTTGTAAACTACTAGATCTCACTTCTGCAGTTTAGTTTAAATAGATTTAGAAATGCAAAATGAAGTATTTTTCCTAAATAGAATTTTTACCATGTTCAGGTGTTATTTGTGCAACATGCAGAACTGGTCTTATGCCAATAATATTTTTCATTAATTATTGGCAATTAATATACTAAAAAGTATCCTCTGCACTAAATAAATTCCCTAGCAAATCCTAGAAACCCAAACAAAGTGAATGAACTTCCCTCTGGTATATGTTGTACTCTACCATATTTTGGCATTGGTCCCCTGCCAAGAGGAGCAGTAATAGTAGTTTGACAAAAATAACAAAAGCAAGCCTTTGCCTCACTTAGGAATTTCTCTAGGTCAAACAGTAGGTTGAAGTGACCTAATTCCAACTCCCTGTGATGAGGTACACTAAGGTCCACCAAAATCCAGGAGATCATATTTTACTGAGGCCCTGTTCAATTCTGGTGAATTAATTATCTATGTATATAGTTTTATCACTAGAAAAATCATCACAGTAGCTCTGCAACTCCAAAAAGGTTGATTCCAATTTCTACATAAAGGTATTCTAAATACCTATAACGTGTATCTGGATTCACCTCAAAAGCTTCTGTAGATTAAATCTGGTGAAAAAGACAAATTGTCTACAGAACTGCCTTTGGAATTTTCCTGAGGGCATTCTGCTAAATATTTTGGCATGACTCCAACTCTCAGTGAACGAGTACATCAATCCTTACCTAACCACCCAAGGAAATAATTTTGGAGCTCCAGAACCTTTCTGATGAATTATTTCCTAAAACTAGAACTTTTATCACTAGAATATTCATAAGTATTTCAAGAAAAGTGATAAAATAGGGAAACCACTTTTGTTGGTTTCATTTTATCAAATCCTATATGTTGGCATATTTTTTTTTACAATGGTATCATACAGAATATGTCCTTGGTCCAAAACCCCCTATTAGGTAGTTCCTCAACAATAAAACCCTAAGGGATGTTCATCCCCTTCTCCAAGGCCATCTCCACCTTCTAAATCAAATCCTCTCAAAACCTACTGAATTGAGTAATGTGTGGTATGTTTGTCTGCTGTATTGTATTGATGCTTGCATTGCTTTATGTTGATTGTGGCCTTGTTTGCTTGCATGTGTTGTCTGGACGACGATAGTTGCGATGAAATCGGAGAGCAGGAGAAGTGGTAATTATTATTGGTATTATTGGGTATTCTAAGAAGATGTCCAGAGACATATTTTGCCATATTGCTGATCATCAGGCAAGCCACCTTCTTGCTCATAAGCCTTGTCCTACTGTTTTCCTTATGCATGTTTTATCTACTGTTTATCAAAACTGCATTGTTTATTATATGTTGATGTATATATGGTAGTGGTTTGGCTCCTCCGAACTATTATACTTGTGTACTATTAAGTACAACCCCCTTGGTGACACCTACTTGTCCCTAGTATAATAGATGGTGTATTACACCATACCCTTTCGAGACCCTATTTTAGCCGAAGCAAAAACTAGAGGATGGGAAGACCCCGGAAAAAGGCTTTACAAAATGTTTTATTATAAAACCTTGGTGAGGTGGGACCTCCCAAGAGATGTTGAGAAAGAAAAAGGTATTGTTTTACAAAATGCTGAAGGAAAGATGGAGGAAAAGGGTTATGAAAACGCACCCAGTTCTTTGCAGTTTTGCTAGAACAATTAACCATGTGCAACCACATTACTCTGGAATAGGACAGGGCTGGATTTGATGTTTGTCTATTCTGGTATAAGCTGCCTCGCAACAACTATAGGGGATAAAAATCCCTAGAGGGTGGGCCTTCTCACATAAGGGTCCATGTGAGACATCGACCTGGAGAAGGAACGAAGGGTTTACGGACCTCCACGCGTTACTATGAGCCCCTCATTGAAAGCGCAACACTTGGGAATGCGCTCCGGTTGGTCCTAGGTACCCGAAGTCCCGGTTTTGAGGGGAATAACACTCATAGGGTAGGCACTTATATTGGATTGGGCATCCGGTGAGTCTTGATCGGTTACTCGACCCACGATCGGTGAAGATCAGGGTAGTGTACCCGGATGGTGTGGGTAAAGTGTACAACCTCTGCAAAGTGTAAATCTATTCGAATAGTGATGACCCACAAGTATAGGGGGTGTATCGTAGTATTTTTGATAAGTAAGAGTGTCGAACCCAACGAGGAGCAGAAGGTGCTGGCTAGTGGTATGGATCGGGAATTCTCTGCAAATACTTAGCAAACAGATTTTTAGGGGTTTTTGATAACGCAAGTAAACAAAGTACGAGCAAATAAAAGACAGTAGGAATAAATGCAGCAAGTGGCCCAATCCTTTATGTAGCAAAGGACAAGCCGGTTGTATTACTTAAGATGACCAAACATTCTCGAGGACACCTGGGAAGACTGTCAAGTGCTTTCGCTTCATATAGTTGATTAATCTTCTTTAGCTTGCTAAGTGTTGTGTGGGTGAACCTGTGATAATGTACCACCCCATCCAAGACTAATACATACTTGTGATTAAACCCCTTGCAAACATCCGTAAGTACATGAAAGTAATTAAGGTAGAAACCTAACCATAGCTTTAAACTCTAAGACCCTTACGTCCCTTGTGCAATAGTTTCCTAATGGGGGTTCAGGTTTCTGTCACTCCGGCAACCCCTACGATTAGTAGCCAAATACACAATGCATTCCCCTAGGGCCATATAGGTGAAGTGTCATGTAGTCGACGTTCACATGACACCACTAGAATAAGTACACCACAACTTAAATAACAATCTATTGAATCTTTCTAAACGCAACTCCACTACTAACAACAAGACTTCTCCCATGTCCTCAAGAACAAAACGAACTACTCACAAGACATCATATGGATCATGATCAGAGATGGAATAATGATGTATAACAATTTGAACATAAACAATAATTCAACAGTTCACTCAATAGCATCAACTACAAGGAGTAATCAACATCGGGAAAGTTTCCCCTATGAACTAATGCAAGATTCAACTCAATTGTTAAAGCAATATGGATATGGTGATGAGGGTGCTGATGGTGATGATGGTGATGATGATGATGATGATCCCGATGAAGTCCAGCTTGATGGTGGTGTTGATGGCGACGATCTCCCCTCTCCGGGAAGGAATCCCCCCCGGTAGAAATCTGTCTGCCGGAGAGATCTTTCTCTCTCGGTGTTTTCCACCCCGCATAGGCGGCGGAATCTTTCTGTGGTTGCTCCCCGAGTCTTAGGATTTCGTGAGGATGATATACGCCAGAGGAGAGAGGCTGGAGTGGGCTAGGGTGGCCACACCACCTCCTGGCGCGGCCTAGGGCTGCCCGCGCCATGGGGTGGTGTGGGCCCCCTATGGCCCATCTCCACTCCGTCTTCTGGTATCCTTAGTCTTCTAGAAAAATAGGATTTTACGTATATTTTCTCAGATTTTCTGATCTTCGCGAATTTTGCCTCCAAACAGCACCTTTTCCATCAGAATCCTGACTGCATTAGTCCATGCTCCAAAAGTCATCAACCATGCAAAAACAAATGAAATAACGTAAGTATCACCTCTCAATATGAAATATATCAATGAATAATAGTGAATTAAGACATAGAATAGTGATGCAAAATGGACGTATCAACTCCCCCCAAGCTTAGACTTCGCTTGTCCCCAAGCGAAACTGAGCTCAATAAACATGGCCTCAGGTTTATGGAGTGAAGAGTCAATAAAAGAATACGGACAAGAAGCATCACTTTCATCAAATACATAGATCATAATAGAAGACAACTCACTATTATATAACTCAACTTGTAATGAGTAAGGGAAACACAATAAAGATACATAAAGTGAATCATAATTGGTAATGGCAAACTTAGCTCTTGGTCGAAGAATAGTTGATAATTTGCTGGAGTTCACAAATAGCTGGTTTTCAATGATAGCTTTCAAAGTAGTAAACATCAAGATAAGAGCAATGTGCTAAACAAGGAACATAATAAACATGATTGAATAAATCATCATATGAATGAATGAAACACAACAACTCAAAATACTTGCTGAGATAAAAGGGAATAGGTTTACTGACTCAACTTCAAAGTAAAAGAAAGGCCCTTCACAGAGGGAAGCAGGGATTGCAAGTCTCATAAAGAGCTCCCAAAAATTATGATACTTACTAGCTTTCAGCTCTCATTGCCCCTATCATAGGCATCTTTAGGTGATTAAGGTTAAAGTGACACAACTAAGAGGATATGCTTGACAAGTTATAAATTGAAGTCTCATGCCCCTTACTTATGAGTACCGATCCTCATGCTACTCAACTTCAGTCACGAGCAAGCTCTTGTCATTGTAAATACATGTGTATCATTGAGAACCGCCAACAGGGTACCCCTTGCACATGACACAGGAGCTATCCCATAATCAAAATGACAAGGCAAGCAGACAGTGAGCATCTCAGCGATCTTTTTATTTTCCATTTGCATAGGTTTTTATTGAGGATGCTTCATAGAATGCTCACTATAGTTATGCTGCAAGTTTCCACCATGATTAGGCATGGCTTAGGCTAGCGGCCCAGGCGTTTCTCTAACACACATATAAACTCCATGATCTTACAAGTTCCACTTTTGTTTCACACCGCCGGGATCCATAAGCAAAAGAACATCATATCAACTAGGTACAAGTACCAATGAAGTGTTGAAAGAGGTCCCCATGATACATGGTTCTGCTAACTTCAACTCATAAAGCGAAAGCATATACGCAACAAAGGACACAATGGTTCAAGTTTATTACATGCAAGAAAGTAAAGTGTGCCATCAAGTTTGTGAGAGCTTTAATCACTAATTTTCACATAACAAGTTTAATTTGGGAGATAGATAAAACAAGAATTTACTTGGAATAGCAATAATGCTACTAGGTAGGTATGGTGGACACAAATGGCAAAGGTTTTGGTTTAAAGGACGTGGATGCACGAGAAGAGTACCCTCTCAGTACAGGTTTTTGGCTAGCAAGGCTGGGTAGCAAGTATAAGAGTTGAAGGAAACAATCAAACATACAAATGATAAAGACATACATGCACAAAAGATCTTAACTAGAGAATACTAAACTTATGAGAAAATCAAGAAAGAAAAATGATGAAATTATTTTTTTCTAGAGTACTCTTATCTTTTTTTCATTCAACTCTCAAAAATAGTGTGCTACTGACCGAGCCAGGTTTGCCAAAACCAACTAAATTAACTCAATGATCCCAAAGTGATACCAATACTAACAACAAGATCAATCATATAACCACGAATTGAAAACTAATATAAGCTATGCAAAAGAGTAAATGATAGAACTTCTCATTAATATTTCATAAACTTACACCAAGGGATACATATCTAACGAGAGAGGGGACACTTCCATAATGCAAACCGTACTACAAAATAACTCCTCTATTCATGATATGACTCTACTAAAAAGGTAAACAGATAGAAGATAGTGATGTGATACCGTGGCACTCCCCCAAGCTTGGAACAAACCAAGCGGATGCCAAACCTAACGACGAATTACTCCTTTGGTGGTGGTGGTATCCTCTCATCTTCGTCCGTCTTCCAAGAAAAGGGCTTCCCATCAACAAAGGACATCGTGGTTTCCAACATCCTGAAACTTGCAGCAGCACTTATGAGTTTAAATCTAGCCTCATACTCACAGTTTTGATTTTGAACGTCATAGAATTGTGCTTGCAATTTGTTGGTTGTTTGGCGGAGTGAGAGGACTTCGTCTTTGAGTTCAACAGTCTCCTTTTGGTGCTCGGTGATGAGTTCAGAACAAATCTTATGGATGATATCCACTTCGCGCTCTGCCATCTTCTTGTACCTAAAGACTTCTTGCTCTAGTGCTTCCATCCTGTCCTCCAGACTTCCTTCACATTTAGGGCCTTGAACCTCTTTAATCCGAACCTCCCCACCTTAGAGCAATACTCCTTGGGATGAATCTTCAATTCTCTCATGTATGGGTTGATGATATCTTCCAAGGAATCTCCCTCAACTGATCCAGTGGAAGGCATTGAGGCTACAAATCTGGGATTTTACCTGGCAGAAACAGATCGAAACAAAAACACGATATACGGACCTCGGGGGATCTGGGGGGGTTATATATTACGAAGTTTCATAACAAGAGGAAGGTACTGGGTGAAAACGGGTCGGAGGCGGAGTCTGGGGTGGCCTCACCACCTGGTGGCGCGGCCAGGGGTGGGCCCGCGCCACAGGGTGGTGTGGGCTGCCTCGGCTCCGGTTCCGTTCCTTTTTCACTTCGTAACTTTCCTTATCGACTGAAAACTGCAAACATATAGTTGTATTGTATTTTTGCGGAAATTTTCTTACCAGAACTATTACCTATTTGAAAACAGACTCTCTAGGTCTCTGAATTTGGTCCTCGATGAATTTCTCCAGAGTTATAACTTGAAAGGCATCAACATCTTCATTGTAAGAATCTCCAGCAATATAGTGTTTGAGTCGCTGTCCATTCACTACTTGTGTAGTATTATCTTTTATAGGAGAAATTTTTATTGCTCCTGAACGGTATACTTTTTCAATGATGAAATGTCCTTCCCATTTTGATAGTAGGTTACCTGCAAAAAATCTGAGACGAGACCTATACAATAGAACTTTCTCACCAACATGAAATTCTCTCTTAAGTATTCGCTTGTCATGCCATCTTTTAACTTTTTCCTTAAATAGGTCAAATAATCTTTTCTCACCAGCGAGCTTACAATCTCTATTTAGTTCTTTAACTGCCAGTAAGCTTTGTGTTCTAATTCTAAGGGTAGGTGACAAGCTTTCCCATAACCCATTTTATAAGGAGATATTCCCATAGGATTTTTGTAAGCAGTTCTATAAGCCCATAAAGCATCATTCAACTTCTTAGCCCAGTTTTTTCTAGACCTATTAACAGTCTTTTGCAAGATAGAGTTAATTTCTCTATTCGATAACTCTACTCGCCTGCTAGTTTGGGGGTGATAAGCTGAAGCAATTCTATGATTAACATCATATTTAGCAAGGGTCTTCCTAAAACCACCATGAATGAAATGAGAACCCCCATCAGTCATGAGATACCTAGGCACCCCAAACCGAGGAAAGATAACATCCTTAAGCATTTTTAGAGAAGTCTCCCCGTCAGCACTCTTTGTAGCAATGGCTTCTACCCACTTAGTAACATAATCAACGGCAACAAGAATATGAGTGTAGCCTTTCGAAGGAGGGAAAGGACCCATAAAGTCGAATCCCCAACAATCAAAAGGTTCAATAGCTAGAGAGTAGTTCATAGGCATTTCATTGCGTCTAGAAATATTACCAACACGCTGACATTCATCACAAGATAAAACAAATTTTCTTGCATCTTTAAAAAGGGTAGGCCAGTAGAAACCTGATTGTAGTACCCTTTGTGCAGTTCTATCTCCTGCATGATGTCCTCCATAGGCACTACCCTGATATTTACGCAATATCTCCTTTTGTTCATATTCTGGAACACATCTTCGCATAATACCATCCACTCCTTCTTTGTATAAGTGTGGGTCATCCCAAAAATAATGCCTCAAATCATAGAAGAACTTTCTTCTTTCCTGAGCTATAAAAGTTGGAGGCAAATACTTGGAGACAATAAAGTTAGCATAATCAGCGTACCAAGGGCTTCCTCGCGAGCTCACCCCTACTGCAGTGAACTGTTCATTTGGGAAACTATCATTAACAGGCATAGGGTCAAAAGAGATGTTTTCCAAACAAGATAAATTATCAGCTACAGGGTTTTCAGCACCCTTCCTATCTACTATATGTAGATCAAACTCTTGTAAAATCAGAACCCATCTAGTAAGCCTAGGCTTAGCGTCCTTCTTCGTCATAAGATATTTAATAGCAGCATGATCAGTATGAATGGTTACTTTTGAGTCCACAATATAGGGCATAAACTTATCACAAGCAAAAACAATAGCTAGAAATTCCTTTTCAGTAGTGGAATAATTCCTTTGAGCAGCGTCTAGAGTCTTACTAGCATAATGGATAACGTTTAACTTTTTATCAATACGTTGCCCAAGGACAGCCCCTACAGCAAAATCACTAGCATCACAGATTATTTCAAAGGGTAAACTCCAATCAGGTGGTTGAACAATAGGGGCTGTAGTTAAAGCCTTCTTAAGAGTTTCAAAAGCTTCCCTACAATCATCATCAAAAACGAAGGGTACATATTTTTGAAGAAGATTAGTGAGAGGTTTTGATATCCTAGAAAAGTCTTTAATAAACCTCCTATAGAAACTAGCATGACCAAGGATACTACGAATACCTTTGATGTCTCTTGGACATGGCATCTTCTCAATTGCCTCAACCTTAGCTCTATCAACTTCTATGCCTCTTTCAGAAACTTTATGCCCAAGAACAATCCCTTCATTAACCATGAAGTGGCATTTCTCCCAATTAAGAACAAGATTAGTTTCTTCACATCTCTGCAAAACTTTATCAAGGTTGTGCAGACAATTATCAAAAGAAGTTCCATAGACAGAAAAGTCATCCATGAACACTTCTACAATTTCCTCACAATAACCATGAAATATAGCAGACATGCACCTTTGGAAAGTAGCAGGAGCATTACATAAACCAAAAGGCATACGTCTATAAGCATAAGTTCCATAAGGGCAAGTAAAAGTAGTTTTTCCTTGATCTTGTTGTTTAACAACAATTTGAGAGAAACCAGAATAACCATCAAGAAAACAAAATTGGGTCTTTTTAGACAACCTTTGCAACATTTGATCAACAAAAGGAAGCGTGTAGTGATCTTTCTTAGTAACTTTATTGACTTTCCTAAAATCGATGCACATCCTATAGCCTACCACTATTCTTTGAGGAATAATCTCATCATTATCATTAGGGACAACGGTAATACCTCCCTTTTTAGGAACACAATGAACAGGACTAACCCATTCACTATCAGCTATAGGGTAAATAATACCACCATCAAGGAGTTTCAATACCTCATTCCTTACCACTTTCTTCATCCTAGGATTTAAATGTCGTTGGTGCTCCAGTACTGGCTTCGCATCTGGTTCTATGTTGATAGAATGCTGACATATAGTAGGTGAAATCCCTTTTAAATCATCCAGAGTATAGCCCATAGCTCCTCGGTGTTTCCTCAAAACCTCCAATAACCTTTCTTCTTCCTTCCCTGAAAGTTTAGCGCTAACAATAACAGGATATATCTTTTTATCATCAATATAAGCATATTTAAGATCATCAGGGAGAGGTTTTAGATCGAAAATCGGATCCTTTTTAGGTGGCATCGTGGTACCCAAGTCTTCTACAGGCAAGTCGTGCTTAAGCATCATAGGTTGATCACAGAGAATCTTGTCAATCTCATTCCTTTCTTCCATGAAGATTTCACTTTCATGATCTTCCATAAATTGCTGCAAAGCATTGTTAGGAGCAAGAGAAATAGAAGCAAGTTGTTCAACCCTAAAATCCTCATTATGGGTTTCCTCTTCACAAGGTTCTTTAGAAAATTTTGAAAAATTAAACTCATAAGATTCCCCATCAAACTTACTCAAGATTTTCTCCCTCTTGCAATCAATAATAGCTCCACAAGTACTCAAGAAAGGTCTACCAAAAATGATAGGGTAGGTTTTACTAGCAGCTGAACCAAGTACTAGAAAATCAGTAGGGTACTTAATCTTAACACAAAGAACTTCCATGTCTCGTACAATACCAATTGGAGAGATGGTCTCTCTATTAGCAAGGTGAATAACCACATCAATCTCCTCCAACTCGGAAGGACTGATTTCATGCATAATTTCTCTGTAAAGCTCATAAGGAATAGCACTGGAACTTGCACCAATATCACATAAACCATAATAGCAATGATCACCAATTCTAACAGAAAGCACAGGAACACTGGCCTATTTTAGTTCTATTGGGATGTGAAACAATATTAGAAGCATCCTCACAAAAGACTATGTGCCCATCTTCTATGCTTTTAGTGACAAGGTCTTTCACAATTGCTACCACAGGTTCAATGTTTATTTGTTCATCAGGTTTTACAGTTCTTTTTCACTTTTGGTGATTACATTAGTTATCATAGGATGGTCCTTTACCTTTTCGGGGAAGGGAATCTTCTCGATATAAGGTTCGGGTAAGATGGGATCAATAATGCAATACTCAGCACTTCCAATAGGAGCATAGTCAACATTATCTTTGTAAGGTGCATGGTATTTGTTCCATCCCCTTTTTGGAATTTCGATATAGGAAGCAAAAGCTCTAAAGCAATTCGTAATAACTTGCAAATCAAGACCATAAACATTACTAATATTTTGAAAGTCATCGGTTCCCATAAAAGATCTAGTGCATTCATAATCATAATTTATACCTGACTTTCTACCTTTGTCATTCTCCCAAGCTTCAGCATTGTCTTGAATATGGTCCAGAAGATCCCATTTAGCTTCTTCTTTCATGCGAGTGAATGATCCAGCACAAGAAGCATCCAATAAATCCGTATCATGTAGAGGAAGCCTTGCATAGAAGTTATTGATAATAATATTGTTGGGGAGCTCATGAATGGGACATTTGAGCATTAGTAACTTCAATCTCCCCCAAGCTTGAGTTGTACTCTCTCCATCAAGAGGCCAAAAGTTGTATATTTGATTCCGATCTTTATGAATCTCACTAGGAGGATAAAACTTTGAATAAAAGAGAGGCACTATTTCCTCCCATTCTAGAGCTTGACCATTCTTCAGCAGCTTATACCATTCCTCGGCTCTTCCTTTCAGCGATAATGAGAATAACTTCTTCTTGACTTGATCTGTAGTAATACCTGCACACTTGAATAACCCGCATAATTCGTGTATAAAGAGTAAATGATCATCGGGATGGACAATTCCATCCCCAACATAGCAGTTATCCATAACACGGTCAATAATTCTTGTAGGTATTTTGAAAACATCATTCTTAGCAGGTGGTGGCTTATCTACTACCTTAGTAGTGGTAGTAGCATTACCAAATAAGAAACTCAACGAATTATCCATAACGAAAATAAAGCAACTAACAGAAGTAAACAATACTCACAGTAGAAGTTTCCTTTACCAGTTCCACTCTCCAATAGCGCTTCACTCCCCGGCAACGGCGTCGGAAAATAGTCTTGATGACCCACAAGTATAGGGGGTGTATCGCAGTATTTTTGATAAGTAAGAGTGTCGAACCCAACAAGGAGCAGAAGGTGCTGGCTAGTGGTATGGATAAGGAATTCTCTGCAAATACTTAGCAAACAGATTTTTAGGGGTTTTTGATAAAGCAAGTAAACAAAGTACGAGCAAATAAAAGACAGTAGGAATAAATGCAGCAAGTGGCCCAATCCTTTATGCAGCAAAGGACAATCCGGTTGTATTACTAAAGATGACCAAACGTTCTCGAGGACATATGGGAAGACTGTCAAGTGCTTTCGCTTCATATAGTTGATTAATCTTCTTTAGCTTGCTAAGTGTTGTGTGAGTGAACCTGTGCTAATGTACCGCCCCATCCAAGACTAATACATACTTGTGATTAAACCCATTGCAAACATCCGTAAGTACAAGAAAGTAATTAAGGTAGAAACCTAACCACAGCTTTAAACTCTAAGACCCTTACGTCCCTTGTGCAATGGTTTCCAAACGGGGGTTCAGGTTTCTGTCACTCCGGCAACCCCTACAATTAGTAGCCAAATACACAATGTTGGGGGATACCCCTGGGTAGGGTCACGCCGGGGTATAAAGGCCAAGTTAGCCGAGGTACGGCAAGGTCAAAGCGGATGCTAGCCGAGTTACCGCAAGGCAAGCCGAATCACGGGGTAACCCGTACAAGGGGATGTCCACCTAACTGGGTCTCAGCCGACTTATATCGTAAGTTGGTGAGATGTATCTAACTTGTATGCAGGAACATGTATGGCCGGATCGACTAGGTACGATCCGGGTTATAGAAAGCTTACAAGAGAAGGAAGGTATCTCGCTGGTCAAAGGGTGACCACTGTACGCAGAGCGTGAGCGAAGCGGACATAGGCCAGGACCACCGAGGCATGGCCGACAAAGGTGACGAAGCCTCTGTCGGATGACGCGGGCACCGCAGAGGCTCACGTAGCCTCTGCATGGATGACGCTGGGTTAAAGTAACCCGGTCGGCTTACTATTTTGGGAGGAGTCATATTCCTTGGAATATGCCTCCACGTATGCCCTAATTGGAGACCTAGCCACCCCTATATAAGGAGGGCTAGGGCCTCTGTAGAAGGGGTTGAGGTTTACTTGGTTGGTCTTAGACAGATTGAGCTCTAGAGAGTGGTGTATGTTCCTGAGAGCTAGCTAGTGGTGAGAGTAAGAGAGATCCTTCTTCCTTCTCTCCCCCATACAGCTCAAGGAGCACTTGTAATCTCTGGAAGTGAATCAAATACAAAGCAACTGTGTGTGGAATCACCACACTATCCCTCCCTGGATTCCCCTAGTGCATTTAGTCCCCACCTTTAGCCTATCCATGGCATCTGCCGTGACACCACCACGACAGTTGGCGCCCACCATGGGGCTAGCAGCGCTAGCAGGGGTAAAGATCCGGACAGGAAACCTCATCGGCACCGGCGAACGCATCGTCTCCGGGCTCGTTCAGCGCTTTGGAGCGCTGGACTTTGTCAGTGACAATGCTGGCTGCTTTGGCAAGCGTCCTCTTCTGCGCAAAGGCCTCTTCGTCAAGCTCGGCGCGCACAAGGTCTATGTTGCTGTCGATGTGTCATGCGTTCACCCGTGGCACGTCGTCGAAGGAGGCGAGCCACCCCTTAGCGTGGTTCACGGGGCGCGCATCACTCGCTCCCCGGACCGTGCCGAGGTGATGGTGACTGCGCCTGGCGCTGGCGCAAGGAAAGATCCGGCACCAGATCCGGAGGTAACGCCTAAGGCACCGAGGAAAAGTAGAGGTCCTCCACTAGAGAGGACAGAGAATGTGCTGCAGCAAGCGATGGATAGCTTGGCAAACCCAGTAGCAGCAGCGGTAGATCCGGCTCAGGCACATGCCGAGCTAGAGGAGACTAGGCAAAAAATACTAGAGGGTGCGAAAAAGATAGCCGCGGCTCAGCAGTCGTTGAATATGACACTGCGTGAGTATGCAAAGGCAAACAAAGTAGATGCTGTAAAAGTGAAGGGGAGAAACCTCATGAGTGAAATGAACAGAGAGGGTGATACTAGGATTGAGGAGTCAGAGAACTATTTGTCCATGGGGCTGCCAAAGTATAGTACCCGGCAAAGAACCTCAGAGCAGCAGATGCAGCTGCGTCCGAGTTAGAGGGTCTGACGGGTGAAGCCCGTCAGAGACAGCAAGATAGGGTCAATGAGCTGGTTCGGATCGCGAACAGGCAAAATGAGGAATTGCTCAGGGCTAACCCGGAGAGAGCTGGGACCTCCAAGATCGTTCATTCGGCGGTGGGTAACCCGGAGAAATCCACTAGAGCTGCATCGTCTCCTCATGGTGGTCCTAGGAGAGAAGAGGTAGTAACCTCGGCTAGGAGGAACAAACAGATTGTCCCATAAGACCTGGCAAGGGCAAGGAAAGGAAAAGAAGTGCAGAGAAATGAGGATCGATGAAGTGTGAGCTGAGGTGAAGCTGGCCGAGGTAACCGCGACCAAGGCAATGTCGGTCAAGGAAATGCTGTAAACGGCAACGCCGGACAGCGCAACTCGGCAGGAGCAAGATAACCACAGCAGCGGAATATACCAAGGCAAGAGAAAAGTGCCGGCTGAGGTATGCAACAGAGAGGTGCTCCACGAGAGCAAGACCGATATAATGATGGTGATTCGGAAATGGTGAACGCAGGATACCCAAGGCCGGACTATCATGTGATAGGGCCAAGATTGGGAAGCAGGGATTTGATGCCTGATGATGCCAGATTAAAACTGGATCGGCTATATAGGTCGGAGCAAATTGAATGTCAAGGTCCCCCGGGTCCTGCGTGTTTTGGGCCCCGGATCATGAAGGAACCTCCGGTACCTAACTTCCAGCTACCTAGAGGCACTAAGACATATGATGGTAGCACAAAGCCGGAGGATTGGTTAATTAACTATGCTACAGCTGTAAAAATTGCTACAGGCAATTTGAGATGGGCTGTGAGATACGTACCCCAGATGTTGGAGGGGCCAGCGAGGGTATGGCTAAACAATTTGCCGCCCGGAAGTATTAACTGTTGGATCGATTTTGAGGAAATGTTTGTAAGCAACTTCTCGAGCATGTATCAGAGGCCGAATAGGCCACGGACCCTAGCAATGTGCAAACAGAAACCAAATGAGACAGACCGGGAATTCCTGACCCAGTGGTGTACCGTGCGAAACTCCTATGAGGGTGTAATTGAGCTACAGGCCATAGCATGGTTTGCGCAAGGGTGCGGATATGCGAGCTTGTTGTGGCAAAGATTGCAAAGGGATATGCCAACTACATTGGCAGAGACAATCCAGATCGCTGATTCGTATGACTTGGGTGATCCGACTCAACCCAGGTTAATGCCAAGTGAGTCAAACGAGGAATACTAGCAGAGAGATGGAGACGGGTCATCCCAGAGGAATGATTACCGAGGTAAAAGAAGAGATGACAGACCAGATTACCGGTACAGTTCGCAACAAGTTGCTGCTGTGAATCAAGATCAACCCGGAGCAGGGGCAATCAACGTCAGAAAACTGGGGGGCAACAATGGACTCCGAGAAATGATGGCAAGAAAACTTGGACGCCAGAGCAGAAGAAACAGTGGCAGGAAAAGAAGGACCGTCCGAGGTATACTTATGAGTCAATGCTGGATCAGCCGTGTAAATTTCACACGCCAAATCCGAGTAACCCAGCGGGTCATACAACAAGGCAGTGTGAGTGGATGCGCAAGATAGAACAAGGTGGTTCGGGGAATGCTCAGGCACCTCGGAATGATCAACCTCGACAGGAGTTACCCCGGCAGCAATTGCTCTTCGGAGTGAACACGCAACAGTTAACGTTGCCTCCCCCTCCGCCGAGGTATGACAACCATGAGAGAAGGGATGCAGTGCATCAAGTGGAGGACCAGCATCAACCAGATCAGAGGTACCCCAGAAACGAGGGAAGAAATGAGTATAGAGAGCATCATTAGAGTTACTGTGTGTTTACCACGGAGGAAACAGATAGAAAGAGTTTGCAGCGCCAACACATGGAGGTGAATGCGGTAATGCCCGCAGTGACGAGGTATATGCCATGGTCGGATCAGGATATCACCTGGAGTATGAAGGATCACCCCAAGCTTATGCCAAGCCCCGGTTCATATGCATTAGTGCTGGACCCAACATTCATAGGGCCAAATATCAATGTGAGATTCTCCAAGGTGCTGATAGATAATGGCAGTAGCATCAATATCATGTATGTGGATACGATGCGCAAGTTGGGTATCTCGGAGAACATGCTCCAGGATACCAGAACGACTTTCCATGGCATGGTGCCAGGCATTTCTTGTGAGCCCATAGGCAAGGTCCAGGTTGACGTATTGTTCGGCACGCGAGATAACTGTCGAACTGAGAATTTGGAGTTTGAAGTGGTGAACTTAGAAAGTGCGTATCACGCGTTACTCGGTAGACCAGCACTGAACAAGTTCATGGCAAGTTGTCACATCAGTTATCTGAAGATGAAGTTGCTTGGGCCAAATGGAATAATTACCATAGCTGGAGATTTCCGATGTTCCATTTAGTGTGCGTCAGCCGGGTCTAACCTAGCCGAGTCACTCATGATTACACAAGAGAAAAGAAGGATACAAGAAGTGGCGACATTGGCTCAGTCTGCACGGCAGTATATGCCGGCACTAAGTAACCCGCATGGTAGTGTCTCGTTCCAGGCGACAAAAGATACCAAGAAAGTGCCTATCGATGATATGTTCCCAGTGCGCACTGTAACAATTGGTGCAGGGTTAAATGATAAATAGGAAAGCGAGCTCGTCAACTTCCTCCGTGAGAATTGGGATATTTTTGCTTGGTCCCCACAGGACTTGCAAGGTGTTCCGAGGGAGTTGGCCGAGCACTCTTTGAATGTGAGACCCGGAGCAAGGCCGGTGAAGCAACCTCTCTGCCGGTTCGCCGAAGATAGGAGAAAAGTCATTGGAGATGAGATAGCTAGGTTGTTGGCTGCTGGATTTATCATGGAAGTTCTTTACCCGGATTGGCTATCTAATCCAGTGCTGGTGGAGAAGAAGAAGGATGATCCGAATGTGGCGGTGGTTTGGCGTATGTGTATTGATTACACGAACCTGAATAAGGCGTGTCCAAAAGATCCATTTCCACTGCCAAGGATAGATTAGGTCATAGATTCAACTGCTGGGTGTGAATTGTTGTCGTTCATTGATGCATATTCTGGTTTCCACCAGATACCCTTGAATCTGGATGATCAAATAAAAACTGCATTTATCACCCCGTATGGGGCTTATTGCTATCGCACCATGCCATTTGGTTTATGTAATGCAGGGGCAACGTACCAAAGAGGTATGCAGAAATGTTTGCACGACCAAATTGGTAAAAATGTACAAGTGTATGTGGATGATGTTGTTATCAAGACCAAGGAAAGCAAAACGCTCCTTGACGATATCAGGCAGACATTCGCGAACCTAAGGAGGTTCCGGATGAAGCTTAACCCGAAAAAATGTACCTTCGGTGTACTGGCTGGAAAATTACTCGTATTCCTCGTATCCAGTCGAGGTATTGAAGTCAATCCAACTAAAATCCGGGCTATAGAGCGAATGGAACTGCCAAAGTTCCTTAATGATGTCCAGAAGTTCACTGGTTGCCTGGCATCGTTAAGTCGGTTTGTATGTCGGTTGGGAGAAAAGGCACTGCCTCTCTATCAACTCATGAAAAAGTCGGACAAGTTCATTTGGACGCCGCAGGCCAATGAAGCCTTTATCCAATTATAGAAAATGTTAGCCACTGCACCAGTGTTAGCCTCTCCACTATCAAAGGAGACAATGTTTCTCTATATAGCCGCAACCAACCGAGTTGTAAGTGCAGTAATTTTGGTAGAGCGCAACGAAGAGGGTAAGTCAGTGCAGAGGCCAGTATATTACATAAGCGAGGTATTATCCGCATCAAAGCAAAATTATCCGCATTATCAGAAAGTGGCATATGGTGTGTACATGTCGGCTAAGAAGCTAAAACACTATTTTGAGGAGCACCCCATCAAAGTAATATGTGAAGCTCCCATATCCGAGATAATGAGTAACAAAGATGCAAGTGGCAGGATTGCGAAATGGGCAATTGAGCTAGCTCCTTATGCGCCACAGTATGACAGAAGAGAAGCAATCAAGTCTCAGGCTGTGGCCAACTTTTTTGTGGACTGGGCCGAGGTGCAATATGAACCTCCACTACCAGATCCGAATTATTGGAGAATGCACTTTGACGGGTCAAAAACGAAAACCGGGTTAGGCACCGGAGTTGTGCTTACCTTGCCAAAGAATGACCAGTTGAAGTACGTGCTACAGATCCACTTCGCAGCATCAAACAATGTCGCCGAATATGAAGCACTTGTGCATGGGCTCAAAGTGGCAAAATAAATTGGGATACGTCGGGTCCAATGCTTTGGCGACTCGGATTTGGTAGTTCAGCAAGTTTCAGGGTTGTGGGACGCTCTTGATCCAAACATGGCATCATACAGATTCTATGTGCAGAAGATATCTGGTTACTTTGAGGGATGCGAATTTCGCCATGTACCCCGGGTGGAAAATGAGGCTGCTGATGTATTGTCGAAGCTCGGATCAACCCGACAAGCAATTCCACCGAGTGTAGCATTATAACACCTCAGAAAACCATCCATCAGGCCGTCCCCAGAAACCGACTCAATTTACGTCCCGAAGGATTCAGAGTCCAGAGCCGTACCCATGGACATTGACATGGGAGGTGGTACGAGAAACCCGTGGACTGCCTCGGCGAACCCGGGGACTGCTTCACAAGACCCGAGGACTGCTCAGCATGATCCGATTGAAGTTATGCCGGTGGATCAGATGGAAATTGATGAGGATGTGTTCCTAGTGCGAGCTGTACCAGCTTGGGCGTTGCCCATATTTCAATTCCTGAAAGATGGAACTTTACCCGCTGAGGAGGTGCTATCCAGGCAAACTCATAGGAGAGCAAAGGCATACACGATCATCAATTCCGAGCTATACAAAAGGAGTGTGACTAATGTCCTCCAGCGATGTGTTGACCCGGAAGAAGGGCTTTACATTCTCCGAGATATACATCAAGGGGAATGTGGGCATCATGCCTCGTCCAGAGCCTTGGTAGCAAAAGCTTTTCGGCATGGATTTTACTGGCCAAGTTCCTTAGAACAAGCAGAGGACTTGGTAAGAAAATGCAATGGTTGTCAGAGGTATGCTACCAAGACACATATGCTAATATCGGAGCTCAAGACCATACCAATCACCTGGCCATTTGTCGTATGTTGTTGGACATGGTTGGCCCGTTCAAACCAACGAGGGGAAATATGACTCACATTTTGGTCATGCTTGATAAATTTACGAAGTGGATTGAAGTAAAGCCAATAAGAAAATGTGATGGAGCTACGGCCGTGACATTTCTCAAAGACATCATCTTGAGATACGGTTATCCTCACAATATCATAACAGATAATGGCACAAATTTTGCTGAAGGAGCATTTGCACGATTCTGCCGAAATAAGAAGATCCGGCTGGACGTTGCCTCGGTAGCCCACCCCGCATCGAACGGACAAGTGGAGAGATCCAACGGATTAGTATTATCCGGGATAAAACCCCGGCTCATTGAGCCGCTGCAAAGATCAGCGGGGTGCTGGATAGAAGAACTACCAGCGGTACTGTGGACTTTAAGAACAACTCCGAATCGATCAACAGGCTATATGCCATTCTTTCTGGTATATGGGGCAGAAGCTGTATTACCAGCCGACATAGAGCGTGATTCGCCTAGGGTCACCCAATACACGGAAGTCGAAGTGCAAGAAGCCCGGAAAAATGATGTTGATCTGCTGGAAGAAGCGAGAGAATTGGCATATATCAGCAAAATCTCCGACGCTATCATAGCCGGAAAGTAAACCCCCGATTCTTCCGGGAAGGTGATCTGGTACTCTAGTTGGTACAACGTACTGCTGGCATGCACAAGTTATCCCCCCCCATGGGAAGGGCCAGTCATTGTGAGCAAAGCATTGCACAATGATTCTTATTATCTTATCGACGCAAAACCACAGGAGAAGAACAAGGCAGACAGGTCCGACGAGGAATCTAAGCGTCCATGGAAAGTAGCTCTACTTCGTCCTTTCTACACATAGCAGAGAAGTGTATGTATCCAGGTCTCTCATATGTCGGTGTGTATGCCGACAATGAGTCTATCAATGAAATGTGGGCACCTCGAGCAGTAACTCGGGGACTGCCTTGAAAATATTTGTTGTCTTCTCTATTTATTGTTTTTACCTCGGCTGGCGTAAGTTTTTCTACTTGAGCCGGATTAGTACTGTGTGAGCACCAAGAACCCAACTCTTCGACTTGCTGCTGTCCAACAAGATTTGGCTTCATGGCAAGCAAGAGAACAAGTTTGGAATTGCGTAGCACATGAAAAACGACTAAGGAAAGGAACTTAATCGAGCCGACGTTTGTTTTTCGGACTAACCTTATGTTTACTTTCGATTTATTATGCTGAATTATTTTGAGCTAATCCTAAGGTTTCCAAGTATTGTTAAGACAATTTTTCAAGCTCGGGCTCGTAAGTCATAAAACCGAACCAAGGTAGACACGAGCCGAGCCAAGAGATTGAATGAACAAGAAAATGAAACTCGGGGACTACGCCCAAGTCAATCCAGCATAAAAACGTAGTAGAAAAATATCACTTGTGTGCTTGATACAATTGCACCCGGCATACCGGGGATCTGATGAAATTTAAAGTGTTTATAATCAAGGAGCAGCAGGAGGAGGTAATTCGGCGCTAGCAGGTGCAGCCCCAGCCTCCAGCCTCGGCTTCAGAGTCATCTGCGTCTTCCTCGACGTCCGAGGCTTCGTCCTCTTCGTCCTCATCCGAATCACCTTCAACGTTTTTAGCATTTTCATCGTCGGTGACATCTAGGAAGCTTGGTCCCTCGTTCCATTGATGAATGGGGGCGTATTGGATGAAGCTATGGGCGCAAGCCATGCGCCGAGCTACCCAATCTGGGTCAGTGGACCACCTTGATCCGGTGTGCATGCGCTCAAGGAGTTTGAGGTCAATCTTCTCGTACCACGTAAGCATGTAGTGAAGAACGATCTCAGCTCCGGCGCATCCGGCTGATTCTCTCCAGAGATCAAGCTGAGTCTCGCATTCCATGAGCTTGGCAAAAGAACAGTGGTACTCTCCGGAGTATCTTCTTCAGGCCAAAAGACGTTGAAGATCCGGACTACTACGTCCAAGATATCCTTGCCGTAGTTCTT
This sequence comes from Avena sativa, assembly GCA_916181665.1. Lineage (NCBI taxonomy): Eukaryota > Viridiplantae > Streptophyta > Magnoliopsida > Poales > Poaceae > Avena > Avena sativa. The sequence goes on along the minus strand of OV702287.1, from coordinate 62,079,512 downwards.
CATGATCTCGACTCGGGAGGACAAGCTGACTATCAAGTCCTCGAGATCAAGAGGAATGGTGCCAGGACCAGATGGAGTACCCCTCTGCCTGTGGAACTTGGCAACATCCTTGGATGCAATGACATCGCTCTCTGGGAATTTGCCTAAAAAAAGCGAGACAGGTGAAATAAGTGAGAAGGGTTGACCCGGAGAGATTCATGACAATTGAAGAGAAAAAGAACTTACCAGAAATATGGCTGTGAACCCGGGTTAGCTCCTTGGTGCAGTTGCCGCGCCTCTCCCGGAGTTGCACAATTTCAGCACTCGCTGACTCAAGCTTGACGTTGGCCTCCTTAAGTAATTCTTGGTCCTTGGCAATCTGGAGGATGAGGCGCTCGCGCTCTTCAGTAAAGTCCTGGCTAGCTTTTTGATGTTTGGTTTAGTGCTGCGCTTTCAGCTTCTTCATATCTGCCTTGAGCTTGGGCATCTCATCATCTTTGGTTCGGAGGAGGGCAAGCTCATCATCTTTCTTTTTGAGTTCGGCATGATACTGCCCTGATTGTTCGAGAAAATCCAGCATCATATCAGGCACAGGCACACTATCTTCAAGAGATGCTGAAATAGTTTGTTGACCCGGAAAAGCCGAGGTATGAATATTTGCCGAGCCAAGAAGAAAAGAGGATAGGGCATAGAGAGAGATTGAGCAAAAATGACTTACCCTTGATCTCATCCAAGTTTTTCTCATGATGGTATTCTCAGCCTCCACCCCAGCTGCGAAATCCGAATGATGGATTAGTTCGGCGGAAAAGGATGAAGAAAAACAGAAAAATGCCAAGGAAGAAAGTTACCCCTTTTATCGTGATCGGCGATAAGCACAGTATGTTTCGCACGCAGCATTTTGTGAGTATCCAGGAGACGCTGAAACTCAGCGCTCCAGCGATTAGGGGTCACCTGAAAAGAGTACAAAAGGATAGCTTAGTCTTGTGCATATTCGAAGTGTACAAAATCCAGGCCAAGTGGTACTTAACCCGGCTCTAGGTGTGTGTATATTCGAAGTGTACAAAATCCAGGCCAAGTGGAACTTAACCCGCTCTAGGTGTGTGCATATTCGAAGTGTACAAAATCCGGGCCAAGTGGAACTTAACCCGGCTCTAGGTGTGTGCATATTCGAAGTGTACAAAATCCGGTCCAAGTGGAACTTAACCCGGCTCTAGGTGTGTGCATATTCGAAGTGTACAAAATCTGGGCCAAGTGGAACTTAACCCGGCTCTAGGTGTGTGCATATTCGAAGTGTACAAGATCCGGGCCAAGTGGAACTTAACCCGGCTCTAGGTGTGTGCATATTCAAAGTGTACAAAATCCGGGCCAAGTGGAACTTAACCCGGCTCTAGGTGTGTGCATATTCGAACTGTACAAAATCCGGGCCAAGTGGAACTTAACCCGACTCTAGGTGTGTGCATATTCAAAGTGTACAAGATCCGGGCCAAGTGGAACTTAACCCGGCTCTAGGTGTGTGCATATTAGAAGTGTACAAAATCCGGGCCAAATGAAACTTAACCCGGCTCTAGGTGTGTGCATATTCGAAGTGTACAAAATCCGGGCCAAGTGGAACTTAACCCGGCTCTAGGTGTGTGCATATTCGAAGTGTACAAGATCCGGGCCAAGTGGAACTTAACCCGTCTCTAGGTGTGTGCATATTCGAAGTGTACAAAATCCGGGTCAAGTGGAACTTAACCCGGCTCTAGGTGTGTGCATATTCGAAGCCATTAAGGAGCTACGTTAGTTTTCTAAGGAGCATCCGGCCGAGTAACAAGTTACTCCCCGGAGGCTCGGGGACTAATGGCTATATCACTAATATCTACAACATGTTAAGGAAAAGACCAAGTAACGTACCTCCATCATCCGACCCGCAAGGTTAATTGCCTTGGCAGCAGTATTCATCTGCGCAGCAAATTCGGCGGGACCGAACTTCTCCGGGAGATCGTCATTATGGACGAACTACGCCTTGTTCTAGTTATTTACAAACTCGATCAAGGTCGGAGGATATCGTTCGCTGCTAAGCATGTGGGGCGCCACTAGACCCTTGGCATGTGCTTCCCTCCTCTCAACCTGGGCAACAGCGGGGCTGGTGTGCAAAACGAGTTGCCCATCAGCTAGCTCGGCAGGGGCGTCCTTCGGCGGTGGAGTTTTCTTCGAAAGCATGGACGCAAGTGTGCGCTGTCCAGCTTCGATTGACGCTGCCCTGGTGGCGTCAGGAGCCTTTTTGCCCTTGGGCTGCTGCTGAGAAGTGGAAGATGCTACAGCAGATTTGCCCTTGGGAGCTGCTTTGGGGCTAGCCTTGGCACTGTTGGTGTCTTCTCGCCGAGTCTTGGAAGACTCGGACGAGGCGAAAGGGCTTGGTGCTGTTGATGGTGCTTTTGCTGTTGCTGCTGGTGCTGGAGTTGGTGCTGGTGCTGGTGCTGATCTCTGCTTCGGCGGAGGTGCTGAGGGAACCTCGGTGGTAGCTGGCTGTGGCGGAGCCAAAGTAGTGGTTGCCGCTGCCTCGGCAGAACCGCTTCCCCCCGCTCCGAGGTTGCCCTCCTCTTGACGAGGTGGGCTAGAACCTGGAGCAGCCACTGAACCCTCCAGAATGGGGCTCAATGGGCGTGAATAGTCACCACGAGGGGGAGAAGGACTGTGTTGGAGCAGCGAGGCAATGCCGGATCCACTTTGCGGGACCTCCACCGCAACCCTGCTGAATCAAATAATGTATGATGAGAAACTATAACAAAATAAGAACAAGTGAATAGCAAAGGGAGAAACGACTTACTCATCCGAAGTTAGGGGCTCCTTCGTCTTGCGAGCTCTCCGGGCCACAACCTTAGTCGTGGCCTTGGTGGCAGCTTTGTCCGCGGACTTCTTTCGCCTTTTAGCTGGCTGAGAAGGTTCGGAGGAAGATGCAGATGCAACTCCCCTCTTCTTCTTCGGTGCGACCGGGACAGGCTCACCCACGGCAAGGGGAGGGTCTTCATGGATCTGCCCACCGGGATTAGCTGATGCCAGAAAAGCATAAGAAAGGGGGATAGCGTCAAATGCCTCCATCACCTCAACGTCCGAATCATCTTCATCGTCAGGCCAATCTCTAATGGAAGAGAGTTTACCGGTGGGTCGTTTGGTCGCATCGGCCATCGGAAGGAACATCTCCTGATCCGGTTCCTCTTCGTCTGAGGTATCCCGGTAAGGCGCCCATTTGAGGGAAGGCTTGGTGCCATCCTCAAGGGTCTCCTGAAGAAACATCTAAGGGAAAGAAAAGGCAAGAGGATTAAACATACAACAAAAACCAACATATGATTTAACTCGGAAAAAGGTTTGGGGCACGAGACTTACCGTAGGGGGAAGCCTATCTCGGCAGAAATGTTCGATCCCCCACGTCCACTCAGCCGAGAAGTCCTTCTTAGTGGTGAAGAGGGCCTTGACCCGGCGGAAGATCTCGGTGTTACTCAACTCAAATGAGGACGTCCGGTTGGGTTCACGGCCCCAGCTCATGTGGCAAACTTTATGAGTACGTTTCTAAAGTGGGGAGATCTGGTTGCGGACGAATGTAATCATTGCATCCTTGTTGCGCATCCCCAAGTCCTTCAGCTCCTGGAACCTTTTGTTGACTTGGTTCGCCAAGACGATGGGCTTCTTGGGGACCGTGTCCCACAGATCCGGGTTAGGAGGACCCGGAGTGTAGGGGCGCAGCCGGATCAAATCTTTAGATGTGCTGTTCCGGACGTAGAAGAAAGTCTGGGCCCATCCCTTGCAAGAGTCAAGCCCCATGCCTCGGGGGAAGATGGACTGCTTCCGGGGACAGATAGACGCAGCGCCGAACTGCGTAAGCTGCTTGTCCTCCGGGTCAAGTTCTATGTTCGAAATCACATTCCGGCGAAGGCCAAAGAGCCGGATCCAGAGCTCCTTCGTGGGCCATATTCCGGCGTAGCCCTCGATGGTGGAAGCGAAGGCAGAGAGAGACGTGATGGCGTTAGCCGGAAGATGGTGCAGCTGAAGCTCATATGTATCGAGCCAGTCATGGAAAAAATCACTAACTGGGAGACCAAACCCACGTTGGAAGTGAGATAGAAACACCACATACTCACCCGGATTGGGTGAGGGGGCAAGCTCGGCGGCAGCGAGGCGTGCGGTGACACCCTCCGGGATGCGCCTGGTGCGATACAGCCAGTCCAGGTCATCCCGGCAAACCCAGGATCCAACCCACACATTGCGGTCGGCGTTCGCCATGTCTTCCTCCATCTCCTGCTCTGCGACGGCGAGCTCCTCTTCTGTCATCTCGAGATCACTACCCTCACTGGCGCTAGCGGCGGTGGTTGACAGTGGCCTGGATAGGCGAGGACCCGTGGCAGAGGAGATGCGTGAAGATGGTGGCGACGCTGGTGCGCGTGGAAGCAGTGCGGCGGCGGCGCTGCTACTCAGATGCGGTGGCAGCGGCGCTGTCGCTGAAGAGGAAGAAGAAGAAGCAGAGGCAGAGGGGCGCGGAAGTGGGGAAAGAACCCAAGGGGCGCACCCCTCCCCTATTTAACCACTCCCTTGAGGGGAAGTGGGATCGCGTTGTGCGGGCGGGCCACATGGTGTGGCCGTGTACAACCCGAATCAACCAATCAGCAGCGAGCCACAGGAAAGGCCACAGGGCGCAGGAGATCCCATGACGTGACGTTATGATGCAGTTAACGAGGAGGCAGGCACGATGTGACGTGTGCTATAGTAATAACTAACAATTACTGCGGCGGTTACTGGCGCAAGCCCTTAAAATGAGGCAAACGTGATGATTACCCGCCACGTGGGGAAGCGTACAAGAGAAGGAAGAATGATCCGGATGAATATGAGGTGACCCGGCCAGCGAGTGAAAACTCGGAATGTGCCAAGGGAAAGTAAACCTATGAAAATCCAGACTATGAGGTAACTCGGAAAGAGAACCAGAGGCTCGATAAAATTGAACCTTCTGTGGCCTTAGCGGCTAAGGCAGCTAAGACTGCACCATCTTCGGGGACTAATGTTGGGGGGATACCCCCGGGTAGGGTCACGCCGGGGTATAAAGGCCGAGTTAGCCGAGGTACGGCAAGGTCAAAGCAGATGCTGGACGAGTCACCGCAAGGCAGGCCGAATCACGGGGTAACCCAGACCAGGGGATGTCCACCTAACTGGGTCTCAGCCGAATTATATCATAAGTCGGTGAGATGTATCTAACTTGTATGCAGGAACAGGTATGGCCAGATCGACTAGGTACGATCCGGGTTATAGCAAGCTTACAAGAGAAGGAAGATATCTCGCTGGTCAAAGGGTGACCACTGTACGCAGAGCGTGAGCAAAGCGGACAGAGGCCAGGACCACCGTGGCGTAGCCGACAAAGGTGACGAAGCCTGTGTTGGATGACGCGGGTGCCGCAGAGGCTCACGTAGCCTCTGCATGGATGACGCTGGGTTAAAATAACCCGGTCGGCTTACTATATGTATGCCCTAATTGGAGACCTAGCCACCCCTATATAAGGAGGGCTAGGGCCTCTGTAGAAGTTGTTGAGTTTTACTTGGTTGGTCTTAGACAGATTGAGCTCTAGAGAGTGGTGTATGTTCCTGAGAGCTAGCTAGTGGTGAGAGTAAGAGAGTTCCTTCTTCCTCCTCTCCCCAATACAGCTCAAGGAGCACTTGTAATCTCTGGAAGTGAATCAAATACAAAGCTACTGTGTGTGGAATCACCACATTATCCCTCCCTGGATTCCCATAGTGCATTTAGTCCCCACCTTTAGCCTATCCATGGCATCTGCCGTGACACCACCACGACACACAATGCATTCCCCTAGGCCCATATAGGTGCAGTGTCATGTAGTCGACGTTCACATGACACAACTAGAAGAAGTACACCACAACTTAAACAACAATCTATTGAATCTTTCTCAACGCAACTCCACTACTAACAACAAGACTTCTCCCATGTCCTCAAGAACAAAACAAACTACTCACAAGACATCATACGGATCATGATCAGAGATGGAATAATGATGTATAACAATCTGAACATAAATAATAATTCAACGGTTCACTCAATAGCACCAACTACAAGGAGTAATCAACACCGGGAAAGTGTCCCCTATGCACTAATGCAAGATTCAACTCAATTGTTACAGCAATATGGAGATGGTGATGAGGGTGCTTATGGTGGTGATGATGATGATCTCGATGAAGTCCAGCTTGATGGTGGTGTTGATGGCGATGATCTCCCCTCTCCGGGAAGGAATTCCCCCCGGCAGAAATCTGTCTACCGGAGAGATCTTTCTCTCTCGGTGTTTTCCGCCCCGCAGAGGCGGCGGAATCTTTCTGTGGTCGCTCCCCGAGTCTTAGGGTTTCGGGAGGATGATATACGCTAGAGGAGAGAGGCTGTAGTGGGCCAGGGTGGCCACACCACCTCCTGGTGCGGCCTAGGGCTGCCCACGCCATGGGGTGGGTTGGGCCCCCTGTGGCCCATCTCCACTCCGTCTTCTGGCATCCTTAGTCTTCTGGAAAAATAGGATTTTCCATATATTTTCCCGAATTTTCTGATCTTCACGAATTTTGCCTCCAAACAGCACCTTTTCCATCAGAATCCTGACTGCAGCGATCCATGCTCCAAAAGTCATCAACCATGCAAAAACAGATGAAATAACATAAGTATCACCTCTCAATACGAAATATATCAATGAATAATAGTGAATTAAGACATAGAATAGTGATGCAAAATGGACGTATCAAATAGCCGCGTCCGTGGTCATGGACGGTTGGGAAGGTTGATGTAGAGCGGTGCTAGTTTTGTTTTCAAAAAGGATTTCAGAAAAGAAATGGCTCTGGAAATGTTTTGACCATGGTATAGTCGTAAAGGAGAAAGGTTTTGACCATGGGATGGTCGGAAGGAGGAGAAAGGAGTTTGGTCATGGTACGACCTGAAGACGGGAACAAATGGGTGACCCAGTCCTGATGTTTTCCAAAACTTTTCAAAAGGTTTCCAAAATGTTTTACAGAAGTTTTCAACAAATATATGTAGATGATATATCTACAAGAGAAACTATTTGAGAAAAGAACCTCTCTTGGAGCCCTCCTACTACCACAACCATAATGCATATCCTCTTGTTATTATTGTTATCTTAAGGTGGTTTGCAAGTACATTCAAAGTACTCACTGTCATTGTCCCTGGCTATTAACTTGGTCAGATATCAAGAAAAGATGATGTTGGCGACTATGCGAGCTAGGACGTTTCCCCTAGTCAGTTGCCTGTAGGTTAAGGCATGGCTCGGGCTCTAAGCTTAATGAAGTTCTGCTGATGTTGATCGATGTAGCCATAATGGCAACTAAGGTATGACAAGTATTCGTTATGTTTTGGATGTTTACTTTGAGACTTGTCTATTATGTGCCACGACTAACTGATCATGGGATCGTGGTTGTATACATAACAGGGATTCTCGGAGGATTAATCCAGGGGCCCCAACAAAAACAAATGTATGAAAGAGGGGGTCCAAACAATTTATTCAAGAAGACTAAGAATACCAAGCAAACGAAAACCAAAAAACAAAAAACGAAGACGCTCCAAGAACAACACAACTGTGCATGAAACAATAAAAATGAAGTGTTTGGAAGAAACCTTGGATTTTTATTGATGAAGAAGGGGATGCCTTGGGCATCGCCAAGCTTTGACGCTTGTACTTCTTGCATACCCAAGCTTGAGCTTTAGTGCATTCTTCATCTCATTACATCATTCTCTCCATACACCTGAATTATTTCCTTCATACAAAACTTCACACAATCTTTATTAGCAACATTACTGCACTCAAGATAATAAGTCTTTAGGTTCAGTTTCAACACCAATAAAACTTCCATTAAAACACAAGCTACTGAAGCACTTCCCTCAAAAATCTCAATTCCCCAAAGAGAACTCAAAAAGGAACCAACAAGAAGCAAATGCAAATAATGGCAGAAATCTGTCAAAACAGACCAGCAGGTAAAAACCAATTTTTTTGAAGACCTTCTGTTGCTCAAATCGAAAAGTGTTGAACTAACGAAAGTTAGATAACAACCTGTGGCAGAAGCACAAACATTCACGCCTCAAAACAACATACAGAGATTTTACACGATTGTTTACGGTGAAGCACAAAAATCTATTTCAGGACAGCAACTTTCCCAATCATTACTTCTCTTCTCATTAGAGGTTACTCTTGGCACAAAAAGCAAATCAAAAGGATAAGGAGAGGTCATTACTGAGGTAATAACTTCTAAGACTCATCTAAAACTTTTGGGTTATCCCCCAATAAGTACTTTTCTTTAATGCCTTTAAGTTAGGCATAAGAAGCAAGAAAAAGAATCAAGTGTTCTCAAATGAAGAAGCATTAAGAGCAAATTTTGTTTTCATAGGAGAGGCAAAATAAATCTTATCTCTCTTCTTAGGGAAGTGTTCTATACCTTTCTTGAGTGGGAGTTGATATTTAATGGTGCCTTCTTTCATATCAATAATGGCACCAACAGTTCTAAGAAAAGGTCTTCCCAAAGTAATAGGACAAGAAGCATTGCATTCAACATCCAAAACATAGAAATCAACAGGGACATAGGCATTGTTAACCATAATAAGAACATCATTAATACTCCCCATGAGTTTCTTTTTAGCATTATCATCAAGTGGGACATTCAAATAACAATCTTCTAAAGGTGGCAAATCAAGCATATAATAAATCTTTCTAGGCATAATAGAAACACTATTATCAAGATCACATAAAGCTTGAAAATCAAAATCATTCACTTTCATATTGATGATGGGTTCCCAATCATCTTCTTGTTTCATAGGGATGAAAGCTTTATGTTTCACCTTTTCTTCTTTAATTTTTATGAGAGCATCAGTAATGTGTTTTGTAAAGGCCATATTCATAGCACTAGCATTAGGAATTTTAGCAAGCTTTTGTAGGAACTTAATAACTTTAGAGATATTGCAACCATCAAGATCAAAATCATAATTATCATCTAAAGTAGTAGAGTTATTACTAGCTTTAGCACTAGTGGTAGTGATAGTAGAAACACTAATATTTCTAGAAATTTCATCTTCTCTTTCCCACTTAGCATGCAATTCAGCTAATACTCTAACATTTTCATCAATTCTAACTTGTATTGCATTAGTAGTAGCAAAGGGATTATCAATACTTTTAGGTTTAGCAGCCATTTTATTCAAAGAAGATTGTGCTTCAGCCAATGATGCTATATTTCTTTCAGCATTAGAGAGTTTTTCCTCAATAGTTTTATTGAAAGCAGTTTGTTTACTAATAAAATCTTTAAGCATAATTTTGAGTTCAAAGGGAGCACTCCTATTATTGTTGTAGGAATTTCCATAAACATTATGATTATTGGGAGGATATGGCCTATAGTTACTATTACCAAAATTATTCCTATAGGCAGTGTTGCTAAAATTATTATTTCTTATAAAGTTCACATCAACTTGCTCTTCTTGAGGAACCAAAGAGGCTAAGGGAACATCATTTGGATCAATATGAGCCTTCCCATTAACAAGCATAGACATAATAACATCAATTTTATCACTCAAGGAGGAGGTTTCTTCAACAAAATTTACCTTCTTACCTTGTGGAGCTCTTTCAGTGTGCCATTCAGAATAGTTAAACATCATATTATCCAGAAGCTTTGTTGCAGCACCCAAAGTAATGGTCATAAAGGTACCTCCAGCAGCAGAATCCAATAGATTTCTTGAAGAATAGTTCAATCCTGCATAAAAGGTTTGGATAATCATCCAAGCAGTCAGTCCATGAGTGGGACAATTCTTTACCAAAGGTTTCATTCTTTCCCAAGCTTGAGCAACATGTTTATTATCAGATTGTTTAAACTTCATTATTTCACTTCTCATAGATATGATCTTAGCAGGAGGATAGTTTTTTCCAATGAAAGCATCTTTGCATTTAGTCCAAGAATCTATACTATTTCTAGTTAGGGATTGCAACCTTTCTTTAGCTTTTCCTATCAAAGAGAAAGGGAACAATTTAAGCTTAATAATATCTCCATCTATATCCCTATGCTTTTGCATTTCACAAAGTTCAACAAAGTTATTTAGATGAGCAGCAGTATCTTCATTACCAATACCAGAAAATTGTTCTCTCATAACAAGATTGAGTAGAGCAGGTTTAATTTCAAAGAAAGTAGCTTCAGGAATAGGTGGAGCAATAGGTGTGCACATGAAATCATTATTGTTGGTGCTAGTGAAGTCACACAACTTAGTGTTTTCAAAAGTAGTCAATTTTTGTGTTTTTAATAAAGAAAGCAAACTAGTACAACTAATTTTTTTGTGTTTTTGATAAAGAAACAAGCAAACAAAGCAGAAATAAACTAAGCAAAAAAAAACAAAGTAAAGAGATTGGTTATGAGGGACTCCCCTTGTGAAGATGTCCTTGACTCCCGGCAACGGTGCCAGAAAAGTAGCTTGATGGCCCAAAATATATCGAGCTCGTCGGGGAACCCCAAGAGGAAGGTATCATGAGCACAGCAGCAAGTTTTCCCTCAGTTATGAAACCAAGGTTATCGAAACAGTAGGAGCAAGGAAACGCCTAATACGTCCATAATGTATCTATAATTTTTTATGGTTTTATGCTAATAATATGCTTTTGACACTCCTTTTTGTATAAAGTTTATGATTTATTTAGACTAACCTACTAATAGTTGCAAAAATGCACAATGTTCTTGTTTTACACTTTGATGTGTAGGAATTACCAAGAATACAGGTGAAAACCTTGTTGGAGTCAAATTGGGATTTTTCCAGAAATCTATCTCAGAACTCTTTTTTAAGATAGTCACGTTTCGGGTCGAAGACAGCGTCAAACGGAAAACGCTTCAATTACAAAGTTGTTGAAAATTTCGTGACAAACATTCTGGACAGAAAATTTTGCTGATTCTGAGTCCGAACGAGCCTTTTAGGCCCGATTTACTGCAGCTTAATATGGGATGACGGGAATTCGAGAAGCTACCCACAAATTTGCAGCCACCAAAGCCACGTTTCTGCCTCCCCCATGGATCCCATCTACATGGGGAAGGTCTCCCAAGAAGCCATCAAGGAAGGTGGCTAAGGGGTGGTGCTCCCCCATGATACCGGTAACGGGGAAGGAGTCCCCCGTGCAGTCGTTGGCACCGCCGCCGCCCTCTTCACCATCTTCACCGCCATCTCCATCACCTAATCCTCCTAATATGCAGTGGTTCATCCTCCCACACACCTGTACCATCTTATGTAAACATGGTGTTTAATGCTATAAGTTATAATCCTATGATCTACGTCATGTTTGCGTAGTTATAATCCTATGATCTATGTCATGACATGTTTGCGTAGTTTCTATGATCTATGTCATGTTTGCGTACGTTCTTTGTTCTTAGATTGAATGGTTGAACATCTTTTGTTCATTAGAGTTGTATGTTGATATGGTACAGTCCTTTGGTGTCCATTATATTTGTGCGCGCATGGATTAAACATCATAGGGTTTGTAGTATGTGTAAGAGGAAGGGGGAAGTTCTGCCGGAATGACAGAAACCTGAGGACGCGAACCGGAACGTTGCACGTATGGGAGTAAGAGGACCATTAAACTTAAGGCTATGGTTGGGGAAACCTTAATTCATTGATTAGTACTTACGAATGTTTGCTAACAATCTAATCATATAGTACATGTAATTCTAAGTAGTGAAGCGCAAGTATATTTAGCCTCTCCCACATAGAAAACTGCATCGAAGACAATGAACCCGATCTATTCGCTATTTAAACTTGGACAAAGCCACCATAATTACCACCACTATTCCAGACTGATGGTTCTGTTAGCTTAGTGTATTTTATTGCTGCAGGAACTAGCTTTACTTTCTTGTTATTTATTATCATGCAAAGCTATCTCTATTACTCGTATTGTTGCTCTAGTTTTATTTTCTAGATAATGCAAACGTTTAGTGTGCGTAGAGTTGTATCAGTGGTTGATAGAACTTGAGATAATATTTATCCTACCTTTAGCTCCTTGTTGGGTTCGACACTCTTACTTATCTAAAAGGCTACACACGATCCCCTATACTTGTGGGTTATCAAGACCTTTTCTGGCGCCGTTGCCGGGGAGCAATAGCGTGTGGGTGAATATTCTTGTGTGCACTTGTTTGATTTATCTCTAAGTAGGTTTTACTTTCAGTTTTAAGTTGTTATCTATCTTAGTATGGATAGGGAATGCGAATTACAAAAAAAATAGTTGTACTTGTTACCTAAAAGCGTTTTAAAAAAGGAAAGTGATTGGAAAGATGAGTAATGGTTAAGTGGGGGTCGACCTTGAACACTTATGTTCATGCCTATGAAACCAAAACAAATCTTTCCATGGAAGCTTTTCAGTTAAAAACTTGTAGGAATTCTCTTCAACTTGAAAAAGAAAGATATTTCTGTTATTGATCTTAATGCTTATTCATTCGAAAATACTTGAATCTTGATCCTATGCCTAACTTAAATGCATTAACGAAAAGTACTTATTGGAAGATAAACCAAAAGTTTTAGTTGAGTCTTGGAAGTTATTTCTTCAGTAATAACCTATCCTTATCCTTTTTTTTTTATTTTTGTGCCAAGAGTAACCTCTAATGAAAGAGAAGTAATGCTTGGGAAAGTTGCTGTCCCGAAACAGATTTTTGTGATTCGCTGTAAAAATTCGTGTAAAATCTATGTATGTCGGTTTGAGCTGTAATTTTTTGTGCTTCTGACCCAGGATGTTATCCAAGTTTCGTTAGTTCAACACTTTTTAATTTGAGCAACATAAGGTCTTCGAAAAAATTGGTTTCTATCTGCTGGTCTGTTTTGACAGATTTCTGCCATTATTTGCATTTGCTTCTTATTGATTCCTTTTTGGTTCTCTTTGGGGAATTTGAGCTTTTTAAGGGAAGTCCTACATTAGCTTGTGTTTTAATGGAAGTTTTATTGGTGTTGAAACTGAAGCCAAAGACTTATTATCTTGAGTACACTAATGTTGCTAATGAAGATTATGTGAAGTTTTGTATGAAGGAAAAAGTTCAGGTGTTAGGGAAAGAATGATATAATGAGATGAAGAATGGACTAAAGCTCAAGCTTCGGGATGCCACCCCGTGTCACCCCAAGAAATATCCAAGAAGTACAAGCGTCAAAGATTGGGGATGCCCAAGGCATCCCCTTCTTCATCAATAAAAATCGTAGGTTCTTCCAAACACTTCATTTTTATTGTTTCATGCACAATTGTGTTATTCTTCGAGCATCTTTGTTTTCGTTTTTGGTTTTTGTTTTCTTGGTTTGCATAGTTTGCTTGAATAAATTGGTTGGACCCCCTCTTTCATACATTAGTTTTCAAATAAATGTGGTTTGGATTGGAAAAGAGTAGAAAAAGTTTATGCTTAAGTGGTAAAAGGAGCTCATTTTTTACGGTGGCCTATGCTTTGTCATGTCATGCTTGATATTGTTTTGGATTTATGCTTAGTGATTTTTTCTGTAGCATGACATGTTATAAATAATTGAGATTGCTTAATGTACCTTGAAAGAATCATGCGTTGTTTTAACATATTAAATAAAGCATAGTATTGTGGTATTCTCTTTTGATGCTTTATTTGGGTTGACTTGGCGCATGCTCACACCATGTTATGACTATCACAAGTCACCATAGCCTTTATGATCCTTTAGTTTTTGACTTGTAATACCATTATTGCTCTTTTAGTTGGTCGCTCCTAGTCTTTTGCTAGCCTCCATAACCAAGTATGAGTTCCACTCATGAATCCAACTCCAAATAAAACCAAGTTATCCCAAAGAGTCCACCATACCTACCTATTAGCATTTGCTATTCCAAGTATATTCATGCTTTTATCTACCTTCCAAATTAAACTTGTTATGAGAAAACTATTGATTAAAGCTCTCACGAACTTGATGGCACACTTTTACTTTTCTTGCCCCTAATTAACTTGAACCATTGTGTCATCTATGTTGTATATGCTTGCACTTATATGTTGGGGATTAGCAGAACCATGGTGTCATGGGGAACGCTTTCAACATTACACTTGTACATTGTACCTAGTTGATATTATGCTCTTTTGTCTATGGATGTCGTTGGTGTGAAATGAAAGGGGAGCTTGTAAGTCCATGGAGTTATGTATGTGTGTTAGAGAAACGCTTGGGTCGCCGGTCTAATCCATGCCTAATCATGGTGGAAATCTGTAGCGTAACCATAATGAGCAATCTATGAAGCATTCTTCTTATAAAAAAAGAGATAGAGATTGAGCAAAAGAAAAAAAGATGAGAAAAGAGGAAAGAGAGAAAAAAGCACCATTTTCCCATGGTAAATAACAAGATTGTTGAGATGCTCATTGTCTGCTTGCCTTGTCATTTTGATATGGGGATTCTTCCGTATCATCGGGCAAGGGGTACCCCGTTGGCGGTTCTCTATGATACACATGTACTTACTCTGACAAGAACTTACCGGTAACTAAACTTGAGTAGCATGAGGAGCGGCCCTCGTATTCAAGGGACATGAGATTTCCAACTTATCCTTTGTCGAGCATATACTTCATAGTTTGTTCACTGTAACCTTAATCACTTCAAGATGCTTATCATAGGGGCAATGAGAGCTGAAATCTAATAAGTACCATAATTTTTGGAAGCTCTTTGTGAGACTTGAATCCCTGCTTCCTTCTATGAAGGCATTTCTTCCACTTTTATATTGAGTCCCCACCTTCTATCTTTATGCACCAATTAAGAGAGCATAGTTGTCATTCTTAGTTCTATGTGCATTGTCCCAAGACTTGTTGATTGATGCCTAACTTTGATATTGCTTGTTCCTAACTATTTGTATCTAGTCACCCTTATGAACTTTGAAGGTGTCCTATGCATTTATGTTTTTGTTGGGGATATACTTTCCGGGTATCCTCACAGTTCCTCACTGACCAGGGTGGCCTACTTCGGGTTAGAGCTTTGCTTCACGGGCGGCCCAGTCAGGGAGAGAAGACGGAGTCCAATCCGGCTATGGGAAGGCCCAGAAGACTTATCGACTTAGGCCCATAATGTTACTTGTAGTTCAAGATGTACTCTGTAGCCGACCCTTAGACATAGCCGGATAGATCTCTCCTGTAAACCCTAGGCCGGATATCTATATAAGCCGGCCTAGGGAGAGCCTTTAGGGCACCCAATACTTTAGAACCTCAACTCGCACAGGAGAAACCCTTGTAACCCATATTCCGGCTCTGCCGTATTACTTGATTGCTAGCAGGAGTAGGATCCGTCCAAAGCCGGCGGATTCGAACCTGGGTAAACTTGTGTGATCACCGTCCCAAAACACTGTACGTCTCACACCCCTCTCTTCCGCACGCCTCGAGGACCCCCTCATGGTGTACTTGTCATCAATCTGACGACAGTTGGCGCCCACCGTGGGGCAAGTGAGCTTCGGATCTGCGTTCCGAGCGAAATCTGCAAGAATCGGAATCGGCAAGACTATCACCGTCGGTCGCATAATCTATGCCAGCGACATCCCTCTCATCGTTCTCGACGAGACTTGGATTCCGGCAAAGGAGGCCGTGACTGCCTACACAATCATGTCTTTTGGTGAGATCGATGTTTACATCGGTTTTGCTGAACCTGCCCAACCCACCCTAGCGGTGATGATAGAGGCAGAAGAATTTTCTGGGTCCCCTTTGTCCACGGAGGCGGTAGAGTTCCGAATCTCAGAAAACCCTAATCCCACCCAGCCCGCACCAGTTGCGGAGATAGTGGAGAAACCCGAGCCTGAAGAAGACCTAGCGGACCAAGTCGAATCTGGAGTGGATCTCCCCGGAGAAGCCGGATCCCAAATCGACCCACCCGTGGAAGTAGAAATCCAGGAGGAGCATATCAACGACACTGATTCTGGCTCTGATGATGCTGGGACAGACAGGACTTTCCTAAGGTACACACTACGACATATGATACTGCAAGGCGAAAGCGCAGATGCAATACTTGAAACCATCAAAAGTTTCGATATGGCTGATCGCGAAAGCCACAGGTACCTCAGGAAGCACGCGTCGCACTTCGTCGGGTACGTGGGATCCGGATCCGGCTCTACCGATGCTGGAGAAAACACCAACTCGGTGTTGGAGGCAATTGGAACAAACACCGACATACCCGCATCCTCGGATGAATCGATGACGTCAGCGGATTTCCAAAAGTTCTCCGTGGAATATGAAGAGGAGTACAACTCCAAAGCTGTAGAAGAAGGAGAAGCCATGGATGAAGGATCCGGGGAACACTCTCCCAAAGCGCAGGATGACATGGACGTCGGAGATAATCCCGAAGTCCAGATGTCCGAAAGTACCGATCAGAGCTTGACTCCGGGAAACGGACCCAAAGCCGTCTTTGCTACCGGCGCTGCCAAGAAGGAAAAGAAAAACAAGACCCCGGCAAAAGACCATCTGACAGAGGAGGTGATTGCCGAGGAATACGAAGAAGACTCAAATGGAGCACTTATCCCAGACGAGCCGAAAAAAGAAGCATCAGTGGATGGACACGTGATCACCGAGGGTGCGCGTAAGCTCATCGATGCCGCATTAACTACACCTATCCCTACAGCTGCAGAACTTACTGTAGATGAACTGGACGAAAGGGTGCAAGCCCTAGAAGCGCGTCGGCAACAACTCCTCGATGAAGCCAAAAACATCGAGGTGGAGAAGAAACGCATATCAAACAAGGAATACATGTCTCGTCTACATCAGAAGACACGGAAGCGTCACATAGATGACAACCAATTCCCACGTGTCTGTGCCATTCTTTTTGGAGATGAGATGGGGAAGCCACGGAAAAATAGCAACGGAGATTTGGTATACCCAACACCAGTACAGAATACCGTGGCAGCACGCGAAATTCTATCGGCTAATCCAGGACCAGAGGAGATCCGCTTGGGTATCAAACTACTCAACAAGGGACTGGAGCAGCAAAAGGACGCCCTGTCCGGAAGTCAAAAACTGGTCTCAGATTCTGGCCAATGTCGCACAGATCCGGCATGGGCTGGCGTAAGATCCCATTCGTCCGGGCGCAGTATCATCACCCCGAACGCCGAGAAGACAACTATTCAAGAACCGGATCTTCAGGACAGCATCACAAAACTTCGCGTAACTGGAGCAACATCGCCCCAGCGGCCGAGAAAGACGCCATTGCCGCCCTGAATCCGACGAACCCTCCTCGACAAGAGTCTAACGACAGAAGGGGAGAAGATAAAGAGAAACGACGGGAGGAGGATCGCCAAAAGATGCCACCTCCTAAACACACAAGCCGTCCGGCTGAACCTCACCATGGTGGGAACAACGGACGAAGAAACGACGGAAACCATGCTGGTACAAGCCGGCAGGGGGCTCGTCGTAGTCAAGCTGCTCCACCCTCTCCACCACACAGTCATCACAACGGCTCCCATGGAGGGCAAGGAGGACGACATGGCGGAGGAGGTGGTGGCAGAAGCCGAAGTTTGGCTCCACGGCACCGTAGCCACAGCCAGCATTCGGGACGATCTCTATCCCCGAACGATGCAAGGGACATGATTAATTCCAACATAGAGGCTCGGCGCTATGACAACGATGATTTCTACGTGGGCCCAAAGTGCTTCGGACCATGCATCAGAGCTACAAAATTCCTGGAAGGATTTGCTATCTCAAGACATATCCAAGCCTACGATGGCATTGCTCGGCCAGATACCTGGCTACATGACTTCTTCCAAGCTTGCTGCATCGCCAAAGGCAGAAACAGCCTAGTCGCAACCAGATATATCCCACTTATGTTGCGGAAGACGGCGCGATCATGGCTCAATGAACTTCCAGAGAACACCATTCATAACTGGTATGACATGCAAAGTGCGTTCTTTCGTAATTTCGAAGGAACATATCGGAGGCCCTGTTCGGTCGGAGACCTACAACGTTGCACCCAGAAAACTGGAGAAACTTGCCAAGATTATCTCGGATGATGGATCGACACCAAGAACTCCTGTGAAGGAGTAAATGATCAAACTGCGATCGAAGCTTTCATTGCAGGCCTCCCAATTGGTCTACTGCGTCATCGTTTGAAGTGTGACAAGGTCACTGATTTGGGAGAGATGATAGAAACAGCGAGCAAATATGCAGACGCTGACGATGATGCAGAGGGATTACTCAACGTCCTAGCTGTACCTCAGTCGGCAAAAACAAAGCAACAGGCTCAGAAACGTAAGAACACCTCGGAGGAAAAGCCCAACGCGGAAACAGCGGTGGTTACTACTATTTCCGGGTCTGGAGGACGAGGAGGACGAGGAGGACGTGGTGGAGGCCGCGGGCATGGTCGTGGGACTTCAAGGGTCCAAGGTAGAGGAGAACAGCAAGCAGGCAAAACCTACTCTTGGGCCGACATTGCCAATAACCCATGTGTGCATCACCTAGACGCCAATGGGGGCTCTTCCCACACCAATGCTGAATGTCGTTTCAATGACGACATCAAAAGAGATGACACCGCGGGCTACAAAGCTAAGCGGAAGAAGGGAAAGAAAAATCCCGAAAAAGACAAAGATACCAAGGAAGATTCCGACATGGAGGAAGCTGATGCTTCAAATCCCAAGTCGGAAGGGAAGAAGACTTTTCCCACCAAAAAGGACACTTATGTCACTTTCCTCGGATCTCAGCCAGCAAAGGTCAAGAAAGCAGTTCTACACGAGCTCAATGCAACAGTTCCGGCTGTCCCACAGTATCTAGACTGGTCGGAAGTGGCAATCACATTTGACCGTGATGATCATCCGCCTAAGTTACACAGGCGAGGAAAATACGCCTTAATCGTCAACCCACTTATTGACGGTTATGGTTTCTCCAAGACCCTCATGGACGGTGGTAGCAGCATCAATATTCTCTATGTCGAAACGCTATGCCATATGAAGATCTCGGAGACCCAGCTGAACCATAGCTCTGTGATTTTTCACGGAGTTGTCCTAGGAAGACAAGCTAATTCCCTGGGAGAGATCACTTTGGATGTTACCTTTGGAACTCCAAAGAACTACCGGACGGAGGCACTTTCCTTCGAAGTGGTCCCGTTCAAGAGCGCATACCACGCTATATTTGGACGACCGGCTTACTGGGCTTTTATGGCTCGTCCATGTTACATTTACAATATGATGAAAAATCCAGGTCCCAACGGCGTGATCACCATCAGGGGAGAACCGAAGAAGGCACGAGAATGCGAGGATGGAAATGCCACCTTTGCTGAAGCCGTGCTGCACGCCCAGGAGTACCAGGAGATCAAGAAGAGCATAGATCCGTCTGAGATGCCCGCAACGAAGAAGGAGGTGACCAAGCCAAATACGGAGATCAAGGCATCAGAAGAGACGAAAAAAGCACCGTTGAAGGATGATGACCCCTCCAAGGTGACCCAGATAGGCGTAGGCCTAGATAGCGCATAGGAAAGCTTGCTCGTCAAGTTCCTCCAAGCAAATCAAGATATCTTCGCATGGCAGCCATCTGACATGACCGGAGTACCTAGGGAACTTGCCGAGCACTCTCTAAATGTAAACCCGAACGCTAAACCCGTCAAACAGTCATTACGATGGTTCGGCGATGAAAAGCGTGAGGCAATAGCTAAGGAACTAGCATGGCTTGAGTTAGCCAGATTCATAGAAGAGGTCATCCACACAGAGTGGTCGGCCAATCCTGTAATGGTCCCTAAAAAGGACACCACTGATTTAAGGATGTGTGTTGATTATACTGCCTTGAACAAGGCTTGTCCAACAGATCCGTTCGCTCTGCCTAGAATTGATCAAGTTATCGATTCAACGGCAGGCTCGGAACTCCTCTGTTTTCTCGACGCATATTTCGGTTATCACCAAATCCGGATGAAGGAATCTGACAAAATCAAAACTTCATTCATAACCCCCTTCGGAACCTTCTGTTTTGTTACAATGCCTTTTGGGCTGAAGAACACAGGAGCTACGTACCAGCGCACGATGCAGCGTTGCCTCCACGACCAACTCGGACGCAATGTACATGCATACGTGGATCATATCGCGGTGAAGTCCAAAAAGAAGGAAACACTCATTTCCGACTTGGAGGAAACGTTCGCCAATCTATGAAAATACAACATCATGCTTAACCGAGAAATTTTTTAGGTTTCATCGTGTCTCAAAGAGGCAAAGAGGTGAACCGAGACAAAATCAAGGCTATACTCAATATTTCCAGGCCAACTCGCCTGAAGGACGTACAAAGATTAACTGGCTTCATCGTTGCGGTTAGTCGATTTGTACAAACTCCTGAAAAAGACCAAGGATTTTGTTTGGACTGACGAAGCTGAAGCTGCACTACAAGACCTAAAGAAAGTACTCTCATCTGCTCCTATCCTTGCAGCGCCGGAACCTCAGGAACTGATGTTGCTTTATATTGCTGCGACAAATAAAGTCGTTAGTATCGTCATGGTGGTGGAGAGACCAGAGGAAAATCAGGAACACCTGGTGCAGCGTTCGACTTACTTTGTCAGCGAGGTCCTAACAGAATTAAAACAGCGATATCCGCACTATCAAAAGTTGGCTTATGGTGTTTTTCTAGCATCTCCTAAGTTACGGCACTATTTTCAGGAGCATCCAATTACCGTGGTGAGCAAAGCTCCCATGAGAGATATAATCAACAACAGTGACGCCACAGGACGCGTCGCCAAATGGGGCATAGAGCTCTCAGCTTTCGATATTGAGTACAAACCTCGGACAGCAATAAAATCCTAGATCCTTGCTGACTTTGTCGCTGATTGGACAGAGACAAAGGAGAATATGATACTCCCTGAGTCGGAATATTTGACCCTCTTTTTCGATGGGTCTAAGGCTCGAGGGGGCTGGCGTGGTGCTCAAATCACCCCAAGGAGATAAACTTTTATACGTGTTGCAAATCCACTTCACAGCGACAAACAATATTGCCGAGTATGAAGCACTGCTACATGGAATCCGGATTGCTAAGGATATTGGCATCCGATGTTTGATGTGTTACGAAGATTCGGATCTTGTTGCTCAACAAGTGTCGGATATTTGTAATGCAAATAAGCACATGGCAGCATATAAAGCTGTCATGGATGATCTATCTAAATTCTCCTCAGCAGGATAGATGGGGCGATTCAGGTGAGATCCCATGTAGATCTAACTTTCTATTCACTCGTGGGATCCGGGCGGTCGTTCAAAGGGTTTGAAGTTCAACACATCCCTCGAGCAGAAAATGAGGAAGCAGATGCACTATCTCGGATAGGTTCTGCGCGGAAAGAGGTCCCGGATGGCGCTTTTTTAGAGCACCTCAAAGTTCCCTCAATAAAGGGAGTAGATGAGGAATATCCGACCAAATCTGACTAACCTTTGATAGCAGTTCTGGCTGTAATTCCTAGCTGGACTCAACCCTACCTCGATTATTTGGTAGATGGCAAATTACCGCAAGAAGAGGTGCTGAGCCGGCAGATTATCCGACGAGCAAACGCCTATACTATTGTTAAAGGTGAGCTCCATAAATGGAGTGTTTCTGGGGTTTTTCAGCGTTGTGTATCTCCGGAAGAAGGAGTGGAAATCTTAAGAGAAATCCACAAAGGCGAGTGTGGTCACCACGCTACAGCCAAATCTTTAGTGGCAAAAGCTTTTCGACACGGATTTTTCTGGCTTACAGCTCAGGCAGATGTCGAATGATTAGTCAAGACGTGCAAAGGCTGCCAAAAGTACGCCAAACAAGCTCATGTTCCAGCTGATCAGCTGCGAACAATACCTATAACATGGCCTTTTGCGGTCTGGGGGCTTGATATGGTAGGACCTTTTAAACGAGCTCCAAGTGGATTTATTCACCTCTTAGTGATGGTGGACAAATTCACCAAATGGATCGAGGCTAAACATGTCACTAGTTGTGATGGAGCAACAGCCAAAAGATTTATTGAGGATGTTATAATCCGGTATGGTTATCCGCATAGCATTATCACGGACAATGGGAGTAACTTTTCTATGGGAGAACTGGCCGAATTCTACGATGAGCAAAATATCCGGCTTGACATTGCGTCAGTCACACATCCATAGGCTAACGGACAAGTTGAAAGAGAAAATGGTTTAATTCTACAAGGCCTAGAACCAAGACTCGAAGCGCCACTACGTCGTGCTGCGGGGGCTTGGGCAGAGGAACTACCCTCTGTAATTTGGAGTTTACGAACAACTCTGAACAGATCAACAGGATACACACCTTTCTTCTTGGTCTATGGCGCAGAAGCAGTTCTTCCTAGTGATTTAATTCATACTTCTCCTAGAGTGGCCGCGTATATCGAAGAGGATGCCGAGATTTCTCGACAAAATGATCTCGACTTAGTCGAAGAAGTTCGCGTAGTTGCTGAAATGAGATCTACGTCCTATCAGCAAAAAGTTACGCAAGTATCATAGCAGAGAGTCCGAAATAGATCTTTCAATAAAGGTGATTTGGTTCTCCAGCTTGTGCAACAAAGAAAGGACAAACTTTCCCCAGTATGGGAAGGGCACTTTTTAGTTAGTCGAGTATTGCACAATGGATCGTACTACTTAACTGACATGAGGCCAGTCAAAGAAATACCTGCTACTAAGAAGAGAAAGAGACCTGGAGGCAGTACAAATCCGGATGAGTTAGATAGACCATGGAATATTGCTCAGCTACGTCCCTTTTATTCTTAGTTTATCCTTCTTTGTAATCATACATATGTACATGTTCTGTGAGAAATAAAAGTTTTGGTTACCTCAAGTTTTTTCTGAGAAGTTCTTAAACCATCTTATTTCCGAATGATCATGTCATAAGTCGAAAATCCTAGAATGCTTGAAAGTACTTTATGCTCATGTTCGTCCTGGTTCAGATTTCTGATTCTAAAACTGCTACCCTTGGGTATAACTCTAAATTTTCTAGTCTTTACTTTGGTTATTTATCTGATTGCTAGATGCGGGCATTTTCCGAGTAGTGAATTGTTGGTACTAGAAGCCAGCTTTGTTTCTGAGTTTAAACTGGTTTAGCAATTGGGCTCCGTTGCTCGGCAAAGTTTCCGGCGGAAGGTTTAGCCGGCTCATGAAAGGGACGAGGCAGAAAGCCAGATAAACAATAAGTAGAGACGAAAAAGTATAAGTGCTTGTGTAAACATTTCAGGCACACAAAAAATTTCAAAAGTCAAAAGTGCTGAATACATCAAAAGCTTAGCACTTGCAAGATAAATAGTACTTAGTATTTACAATCGCATCAGGTTTTTTCCAGAATAATACATAAATTTCTGGTCTATGATGCAGGAGGAGATGAAGGATCTGCCGGCTTGCTGGTCACTTCGCCTTGATATCGTTCCGAGATGTCTGCATCCGAGGTGGTGCATTCATCGTCGGATACTTCTTCGTTTTCTTCTGCAGGAGGAGGCGGAGTATCTACGCGGGTGAAGAAGGGGATCTCGTAGCTGGTCAGATCAGCTACGTCGCACCCGTATCCGGCGCAGGAGTGCATGATGGCTTGAAGGTCTTGCTCCTGGCCATCTTCGTCTACCTTGCAGTACCCTCTGGTCACTTGCCATATCTCCATGTTTCCAAGGTGGCTCATGACCATGGTGAGAGCGTTCTGCGTAGCAGTCCGCGCGTAGGACATGTTCCAATCCTGAACAAGCTGCGGCATCTCCTTGGCCCTGTCCCGCACCTCAAAATCCGACATGCTTGGCATGTCCGGAATCCTGAGAGACTCGCCAATGTCCTCAAGGGACTGGCGGTAGTCATGAAGAAGATCACCGACTTGGGTAAGCCGGTGGGTGTGGGGCTCGGACGAGGAAGAGTCCGTCAAGTTCAGAGAACCTATACATTAAAATAAAGTTAAGAAAAAACCGACATTGATAGAAGTCGAAGAAAAAGATAAGTCAGAAAGGTGGAACGTACCAAAAATGATGTCGTCAATCTTGATCTTCTCCTCCCGGAGACTCTGGAGTTCAGCCTGGAGCGCCTAGGATATGTCCTTCTCTCTACCAAGCTCATTCTTGAGGTCCGAGATTATTTTATCCTGAGCAGCAATCTTGCGATCACGCTCATCAGTGGCCATGGAGGAGGATTCAAGGACTTGAGCTATGCTCTTTTCATGATCTGCCTTGAGCTTGTCCAGCTCTTGGCGAAGTCCCTTGTTCTCCACCACCAGGGTCTTGAGGTTCTCGGCCTCTTCAATCATAGCGATGGATTGTTTCACCAGCGCTGTAAGTCAAAAAAGAACAACAGTTCAGAAAAATTCGACATTGAAAAAAGCAAAGACAAGGTTTGAATCTCGGAATGTTTACCTTCGGCTTCATCTTTGGTACTTTGAGCTCAGCATTTTTAAGCCGGAGAGCTTTGATCTCTTTCCGCTTATCACAGACATTGGTCAGTAATTCCTGGTTATAGGAACATACTTTCTGTAAGTCAGAATACCCAAAGTCAGAAAGCTACTTAAGACTCGGGCTAATATTTTTGCTAAATATCAGCACGAGCCTTAGGGGCTACACTAGTTCGTTCTTTGGCATCCTAATGAAGCATAAACTCAGATTCTATATCCTACTTCATGCTTGGGGGCTAGAGGATATGATATAACATAATGGAAAAAACAAGAGTTGGAATTCCGACTTACATATTACTCGCGGGTGAGTTTATCTAAACCCGCGTTCACTTCAGCGGCCACCTTCTCGGCAAGAGTAAGAGGGATCACTGGGGCTGTTGGAAGCTCGCCAGTCCTAATCCTCTCGTCACGAAGGCGGACTTGAGTGAGAAGGTCCGAGAACTTGACGTCCTCTGCTTCTTGCGCTTCCTCCTCGGGGGATAAATGGCTTTTATCCAGGACTTGCCTGGCTAGCCGCTGGATCTCCTCTGCAGATTTCCGGGTCAGGCCAAACTTGGCAAGACCCGGATTGTTGAGGAGGTTTTCGGCGAAGACCTCAGCCGAGGGATCATTACCCAAAGAGGGTTCACCCTTATCTTGAGCTGATGCACCCACGGTGATGTCAGTTTGCGACCCAAGGATCGCAGACTCCATTTGAGGAGCCAGATCTTCTGCAACCACCGGAGAAGGAGTCATCACCGGAGTTGCAGAAGGTTGAGGGGCCGGAGTCAGAGGATCCACAGCAGGGGAAGCTATGGTAAGCTTCGTCTGACGCAAGGGCTTCGAAGAAATCCCTTTCCCCTTGCCCTTGATGATTGATTTTGCTCTAAGAAGGTAACAAAGTCGGAAACGTTACATCTCGGAAAGAATTTTGAGTAAAGTACAAAGGCGGAAAAGTTGTGACTGAAAGTTACCTCTTCACGACAGGCACCTCCTTTGTGCCAACCGCCACTGTCGGAGCTTTGCGCTTCTTGAGCGCAAGATCCGGCAATGGGACTACTTCTACCTCCTGAGAGAATTCCGGAGGATATCCTTCGAGCGGAGCAAGTTCCGACTTGGGGATATCAGCAAGCTGAAAAGAAGAAAATATATCAGTATTGCAGTTTAACTCGAAGATAGAAACACATAAAAGATGTGATGATGGAAGCTTACCGGCACCACAGGGTTTTTCGCCGTGTGCATGTCCAGAGAAACCTCCGTAATCCTCCTTTCGATCCGCTCCTTGATCAGCCACTTGATTTGGCTTATGTAGCCTTGAGTGGTGTAGGCTTTGGAGCTGATGCGGAGGGAGTCGGTTGGAGACGACGTGATGGAGTGCATCAGTCGGGTTCCGTGGTACTGAAGTGGCTAGATCCGACGTGAGACCCAGCATTGGACCAAGTCGGATCCCTTCAGACCATTGTGCTTAATCAAATATTCGATCCGCCTCTTAGCGAGGATCAGATCATCGGTGAGAGCCGGAGCAGCCTCGTCCCAGGAAGGCTGAGCCGTGGCGGCTCCGTCGACAAAAGTCGGCAAAGCAGTAGCTTTGCCGGGAGCTGGAATATCCCTATGGTAGAAAAAAGTGGCTGGCCATTGTTTGACCGAGTCACTGGCAAAAATTTTGGGATATGCCCGGTCACGTTTAAGAGAAAAGATAATAGTGCCGGTGGTATAAGGAACACCGGCAGTGATGGAATTCCTCCGGACATGGAAATAAAACCGGAAGAGAAGCAAACTCGGCCTAATGCCGAGAAAGCCCTCGCAAAGCGCAGCATACGCACTCATTTCTAAAAGTGAGTTGGGAGGAAGATTGTGGAGTTGAACTCTGTAATGATCTATCACCTCGGAGAAGAACTCCGAGGGAGGAAAAGGCAGACCTCGGTCAAGATGGGTACCGAAGTGGACCTGCTCGTCGTCGCGCGGGTTGGGGACGGTTTCACCAGATCCGCTTCGCCAGTCGCCGGCAGCGAGAAGCCCCTCCTTCTCCATGTTCTTGAGGCATGCTTCGTCAAGGGCGTAGGGGATCCAGATTCCCCGGTAGCTCTCTTTCTGTGCTGCTGCTTCCGCCTTCGCCGCCGTCGCTGCTGCCGCCAAACCGGAGGAAGAAGATGATGAAGCCATTTTCTCCGGTGAGAGGGTGACCTTAAAGGGGCAGTGCTGGGAGCTCTGTGGGGGGAGGACGAGGAGGCTCTGTGCGCGCAGGAAGATTGGGAGGAAAGTAAACGGCAAAGGACTGGTGGAAAGGAGAAGAAGAAATCCGAACCCCTTATATCCACCTACCTGCGCCAAGATTCACGCAAACGCTATAGTTAAACCACCACGCGTCGTGGAAAGAACTGGGAAGGGCCCGCGCGATGATTGCGTCGCCTCGATCACCACGCACGCATTGAAACGGCGCCTCGGTTCCACGAACCGTGGACCCACCAACGGTCGTGCTGACGGAACTCTTGTCAGATGACGTGACTTGACCATGTTTGTGTCAGGTGGCATTGGAGACCAAGTTCTGACTTAGTTTAAAATCGAGCTAGAAAATCCGAGTAACCAATTGAAAGGTCCGACTTACTTTTAAGACCCGGATCGTATTTTTTGTTGTGAAGTTTCAGGAACCCTTCAAGATTCTGCAAGCTAAAGATCAAGCTAGACGATGATAAATCCGACTTTGGATCTTGGAGGCCTCCGGGGGCTGCTGTTGGGGATATACTTTCCGGGTATCCTCACAGTTCCTCACTGACCAGGGTGGCCCACTTCGGGTTAGAGCTTTGCTTCACGGGCGGCCCAGTCAGGGAGAGAAGACGGAGTCCAATCCGGCTACAGGAAGGCCCAGAAGACTTACCGACTTAGGCCCATAATGTTACTTGTAGTTCAAGATGTACTCTGTAACCGACCCTTAGACGTAGCCGGATAGATCTCTCCTGTAAACCCTAGGCCGGATATCTATATAAGCCGGCCTAGGGAGAGCCTTTAGGGCACCAAATACTTTAGAACCTCAACTCGCATAGGCAAAACCCTTGTAACCCATATTCCGACTCTGCCATATTACTGGATTGCTAGCAGGAGTAGGATCCGTCCAAAGCCGGCGGATTCGAACCTGGGTAAACTTGTGTGCTCACCGTCCCGGAACACCATACGTCTCACACCCCTCTCTTCCGCACGCCTCGAGGACCCCCTCATGGTGTACTTGTCATCAATCCGACGATAGTTTTGCTATTCTATGAGGGACAAGCTGAATACCATTCTCATTATGCTTTCTTTATGTGAAACAAACAAACGTCTTGGAAAGCATTGTTATTCATGAATCTTTTGTTTGTGCATTTTCATGTTACAACATAGTTGCTATGTCTTATTGTTAGAACTCTATCTTTCATGATTCATGTTTAGAGTACCTTAATCCCAGCTATCAATACTTTTAGAATAATGATGATCGAGATTGTGTTGTCGGCATGTCACCTCAAAAATTATATTGTTTTGATCATTTAGCTACTCGAGGACGAGCAGGAACTAAGCTTGGGGATGTTGATACGTCCATAACGTATCTATAAATTTTGATAATTTTATGCTAATCATATGCTTTTGACACTCCTTTTTATATAATGTTTATGACTTATTTGGACTAACCTACTAATAGTTGCAAAAATGCACAATTTTCTTGTTTTACACTTTGATGTGTAGGAATTACCAAGAATACAACTGGAAACCTTGTTGGGGTCAAATTGGGATTTTTCCAGAAATTTGTCTCAGAACTCTTTTTGAAGATGGTCATGTTTAGGGTCGAATACAGCGTCAAACGGAAAACTCTTCAACTACAAATTTGTTGGAAATTTTGCGGCAAACGTTCTGTATATAAAATTTAGCTGATTCCGTGTCCGGACGTGCCTTTTAGGCCCGATTTACTGCAGCCCAAGATGGGATGACGGGAATCCAAGAAGCTATATAAAGGGAGAAAACCTAATTCGCACAGGGCATCTCCACCCACAAATTTGCAGCCACCAAAGCCATGTTTTTGCCTCCCCCATGGATCCCATCTCCATGGGGAAGGTCTCCCAAGAAGCCATCAAGGGGGCTAAGGGGCGGTGCTCCCCCATGATAACGGCGGCGGGGAAGGAGTCCCCGTGCTGCCGTCGGCGCCGTTGCCGCCCTCTTCACCATCTTCACCGCCATCTCCATCACCTAATCCTCCTAGTATGTAGTGGTTCATCCTCTCACACACCTCTATACCGTCCTATGTAAACATGGTGTTTGATGCTATAAGTTATAATCCTATAATCTATGTCATGTTTGCGTAGTTTCTTTGTTCTTAGATTGAATGGTTGAACATCTTTGGTTCATTAGAGTTGTATGCTGATATGGTACAGTCCTTTGGTGTCCATTATATTTGTGCGCGCATGGATTAAACATCATAGGGTTTGTAGTATGTGTAAGAGGAAGGGGAAGTTTTGTCGGAGTGACAGAAACCTGAGGACGCGAACCAGAACGTTGCACGTATGGGAGTAAGAGGACCATTAAACTTAAGCTATGGTTGGAGAAACCTTAATGCATTGATTAGTACTTATGGATATTTGCTAACAATCCAATTATATAGTACATGTAATTCCAAGTAGTGAAGCGCATGTATATTTAGCCTCTCCCACATAGAAAACTGCATCGAAGACAATGAACCCGATCTATTCGCTATTTAAACTTGGACAAAGCCACCACAATTACCACCACTATTCCAATCTCATGGTTCTGTTAATTTAGTGTATTTTATTGCTGCAACAACTAGATTTAGTTTCTTGTTATTTATTATCATGCAAAGCTATCTCTATTACTCGTATTATTGCTCTAGTTTTATTTCCTAGATAATTCAAACATTTAGTGTCCGTAGAGTTGTATCAGTGGTTGATAGAACTTGAGAGAATATTTATCCTACCTTTATCTCCTCGTTGGGTTCAACACTCTTACTTATCGAAAAGTCTTCACACGATCCCCTATACTTGTGGGTTATCAAGACCTCCAAGGTGTTGTTGCCAACTTGGAATCCTGCACAACACAACCACAGAACTTTGCCCCCAACTTACAGTGAGGTTATCAATCTCACCAGTTTTGCTGAAAACAAAGGATTAAACGTATTATGTGGAAGAAAGTAAAAGCTTGAAGAAAGTAAATAGAAAACAGTAAACAGTTGTAGATTTATGGTAAAAGAAAGGACCAGGGTCCATAGTTCACTAGTGGTGGTTCTCCTTAAGATAGATGACATGTTTGGAGAACAAATTACAGCTGGGCAATTGACAAACATCAATAAAGCATGCATGCATATACTAATCATCTTGACTCCTATGATATTTGATTGGGCATTACAACATTATACATAGACCGTAATCCAACTACATCTATGACTAATAATCCACCTTCAGGTTATCATCCGAGCCCCCTCCAGTATTAAGTTCCAAGCAATAGATAATTGCATTATGCATTGCGTGTAAAGTAAACAATACGATTGTTCTATGAACAAAGGATTGTTGTTTTCTCCCTAGTAGCAACAGCACATCTAGTACCTTAGAGATTTCTGTCACTTCCCCATATTACTAGAGGCATGAACCCACTATCGAGCATAAATACTAACTCTTGGAGTTGCTAGCATCTACTTGGCCAAGATAGCTACTAACAATAGAAAGCATGCAAGATCACAAATAGCGAAGACATGATAGAATCAATAATCAATCTAAAATAGCATATCAATATCCATTGGATCCCCACAAACACAACATGTATGATTACAAATAGATGATCTTGATCATGAACCGAGCTCACAAGATCTAAACATGGTAGCACAAAGGAGAAGAACCAACCATCTAGCTACTACATGGACCCGTAGTCCAAGGATGAACTACTCACGCATCACACCGGAGGCTTACATGGTGATGAAGAAGGCCTCTAGGGTTGCCGGGAAGAGCTTCAGATCCCTCCCAATGTAGGGATGGAGATGACAGCTGCTACAGACTCTTTCATGGAATTTTGATTGGGTACTTAGGGGTTCTGTATCAGAGGCATCTTATAGGCGAAAGGGGAGGCCGAGGGGGTGCCCTAGGCGGCCACACCACCCCCTAGTGTGGGTCAGGCCTGGCCGTGTGGCCAGGTGGTGTGGCGGCCCTCTGGCCCCTCTGGCTCCGTGTCCCCCTTTGGCTTTGGCTTTTGTCCCATCCAATTCCGAGAATATTCATTTTCTGACTTTCCTGGAACCAAAAATAGCAGAAAACGGGCAGCTGGCACTGTGGCATCTTGTTAATAGCTTAGTCCAAGAAAGTGTATAAAAAGTACTCCAAAGTGTGGAAAAAACATAAGAAAGTAGATAAAACCAATCATGGAACATCAAAAATTATAGATACGTTTGCAACATATCAGTCTACACGTTTTCTAAAGTTTTTATGTGGATTTCGGAGTAGTGACTTTTCGGCACTCAAAGCTGGCGATTTAGCTCTTAGGTTCTTGACGGTGCTATTAAGCATCATCACATGAGAGCATAGTTATGTGTTGCGAGTCTTCTGTCTCACGAAAGGTCAAGCATATGAACCCGAATAATGGATAAGTCAGCACTTGCTTAAAAAATATATAAATATGCTGGAAATAGATAAGTAGCAGGAAACTTGAGTACAAGTTTTTTCCGCCTTACAATCACATAAGTTTTTCCGCATACACATCATAGAGATACCTTTAATACAAATATAGCTTTTATGGCCCTGTCGTAGGGGACTTCGTGGTGGCATCATCAGCAACAGGAGAGCCAGACCAGGAAAGCTCATCAAACTTGGAAGGAGATGGGCTAGACTCGGAAGAGGCCATGTCCTCATCAAGTATCTCGGTAGGCACGAAGACATCCACCTTGACCAACTTGGCAACTCTGGTGTCGTAGCCGGCGAGGGAATTCCAAATAGCATCGATATCGATCTCTTTCCCTTTGACGAGGGGTAACCTTGGTAATGCCCATGGTGATGGACTTGGGGTTTTGTGGAAAAGAGAATGCTGGGGATTTCGTCAGATATCAGGAAAACAATGGGATCAAAGTCGCCTGAATATTGAGTAGTTGTACTATAACAAGTTATCTCCTAGATTTCGGTACCCTCGCTTGGGCTTCTCCTGTCCTATATATAATAGGTCAGGTTTCAAAGCTGTATGCGGATATGTTTCATACACGCGTGATTACAACACCAACACAATGTCGGTTTATAGTTCCTTTCCTAATACAAAGAAAGCCTTTGTCGGTTGCTTCCTTGGGCTATTGTCTGGAATCTTCATGGGCCATAAGCCTTTTATCCAATCATAGGGTAGCGATTTGTAAGTATACGAGTAATTATACCCATGTCAGTAGCCCCCGAGACTCTACCTGAATTGCAGTTTCAGGTTGAGTCTCAAAGTTTCTTTTTTCCTTCTTTATGTTCCTCAAATTTTATCTTTGTAGGGATTTTGGTACAACGAGTCTGATGCTTCCGACAGATCGGGAATCAGTTAATTGCTCCTGGGCAAAAACAAGGTTTTCCTACATCAAATTCAAGTCCCCAGGCTCGAATCCAGAATTTGCTACTGGCGTAATTCAGTTCGAGCCGCTGAGTACTTATCGAATACTGAATTCTAGTTTTCTATTTTTATCTGGTACCCAACGCGTCCGCCAGGATTTTTCATTGTATCATTGATACGGATATTTTACTGGCAGAGCGCATTCTTGTGCGATTACCAGGCCACACAAAATGAATCCTGGGGTCTTACCTTCATGTTTCTGAACACGGCATTCGGATTTTTTGTCGTGTCTGAGCGTGATCCGAGATTTTTGGTTTTTTGGCGGTTGGCCTGCTGAGGCTGCCAAGGTTTCCGATTTTATCAGATAGTCTCAATTCTTTATACTATCTCCCGATAGGAGTAATACTTTTTTGAGAATACGCTGGTGTAAAACTCAAAGGTGTTTTGCAACCATGAATATATTTTGTGCACAACTAGATTTCTATCGGGTGTGCGCCAGTGCTCCCGATGGGAGTAGCCCCCGAGGCTATGTTCGGATGCCTGTATCTGGACATAGGCTCATAGTTGTTGTTAGCTTGATGGAAAGCATTGATCTTTTGAATAAATAAAAAGATTAAGGTACAAATAACTTATCTCTTTATATATAAGGCAAAAAAATCGATGATACATTATTCTTTGAGCGAATGGCCTTTGGCCATTGTCCTGGATTATTCTGGCTTAATAAGCCAAACTGTAACTCTTATCATATTATAAATAATATTATGCATAAAAGCGTCGTAGTTGTGCTACGTTCCATGGATTTGAGTAATTTACTCATGTCTTCTTGTCTTGTAGTCGATATGCTCCTCCGGGAATAACTTATGTGATGATGTATGGTCCTTCCCGTGGTGATTCTAACTTCTTGTGGCCATCTTTCTTGAGGAAAATAACTAGGTCCCATACTACAAAGGACCTAGGATGCAATCTTCTGCTATGGTAATTGCGTAGGTTTTGCTGATACATAGTTGCTCTTTGAAGGGCTTCATCTCGAGCTTCATCAAGTGTATCCACGTCATCTTCAAGTGCTTTTCTTGATTCCTCTTCATCATATGTAGCTACTCTTGGAGATTCATGTGACACCTCAATAGGAAGCACAGCTTCCGCACTGTGGACCAAAAAGAAAGGCGTCGCTTGTGTTGAATTATTTGGAGTTATACGTAAACTCCATAATACAGATGGCAATTCATCCACCCATGCTCCTTTTGCTCTGTCAAGTGGTGCTAGTAGTCTTTTCTTGAGTCTAGCGGTAACTAGTCCATTGTCTTTTTCTACCTGTCCATTTGGTTGCGGGTGAGCTACCGAAGCGTAGCTTATTTTGATGCCCATCTCCTGGCAGTACTCCTTGAACTCATTGAAAGTGAAGTTGGTACCATTGTCCGTGATGATGTTGTTCGGTACGCCAAACCGAAATACTATGGATTTGATAAAATTCACAGCCGAATTTCCATCCTAGGTGGTGATAGGCATTGCTTCAATACGTTTAGTAAATTTATCGACTGCTACTAGCAGAAAGACGTGTCCTCCTGGCGATGATTTGTGAAGTTTCCCAACCATATCGAGTCCCCACTGAGCAAACGGCCAGGCTAGAGGTATAGGATTCAACTCAGTTGCGGGTGCTCCAGGCTTTGTTGTGAAGCGTTGACATGCCTCACATATTCTGACAATGTCTTTTGCATCTTGAACTGCAATGAGCCAATAAAATCCTGCTCTAAATGCTTTTGCAGCAGTTGCTCGGCTA
Source organism: Avena sativa (assembly GCA_916181665.1). Lineage (NCBI taxonomy): Eukaryota > Viridiplantae > Streptophyta > Magnoliopsida > Poales > Poaceae > Avena > Avena sativa. Next base: position 62,045,924 of record OV702287.1, on the reverse strand, counting down.
CTAGCATGGTGACCACAAACTTCTTTGTGTATATCTTTGAGTATGATTTTTCCTTCTTTGGGTGTTACGCAACGCTGTAACACACCCGAAATACTTCTCTTGTATAGTTCCCCCTTTGATTATCCTGAAGGCCTTTGATCTTCGGGTGATTCGCAGGGCTTCTATCACATCTTCTGGTAGCTCTCCCTTAGTCATATAAGCTATATACGGCTGCATCCAGGTGGGCTCAATTAACATGACCTCTTCAATTTCTTGTTCTTCTTCTTTGATGGCTTCTTCTATATTCTTGGCTTCTGAAGGAGCCCCTGAGTCTTTTTGCGAATGTTTAGTTTTCCCTATTTTTGGTGCTACAACCTCGGAGACTCTTTTTGCTTTGATCGATCGCTCCATTATTTCTTCCTAAAAAACTCCAGGTGGTATTGGTAAGCACAAGGATATGATGTTTGCTAGATTGTCGGCTTCCTCATTGCTTGCTCTTCCTATATGTGATACTTCATACCCGTCAAATTGAGCTTCCATAATGCCATATAGATTGCGATAAGCAACCATATTTTCGCTGACAGTGTCGCACATGTTCATTGTCTACTATGCAACTAGATTAGAATCTCCGAAGATTTTGAGGCGAGTTGCACGGCAAGCTTTGGCCATTCGCATGCCATGCAACAGGGCCTTGTATTCCGCTTTGTTATTGGATGCGTTCGCGAAGCTCATCCGAAGTATATAGAGCATTTTGTCACCTTGAGGTGATATTAGTATGACTCCTGATCTAGCTCCCTCCGTTCTTTTTGATCCATCAAGTACATTGTCCAGGCACTAGAAAGATCTGGTGGACCCGTGCATCGCAACTCCGTCCACTCTGTGATGAAATCCGACAGGACTTGCGACTTAATTGCTTTGCGCTTCTCATACGTGATATCTTGAGGAGATAATTCTATGCCCCATAGAGAGACACGGCCAGTTGCTTCTAGATTGTTGAGGATGCTTGACAAAGGTGCTTTGTTGTCTACTAAGATTGGATGATCCAAAAAATAGTAGCGTAGTTTTCGTGCTGTCATAAATACCCCATATGCTAGTTTCTGGTAGTATGGGTACCTTTGTTTGGATGGCGGTAGAACTTCGCTCAGGAAGTAAACTGGCCTCTGAACACCGTGAGTCTTCCCTTCTTTGGGTCGCTCTATGACCAAGACTGTGCTAACTACCTGACTCGTGGCAGCGATATAAAGTAGTAAAGGCTCTTTCTCTTTTGGTGACACGACGATAGGAGATGTCGAAAGTGTCCTTTTAAGATCTTCAAAGGCCCGCTGAGCTTCTTCCGTCCACTCGAATTTTTCTAATTTCCTAACCTTGCGATAAAACGACTGAGTGCCGCTACTCGCCCTGCTAGTTGATGTATGCCACGTAGATTTGTTGGCTTCTTCATTGTTAGGATTGCTTGTATTTTTTTGGGATTAGCCTCGATTCCTCTAGATGATACCAAATATCCGAGGAGTTGCCCTGCCGGGACTCCAAAGGAACATTTCTTCGGGTTTAGTTTGATGCTAAACTTGTCGAGGTTTTTGAATGTTTATTTGAGGTCCTTGATCAGCGCAGATCCTTGACCTGTTGTGACTATGACGTCATCGATATAAACTTGCACATTTGTGCCTATTTGGCTTCCCAAACACTTCTGCATCATCTGCTGATATGTTGCTATGGCATTCTTGAGGCCAAAAGGCATTGTTGTGTAGCAGAATATGCCATAAGGCATGATAAATGTTGTTTTCTCCTAATCTTCTTCCTTCATCCTAATTTGGTGGTATCCTGAGTAAGCATCCAAGAAAGAAAGACGTTCGCATCCCGCAGTTGCATCGATTATTTGGTCGATTCGCGACAATGGGAAATGATCTTTTGGGCAATGCTTGTTTAGTGCAGTAAATTCGATGCACATCCGAAGTTCTGTAGTGTTTTTCTTTGGGACACATACTGGGTGTGCAAGCCATTCTTATTTTCTTAGTTCTTTGATAAAATTGGCAACAATGAGGTGATGGATCTCCTTTCCAATGGCCTTGCGCTTTGGTTCTACGAAGCAATGAAGTGGCTGTTTTACTGGCTTCACCTTTGGATCTAGATTTAATGCATGCTCAGCGAGTTCCCTGGGAATTCCTGGCATGTTAGAAGGTAGCCATGCAAAAATCTCCCAGTGCTCACGGAGGAACTCGACGAGAACGCTTTCCTATGCGGGATCAAGGTTAGAAGCCACGAATGTTGTTTTCGTCGGGTTGATAGGGTGGATCTGTACTTCTTTTGTGTATGTCGTCGTGTCAAAAGCCTAATCGAGATTTACACATGCTACTTCTAGAGGTTGTGCGTTTGCTGAAGTTTTGAGTTGTTCAAATTCTGTTGCCATCCCAAAAGACTTGGAAATTTTGTTGAACTCCCGATCATAGGTGTCGGCACGTGTGAAGCTTCCTTGTACCATGATAATTCCCTTTGGTGCTGGCATTTTCATCACTAAGTATGCATAATGCGGCACTGTCATAAACCGTGCAAAGGCTGGTCATCCCAGGATTGCGTAATATTTGGATGGCCAATCCATAACTTCGAATTCAAGTTTTTCTCTCCTAAAATTTATCTTGGAACCAAAAACAACGTCAAGAAATACTTTGCCTAGAGGGATTTCGGCTTTACCTGGTACTATTCCGTGGAAAAATGTTTCTATTGGCGCTGGATTGTCCAGGGGTAGTCTATTGTTCTCAGCGTTTTTGCATAGATCAAATTTATGCTACTTCCTACATCCATGAAGACCTTGCTCATGTCGAACCCGCCGATCTGTGCTTCAACTATCAAGGTTGAGTGACCCGGTCGTGGGACCTGAAGTGGGTGATCGGCTCTGCTGAATGTGATTTCTTGCTCTGACCAGTGGAGATATTGGATTGTGGTTGATGTTGCTATTTCTGCCATATTTATTTGTCTTGTGATGAGCTTCTGAATCCTATTGGATGGACACCCATTCTGAATCATAGACATTGCTCCTTTTGATCTAGGGTACTCGTTGTTTTGATCATTTGTGTTTTGTGGTGGTACCGCTGGTGGTGGTGGTGCACCGATGGCTAGTGTACCAGGCGTGGATGTGTATCCTCGATTTGCTGCTTCGGTTGCCTTTGCGTTGCACAACTCCTGCATCTTCAGGAATGTTTGGCAGTCTTTCATGAGGTGGTTGGATTATCATCTGCCTGCTAAGTCGATGTAAAAATGCATATTACAGGGTCCTTCCAGCATTTGCATTATGAACATAGGTGGGTCTCGTGCTCTTGGCTAATACCACTATGCGGACTGGCTTCCTCCAACGTCGTCCCTGTTCTAGCGGTATCCTTCGTTGTGGTAGTTGCTTCTGTTGTTACCTTCACCCGAAAAACCTGCTGAGATGTAACTTGGTCCCGTATTTCCATCGTTGTTCCTTCTTCTCCTATCATTGCCACGTTTATCCCTGTCTTCCTCGGGTCACCGTGCACGCTTATTATGCGGCGCGATGATACGTCCAAAACGTATCTACTTTCCCAAACACTTTTGCTATTGTTTTTCCTCTAAACTCGTGTGATTTGGATACAACTAACACGGACTGACGCTATTTTCAGCAGAATTACCTTGGTGTCTAGTTTTTGTGCAGAAAATCAACTATCAGGAAAAATCCCGGAAAATATGCCAAAAATCCTATTTCACCAGAAGACTCACGGAGCCAGAAGACGAGACGGAGTACGGCCACGAGGGTCCCACACCACCTGGCCACGCGGGCTAGGCTAGGCCACGCCTGGGGGTGGTGTGGCCGCCTCAGCTGCCCCCTCAGCCTCCCTCTTTGCCTATAAGTTTCTCTTGACCTAAAAACCAAGGGGGGTTCGATGTTTTTCTAGAAAGAGTTCCGCTATGCTGCGACCACCAGATTCCGCGATTCAGAACCAGAAACTCCGTTCTGGCACCCTGCCAGGACGGGGAATTGGAAGAGATCATCGCCATCATCATCACCATCGTTTCTCCATCGACCATCCATGTTTCCCCCATCTATGAGTGAGTAATCCCCTGCTGTAGGCTATGGGGATGGTAGGGATTGGATGAGATCGTTCATGTAATGGCATCAGATTGTTAGGGCATGGTTCCTAGTATCTATTATTAGTGCTTTTTGACTTTGTTGCAACTTGTTATGCTTAATGCTTGTCACTAGGGCCCGAGTGCCATGATTTCAGATCTGAACATGTTATTGATTCATTATGATAGTATTGTTTATGGTCTTACCTGCAAGTTGTATACACACGTTGTTGTCCGGAACCAAAGGCCCCGAAGTGACAGCAATCGGGATAACCGGAGGGAATGGCTTTGATGTGAGGATCACATGTGTTCATGGAGTGTTAATGCTTTGCGCCGGTGCTCTATTAAAAGGAGCACCTTAATTGCCAATAGTTCCCTTGAGGCCCCGCTGCAAACAGGCTGGCAGAACAAAAGATGTTGTGCAAGTTCTCATTGCAAGCACGTATGACTATATATGGAACACATGCCTATGATTATTTAGTACTTGGATGCTTTATCTTATTTATCTGCAAATGCCCTATGTCTTGATTGCCAAATGAATTGTCTTGTCCATGCAACGCCCGTCCATCCATCCCTGTGCCTACCGCGCTTTAATCCTACTATTTACCATAATTGTTACTACTGTCTTTACTTCTACTACTGCTATTACTCTGCTATTGTTACTACAAAACCGTTGCTACTGATAAACTGCTATGAGCAAGATTGTTTCTAGGTGCAGCTGAATTGACAACTCAGTTGTTAAGGCTTATAAATATTCTTTGGCTCCCCTTGTGTCGAATCAATAATTTGGTTTTACTTCCCTCGAAAATACTGCGATGCACCCCCTATACTTGTGGGTCATCAAGACTCTATTTTATGGCGCTGTTGCCGGGGAGCATAGCTTTATTTATCAAGTTCACTTGGAATCACTATTGTTCGCTGCCATCCATCCATCATGGGTAAGTCTCGTGATGGAAAGTTTCCTATTTTACCATCCACTACAAGAAGAGGTACGTTTCTAAACACCTTAGTTGTTCTTGATTCACCATCTATTATGAGTAAGCTCCTTACACCCCCACATACACATGCTACACACACTACTACTACTGCTGAATCTGAAACTTCTGATACTTACGATGCTGCTTCTACTGTTCTTGATAAGAGTGGTTCATTAGGTCCTTTCCTAGATGCTACAATTGCTAGAACTATAGCTGGAAATACTGAAACTCCTAATGAAGACACTAGTACACCTGTTAGTTCACCTGAGTCTAGAGAGAGCTATGATATTGAAGACGGATATATAGAGATGACCGATGAATTTATTAAAGAATGTCAAAACACCATGAGAGGACTGCTATTAAGAGTCTCCTTGCGAGGCGTACTATAAAACCCAAATTGTCTCCTAATGCTAAGTTTGATGCATCTCCCATAAACATTAAAGATAAGGATTATGATTTCTCTCTTGATCTATCTTACATAGCTATTGTTGAGAAAGAACCTTTTTGTGGGACTAAGAATGAAAGTGCGGTAGCACATATGACTGAGCTTTCTACCATGAGTGGCCTGTTTTCTGATGATATTAAGATGCGCACCTACTTTGTTGCTAAAATTTTCCCTTTTTCACTGAAAGGAGAAGCTAAAACTTGGTTTAATAATTTACCTCATGGATCTATTGATATCCCTAATTGCTTGATTAGTACTTTCCTGCAGAAATATTTTCCTCCTAGTGCTAGACATGCTATTTTGAAGGAACTTTTTGATTTTAAACAGGGAGAAAAAGAGATATTGCCTGAATCATGGGCAAGGTTTTGTGCTTTGGTTCATGCACAGGCTAGATGTCCATTACCTAAGAATGAGCTTCTTGATATATTTTATAATGCACTAACTGAAGAATCTAGGACATACCTGGATAGTTGTGCTGATTGTGTTTTCAGGAATAGGACTCCCAAGGAAGCTGAGGAATTAATGGCTAAAATAAGCACGAATTATGAAGATTGGACTCCTCCTGAACCAGCTATACCTGAAACAATTATACCTGAACCAGCTATACCTGCGCCTATACCAACATCGAAGAAGAGGGTAGTTATTGAACTAAATGATGAACTGATGAAGGAAGCTAAGAAATGTCTTAAGGAGAAGGGAATTAGAGTTGCTGATGTCTGATACATTGCAAATGTATCTATAATTTTTGATGTTCCATGCTTGGTTTTATCTACTTTCTTATGTTTTGTCCACACTTTGGAGTACTTTTCATATGATTTCTTGGACTAACCTATTAACAAGAGCCACAGTGCTAGCTGCTTGTTTTCTGCTGTTTTTGGTTCCAGGAAAGTCAGAAAATGAATATTCTCGGAATTGGACGGGGCAAAAGCCAAAGTCATTATTTTACCGGGGGACACTTGGAGCCAGAATACGAGACAGAGAGGGGCTGGAGCCCGGCCACACCTCCTGGTCGCGAGGCTAGGCCTGGCCCACGCCAGGGGGTGGTCTGGCCGCCCCAGGCACTCCCTCGGCCTCTCCTTTCGCCTCTATATTGCCTATGATACGGAAACCCTAAGTACCCAATCAAAAATCCACGAAAGAGTCTGTAGCCTCCGTCATCTCCATCCCTAGATCAGGAGGGATCTGAAGCTCTTCCCGGCACCCTGCCAGAGAGGGGAATTTACCCTGGAGGCCTTCTTCATCATCATGCAAGCCTCCGGTGTGATGCGTGAGTAGTTCATCTCTGGACTACGGGTCCATGTAGTACCTAGATGGCTGGTTCTCCTCCTTTGTGCTTTCATGTCTAGATCTTGTGAGCTCCGTTCATGATCAAGATCATCTATCTGTAATTCTGCATGTTGTATTTGCGGGGATCCAATGGATATTGAGATGCTATTTCAGATTGATTATTGATTCTATCATGTCTTTGTTATTTGTGATCTTGCATGCTTTCCGTTGTTAGTAGCTATCTTGGTCAAGTAGAAGCTAGCAACTCCAAGAGTTAGTATTTATGCTCGATAGTGGGTTCATGCCTCTGGTAATCTGGGGAAGTGACAGATATCTCTAAGGTACTAGATGTGATGTTGCTACTAGGGAGAAAACAACAATCCTTTGTTCATAGAACAATCATATTGTTTACTTTACACGCAATTCATAATGCAATTATCTGTTGCTTGCAACTTAATACTAGAGGGGGTTCGAATGATAACCTGAAGGTGGATTATTAATCATAGATGTAGTTGGATGGCGGTCTACGTATAATGTTGTAATGCCCAATCAAGTCTCAAAGGAGTCAAGATGATTAGTATATGCTTGTATGCTTTCTCGATGTTTGTCAATTGCCCCGCTGTAGTTTGTTCACCCAGCATGTTATCTATCTTAAGGAGAGCCACCTCTAGTGAACTATGGACCCCGGTCCTTTCTTTTACTTTCAATCTACAATCAACTATTTACTTCTTTGTGTTTATTGTCTGCAAACTATTATTTCCTTCCATTCGATACGTTTAATCCTTTCTTTTCAGCAAAACCGGTGAGATTGACAACCTCATCGCCAGTTGGGGACAGAGTTTTGTGGTTGTGTTGTGCAGGTATCCACGTTGCTGCTAGCACCGGTAGTACGCCCTACCAAAGTTCAGCTACCTACACCTTTGGGGTGTTTCCTTGCTCCTACTGGATTGATAACCTTGGTTTCATAACTGAGGGAAACTTACTGCTGTGCTCATCATACCTTCCTCTTGGGGTTCCCCAACGAGCTCGTTAATACACGAGTCAGCAAGTATTTTTCTGGCGCCATTGCCAGGGAGTCAAGGACATCTTCACAAGGGGAGTCCCTCATAACCAATCTCTTTACTTTGTTATTTTTGATTTGCTTAGTTTCCTTTTGTTTTGTTTGCTTGTTTCTTTATCAAAAACACAAAAAATAGTTTTACAAGTTTGCTTTCTTTATTAAAAATACAAAAAAAATGACTACTCTTGAAAACACTAAGTTGTGTGACTTCACTAGCACCAACAACAATGATTTTATGAGCACACCTATTGCTCCACCTGTTCCTGAAGCTACTTTCTTTGAGATAAAACCTGCTTTACTCAATATTGTTATGAGAGAACAATTTTCTGGTATTGGTAATGAAGATGTTGCTGCCCATCTAGATAACTTTGTTGAACTTTGTGAGATGCAAAAGCATATGGATATAGATGGAGATATTATTAAGCGTAAATATTTTCCTTTCTCTTTGAGAGGAAAAGCTAAAGAATGGTTAAATTCCCTAACTAGGAATAGTATTGATTCTTGGACTAAATGCAAAGATGCTTTTATTGGAAAATACTATCCTCCTGCTAAGATTATATCTATGAGAAGTAAAATAATGAAGTTTAAACAATCTGATAATGAACATGTTGCTCAAGCTTGGGAAAGAATGAAATCTTTGGTAAAGAATTGTCCCACTCATGGACTGACTGCTTGGATGATCATCCAAACTTTTTATGCGGGATTGAACTATTCTTTAAGGAACCTATTGGATTCTGTTGCTGGAGGTACCTTTATGGCCATTACTTTGGGTGTTGCAACAAAGCTTCTGGATAATATGATGGTTAATTACTCCGAATGGCATACTGAAAGAGCTCCACAAGGTAAGAAGGTAAATTTTGTTGAGGAAACCTCCTCCTTAAGTGATAAGATTGATGTTATTATGTCTATGCTTGTTAATGGGAAAACCCATATTGATCCAAATTATGTTCCCTTAGCCTCTTTGGTTGCTCAAGAAGAGCAAGTTGATGTTAACTTTATAAGAAATAATAATTTTGGTAACAATGCTTATGGTAATAACAATTATAGGCCCTATCCTCCTAATAATACTTATGGTTATAATGGCAAACCTGGAATACCTAGTGAAGGAAGAATTTTAGAAGTTTAAAGAGCCACTAAGAACTTCATGCAAATGCAATATGAAAAAAATAAACTATTTACTAAAACTATGGAGGAACAATCTACCATTTTGAAGTACATTAGTCATCAACTTGAGAGTTTAAATAGGGAAATTCCTAGTTTGCAATTGAAACTTTCTAATGCTGAAAGAAATATATCATCTTTGTCTGAAGCACAATCCTCTTTGATAAATAAAATGGCTGCTATACAAGTAAGAATGCACAAACCTAAAACTATTGATAATCCCTTTGCAGCTACTAATGCCATACAAGTAAGAATTGATGAAAATGTTAGACTATTAGTTGAATTGCATGCTAAGTGGGAAAGAGAAGATTAAATTGCTAGAAACATTAGTGTTTCTACTATCACTACCACTAGTGTTGAAGCTAGTAGTAGCTCTACTACCTTAGATGATAACTATGATTTTGATCTTGATGGTTGCAATATCTCTGAAGTTATTAAGTTCCTACAAAAGCTTGCTAAAAGTCCTAATGCTAGTGCTATGAACATGGCCTTTACAAAACACATTACTAATGCTCTCATAAAGATTAAAGAAGAAAAGATGAAACATAAAACTTCTATTCCTATAAAACAAGAAGATGGTTGGGAACCCATCATCAATATGAAAGTGAATTATTTTGATTTTAAAGCTTTATGTGATCTTGATAGTAGTGTTTCTATTATGCCTAGAAGGATGTATGATATGCTTGATTTGCCACCACTTGAAGATTGTTATTTGAATGTCCCACTTGATGATAATGCTAAAAAGAAATTCATGGGGAGTATTAATGATGTTCTTATTATGGTTAACAATGCCTATGTCCCTGTTGATTTCTATGTTTTGGATGTTGATTGCAATGCTTCTTGTCCTATTACTTTGGTAAGACCTTTTCTTACAACTGTTGGTGCCATTATTGATATGAAAGAAGGCACCATTAAATATCAACTCCCACTCAAGAAAGGTATAGAACACTTCCCTAATAAGAGAGAGAAGATTTCTTTTGCCTCTCCTATGAAAACAAAATTTGCTCTTAATGCTTCTTCATTTGAGAACACTTGATTCTTTCTCTTGCTTCTTATGCCTAACTTAAAGGCGTTAAAGAAAAGTACTTATTGGGAGATAACCCAAAAGTTTTAGATGAATCTTGGAAGTTATTACTTCAGTAATAACCCCTCCTTATCCTTTTTATTTTCTTTTTGTGCCAAGAGTAACCTCTAATGATAGAGAAGTAATGATTGGAAAAGTTGTTGTCCCGAAACAGATTTCTATGCTTCACCGTAAAAATTCGTGTAAAATCTCTGTAAGTCCTTTTGAGGCGTGAATTTTTGTGCTTCTGCCCCAGGTTGTTATCTTTCATTAGTTCAACACTTTTTCATTTGAGCAATAGAATGTCTTCGAAAAAATTCGTCTTTACCTGCTGGTCCGTTTTGATAGATTTCTGCCATTTTCTGCATTTGCTTCTTGTTGGTTCCTTTTTGAGTTCTTTTGGGGAATTGAGATTTTTGAGGGAAGTGCTACAGTATCTTGTGTTTTAATGGAAGTTGTATTGATGTTGGAACTGAACCTAAAGACTTATTATCTTTATTGCACTAATGTTGCTAATAAAGATTGTGTGAAGTTTTGTATGAAGGAAAAATTGCAGGTGTATGGAAGGAATGAGTAATGAGATGAAGGATGGACTAAAGCTGAAGCTTGGGGATGCCACACGTGTCACCCCAAGAAATATCCAAGAAGTACAAGCGTCAAAGCTTGGGGATGCCCAAGGCATCCCCCTCTTCATCAATAAAAATCCCAGGTTTCTTCCAAACGCTTTATTTTTATTGTTTCATGCACAGTTGTGTTGTTCTTGGAGCGTCTTCTTTTTCGTTTTTGTTTTGGTTTTTCGTTTGCATTGTTTTCTTAGTTTTCTGAATAAATTGGTTGGACCCCCTCTTTCATACATTGGTTTTCAAATAGTTTGGTTTGGTTTGGAAAAGAGTAGAAAAGCTCATGCTTAAGTGGTAAAGAGAGCTTGTTTTTGACTGTGGCCTATCTCAAGTCACCATAAGCCTTTATGATCCTTTAGTTTTCAACTTGTAGTATCACTTTATGCTTTGATCAATGATGTTTTGTCGCTCTGCATGATTATGGCCATTATTGCTCTCTTAGTTTGTCGCTCCCAGTCTTTTGCTAGCCTCCGCAACCAAGCATGAGTCCCACTCATGCATACAATTCCTTAAACCAAGTTATTCCAAAGATTCCACCATACCTACCTACTAGCATATGTTATTCCAAGTATTTTCATGTTTTTATCTACCTTCCAAATTAAACTTGTTATGAGAAAACTAGTGATTAAAGCTCTCACGAACTTGATGGCACACTTTACTTTTCTTGCCCTTACTAAACTTGAACCATTGTGTCGTCTATGTTGTATATGCTTGCACTTATTTGTTGGGTATTAGCAGAACCATGTTGTCATGGGGAACACTTTCAACATTGCACTTGTACTTTGTACCTAGTTGATATCATGCTCTTTTGTCTATTGATGTCGTCGGTGTGAAATAAAAGGAGAGCTTGTAAGTCCATGGAGTTATGTATGTGTGTTAGAGAAATTCCTGGGCCGCTGGTCTAATCCATGCTGACATGGTGGAAACCTGCAGCGTAACCATAATAAGCTATCTATGAAGCATTCTTCTTATAAAAAAAGAGTCCGATATTGAGAAAAATGATAAAAAGAAAAAAAAGAGATTATGAAAAGAGGAAAGAGAGAAAAAAGCACCATATTCCCATGGTAAATAAGAAGATTGCTTAGATGCTCGTTGTCTGCTTGCCTTGTCATTTTGATATGGGCATTCTTCCGTATCATCGGGCAAGGGGTACCCCGTTGGCGGTTCTCTATGATACACATGTACTTACAATGACAAGAACTTACCGGTGACTAAACTTGAGTAGCATGAGGAGCGGCCCTCGTATTCAAGGGACATGATATTTCCAACTTATACTTCGTGAAGCATATACACCATAGTTTGTTCACTTTAACCTTAATCACTTCAAGATGCTTATGATAGGGGCAATGAGAGCTGAAAGCTATTAAGTACCATAATTTTTCGAAGGTCTTTATGAGACTTGAATCCCTACTTCCTTCTATGAAGGCATTTTTTACTTTTTTGTTGAGTCTCCCCCTTCTATCTTTATGCACCTACTTTGAGAGCATAGTGGCCATTCTTAGTTCTATGTTCATTGTCCCAAGACTTGTTGATTGATGCATACCTTGATATTGCTTGTTTTAAACTATTTGTATCTAGTCACTCTAATAAACTTTGAAGGTGTCCTATGCATTTATGTTTGCTACTCTATGAAGGAAAAGCTGAATACCACTATGCTATGTTTTCTTTATGTGAAACAAACAAACGTCTTGCAAAGCATTGTTATTCATGAATCTTTTGTTTGTGCCTTTTCATGTTGCAACATAGTTTCTTTGTCTTATTGCTAGAACTTTGTCTTTCATGTTATGATTGAAGTACTAAGATCCCAGCTTCCAATGTTTTACAAATACTTTGATCAAGTTTATGATGGTGCATGTCACCTCGAAAATTATTCTTTCTTTTTATCACTTACCTACTCGAGGACAAGCAAGAGTTAAGCTTGGGGATGTTGATACATTGCAAATGTATCTATAATTTTTGATGTTCCATGCTTGGTTTTATCTACTTTCTTATGTTTTGTCCACACTTTGGAGTACTTTTCATATGATTTCTTGGACTAACCTATTAACAAGAGCCACACTGCCAGCTGCCTGTTTTCTGCTGTTTTTTTGGTTCCAGGAAAGTCAGAAAATGAATATTCTCGGAATTGGACGGGACAAAAGCCAAAGTCATTATTTTACTGAGGGACACTTGGAGCCAGAATACGAGACGGAGAGGGGCTGGGGCCCGGCCACACCACCTAGCCGCGCGGCTAAGCCTAGCCCACGCCAGGGGGCGGTCTGGCCACCCCAGGCACCCCCTCGGCCTCTCCTTCCGCCTATATATTGCCTCTGATACGGAAACCCTAAGTACCCGATCATAAATCCAGGAAAGAGTCTGTAGCCACCGTCATCTCCATCCCTAGATCAGGAGTGATCTGAAGCTCTTCCCGGCACCCTGCCGGAGAGGGGAATTCACCCTGGAGGCCTTCTTCATCATCATGCAAGCCTCCGGTGTGATGCGTGAGTAGTTCATCTCTGGACTACGGGTCCATGTAGTACCTAGATGGCTGGTTCTCCTCCTTTGTGCTTTCATGTCTAGATCTTGTGAGCTCCATTCATGATCAAGATCATCTATCTGTAATTCTGCATGTTGTTTTTGCGGGGATCCGATGGATATTGAGATGCTATTTCAGATTGATTATTGATTCTATCATGTCTTTGTTATTTGTGATCTTGCATGCTTTCCGGTATTAGTAGCTATCTTGGCCAAGTAGATGCTTGCAACTCCAAGAGTTAGTATTTATGCTTGATAGTGGGTTCATGCCTCTGGTAATCTGGGGAAGTGACAGATATCTCTAAGGTACTAGATGTGTTGTTGCTACTAGGGAGAAAACAACAATCCTTTGTTCATAGAACAATCATATTATTTACTTTACACGCAATTCGTAATGCAATTATCCGTTGCTTGCAACTTAATACTGGAGGGGGTTCGGATGATAACCTGAAGGTGGATTATTAGGCATAGATACAGGTGGATGGCGGTCTATGTATAATGTTGTAATTCCCAATCAAGTCTCAAAGGAGTCAAGATGATTAGTATATGCTTGTATGATTTCTCGATGTTTGTCAATTACCCCGCTATAATTTGTTCACCCAGCATGTTATCTATCTTAAGGAGAGCCACCTCTCGTGAACTATGGACCCCGGTCCTTTCTTTTACTTTCAATCTACAATCAACTGTTTACTGCTTTGTGTTTACTTTCTGCAAACTATTACTTACTTCCATTCGATACATTTAATCCTTTGTTTTCAGCAAAACCAGTGAGATTGATAACCTCATCGCAAGTTGGGTACAAAGTTCTGTGGTTGTGTTGTGTAGGTCTCCACGTTGTTGCTGGCACCGGTAGTGCGCCCTGCCAAAGTTCAGCTAGCTACACCATTGGGGTGTTTCCTTGCTCCTACTGGATTTATAACCTTGGTTTCATAACTAAGGGAAACTTACTTCTGTGCTCATCATACCTTCCTCTTAGGGTTCCCTAATGAGGTCGTTAATACACGAGTCAGCAATGTCAAGAATTTACCTCCTATAGAAGAATTATGTAAGCCAATTCCCCACTCATCCACTATTGAGGTACAATCTTGTAACATCCCAAAACTTTAATCCAAGCTTATCAATATCCAAATCATCAAAATTAGGGTTAAGAAAAACTTTTCCAATCAAAAATATGAAAGCATTCATATGTGTGTGCATTTAAAAATAGGATTTGTTTTAATTGCCATGTTTAAGTGATCCATTGCTTGTAAAATGATTCTTAGGTGAAATAAACATCATCTAAATCATTCCCAAACTTTTCCCAAATAAAAACAACTCAAAATGAATAATTAAAGTGAATGGTCATTTTGGCCAAATTAACTATCATGCCTACTTTGGCTATTCCTAGTACTCAAAACCTAACAGAAACATTTGTGGATCTTTACACCCCTTGATAGTACACATAATGAGGTACCAAGGCCCACTTTGTGATCTGCTAAAATCAATCAAATACTAATTTTAAATGACAGTTTAAAATTGAATCTATTTCATAAGGGAAGATCCCACTATTTCAAAAACCACTCAAACAAGCTCAATTTTCAAAACCCAAGCACCCACAGAGTCTCAAGCTTAGTACTAGCACATCCACCAAAAATCTTTTCAAAATTCAAAAAGAATTTTCTTGCGGCCATTTCATCAAACACTTGGCAGGCAGAATTCAAACAAAACAAAATTCACTATTTTAAATAGTGTTCTGGCCAAACTTATCTCCCATTTGTCCCCCTTTTGCTCACATTGTCCCCTCTTGATGAAACTAGGGCATAATCACCCCATCCCCCACCTCTTAGCAGCAAGGCCATGCCAAGCCGAGTCCCACCTCGCTAGCCAACTTGGTCGCCGCCGCAGCAGACCGTCCCCCTCTCTCTCGCCATGTCTAGGAGATAGCCCGCACCTCACCACCGCCCACTGTCCCCTACCCGAGCCAGTGCCACCACGCCATGCCGAGCACGCGCCAGAGCGCCACACCCGGCACGCGTGCACAAGCCGCCGCAGCCCGCGCCCACCGCGTCGCCATGACCCGGGGAGCACGCCAGACAACCCCATTCGTCGTCCAACGCCTCACTGCCACCGCTCGCCGCCAAAGCCGCCGCCTCTGTAGCTCAGAGCGCCAGCTCCACCCGACCGCTTACCACCGCCCCTAAGCCAGCATTAAAGTCCTAGAGCACCGCCAAGAGACCACGCATCGATCGCCACCCTCAGTCATGCCGCTAGCAGCCCGTAGCCATGTCGCCACCGTCGCCTGCCCATCCCCCTCGGTCTCGCCGTCGAGCCTATAAAAGGAGGGCACCCCTAGCCGTTTGCAGCACACCACTCCACTCCCCTCACCTCACTGATCGTCCGACACCTCTAGCCGGAGCACGGGGAGCAGCAGCTCGCCGGAATTGTACCGGAGCAGGCTGCCTCTAGAGGAGAAGGGCGCCACTGATTGCGACCACCCTCGGAGCTTCCTCGACCATCCCTGAGCTCGCCGTCGACCACCAGTCCGTTTGCCCGCCTCGCCGTCGTTGCTGGAGCCCTGGTATGCCCCCTATGCACCCCCCACTGAGCTGCTAGGGTTAGAGCTCGCCGGCGACAGGTCCGTCGTCGATGATGATCCCCAGCCGTTGATCCCCACTCTAATCCAACATCCCACATTGCCCCGTACCACTTCGTGTGTTATCAGCCGTTGACTGGTGGACCCCCTGTCAGCTGAGCCCCGCACCACGGAGTGACACTGGGCCGGCCCGTTAGAGTTTCCCGCGCGACCCAGCTAGTTTGAATTAGGATTTTTCTTTTTAGTTTAAACTTAGTTCTGTCCCCTAGTTTGAAAATAAATTCAGAGAGATTTATAAATCCAAATGAAGTGATTCCAATTTTGTTAGAAAGCTACTGAAAAGATCTATCCAAGTCCATTGGATTTAATTCATTTAGAGTTATAGATCTCTCCTAGTAAAAATAATAAAACAGAAGCATTTGCACCTTGCAACATTTTTATAAAATCAGCCAAGTTAGCTTTTGAGTTGATTCCAACTCTCAAAAATCACATTTCATCATACCTATCTGAATATGTAATAATATTAAGATTTACATGCAGTGAATTTGGACTAGTACCAAAATAATGATATATAGGCATTTCTAGTCACTTTAAATCATTAAATAATGAACTTAAACCAAAATATTTATGATCCAACCCTTAAATTACATTCCCACATGTTAGAATATGTGGTGATGACATGTGTCCACATGATCCCATATTTTAAGTGGTGAATATTAAATCTTAGTTAATTTTTCAATGAGTAGAAATTACTTTTCTAAAATAAAAAGGAGGAAACTATTGAATAAAACTTGTGATGATAATAGATCCTCAATTGTGTGCCTTAGAGTACTAGGTAAACTAGTTAAGTATTGTTTGGTGATTGTGTATTCCGTATGTATTTATAGAAGATAGTACCGACCAAGCTTACGAGGAGGAGGAGTGCTACCAAGAAGAAGAAGAAAACTTCAACCACTGCACCAACCAAGGAAAGCTATTATTGTCAAGCTAACACTTGCAAAACTTACTTTAGCAAGCCACCATTAACAATGCAAGCTAATCCTTGCAATCTAGATAACCCAAGCAAAGATGCTTTAGGAATGCTTTGATCCTACCACTTTTAACTACTAGTTACCCCAAGTCTTATTTCCAAGCTTTATTTCCTTTACTTCACACAAAGTCCCTTACTTGTTGAAGGTAGCATAAAGAGTATAAAACTTGACCTATCTAGATAACTTTAGATGTCATTCTATGGCATGAGATTGATCCCATCTTTCCACCTTAGTGAACACTCTTAACTTAGTAGTTTAGAGTAGATAAAAACTTGAGTCACTTTAGATGGGAACACTTGGTGAAAATGAATTATGAAAACCTTGGAATGATGAGTCATTCTATTGAGATGTTTTGACATGTGTTGAGAAACACAAATGGTTTATGATGATGAAAATGTTGAGGCATGAGCCTTAACCCTTTTACAAAACTGATGGTTGGATTCGGATGCGATACCATTCCAAATTTACCGTACAACCACAATACCTGAATTGGGTAAGGCTTAGCCGAAAGTTTATATGCATTAGTATTAGTTCCCTCGCGGGAGAGGTTTGAGCTGAGGCTACCTCTCAATGGTGTCCACCTATGCAGTGCCCAAGATGACTGATGGTCATGGTTGGGAGGCCATGCTCATAGGAGAGGTGCTTATACTAGGGTGTGTAAAAGGAAAGGTTATGTTTGATTATCTGCATACTAAGTATGATGATTCAGGGTTATCCCTGGCAGATGTATTGAATCTTGTGGTAAAAGTGTACCACCTCTACAGAGTGTCAAACTATTCGAATAGCCACGTCCGCGGTTATGGACAGTTGGAATGGCCATAATGTTTCGTTGTCAGATGTTTTTAAAATGACTTATGAAATGAATGATGAATCTTGACTTGACCACAACAGGGTTGTGCTTATGACAATAGCTTCCCAACTTAAGTGATTCTAGAACTTTATTTTATCTTTCTTTGCTTTAGAACTCAGATTAGGTTTCAAAGTTAACCTTATAGTTAAACTTAGATTTAGCACTTTAACTTACAATTATACTACTTGTTAGTGGTAGTTTGCGAGTACTTAAAGAGTACTCATGGCTTTTGTCCCTGGCTATTCTCATGGCCAGACTATGAAGGGGACTACCAAGACGATGGCCAGCAGGACGGCTATGATAACTAGGACTATCTGCCTTTGTTAGCATTGCCTGTTCCTCTGAAGATGGACCCCACTGCTATGCTTATCTTTTATTTCCGCTGCTTGTTGTATTAAGACTAGATCATCAGATCCTTATTTGTGTAAGACCTTATGTGTGGTTTGTAATGGATGATGTACTGTGATATCCAATCCGTTATGTCTCGCAAAAATGGTAATCCTGGGATTGCGAGGTATGGCATAACGGGCATCTGGGATTAAAAATACGGGTGTTGCCAAGTTGGTATCAGAGCCAGGTTGACCATAGGAGACCCTAGTTAGAATGGCCGTCCGAACTAAAACTTAGTTTCAAAACCAAAGTAAGTATTTACGAAAAATTATCTCCTCTCTTATCCTTGGGAATTCTTCCTTTCTCAAAAAATCATGTTCCTCAAAATTCTTACTTTAGTACTTAAAATTTGACACACTTGACCACTTCACTAATTTCCTCATCCTTAATTCTTGTAGATGGAGACTCAGTTCAGCAAGTTTTACCAGTTGGGAAACGGAGGTCAGCTGATCTTCGAGAGGGATCTGGATTCACTATCGGAGTTACTGGGACGCCCACATCCGGAGTTTCTTGGAGCTCAACTTCCAGGACCCCTAGGAGGAGACCTACAGTGGCTAGTCACCGCAGATCTTAGAGGAAGCATCGAAGCACCAACTTCCAGGAGAATTCAGTTCTCCGTGAGAGAGAACAACTAGCTAGATGGATTAGCCAGGGTAATGCATGAAGCTCTTGCACGTCTATGTGCCCTCAGCGCCAACAAAATCCAAGGAACCCGTTTTTCTCACTATGCAAGATGTGACTTCATGGGAATGCCGATGGAGATGCCAAGTCACCTAGAGTTGAGGCGTCAAGTGGAGAATCTTGACTTCTTGTTGCACGACAGACAGCAGGAACTGGACAATGCCAGGGAGTTAGCCAACCAGAACTGCGCCATTGCCGACCAGAAGATCCAGACTTTCGCACTACTTGTCTAGGACCACCAGTCTCTTTGCCGCCAGCGTGCCAAGAAGGATCGCACCATCGCCCGTCTTCGCAAGAAGGTGGCCGGCCTCGAGAAGACCTTCAAGGAGCAGGAAGCTCAGCTTGCCGCCAAGGAAGAAGAAGATGAGGGTGAAGACATCCAGGGAGACATGGACTCTTACCTCAGCAATGATGATGACTTTCTGGAGGAGGATGCCATGGACTTCTACACTGACGATGAGGACGCCGACTTCATCGACGATGAGTAGATGCACTAGAGCACTATCGTAGCATGAGATGTATCGGTCCCACTGTATCGTAGCTTGCAGAATGGTTCTTCAAACCAGCTGTTTTACTTTGTTTGTTGTGGTGTGTGTTGTATCGTGTGTTTGTTTGCATGAATGAAATGAAGTTAGTTGAAAAACCTGAGTCTAACTCAAAGTTTTAGCTTTGAAACCAAAACCATGAACCTTAGAATTTCCCTCTTACCCCTATATCTATCTCAATCCTCAGATGACTCGTGGAAACCAAGGAGGGAGCAGCTCGTCGCAAGACCCGATGATGTAGATCTTGCAGAATCTCATCGCAGACCGTGAAGCAAGCAGGGCAGAACGTCAAGCCAACTTAGCAACAGTACAGCAGATCGCCCAGATGGCTCTCAACAACCAAGGGCATGGAAATCAGGATCACCATGGATCCAAACTCAAAAAAATTCAGAATACCAATCCCCCAATCTAAAAAACCATTAGATGCTGATGACTGGTTGCAGACGATGGAAAACAACTTGGAAGTTGCAGGAGTTGATGAAAACGAGAAAGTTCTCTTCGCCACCCACTATCTGGTGGGAGATGCAAGAGCTTGGTGGAACCACTTAGACTAGAGATGGCACTTGAAAACTAGTATCCGCAATATGAACCATGGTCAGGTTATGACATGGGAAGCATTCAAAGTCAAGTTCAGTCGCACCCACGTGCCACAGGGTCTAGTCAACCGAATGAGAGATGAGTTCCGCGAATTAAAGCAAGGAAGAATGACTGTGGTGGAGTACCATGACAGATTCCTGTCACTTGCCAGATATGCACCTGATGAGATCAACACGGAGGCCAAGAAGAAGGAGAGATTCTTGAACGGACTGCATGATGAGATGCAGACTGTCCTCGTCAACATCCGTTTTCAGGATCTCGAAGAGCTAGTCGACTCTGCCATTCAGATGGAAGGGAAGATTAATCAGGCAAACGACAACCGCAAATGTCGTATGATGCAGCAATTAGGATCCAGCAGTCACCAGAAGTACCGTCCCAACCCCTCACCGGGATATGCACCAAGGAACAACTGACCCCCAATGTCTCGCCCAAGCTACCCCAACCGTAGCGGAGGCAACGTGAAGTCCGGAGGAAACCATCACAACTCCGGCAACGCCAACAATTTCAATGGTGCACCTCCCAAGAGAAACAACAATAACAACAACAACAACAACAACAACACTGAACCTAGAACTGGCAGCAATGTTGTGCCTGTCGCAGCAAAGGACAAGTCCTAGATCACCTGTTTCGAGTGTGGAGTGAAGGGTCACTACTCCAATGAGTGTCCCAAGAAGACTGCCGCCAATGCCACTGTGAATGCCCCAGCTCAACAGCAGCATCGTGTTCAACCAGGAAGAAGGTTTGCCCCAGGGAACCCTCACAACCGCAACGGTCGTCTCTTCCACATGAACGCAGAAGAAGCCTAAGAAGCGCCAGATGTAGTGTTGGGTATGTTTTCTGTCAACTCAGTTTTAGCAAGAGTATTGTTTGATTTGGGAGCATCGCATTCATTTGTCACGGAAGAATTTGCATGCACTAGTAAGATTCACCCAACCAACCTGAAGCATGTCATGATAGTTCAAATCCCCGGTTCAACTACAAAAGCTAGAAAAATTTGCAAAGTTGTGCCTATCAGAATACATGGGATAGATTTTTATGCCAACCTAATAGTACTTGGAACCAAAGGATTGGAAGTAGTACTAGGTATGGACTGGATGTCAAGGCATAAAGGACTGATATACTGTGCTAAGAAATCCATCACCATGACTAGTAGTTCTGGAGTAATAGTAGAGCATATCTCTGAAACCTTACCCCGTCAATTCAAGTGCAACAAGCGTCTAGCCCTACCCACCATAGACCAAGTAAGAGTAGTCTGTGAATACCCCGACGTATTCCCAGATGAATTTCCAGGTATGCCCCCGGATAGGGATATTGAGTTCATTATCGAACTAATCCCCGGAACCGGACCCATAACCCAGAGACCCTATAGCATGAACCCCTCAGAGTTAGTTGAGTTGAAGAAGCAGTTAGATGCCATGTTAGCAACAGGCTTGATTCAGCCAAGCGCATTGCCATGGAGATCACCAGTGTTATTCGTCGACAAGAAAGATGGAGGCAATCGTTTGTGTACAAATTACAGAAAGTTGAATAACGTCACCATCAAAAACAAGTAACCCTTGCCGAAGATAGAGGATCTATTTGACCAATTGACTGGAGCCCAGGTATTCTCAAAGATTGATCTTAGGACTGGTTATCACCAACTTAAGATTCGTGCAACGGATATTCCGAAGACCGCCTTTACTACTCGCTATGGTTTATACGAGTATACGGTTATGTCTTTTGGATTAACCAATGCCCCTGCTTATTTCATGAACCTCATGAATAAGATCTTTATGAATTTTCTAGACAAGTTTGTAGTTGTATTTATTGATGACATCCTTATCTACTCCAAGTCGGAAGAAGAGCATGAGCAACATTTGAGAATCATCCTAGAAACCCTGAGAGAGCATCAGTTATATGCCAAGTTCAGCAAGTGTGAGTTTTGGCTAAAAGAAGTAGGATTCCTAGGACATATTGTGTCTGCCGGAGGAGTCTTTGTTGATCCCGCCAAGATCAAAGATGTCGAAGAATGTGAAGCCCCAACCACTCAAACCCAAGTCCGTGCATTTCTCGGATTAGCGGGATACTACTGCAAGTTCATAGAAGGATTCTCGAGCATAGCCCGACCCATGACCCAATTGTTGAAGAAGGACAGGAAGTTTGAATGGATAGACAAGTGTGAAGACAGTTTCTAGGAGATGAAGAAGAGATTGATATCAGCCCCAATTTTTATCATGCCAGACATCAAGAAGCCATTTGATGTATATTGTGACGCATCCAAGATTGGTCTAGGATGTGTATTGATGCAAGAAGGCAAAGTCATCACATATTTGTCTCGACAACTGAAGCAGCATGAGCAGAACTATCCGACCCATGATCTTGAATTAGCAGCCGTAGTGCTAGCATTAAAGACATGGCGTCATTATCTGATGGGTAATCACTGTGAGATTTACTCAGATCATAAGAGCTTGAAGTATATTTTCACTCAGAAGGAGCTGAATATGAGGCAAAGGAGATGGATAGAGTTAATCAAGGATTATGACCTTGACATTCACTATCACCCTGGCAAAGCCAATGTGGTAGCGGATGCTCTTAGCAGATTGCCCTGTAGGCTAAACACCATGATCAAGGAGAAGCAACCAAGTTTGTATGAGGAGTTGGAGCAGTTCAGGACTGAATTGGTTAGCAAAGGATTCTTAGCTAGCATTGAACTTCAACCCACTTTGATTAGACAAATCAAGGAAGCCCAGAAGGGGAATGAAAGTATCGACGGAATCAAACATCGTATTGGTACAGGAAAGGTACCTGGATTCACGGAAGATGAAGAAGGAGTACTTTGGTACAAAGGACGTATCTGTGTGCCAGCAGATTCAGAACTGAAGCAAGTTATCATGAAGGAAGCTCATGATACTCTTTATTCTATCCACCCCAGAGGAACGAAGATGTATCAGGATTTGAAAGAGCAATTTTGGTGGCACAAGATGAAGACAGAAATCAGAAGCTACATCGCCAAGTGTGATATCTGTCAAAGAGTCAAAGCAGAGCATCAGAGACCTACAGGATTGTTGCAACATTGCAGATTCCGAAATGGAAATGGGATTCCGTCGGAATGGACTTTATCACCGGTTTGCCTACTTCTAGTAGGGGAAATGACTCAATTTGGGTCATAGTTGATAGACTGTCCAAGGTAGCCCACTTTATACCTGTCAAGACTACCTACCAGAGTGCGAAGCTAGCAGAACTGTACATTGCTAGGATTGTTAGTCTGCATGGAACCCCCAAGACCATAGTATCAGATCGAGGAACCCAGTTTACCTCGAGATTTTGGCAGAAAGTTTAGGAAGGATTGGGAACCAAGTTGAACTTCAGCACCGCATATCACCCGCAAACAGATGGACAAACTGAGAGAGTCAACCAGATCTTAGAGGATATGCTTAGAGCTTGTGTGTTGGAATACAGATCAAACTGGGAAGACTGCCTGCCTTTCGCAGAATTCTCATATAACAACAGTTATCAAGATAGTTTGCAGATGGCACCATTTGAGTTCCTATACGGAAGGAAGTGTCGTACCCCTTTGAATTGGTCACAAGTAGGAGAGAGTCAGAATTTTGGACCCGACATTCTCCGAGAAGCCGAAGAGAAGGTTCACAAAGTTCGTGAGCACCTCAAGACTGCCCAATCCATATAGAAGAGTTATGCTGACAAGAGAAGGAGAGACATGACTTTCAATGTCAGAGATTTTGTATATCTCAAGGTTTCACCATTGAAGGGAACCCAACGCTTTAGTCTGAAAGGAAAGTTAGCCCCTAGATATATCAGGCCCTTCAAGATTCTGAACCATCAAGGAGAAGTATCGTATTAACTGGAACTAACTGAAGAGATGTTAGCCATCCACAATGTGTTCCATATCTCATTACTTCGCAAATGCCTAGAAGTGCCGGAGAAGACTGAAGTTTTCAAGAACATCGATCACAGAGCTATGGAGATCAACAATGACCTGACCTATCGTGAAGTGCCTATCCGTATCTTGGAAGAAGCTTACAGAACCACCAGGACCAGTAGTATCAAATTTCTCAAGATTCAATGGAGCAACCATACCGAGGAGGAAGCCACTTGGGAGCATGAAGATTACATTAGGACGGCGTTCCCAGATCTCTTTAGTTCCTAGTTTTCTTTGTAAATCTTAGGACGAGATTTTGTTTAAGGGGGGAAGGTTTGTAACATCCCAAAACTTTAATCCAAGCTTATCAAGATCCAAATCATCAAAATTAGGGTTAACAAAAACTTTTCCAATCAAAAATATGAAAGCATTCATATGTGTGTGCATTTAAAAATAGGAGTTGTTTGAATTGCCATGTTTAAGTGATCCATTGCTTGTAAAATGATTCTTAGGTGAAATAAACATCATCTAAATCATTCCCAAACTTTTCCCAAAGAAAAACAACTCAAAATGAATAATTGAAGTGAATGGTCATTTTGGCCAAGTTAACTATCATGCCTACTTTGGCTATTCCTAGTACTCAAAACTTAACTGAAACATTTGTGGATCTTTACGCCCCTTGCTAGTACACATAATGAGGTACCAAGTCACACTTTGTGATCTGCTAAAAACAATCAAATACTAATTTTAAATGATAGTTTAAAATTGAATCTATTTCATATGGGAAGATCCCACTATTTCAAAAACCACTCAAACAAGCTCAATTTTCAAAGCCCAAGCACCCACAGAGTCTCAAGCTTAGTACTAGCACACCCACCAAAAAACTTTTCAAAATTCAAAAAGAATTTTCTTGCGGCCATTTCATAAAACACTTGGTAGGAAAAATTCAAACAAAACAAAATTCACTATTTTAAATAGTGTTCTGGCCACACTTGTCTCCCATTTGACCCCCTTTTGCTCACATTATCCCCTCTTGATGAAACCAGGGCATAATCACCCCATCCCCTACCTCTTAGCAGCATGGCCATGCCAAGCCGAGCCCCACCTCGCCGGCCAACTTGGTCACCACCGCAGCAGACCGTCCCCCTCTCTCTCGCCATGTCTAGGAGATAGCCCGCACCTCACCACTGCCCACTGTCCCCTCCCCAAGCCAGGCCCAGACGTGGACCACCGAGAAAACCCTACGCCCAGTGCCACCGCGCCATGCCGAGCACGCGCCAGAGCGCTGCACCCGGCACGCGTGCACAAGCTGCTGCTCGACCGCAGCCCGTGCCTACCGTGTCTCCAGGACCCAGGGAGCACGCCAGACACCCCCATTCGCCATCCAATGCCTCACAGCCACCGCTCGCCGCTGAAGCCGCCGCCTCTGCCGCTCAGAGCGCTAGCTCCGCCCGACTGCTTACCACCGCCCCTAAGCCAGCATTAAAGTCCTAGAGCACCGCCAGGGGACCGTGCATCGATCGCCACCCTCAGCCATGCCGCTAGCAGCCCGTAGCCATGTCGCCACCATCGCCTGCCCATCCCTCTCGGTCTCGCCATCGAGCCTATAAAAGGAGGGCACCCCCAGCCGTTTGCAACATACCACTCCACTCCCCTCACCTCACTGATCGTACAATGTCAGAGGGACACACCTAGGAGGTCAAGGCCCTCAAGATCAGCCTCTCAGTTTAGGCCTTCGTACAATGAAGATCTCATTGCACCATGCTTTGGCAATGAAGGAGATGAGGGGGATGCTCACCCATCTACCTTTCCTTGTTATACCTTCTTGCAAGCTGCAGGGATCCTTGATGATTTCTTACTACTAGTTCAGAGGGTCGGTTTGACCTCATACATGGAAGATGAGAGTGAGCAATATGCCGTGCTCACCAAAACTTTCATTGAGTGTTTCGTTTTCACTAACACCCCCTATTAGTCAACTGTTTCTTTCAGAATTCATAATCTGCCTATTACCATGTCATTGGAAAGCTTTTGCAGCATTATAGGAATAGGCATGACGGGGACCGTGAAGAAGATCCAAGGGCGACCCGCTGATTTGCTGGAACTCTATCGAAGTGTGACAAATGACGATGATCGCGTAGCTCAGTGCGGGAAGATAAGAAACATCCAACTCCTAGCTCTTAGATACTTTGCTTATTATCTTGATACTAGCATTCTTGGTAGGGAGAATACAAGTAATATCTCCAATTATCATTTAGCCTTCCTCGCTGCTGCACTTAATAATGATTCTCGGTACAATCTTGGCTCTCTCTCATTGCTCGCCGTCTAGCTGCTAGGGGACCTATTTATAGGGGCATTATCGCTTCATGTATGGTTACTGCGTTAGAGCTTTCTGTGGATTCTAATGATACTATATTGGAACCACAAAGGCTTGATCTTGCTACCATGAAAACATATCACTTCGTCACTGTTGACTCTGATACGGACAGTTTAGTACACAGGATGTTGTTTACTGACGGGGATGAAAGGGAGATTCCTTTGCCGCAATCTACTTTGTTTAGTGTTCACAGGAGGCCGTGGTCGCGTTCCAAGGAGGAGGTGGACGAGCATCTCCGCCTGCTTGGTTTCCACAGGCAGCACCAGGAGGATGTGCCTTCTTATGACTACTCTGCGCACTACGGTGGGGTGTCCTCGAGCTCATACCAGGACGAGGGTACCTCCTCGCTGTACTACGGAGGCGCTCCATCTTGGCCATCTTGGGATTGATACCCACTTAGGCCAAAAGCTTAAGCTTGGGGGGAGGTATACTGACATCACACTCATCTCCATATCATGTTTCGTCGGTACTTTGTATATCCATGCTTCGTTCTCTTTTTAGTTTTTGTTCTTTCTTCACTTTTGCTTTCTAAAACACAAAAAGACCAAAAATATTTCTGTTGTTTCTCTTTGTTTGCTTCTTCTTCTTTTTTGCCTTGGTTTGCTTTTTCCTTTTTGCTTTGTTTGAACTATTTGAAAAACCCAAAAAGATTTTGCTTTGCTTGTTTTTCCTTTTTGTTCTTGCCTTTGAAAATCAAAAACACCAAAAATATTTGTTGTTCTTCTTTGGTTTTATGGATTTTGTTGCAGGGTTCAGCAGTCCTCAGTGGAATTTGTTTTCATATTATTATTCAAGCCACACAAGTGAAGGGCAATAATGAGGATTAATGACAACTTGAGGTGTGGTAAGAGGCTGGTAACGAACTCTATTTGTTTTCATTTTTGTACATGTACTCATCATTGTGGGCATGCTTAGTCTGTTCATGTAGGGTGTATGTTATTTATGGATGCTTAGTAGTTTTTGCTTTCTTATGATTAACTCCAGCTTGCTAATAGTTTGTAGCGTGTCATATGAATGTTTGCTTGCATTGCTCTATTCATAACTTGGTATGACATTGTGGTATCCTCCTTTGAATGTTTCACTTGAATCGACTTGGCACATGCTAATGCATGCATATGACTGAAACAATAATCAATTAAGCCTCGATGAATTATTTTGCCTCAGGGGTCTTGAATCACTTTCATGCCATGATTAGTCTTGTTTTGTTGCAAGCATGATTATGACAGTTATTGCTCAGTCGTTTGTCGCTCCCTTACTATTGCTAGCCTCCACTTGCACTAAGTATAAGCTCTACTCGTGTTTCCAATTCCCTAAAATCAATATTGCCAAAAGTGTCCACCATACCTACCTATTAGCATCATTTGATGTTCTGTGCATATTCAATATGCCTTGTTTTCTTCCGAATAAAATGTTTGCTTGTTATGAGAAAGTTAGTTAGTAAAGCTCTCACGAACTTGATGGCACACTTTATTTCTTGCATTTAATAAACTTGAACCATTGTGACTGTCCATGAAAGTTATATGCTTGGAAATTATAGGCTGGGGATTAGCAGAACCGTGTTGTCACGGGGAACGCTTTCAACACCTGTAAATATATACCCAGTTGATATCATGCTCTTTTGTTTATGGATGTCGTCGGTGTGAAATAAAAGGGGAGCTTGTAAGTCCATGGAGTTATGTATGTGTGTTAGAGAAACGTCTGGGCCGCCGGTCTAATCCATGCCGTCATGGTGGAAACTATGGCGCCCCGCTAAAACCACTACTAGAAAATCGCTGTATTTTGTGCATTGCATCATCATGACCGCATGCTCATGTCATTATGCCACATTGCATTTGAGCATCGTCATCATCATGCATGTGTTGGTACAAAACTATTTTCGAAAAACCCTATTTCTGCTTTCTAAATACCTAGTCTTTATTTCAAATCAAAACCAGGGTCTCCGGAATATTTTGTTTCGTCTAAAAATGGATTCTAAAAGCCTTGTTGTGACAAATAAAATAATTGTATTATTTTTAGGGGGCAGCCGAACCGGGCTAAACCGACCCAGCCGGCCACCCCCAGTAAACAAAACAGAGCAAACCAAACCCCAGACCCTACCTACCCCACACCTCCCCATCTCCCCACCCCGCCGACTCTCTCTCTCTCTCTCCCACCCCGCCTGGCCACCTCACCAGCCACTTCCTCCACCCTCCACCTCACCCCGTCCACTCCCAGTCCGCCACCTCACTTCCTAGCCCCACCTCCTCTCCAACACACACACACACACGCACTAGCACGCACACCACCGCACCCATTCCCACCTGCCGCCCCGACCGACCCAACCCCATCTCCCGCAGCAATCCTCGTGCGAGCCCTGGCCCCACCCTGTTGACCACGCTCCCTCCTTCTCACTCCCGACCCGTTCTCGCCTCGCGAAGCCCACCAACCCCGCAGCGAGCGCTGCTCCATTCGCTCGATCCCTACCACCACGATCGCTTGCGACCCCGCCTCCCTCCCTCCTCCTCGTCGCTCTTGCTTGATGCCCCAGCTTCAACAGGCACCGTCGCTTGCCGAGCTACCCTGCCTCACTGGATCCCGGCCCACGCGACAGCGCTGCCCCGCACGAGGCTGCCTCCTCTCTGCCAGAAGCCCCGTCATGGCCCCTTCTTCTCTGGCTTCGGGCGACACCCTCGCCACGAGCTCGCGCGTGCCACCCCGTCGTTTCCGCCTCGGCTCGGCCGCCAGAGAGCATCGCCAACAGCCGCATCCCCATCGATCCGGCACCGCCTCTCCGTGTGGCTGCAGAGCTCCTCGCCCGGCCAGCGTCAGCCCCGACCAGCGTCGGCCTCGGCCACAGCCGTGCCTCTCCACCTCCTTCCACGTGCTCCGGCTCTCCAGCAGCACCGCCAGACGCGAGCCCGTCATTGACCCGCTACAGCACGGCTTGTGCGCCGCAGCGACGTCGTGCCCTGGCCGCGTGTCTTCCTGCAACCGCGGCTGCCCTCTGCTCCACAACTCCCAGCAAGGTCGTCATGTGGCCTCCTCTTTCTGCTAGGAACCGATTCGGCCATTGGAAAGTCTCTACCGGCCACCGCCATTGCGGGTCCCTCCCTAGTGTTGCTACCTCGTTGGCCTGTTGTGCGTTCTCCATCGACAACACATGTTTGAGGCCTACTCGCTACCGTTCTCCTGTTGTTGAGCACTCGAGGTTCGATCGGTGCTGCAACTGAAGATCGAGATGAAACCCACATCCCTCTGGCGTGTAGCCTAAGCTCGCCAACGACACTCGAGGCTGGAACCTCGAGTACGCCGCCACAGAACTGGAGACCGTAGGACGCCGAGCGCCAAGATCTTCTCGGCCCCGAAGACCGAACCCCGTGGATCGACATGATCTTCTTCATGGACGCCGAGACCCCGACCAGAAGATGCCCGGAACACCAAGATCTGCTTCTGAACGCTTTGACCGAGGCCGAACCAAGATCTCCACGGATGCGACAAGTTCTCCTTCCTGGCTGCGATGCCCGAGAACCCGGACGCCAAGGTCGCCGACACGGAACGCCAAGTCCTTCTTCTCGGAACGCCAAGATCTACTCCGTTGTCCGAGAACGTTCCCGCCGAAACCGATCCCCGTCGAACCCTATCAAACTCTGAACCCCTCGGAACCAAAATCTTCCGAACCCAGATGTGTGACCCTAAGCCTCTATTTTTATAATACGACATTATCAACTATCGCATATTAAATTGTTCATGCATGCATACATGTCTGTGGGTTTGGGGGCATTATAGTCGATTCACCTAAATTAAATATGGAGTCTATATGCGGGCTATTCTAGTCTTATTCTGGACTCCATTTAAATTTGTGTAGCGAACCGATGCCATGTTTCACCCTGTTAATACAACATTTAAATTGCGGGGTATCTAATTAACTGGAAACTATTAATTAACTGTCGGGACCCCGGTTCCGCTTAATATTGCCTAGGCGCATCGCATCTTTGACATGTCATGCATCATATCATAATCATGCCAGATCTTCTGCCGTAGTATTAAATATTGCATCTGGTGTTTCTTCTAGTGTTTGCTTCTTCGCGGATTAGGCCAATGAGTTGATGCGAGTATCGACAAGTTCTTCGGATATGAACCTTCGGCAGTGTTTCCCAGGCGAGCATATTCCCCTTTCTACCTATTTTGCATTTATAGTCTTTATTTCCTCGTGTTGATCTATTGCTATCCGTGTCATGACGCTTTAGTTTCCGTGCACCAATTATATCCCGTGCAGCCTCTATATTACCATGGACACCTCCTAATACATGTTGTTTGGTAGATAGCTGGACTTGCGAGTCGTAGTTGCTTGCTCAGGTGCGATCTCGTGTTGTCGAGTACCACAGTTGTTGGAATGCTGGCATATGTTTATGGTGGAGAGGATCATGACTTTAAATACAACTATTAAATTGCTAGATATAACTAATGCAGAGGCATCGGTGGGAAATAGATGTTATTTGGTTCTTCCACGCTCACTTGTGTCCCGTAGGACCCCAAGTACTTGATAACTGTTCCTTGACTATTCGCACTATCCACATATGGGAGAGTCTATGGATCCCCCTTAGCCAGAGCTTGATTCATTTCTTATTTCTTGGGGCCACAAACTAGTTTGGGGTTTATTACTATCCTGTACTTATGCCATGCTTTACTGCTTTATTTACGATTGTGTGTGGAGCACATGTACTGTTTAGTAATTGCGGAGTGTTTTCGCGGTATCGACAAGCCCAGTCACACTTTCGGGTTCCCGGTCATTTACAGCCATTGGCGCAAACCTTGGGTCCATCTCGAAGCCGGCCAACTTCATTGCGGGTAGCTTAATGGGGTGGCCCCTGAAATATTTTATGAATCTTGTGATTGCTTTGTCGTGAAAGCCTCGTTGGGTTTTGATTTGGTTTTTCCGAGGTTGATCGTGTGTGTGTTGCTATTTGTGCACCCTTGCAGGGTAAATCTTTCTGAAAGACGTGTCCGCGGTTATGGACGACTTGGAGCACAGTATCTCGATCATAGACAAGCATAACTAAAGTAGTGCTATAAATTTGACTTAATATGTGACTAGTAATCAGCTTCACTACAATGGATTGGATAATAAAAGTGCCAACAACTGGTGGAACTGGGGTGTATCGTGTCATGTTATACCTGCCTAGTAGCAACTCCAATGGAATGAAATAAAAGTGCCAACAACTGCGGGGTTTGGGATGTCACATGCTACTTGTATCTGACTAGTAAGTACTGCAACTACAACTGAATGGTTAACTAAAACTGCCCACTACTTATGCTATCAGGATGACTCATGCTATCTATATCTGACTAGTAAGTGCTGCAACTATAATGGAATGAATAAAACTGCCAATTGTGTGAGTTCCTCGGTTTGACTTCATCGTTTGGTCTCGAGGGGGAATACCAGGACGGGTATGATTGGTGTTTGTATCAGGTTGGATCCGAATAGGTCTTTCTTACCCCTCTCTAATAGCCGACAATTGTATCGAGACTCTATAGGTTGTTTAGTGCATGCTTCGTTGCCGCTTCAGCCCACCATACCTATGTAGGCGAGAGCCGCCGAATTCTAGCCTCGCTGTGTACTGGCCTTAGTACTGACGCTCCTCTTTTTCCTTTGCCCTTTGTCGGCACCCCTTTTGTTTCAGCAGGTTTGAGATCGACGTTGTTAGCAGGGTTACCCTTCCGGCTTGGCCTGGGCAGGGTTATGGACGCCATTGGTTATTCTTCAGGGCTCTTAGCTCAATTTGCTTCTTATCTGTACTCGTATGCTGTATCGTTTTCAAGGTGATTTGGATCTTTGTACTATATATCTGTATTCTTGACTCAGTGAGTCGTTGTTGTATATATATCTATTCTATGGGTTCCATCATGGACTATTGTGTAATCGTATTACTTCGTTTTCCACCCGCACGAGAGTGCCTGGTGGGCGTCCTTGAATCGTTTCTATGCGGGTTTGGCGGGAAGCGCTAAAACTTGCATAGGGCCGATTCGAGGGTGTTACAGAAACCTGCAGCGTAACCATAATGAGTATCTATGAAGCATTCTTCTTATAAAAAAAGAGAGATAGTTATTGAGAAAAAGAAAAAAGGAAGAGATATGAGAAAAGAGGAAAGAGAGAAAAAAGGACCATTTTCCCATGGTAAATAAGGAGATTGCTGGGATACCCGTTGTCTGCTTGCCTTGTCATTTTGATATGGGGATTCTTCCGTATCATCAGGCAAGGGGTACCCCGTTGGCGGTTCTCTATGATACGCATGTATTTACTATGATAAGAACTTACCGGTAACTAAAGTTGAGTAGCATGAGGAGCGGCCCTCGTACTCAAGGGACATGAGATTTCCAGTTTATAGTCTGTCAAGCATATAACTCAGATTGGACCTCACTTTCACCTTAATCATTTAAAGATGCTTATGATAGGGGCAATGAGAGCTCAAAACTAATGAGTACCATACTTTCAGAATTTGGAAGCCTTTCAAACTTTTCAAAACCTTTTTCATTTCCTTGTTGAGTCACCACCCATTCTATGAGCACTTTCTTGAGAGCATAGTTGTCATTCTTAGTGTAATGTGCTTGTCTCAAACTTGATTAATTGTGTTATGACTTTGATGCTTGTATCTTTGATATCATTACTTCTAGTCTTCACCTGAACTTCAGAGGTGCCTTGGAATTTATGTTTGCTCTACAATCAAAGGCAAGCGAGATACCACTCTATCATAGCTTTTTATGAGCATTACAATGTTGCTTATGTTTATGTTTCATGCTACTTACTATTTTTGAGTTGGAATCTCTTCATAGCTTGCAATGACTACTAAGTAAACTTAGTTGCATACTCTTTATTATGAATTGCCTGAGTAGTTGATCATATGCTGAGAATATATACATCTTATGAAGCAAATGTGTTCGTGAAAGTTTCTTTTATCGCACTCAGTTTTCAACTGAATTGCTTGAGGACAAGCAATAAGCTAAGCTTGGGGGGAGTTGATACGTCCAAAACGTATCTACTTTCCCAAACACTTTTGCTATTGTTTTTCCTCTAAACTTGTGTGATTTGGATACAACTAACATGGAATGGCGTTGTTTTCAGCAGCATTATCTTGGTGTCTAGTTTTTGTGCAGAAAATCAACTATCAGGAAAAATCCCGGAAAATATGCCAAAAATCCTATTTCACCAGAAGACTCACGGAGCCAGAAGACGAGACGGAGTAGGGCCACGAGGGGCCCACACCACCTGGCCGCGCGGGCCAGGCTAGGCTATGCCTAGGGTGGTGTGGCTGCCTCGGCTGCGCCCTCGGCCTCCCTCTTCGCCTATAAGTTGCCTCTTTACCTAAAAACCAAGGGGGGTTAGACTTTTTTCCAGAAAGAGTTCCGCTATGCCGCCACCACCAGATTCCGCGATTCGGAACCAGAAACTCCGTTCTGGCATCCTGTCGGGACGAGGAATTGGAGGAGATCATTGCCATGATGATCACCATCGCTTCTCCATCGACCATCCATGTTTCCCCCATCTATGAGTGAGTAATCCCCCACTGTAGGCTATGGGGATGGTAGGGATTGGATGAGATCGTTCATCTAATGGCATCAGATTGTTAAGGCATGGTGCCTAGTATCTATTATTAGTGCTTTTTGACTTTGTTGCAACCTGTTATGCTTAATGCTTGTCACTAGGGCCCGAGTGCCATGATTTCAGATATGAACATGTTATTGATTCATTATGATAGTATTGTTTATGGTCTTACTTGCAAGTTATATACACACGTTGTTGTCTAGAACCAAAGGCCCCAAAGTGACAGCAATTGGGATAACCGGAGGGAATGGCTTTGATGTGAGGATCACATGTGTTCATGGAGTGTTAATGATTTGCTCTGGTGCTTTATTAAAAGGAGCACCTTAATTGCCAGTAGTTCCCTTGAGGCCTCGCTTCAAACGGGGTAGCAGGACAAAAGATGTTGCGCAAGTTCTCATCGCGAGCACGTATGACTTTATATGGAACACATGCCTATGATTATTTAGTACTTGGATGCTTTATCTTATTTATCTGCAAATTCCCTACGTCTTGATTGGCATATGAATTGTCTTGTCCATGCAACGCCCGTTCATCCATCCCTATGCCTACTGCGATTTAATCCTACTGTTTATCGCCATTGTTACTACTGTCTTTACTTTTAATACTTCTATTACTCTGCTATTGTTACTACAAAACTATTGCTACTGATAAACTGATGTGAGCAAGATTGTTTCCAGGTGCAGCTAAATTGACAACTCAGTTGTTAAGGCTTATAAATCTTCTTTCGCTCCCCTTGTGTCGAATCAATAAATTGGGTTTCACTTCCCTCGAAAATGCTGCGATACACCCCCTATACTTGTGGGTCATCACGCGTCTTCTCCATCGGCCCAGCAATTTGATATCTCCATTAACTATGATATTGTCTTGGGTTTAACCCGTCCCAGTTCTTCTATGAATTCTCAGCGATGGAGGCCGTCGTTGAAGGCGTCAATGGCCCTTTCGTCGGATATGGATTCAGCTGAGTTTTTGATAATATTCCACCATTGTATGAATGCTCTTATTGATTCTCCAGATTTTTGTTTACACGCTCTCAACTGCTCTAAGGACGCTGGTTGTTTGAACGTGGAATAGAAATTCCGGATGAATTTATGTTCCAGATTGTTCTAGCTACCAATTGAATCTTCAGGTAACTGCTTGAGCCATGATCTTCCGGCGCCGGCGAGATGTAGTTGTAGACTTTGCATTGCGGTAGTTGTGGAGCCACCCTGTAATTTGACGGTGGCCAAATAGTTTGCTAACCAAGCTTCGGGTTCCTGGAGTCCATCGTATTTGTGGTGGTCGTGCGGAAGTTTGAAGTCCTTCGGTACTGAGGCCTTGCGAATCCTCTGCGTGAAATAGCTGGCCCCGCATAGCTCATGATCGTCTTCGTCGTATCCATCCTAATATCGTCGGCTGCGGCTTTCGTCTCTAGATCTGCCGCTCCTATGTTGGGTGTTCTCATTTCTTGTATTGCTTCATGGCTCGGATCCTACAAGATGCATCTGGTGTGGTGATCGAGATCGTCCGGTGTGTCCTACTTGCCGAGGACTGTTGTGATGGTGTGGGGATCTTTCAGGTTGACGTGTGATTCCTTGTTCTACTTCCGCGAGAGAGGATCCTACCATCCCAAGGTTCATCAGGGCGGAGCGATGAAGGGCTGCACGCAGATCATCGGGTGTGGGTTGAGTGGCGATCAGATATGTTTGCGCGGCCATGATGGCTACCTGAGCTATTTTTGCCTTGATTTTTCCTTCTTGATCAATTGACATGAATGTTAGGTCGAGATCTCGGATTATTCCACCTCTTTCTGCTTCGGGGATATTCTATAGTCGAGATGTTGCCCTTCTTGGTGGTGCTGCTCCGGTTACACTCCTTGATCCTCGAGTAGCACTTAATTGTGCCCGTCGTAAGCTGGATTCATCGTCTAATCTCTTTCTTTCATCAAGTTGCCTTTGCATCCTAAGTAGGTCTCTCTTCTTGTGGTGGAGCAGATATTTGTATGCTAATAGATCCGCATGTTAAGCATCCTCTATCATCGGGACTTCTCCCAAAATTGCATCCCTTGCTTTTTGCCATGTCGACGCTGGTAGCGAAAGTCCTTGTCTTTCTCCTCGTTGCGGTTCTCCGCCTCTTCCTTGGACTATGCAATTATCTACTGTTCCTCCTCCTCCGTTTCCATGGTCTCCTTCATTGTCGTGGTTTCCTGCATGGTCATCTGATAAAATATCATCGGGGTTGAGGATAGGATTACCGTTTTCATCGCGTGGTGTTGACGTATCTCCGTTCATCATGCACACTTGGTGGCGTGTTATGTGCGGCATAATGGCGTCATCTCCTGCTTCAAAGTGTGGACTGATAGTATTCCGTGATCGTAGTTCTGGATAGATTTTCGCCATCCTTACTTCGAAGTCGATGTTTTCGCTGCTTCCGTCGGGTTCTGAGTTTGTCGGGTTTGGTTCGTGTGGTGGGGTTGGATGATGACCTTTTTATCCTGCTTCGATCTGTGTTGTGACGTCCGTGGAGGAAGATGTTGGTACCTCCGTGGGCGTAGCTTTTCCCACCGACGGTTCTGATGCGATCAGGGCCGAAGGGTGTGATTCTTGCGGGTTGTCTGGTTGGATGTGGAGGCTTCTAATGATTAGATTGGATCCGCCGTTAAAATCGGTGGGTACCAATACAGGGGTGGGCAGGCGTGGATCTGCTTTCGTCGAGTTGATGCTTGGTGGAGAGCGTTCCGCCGAATCCATGGTTCCAGCATTCAAGATTCCCACAAACGGTGCCAATTGATGAGGGGTAACCTCGACAATGCCCATGGTGATGGACTTGGGGTTTCGTGGAAAAGAGGAACGCTAGGGATTTCATCGGATATCAGGAAAACAATGGGATCAAAGTCGCCTAAATATTGAGTAATTGTACTATTACAAGTTGTCTAGTAGATTTTGGTACCCTTGCTTGGGCTTCTCCTGTCCTATATATAATAGGCCGTGTCTCAAAGTTGTATGTGGATAGGTTTCATACACGCGTGATTACAACACCAACACAATGTCGGTTTATAGTTCCTTTCCCAATACAAATAAAGCCTTTGTCGGTTGCTTCCTTGGGTTGTCGTCTGGAATCTTCATGGGCCGTAAGCCTTTTATCCAATCATAGGGTAGCGATTTATAAGTATCCGAGTAATTATACCCATGTCACCCTTCCTCGTCTAGCTTGGGCATGCCGGAGGTCACCAGATCGATGTCGGTGTTGTCGTAGTGTGATTTAACCAAGGATAGGATCATCCTTGCACCAACCCAGACGCAAAAGGCTTTCCAGCCCTTGACTTTCTCGGGAGCTCGGTGCAGGATTTCCGAGTACTTGGCCACTGACTCTTCCGCCTTGATGTTTATCCCTAAAGGCTGGGCCATCTCCTTGGCATGTGCAATGGCGGTGCTGACGAAGTTACCGGCAAGAATCATGCATTCCTTGGGATCCGGAGCACCTTCACCCAAGTTGGTCAAACCAATGGGAGTTGTAGTTTGCATAAGATACAAGGACCATAAGTATAAGTACATCAAACATTTTTCCATGGTACAGAATTTCTCAAGATGGAGGAAACATACCAAAGATGCTGGATTTGGCTTACTTGCATGTCTCCTCCAAGATGTCATGCTCATCCTAAAGTTTCTTGTACGCCTCAAGGCTTCGAGAGTTTTTCTCTTGGGCATCTTGGTTTTTCTCCTTGAGGCGTTCAATTTTTTCCTTCAGGCGCAGCATCTCGGTGTCTGTAGACTCTTGCATGACCTTCATCACCTCCTCATGTCCCTTCACTTCCTCGGCCAGGTCTTTATTCAATATCTTGTTTTCACTGTCAAGCTCTTGAATATGCTTCGATTGCTCGACAATGCCCTTGGCCTTGGCAATAAGTTCTATAAGACGGCAAAACAAGAACAGTATGAGAACATGGAAGAAATTGACTATGAGCAATAGCAAGGAAAAAAAGTCGGAGGAAAACAGACTCTTGCTATTCATGATATGTTCCTTCAGAAAAGCTGTTTTACCCTTTTAGCATCCAGCACCTGCAGCTTGGCATATTTCTCATTGGCCTTCTTCCTCCGGGTACTCTCATTCCGTGTAAACAAAAGCATTTAGTTTCTCTTAGAAGCTCCTAGCCGGAACTATTCTAGTTTCATCTAGAAGCTCGGGGGCTACAATATGATATTTTGATCTATGGTTCTTCTAGAGCATCTAGTCGGAACTTTACTAAAAAGTTTCAATTAGAAGCTCGGGGGCTATAGGATTAAATTTCAAAGACAAGTATGCTACTCTTAGAGTATCTAGCTAGGACTTTTTCTAGTTTCACCTAGACACTCGGGGGCTACACTATCAAGTTCTACTCTTAGTTCTTTGGAGCACTCAGGCCGATAACTATTGTTTATCCGCCTAAGAGCTCGGGGGCTACAGAGGGATATGCTATACGATAAAAGATAAAGTTTAAAAGACTTACAATGGCAATAACTTTGAGATTGTTGACCAAATTGGCATATGCAGTGTGGAAAATGCGGCATTGTTGTACACGGCATCCGCCTGCTAGATAAGATCGTCCAAGGTCAAAGTCGGAGGCACCGGAGGAAGTGGCATGGTAAAATCCGGAGGCATAGATGAATATCTGGCCGACTGTCGTGTTACTAAGACAGTTGAAGGCGCAGAATCTCTCGCCTTGTCAGTTGCTGCTGCTGCCTCTATCTTCCTTGATGGCTCTTTCCCTTTTTCGGTGGCATCCTTAGCCGGAGCTTCAGCCGCTTTGGAGGAAGTACTCTCCTACATCCCCTGTCCACTGGGAGCGACGTCCATCCCTGCAGAGTCTGAGACATCAAAGATTGGATTGTCATTTGTCTCCATGGCAGAGATCTCAGGGATGACGGGGGACGAAGGCCCGGTGGGGCCAGTTGTAGGCTTGGCGGCAGGAGTTGAGGGAGCAGTAGCGGGAGAGGGCATGGCGGCCACATCCTTGGTCAGCATATCACGAATATTGTTTGACCCTCCAGCATCTCTGGAGGATCGCTTCAGGCTAACACCGGCTTTCCTTCTGAAACATACAAAGTATAAGTACAGGAGTTGAATAAGGTGCAAGCTAGAATACAATCCGGAGAATGAATACACTTACTCCACGGTAGGAGCCTTGGTTAGGGGAATGCCAATGGATCTCTTCTTCTCCACCTCTAAGGCGGCGGTGGATCATCTAGAGACTCCACTCTCCGATTTCTTCTTCTTCTTGGCCTCGGCAGGAGCGTCAGAGGTGGAGCTCTTCCGTTTTCACACTGCCGAAGCTGGATGATCCTTGGGGGTGTCATCATCGGACACCACATGGATATCCTTCATCTTGGGATCATAGACCTGGGAGGCCATCTGATCCTCCGCCAAGGTCGCCAGTTGGGAGACAAAGGTGTGTTAGACTGATAACTTGAAGACGGAAAAACCTTAGAGTATATAACAAGCAACAAAGGAAACATAAGCTACCTCTGGGCATTTGCCGCATTCAAACATGTCATAGGTGATCTTGAAGCCGCACTTCCTGTCCTTCATCTTGACCATGTCCTTAAGCCAGAGCTTGATGGTGTCGTTGGAGAAGTTATCACGCGAAATTCGCATGGAATCCTTTCTATCCTTAGTGTACTTGCACATCAGCTCGGCGCGGTGCTGCAAAGGCTAGATCCACCTAGTGAACCAGTAGATGGCTAGGTCCAGGCCCATCAGACCTCTGTCTACGAGCCATTCGATCCGCCTTATGGTGCGATTGGCTTCCTCGTCGGACGGAAGGAGGGCTAGGGACCTCTAGGAGGTTGCTTCGGCGACAGCTCCATCGACGAAGTCGGGGTACGTCTCAAGGCGATCAGGCAGAGGAACGTCTGGGCCATAGAAGTATGTGCGCTGCCAGTTCTTGCAAGATTCGTGACCCACAATGTCGGGGAAGGGCCAGCTAGGCCGGATCTTAAGGCTAATGGTTCCGCATATCCGTAGCTCATCCTTGGATTCTACGACTCTCTCTTGACGGTAAAAAAGTAAACAAACGGATCTAACCTAGGCTTTATTCCTAGGTATCCTTCGCACAAGTGTCGTCGGATTGATGACAAGTACGCCATGAGGGGGTCCTCGAGGCGTGTGGAAGAGAGGGGTGTGAGACGTACGGTGTTCCGGGACGGTGAGCACACAAGTTTACCTAGGTTCGAATCCGCTGGCTTTGGATGGATCCTACTCCTGCTAGCAATCTAGTAATACGGCAGAGCCAGAATATGGGTTACAACGGTTTCGCCTGTGCGAGTTGAGGTTGTAGACTATTGTCTGGTGGTAGTTGCCCTAAAGGCTCTCCCTAGGACGGCTTATATAGATATCCGGCCTAGGGTTTATAGGAGAGATCTATCCGGCTACGAATAAGAGTCGGTTACAGAGTACATCTTGTACTACAATTAACACTATGGGCCTATGCTGGTAAGTCTTCTAGGCCTTCTCGTAGTCGGACTGGACTCCGTCTCTTCTCCCTGACTGGGCCACCCGTGAAGCAAAGATCTAACCCGAAGTGGTCCACCCTGGTCAGTGAAGAACTGTGAGGATACCTGGAAAGTATATCCCCAACAGCAGCCCCCGGAAGCCTCCAAGATCCAAAGTCGGATTCATCATCATCTAGCTTGATCTTCAGCTTGCAGAATCTTGAAGGGTTCCTGAAACTTCAAAACAAAATATACGATCCGGGTCTCAAAATAAGTCGGACCTATCAGTACAGTTATTCAGATTTCTAGCTCGAAATTCAAACTAAGCCGAAACTTGGTCTCTGACGTAGCCTGACACCAGCCATGGTCAAGTCATGTCACTGACAGACATTTCCTGTCAGCACGACCGTTGGTGGGTCCGCCTTTGCGGAACCGAGGCATCATTTCAATGCGTGCGTGGAGATCGAGGCGGCGTAATCATCATGCGGAGGTTTCCATGTCCTTTCCACGACGCGTGGCATGTTTACTATAGCGTTTACACGAATCTTGATGCGTCTGGCGGATATAAGTGGTGTGAATTTCTTCCCTAATTCTCCTCACTAGTTCCAGCGCCGTTTCCTTCTCCTCTACGCCTCCCACGAACCCAGCGCTCTACTGCTCCCGCAAAAACGCCTCCAGCGCGGCCCATCTAAGGTCACCGGTGCACCGGATAGAATGGCTTCTTCATCATCCTCTGGCTTAGCGGCCGCGGCGATGGCGGCGGCAGCGACAGAGAGGGGGAGCCACTGTGGAGTCTGGATCCCCTGCGTCCCGGACGATCCCAAGCTCCAGGTCATTGAAGACGAAGGGCTCCTCCGTGCTAGCGACTGGCGGAGCGGTTTTGGCGAAACCATCCCCAACCCCCGCAATGATGAGCGAGTGCATTTCGGCACTCACCTTGACAGAGGTCTGTCTTTTCCTCCCTCGGAATTCTTTTCTGAGGTTATAGATCATTATGGCGTTCATCTCCACCATCTTCCCTGGCCTCTATCTTAGAGATGAGCGCATACGCTTCTTTGTGCGAGCGGTATCTCGGCATTAGGCCGATCCTTACTCTTTTTCGGTACTACTTCCATGTCTGGAGAAATTCCATTACTGCTGGTAATCCTTATATTACCGGCACCATTAGTTTTTCGGTTAGGCGCGAGCATGTTTATCCTCGGATTATGGCTAGTGATTCGGTCAAACAATGGTCGTCCACCTTCTTCTACCACAAAGATATCCCTGCTCCTAGCAAAGACACAGCTTTGCTGGCTTTCGTAGATGGAGCCGCCACGCCTCAAGAGTCTGGGTACGAGGCCGCTCGGACTCTCAGTGACGATCTGTTTCTCGCCAAGAGACGGATCGAATATCTGATGAAGCACAAGGGCCTAAAAGGGTCTGACTTAGTTCAATGTTGGGTGGCGTGCTAGATCCAACCTCTTCAACATCATGGAGATCGACTGATGCACTCCATCACGTCGTCGAAGAATGACTCCCTCCACGTCAGCTCCAAGTCCTTAAAGCCGAAAGACTATATATGTCAAGTCAAATGGCTGATAAGGGAGCAGATCGAGAGGAAGATTTGAGAGTTGTCCCTAGACATGCATACAGCAGAAAATCCTGTTGTGCCGGAAGACTTCAGCAGTAACTCTTTTTTCTGCTTATCCATATGTTAACTTTGCAATACTGAGATGTTTTTCCTTTTCAGCTTGCCGACCTCCTCGAGTCGGAGTTTGCTCCTATCGAGGGATACCCTCCGGAGTTTTCTCAGGACTAGGGTGAGTTGGTCCCAATGCCGGATGTCGTTCCTCGGAAACGCAAAGCTCCGACATTGGCCATCGGCACCAAAGTGCCCATTGTGAAGAGGTAATCTTTCCTCACAAGGTCATTGTATTTTGCCTGTAATTCCTTCTGAGATGTAATGTTCTTTGTTCTATTATCTTCTCAGAGCTAAACAGCTCATCAAGGGCAAGGGGAAGGAAACGGCCTCGAAGCCTCTGCGCCAGTCGAAGCTCAAGTTAGCTTCTCCTGTCGTGGCTCCTCCAACTCCCGCTCCTCAGCCTTCTGCAGCACCGGAGATTACTCGATGTCCGACTGTTGTAGAAGATCCGGCTCAAATTGTAACATCCCAATTTTAGCAACCCTGATTAGTTGTCCTGAATGCAAAAATCAGGGGGAACAAAAACTTTTTCTTGTTGAATGCTGAAGGGTTGCTTCCTGTTTGGATATGCTTATGCATATGAATGTGTATTAGATGATATACTCCTTACCTCAACACCAGTTGACAAAAGCTACTTCCCAAAACTGTCTTGGCTCAATCTCCATATTCTCAAATGTTCTGGCATTTCAAAACCTAAGCCAAGAAACCTATGCAAACCAACTATTTTAGTAGCTTCTATTGATCAAACTATGGAGAGCTATAGAATACTATGTCCTTATGTTTTCAAGACAGAACCTTCAAATGCCCTTCTCTCCAGGTTTCCCAAAAACCTTTATTAAGCTTTTGAATCCTACTC
Source organism: Avena sativa (assembly GCA_916181665.1). NCBI lineage: Eukaryota > Viridiplantae > Streptophyta > Magnoliopsida > Poales > Poaceae > Avena > Avena sativa. Next base: position 62,003,301 of record OV702287.1, on the reverse strand, counting down.
TTGGTAGAAATACCAAGGATTCTCACCTTACTCAAATCCAACACTTCAAAATACCCATACTTCAAGCTAGGCTTGATGGTAACCCTAGTAGTAGTTGATTTGTTTGTAAGATGAGTTGCCTTGATCTGTTGTCTGACTTGATTGCTTAGAAGTAGTATGAGCTACTCTAGGAGCTCATTAGTAGGATCAAGAGGTCTCCAAATCACCACACCCTAAGAAAGAAGACAAGATGGATCTGATCTTCAGCCACTAGGTGATCATCTAAAACCCTTAACTAGATCAACTCTGAAGTGATCCCTTCTAGAAGCTTCCAAGTCAATGAAGACCAATATCAAGCATGGATCCCTTATACTCAATATACCCTTCAACCTCATCCACTTGATGATGCTTTGGTATCTTTCTATCCACCAAAAGCCTTCCATCTCATGCCCTAGTCAAAAACCCTAAATCTGCCTAATTTGTCTAAGTCTGGAAAACTATTTCCAACATCACCTTTTTGAATGTCTCCCGTTCTAAACCCTTGTGCATATTTGAAAATGCATATAAACCATCTTGTTAACCATCCTAAGTACTACCAAGTACCACTCTTGCCCTTCGTTATATCATCCTCCAACCCACTTGTTCTTGATGGTTTTGCAGGCAAGAAAATAACTATTCCTGCAAATCTAGTCAATATGCCTATTTTGGCAGAAGCTCACACCACCATCCAACCTTCTATGGACCAACTCTTTGCATGGTTGTGTTCTACTCATATAGGTCTATAGATATCTACTTCACTTGTTCCAAGTGGATATTTGTGCTTCTTAAACCCACAAGGTTTTGAAGTCTAGTTGATAATCTACTTTGGCAGGCTTATTTTATTCAAAGGTTGACAGCCTGTCTTGGTGAGCTCAAGCAAGATCAAGATCAAACACCTACACCATTGAAATCTACATCACTTGGTATATCCATCCATATATCCCATGCCCCAAGGGGAGCCCTGAAATCCAAGATCCAACAAGGTTTTGGTGGCATGAAAACAATCTTACCCAAGATCCTTAAATCTCCAGTTTTCACCAAAATCAACTCGGATTCTCCAATCCTAAGGTTGAAAATGCTGGCTATCCCTTGTCTACATCATCTTCCTTGATCATCAAGATTTATCAAATATTTTCCATAATTCTTAGGGCTCCAAATCTAATAAATCTCTTTAATAGTCAGAATCTTCAAAACTTCTCCCATCAAGGAAAGTTTGGTTTTTGCCAAAACACTTCCCCAAATTTTGGCTCAATTGGGATCCACATATCATACCCCATCTTCCCACTTAAAAAAATAAATATTTTTGACAAGCTTTATTATTTATTTTTGCCCATTTTCTTAAATGGCAGAAACAACAAAATAAATGTTTTAAATACTTTTAAGCCCCAATAAATCTTGGGAAAATTCCTATAAGTGTGTATTCACATTTGGGACCATCCCGAACCGAAAACCAACCTTGTCCAATGTAAAATTATCAAATGATCTTCTAGAAACTACTTATACAGTTTTTTAATAAATGGATTTAAGTGGACTTCTAATTCTCTGAAAAATCCCAAATAAATCCCAAAGAGGCATATTAACCCTACCCACCTACCAGTACCATATTCCCACCTTGTCCTATGCAAAATTTTGAACTCTCTTCACAAACACCATTTTTATCAAATAGTACAAACAACTCAAAACATGAGCTAAAATGAAGCAAAGTCTTATCAAAGTCTTAACACCACTCTCCACAGCAACCAGCACTCCTCCCTGGTCGTGGCTACTGTAGCTTAGCATTGTAGCTGACCCCCTCCAGTTGTCATTTACCCCTTGGAAGAGTAGAGAGAGTAGAGATAAGCCACTTGTGGCCAACCAACAGCAGCCCCACCTCCCCTTCTCTGTCCCTGCCGACCAAATGACTCAAACCACCCCTCCACCGCCATCTCTGACCAATCCCAAGCCAGCTCCACCCCTCCTTCATGTCCAAAATGGACATCTTCCCTCTTGGAGCTCCCACCTTAGCTTAAATAGGCCAGAGGCCACCCCGCTCCATCCCATGCCCCTCATTCACTCCCCCTGCTCCCCATTTACCTCCCTAGAGAGACACTCCCTCCCCCTGCCCTGCTCTGCCTGGAGGAAGGAGAGAGTGAAGCTTCGGCCTCCTCACTCCCCTCGAGCTAAGCTCCCTCCCTAATGCATCTCCCCCCTGCATGCCACACTGCAGACCTCCCCTCTACCTCCCCGAGCTAACCCGCTCTCTTTTTTCCCTGCAGCAACCCCAGGCGACGGTGCCGGTGAGATCTCGAGCTGTCTCTACGGGCGTGCACATGCGAGCAAGATCCTGGCGTCAAACCACCTCGCCGCCCCTCCCCAGGCTCGTCGTCGACCATCGCGTCACCTCCGCGCCTCCCCCGTCATCGGCACGGCCGCAGGTGAGATCCCTGAGCTCCACCGCCGCTCCCTAGGGTTCTGACCCGCCACCACCGGCGCGAGCAGGACGATAGCACACAGCCGTCAATCCCTGAAGGGAATATGCCCGAGAGACAATAATAAAGTGGTTATTATCTTATTCCATGTTTATGATAAATGTTTATTTTGCATGCTATAATTGTATTGATTGGAAACATCAATACATGTGTGTTTAATAAACAAAAAGGGTTCCTAGTTATGCCTCTCTTATAGACTAGCTTGTTGATTAACAAGATGATCAAGGTTTCCTGATCATAGACATTGGATGTTGTTAATAACAAGGTCACACCATTGGTGGAATGATGTGATGAACATTCATCCGAAGTATAGCATTACGATCAAGTCATTATGTTTATATTGCTATAACATCATACGAAGTAATCTTAGTCCTTAGACCATGAGATCATGTTAATTTCTAACACCGGAAGAGTATCTTGATAACATCAAACGTCACACTATAACAGGGTGACTATAAAGGTGGGTTCAGTGCTACGAAGGTGTTAAGTTGAGGCTCATGGATCAAGAGTGGGATTTGTCCATCCCAATGACGGATAGATATACTCTGGGCCCTCTCGGTGATATCACATTGAAATAGCTTGCAAGCAAGTGATGTGATCACTAGAATGTTATATCACGGGAATGAGAAAAGAGTGCATGTCGGTAACGAGATCAAACTAGGTATGGAGATACCGATGATCGAATCTCGGACATGTAATATATCACGGGACAAAGGGATTTAGTTACTAGCATTAAAGGTTCTCACGATCACAGAAGTCATCGTTGAATGTGTAGGAGTCAGTATGGATCTCCAGGTCCCGCTACTGATTATTGATCGGAGAGGGGTCTCGATCATGTCTGCATTATTCGCGAACCGTAGGGTGACACACTTAAGGGATACCGACACCATTTGGATCAAATATGTTTCAGATAAAGATTTAAGAAAGCGCTGGAATTATTTCAATAGACACCGAAACTGTTTCGGGTGAAATTGCTGAAATTGGTTCTGCATGTAATATTGAAATGTTGCAGGGGGTTTGATGTGAATGGTTGTTAATTAAAGTAATTAACAAAATTCTGAATAAAAATAATAAAAGAGTTTTATTAAATGAGAGAGCATTAAATTTGGATAAATTTAATGCATTTAAAGTGGAGACTTTAAAAGAGAATGTGAAGGGGCAAATTTATGTGGAGGGAGTTACCACCACATGAATGGAGGAGGTGAAGAGACACCTCCTCCATGCGCCGGCCATGAAGGAGGGGCACCCCCCCTCCTCCTATAAAAGGCCACCCCCTCCTCACTTCTCACACACACCTCCTTGTGAAGGATCTCTCTCCCCCTCTAGTATTATTCCCCATGGTCTCGGATTAGCGAGATACATGTTCCCGGTGGCTTTATCTGGAAAGGAGTTGCTGCTTCCGCTGCTTTGCTGGAGTGAGGGACGGAGGTTGTCAGGGTACCGGACGTGTGTGCGATCACGGATGCACCGCTGCTTTGCGGTGCTGGACTTGGTGGTGCTGGAGCTAGATCTGATGGACGTGCTGGAGCCGGACCTGCTGGACTTCATCACGATCTTGAGATCGGCAAGTGTACGACTACATCAACCACGAGTTCCTACTCGTTAACAAAGCTCGTTGTCTACGAGGGTAAGTTCTCTTTGGATGTATGTCCACCTGTTGCTTTGTACCTAGTAGATAGATCTTGGCGTGTAGTTCACACCGTAGGAAAATTTTTGTTTTCTATGCTGCGGACCCAACAGTGGTATCAGAGCCTGATCTATGCGTAGGTGCTTAGCACGGGTAGTACACATATGTTGATATGTGGGCGATGATGATCATGTTATTGCATCTTCTATGTATTTTGGATATTGGTGGCATAGTGGGATGAAGTGGCCCGGACCAACCTTACATGTCATCATACATGAGACCGGTTCCACGACTGACATGCAACTTGTTTTGCATAAGTGGCTGGCGGGTGTCTGTCTCTCCTACTATAGTCAATATCTGATTTACAACGAGTTGCTAATAACTTAGTTATCCTCGTTGTGGTTCATGTTCGTAGGTAAGAACGGTTCTATCTTCGAAAGCCCTAAGCCACGTAAAACTTGCAATTGATAAATTAGAGGCATCTAGTTTAGATTGTTGCTGGGCTAGTGTCTTGATATGGTATTGTTGTAAGTAGATGTATGATAGATACTCTTACAACACACTCAACGTGTAAGTTCCATAGACCTTGGCCTTACACACAAAGGAATGATAGAGATCATACCACGATGCAAGTGATAGAGATCAAATGCATGGACCATATCATCTCACTTTACACATTAGATGTTAGCATCTTATACTGCTAGTTTGGCGCTTTCTGTAGCATTGTAAGATGATCCCTCTTTTAGATATCAAGATAAAAATGTGTTCTTCCTTAAGTATGCACCGTTCTATGGATCGTGTTTCAAGACATCACGTGATGATCGGGTGTTCTCAACTCTACGCTTTCATGCAACGGGTGTAAGACAGTTTTACAAATGCGAATACTAAGGTTCTTACTTGGCGAGCCTAGCATGTACAGACATGGCCTCGGAACACGAACCGAAAGGTTAAGCATGAGTCACATAGTTGATGTGTCGTGGTGGTGTCACGGCAGATGCCATGGATAGGCTAAAGGTGGGGACTAATATGCGCTAGGGGAATCCAGGGAGGGATAATAGAGTGATTCTCTACACAGAAGTTTTGTATTGATGTTCAATCTCCAGGATTACAAGAGCTCCTCGAGCTGTATTGACAAGAGGAGGAAGAAGAAACTCTCTTACTCTTGCCTACCAATTAGCCCAAGAACCCTAGATCCACTAGAGCTCAACTAACCAGAATTCTCCTTGCTCCCAATCAAAGAAGCCCCAAACCCCTTACCAGAACCCCAACCCCCCCTTATATAGAGGTGGTTCGGTCCTGGCCTAGGGCATACGTGGAGGCATATTCCTAAGAATATGCCCCCTCCCAAAGTAGTAACCCGACAGGGGTGCTTTTCCCCCGCGTCACACTTGCTTTAGCGACATAGCCTCTGCGGCGCCCGCGTCCGCCAACGTGAGCGTCGTCACCCTTGTCGGCCACGATCCGGTGGTCCTGCCCTTGCCTTATTCGCTCATCCAGTACGCACCGGACCTTCTTTTTTGACCAGAGAGATTCCTTCCTTCTCCTAGAAGCTAAGTGAGGATCCGGATCACAGTAGATCCGGCCACTCCTGTTCCTGCATATAGGTTAGACAAGCATTTCCGACTTACTCCTTAAGTCGGATGAGACAACGTTAGGTGTCCCCCCTGGCTCGGATTACTCCGTGATCCGGCCTACCTTGAGGTGACTCGGCCAGCATCCGCTTTGACCTTGCCGACCCTCGACTAACTCGGCCCTTATACCCCGGAGTGACCCTACCTGGGGTTATCCCCCCAACATTAGTCCCCGAAGCTGGTGCGGCCTTAGCGGCCTTGGTCGCTAAGGCCACATCAGGTTCATTCGTATCTAAGCTTCGGACGTTTAGTTCCGGGTTAACTTCTTGTCTCGGATTATATGGATTTACGTTCCCTTCACACGTTCCAAGTTTTCACTTGCCGGCCGGGTTACCATTTTGGCTCGGATCCTATGGTTTTACTTTCCCTCTGCACATTTCTAGTTTTCACTTGCCGGCCGGGTTACCACCGTGGCTCAGATCCGGGCCTTGCTTCCTTCTCTCGTACGCCAACCCACGTAGAGGTTAATCATTACGTTGCCTCATTTTAAGGGCCAGCACAGTAACCGCCGCAGTAAATGTCAGTGATTACTGTGCGGGGGTTACGTCATGTCTGTCACCTCGTTTACCGCAACTGCACGTCGTGTCATGGGATCATATTTACTCTGCGGCCCCCGGTGTGGCTTCTCTCTGATTGGTCGATGCTGGTAATACACGGCCACACCGTGGGGCTCTCCAGCGCAGAACGATCCCACTCGTTGATTACTGGGAGCGGTTAAATAGGGGAGGGGCACGCTCTTTAGCACTTTTCCATCTCCGCGCCCCCTCGCCCGTTCCTCTTCTTCTTCCTCGCAACCGCGCTGCCGCCAGTGCCCGTTGCAGCAGCGCCGCCGCCGCACCTTCTCCATGCCTCCGCACCACAGTCACCGCTGCACCACTGTTTAGCCACGGGTCCTCGTCAATCTAGACCACAGAGCTCCGCCGCCGCCAGGTCCAGCGGGGACAGTGGAATCGAGATGACGGAGGAGGAGCTCATCGTCGTCGAGCAGGAGATGGAGGAGGACGCCGGCGCGGCGGACCGTGGCGCGTGGGCCGGCTCTTGGGTCTGCGAGGATGACATCGACTGGCTCTACCGGACCCGGCGTATTCCCGCCGGCGTCACCGCTCGTCTCCCCTCCTCAGAGTTGGCCCCCTCACCCAATCCGGGTGAGTTCGTTGTTTTCCTATCCCATTTCCAACGGGGATTTGGCCTTCTGGTGAGTGATTTCTTCCGGGACTGGGTCCGGACCTATCACCTGCAACCACATCATCTCCCGGCGAACGCCATCACTTCTCTGTCCGCTTTCGTTTCTTCGATCGAGGGCTACACCGGGCTATGGCCCACGAAGGAGCTGTGGATCCAGTTCTTCGGCCTCCGTCGCAACGTCGTCCCCAACATCCACGTCGAGTCGGAGGACAAGCAGCTCACTTAGTTCGGAGCTGCCTCGATCTCGTCCCGGAGGTATTCAATCTTTCCCCGGGTCACCGGGCTTGACTCCTGCAAAGGATGGGCCCGGACCTTCTTCTATGTTCGGAATGAAGGCACGGAAGATTTGATCCGGTTGCTGACCTACGCTCCGGGTCCCCCTGACACGGATTTCTGGGAGAAGGTTGCCAAGAAACCTACGGCTCTGGCCAACCAAGTCAACAAAAGGTTCGTGGAGCTAAAGAAGCTCGGATTGTGCAACGAGGATGCCATGATCACATTTGTGCGCAACCGAATCTCTCCCCTCCAGCGGCGCACTCACAAGTTGTGCCACATGAGCTTCAGCCGCGACCCCAACCGAACCTCCTCGTTCGAGTTGAGCAATACGGAGATCTTCCGCCGGGTCAAGGCTCTTTTCACCACCCATAAGGACTTCTCCGCCGAATGGACGTGGGGAATCGAGTATTACTGTCGTGACAGGCTCCCTCCCGCGGTAAGCTTCGCGGGGTAAATTTATTTCGGATCAATTTCATGTCGGTTCTTATCATATTTTTGACTTTGCTCCTTGTGCTTTTTTCTCAGTTGTTTCTCCAGCAAACCCTCGAGGATGGCCCGGATCCAACCCTTAAGTGGGCCCCGGACCGAGAAATCCCGGATGAGGAGGAGCCGGACCAGGAGATGTTCCTCCCCACAACCGATGCCACCAAACGACCCAGCGGTAAATTCTCTTCTCTTAGAGATTGGCCCGACGATAAGGATGACTCGGATACCGACGTGATTGAACCCGTTGAGGTTGTCCCTCTTTCTTTTGCCTTCCCGGCATCAGCTAACCCCGGTGGGCACATCCATGAGGATTCTCCACTTGCCACGGACGAGCCTGTTCCGGTGGCGTCGAAGAAGAAGCACGGATCCGCGTCAAGTTCTTCTTCCGAACCTTCTCAGCCTTCCAAAAGGCAAAAGAAGGCCGGAGACAAGACTGCCTCCAAACGGGCAGGCAAAGCCCCGGCACGGAGGGCCCGGAAACCTAAGGAGGCCGAGACCTCGGATGCGTAAGTCATTTTTCACTGCGCAACACACTTCTCCCTGCATCGGGGTAATTTCACTCCTGACATTATTTTCTCTTGCAGGGCTCCTGTGGAGGTCCCTCAGAGCGGATCGAGCATCTCCTCTCCTCTTCGGTCTAGTCCTTCCCCTCCTCGTGACGACGAGTCACGCCCGTTGAGCCCTATTCCGGAGGGCTCTGCGGCCGCTCCGGGTTCCGCATTACCTCCTTCAGAGGAACGCGACCTCGGATCGGGAGGGGTCGGATCGGCCGAGGCAACGGTGTCCGGCACTTCGGCATTGCCGCAACCAGCAACCACCAAGTCTACCACAACTCCAGCACCAGCAGCAGCTCCAGCACCAGCCACCGAACCAGCGCCTGTCCCGGCTCCGAAGAAACCAACAGCAGCTCCAGCACCAGCCACTAAAGCTCCCGTGCCAAGTTCATCTGCCTCGTCCGAGTCATCTCAAGCTCGGCGAGGACCCACTCCAGCGGCTTCCAAGGGAAAATCCACTGTGGTCACTTCCTCCCAGCAAGCCAAAGGCAAGTCCACCTCCGTCGAGGCTGGGCAGCAAACCTTGTCGTCGATGCTTCCAAAGATCACCAGCAGCGACGGATCCTCCTGCCGAGCCAGCTGATTCGCAGCAAATGGTTCTTCACACTAGCCCAGCTCTTGCCTTGATTGAAAGGAAAGAAGCTCACGCAAAGGGCTTGGTGGCACCTCACATGCCCACTGGCGAACGGTACCCTCCGAGCCTCATCGAGTTTGTCATGAACTGGAATAAGGCGGAGTTCGTCTACAACGACGATCTCCCGGAAAAGTTCGGCCCAGCTGAATTTTCCGCTCAGATGAATACCGCCGCCAAGGCCATTAACCTCGCTAGGCTTATGATGGAGGTACGCCATTTCTTGTTTACATGCTGTAGATAATAACCATTAGTCCCCGAGCCTCCGGCAGAGTAACTTGTTACTCCGCCGGATGCTCCTTAGAAGATCAACGTAGCTGCATGTAAACTTCAAATATGCACACACCTAGAGCCGGGTTAAGTTCCACTTGGCCCGGATCTTGTACACTTCGAATATGCACACACCTAGAGCCGGGTTAAGTTCCGCTTGGCCCGGATCTTGTACACTTCGAATATGCACACACCTAGAGCCGGGTTAAGTTCCGCTTGGCCCGGATCTTGTACACTTCGAATATGCGCACACCTAGAGCCGGGTTAAGTTCCACTTGGCCCAGTTCTTGTAGACTTCGAATATGGACACACCTAGAGCCGGGTTAAGTTCGTCTTGGCCCGGATCTTGTACACTTCGAATATGCACCGAACTAATTTTACACGCCTGTGCCTTTGTCAGGTAACCACCAATCGTCGGAGCGCCGAGTTTCAGCGCCTGCTTGATACCCACAAGATCCTGCGCGCAAACCATGTTGCACTTGGCGCGGAGCAGGAAAAGAGGGGTAATTTCCTTTCTTAACACCTCACCGTTTCGTTTGTTTCTGCCGGACTAACCTCCTTATTCGTTTTTTTGCAGCTGGGGTGGAGGCTGAAAACAAGATTATGCGGAAGAACTTGGAGGAAATCCGAGGTATGTCCTCTTTCAGCCAACGTCGTTGTGTTTTCCATTCTTTCTTCTCCTTGGCTCGGCAAACATTCACTCCTCGGCTTTGTCGGGTCAACACACTATTTCAGCATCGCTTGAGGATAGTGTGCCCGTGCCTGATATGATGCTGCATTTTCTCGAACAAGCAGGACAGCATCAAGCCAAGCTGAAGAAGAAGAACGATGAGCTTGCCCTCCTCCGGACCAAGGACGACGAAATAGCCAAACTCAAGGCCGAGATGGAGAAGATGAAGGCCCAACACAAAACCGAGCTCCAGAAAGTTGGCCAGAACTTCACCGATGAGCATGAGCGCTTTACCCTCCAGATCTCCAAGGATCAGGACCTGCTCAAGGAATCCGAGGTCCGGCTTGGGTCGGCGCTCGCTGAGCTTGAACAACTTCACCAGAGACGCGACAGTTGTATCAAGGAGTTGACCCGGATCCATCGCCATATCTCACGTAAGTTTCTTCTCCTTATCCGACATAGTTTTTCTGGGTTAGCTCAAATGCCATTGCTTCACCATCTTCCCTTTCCTTATTTTCAGATAACTTTCCGGAGGGGACTGCCATCGCTAGTGTTGCTGTTGCCAAATTCCGCCAAGAGAGGGGTACTCCCATCGCTCCTGATGGTGAGAGCATCCCTTTAGACATGGAGGACCTATTGGTCAGCGTGTCGGCTCGGGTGGAAACTATTAAGAACTATGGGAAAGATCTCCTCGATGTTGCGGTCCGGATCTTCAACACATTCTGGCCAAGCGAGGACGCTCCAGAAAGGATCACGCTCCTTGCCGACAAACTGATGGAGATTGAGACTCAACTTGACCTCTGGAGGGAATCCACCAGGCATGCCGCAGCAGATACCCTTCTCCATCATATCCTTTCATGGTACAAGAAAATCGATCTGAGCCTCCTCACTCTTCGGCGCACCGGATCCAAATGGACCGATGATCCGGAGTGGGTAGCTCGGCACCAGGCTTGCGCCTACAGCCTCGTCGAATATTCTCCCGTCCACGACTAGGTTGAGGGACCGAGCTTTCTAGAATCCGGTGAGGAGGAGCATATGGAGAACGTGGAGGATGGGTCGGGCGATGATGGAGAAGATGCTGCTTCAGATATTGAAGACAGTGATGATGACGCCGAACTTCCTCCTCCTGCCGCTCCTTAGTTGAAAAAACTTGAAAATTTATCAGATCCCCAGTATGCCAGGTGCAATTGTATGCTGAATACATGATATTTTTCTACTATGCTTGTATGTCGGATTAACTTGGACGTAGTCCCCAAGTTTCATTTTCTTGTTCGTCTAATTCTCCGGCTCGATCCGTGTTTACCTTGACTCGGTTTTATGACTTACGAATCCGAGCCTCAAGAATCGTTTTAACAATACTGAGAAACTTTGAGGCTTGGCTCAAAATAATTCAACATAATAGCTTGAAAGTAAACACGGGGTTAGTCCGAAAAAAACAAATGTTAGCTGGAATAGGATCGTTTCCTTAGTAGTTTTTCATGTGCTACGCAATTCCAAACTTGTTCCCTTGCTCGCCATGAAGCCAATTCTTGTTGGACAACAGCAAGTCGAAGGGTTGGGTTTTTGGTGCTCACACATTACTAATCCGGGTTAAGCGAAACGAGTCATTCCAGCTAACGCATAAAAAGTAACAACAATCATTTATTAAGGTAGTCTCCGAGTTACTGCTCGAGGCTCCGCTATTTCATTGATAAGCTCATTGCCGACATACATACCGACATATGAGACGACTCGGATACATACACTTTTTAGCTAAGTGTAGAAGGGACGAAGTAGTGCTACATTCCACGGTCGCTTGGATTCCTCTCCGGACCTGTCCGCCTTGTTCTTTTCCTGTGGCTTTGCATCTATAAGATAGTAAGAGTCATTGTGCAATGCTTTGCTCACAATAAATGGTCCTTCCCATGGGGGGGATAATTTATGCATGCCAGTGGTACGTTGTACCAACCGGAGCACCAGATCGCCTTCCCGGAAGACTCGGGGGCACACTTTCCGGCTATGATAGCGTCGGAGATTTTGCTGATATATGGCGGATCTGGACAGTGCTAGTTCTCTTGCTTCTTCCAGCAGATCAACATCATTTTGCTGGGCTTCTTGCACTTCGGCTTCTGTGTATTGGGTGACCCTAGGCGAATCATGCTCTATGTCGGCTGGTAATACAGCTTCTGCCCCATATACCAGAAAGAACGGCGTGTAGCCTGTTGATCGATTCGGAGTTGTTCGTAAACTCCACAATACTGCTGGTAGTTCTTCTATCCAGCACCCCGCTAATCTTTGCAGCGGCTCAATGGGCCGGGGTTTTATCTCGGATAGCACTAATCCGTTGGATCTTTCCACTTGTCCGTTTGATGCAGGGTGGGCTACCGAGGCTATGTCGAGTCAGATTTTCTTATCTCGGCAGAATCGTGCAAATGCTCCTTCAGCAAAATTGGTGTCGTTATCAGTTATGATACTATGAGGATAACCGTATCTCAAGATGATGTCTTTGAGAAATGTCACAGCCGTAGCTCCATCACATTTTCTTATAGGCTTCACTTCGATCCATTTTGTAAACTTGTCCACCATGACCAGAATGTGCGTCATGTTTCCTCTTGCTGGTTTGAACGGGCCAACCATATCCAAGCACCACACATCAAATGGCCATGTAATTGGTATGGTTTTGAGTTCCGACATAGGCATATGTGTCTTGGTGGCGTACCTTTTACAACCATTGCATTTTCTCACCAGATCTTCTGCTTGCTCCAAGGCACTTGGCCAATAGAATCCATGCCGGAACGCCTTTGCCACTAAAGCCCGGGATGAGGCGTGATGCCCGCACTCTCCTTGGTGTATATCTCGGAGGATGTCAAGTCCCTCTTCCGGATCAACACACCGCTGGAGGACATTGGTTACACTCCGTTTGTACAGCTCGGAATTGATGATTGTGTAAGCTTTGGCTCTCCTCTGAGTTTGCCTGGCTAACACTTCCTCAGTGGGTAACGTTCCATCTTTCAGGAACTGGTATATAGGCAGTGCCCAAGCTGGTACTGCTCGCGCAGGGAACATCTCCTCATCAATTTCCATCTGATCCACCGGCATAACTTCAGCCGGATCACGCTGAACAGTCCCCGGGTATAGCGAGGTAGTCCCCGGGTTTGCCGAGGTAGTCCCCGGGTTCGGCCTACTACCTCCCATGTCAATGTCCATGGGCTCAACTCCGGATTCCGCGTTTTCCGGGACATAGATTGAATCGGTTCCTGGGGACGGCCTGATAGATGGTTTTCTGAGGTGCTCCAATGCTACGCCCGGTGGAATTGCCTATCGGGTCGATCCGAGCTTCGACAGCATGTCGGCAGCTTCGTTTTCCACACGAGGTACATGATGAAATTCGCATCCCTCAAAGTAACCCGAGATTTTCTGCACATGAAATCTGTATAGTGCCATGTTTGGATCCAGGGTGTCCCACACTCCGGACACTTGCTGTATTACTAGATCCGAGTTGCCAAAGCAGATTATCCGACGTATGCCAATCTCCTTTGCCACTTTGAGACCATGCACAAGAGCCTCGTACTCAGCGACATTGTTCGATGCCGCGAAATGGATCTGCAATACGTACTTGAGCTGATCCTTCTTTGGCGAGGTAAGCACAACCCCGGCACCTAACCCGGTTTTGATTTTCGATCCGTCAAAGTGCATCCTCCAGTAGTTCGGATCCGGTGGCGGTGGTTCGTATTGTACCTCGGCCCAATCCACGAAAAAGTCCGCCACAGCCTGGGACTTGATCGCTTCTCTCCTATCATACTGGGGTGCGTATGGTTCTAGCTCAATTGCCCATTTCGCAATTCTGCCATTCGCATCTTTGTTACCCATTATCTCGGATATGGGGGCTTCGCATATCACCTTGATGGGATGCTCCTCAAAGTAGTGCTTTAACTTCTTTGCCGCCATATAAACTCCGTATGCCACCTTTTGAAAATGCGGGTAGTTCTGTTTTGAGGCAGACAATACCTCGCTCAAGTAATACACTGGCCTCTGCACCGACTTACCCCCCTCATCTCGCTCCACTACAATCACTGCACTTACAACTCGGTTGGTTGCGGCTATGTAGAGCAACATTGGCTCCTTTGACAGTGGAGAAGCTAACACTGGTGCAGTGGCCAACATTTTTTTCAAGTGGGCAAAAGCTTCATCGGCCTGCGGCGTCCAAACGAATTTATCTGATTTTTTCATGAGTTGGTAGAGAGGCAGTGCCTTTTCCCCTAACCAACATACAAACCGACTCAACGATGCCAGGCATCCAGTGAACTTCTGGATGTCGTTGAGACACTTCGGCAGCTCCATTCGTTCGATGGCTCGGATCTTAGTTGGATTAACCTCGATACCTCGGCTAGAGACGAGAAATCCGAGTAATTTTCCAGCCGGGACACCGAAGGTGCATTTTTCCGGGTTAAGCTTCATCCGGAATCTCCTCAAGTTCGCGAATGTTTGCCTTATGTCGTCAAGGAGCGTTGCGCTTTCCTTGGTCTTGATAACCACATCATCTATGTAGACCTGTACATTTTGACCTATTTGATCGTGCAAACATTTTTGCATACATCTTTGGTACGTTGCTCCTGCATTTCGTAAACCAAACGGCATAGTGCGATAGCAATAAGCCCCGTACGGGGTAATAAAGGCAGTTTTTATTTGATCACCCGGGTTCAGAGGTATTTGGTGGAAACCAGAATAAGCGTCAATAAATGACAACAGTTCACATCCCGCGGTAGAGTCGATGACTTGATCTATCCTCGGCAGTGGAAATGGATCTTTTGGACACGCCTTGTTCAGGTTCATGTAATCGATACACATACGCCAAACCACTACCACGTTCGGATCATCCTTCTTCTTTTCTACTAGCACCGGATTAGAGAGCCAATCCGGATACAGCACTTCCATGATAAATCCTGCTGCTAGCAACCGAGCTATCTCGTCACCAATGACCTTTCTCCTATCCTCGGCGAAGCGTCAGAGAGGCTGCTTCACCGGCCTTGCTCCGGGTCTTACGTTCAAAGAGTGCTCGGCCAACTCCCTCGGAACACCTTGCAAGTCCTGCGTGGACCAAGTAAAAATGTCCCGATTCTCACGGAGGAAGTTGACGAGCTCGCTTTCCTATTTGTCAGTTAACCCGGCACCAATTGTTACGATACGCTCCGGAAACATGTTATCCACTGGAATTTTCTTGGTGTCCTTCGCGGCTTGAAACGAAACACTTCCATGCGGGTTGCTTAACATCGGCATATACTGCTGCGCGGACTGAGCTAACGCCGCCACCTCTTGAATTTTCCTTTTCTCTTGGGCAATTACGAGTGACTCGGCTAGGTTAGACCCGGCTGAAGCGCACTCAATAGAACGTCGGAAATCCCCAGCGATAGTAATTGCTCCATTCGGCCCGGGCAACTTCATCTTCACATAACTAACGCGGCAACTTGCCATGAATTTGCTCAGTGCTGGTCTCCCGAGTAATGCATGATACGTGCTCTCCAAGTTTACCACCTCAAACTCTAGATTTTCAGTTCGGCAGTTATCCCTCGTACCGAATAGCACGTCGATCCGGACTTTGCCTATGGGCTCACAGGATATGCCTGGTACGATACCATGGAACGTTGTTCTTGTAGCCTGGAGCATGTTCTCCGAGATGCCCACCTTGCGCATCGTATCCGCATACATGATGTTAATGCTACTGCCATTGTCGATCAATACCTTGGAGAACCTCACATTAATGTTTGGTCCAATGAACGTCAGATCTAACACCAGTGCATACGAGCCCGGACTTGGCATAAGCTTGGGGTGATCTTTGACGCTCCAGTTAATTTCCTGGTCCGACCAAGACATGTACCTTGTCACTGCAGGCATAACCGCGTTAACCTCCATATGTCGGCACTGCAAGCTCTTCCTATCTGTCTCCTCTGTTGTGAACACACAATAGCTCTGATGATGTTCCCTGTACTCATTTCTTCCTTCGTTTCCGGAGTACCTCTGATCCGGTGGTTGCTGGTTTTCCACATGATGCACTGCATCCCTTCTCTCGCTGTTGTCATACCTCAGCGGAGGGGGAGGCAACATCAGTTGCTGCGTGTTCGCTCTGGAAAGCAATTGCTGCCAGGGTAACTCCTGCCGAGGTTGATCATTCCGGGGTGCCTGAGCATTCCCCGAACCACCTTGTTCTATTTTACGCATCCACTCACATTGCCTCGTCGTGTGACCCGCCGGGCTGTTCGGATTTGGCGTGTGAAATTTACACGGCTGGTCCAACATTGACTCATAGGTATACCTCGGACGATCTTTCTTTTCTTGCCATTGCTTCTTCTGCTCCGGAGTCCACGTTTTCTTGCCATCGTTTCGAGGAGTCCATTGCCCTCCCGTTTTCTGGCGTTGGTTGCTCCCTGCTCCGGGCTGATCTTGATTCACGGTTGCAAATTGTTGCGAACCATACCGATGGTCCGGTCTATCGTCTCTCCTTTTTCCCCGGTAATCGTTCCTCCAGGATGACCTGGCTCCGTCCCTCGGATAGTACTCCTCATTTGACTCATTCGACGCGATCCTAGGTTGAGTCGGATCACGCAAAGCATAAGAATCCGTGATCCGGATCATCTCTGCCAATGTGACTGGCATTTTCCTTTGCAATTTCATCCATAATTCGCTGCCATATCTGCACCCTTGTGCGAACCATGCTATAGCCTGTGACTCTATGACTCCCTCACACGAGTTTCTCACGGTACACCACCGGGTCAAGAATTCATGGTCCATTTCGTTAGATCTCTGCTTGCACATTGCCAGGGTCTACGGTCTATTCGGCCTCTGATATGTACTTGAGAAGTTGCTGATAAACATTTCTTCAAAATCTATCCAGCAATTGATGCTTCCGGGTGGCAAATTATTCAGCCAAACCCTAGCTGGACCTTCCAACATTTGGGGTACATATCGTACAACCCATCTCAAGTTGCCAGTTGCAATTTTCACAGCTGTTGCGTAGTTTATTAGCCAATCCTACGGCTTTGTACTGCCGTCATACGTCTTCGTGCCCATGGGTAATTGGAAATTGGGTACTGGCGGTTCCTTCATGATCCAGGGTCCGAAGCACGCTGGACCCGGAGGACCTTGACATTCGATCTGTTCCGACCTATACAGGCGATCCAGTTTTAGCCTGGCGTCATCCGGCATCAAATCTCTGCTTCCCAATCTTGACCCTATCACGTGATAGTCCGGTCTTGCGTATCCCGCATTCATCATCTCCGAGTCTCCGTCATTGTATCGGTCTTGCTCTCGTTGTGCTCCTCTCTGTTGCATACCACGGCCGGCACTTTGCTCTTGCCTTGGTGCATTCCGCTGCTGCGGTTGACCCACTCCTGCCGAGTTTTGCTGTCCGGCATTGTCGTTGGCAGCATTCCCTTGACCGGCATTGCCTTGGTCGTGGTTACCTAGGCCAGCTTCACCTCGGCTCACACTTCGTCGATCATCGTTTTTTCGCATCTCTTTTTCTTTTCCCGCACGCGTTGGGTCGTACGGAACGATTTGCTTGTTCCGTCTGGCCAAGGTTACTACCTCTTCTCTCCTTTGGCCACCATGAGGTGACGATGCGGATCCAGCGGATTTCTCTGGGTTACCCATCGCCGAATGGACGATCTTAGAAGCTCCAACCCTCTCCGGGTTACCTCTCAGCAGCTCCTCGTTCTGCCTGTTCGCGATCCGAACCAGCTCGTTAACCCGGTCTTGCTGTCTCTGACGGGCTTCACCCGTCAGACCCTCTAGCTCGGACGCCGCGGCATCTGCTGCCCTGAGGTTCTTTGCCGGGGTACTGTACTTCGGCAACCCTACAGACAGATAGTTTTCCGACCCTTCTGGTTCATCATCACCTTCTCTGTTCATCTTGCTTATGAGATTTTTCCCTTTGACCCTTACTTCATCAACCTTGTTTGCCTTCGCGTACTCGCGCAGCGTCATGTTCAACAACTGCTGAGTCGCTGCTATTTTCTTTGCACCCTCCAATATCTTTCGCCAGGTCTCCTCTAGCTCGGCCTGTGCCTGAGCCGGATCTACCACTGCTGCCACCGGGTTCGCCAAGCTATCCATAGCTTCCCTCAGCACGTTCTCAGGCCTCTCTAGTGGAGGACCCCTAGCTTTCCTCGGTGCCTTGGGCGTTACCTCCGGGTCTGGCGCTGGATCCTTGCTCATGCCCGCGCCTGGTGCAGTCATCATCACCTCTGCATGGTCCGGGGAGCGAGCGATACGCGCCCCGCGAGCCACAGTGAGGGGTGGTTCTCCGGCGTCGACGACGCGACGCGGATGAACGCAAGACACGTCCACAACAACATAGACCTTATGCGCACCGAGCTTGACGAAGATGCCGTTGCATGGAAGGGGGCGCGTGCCGAAGCAGCCATTGTTGTCGCTGACGTAGTCCAGCGCTCCAAAGCGCTGAACGAGCCCGGAGACGATGCGTTCGCCGGTGCCGATGAAGTTTCCCGTCCGGATCTTCACCCCTGCTTGCGCTGCTAGCCCCACGGTGGGCGCCAACTGTCGTGGTGGTGTCACAGCAGATGCCATGGATAGGCTAAAGGTGGGGACTAATATGCGCTAGAGGAATCCAGGGAGGGATAATAGAGTGATTCTTTACACAGAAGTTTTGTATTGATGTTCAATCTCCAAGATTACAAGCGCTCATCGGGCTGTATTGACAAGAGGAGGAAGAAGAAACTCTCTTACTCTTGCCTACCAATTAGCCCAAGAACCCTAGATCCACTAGAGCTGAACTAACCAGAATTCTCCTTGCTCCCAATCAAAGAAGCCCCAACCCCCTTACCAGAACCCCAACCCCCCTTATATAGAGGTGGTTCGGTCCTGGCCTGGGGCATACGTGGAGGCATATTCCTAAGAATATGCCCCCTCCCAAAGTAGTAACCCGACAGGGGTGCTTTTCCCCCGTGTCACAATTGCTTTAGCGACGTAGCCTCTGTGGCGCCCGCGTCAGCCGACGTGAGCGTCGTCACCCTTGTCGGCCACGATCCGGTGGTCCTGCCCTTGCCTTATTCGCTCATCCAGTATGCACCGGACCTTCTTTTTTGACCAGAGAGATTCCTTCCTTCTCCTAGAAGCCAAGTGAGGATCCGGATCACAGTAGATCCGGCCACTCCTGTTCCTGCATATAGGTTAGACAAGCATTTCCGACTTACTCCTTAAGTCGGATGAGACAACGTTAGGCGTCCCCCTGGCCCGGATTACTCCGTGATCCGGCCTGCCTTGAGGTGACTCGGCCAGCATCCGCTTTGACCTTGCCAACCCTCGGCTAACTCGGCCCTTATACCCCGAAGTGACCCTACCCGGGGTTATCCCCCCAACATGATGTGATGACCATATTGATGCTCGCCTTTGAAGCTACACCGACTCATGTGATGATCGGACTTGGTGTAGTGGATTTGGTTCATGTAATCACCAAAAAGGCACGAGGGATGTCGTTTTTGAGTGGGAGTTCATTTCCAATTTGGATTAGTCGAACTCAATTTGTCATAAACTAAATCAAAGTGAATTTGCATAGTTTGTTGTAGTCATTGGCATTCGTTTTCTACCTTATGCTTAGTTTTTATTTGAGATAATAGAACTATAGAATTCTGGATATTTACTTTACGAACTGGTATCGTATTGTTTTGAATGTCAATTTAAAGTTTATAAGTCCTATTGCAAACTTTCAGCAAACTCTATTTACTCCATGAAGTTTAATAAGTAGTATTAAATCAAGAGTAAGAATTCCAATGTTAGTATCTACAGTATCATGTTTGCCTCCATGATTATTGATATTCAAAAGTTGTTTTAATATCAAGATTATATTGGAGCTGAAAATTGTTTCAAAAACCATCATGTGTGAAAGATATTGTGATATCTGAAACAATGTTTTTGGTTGCATTATGATAGAGTATAATTTAGCAAAATACATGTTCTCATATTGTATGAGAATTTGTGAAGGATGGAGATGCTAGGCATCCGAATCTACCAAAAGGGTTTTGGGAACTGATATTATACTCGTGATTCTTCCTTATAAGCTATAGTAGCTTGATCATGAAAGTTGTCATGATAAGGATGAATAGAAGATGTAAGTAAAATGTTTACTACACTAATAGATTACTAAAGAATGGATTTTTGAAAGAACACCAAACATTTGATGATTGTGATCCACTTCAAAGTGCAAGTCCAAAGGTATTAGTAGTTGACTATATACGCTTTGTACCATGTGTCATGTTGATGACACCACTATTGATGTTGATAGATTCTTTTAAAAGAAAAAGGAATTGCTGAAAGAGAATCTATAAAATATTTGGCAGGAAATAAAAGGTTGGAGATGTCCAACTTAGGTATATAGAAGATATACATGTTATGGCTATATTCCTTGCTTGTTAAACAATGTGGTTCTTAGGTATTGGATACCGGTATTGGATACCGAATTGGTTGGTATGAAGTGTCATACAGGACAACACAATTCACGAACTACAATGGCCTAAGTAACCAGCAAGAGAATGAGTGATGATGTTCATCGAAAACAAATAAAGTGTTATTGTGTTTTTCGTTGTCATCAAACCAAGGCTTCAAGATTTGTTTAAATAATTGTTATTTTGTTCCGGTATCATGAGAACAATGGCTGTTAAAATAATTAATGTATTCCATAAAGGATGGATGAACTTTTACAAGTCTAGTTGGAGAAATCACATCCATAAACACTATTGCTAAAATGTCGCAAGACAAATGATTGAAAGATCACTTATGAAGTGACATCGCTGTTTAAATTATATTTGAAAGAAAACATGAAGAAACTCCATGTTGATGGATTTTTGGAGCCTTTGATTTTGATCAATTGACGCATGTGAGACTTTCCTTGAGATAATTGAAACTCCGTCCATAGGCCACAGAGGAACGGATGACTAGCTTATTGGAAATTGTGCATGCTGATGTGCATAGTCCATTATGTGTAGCCATATGCGATGGATCTTTTTGCTTCATAAGCTTTCTCTGAAAATTTGAGTGAATATATCTGTATATTTACTAAAAAGAGCACCATCGTGATCCGTTGAAATGACACCATATGAGTTATGGTTTGGGATAAAACCCGAATTGTCTTTTCTTCAATTTTGGTATGCTATGCATAAGTAAAATGTTTACAACCAAAGTCGGATAAGCACGTCTTTGTAGGTTATCCCAAAGAATTTGTTAGGAATTTCTCCATAACACCGAGGACAAAAGAGTTTGTTACTTGGAACGTCAAGTTCCTTGAGAAGGAATTTTTCGTGAAAAGTTAAGTGGGAGGACAATAGAACTTTGATAAGGTCGTTGAACCTTAGCTATATGTGCTAAGTAGCGCAGCTCCGGAAAGTGTCTCGGTGGCGGCCATAATGCTCATGGCTCTCGTGATTACAAAAGGTGTGATCTCGGAGATTAGAGTTCCTATAGAACCGTGTGGGTCGGTAAGAATCAAATAGTAAGATTTGATAAGCAAATCATTACTGTTTTGACAATGATGAACCGACTACATGCAAAGAAGCGATGATGGGCCCTGACTCCATAAAATGACTAGAAGTCATAGAATCCGTGATAGTATCCATACACGAGAAAAGAAGTTTCTGAACTTGGAAGACCCTCCGGAAAGGCGTGAAGCCTATCGGTCGTGTTTGGATCTATAAAGAAATAAGACATGGATGTTTAACATCTATGAAATAGTCGACATGTCGGAAACAAGTTTACGACAATGTTCAAGGAGTTGACTATGACAAGATTTGATCTTTCATAGCGATATATAGTCTTGACGGATTAATGTAGCAACCACTACATATAATTTGGTATATGGTAGTTGAATAAACAAAACAAGGTTCTCCTAATAGAACGGTAACCTAGGACATGTACATGACATGGTCCGAAGGGTTTTGTTAATTCAAAGGGTGCTAAAAGGGCATGTAAACTTCAATAGTTGAAGTAAGCATAGCGGCACCATGATGAAACTGTTAAAAGAGTTTAAATTCATTGGAGATGATGAAGATGCTTGCATTTGCAAGAAATTAAGTGGGAGCGCTGAGACATATTTCTAATACATTATGTAGAGGACATATTGTTGATTGGAAATGATGTATCTTGAATTGACACAAGTTAAGGATTTCATTAAAATAAGATTTCGATGAAAGACTTGGGCAAACCCAGAATATTAGGCATCAATATCTATATGGATAGATTAAGGCGCTAATATGGTTGTGCCAGACATACATATATGAGATATTGAAAGGGTTCCATATGGAAACAACAAGAAAGGTTCTTGCTGCATGGAAAGAATTGTATTCAGATTCAAGTGTTTCAACACTTGGTGAGTAAAATCACATGAATATTCTGATCGATTATACCATGATATGTATATATCCAGAATGACCTATGCTCTAAATGTTATGAGCATATACCAGAATGATTCATAAGATGATCATTGGACAATAGTAGAGATATTCTTATGAGCTTTGGAAGAACTAAGAATATATCATGTATAAGTGACAAATAGTTAAAGGTAGTTCATTGTAAAGTGTTACATTGATACTAGTTTTGTCACAAGATACAAATTAAATTTATCTCAATTTAGACTATGGGTGGCACAATATAATGGAAAGGATGTTCCATGATGGATTTGGATGAGTTCCAAAGTTGAGATATTGTGACGGATACTACAACAAAAGGCTAAGTATATGACTGCTATAGTAGCAGCAAAGGAGGGCATTTGTGTTAAGTAGTTTGTTATCAAACTAGGTGTGGTTCAAAGTGGGCTAATACTATGAAGATATATTGTGTGACAATAATATCAACATATTTTAACCCAAACGAACTAAAGGTCTCACTAGACGACCAAATTTATACAATGCCATCTCATTTGAGAATGATTGATGCGTAGAGACGCAAAGACATGCAAATACACACGAACCTGAAACTGTCAGATCCGGAGATTATGTTAACCACTAGAAATTGCGTATATGCAACACCAGAAAGCCATAGGTGTTCAATACGCAAAGTTTTTCAAACTAGATTATTGACTCTAGTGCAAGTGGGAGACTGAAGGGAATATGCCCGAGAGGCAATAATAAAGTGGTTATTATCTTATTCCATGTTTATGATAAATGTTTATTTTGCATGCTATAATTGTATTGATCAGAAACATCAATACATGTGTGTTTAATAAACAAAAAGGGTTCCTAGTTATGCCTCTCTTATAGACTAGCTTGTTGATTAACAAGATGATCAAGGTTTCCTGATGATAGACATTGGATGTTGTTAATAACAAGGTCACACCATTGGTGGAATGATGTGATGAACATTCATCCGAAGTATAGCATTACGATCAAGTCATTATGTTTATATTGCTATAACATCATAAGAAGTAATCTTAGTCCTTACACCATGAGATCATGTTAATTGCTAACACCGGAAGAGTATCTTGATAACATCAAACGTCACACCGTAACAGGGTGACTATGAAGGTGGGTTCAGTGCTACGAAGGTGTTAAGTTGAGGCTCATGGATCAAGAGTGAGATTTGTCCATCCCGATGACGGATAGATATACTCTGGGCCCTCTCGGTGATATCACATTGAAATAGCTTGCAAGCAAGTGATGTGATCACTAGAATGTTATATCACGGGATCGAGAAAAGAGTGCATGTGGGTAACGAGATCAAACTAGGTATGGAGATACCGATGATCGAATCTCGGACATGTAATATATCGCGGGACAAAGGGATTTAGTTACTAGCGTTAAACTTTCTCACGATCACAGAAGTCATCGTTGAATGTGTAGGAGTCAGTATGGATCTCCAGGGCCCGCTGCTGATTATTGATCGGAGAGGGGTCTCGATCATGTCTGCATTATTCGCGAACCGTAGGGTGACACACTTAAGGGATACCGACACCATTTGGAGCAAATATGTTTCAGATAAAGATTTAAGAAAGCACTAGAATTATTTCAATAGACACCAAAACTGTTTCGGGTGAAATTGCTGAAATTGGTTCTACGTGTAATATTGAAATGTTGCAGGGGGTTTTATGTGAATGTTTGTTAATTAAAGTAATTAACAAAATTCTGAATAAAAATAATAAAAGAGTTTTATTAAATGAGAGAGCATTAAATTTGGAGAAATTTAATGCATTTAAAGTGGAGACTTTAAAAGAGAATGTGAAGGGGCAAATTTATGTGGAGGGAGTTACCACCACATGAATGGAGGAGGTGAAGAGACACCTCCTCCATGCGCCGGCCATGAAGGAGGGGCACCCCCCCCCCTCCTCCTATAAAAGGCCACCCCCTCCTCACTTCTCACACACACCTACTTGTGAAGGATCTCTCTCCCCCTCTAGTATTATTCCCCATGGTCTCGGATTAGCGAGATACATGTTCCCGGTGGCTTTATCTGGAAAGGAGTTGCTGCTTCCGCTGCTTTGCTGGAGCGAGGGACGGAGGTTGTCGGGGTACCGGACATGTGTGCGATCACGGATGCACCGCTGCTTTGCGGTGCTGGACTTGGTGGTGCTGGAGCTGGATCTGATGGACGTGCTGGAGCCGGACCTGCTGGACTTCATCACGATCTTGAGATCGGCAAGTGTACGACTACATCAACCACGAGTTCCTACTCGTTAATAAAGCTCGTTGTCTATGAGGGTAAGTTCTCTTTGGATGTATGTCCACCTGTTGCTTTGTACCTAGTAGATAGATCTTGGCGTGTAGTTCACACCGTAGGAAAAATTTTGTTTTGTATGCTGCGGACCCAACAATCCCGCCTAAAACGGGCGGCCTAGGGCTCCCGATACCCCTTCGGCGGGCCGCAGTCACTGACCGCTGGGGCCCACCTGGCAGGCCTTCAAACTCCCTCCCACGCGAGCCAGTGCCAGTTGGGCCGAAATCTGCACTTGTGGCCCATTTCCCTTCAGATCCCAGCCCACGGTCCCCTCTGCTTTTATTCATTTTAATCTGGATCCAGTTTTGGGCACTTCAGTTTAAAACAGTTCAAAAATGTTAAATACCTCCAAATTACCTGGTACAAATTTGCTAGGATACCTTCGGGATTTGTCTACCTTTCTGCATCAAAAGTTTGCCAAATACAACTAATATCTCCTCTGTAGATTTATTTACCAAGAGGTGCCCTTTCTAGTAAATAAATCCCTTAGGGACCTTTACATGCTAAAATAAGATGAAACACACTTCCCCTGAAAGGTTATCACTGTACCTTTCAATCAGCATTTATCTCCTGTCAAGGTGAACCCTAGTTTCACCTTAGTAAAAATAACAAAAACTATTAGTTTCTACCTTAGATAAATTCTCCAGGTTAAACCAATAGAGGTATTGACCTAAATCCAACTTCCTGTGATGTGGTACACTGAGGTCTACCAAACTCCAGGAGATCAAATTTTATTGAGGCCCTGTTCAACTTTGGTGAATTAATTATCTCTGTATATATAGTTCTATCACTAGAAAAATCATCACAGTAGCTTTGCAACTCCAAAAAGGTTGATTCCAATTTCTACAGAAAGGTATTCTAAATACCTATAATGTGTTTTTGGATTCACCTCAAAAGCTTTTGTAGATTAAATCTGGTGAAAAAGACAAGTTGTCTACAGAACTGCCTTTGGGAATTTCCTGAGGACATTCTGGTAAATATTTTGCCATGATTCCAACTCTACGTGAGTCCATACATCAAACCCCACCAACCCATCCAAGGAAATTATTTTTGGAGCTCCAGAACTCTTCTGGTGATTTATTCCCTAAAACTAGAAGTTATTTCACTAGGAAAATCAGAACTTTTTAAAGAAAAGTGATAAATTAGTGAACCCACTTTTGTTGGTTTCATTTTATCAACATCCACCTATAGGTATCATTTGAATACAATGGTATCATACAGAATATGGTCTTGTTCCAAAATCCATCTCTTAGGTAGTTTCTAGACTATGGAATGTTCATCCCCTTCTCCACGGCCATCTCAATCTCCTAAATCCAATCCTCTCAAAACCATCTGAATATTAATTAGGTATTATTCAATTGCTTGTTGTATGTATTATTGCTTGTATGCCTTGTGCTGATTGTGGCTTGGTTTGCTTGCATGTGCTGTCGGGACGATGATAGTTGCGATGAAATCGGAGAGCAGAAGAAGTGGTATTTTTGGTATTGGTATTCTGGGTTATCTAAAGAAGAAGTCTAGGGACATTTATGCCATATTGCTGATAGAAGGCAAGCCACCTTCTTGCTCATAAGCCTTGTCCTACTATTTTACTTATGGATGTTTTGTCTACTATTTGTGAAACTGCATTGTTTTATTATATGTTGATGTATTTACGGTAGTGGTTTGGCTCCTCCGAACTATTACACTCTTGTACTACTAAGTACAACCCCCTTGATTATACCTACTTGTCCGTAGTGGAATAGATGGTGTAATACACCATACCCCTTTGGAGACCCCGATTTAGCCGAAGCAAAGCTATAGGATGGGAAGACCCCGGCAAAAGTTTTACCAAATGTTTTTCTGATAAAACCTTGGTGAGGTGGGACCTCCCAAGAGATGTTGAGAAAGAGAAAAGGTTTTGTTTTATGAAATGCTGGAGGAAAACCGGAGGAAAAAAGGTTTACAAAAACGCACCCGGTTCTTTGCAGTTTAGCTATAACAACTTAACCCGGGCAACCACATTACTCTGGTATGGGACAGGGCTAGATTTGATGTTTGTCTATTCTGGTATAAGCTACCTAGCAATAACTACAGGGGATCGAGGATCCCTAGAGGGTGGGCCTTCTCTGGTAAAGGTCCATGTGGGACATCGACCTGGAGAAGGAATGAAGGGTTTGCTGGCCTCCACCCGTTACTATGAGCCCCTCATTGAAAGCGCACACTCAAGAAGTGGAAAAAGCACTCTGGTTGGTCCTCGGTACCCGACGTCCCAGTTTTGAGGGGATTAACACTCATAGGGTAGGCACTTATATTGGAGTGGGCATCTGGAGAGTCTTGATCGGTTACTCGACCCTCGATCGGTGAAGATTAGGGTAGTGTACCCAGATGGTGTGGGTAAAGTGTACAACCTCTGCAGAGTGTAAATCTATTCGAATAGCCATGTCCGCGGTTAAGGACAGGTTGGACAAACTTCTGTAGAGCGGTGCTGATTTTGTTTTCAAAAAGGATTTTGGAAAAAGCAAAAGCTTTGAAAATATTTTTGACCATGGGATGGTCGAAAAGGAGAAAGGTTTTGACCATGGGATGGTCAGAAAGGAATGAAAGGAGTTTGGTCGTGGGACGACCGGGAGAAAGGAACAATTGGGTGACCCAGTCCTGATGTTTTCCAAAACTTTTCAAAAAGGTTTCCAAAAATGTTTACAAAGGTTTTCAACAAAGATACATAGATGTTATATCTACAAGAGAAACTAATTGAGAAAAGAACCTCTCTTGGAGCCCTCCTACTACTACATCCATAATGCATATCCTCTTGTTATTACTATTATTTTAAGGTGGTTTGCGAGTACATTCAAAGTACTCACCGGCATTGTCCCTGGCTATTAACTTGGTCAGATATCAAGAAGAGGTGAAGTGGACGACTATGCGAGCTAGGGCGTCTACCCAGTCAGTTGCATGTAGGTTGAGGCATGATTAGGCTCTGCTCGTGATGATGTTCCACTGCTGAAGATTGTATAGCCATAATGGCACTTATGTAAGTCTTGTATTTCGGTACATTTCGGATGTTGTAATGATACTTGTCGGTTATGTGCCATGACTAACTGATCATGGGATCGTGGTTGTATGCATAACAGGTATTTTTGGAGGATTAATCTGGGGGGCCCCACACAAACAACAGAGCCCGTGATCCTTGAGTCGCAAACTGACGTCACCTTGAGTGACTCAGGTGTTGATAAGGGTGAACCCTCTTCGGGTAATGATCCCTCGGCAGAAATCTTCGCCGACAATCTCCTAAGTAATTCGGGACTTGCCAAACTTGGCCTGTCTCAGAAGTCTGCGGAGGAAATCCAGCGTTTGGCCTGGCAATGCTTGGAAAGCCGGAATCTTTCTGCCGAAGAAGAAGCACAAGAAGCGGAGGATGTCAAGTACTCTGAACTTCTTGAACAAGTTCGCCTTCGTGACGAGGGACTGAGATCTGGTGTGTTACCACCTCCACCTGTGATCCCGCTCACCCTTGCTGAGAAGGTTACAACTGAAGTGAACATGTGCTTGAGCAAGCTCAGACATGAACAACATGTAAGTTAGAATTCCAACTCACTTTTTCCTTTATGTTACTTTATATCCTATCCTCTAGCCCCCAAGCATGAAGTTGGATAGTCAAATCCGGGTTTATGCCTACTTAGGATGCCAAAGAATGAACTAGTGTAGCCCCCCAAGGCTCGTGTTGATATTAGTTACAATATTAGCCTGAGTCTTTAGTAGACTTCTGACTCTGGGTATTCTGACTTACAGAAAGTTAATTCATATAACCAGGAATTATTAAAAAATATCTGCAACAAGCGGAAAGAGATCAGAGCTCTCCGACTTGAAAATGCACAGCTGAGGTTTCCAAGGATGAGGCCGAAGGTAAACATTTCGAAACTCAAAACTTGTGTTTTTAGCTTCATAGTCGAATTTGTTGTTGAACTGTTGTTCTTTTGACTTATAGTACTAGTAAAATAGTCCTGCGCCATGATCGAAGAGGCCGAGAATCTTAAGACCTTGGTGGTAGAGAACAAAGAACTTCGCCAAGAGCTGGATAAGCTCAAGGCAGATCATGAGAAGATCATTGCTCAGATTCTCGAGTCCAGCTCCATGGCCACCGATGAGCGTGATCGCAAGATTGCGCTTCAAGATAAGAAAATCTCGGATCTCAACGACGAGTTATTCAGAGAAAAGGACATTTCTGCGGCGCTCTAGGCTAAACTCCAGAGTCTTCGCGAAGAGAAGGCCAAAGTCGACGATGTCATCCTTGGTATGTTTCCCTTTCTCTGATTTTTTCTACATCTTCCAACTCTCTAGAGTTCGGGTTTATTTGACTTACCCTTTGCATTATATGTGCAGGTCCTCTGAAATTGACGGATTCTGTCTCTGCCGAGCCTCGCACCCACCGGCTTACCCAAGTTGGTGATTTGCTTCATGACTTCCGCTAATCTCTCGAAGACATTGGCGAGTTTCTCAAGGTTCCGGATATGCACAGCATGTCCAGTTTTGAGGTGCGAGACAAGGCCAAGGATATGTCGTGGCTTTTTCAGGACTGGAACATGTCCTACGCGCAAAACGCAATGCAAAACGCTCTCACCATGGTTATGAGCCACCATGGAAACATGGAAATCTGGCAAGTAACCAGAGGGTACTGCAAGGTGGACAAAGACGGATAGGAGCAAGACATCAAGCCTATCATGGACTCCTGCGCTGGATATGGGTGCCACGAAGCTGATTTGACTAGCTACGTGATACATTGCAAATGTATCTATAATTTTTGATGTTCCATGCTTGGTTTTATCCACTTTCTTGTGTTTTGTTCCAACTTTGGAGTACTTTTATTATGATTTCTTGGACTAACCTATTAACAAGAGCCACAGTGCCAGCTACCTGTTTTCTACTGTTTTTGGTTCTAGGAAAGTTACAAAATGAATATTCTCGGAATTGGACGGGACAAAAGCCAAAGTGTCTATTTTTCCAGAAGGGATCAAGTGCCAAAATACGAGACAGAGAAGGGATGGGGGCCAGCCACACTACCTGGCCGCGCGGCCAGGCCTGGCCCATGCCAGGGGGTGGTCTGGCCGACCCCAGCACCCCCTCGGCCTCTCCTTCTGCCTATAAGTTGCCCTCGGGACGGAAACCCTAAGTACCCGATCAAAAATCCATGAAAGAGTCTATAGCCGTCGTCATCTCCATCCCTAGATCGGGAGGGATCTGAAGCTCTTCCCGGCACCCTGCCGGAGAGGGGAATTCACCCTGGAGGCCTTCTTCATCACCATGCAAGCCTCCGGTGTGATGCGTGAGTAGTTCATCCTTGGACTACGGATCCATGTAGTAGCTAGATGGCTGGTTTCTCCTCCTTTGTGCTTTCATGTTTAGATCTTGTGAGCTCCGTTCATGATCAAGATCATCTATTTGTAATCCATACATGTTGTGTTTGCGGGGATCCGATGGATATTGAGATGCTATTTCAGATTGATTATTGATTCTATCATGTCTTTGTTATTTGAGATCTTGCATGCTTTCCGTTGTTAGTAGCTATCTTGGCCAAGTAGATGCTAGCAACTCCAAGAGTTAGTATTTATGCTCGATAGTGGGTTCATGCCTCTGGTAATCTGGGGAAGTGACAGAAATCTCTAAGGTACTAGATGTGATGTTGCTACTAGGGAGAAAACAACGATCTTTTGTTCATAGAACAATTGTATTGTTTACTTTACACGCAGTTCGTAAAGCAATAATCTATTGCTTGCAACTTAATACTGGAGGGGGTTCGGATGATAACCTGAAGGTGGATTATTAGTCATAGATGCAGTTGGATGGCGGTCTATGTATTATGTTGTAATGCCCAATCAAGTCTCAAAGGAGTCAAGATGATTAGTATATGCATGTATTGCTTTCTCGGTGTTTGTCAATTGCCCTGCTGTAATTTGTTCACCCAGCATGTTATCTATCTAAGGAGAGCCACCTCTAGTGAACTATGGATCCCGGTCCTTTTCTTTACATACAATCTACAATCTGTTTTTGCTTTGTGTTTACTTTCTGCAAACTTTTACTTCTTTCCATTCGATACGTTTAATCCTTTGTTTTCCGCAAAACACGGTGAGATTGACAACCTCATCGCAAGTTGGGGACAAAGTTCTGTGGTTGTGTTGTGCAGGTCTCCACGTTGCTACTAGCACCGGTAGTGCGCCCTGCCAAAGCTCAGCTAGTAACACCTTTGGGGTGTTTCCTTGCTCCTACTGGTTCGATTAAACCTTGGTTTCGTAACTGAGGGAAAACTTGTTGTTGGTCTCATCATACCTTCCTCTTGGGGTTCCCAACGAGCTCTACGTCGATAGTCGAGCGCATCAAGCTATTTTCTGGCGCCGTTGCTGGGGACTGAAGAAGAAGAAGCTCCCACGTCAACCTCGCGCCATCAAAGTATTTTCTGGTGCCGTTGCCTGGGAGTCAAGGACATCTTCACAAGGGGAGCCCCTCATAACCAATCTCTTTACTTTGTTGTTTTTGTTTTGCTTAGTTTTCTTTTTGCTTTGTTTGCTTGTTTTGTTCTTCAAAAAACACAAAAAAAATAGTTTTACTAGTTTGCTTTCTTACTGGAAAAACACAAAAAAAATAGTTCTTTTCTTAAGTTGCCTTTATGACTAGCTCTGCTCCAATCACTATTTCATTATGGATAGCTCACTCAGTTTCCTATTTGGGAACAGTATTATGACTGCTAAGGTAATAGATGAACCACCGCCTGCTAGAACCTCCATGGAAGAAGAAATTGCTGAACCTGAAAGCTCATTATATGAAAAAGAGGAGGAGAGTGATGGACAAAAGGAGGAAGAATGGATCTACCCATGCCTACCTTCTAATGAGAGTAACTCTTTATCCCTTACATTATTTGATTGTCCCCCATGCTTATCAAAGGAGGGTGAATGTTATGTTCCTGAGGATTCGTTTGAAAATGTTTATAATAAAGCTCTAGTGCTTGTAGATCATGAAAACCATGCCTTATGTGATAGTTATATTGTTGAGTTTATTCATGAGGCTACTGAAAATTATTATGAGAGAGGAAAATATGGTTGTAGAAGTTTTTATGGTAATGAAACACCTCTCTATGTGCTGAAAGTTTTGAAGTTACTTTTGTTTTATCTTCCTATGCCTGTCACTTTGCTCTTTGTGCATTTATTTGCATACAAGATTCCTATGCATAGGAAGTGGGTTAGACTTAAATGTGTTTTGAATTTGCTTCTTGATGCTCTCTTTTACTTCAATTCATATTTCCTATGAGAGCATCTTCTCAAATTTTCATGCCTAACTTAAAGGCGTTAAAGAAAAGTACTTGTTGGGAGATAACCCAAGAGTTTTAGATGAGTCTTGGAAGTTATTACCTCTGTAATAACCTCTCATTATCCTTTTTATTTGCTTTTTGTGCCAAGAGTAACCTCTAATGAGAGAGAAGTAATGATTGGGAAAGTTGCTGTCTCGAAACAGATTTTTGTGCTTCACCGTAAAAATTCCTGAGAGAGCTCTGTATGTCGGATTGAGCTGTAATTTTTTTTGCTTCTGCCCCAGGTTGTTATCTAACTTTCGTTAGTTCAACCCTTTTTTATTTGAGCAACAGAAGGTCTTAGAAAAAATTCTTCTTTACCTGCTGGTCTGTTTTGTCAGATTTCTGCCATTTTCTGCATTTGCTTCTTGTTGGTTCCTTCTTGAGTTCTTTTGGGGAATTGAGCTTTCTGAGGGAAGTGCTACAGTAGCTAGTGTTCTAATGGAAGTTTATTTGGTGTTAGAACTGAACCTTGAGACTTATTTATCCTAAGTGCACTAATGTTGCTAATGAGATTGTGTGAAGTTTTGTGTGAAGGAAAATTTTCAGGTGTATGGAAGAAATGAGTAACGAGATGAAGGATGGACTAAAGCTCAAGCTTGGGGATGCCACGCGTGTCACCCCAAGAAATATCCAAGAAGTACAAGCGTCAAAGCTTGGGGATGCCCAAGGCATCCCCTTCTTCATCAATAAAAATTCCAGGTTTCTTCCAAACGCTTCATTTTTATTGTTTCATGCACAGTTGTGTTTTTCTTGGAGCGTCTTCTTTTTTGTTTTAGTTTTGGTTTTTAGTTTGCTTGGTTTGTTTAGTTCTCTGAATAAGTTGGTTGGACCCCCTCTTTCATACTTTGGTTTGCAAATAGTTTGGTTTGGTTTGGAAAAGAGTAGGAAAGTGCATACTTTTGTGGTAAAAAGAGCTCGTTTTTGACTGTGGCCTATGCTTTGTCATGCCATGCTTGATATTGTTTTGTCTTTATGCTTATTATTCTTTGTTGTAGCATGACTTGTTGTAAACAATTGAGATTGCTTAATGTGCCTTGGATGAATCATGCGTTGTTTTAGCATATTAAAGCATAGTATAGTGGTATTCTCCTTTGATACTTTATTTGGGTTGACATGGCACATGCTCACACCATGTTATGACTATCTCAAGTCACCATAGCCTTTATGATCCTTTAGTTTTCAACTTGTAGTATCACTTTATGCTTTGATCAATGATGTTTTGTCGCTCTGCATGATTATGGCCATTATTGCTCTCTTAGTTTGTCGCTCCCAGTCTTTTGCTAGCCTCCACCACAAAGTATGAGTTCCGCTCATGCATCCAACTCCCTAAACCAAGTTATTCCAGAGAGTCCACCATACCTACCTACTAGCTTATGCTATTCCAAGTATATTCATGCTTTTGTCTACCTTTCACTTGTTATGAGAAAACTAGTGATTAAAGCTCTCACGAACTTGATGGCACACTTTACTTTTTTGCCTCTAATAAACTTGAACCATTGGGTCCTTCTTTGTTGCGTATATGCATGCGCTTTATAAGTTGAAATTAGCAGAACCATGTTTCATGGGGAACGCTTTCAACATTGCACTTGTACTTTGTACCCCGTTGATATTATGTTCTTTTGCTTACGGATCCCGGCGGTGTGAAATAAATGTGGAACTTGTATGATCATGGAGTTTGTATGTGTGTTAGAGAAACACATGGGCCGCTAGCCTAAGCCATGCCTAATCATGGTGGAAACTTGCAGCATCACCATAATGAGCACTCTATGAAGCATCCTCAATAAAAACCTATGCAAATAGCAAATAAAAAGATTGCTGAGATGCTCATTGTCTGCTTGCCTTGTCATTTTGACTATGGGAAAGCTCCCATATCATGTGCAAGGGGTACCCCGTTGGCGGTTCTAAATGATACACACATACTTACGATGACAAGAGCTTACTCGTGACTAAAGTTGAGTAGCATGAGGATCGGTCTTCGTAAGTAAGGGGCATGAGATTTCGGTTTATAACTTGTCAAGCATATCCTCTTAGTTGTGTCACTTTAACCTTAATCACCTTCAAGATGCTTATGATAGGGGCAATGAGATCTGAAAGATACAAGTACCATAATTTTTGGAAGCTCTTTATGAGACTTGAATCCCTACTTACTTTTACAAAAGGCCTTTCTTCCACCATTATATTGAGTCTCCACCTTCTATCTTTATGCACTACTTTGAGAGCATAGTGGCCATTCTTAGTTCTATGTGCATTGTCCCAAGACTAGTTGATTGATGCATAACTTGTTATTGCTTGTTTGAAACTATTGTATCTATTCACTCTTATGAACTTTGAAGGTGTCCTATGCATTTATATTTGCTACTCTATTGAGGGACAAGCTGAATACTATTATGCTATGTTTTCTTTATGTGAAACAAACAAACGTCTTGCAAAGCATGTTATTCATGAATCTTTTGTTTGTGCCTTTTCATGTTGCATCATAGTCTCTTTGCTTATTGCTAGAACTTTGTCTTTCATGTTATGATTGAAGTACTTTGATCCCAGCTTTGAATGTTTTGCAAATACTTTGATCAAGTCTTTGATGGTGCATGTCACCTCAAAAATTATTCTTTTTATCACTTACCTACTCGAGGACGAGCAGGAGTTAAGCTTGGGGATGTTGATACATTGCAAATGTATCTATAATTTTTGATGTTCCATGCTTGGTTATATCCACTTTCTTGTGTTTTGTTCCAACTTTGGAGTACTTTTATTATGATTTCCTGGACTAACCTATTAACAAGAGCCACAGTGCCAGCTGCCTGTTTTCTGCTGTTTTTGGTTCCAGGAAAGTCAGAAAATGAATATTCTCGGAATTGGACGGGACAAAAGCTAAAGTGCCTATTTTTCTGGAAGGGATCAAGTGCCAGAATACGAGACGGAGAAGGGTTGGGGGCCGGCCACACCACCTGGCCGCGCGGCCAGGCCTGGCCCACGCCAGGGGGTGGTCTGGCCGACCCCAGCACCCCCTCGGCCTCTCCTTCCGCCTATAAGTTGCCATCGGGACGGAAATCCTAAGTACCCGATCAAAAATCCACGAAAGAGTCTATAGCCGCCGTCATCTCCATCCCTAGATCGGGAGGGATCTGAAGCTCTTCCCGGCACCCTGCTGGAGAGGGGAATTCACCCTGGAGGCCTTCTTCATCACCATGCAAGCCTCCGGTGTGATGCGTGAGTAGTTCATCCTTGGACTACGGATCCATGTAGTAGCTAGATGGCTGGTTTCTCCTCCTTTGTGCTTTCATGTTTAGATCTTGTGAGCTCCGTTCATGATCAAGATCATCTATTTGTAATCCATACATGTTTTGTTTGCGGGGATCCGATGGATATTGAGATGCTATTTCAGATTGATTATTGATTCTATCATGTCTTTGTTATTTGAGATCTTGCATGCTTTTCGTTGTTAGTAGCTATCTTGGCCAAGTAGATGCTAGCAACTCCAAGAGTTAGTATTTATGCTCGATAGTGGGTTCATGCCTCTGGTAATCTGGGGAAGTGACAGAAATCTCTAAGGTACTATATGTGATGTTGCTACTAGGGAGAAAACAACGATCTTTTGTTCATAGAACAATCGTATTGTTTACTTTACACGTAGTTCGTAAAGCAATAATCTGTTGCTTGCAACTTAATGCTGGAGGGGGTTCGGATGATAACCCGAAGGTGGATTATTAGTCATAGATGCAGTTGGATGGCGGTCTATGTATTATGTTGTAATGCCCAATCAAGTCTCAAAGGAGTCAAGATGATTAGTATATGCATGTATTGCTTTCTCGGTGTTTGTCAATTGCCCCGCTGTAATTTGTTCACCCAGCATGTTATCTATCTAAGGAGAGCCACCTCTAGTGAACTATGGATCTTGGTCCTTTTCTTTACATACAATCTACAATCTGTTTCTGCTTTGTGTTTACTTTCTGCAAACTTTTACTTCTTTCCATTCGATACGTTTAATCCTTTGTTTTCCGCAAAACACGGTGAGATTGACAACCTCATCGCAAGTTGGGGACAAAGTTCTGTGGTTGTGTTGTGCAGGTCTCCATGTTGCTACTAGCACCGGTAGTGCGCCCTGCCAAAGCTCAGCTAGTAACACCTTTGGGGTGTTTCCTTGCTCCTACTGGTTCGATTAAACCTTGGTTTCATAACTGAGGGAAAACTTGCTGCTGTGGTCATCATACCTTCCTCTTGGGGTTCCCAACAAGCTCTACGTTGATCGTCGAGCGCATCACTACGACACTCCCTTCTTCACCCACGTGGACACGCCGCCTCCGCCTTCCGAAGAAACAGCTGAGGCTTCCGACGATGATCAAACCATATCGGATTTGAACATCTCGGAACGCTATCAAGCCGAGGCCGATGTATCCAGTGAGCCGGCAGCTCCTACCTCTCCTCCTGCATCATAGAATATCAGAAGAACAATGTGTTATTCTTAAAAACAATTTGGGTTTGTAATTAAGTAGTATGATACTTTTGCCAGTGCTAAGATTTATTCTATCTATTCAACACTTTTGACTTTGATACTATGTGCCTGAAATGTTTGCATAAGCACTTGTATTTTTTGTCTGCACTTATCGTTTATCTGTGTTTCCGCCTCGTCCCTTTGGTGAGCTGGCTAACTTTCAGAACGGAAACTTTGCCGAGCAACGGAGCTCAATTGCTAAACCAGTTTAAACTCAAAAACAAAGCCGGCTTCCAGTACCAACAATTCACTACTCGGAAAATGCCCGCATCTAGCAATCAGACAAATAACCAAAGTATAGACTAGAAAATTTAAATTTATACCCAAAGGTATCCAGTTTAGAATCGGAAATATAAACCAGAACAAACATGAGCATAAAGTACTTTCAAGTATTCTGGGATTTTCGACTTGTGACATGATCATTCGGAAATAAGATGGTAAAAACTTCTCAAAAAGATTTTGAGGAAACCAAGACTTTATTTCTCATTGAACATGTACACATATATGTTTACAAAGAAAAAATAAACTAAGAATAAAAGGGACGTAGTTGAGCAATATTCTACGGTCTGTCTAACTCATCCAGATGTGTACTGCCTCCAGCTCTCTTTCTCTTCTTAGTAGCAGGTCTTTCTTTGACTAGCCTCATATCAGTTAGGTAGTATGAACCATTGTGTAATACTCAACTAACTAAAAATGGCCCTTCCCATATTGGGGAAAGTTTGTACTTTCTTTGCTGCACAAGCCGGAGAACCAAATCGCCCTTATTGAAAGACCGGTTTCTCACTCTTTGGCTATGATACTTGCGTAACTTCTGCTGATAGGCTGTTGATCTCATTTCAGCAACGACGTGAACTTCTTCAACTAAGTCGAGATCATTTTGTCGAAAAATTTCGGCATCCTCCTCGATATACGCAGCCACTCTAGGAGAAGTGTGAATCAAAATCACTAGGAAGAACTGCTTATGCGCCATAGACCAAGAAGAAAGGTGTGTATCTAGTTGACCTGTTTGGAGTTGTTCGCAAACTCCATATTACAGAAGGTAATTCCTCTGCCCAAGCCCCCGCAGCACGTCGTAGTGATGCTTCAAGTCTCGGTTTTAGGCCCTGCAGGATTAAACCATTTGCTCTTTCGACTTGTCCATTAGCTTGTGTATGTGCGACTGACGCAATGTCAAGCCGGATATTTTGTTCATTGCAGAATTCGGCAAGCTCTCCCATAGAAAAGTTACTCCCATTGTCCGTAATAATGCTATGCGGATAACCATATCGGATTATAACATCATCAACAAATCTTCTGGCTGTTGCTCCATCACAACTAGTGACGGGTTTAGCCTCAATCCATTTGGTAAATTTATCCACCATCACTAAGAGGTGCGTAAATCCACTTGGAGCCTGTTTAAATGGTCCTACCATGTCAATCCCCCAGACCGCAAAAGGCCATGTTATAGGTATTGTTCGCAGCTGATCAGCCGGAATGTGAGCTTGTTTGGCGTACTTTTGGCAGCCCTTGCATGTCTTGACCAGCCGTTCGGCATATGCTTGGTTGTAAGCCAGAAAAAACCGTGTCAGAACACTTTTGCCACTAAAGATTTGGCTGCAGCATGGTGACCCCACTCGCCTTCGTGGATTTCCTGTAAGATTTCCACTCCTTCTTCCAAAGATACACAGCACTGAAAGACCCCAGATGCACTCCGCTTATAGAGCTCACCACTAATTATAGTATAGGGTTTTGCTCGTCGGATGATCTGTCGGCTCAGAACTTCGTCTTCGGGTAATTTTCCGTCTATCAAGAAATTAAGATAGGGTTGAGTCCAGCTAGGAATCACAGCCAGAACTGTTACTAAAGGTGAGTCGGATTTGGTCGGATATTCCTCATCTACTCCTTTTATAGAGGGAACTTTGAGGTGCTCTAAAAAGGCGCCATCCGGGACCTTTTTCCGGGCAGAGCCTATTCGAGATAGTGCATCTGCTTCCTCATTTTCTGTTCGAGGGATGTGTTGAACTTCAAACCCTTCAAATGATTTAGATGGTTCATCCACGACCGCCCTCTATGTTGCCATGTGCTTATTTGCCTTACAGATATCCAATACTTGTTGTGCAACAAGATCCGAATCTCTGTAACACATTAATCGTCGGATGCCGATATCCTTAGCAATTCGGATTCCATGCAGTAGTGCTTCATATTTGGCAATGTTATTTGTTGCCGTGAAGTGTATCTACAATAAATAGAAAAGTTTATCCCCTTGGGATGATTTGAGCACCATGCCAGCCCCCGAGCCCCCCGAGCGCTTTAGACCCGTCAAAATGCAGGGTCCAGTATTCTGACTCTGGTAGGGTCATACTCTCCGTTGTCTCTGTCCAATCAGTGACAAAGTTAGCAAGGATTTGGGATTTGATTGCTATATGAGGTTTGTACTAAATACCGAAAGCTGAAAGTTCTATGCCCCATTTGGCGACGCGTCCTGTGGCGTCACTATTGTTGATTAAATCTCTCATGGGAGCTATGCTCACCATGATAATTCGATGTTCCTGAAAATAATGTCGTAACTTACGAGATGCTAAGAACACACCGTAAGCTAGCTTTTGATAGTGCGGATACCGCTGCTTTGATTCTATTAAGACCTCGCTAAGATAGTAAGTCGGACGCTGCACCAAGTGTTCCTGATTTTCCTCCGGTCTCTCCACCACCATGACAATACTGATGACTTTGTTTGTCGCAGCAAGATAGAGCAACATCGGTTCCTGTGGTTCCGGTGCTGCAAGGATGGGAGCAGATGAGACTACTGCTTTCAGGTCTTGTAGTGAAGCTTCAGCTTCGTCGGTCCACACAAATTTCTTGGTCTTTTTCAGGAGTTTGTATAGTGGTGCGGATCTTTCACCGAGCCGGCTTACAAACCGACTGACTGCGACAATGCAACCAGTTAGTCTTTGTACGTCCTTCAGGCGAGTATAGCCTTGATTTTGTCTCGGTTTACCTCTATGCCTCTTTGAGACACGATAAAACCTAACAATTTTCCGGCTAGGATTCCAAAGAAGCATTTCTTTGGATTAAGCATTATGTTGTATTTTCGTAGATTGGCAAATGTTTCCTCCAAGTCGGAAATCAAGGTTTCCTTCTTTTTGGACATTACCGCAATATCATTCACATATGCATGTACATTGCATCCGATTTGATTATGGAGGCAACGCTGCATTGTGCGTTGGTACGTAGCTCCTGCGTTCTTCAGCCCAAAGGGCATCGTAACAAAATAGAAGGTTCCGAAGGGGGTTGTGAATGAAGTTTTGACTTTGTTAGATTCCTTCATGCGAATTTGGTGATAACCCGAATATGCATCGAGAAAACATAGGAGTTCCGAGCCTGCCGTAGAATCGATAACTTGATCAATCCTAGGAAGAGCGAACGGATCTTTGGGACAAGCCTTGTTCAAGGCAGTATAATCAACACACATCCTTAAATCATTGGTGTCCTTTTTAGGGACCATTACAGGATTGGCCGACCACTCAATGTGGATGACCTCTTCTATGAATCCGGCTAACTCGAGTCGTGCTAGTTCCTTAGCTATTGCCTTACGCTTTTCATTGCCAAAACATCGTAGGGACTGTTTGACGGGTTTAGCGTTCGGGTGTACATTTAAAGAGTGCTCGGCAAGTTCCCTAGGTACTCCGGTCATGTCAGATGGCTTTCATGCGAAGATATCTTGATTTGCTTGGAGGAACTTGACGAGCGCGCTTTCCTATGCGCTATCTAGGCCTACGCCTATCTAGGTCACCTTGGAGGGGTGATCATCCTTCAACGGCGTCTTCTTCATCTCTTCTAATGCCTTGAACTCCGGATTCGGCTTTGTCACCTTCTTCTTTGTTGCGGGCATCTCGGACGGATCTATGCTCTTCTTGATCTCCTGGTACTCCTGGGCGTGCAGCATGGCTTCAGCAAAGGCGGCATTTCCATCCTTGCACTCTCGCGCTTTCTTCGGGTCTCCCCTGATAGTGATCACGCTGTTGGGACCTGGAATTTTCATCATATTGTAAATGTAACACGGACGAGCCATAAAAGCCCAGTAAGCCAGACGTCCGAATATAGCGTGGTAGGCTCTCTTGAACGGGACCACTTCGAAGGAAAGTGCTTCCGTCTGGTAGTTCTTTGGAGTTCCAAAGGTAACATCCAAAGTGATTTCCCCCAGGGAATTTGCTTGTCTTCCTGGGACAACTCCGTGAAAGATCACAGAGCTGTAGTTCAGCTGGGTCTCCGAGATCTTCATCCGGCGTAGTGTTTCGACATACAGAATATTAATGTTGTTGCTGCCGTCCATGAGAGTCTTGGAGAAACCATAGTCGTCAATAAGTGGATTAACGACTAAGGCGTATTTTCCTCACATGTGCAACTTAGGCGGATGATCAGCATGGTCAAAGGTGATTGCCACTTTCGACCAGTCCAAAAATTGAGGGACAGCCGGAACTGTTGCGTTGAGCTCATGTAGAACTGCTTTCTTGACTTTAGCTGGTTGAGATTCGAGGAAGGTGACGTAAGTGTCTTTCTTTGTCGGGAAGTTCTTTTTCCCTTCCGGCTTGGGATTTGAAGCATCAGCTTCCTCCATGTCGAAATCATCCTTGGTCTCTTTATCTTTTTCGGGATTCTTCTTTCCCTTCTTATGCTTAGCCCTATAGCCAGCGGTATCATCTTTCTTGATGTCGTCATTGAAACGACACTCGGAGTTTGTGTGGGACGAGCCCCCATTGGAATCTAAGTGATGCACACATGGGTTATTGGCAATGTTGGCCCAGGATTAGGTTTTTCCAGGTTGTTGGTCTCCTCTACCCTGGACTCTTGATGTCCCACGACCGCGTCCACGGCCACCGCCGCGCCCTCCTTGTCCTCCAGACCCGAAAGTAGCAGTGACCACTGTCGTTTCCGCGTTGGGCTTTTCTTTCGAGGTGTTCTTGCGCTTCTGAGCTTGTTGCTTTGGTTGTTTTGCTGACTGTGGCATAGCTAGGGCGTTAAGTAATCCTTTTGCGTCGTCATCAGCATCTGCATACTTCCTTGATGTTTCTATCATCTCTCCCAAATCAGTGACCTTGTCACACTTCAAGCGATGACGTAGTAAACCAACTGGGAGTCATGCAATGAAAGCTTTAATCGCAGTTTGGTCGTTTACTCCTTCACAGGAGTTCTTGGTGTCGATCCATCGTCCGAGATAATCCCGACAAGTTTCTCCGGCTTTCTGGGTGCAATGCTGTAGGTCTCCTACCATACAGGGCCTCCGGTATGTGCCTTCGAAATTCCGAAAGAACGCACTTGGCATGTCATACCAGTTGTGGATGGTGTTCTCCGGAAGTTCATTGAGCCATGATCGTGTCGTCTTCCGCAACATGAGTGGGAGATATCGGGTTGCAACCAGCCTGTTTCCGCCTTTGGCGATACAGCAAGCTTGGAAGAAATCCTGGAGCCAAGTATCTGGTCGAGCTATGCTGTCATAGGCTTAAATATGTCTTGAGATAGCAAAATCTTTCCGGGAATTTTGTGTCTCTTATACGTGGTCCGAAGCACTTTGGGCCCATGTATATATCATCATTTTTGTAGCGCCGCGCTTCTATGTTGGAATTGATCATGTGTCTTGCGTCACTTGGGGATAAAGATCGTCCTGAATGACGGCTGCGGCTGCGGTGCCTTGGAGCCGGACTTCGGCTTCTGCCACCACCTCCCCTACCATGATGCCCTCCTTGGCCTCCTTGGGAGCCGTTGTGATGGCTACTTGGTGGAAAGGGTGGAGCAGCTGGGTTGTTTTGTCTGATCGTCGGCCTCCGTCCGGAGCATCATTATTCCAGTTCCGGGGAGGATCTTCATTACGACGAGCCCCCTGCCGGTTTGTCTCGGCACGGTGTTCGTTGTTCCCTCGCCCGTCAGCCGGACGGCTTGCGTGTCTAGGAGGTGGTATTCTCTGTCGGTCCTCCTCCCAACGTTTCTCTTTATCTTCTTCCCTGCGATCCTTCGACTCTCACCGGGGAGGATTCTTCGGATTCAGTGCAGCGATTTCCTCTTGCTCCACAACTGGGGTAACGTTACGCCAGTCACGTGCAGCTTTGTCGTGCTGTCCTGAAGATCCGGTTCTTGAGTAGTTGTCTTCCCGACAGTCGGAACGATGATGCTGTTCCGGAACACGTTGGGGTCTTACATCATTCTAGGCTAGATCCGTGCGACATTGGTCAGAATGGGAGACTAGTTTTTGGCTTCCGAACAGGGCGACCTTTTGTTGATCCAGACCCTTATTGAGTAGTTTAATGCCTAATCAGAATTGCTCTGGGCCTGGATTAGCAGATAGGATTTCTCGAGCCGCAATGGTGTTTTGCACTGGAGTTGGATACACCCAATCCCCGTTGTTGTCACGTCGAGGCATCCCATGTTCTCCTCCAAAGAGGACTTTGTGAATCTGTGAGAATTGGTCGTCATGAGTATGATGTTTCCTGGTCTTCTGATGTTGGTTGTAGTTGTACTTCTCCGTAGTTGCCATGCGTTTCTTTTCTTCCTCAAGGTTTTTGGCTTCATCGAGGAGTACTTGGCGACGCGCTTCTAGGGACTGGGCCCTTTCGTCCAGGTCTTGAGCAGTAAGTTCTGCAGCTGTAGGGATAGGTGTGGTTAATGCAGCATCGATGAGTTTACATGCACCTTCAATGATCACGTGTCCATCCATCGACTCTTCTTTGGGCTCATCTGGGATAAGTGCTCCATCCGAGTCTTCCTCATATTCTTCGGCAATCACCTCCTCTGCCGGAGGGTCTTTTGCCGAGGTCTTGTTCTTCTTGTTCTTCTTCTTTGCCTTCTTGGCAGCGCCGGTAGCAAAGACGTCTTTGGGCCTGTTTCCCAGAGTCAAACTTTGATCGGTACTTTCGGCCATTTGGTTCTCGGGATCATCTACGAGATCCATGTTGTCCTGTGCTTTGGGAGGGTTTTCTCCAGATCCTTCGTCCATGTCTTATCTTTTTGCAGCAGCTGTGGAGTTAATCTCCTCTTCATATTCCGTGGAGAACTTCCAGAAATCTACCAACGTCATGGAGTCATCCGAAGATGTCGGTAATTCGACGCTTATTCCGATAGCCTCCAGCATAGAGTCGGTGTTGTCTCCAGCATCGGCGGAGCTAGATCCGGATCCCACATACCCGACAAAATGCGATGTGCTCCTCCTGATATAACTGTGGTCTTCATAGTAGCCTTTGTCGAAATGCCTGATGGTCTCGAGGATTTCATCTACGCCTGAGTTTTGCATCATCATGCGTCTTAGTGTGTATCTTAGGAAGGGCATGTCTGTCCCGGTGTCATTAGATCCGGAACTAGAGTTATCTTCTTGCTCTTCCTGGATTTCTACCTCTGCAGGTGGATCAATATGGGATTCGTGCTCTCTAGGGAGATCCACTCCAGATCCGGCATGCACCGCGAGATCTGCCTCAGGTTCAGCTTTCTCCACTATCTTCGCAACTGGTGCGGGCTAGGTGGGATTAGGGTTTTCTGAGATCCAGAACTCTGCCGCCTCCGCGGACAGGGGGACCCAGAAATTTCTTCTGCCTCTATCATCACCGCTGGGGTGGGTAGGGTAGGTTCAGCAAAACCGATGTAAACATCAATCTCACCGAAAGACATGATGGTGTAGGTGGTCACGGCTTCCCTAGCCGGAATCCAAGTCTCGTCTAGGACGATGAGAGGGACGTCACTAGCGTAG
This sequence comes from Avena sativa, assembly GCA_916181665.1. Taxonomy (NCBI): domain Eukaryota; kingdom Viridiplantae; phylum Streptophyta; class Magnoliopsida; order Poales; family Poaceae; genus Avena; species Avena sativa. The sequence goes on along the minus strand of OV702287.1, from coordinate 61,959,279 downwards.
AGGATGCGACCAATGACGATAGTCTCACCAATTCCGATTCTTGCAGATTCTGCTCGGAACGCAGATCCGAAGCTCACTTGCCCCATGGTGGGCGCCAATTATCATTGGATTGATGACAAGTACGCCATGAGGGGGTCCTCGAGGCATGTGGAAGAGAGGGGTGTGAGACGTACGGTGTTCCGGGACGGTGAGCACAAAAGTTTATCCAGGTTCGAATCCGCTGGCTTTGTACGGACCCTACTCCTGCTAGCAATCCAGTAATACGGCAGAGCCGGAATATGGGTTACAAGGGTTTCTCCTGTGCGAGTTGAGGTTGTAGACTATTGTCTGGTGGTAGTTGCCCTAAAGGCTCTCCCTAGGACGGCTTATATAGATATCCGGCCTAGGGTTTACAAGAGAGATCTATCCGGCTACAACTAAGAGTCGGTTACAGAGTACATCTTGAAATACAAGTAACACTATGGTCCTATGTCGGTAAGTCTTCTAGGCCTTCCCGTAGCCGGACTGGACTCCGTCTCTTCTCCCTGACTGGGCCGCCTGTGAAGCAAAGCTCTAACCCGAAGTGGGCCACCCTGGTTAGTGAGGAACTGTGAGGATACCCGGAAAGCATATCCCCAACAACAAGGCAATGAAGTTGCTAAGTATGAGGATGCTGTTGGGAGAGAGGTTGTGGGGAAGTACCCGGAAGTGACGAAGGACATCCAGGAAGAAGTTGGAGACTGGCAGGCTTACGCCACGTACCAGCTGGGCTTTGAGGTATACCTTCTCTTCGGCTTGGGGAGAAGAGGTCACATCACCGGCCGGTGCCGACCGCCAGACCAAACCCTCCGCCATGGGGAGATACCCCTCGGTGATGAGTTCTTGCAGATCTTTGGCAGAGAGGTCGGAGACCCTCCACACTCCCTTGTGGGAGTTGTTATCCTCTTTAGTAACTTCTGGCACAGCTCGTCCTTGGTCGTCGCCGGTGGTTTCCACCATGGCAGTGATAGGGATGAGGACCCCTCCGGTGGGACCGTCACAGCCTGGGATGGCTCCGTTGTAGCCTCGGGAGTCACTGCCGTCGAGGGAGAAGAGCTGCTGGAGGCCATTGCGCAACTGTGAGTGGATGGAGAAAAGGGGAGGCTCTAGCTAGGGTTTTCCAAGGAGGAGATGAAACGGCCGTGCGGCTGGAGGAAGACGAAGACACATGGCAGAATGCAGGTACAAGAAAATAATCTAGCCGTAGTCAAAATATATAGGCCTAGTGTCAAGATTCGTGCAGAAGGATCCTACGGACGAGGTGTTGCCGACGTGGAGATGAGCATGCGCAATAATTTCGCCACGTCCTTCGTCTTTGCCGCTTTACCATTTCGGATTTCACACGTGTAAAAAACAGCTAATGATTAATTCCCTGCCTTCTGTGAGTTTCGAGGTAGCATAGGCTATACCCTACGTCATCCTCCTGACAGTTGCAGTGGAGAGTCACGTCTGAAGATTCCATCTAAGGCGGAGATTGTACGGCTCTGGAAATGAAGACTCAAGGAATCTCCGGCTATATTGCGAAGCTGGAGAGGATTACAGGGTTCTTTGGGAGACCTTTGAGATATTGCTTGACGGATTGCCAACATCACATAGACGGAGCATTCAAGATCAACAGGCAAGACGGTGCAAGATTTCAAAGTCCTTCGGGGGTAACTATTGGGGATATGCTAAATGGGTATCATCATAAAATGTATTTAATCCGGCTAACCCGGGTGGCCCACGTGACGAGGGGTAACCTCGGCAATGCCCATGGTGATCGACTTGGGATTTCGCGGAAAAGAGAATGCTGGGGATTTCGTCGGATATCAGGAAAACAATGGGATCAAAATCGCCTGAATATTGAGTAATTGTACTATTACAAGTTGTCTCCTAGATTTCGGTACCCTCGCTTGGGCTTCTCCCGTCCTATATATAATAGGCCGGGTCTCAAATCTGTATGCAGATAGGTTTCATACACGCGTGATTACAACACCAACACAATGTCGGTTTATAGTTCCTTTCCTAACACAAATAAAGCCTTTGTCGGTTGCTTCCTTGGGCTATCGTCTAGAATCTTCATGGGTCGTAAGCCTTTTATCCAATCATAGGGTAGCGATTTATAAGTATCCGAGTAATTATACCCATGTTAGTAGCCCCCGAGACTCTACCTGAACCGCAGTTTCAGGTTGAGTCTCAAAGTTTATTTTTCCTTCTTTCTGTTCCTCAAATTTTATCTTTGTAGGGATTTTGGTACAACGAGTCTGATGCTTCCGACAGATCAGGAATTAGTTAATTACTCCTAGGCAAAAACAAGGTTGTCCTACATCAAATTGAAGTCCCCAGGCTCGAATCCGGAATTTGCTACTGGCATAATTCAGTTCGAGCTGCTGAGGTCTTATCGAATATTGAATTCCAGTTTTCTATTTTTCATCATATTGTTGATATGGATATTTTACTGGCAGAGCACATTCTTGTGCGATTACTAGGCCACACAGGACGAATCCTGGGGTCTTACCTTCATGTTTCTGAACACGGCATTCGGATTTTCTGTCGTGTCTGAGCGTGATCCGAGATTTTTGGTTTTTTGGCGGTTGGCCTACTGAGGCCACCAAGGTTTCTGATTTTATCAGATAGTCTCAATTCTTTATACTATCTCTCGATGGGAGTAATACCTTTTTGAGGATACGCTGGTGTAAAACTCAAAGGTGTTTTGCAATCATGAATATATTTTGTGCACAACTGGATTTCTATCGGGTGCGCACCAGCGCTCCCGATGGGAGTAGCCCCTGAGGCTATGTTCGGATGCCTGTATCTGGACATAGGCTCATAGTTGTTGTTAGCTTGATGGAAAGCACTGATCTTTTGAATAAATAAAAATATTAAGGTACAAATAACTTATCTCTTTATATATAAGGCGAAAAATCGATGATACATTATTCTTTGAGCTAATGGCCTTTGGCTATTGTCCTGGATTATTCTGTCTTAATAAGCTGAACTGTAACTCTTATCATATTGTAAATAATCTTATGTGTAAAAGCATCGTAGTTGTGCTATGTTCCATGGATTTGAGTAATTTACTCCTATCTTCTTGACTTGTAGTCGATATGCTCCTCTGGGAATAACTTATGTGATGATGTATCATCCTTCCCATGGTGATTCTAACTTCTTGTGGCCATCTTGCTTGAGGCTAAGAACTAGGTCCCCTACTGCAAAGGACCTAGGCCGCAATCTTCCGCTATGGTAATTGCGTAGGTTTTGCTGATACGTAGTTGCTCTTTGGAGGGCTTCATCTCGAGCTTCATTAAGTGCATCCACATCATCTTCAAGTGCTTTCTTGATTCCTCTTCATCATATGTAGCTACTCTTGGAGATTCGTGTGACACCTCAATAGGAAGCACGGCTTCCACACCGTGGACCAAAAAGAAAGGCGTCCCTTGTGTTGAATTATTTGGAGTTGTACGTAAACTCCATAATACGAATGGCAATTCATCCACCCATGCTCATTTTGCTCTGTCAAGTGGTGATAGTAGTCTTTTCTTGAGTCTAGCGGTAACTAGTCCATTGGCTTTTCTACCTATCCATTTGTTTGCGGGTGAGCTACCGAAGCGTAGCTTATTTTGATGCCCATCTCCTGGCAGTACTCCTTGAACTCATTGGAAGTGAAGTTGTCCCATTGTCCGTGATGATGTTCGGTACGCCAAACCGAAATACTATGGATTTGATAAAATTCATAGCTGAAGTTCCATCCTGGGTGGTGATACGCATTGCTTCAATCCATTTAGTAAATTTGTCAACTGCTACTAGCAGAAAGGCGTGTCCTCCTGGCGATGATTTGTGAAGTTTCCCAACCATATCGAGTCCCCACTGAGCAAACGGTCAGGCCAGAGGTATAGGATTCAACTCAGTCGCGGGTGCTCTAGGCTTTGTTGTGAAGCGTTGACATGCCTCACATGTTCTAACAATGTCTTTTGCATTTTGAACTGCAGTGAGCCAATAAAATCCTGCTCTGAATGCTTTTGCAGAAATTGCTCGGCTACTAGCTTGGTGACCACAAACTCCTTCATGTATATCTTTGAGTATGATTTTTCCTTCTTCGGGTGTTATGCAACGCTGCAACACACCCGAAATACTTCTCCTGTATAGTTCCCCTTTGATTATTTTGAAGGCCTTTGATCTTCGGGTGATTCGCCGGGCTTCTAGCACATCTTCTGGTATCTCTCCCTTAGTCATATATGCTTTATACGGCTGCATCCAAGTGGGCTCAATTAACATGACATCTTCAATTTCTTGTTCTTCTTCTTCGATGGCTTGTTCTATATTCTTGGCTTCTGAAGGAGCCCCCGAGTCTTTTTGCGGATGTTTATTTTTCCCTGTTTTTGGTGCTACAACCTCGGAGACTCTTTTTGCTTTGATCGATCGCTCCGTTATTTCTTCCCAAAAAACTCCAGGTGGTATTGGTAAGCACAAGGATCCGATGTTTGCTAGATTGTCGGCTTCCTCATTGCTTGCTCTTCCTATATGTGATACTTCACACCTGTCAAATTGAGCTTCCATAACGCCATATAGATCGCGATAAGCAACCCGATTTTTGCTGACAGCGTCACACTTGTTCATTGCCTACTGTGCCACCAGATTAGAATCTCCGAGATTTTGAGGCGAGTTACACCGCAAGCTTTGTCCATTCGCATACCATGCAACAGGGCCTCGTATTCCGCTTTGTTATTAGATGCGTTCACGAAGCTCATCCGAAGTATATAGCTCATTTTGTCGCCTTGAGGTGATATTAGTACGACTCATGCTCCAGCTCCCTCCATTCTTTTTGATCCATCAAAGTACATTGTCCAGGCACTAGAAAGGTCTGGTGGACCCGCGCATTGCAACTCCGTCCACTCTATGATGAAATCCGGTAGGACTTGCGACTTAATTGCTTTGCGCTTCTCATACGTGATATCCTGAGGAGATAATTCTATGCCCCGTAGAGAGACATGTCCAGTTGCTTCTAGATTGTTGAGGATGCTTAACAAAGGTGCTTCATTGACTACTACGATTGGATGCTCCGAAAAATAGTGGCATAGTTTTCGTGCTGTCATAAATACCCCATATGCTAGTTTCTGGTAGTGTGGGTACCTTTGTTTGGATGGCGATAGAACTTTGCTCAGGAAGTAAACTGGCCTCTACACACCGTGAGTCTTCCCTTCTTCGGGTTGCTCTACGACCAAGACCGTGCTGACTACCTGATTCATGGCAGTGATATAAAGTAGTAAAGGCTCTTTCTCTTTTGGCGACACGACGACAGGAGATGTCAAAAGTGTCCTTTTAAGATCTTCAAAGACGCGCTGAGCTTCTTCCATCCACTCGAATTTTTCTAATTTCCTCATGAGGGTGTAAAATGGTAGCGCTTTTTCTCCTAACCTTGCGCTAAAACGACTGAGTGCCGCTACTCGCCCTACCAGTTGTTGTACGCCACACAGATTTGTTGGCTTCTCCATTGTTAGGATTGCTTGTATTTTTCCGGGATTAGCCTCGATTCCTCTAGCTGATACCAAATATCCGAGGAGTTGCCATGCCGGGACTTTAAAGGAACATTTCTTCGGTTTTAGTATGATGCTAAACTTGTCGAGGTTTTTGAATGTTTCTTCGAGGTCCTTGATCAGCGCAGATCCTTGACCTGTTGTGACTATGACGTCATTGATATACACTTGCACATTTGTGCCTATTTGGCTTCCCAGACACTTCTGCATCATTCGCTCATATGTTGCTCCAGCGTTCTTGAGGCCAAAAGGCATTTTTGTGTAGCAAAATACGCCATAAGGCGTGATAAACGATGTTTTCTCCTGATCTTCTTCCTTCATCCTAATGTAGTGGTATCCTGAGTAAGCATCCAAGAAAGAAAAACGTTCTCATCTCGCAGTTGCATCGATTATTTGGTCGTTTCGCGGCAATGGGAAGTGATCTTTTGGGCAATACTTGTTCAATGCAGTAAAGTCGATGCACATCCGAAGTTCTGTAGTGTTTTTCTTTGGGACACATACTGGGTTTGCGAGCCATTCTGATTTTGTTAGTTCTTTGATAAAATTGGCATCAGAGGCGATGGAGCTCCTTTCCAATGGCCTTGCGCTTTGGTTCTACGAAGCAACGAATCGGCTGTTTTACTGGCTTCGCCTTTGGATCTAGATTTAATGCGTGCTCAGCGAGTTCCCTGGGAATTCCTGGCATGTCAGAAGGTAGCCATGCGAAAATCTCCTAGTGCTCATGGAGGAACTCGATGAGCTTGCTTTCCTATGTGGGATCAAGGTTAGAAGCCATGAATGTTGTTTCCGTCGGGTCGGCATGGGTGGATCTGTACTTCTTTTGTGTATGTCGTCGTGTGAAAAGCCTGATCGGGATTGACACGTGCTACTTCTAGAGGTTGTGCGTTTGCTGAAGTTTTGAGTTGTTCAAATTCTGTTGCCATCCCGAAAGACTCAGATATTTTGTTGAACTCCCAGTCACAGTTGTCGGCACGTGTGAAGCTTCCTTGTACCGTGATAATTCCCTTTGGTGCTGGCATTTTCATCACTAAGTATGCATAATGTGGCACTGCCATAAACCGTGCAAAGGCTAGTCGTCCTAGGATTGCATGATATTGTGATGGCCAATCCATAACTTCAAATTCGAGTTTTTCTCTCCTAAAATTTATCTTGGAACCAAAAACAACGTCAAGAAATACTTTGCCTAGAGGCATTTCGGCTTTACCTGGTACTATTATGTGGAAAAACGTTTCTGTTGGCGCTAAATTGTCCAGGGGGTAGTCTATTGTTCTCAACATTTTTGCGTAGATCAAATTTATGCTACTTCCTGCATCTATGAAGACCTTGCTCATGTCGAACCCGCCGATTTGTGCTTCAACTATCAAGGCTGAGTGACCCGGTCGTGGGACCTGAAGTGGGTGATCGGCTCTGCTGAATGTGATTTCTTGCTCTGACCAGTGGAGATATTCGAGTGTGGTTGATGTTGCTATTTCCACCATATTGATTTGTCTTGTGATGAGCTTCTGAATTCTGTTTGATGGACACCCTTTCTAAATCATAGACATTGCTCCTTTTGATCTAGGATACTCGTTGTTTTGATCGTTTGTGTTTTGTGGTGGTACCGTTGGTGGTGGTGGTGCACAGATGGCTAGTGTACCAGGCGTGGATGTGTATCCTTGATTTGCTGCTTCGGTTGCCTTTGCGTTGCACAACTCCTGCATCTTCAGGAATGTTTGGCAGTCTTTCATGAGGTGGTTGGATTGTCGTCTGCCTGCTAAGTCGACACAAAAATGCATATTACAGAGTCCTTCCAGCATTTGCATTGCGAACATCGGTGGGTCTCGTGCTCTTGGCTGATACCGCTGTGCGGACTGGCTTCCTCCAACGTCATCCCTGTTCTGGCGGTATCCGTCGTTGTGGTCGTTGCTTCTGTTGTTACCTTCACCCGAAAAACCTGTTGCGACGTAACTTGGTCCCGTATTTCCATCATTGTTCCTTCTTCTCCTATCATTGCCACGTTTATCCATGTCTTCCTAGGGTGACATGCGCGCTTATTATGCAGCACGTCTTCTCCATTAGCCCAGCGATTTGATATCTCCATTAATTGTGATATTGTCTTGGGTTTAACCCATCCTAGTTCTTCTATGAATTCTCGGTGACGGAGGTCGTCGTTGAAGGCGTCAATGGCCCTTTCGTCAGATATGGATTCAACTGAGTTTTTGATAATATTCCACCATTGTATGAATGCTCTTATTGATTCTTACACGCTCTCAACTACTCCAAGGACGTTGGTCGTTTGAATGTGGAATGGAAATGTCAGCTATTTATCTTCCATATTGTTCCAGCTACTTGATCCATGATCTTCGGGTAACTGCTTGAGCCATGATCTTGCGGCGCTGGTGAGATGTAGTTGTAGACTTTGCATTGCGGTAGTTGTGGAGCCACCCTGTAATTTGACGGTGGCTAAATAGTCTGCTAACCAAGCTTCGGGTTCCTAGAGTCCATCGTATTTGTGGCGGTCGTGTGGAAGTTTGAAGACCTTGGGTACTGAGGCCTTGCAAATCCTCTGCATGAAACAGCTGGCCCCACATAGCTCGTGATCGTATTTGTCGTATCCATCCTTATATCATCGGCTGTGGCTTTCGTCTCTGGATCTTCCGCTCCTATGTTGGGTGTTGTCGTTTCTTGTATTGCTTCGCGGCTCGGATCCTACAAGATGCGCCTGGTGTGGTGATCGAGATCGTCGGGTGTGTCCTACATGCCGAGGACTATTGTGACGGCGTGGGGATCTTTCGGATTGACGTGTGATTCCTTGTTCTGCTTCTACGAGAGAGACTCCTACCATCCCAAGGTTCATCAGGGTGGAGCGATGAAGGGTCGCACGTGGATCGTTGGGTGCGGGTTGAGTGGTGATCAGATATGTTTGCATGGCCACGATGGCTGCATGAGCTGTTTTTGCCTTGACGTTTCATAGCTTGATCAATTGACATGAATGATAGGTCAAGATCTCGGATGATTACACCTCTTTCTGCTTCGGGGATATTCTGTAGTCAAGATGTTGCCCTTCTTAGTGGTGTTGCTCCTGTTACACTCCTTGATCCTCGAGTAGAGCTTAATTATGCCCATCGTAAGCTGGGTTTATCGGTTAATCTCTTTCTTTCATCAAGTTGCCTTTGCATCCGAAGTAGGTCTCTCTTCTTGTGGTGGAGCAGATATTTGTATGCTAATAGATCCTCATGTGAAGCATCCGTTGTCATCGGGACTGCTCCCGAAATTGCATCCCTTGCTTTTTGCCATGTGATACGTCGTAAACGTATCTATAATTTTTTATGTTCCATGCTTGTTTTATATCTACTTTCTTATGTTTTGTTCTCACTTTGAGGTATTTTTATACATTTTCTGGGACTAACCTATTAACAAGATTCCATAGTGCCAGTTGCATGTTTTCTGCTGTTTTTGGTTTCAGAAAAGCCAGAAAAGAAATATTCTCGGAATTGGATGAAACAAAAGCTGAAGTTCCTATTTTTCCCGACATGACACGGAGTCCAAAGGGGAGACGGAGGGGAGCCAGTGGCAAGCACACCCTAGGGTGGCACGGCTCACCGTTGGCCGCGCCACCAGGTGTTGTGGCCACCCTGGCCCACCTCTAGCATCGCCTCTTCGCCTATATATCCTCCTGAGACGAAAACCCTAAGTACCAGATCAGAATTCCATGAAAAGTTCCACAGTGCCGTCGCCACCGAAGAGGAGATTCGGGGGATAAAAGTCTCTGTTCCGGCACCCTGCCGGGATGGGGAAGTGCCCCCGGATCCATCTCCATCGACTCCACCGCCAACTCCATCGTCGTTGCTGACTCCCATGATGAGGAGGGAGTAGTTCTCTCTCGAGGCTAAGGGCTCTACAAGTAGCTATGTGTTCATCTCTCTCTATGCATGATCTTATTGAGATCATGAGCTTTGTAATCTAGGATCTATTCTGCTACTCAAGTGCTTTAGTTAATCTGTGCTTATCCCCACGTGTGTGAAGTTGACAGTGTTCACACCATGTGGCACTTTGGCTAAGGTTACATAAATACTTATCATGAGTATAATTTGAGTTGGATGTCTCTACGAGATTGTGGTGTTCGTTGGAACCATCTAGCGCTCAAGGTGATAGTGAGGGGTTATTTAGATGGGGAATGCAAACTTTAAGGTGTGCTGTTATAGCCCTACATCGTCCAACAGGAGAGTAGTTTAGGGTAGCATCATGAAGAGAAGATATTTATATGAGAGTGTCCACTAGTGAAAGTATGATCCCTAGGCCTTGTTTCTAAGCATTGAAACACCATTTACAATCAGTTATGTTACATGTTTGCTTGCTGCCACTCTTATTTCAGATTGCAATTACCACTTATAATCATCCATATTACTTGTATTCCACTATCTCTTCGCCGAACTAGTGCACCTATACAGCTGACAAGTGTATTGGGTGTGTTGGGGACACAAGAGACTTCTTGTATCTTGATTGCAGGGTTGCTTGAGAGGGATACCTTTTACCACTTCCTCCCTGAGTTCAATAAGCCTTGGGTGATCCACTTAAGGGAAACTTGTTGCTGTTTTACAAACCTCTGCACTTGGAGGCCCAACACTGTCTACAAGAATAGAAGCGTGCATAGACATCAAGCTATTTTCTGGCGCCATTGCCGGGGAGGTAAGGTAAAAGGTACTCACATCCTCTAGCTACTAAGTTATCTTCTAGTACCATTGCTGGTGTGTGAGTGCTCGAAGTTATTTCCTTTAGATTCTACAATTATATCTTTTTGTTTCTTGTTTTTATTTTCACTAGTTAGGCTTAATGGAAAACAACAACAAAATTAGAGAGCTTTTTAGTATTTTTCCTAAGGTAGAACATAAATGGTTTGAAAAGAAAATTAAAAAACCCATGGAACTTTCTTTGCATGCTAATAGCAATGTTATTAGTATGGTTTTTTTCAACACCTTTGTTTCTAATGCTATGGAAACGTCTAAGCTTGGGGAAGTTAGTTTTTATGAAAATGATCTTTTTAGTTCCCTAGCTTTAAAGGAGAAAATTTTCTTTGATGATACTTTATCTCCCATATGTGGTAATTCTAATGATACTTGTGATATTTTATATCCACATACTGAAAGCGTCCCTTTTAAAATACCTATGGAAATTGTTGAACATGTTATGAATAACTGTTATTTTAGAGATGGAACTGTCCATCCTGGTGATCATTTACTCTTTATACATGAATTATGCGAGTTGTTCAAGTGTGCAGGTATTTCAATGAACCAAGTTAAGAGGAAGCTATTCTCTTTATCACTTAAGGGCAAAGCAAGGGAGTGGTATGAGCTACTAGACGATCCTCATCATTCGGAGTGGAAGGAACTTGAATCTCTCTTTTACTCTAAATTTTATCCTCCTCATTAAGTTCATAAAGATAGGAATTATATTTATAATTTTCATCCTCATGATGGAGAAAGTATTGCCCAAGCATGGGGGAGATTGAAGTCACTAATGCTCAAATCTCCCATTCATGAGCTCCCTAGTAATATTGTTATTAATAATTTTTATGCAAGGCTTTCAGGACATTACAAGGACTATCTAGATACATGTTTAGAGGGATCCTTCACAAGTAAGGAGGTTAAAGCTAAGTGGGATCTTCTTGAAACAATTCAAAGCAATACCGAAGATTGGGATAACGACAAAGGTAAAGAACCAGGTATAAACTATGAGTATGATTGCATTAAGTCTTTAGCTGAAACTGCAGATTTTCAAGAGCTTAGTGCTAAATATGGTCTTGATCCTCAAATTCTTGTTGATTGTTGTGGAGCCTTTGCTTCTCATATTAATGCTCCTAAAGAAAAATGGGACATGTATCATGAGCCTTTTAAAGACACTTGCGTGAAAAATGAAATTGTTATTAATGATAGCAATAAACATGCTCAAACCTCTGAAAGTACTATTTCTTATAAGCATGTTAATTTTTGTGGAGTACATAGACCTTGTGAAAAGAATCAAATTGAAGAAGAATATTGAATCACCCACAGGAGTTAAAAAACTAGAACGTGGTATAGGGCTCTAAATGATCTTGGTAAAAAAGTTTGTGCTCTCTATCCTTTTATTTGTGAACTCTGCTTTGAAGTGGGTCATTTCAATTTTCAATGCTCAGGACATAATAATAGCCCTTCTAATCCAATGAGTACTGCAAGTTTGTATTGTGATGACATGATCACTCCTAATCAGCATGATGAACTTACATTATTTTTGGGGTGTGAAGAGTTATCAAGAAAAACCCCTTTGGTAGATATGAGTGCTTTTGATATGAATAGCGTCCTGCATGGTTGTCATCTTTATTGTGTTTATAATTTCCACACAAATACTTACATGCAAAATATTATAAAAGATGAGATTTTACCAAAATATGACAAGACTAATATGTGTTTTGTTCTTATTAATGAAAAGTAGGAATCCTCCAAAGTTTCTTCTATTGTCTCTAACAATAAACCAGTGTATATGGAGAAGCTTCCTTTCAAGCCTCTCCCTCCTAAAGAGAAGAATAAAAAGAAGAAGAGGAGGAGTAAAAGGAGGGAGGAAACAGTATTTCCCCTAAGCACGTTGCTCCTATTATAGTTTTTGATGAGTCTGAACTCGATGATGTTCTTATGCCTGTTACCTATAGTAGTGATCATGATTGGGAAAGCACACTACTTTTGATATTGAAAATCTCTTTGGTACCAATTCTAAAAATGATGATATTAATAATTGTTGTACTATTAGTGCTATCCATGTTCTTTCCAATGATGATATGTTTACAAATGAACACACTTTGGAAGATAGCTATTCTATTGCTTATGATGATTACAATATGCCTCCTATAATTGATGATTATGGTGATGAGAATAATAATGATAGCTATTTTGTTGAATTTTCTCCCACTATAATTAATAAGAATGACTATGTTTATGCAGGGAGTATTAATTCTTTTATGCATGTGGCTCATGATAAGAATGTTTTATGTGATAGTTATATTTTTAATTTTATTCATGATGCTACTGAAAGTTATTATGAGAGAGGGAAACATGGTTTTATGTATCTCAACAATATTAAGTTTCCCCTCTTTATGTTGAAAATTTTGAAGTTGCACTTGTTTTGCTTTCCTATGCTTGTTGCTTTGTGCTTTCATGACTTGTTTCTTTACAAGATTATTTTTCATAGGAAGTGGGTTAGACTTAAATTTGTTCCATATTTTCTTCTTAATGCTCTCTTTTACTTCAATTCATATTTCTTATGTGAGCATCATCGAAATTATCATGCCTATCTTAATGGCTATAAAGGAAGAGCTTTTGGAAAACAACCCATCATATTTTTACTTTCAGTTTATTTTTGCTTTGTTGAGTCTTGGAAGTTATTTCCTAAGTAATAACCTCTCCTCATCCTTTTTATGTGGTTTTTGTGTCAAGAATAACCTCTAATGAGAGAGAAGTAAGACTTGGGAAAGTTGCTGTCCCAAAACAGATTTTTGTGATCCACTGTAAAAAATCGTGAAAATTATTTGAACGTCGGATTGATCTATAATTTTTTGTGCTTATGCCCCAGGTTATTATCTAACTTTCGTTAGTTCAGCACTTTTATATTTGGGCAACAGAAGGTCTTCGAAAAAATTGGTTTTTACCAGCTCGTCTGTTTTGACAGATTTCTGCCATTATTTGCATTTGCCTCTTAATCTCTTTCTCTTTGAGTTCTCTTTGATCACTTGAGCTTTTAGAAGGAATTGCTACAGTAGCTTGTGTTTTAATGGAAGTTTTACTTGTGATGAAACTAAACCATAGGACCAATTATCTTGAATACACTAATGTTGCTAATGAGGATTGTGTGAAGTTTTGTATGAAGGAAAATTTTCAAGTGTAGGGGAAGAATAATGTGATAAGATGAAGTATGGAAAAAATCTCAAGCTTGGGGATGCCACCCGTGTTACCCCAAGAAATATTCAAGAAGTACAAGCGTCAAAGCTTGGGGATGCCCAAGGCATCCCCTTCTTCATCAATAAAAATCTCAGGTTTTCTTCCAAAGCACTTCATTTTTATTGTTTCATGCACAATGGTGTTGTTCTTGGAGCGTATTCGTTTTTGATTTTAGTTTTCTTTAGTTTAGTTTTCTTAAATAAATTTGATGGACCCCTGCATTCATATGATATTTCAAATAAGTTGATTGGTGATTGAAAAGGAGTAGAAAAGTTCATGCTTATAAGTAGAAAAGTTCATGTCAGCCATCCACAATGTGTTCCATATCTCGTTACTTCGCAAATGTTTGGAAGTGCCTGAGAAGACTGAAGTTTTCAAGAATATCGATCACAGAGCAGTGGAAATCAACAATGACCTGACCTATCGGGAAGTACCCATCCGTATCTTAGAAGAAGCCTACAGAACCACCAGGACCAGGAGTATCAAGTTTCTCAAGATTCAATGGAGCAACCATACCGAGGAGGAAGCCACTTGGGAGCGCGAGGATTACATTAGGACAGAGTTCCCAGATCTCTTTAGTTCCTAGTTTTCTTGTAAATCTCGGGACGAGATTTTATTTAAGGAGGGAAGGTTTGTAATATCCCAAAACTTCAATCCAAGCTTATCAAGAGCAAGTCATCCAAAAATGGGGTTAACAAAAACTTTTCCAAATTTAAAATGAAAGCATTCATATATGTGTGCATTTAAAATAGGAGTTGTTTTGAATTGCCATGATTGTGTGATCCTTTGCTTCTAAAATGTTTCTTAGATGATTTAAACATCATCTACATCATTCCCAAACTTTTCCTAAAGAAAATCAAATCAAAAAGAATTAAAATGAAGGAATGGTCATTTGGACAAATTTAACTCTCATACCTACTTTGGCTATTCCTAGTACTCATTTCCTAACAGAAACAATTCTTGATCTTTACACCCCTTGCTAGTACACATAATGAGGTACCAAGGCCCACTTTTTGATATACTAAAAACCTTCTGTAAACTATTTTAAATGACAGTTTAAAATTGAATCTAATGCATATGCATAGATCACCCCTATTTCAAAAACCATCAAATTGAGCACCATTTTCAAAACCCTTGCAACCAGAGACTACCTATCACTAGTGGAGTTCACTCAAAATTTTTGAACTCAAAATTCAAAACTTTTTCTCTTGCGGCCATTTCATCAAACACTTGGCAGGCAGAATCACACCTCTAATCCTAGCTCACTGTTTTGAACAGAGTTTTGCCCCCATTTACTCCCTCTGTCTCCCAATGATCTAACCAAAGCCTAAACACCCATCCCCTACACCCCTAGCAACAATGCCATGCCGACCCGAGCCATGCCTCGTCGGCCAAACTTGCAACCGCTGCAGCAGACCACCCCTCTCCCCCTCTCCATGTCTAGGAGGCAGCCAGCACCGCATCGCCCCTCTCTGTCCCTTGCCCGAGCCAAGACCAGCCATGGACCACAGAGGAGAACCCCGCCCAGTGCCACCGAACCATGCCGACGCCGCCCGCAGAGAGCGCACTGTCCCCACGTGCACAAGCCGCCGCTCGACACCAGCCCGCGCCCACCGCTCCGCCTCGACCTAGAGAACACCCCAGACACCTCCGTTCGCCGCCCAAAGCCCCATAGCCACCGCTCGCCGTGGACACAGCCGCTTCGGCCGCGCAGAGCGCCACCTCACCCTGACCACATGCCACCGCCCCTACGGCTGCATTGAAGCGCTAGAGCACCGCCAAGGGACCGCCCATCGATCGCCATCCCCAGCCATGCCGCTAGCTCGCCATAGCCATGTCGCCACCGTCGACCGCCCATCCCGCTCGGTCTCACCGTCGAGCCTATAAAAGGAGCCCTCCCCAGCACCAAAGTCTCACACCATTCCACTCCCCTCACCTCTCTGAACCTCAACCACCCCTCGCCGGAGCAAGTGGAGCAGCAGCTCGCCGGAATTGGAGCCGGAGCTGCCGCCTCTGGAGAAGAAGGGTGCCGTTGATTCCGGCCACCCCAACCTCCGCCGTGACCACGCCTCGCCTCGCCGCCATCTTCCACTTCATTCGCCCGCATCACCGACCCTGCTGGAGCCTTGGTACGCCCCTAGTAGACCCCCACCGAGCCGCTAGGGTTCGAGCTCGCCGGCGACCCGTCCGTTGTCGACGACGACCCTCAGCCGTAGATCTAGCCTCTAATCGCACGGCCCACAGCGCGCGTACCGTTTCGCGTTTTAAAGAGCCGCTGACAAGTGGACCCCTCCTATCAGCTGAGCCCCGTGCCACGTAGCACCACTGGGCCGACCCATTTCCTTTCCCGCGCAAGCCCTTAGATTCAAATCTAGGTTTTTCTTTTTAGTTAGAATATAGTTTATGTCCAGTGTTTCAAAATTCAATTCTGTGAGTTTGAAAAATCCAAATTACATGAAACTAATTTTGTCTAAAAGGTATTGAAATGCTCTATCCAAGCCCGTTGGATTTAATTCATTTAGAGTTATAGATTTCTCCTAATAAAAATAAGAAGACAGAAGCTTTTGCAACTTGAATTTTTTTTGTAAAATCAACCAAGTTAGCTTTTGAGTTGATTCCAACTCTCAAAAATCATATTTCATCATATCTATCCAAATATGTAATAATATTAAGGTTTACAGGCAGTGACTTTGGACTAGTACCAAAATAATGCTATATAGGCATTTCTAGTCACTTTAAATCATTAAATAATAAACTTAAACCAAAGTAATATTGATCCAACCTTTAAATCTCATTCCCACATGTTAGAATATGTGGTGAGGACATGTGTCCACATGATCCCATATTTTGGTGGTGAATATTAAAGTGTAGTTAATATTTCAATGAGTAGAAATTACTTTTCCAAAATAAAAAGGTTGAAACTATTGAATTAAAACTTGTGATGTTTGGGATGATAATAGATCATCAATTGTGTGGTTTAGAATACTACTTAGCCTAAGTTAAGTATTGTTTGGTGATTGTGCACTCCCTATGTATTTCTAGACGCTAGTACCGACCAAGCCTTCGATGAGGAGTTCTACCAAGAAGAAGAAGAAGAAGAAAACTTCAACCACTGCACCAACCAAGGCAAGCTATTAGTGGCAAGCTAACCCTTACAAACATTCTTTAGTAAGCTCTTGTAGCAAGATAGAATAAAACTAGATAGTTTAGTAAAGATGCCTTAAGCATACTTTGATCACACCCCCTTAGTTTACACAAAGTTCTTTAATTAATTTTGAAGGTAGCATAAAGAGTATAAAACTTGACCTACTTAGAAACCCTTAGATGTCATTCTATGGCATGAGATTGATCCCACCTTTCCACCTTAGTGAACACTCTTAACCTAGTGTTTTAGAATAGATCAAACTTGAGTCACTTTAGATGGGGACACTTGGTGAAAATGTGTTGTGAAAACCTTGGAATGATGAGTCATTCTATTGAGATGTTTTGACATGTGTTGAGAAACACAATTGATTTATGATGATGAAAATGATGAGGCATGAGCCTTAACCCTTTTATAAAACTAATGGTTGGATTCGGATGCGATACCATTTCAAATTTACCGTACAACCACATTACCTGAATTGGGTAAGGCTTAGCTGGAAATTTATATGCATTAGTATTAGTTCCCTCACGGGAGAGGTTTGAGCTGAGGCTACCTCTCAATGTTGTCCACCTATGCAGTGCCCAAGATGACTGATGGTCATGGTTGGGAGGCCATGCTCATAGGAGAGGTGCTTATACTAGGGTGTGTAAAGGGAAGGTTATGTTTGATTATCTGCATACTAAGTATGATGATTCAGGGTTATCCCTGACAGATGTATCGAATCTTGTGGTGAAAGTGTACCACCTCTGCAGAGTGTCAAACTATTCGAATAGCCGCGTCCACGGTTATGGACAGTTGGAATGGCCATACTATTTCGTTGTCAGATGTTTTCTAAATAACTTGAAATGAATGATGAACCTTGACTTGACCACAACAGGGTTGTGTAGATGAAAATAGCTTCCCAACTTAAGTGATTTTAGACTTTTATTTTATCTTTTCTTGCTTCAGAACTCAGCTTAGGTTTCAAACTTAACTTGATAGTTATTCTTTAAATTCAGTACTTTAACTTAGAATCATAACCCTTGCTAGTAGTAGTTTGCGAGTACTTAAAGAGTACTCATGGCTTTTGTCCCTGGCTATTATCATGGCCAGACTATGAAGGAGATTATCAAGATGATGGTCAGCAGGACGGCTATGATAACTAGGACTATCTGCCTTCGTCAGCATTGCCTGTGCCCCTGAAGATGGACCCCACCGCTACTCTATCGTTTATTTCCGCTGCTTGTTGTATTAAAGACTGGATCATGAGATCCGTATTTGTGTAAAACCTTATGTATGGTTTGTAATGGATGATGTACTGTGATATCCAATCCGTTATGTCTCGCAAAAATGGTAATCCTGGGATTGCGAGGTATGGCATAACGGGCATCCGGGATTAAAAATCCGGGTGTTGACACATAACCATAGTGAGCATTCTGTGAAGCATCCTCAAGAAAAACCTATGCAAATAGCAAATAAAAAGATCGCTGAGATGCTCATTGTCTGTTGCCTTGTCATTTTGATATGGGATAGCTCCTGTATCATGGGGCAAGGGGTACCCCGTTGGAGGTTCTCCATGATACACATGTACTTACAATGACAAGAACTTACTTGTGACTAAAGTTGAGTAGCATGAGGTCTGGTACTCGTAGGCAAGGGGCATGAGATTTTCGACTTATAACTTGTCAAGCATATCCTCATATTTGTTCACTTTAACCTTAATCACCTAAAGATGCTTATGATAGGGGTAATGAGAGCTGAAAGCTAATAAGTACCATAATTTTTGGAAGCTCTTTATGAAACTTGAAATTCCTCGTTCCCTCTTATAAAGGGCCTTTCTTTTTACTTTTATGTTGAGTCTCCATCTTCTATCTTTATGCACCAATTGAGAGAGCATAGTGACCATTCTTAGTTTAATGTGCATTGTTCCAAAACTTGTTGATTGATTCATAACTGTGATATTGCTTGTTCTTAAAATTATTTGTATCTAGTCACCCTTATGAATTTTGAAGGTTTCCTATGCATTTATGTTTTGCTATAACATGAGGGACAAGCTGAAGACCATTCTTATTATGTTTTCTATATGTGAAACAAACAAATGTATTTTAATGCATTGTTATTCATGAATCTTTTTGTTTGTACATTTTTCATGTTACAACATAGTTGCTATGTCTTATTGTTAGAACTCTGTCTTTTATGTTCATGTTAGAGTACTTTGATCCTAGCCATCAATGATTTACAAATACCTTGATCAAGATTATGATGGTGCATGTCACCTAAAAAATTATTCTTTTTATCACTTACCTACTCGAGGACGAGCAGGAGTTAAGCTTGGGGATGTTGATACGTCGTAAACGTATCTATAATTTTTGATGTTCCATGTTTGTTTTATATCTACTTTCTTATGTTTCGTTCACACTTTGAGGTATTTTTATACATTTTCTGGGACTAACCTATTAACAAGATGCCACAGTGCCAGTTGCCTGTTTTCTGCTATTTTTGGTTTCAGAAAAGCCAGAAAAGAAATATTCTCGGAATTGGATGAAACAAAAGCTGAAGTTCCTATTTTTCCCGACACGGCACGGAGTCCAAAGGCGAGACAGGGGGCAGGCACACCCTAGGGTGGCACGGGTCACCCCTGGCCGCGCCACCAGGTGGTGTGGCCACCCTGGCCCACCTCTAGCATTGTCTCTTCGCCTATATATTCCCCCCGGGACTAAAACCCTAAGTACCGGATCAAAATTCCACGAAAAGTTCCGCAATGCCGCCGCCACCGAAGAGGAGATTCGGGGGATAGAAGTCTCTGTTCCGGCACCCTGCTAGGACGGGGAAGTGCCCTCGGATCCATCTCCATCGACTCCACCGCCATCTCGCCGTTGCTGACTCCCATGATGAGGAGGGAGTAGTTCTCTCTCGAGGCTAAGGGCTCTACAAGTAGCTATGTGTTCATCTCCCTCTATGCGTGATCTTATTGAGATCATGAGCTTTGTAATCTAGGATCTATTCTGCTACTCAAGTGCTTTAATTAATCTGTGCTTATCCCCACATGTGTGAAGTTGACAGTGTGCACACCGTGTGGCACTTTGCTAAGGTTACATAAATACTTATCGTGAGTATAATTTGAGTTGGATGTCTCTATGAGATTGTGGTGTTTGTTGGAACCATCTAGCGCTCAAGGTGATAGTGAGGGGTTATCTAGATGGGGAATGCGAACTTTAAGGTGTGTTGTTATAGCCCTACATCGTCCAACTGGAGAGTAGTTCAGGGTAGCATCATGAAGAGAAGATATTTATATGAGAGTGTCCACTAGTGAAAGTATGATCCCTAGGCCTTGTTTCTAAGGATTGAAACATTGTTTACAATCAGTTCTGTTACATGTTTACTTGCTGCCACTCTTATTTCAGATTGTAACTACCACTTATAATCATCCATATTACTTGTCTTTTACTATCTCTTTGTCGAACTAGTGCACCTATACACCTGAAAAGTGTATTGGGTGTGTTGGGGACACAAGAGATTTCTTGTATCTTGATTGCAGGGTTGCTTGAGAGGGATACCTTTGACCACTTCCTCCCTGAGTTTGATAAGCCCTGAGTGATCCACTTAAGGGAAACTTAATGCTGTTCTACAAACCTCTGCACTTGGAGGCCAAACACTGTTTACAAGAATAGAAGCATGCGTAGTCATCACCATGCCGATGCTGGTAGCCTAAGTCCTTGTCTTTCTCCTGAGTGCGGTTCTCCGCCTCTTCCTTGGACTATGCGATTATCTGATGTTCCTCCTCCGTTTCTGTGGTCTCCTTCATTGTCGTGGTTTCCTGCATGGCCATCTGATAAAATATCATCGGGGTTGAGGATAGGATTACCGTTTTCGTCGCGTGGTGTTGAGGTATCTCCGTTGATCATGCATAGTTGGTGGCGTGTTATGTGTGGTATAATGGCGTCATCTCTTGCTTCAAAGTGTGGACTGATAGTATTCTGTGATCGTAGTTTTGGATAGATTTTCGCCATCCTTTCTTCAAGGTCGATGTTTTCGCTGCTTCCGTCGGGTTCTGAGTTTGTCGGGTTTGCTTCGTGTGGTGGGGTTGGCTAATGACCTTTTTCGCCTGCTTCGATATGTGTTGTGACGTCCATGGAGGAAGATGTTGGTACCTCCGTGGGCGTAGCTTTTCCCACCGACGGTTCTGATGCGATCAGGGCCGAAGGGTGTGATTCTTGCGGGTTGTCTGCTTGGAAGTGGAGGCTTCTGATGATTAGATCGGATCCGCCGTTAAAATCGGCGGGTACCAATAAGGGGTGGGCGGGTGTGGATCTGCTTTCGTCGAGTTGATGCTTGGTGGAGAGCGTTTTGCCGAATCCGTGGTTCCAATGTTCAGGATTCCCATAGACGGCACTAATTGACGAGGGGTAACCTTAGCAATGCCCATGGTGATGGACTTGGGGTTTCGCGGAAAAGAGAACGCTGGGGATTTTGTTGGATATTAGGAAAACAATTGGATCAAAGTTGCCTGAATATTGAGTAATTGTACTATTACAAGTTGTCTCCTAGATTTTGGTACCCTCGCTTGGGCTTCTCTCGTCCTATATATAATAGGCCGGGTCTCAAAGCTGTATGCGGATAGGTTTCATACACGCGTGATTATAAAACCAACACAATGTCGGTTTATAGTTCCTTTCCTAATATAAATAAAGCCTTTCTCGGTTGCTTCCTTGGGCTGTCGTCTAGAATCTTCATGGGCTGTAAGCTTTTTATCCAATCATAGGGTAGCGATTTATAAGTATCCGAGTAATTATACCCATGTCACCATGGTTGGTAGCAAGGCCTATGGCCTGCTGGGTGACCCAGTTAGACGGATCCAGAAGGGAGGCCCATGCCGAATGAGGGAAGGCTACGCAGGAGGCACCGGCGTACTCGGAGCCTTGGAGTGTAAGACACGAAAGACTAGTTTGTATTAGTGTAGGACTCTTTACCTTCTCCGGTAAGGTCCTTTCCTTATAACCCTAGGTTCTGGTGCCTTTATAAACCGTACCTGTGGGAGCCTTTAGGGCACAACGTACAACGATTCATAACACCCTCGCACAGCGAACCGATCTCTGTAACTCGGCGTATTGCCATTATAGTGATTTATAGTAGGAGTAGAGTTCCGCCACCTTGTGGGACTTGAACCTGGGTAAACTGTGTTACCTTGTACCCGCAACTCTCCGCCTTACCCCACGTCTCTAAACACGCACTGTGAGGATCCCTCTATGGCGTACTCGTCGGCAATACCACGACAATATCTAATTCCGCCTGCAGACATTGCCGTTAGCTTTCCTGCTTGTTCCCACACCTCTATCTAGCCTTCTCAGACACTGCCATTTCACATACTATGACACCGCTCAATTGAGATTTTGAATTTGGCTCTTGGCCGAGTAATAATAGAAAAAGGTAGTAGACTGTACTAGTACATCTATTGAAGAATTTAAGGCCAAGAGTCACATCAACTGTTCATCCAGGATCATATATTTGCACTGAAAATTGGAAACCTCTGATTCAAATGGGATGAATTTTGCCGCTCAACTGAAATTTTGAATTTGGTTATGGAAAAATTAATACTCCTTGTGTTCAGGAATTCAAGGCCGAGAGTCAACTTCGATTCAAATGGGGTAGGTGGTAAGTTTTGCAGCTCACCTAAATTTTTGAATTTGGCTAGCATTCAAATAATATTAATAGAAAAAGAATCATACTCCCTCTGTTCAGTAAGTCAAGACCAAGAGTCACATCAACTGATCATCCAGATCATATATTTTCATTGAAAATTGGATACCTCCGATTCAAATGGAATTAAATTGGAATTAAATTTTTGTTGCTCAACTGAAATTTTGAATTTGGCTATGGAAAAAGTAATGCCCCTTCTATCCAGGAATTCAAGGCCGAGAGTCAACTTCGATTCAGATGGGGCAAGCGGTAAGTTTTGCCGCTCACCTGAAATTTTAAATTTGGATAGCATCCAAATAATAAAAATAGAAAAAGAATGATACTCCTTCTGTTTAGGAAGTTAATGCCGAGCGTCACATCAACTGATGATCCATGATCATATATTTGCACTCAAAATTGGATACCTCCGGTTTAAACGAGATATATGGTAAATTTTGCCGCTCAACTGAAATTTTGAATTTGGCTATAGAAAAATTAATACTCTCTCTCTTCAGGAATTCAAGGCCGAGGGTCAACTTTATCCGTCTCGAAATAAATATCGCAGATTTGTCTAAATGATACATCCAAATTTCGATAAACTTCCGTCATCTATTTAAGGTGGAGGGATTTTTTTTTTAAATGTCTTGAAAAGATCCAAAGGACCGGATTTATCCGGCCTGTTGACACTGACAGTTAAGGGAATTCCGATAATTGAATTATGTCTGTCTAACAACGAACTATATTGGGCTAACTTTACATCTGGGCCGAAAAATACTGGTCCATTACGTCATCAACATCGTAACAGACCTATTCCGCTGTTCGCATTCTTGTCTCCCTCTTTTCCTCCCCCTTCCGCCTTCGTATATCCATCCACTCAACCTGTCTGGCGATTGCTAAACCCTAGCGCGTTCCCTGCTCCCCTCCCGTCTTAAACCTTGCCTCCGTCTCCAGAAAAAGGGGAACATCTAAGCGGCGGCGGCGGCTGGTGACCATGGCGGAGCTGAAGCGGCTGTCGGAGAGCCGCGACCTCACCCGTATCGAGCGCATCGGCGCGCACTCCCACATCCGGGGGCTTGGGCTGGACTCCTCCCTCGAGGCCCGCGACGCCTCCGAGGGGATGGTCGGCCAGCTCCCCGCACGCCGTGCCGCTGGACTCATCCTCCAGCTCATCCGCCAGGGGAAGATTGCCGGCCGCGCCGTCCTCCTCGCCGGGCAGCCGGGGACCGGCAAGACAGCCCTAGCCATGGGTATCGCCAAGTCGCTCGGCGCCGAGACGCCCTTCGCCTCCGTCGCCGCCTCCGAGCTCTTCTCCCTCGACCTCTCCAAGACCGAGGCGCTCACCCAGGCCTTCCGACGCGCCATCGGCGTCCGCATCAAGGAGGAGGCGGAGATCATCGAGGGCGAGGTTGTCGAGATCTCAATCGACCGCCCTGTCTCTGCCGGCGGCTCGGGCGCGCCTTCAGGTGCTGCTGCGGCTGGGAAGACTGGAAGGCTCACGCTCAAGACTACAGACATGGAGACTGTGTACGAGCTGGGTGGAAAGATGATTGAGGCCCTGGGGAAGGAGAAGGTACAGAGTGGGGATGTGATTGCGCTCGACAAGGCCTCCGGGAAGGTTACTAAGCTTGGCCGCTCCATTGGGAGGTCACGAGATTATGATGCAGTTGGTGCGCACACCAAGTTTATCAAGTGCCCTGAAGGAGAGCTGCAGAAGCGCAAGGAGGTTGTGCACTGCGTCACCTTACATGAGATTGATGTCATCAATAGCAGGTAACTCCATATCTCCTTCGTAGGAGTTTGTCCATAGTTAAAGATTTGGAGTCGAGTATATAGTGTCTACATGTACAATTAAGCAACTATTACGTATTACCTTTAGTTACTCTTACAGAAGAATTTGTATTGAGCCTTTATAATGTAGATTAAAATTACAAAGGGCACTAGGTTTTGCTCAGTACTGCTGCAGAATTTGTATTGAGCCTTTATAATGTAGATTAAAATTACAAAGGGCACTAGGTTTTGCTCAGTACTGCCACAAGAAAACACTAGAGTCCATAGTAGGATTTTTTGATAGACTTGGCACAGCCCCACTCTTTTTTTTTCTGTATTATTACAAAAATCTGCACAAAGGAACAACTGCTCGAGAGAACTTATTCACTTAACCAAAGATGGCATATAACCCTATGTTAATGACTGCTATTTAAGTTCACTTCAACAGCCTGAACTTTGAAATTATTTGCTGTAGTATACTAATCTGTTGTTGTTCTAGACCTGACCTATGCTGATGCAAGCTTAAATAAATATCTTTATGTATGAGGATCAATAACTGGTCCTTAGTCAAGCTAATCTTGTGCTCATTTGTAATAAATTTGAGAAGAGGCTTCTGAATAATGTGTTGATAATTCTTAGCATATGGCCGGGCAAAACCAAATTGGATGTAGATTTTTTTATCAGTTTCCGCATCTTCATGTACAACAAAATTATAGTATAGACCACATTCTGATGTTTGTCATGCCACTTGTTTGAATGTTCTTAAAATTTGCTGACTGGCTGACTGTTGAGGGCATGGTTTTTAAGGCGTCTGCTTTAGGACGCCCAGGCGACGCTAGGCGTCAAGGCGCCCAGCCTCTGCTTTGCAAAAACGACCGCTTTAGGTGCCTAGACGTCCAAAGCGCCTGCCTAGGCGTCAAAGCGCCCCTGGATCGCTTTAAGACGCATTAACGCCTTAAAAACCATGGTTGAGGGCACCATGTTATCCCTTGCCAGAACTACCAGTTACCAAGTGCTAATTGTTACCTACAAGGCCACAGTTCTAATGCGCTATTTGGTTCAGCAGACCATTCCTGAGGACAGATTCTAGCTAAAACCAATATGCACTGCCTAGAAATCCCAAAGCAACTGTGCAACATAATAGTGGGTAATTCAAGAGTGCAATCGGTAGCATATACCAATTTAAGCATACCATAAGATTAGCTGATATACCTTACAAAAGATGGTCTCTTTGGATAACATATTGGTCCTGGATGCACAAACTTGGACCTGGTGTGCTTTTTGGTTCATAGAGAAACATACAGTGCTATGTTGTCCAGCAGACTCCTTTCACTCTTACCAAAAGATCATTTGCAAGATCTTGCTTCAGCTTCCATTTGATACAGGGATGCTCATGTCCATGTTAAGAAACATGGTCCTATGAACATAAACCAATCCTAAAGCTAGGCAACACATGTATAAGGAAAATAGAACCTGAGCTCAAAGATGAGCTAGGCACTTCTTGCATCCATACACTCTGCAGATATCTGCAAACGTTGATATCTGTAGCTGTTGATGCTTTTTTAGCTGAAGAACTTCTCAACCAAACTATTGACATTGTTATATGCTTCTCTGATATGATACTGCTTGCTTGAATAGTTTTGAATTTTCTCAAACTTTTCTACTCCCTCCGATCCAAATTAATTGACTCAGATTTGTCTAGGTTCGAATGTATCTAGACATGTTTTAGTGCTAGATACATCCGAATCTAGGCAAATCTGAGTCATTTAATTTGGATTGGAGTGAATATTACAATCTATCTTATACCAGCAGGACTTTCTTTTTCCATCCTATCGTTGATCACATGACATGATACCAAAGAGCATTTTTTCATATAGAATTTTGAGTGTAGTTTACTGTAGGAATTTAAGTCCGCCAGCCCAACTGACTTTATGTTTTTATTCTGTATTCAGGACACAAGGCTTTCTTGCACTTTTCACTGGTGACACTGGTGAGATTCGCGCAGAGGTGAGGGAGCAGATCGATACCAAAGTTGCTGAGTGGAGGGAAGAAGGAAAGGCTGAGATTGTCCCTGGTGTTCTCTTTATCGATGAAGTCCACATGCTAGATATTGAATGTTTCTCCTTCCTGAACCGTGCTTTGGAGAATGATATGGCTCCCATCCTAGTTATCGCGACAAATCGAGGCATTACAACCATACGTGGGACCAACTACCGATCGCCACACGGTATACCATCCGATTTCCTCGATCGCCTCTTGATCATCACAACACAGCCATACACGGAGGATGATATCCGCAAGATCTTAGACATCAGGTGTGAAGAAGAAGATGTTGAGATGTCTGTGGATGCCAAGGTTTTGCTCACAAAGATCGGCACGGAGACCTCCCTGAGGTACGCGATCCACCTGATCACATCGGCCGCTTTGGCTTGCCAGAAGCGCAAGGGCAAGGTGGTGGAGATGGAGGACATCAGCCGTGTGTACCAGCTCTTCCTGGACGTCAAGAGATCGACGCAGTACTTGATGGAGTACCAGAGCCAGTACATGTTCAGTGAAGTGCCAGGGGAAGCCGATGGTGATGATGCCATGCAGTCTTAGATGGATAATTTTACGATGTAGCTGGGGTGTTGGTTTGTATGGTTCGCGTATCTTGGATGGTTATTGATCGTTTAGATTGGTGTTAAGCCTAAGATGCTGTTACCTGACAAAACACCTTGGTGGATGCAATGAGTGGGCTATATTAGCTGCTGTATTTTTATTTTTATTTGGAAATTATATGGTTAGCTGCTGTAGGTGGTGACTTCACAGTTGAATGTATCGTACAGATTTTCGCCCCAGCTCAAAGTCGTGGTTCGTTGAATTATTTTCTATACTGTGTAGTATGCACGATGCCTGTAATTGTTGGTCAGTTGAATGGTAGACACTGCGCAATGTTTCTCCTCCAGGGAGAAAAATGAGCTTCTTTCTAGTTTTTGAGAATCTCACTTGTCAGAGTCTGCGCTAACATTGAGCTGTAGTTTGCATACGTCTTATGTTAAGTAGTATTAAGTCAAGTTGATCCTGGTCATGGATGCGAAGCAGCTATGGGAGTAGGATTTGATCAAGTTTGTTCGTGTATGAAACCTTGTTGAAGAAAGAGGAGGATTCTAGTTTTCAAAAAAAGAGAGGAGGATTCTGAAGCAAGACAGTATAGGCGACTGGGTACGTCTTCTAGAGGGAGACACGCGCTACGCCACCACATAGCACAGGGCAATTTCGCGAGCCGCGGCGCGCACGTTCAATCATTGAGATGCTGCCACGGCCGGTCCGTGGGGGCTCCGGGCCGCGTGCCCACCCCGGTGTGCGCCCCCGCCCTTCCGAGGACGCGACGTGGTTCTGGCCTTCCGTTCCGTGGGGGCCTCGTCCTCCCCCTCCCGTTCAGCCATCCCCCGGTCAGGAAACCGGCTCCTTCCCCATTTGTTCCCCAGTTCCCCCATCTTCCTCTCCCACTCTTCCCACTCCCCCGCTCCCACTAGCAACCCACCCCGCCCTCCCTGATCGATCGCTCTCCGCCGTCCGCCGCCGCCATGGAGTCCAACGAGCCCAACTCCGCCACAGGTACTACGCGCTGCCCCCTTCCCCCGTTGCCTGATCGAACTGGATTGCTGCCCGGAAACAGCTCGATCGCCGTACTGGGCGTCCCAGTCGGATGCTGCCGGATCCCCTCTCTGCCATTGCTATTTATTGTTTTTGTTTTGTTTTAGCTACTTCGCGTGAGGAGGAGCTGCTGCTGAATGCTAGCGTTGCTCAGTCTGTACTGTACGAGCAGCAGTGGTGTTTGCCTGTCGGCGGTTGTGGCGAGTTCATGAGTTCGCCTTCTGCCGTGCAATGTGTCCAGCTTCTTCGCTGCTACTCTCGGTATCTGCCTGTAGCAGGAGGTTAGTTGTTCAGTAGGATACTGAACACAACTTGGATGGAGATTGGTCATTGGTCGGATCACAAAAATATTCTCAGTTCTAAGCTTAAGAGAGTTGTTCAGTTCAGTCAGTGACTGTCTGGAAGCCAAAACTACACAAGCATCCCATGGATCACATATAGTAAGAAGATTCAGTTGCAAATTAAGAAATCAGTTGAACCACTCTGTGCAGGGCGTCAGAAGACTAACTGAATGCCTAAAAGGCAACTTACTGATTTCTTAAGCACCCACTACCTGCAAAGCCGAAAGATGCTCAGTTGCTCACCTATATCTCACTAGCTTCGAAGCTTTGAATTTGGACTTACTGCACATATAGTCGGTGATTAATATGTATCTCCACATTTATCAGGAACTTATGGGTTTAGGTTCAGATAAGGTGAGGAAATGGTGTCCACTGTCTATTGACTTACATAACTTGGTGTGTGGGTTTATTTCCAGCACTTATATAATACCATAAGATTTGCCTAGAATCGTGGCTGTAGCCCATGAAATATATTTTAGTTGTGCAAGGCATGTGCACTACGACCAATATGTTCTAGTTGCATCAAGAAAACAGGCACGCCAGTTCAAGGTTGACATAGTTTATGCACAACCTGCACACTCACCAAAGTCTTCTCAGTCTGTTTGTTGTGAAATACAAGTATTGGAGCCTCATATAACAACTGCTTGCATGACTTCACTGCATATCATGTCACAACTGGAAATTACTTTTGTATATAAGAACTGCCTGTTGATAAATACTTCTTTTGTCTATATTTCAGATTTTGACTTGCATCTATCAGCAGTGGAAGCTTTGAGCTTAGAATCTGGTTATAAAGTCTGACCACAAATATTTTTGTATTCTTACCACAGGAGTTAAGACGCAGGAGGTTTCTGTACCACCTGTGGAAGGTGTAGCTGGTGGAGGGACTAGTTATGGCTGGGTGGATGGAGGCTTACAGGGGTCGAGTCTAGGAACTGGTGTGATTGACCCTACAAAGGTACACTCGGCAGATCTTTTGCATGTGTGGTCTATGCCCAGCACAGCAAATGTTAGCCAACAAGAAGCACCACGACCTCTAGAACATGTAAGTTGCATTTAATTTTATTAGCACTCCAGAAGAAAATATCAATCTCTTGCTTCTACGCTTCAATATGCAGAGTCTGGTGTTTTGCCACCTTTCCGTTCCTTCAGATATTTCTCTTCTTTTGACATTTACTTGGGACATGCTGTTATTCTTCAATTCTACTACTTTATGATCATGTACCGCTCTGTTGAGATAAAATTCCTCAGATTTGATTATCTACCTTCCTAAATTGCTTCAGGTTAACCTTTTGGCGGCAAGAAATGAAAGAGAAAGTTTTCAAATCGCTTTACGTCCAAAAGTTTCATGGGCCACTTCAGGTATTGCAGGGCCTGTGCAGATTCAGTGCACTGATCTTTGCTCATCCTCTGGAGACAGGTTTGTTCCTTTAAATTGTGAATTCATCCATTGGGGGATACCATCATTTGTACATCTACTTTGGATGATTATAACAGTGCTATAACAGGTTAGTGGTTGGTCAATCTATAACGTTGCGACGTGTCGTGCCTATATTAGGTGTACCAGATGCTCTTGTGCCAATTGATCCGTCAAGTCCGCAAATAAACCTACTTCCAGGGTACTCTCTGTGCTTTAGATAGCCATGACTGAGAACACAACAGCACTTGTTTCATTTTAGTTATAACTGCTAGTTCACTTTTATTTGTACAGGGAGACAACTGCAATATGGGTCTCATTAAATGTTCCTTGTGGGCAACAGCCTGGTCTATATGAGGGTGAAATATTTATTACTCCTGTGACGACAGACACAGAGTAAGCTTAAATTTTCTGCTTTATATCTGGTTATGTATTTATGTTAAAAACGGTCGCATAATCTCCTCACACCGCCTGCAAACACTAACTCATTCTCTAACTGCTGACACGATGATCAAATGGCGTACTGGAATGGGAGATATTATTATACACATCATATAGGAATATATAGAGAAAACATATAAATATTGAGAATAATTTGTATGAATGTAAATATTTTTTGTCAATGGAAAATTCAGCTATGAGAGCTTGATATGACTTTCTTCAGTTGTTTCTTCTAAAAGCCAGTTTTGTTTGTGGCCCAAGCTTTTTAACTTCCATGAACTTGCATTATCATTGTCTCATATAAAGTGCTAATTTGATACCTTGTGTGAGTTCACGAGTCGGATTTGCTTATGTACCTTTAATAATATTTGTAAATTGATTGGGGTTTAGTTCATCAAATAAACATCTTTACAAATAGTGTTTATTCATCCTGAAGCTAGAATTCTAAGCATATGTCTCAGATGTGGCTTTTCTGGATGTGCTATGAAGTTCTGATGCTTCTTGTGTGTCCAGATTACATTTAGCCTTGACTTCTATGTATTCATGTGTTGTTAGTCCAGTATTTTTGTTATTTACCACTATTTTTTATTTTTATTCATCAGCAGTTCCAGGGCAGAATCTTTACAGAAATCTGAGAGATACCAACTGTATAAAGAATTAAGGACTTGTCTTGACATCACCGAATCCAGAGACTACTCGTCATCAGAGGAAATGGTATTTTACTCTGTCAATACTCCCGACTAGCCATATAATTTCTTTTCTTACAGCGCTATAACATACAGGTTCAAAGACTATCATCAACTTCAACTGCACTGAGGAGGTTGCTAGTACTTCCAGCATTCCAGGACTGTCAAGAGAATAATGGATTTGGAGACATGATGGATGAAGATGTTATGAATAATGTTGCAGTTCGTGTGAAGTTAAGCCTGACTGTTTGGGATTTCACTCTCCCACTGACACCTTCCTTACCTGCTGTTTTTGGTGTATCCTGGCAATATTCTCTTTTACTATGCTGTATCGTACCGGCATCATCATGATATAAGAACAACTCCAAATACATGCAGTTTACAATTTATGTTTGAATTGTCTAAGTGGGTATGCAGCTATCATGATTGTACATTTGAATTGTATTTGTATGCATTTTTTGTCTTTAACTATATGTTAGATATCTGAAACTGTCATTGAAGATCGGTTCTGTTTGGAGCATGGCACCGAAGGATGGTATGATGCATTGGATCATCACTTCAGGTGGCTCCTCCAGTACAGAATTAGTCCATTTTTCTGTAGATGGGGTGATAGCATGCGCATTCTTGCATACACATGCCCTTGGCCTGGTAATGCAAATTTTCTTAAAGAGTGTGTTGCTTTATTGTAAATCTTCACCTGATGTGATTTCCCACTTTGTTTCTATTCTTTTAGCTGATCATCCAAAGGCTAATGAGTATTATTCTGATCCAAGACTTGCAGCATACGCTGTACCCTACGCGCCTATCCTGACATGGTAGTTTTGAGATTTCTACTTAATTTTATATCAGCTTGCTTACTCCTCTCTTAAATATTAATTTTGCTTCTTTCTTGATGCACAACAGTACTGATGCAGCAAAAAATTCTCTGCGAAGAGAGGTTGAAATCTTGAAAACAGAGGCCCATTGGTCTAAAGCCTACTTCTACTTGTGGGATGAGGTGAGTGGTTTTACTTCTATGCTGTTTCAAGTGACTTATATTGTGCCATGTGATTTCACTTCAAATTTCAAATCTCAGTAGGGCCTGCCCGGCTCTATTCAGTTGGAAGTTGGAACTATAATGTGGTTACGATTAATTGAAATTATAGAATTGCTTCAGGTTAACATCTTCAATAGAAATATAGTCCCTTTATTTCAATACTTGGCGCTGCATAAGTCAAAAGTGCCAACTATGTGAAACAAAGCGTGTAGTTAATGTTAGGATTGCGGGATGTGCCATCCACCCTCCATTCCTCTGCCTTATCCGTAGTGATGCTCATGATGCATATTTAGGCTAGAGGGCAGGGACCAATTTATAGACTCAACTTCCAGGTATTAATTATTCCACCAGTTTCCGAAACATCCGTTAGACTCCTGGCAATGTCACCAACCATGACCAAACATGCCGTTTTTCCGAGTCTGAATGTTGTGGCCATTAGCATGTTGCCTCCCAATGAGAATCAGGGAAGGAGTCGGCTAGGGAAGAGTTGATAAAGGGGAAGACTTAATTAGGAAAGATGAGTTAGAGATAAGATTAGGACAGGTTAATTCGGAACAGTAAGGATTAGGAAAGTATAATGTCTTGGGTGTCAAGTTAGGAGGTATTATATATGTGTCGGTCATGTAAGTTATTGTATCAAGCAATAAACAATCAATCTAATCTCTCCCCAGCAATTCTCTCTTCTCAACCTATGTCTACCCAAACCCTAGCAGCCACGCCGTCTGGCTATCTTCAGCACGGTAGTTATCCCGTTGTGGATCTAAGTCCACAACATTTGGTATCAGAGCCAACCACCATGGCTTTCGATGCCGACTCTTTCATAAAGGAATTCAAGGCCTCCCTTCAAACCATCTTTGACGAATTCAAGACGCGTATGCTGGAGATTGCCGTGGAGAAAGAAAGCAGGATGGCAGAAGCTTCTATGGCACAAGCAGCGGCAGAGGCGCTTGAAGAAGAAGTGCCAGAGGAAGAAGCAGTAGCGACACAGATGCAGATCAGCGCTGCGGTGGTGACAGTGGGCGCAGCCAAGATAATCATGGCCGAGCAACCAGGCGCAGCAACACAACTAGTGGCGGCGGTACTACAACCAGGGGTAATAACAACAGAGGCACAAATAGAAGTACTAGTGGCAGCAACCCTAATAGGAGAACTGCCTACTTAGTCAGATCCAGCAGCGGCAACACAACCTAAAGCAGCACCTGTGGTAGCATTGGGTACAGTGGAGGTGACGCTTGATGTAACAAGACCATGGTTGCTAGACTGCAGCTTGGGGGCAACAAGGCCATGGTGGCCAGCCTGCAGCTTGAGGACAAGCTGCTTCTCCGGGAGCGGTGTAGTGTTGTGGCCATTAGCATGTTGCCTCCCAATGAGAATCAGGGAAGGAGTCGGCTAGGGAAGAGTTGATAAAGGGGAAGACTTAATTAGGAAAGATGAGTTAGAGATAAGATTAGGACAGGTTAATTCGGAACAGTAAGGATTAGGAAAGTATAATGTCTTGGGTGTCAAGTTAGGAGGTATTATATATGTGTCGGTCATGTAAGTTATTGTATCAAGCAATAAACAATCAATCTAATCTCTCCCCAGCAATTCTCTCTTCTCAACCTATGTCTACCCAAACCCTAGCAGCCACGCCGTCTGGCTATCTTCAGCACGGTAGTTATCCCGTTGTGGATCTAAGTCCACAACACTGAAATATACTAGTCCATAGCACACATGTATGAGTTGTGTGCCATGATCAGATTGTATACGTGAGATCAATTCCAATCCAATCATGTGGGTCAACAGCCTGCAGAGCCAGTCCTGCAAAATAAACCTAGCTCTTCCGCCCTGTGCTGTGTCACGGGAAAAATACGTACGACACATAAAATTTCAGTAGAGTCGACCTGATAATTCCCTTTACCGTATCCCAGCATAGCCATCCTCGGCACTTCGAGTGAAATTCCGCCATCCTTGGCACCTCAAGTATTACTTCCTTGAGTGAATTCCGCATCAATTATATATCCCCATCACATACATTAAAAATATGAATATTTCCACATTGGGTAAAAAATAGACATACTAACCGTGTTGAATAAATGTTAAAAGCCACATAAATGTCCTACAGTTTTTAGTTGCTATTTAGGCATTTTTATTTATTTTGGATGACGGCAATTGTTATTGTGTAATGGTGCCAATGATACATGTCGAGAATACTGAATGGGCTACTTAGCACATGATGAGTGGTGCAACGAATAGCTGCACAGAATCATGAGAAATGTTCAGTACTTTTTAAATATGCAGGGCAAGTAGAACATGAATTGTACCACAAACAATTTTTCTTATAGATCACAACAGTTACATGTAGCAGTGAGTACTGAGTGCAAGTGCTAATGGTGCAACTTGTGAGTCCTGATTCCGGAGGAAATTTTATAGTGAGTCTTACGTGAGTTGAAAGTGTAGATTCGGCCTTAGATGTGCTAGTAATTGATGGTTGCACCTCAGCATCTTGCACCTTGGGAGATGTCGTCTGGTACAAACCATGACGTGCGTACAATCGCCCGAACTGAGCACCAAATTTAACATAAAAAGAAGATCCAGAAATAAAGTTTCGAAGGTACATCCCAGTTTACCATACCTTCATTCACTATTTTTTTTTTAGAAAAGACACCCAATGGGTATCCTATATCTGATATTCATCAAGGGAAACAGAAGACATACAAGAAGACACAAAACGACCAGAAAAAATAAAAATACATCAAAAATCATACCAGCGGTGTTCTTCCTTTGCTTGTTCGCCATCTGCTGGAGGTTTAAAAATACACTAAACCAGTGGCGGTGCCAAGATTGAGCATTAGAGGGGGCCTGACCCGGTAATTCTTAATTAGGGGGGCCAACCATAGTGATTTAACCTCAAAATCCCATCTAAACCAGGCTTATGGATACAAAAATCTTGCTGTACCGTGTCGTGTGTGTGTGTGTGTGGGGGGGGGGGGGGGGTGGCAAGGCCCTTGCTCCACCACTGCACTGAACATGCAGTAAGGGAATTTATTTTTAAAAGGGCAATCCCTCGTAGTCTAGGAGTCAAAACTCAAACGGTAATGGGAAAGAATAAGACAATAGATTATTCGTGGGAAACTTGTACATTCCATTTCTCCTAACTCGCTTGAGCTCAACACGGAAATTTTGAATGGTTATGCAGTAATCAATGAATATGTCACCCTTGCAAGCTGGTCCTATGCATGTGCCGAAGTAATTAAGTGCCAGACCAGTTGACCACATCAACTCATGTATATGGCACATGCTGTTCTTTTCATTGGAAAGAGATATATTCTTTTTTTCTTGAAGGAGGAAAGAGATATATTTGATCATCTTACAGTTGTTTTTATATTTTTCAGCCATTGAATATGGATCAGTATGAAGTGATCCGCAACATATCTAATGAGTTACGGACATACACACCTGATGTGCGTATTTTAACAACTTACTATGCTGGTCAGTATACTTCCATACTTGGACTGACATATCAGAAAACATGAAGTTCTTTTTTGTGATGCTTGTTTAAATACATACTTCCTTACTTCAACCCGAAATGAGTATCTATGCAGATTTTTGTACTGTGAATTTATTAAGAGATCATTGTACTGAGATAGACGTATAAGCTAAGTTACTTAATCAGAAAGCTTAGCACTAACAAGACATGGCAGAAAATGGTTTGATTACTAAAATTTACTTCTGTATATGACATCATGCTCAATATGATGGGAAAAATGTAGAGAAGCAAAGGAAGGTGAATTTTTAGTTATTGCAAACTGAATCAACCACGGGGTTGAATAGTTACAGCTTTTTGGATGCTAGTCTGAAGTTTGAGATGGTCCAAGTCCCAACTAGGTTTAATCACTGTATTGAGACTCAATTTACTATAAGATTATTTGGATGCTAGTCTGAAGTTTGAGATGGTCCAAGTCCCAACTAGGTTTAATCACTGTATTGAGACTCAATTTACTATAAGATTATTTGTTTGCTGTTTTACTAAGATATTAAAACGTTGACCCCCGGGGAATGATCCCTCGCAGGCTGTACGTTGTTAGGTAGATGAGACCTCTCCAGCAGCGAATTAAACGCGCTCGGATAACACCCCGTTTAATTCGGTCCCCCTGGGGACTCGAACCCGGGTGGGCTGGCTGCGCACTCGCTAGCCTTGCCACCAAGCCAGCGCTTGGTTCTCCTGTTTTACTAAGTTATTTATTAGCTATTGTACGTTTTCTGAAATGAACATCTGATTACCCTGCCTTTTATTAGATTTTATGGATATTTAGATAATGATTATGCCATGTGGAAGCTGACCATGCCTGGGAAGCCTTATGTTTCTCTAACGTACAAGTAATTTTTCTCTTATAATTTGAAATGGCTCGTGTAGGTCCAAGTGGTTCTGAACTGACCCCTTCTACATTTGAGGCTTTTGCGAAAGTTCCAAATGTTCTACGTCCGCATACACAAATCTTTTGCACTAGGTATGCATTGCTCTGAACTTCTGCATTTCTTCTGGGTTGCTAAAACTGTGTGGGTCTGCCAGTCATTTCCCTAGGTTGTGAAAACGATACTGGTCTGACATGATATGGACATGCTTTTCCAGATGTATTGGATGCTGCAGTTCTGTACTAATGCTAAAATAATAAATTCACGAATGCTTGGTTCTAAACATGAAAGTTATAAGGTTCAAAGCATTGGTGTATTACTCTGTTATCTGTATCTTCAATGTCTTGTCAACTTTAAACCCGGACCTAGGCTATTTGTCAAGTGCACAAGGTTTGGAAAATCAGTGGTAGTTCTGTTAACATAAGTAGACCAAACAAGCTGAAATTACCAGTTCCCTGTTTGAGAGAATTTTTGTGCTGACACGTAATTGACAATTTGATGAAACTGACAGCTTTGCTACATGTTGGGGATGTGTTGGCACTATGTCGATGTGGGATATGCGACATTGATGCTATTAGAAGTATTGGTGGATTGGTGCAAAGTGCAAACTAATGAAAGTGTCATACATTGTTCAATCTTGGAATTGTTAACAAAAATGCATATCTCACAGGACTAAAGGACCATTTGCATCACTTATTTTTTGTTTTCTTATACAGCGAATGGGTTCTTGGCACAAGAGAAGACTTAGTGAAGGATATTATTGCCGAACTACGACCTGAGCTTGGTGAAGTAACTACAGATCCTATCCTTCTATTTAGTTTTGTTTCATGCTCTTTTTATTTCTACAGTTTTTACTGCCGGGAGGATAATACTTCCATTATCTTAAGAAAACATTCTTGTTACTGCATCGATATTCTGCTTCAAATTCTCGTAAACATGTTTTCATGAAGTTGCACCATAGTTTTCTGACCAATATTCATTTCTCATGTATTTTTATGGAAAAACAACTAAATTTGAAGTTGTTGGATGTATGGTTCTGTTTTGTTCTCATCAGTATTTTAGGGTGTGCAATCGCCAATCGGCATGATGCCTACTGTTCTAACATTTAACTTGTTTAACTATAAATCACCTCAAGTGTCCTCGTCAACTGCCTTAAAAAACTGTCTTGGTCAATGACATTTTATACGTTTTTTTCTCATACAAAGTGGTTTTGTGAATTTTGAAATTTCTCTCAGGTGTGCATGTATATGAAGCTCTGTTATCTTACCTTTGTGACTTGTATCTTGATGAAATTGTACCAATCGTGTCTAGGAGTGGTGGACATATGTTTGCATGGGGCCTTCTGATCCTCAACCAAATTGGCACCTTGGGATGCGTGGTACCCAGCATCGTGCAGTAATGTGGAGAGTGTGGAAGGAGGGTGGCACAGGATTCCTGTACTGGGGTGCCAACTGCTATGAGAAGGCTATGATTCCAAGTGCCGAGGTATGCATTGCTACTAGAAAACCTCTTAATATAATAAGCTGTTACTAAAGTTGTGTTTGGGAGAGCTCCACTCCACTTCACTCCATTTCATATCTAAACTCCACTCCACCAATAAGCTCTGGAGCAGCCCAAAAGGTGTTTGGCTCATTCGGTAGCTCTAGATTCAGAGAGAGAGCTTGTTGTTAATTGACTAGACTACCCTCTTTTATTGTTTTCTCTCCAACAGTATTAGTTTTCCTACCGATCGGTACAACATCTCGCATTGTCTCACGTATGAGAATTGAATCGATTTTCGTTTGGCTTTGCATGAGAAGATGATGTACGAATCTCTTCTGTTGAAGGTCGGCATTATTGAGTTCCTGGTACAGGGGAAATTAGGGAGGCGTTGTACGTCTTGTAAGAAGGCGACAAGCATGTGACGACATTTTACCTTGAAGCGAGACGACGGCGACCTCCAGCTGTAGGTAGGTGGACAACAACCGCGTTTCTTCCAGCGGCGATCTACTGGAGACGGGCAAGGCGCGAGAAGGGGGCGGAGGGGAGAAACGAGAGGGGCCAGGGGATGGTACGAAGGAGGGAGCGCGTCACGGGATCGCCGGTGATTCTCTAGAGGAGATCAATCTTGCCTGAAGCGGTGGCAGCACGGCGGCATGCCCTAGCGGCTGGTCGCCATGGGGAGAGATATCGGGCAAGAGAGGAGAAATCGTTACCGGCCAGGCTGGTGTTCGGGGGTAATACAGTGGCATTGGTGGGTAAATAGATCCCAGCGCTAGGGTCAGTTTGATATTACAGGGACGTGGGAGGTGAAGCGAAGCTGGTGGAGCACCTCCGTTGCTGCTTCGCTAAAAATGAACTGTCGGACGTCTGGGCTTCACTCCGGCTCGCAGGTGGAGTTCGCACGTTTGGGACAACTTCAGCTGCTCCACTAGTTAATCGGTGGAGTGGAGCTGTCCCAAACACACCCTAATGCATGAAGAGTATGATCATTTTTAACAGAAGTAATCTTTTGTAAGAATTGCCTGTAAGGTTTTGTTGTTGGTGACATGTGAGGTGAAAGTATGAAAAACTCCCTGGTTCGACCACCATCAACATAAAATTCCAATGCCTTTTGGAGTTTGTTCCTAATACATCGAACATTGTTTAAGAAGTTCTACTGAAATTCATTTTGTTTTGGGAAAAGATATGCCTGGCATTTTATAGGAGTTAAAATATATTGGGTAGGGAGGGGTTGATGAATAAACTATCCCTTCAAAGAAAAAGTTCTTAAGATTTCATGTAAATTTGTTGCTTGAAAGAAGAAATTTTTCAATATTTCCACAAACAGGCATTTTCACCTTGCACATTTATTTACTTAGGATATTCATATCCAGCCCATATTCCAAGATGCACCTTTTTTGAGTCGCAGCGTCTATATTTATTTAGAAGAATATGAAATATTAAAATTCCAAATAACAAATGCCTGGAATCTTTGCTGTTTTAGTTCATGTTTGTGGAAACCACAGAGCTCACTAAGCCCTTGGTATCTTCGAAAACATGACAAGATTCTTGTAAATTCCAATGTATCAACTTCCATCAATATCGATGGCAGTTTATACAGATATATATATTCCTAAGCGTGAGGTTGATTGGGAATAGTTAATATATTTGGAGCTCATGTTAAAAATCTTACGGGGCTATTTTCAAGAAATATTACTTACACATGGTTTGGATGTTGAACTTCTATGCATATCCATGCACGATTTGCTTGTAGATAAATTTCATTCAATCCAGCAGTAAGGCATTGTAATCAAGAAAACATGATTTAGGAGGCTTGCTTGCTCATGTGATCCTTAATAGTCAGATTAACTTTTGATAAGCAAAGGAAGAGAATTTGAACAAGCTATATGTTGGTGTTGAATAATAAGTATAGTTGTGTGGAAAGTGACAAAACACTAGAAAGTCTGGTAAAGATGCATCTAGTAAGACCCTATGTTGTTAATAGATTATTTTGTTAGAGTTGAAATTCTTCTATGATTTCTAGGTTTAACTTTGATCTGAATTTTGAACCTTGATGTTGTTATACGATTTGACATTAATCAAACTGTGTACTCCCTCCGTCCAGAAATAACTGACTTGGGTTTGTCTAGATTCGAATGTATCTAGATGTATTTTAGTGTATGGATACATTCGAATCTAGATAAACTCAAGTCAGTTATTTCTGGACGGAGGGAGTAGTATTAACATTGTTATTCAGACTTCAAAGTTTATTTTTGCACTTTGAAGTTGGATTATATTTTGTTCAACTTGGTGTATTGTCCTCTATAATTCTACATTGGACAATGATTATTTGTTCTTTCTCTCAAACTTGGTGTGGTTGCAGATATGTTTCCGACGTGGCCTTCCTCCAGGTGATGGTGTTCTATTTTATCCTGGCGAGGTGTTTTCTTCGTCACATGAACCAGTTGCATCGCTCAGGCTGGAACGCATTCTCAGTGGCATGCAGGTGATACTTTTCTGAGAATGTGTGTCTTTTGATTACAGTACAAGCCTATTCGCAGCCTTAACTGTTATAATCGTTTAGATTTAGGTTTTTTAGTAGTCCCGGAATCCTGAAGTAGGAGCTAAGCTAGTTCGCATTTTATCATACTTCACCTTACTCTCTTTCCAAGGGTACCAGAATGGCTGTTTAGAGACATTATACAACCAAAAGTGGACCTTCCAGCCTTTCACTCGTTTTAACTGATTTTCACTACATAGCTATCAGATGAGGATAGTTGTGCAGTTCTGAAACTTACACAGTAGCTCATATGTTTCTTGATTTTGTGACGCAGGATATTGAGTACCTGAACCTCTACTCTTCAAAGTACGGCAGGGAGGAAGCCCTGGCTCTCCTCGAGAAGACTGGCGCGTACCTTGGCCCGGATCGCTACACACATGATCATGGACCTGTTGACGTGATGCGCGGCGAAGTATACCGGACTTGCCGCTCTTAGGGGCGGCCCTTCCATTGCAGCATATCTGTTGTTGTAGTCAACTGAAACTCAGTACGTAGAACACTCTTCACCAGACTCCTGAAAGCTGAATGCAGTTATAGACATGCAGTACTAGATAGAATGGTAGTGTGGCCGAATTGGATTTCCTGGCCTTTCTGGCCCTTGTATATATATACTGTTTCTAATGTGTGTGCGTGTTTTTTTTTTGTGGGTTTGTGCTGCCGTGATGAACTGTTTCTGGCCACGAGTTTTAAAAACCTAGCAACAGAACGTCGATGCTGGAAAAGTTCTCGTGAAAAGGCCCATGAAAAAGGCCTAGTCAAACGAGGAATTGACTGTCCGACAATGCCAGGCTGCCCGCTCTGCAACTCGTACGGACAATCTATCTCGACGAATATCTCACAGCTGTCAGCCTTTTACTACTACTCCTACTACTATCTACGCGGCCGCAGCGACACAGCGAACCATTTATAACGCTGCAATCCAAAGCCACCGACATACAGGTCCCAGCCATCCGCCTAATCGTCCGAGCTGAGCTGTCATCTTATCCGGGCCCTTCACTGGCTCCGGCTTCTTCCTCCCCTCCCACGTCTTGTACGGACATGAGACATGACGCCTGCTGCCTACACGCAGTGGCCTCACGGGCCACACACATAGACGCTCCCTCCCTTCGAAGTGCCACCCGCAGAACATCGCTTCTCCTCTGGAGAAGTGCCATGGTGGCCTGTCCCTCTCCCGCCCGGTAGATCGATCAGCCAGAGCCGTTCCAGGACCCAGCCAATAGTATGCGTTACTTGCATTATCCTTATTGCAAATTTACCTCCCTCCTTGGCTTGCTTGGGGAGGTTGGGGAGGAGGGGTCCGCAAAAGTGGACGGTCATTATCACAGATCCATGATAATTTCGAAAGATCTCCGACATCTCCATTGTCAATTAGCTCTTGCCTTGATCCACACCGGCCGCAGAAAGTGTTTAATTAAAAGGAGAGAAAGGCTGGCACTGCACAGCCCCAACGCCTCCGTGCTCGCCACTTGGCCGGTCGATCTGTCGATCTGTATGTGTAGTATCAGTCAGTGTGTGTGACGCTGTCGAGGTCAGGTCTTTCTTTTCACGTTATTTAAGAGCGAGCCGTAACCTCATCCTGCCTTATTGCTGTAGACTGTAGCCGCGAGATTTCTTTCACTGCTGCTGCTGTTGCCATTGACCAGGTGCATCAGCATCAGCACGCCGCCAGACAGCCGGTGCTGTTTGGCTAGAATGTATCTAGCCTTCACCAGCTAGCTCCACACCGTCCGTTTGCAGCAGCCCAAGTACAAGGGACTGCACATTAGCAGTCCGCCCAGCTAACCCAGCACTGTCATCCATCCTCCCGATGGATTCCTCTTAGTATCATTTTGGGACATTCTAGAATTGAATGAAAGAATCGAGAAACGACCCGGGCCGATCTTGTGGCGTGAGCCGATCTCGGAGATCAAGAGTGAGGCAGGGGATGTCCCGGCCGGGGACTGCACGGCCGTTCTCCGATGCTCTGTTCTCACGGAGCAACGACCCGGTGATTCGTTCCTAAGAACTTGCACTGTTTCTGTTGGGAGTTTCAGTCAGAGTCCGTTGTCCCTGTCCGGCCAACCTGACGTCAAGGCTAATCTTCGTGCAGTTTCTCTAACTGTTTATATATATACTTCCGAGTTCACGCTCGGCTCGCCTGCATATCTCCGGATCACGAGACATCATGATGAGTGATCGGATCCTGATGAAACTGAACCGCAAGAGCTTTAGACAAGATCCAAGAAGCACAGGGAATCGTCTTTTATTTTTTATTAAGACCAAGAGCAAAGCACAAGGAATTTTCAGGTGCTGTTCTGATCGTGCACGTATATGCAGTTAGCTTTTCACCCTCGGTACGTATTTACGCGTGGAAACGACATCCTTTTCACCCAAGGCGTCATGATCTACGCCGCACGGTGGCTGGGAAACGGGAAAGGCCGGCGTTGGAAATTTCCTCCCGCCAAATTGAATTCTTCTCAAGACGCTACACGGCTGTGGTTCAATCAATTGACCCTGAAAATCTCAGACTTGGTCTACGCTCGTTCTTAACGATCATGTTGTGCATGATCACACAAGCAGTCATCACGTCTCACATCCTCTCCGTGCTCCAGGTTTTAGCAGGATATCGAACAATAGTTCATCTTGACTGAAGCACACCAAATACTCGTTTCACA
This sequence comes from Avena sativa, assembly GCA_916181665.1. Lineage (NCBI taxonomy): Eukaryota > Viridiplantae > Streptophyta > Magnoliopsida > Poales > Poaceae > Avena > Avena sativa. The sequence goes on along the minus strand of OV702287.1, from coordinate 61,916,611 downwards.
TCCTTTCCAGCGACCTCTTACTTTTTCGCAAACCTATTGCATTTCTCATCTCCAGGGTTGCGGATTGTCTTCATAAAGGTGGCGCAGGATGGATAGATACCGTCAGCTAGATAATACCTCATATCATATGCATTGCCATTGATCTCATAGGAAACTTGTGGGGCATTGCCTTCTGCCAGCCTAGCAAACACCAGAGACTTCTGCATCACATTGATGTCATTGCTTGATCCAACCATGCAGAAAAAAGAGTGCCAACTCCAGAGATCTTGTGATGCAATAGCCTCTAGTATGACGGTGTAACCCTCCGCATTCCCTTTGAACTGCCCTTGCCAACCAAAATGGCAGTTCTTCCACTGTCAATGCATGCAGTCGATGCTGTCAAGCATTTCAGGAAACCCCCTACTCTCATTGATGGACAAAAGGCAGGCAGTGTCTTCGGTGTTTGGCTCTCTCAGATAAACTTTGCCAAATACCGTAATAACCGCGCTACAGAATCGGTACATGGCCTCATGTCATGTGGACTCGCTCATGCGCGTGTAGTCATCGAGGAGATCACCGAGCACTCTATATGCAAGCTACCGAATGACCAGCAGAACATTTCTGGTAAGAGGAGAAGCCAATCTTACCGGTACAATAGTATTTGGCCTTGAAGTAGTCGTCGTACTCCCTCACCCTATTGAGTATGTCCAAGAACAGGTTCCTGGACATCCGATAGCGACGACGAAATGCCTTCTCTTTGAAGACTGGATTAGTTGGGTGGACGTAGTCATTATAAAGGCGTATGTGCCCCTCTTCCCGGTCACGTTCATGGTTGGCTTCGCGCCGCTTCACCGAGCCACCTCTACGCGGTGGGAGGAGGTAGTGGTCGTGCACCATCTGTGCAGCTGCAAGCAAAATTTTGGTTCCATCGTCGGACTCCTCATCGGACGATGACTCGACAAAATTCTTGTAGAAGAACTCGATTGCCCTTCGACTGCTACCCATCTGTCCAGTACACTGCCGTCAATGGCTATGCCAACTCCCGTAGCGGACCAGATAACCAAGAATGGACCGGCGAACGCACCTCAGGCAAACGACCGAACAGGTTGTGCGCATATAATTGATAGGCGGAGGCCGGGGCGGCGAGATGGCCTGTGGAGCGTCCAGTCAACTCCGGCAACGTGCGTGGCCTGCGGTGGTGCTGCTCGATATCGCGCGCGGGAGGGGGGAGGGTGGGGGGGAGGGACGGCGATAGCGGGCAGTGGCGGCGGTGATGGTTACGCCTGCTCTGATCACGGGATAAGGAAGACGAGGGTTTGGGGGAGGAGTGCCTTTTGTGCCACTGGCTAGAGGGCCCAGGGGAACAAGCGGGAGGACACGCGAGGACAAGCGTGTTGTCCGGGCCGACGCAACACTTGCCCAAATTTGATGCACGTATGGGTCAGTCCGCGCGCTCTGGATGGGTTGCACCACTGGGCTGCAACACAGCCGTCCACCGGTCCGCGTGGACACTTTCGGATGCGCCCGGGCGGGTTGGGGCAGCCTGATGGAGATGTCCTTATGTGTTCATACTTGTTCACACTAGTTCACACTGCGGGCACACTTCAGTTGGACGGTAGAGTGTGAACGTCGCTGTCACCAAATGACAAAACGAATCAAAGCCAGCTTGGGATAAAACCGAAAATTCAAAATATTTTGTAACTCGAACCGTTTGTTCAATTTAGGATCTGTTTTCACCATTGAACTAGTCACGACGAGACCTTAAATACTAGATCTAATGTTGATATGTTTCGATAAAAAAAAATTTGGACAAAAAGATTACCCACCTAACAAGTGAGTTATGCATGCTATAATATGTAAGTTATCCATCCTCTAATACATAAGTTACCCACCCTGTAAATATGTTGGGTAGAGGCGTTCTCACATACGTGTTGAGCAAGTTGAATTGAAACGCGGTATCCTAGGTGTTATGGTACTGAGACTTTATCGTCATCGATGTGTTAGAATCAACGAGCGATGAATGCTCGGTACCCTAACACTCTTCGAGACTTCGTCATCCGTACGCCACGGTAGTAGCAACGGACGATGAAGCTGAGCCGCTATACTGCTGGTTGCACGTTACATTGTTCACTACGACTTAGGATGGTGAGTGGGTAGGGCATAAAACCCTATTTATTATATCCTATGCAAACGAAGCTTAAATTTTGTTCTTTTAAAGAAATTATGCTTGATGTTTGACGCGTTAGCCTTTCGAGGTTGAGTCGTTCGTACACCTCGAGAGCGACGACGGACAATGAAACCGAGCCGCTAGAATAACTTTTATATTATATCTGTGGGTAATTTTTCTAGTTGTGGATAACTTACATGTTATTGTGGTGGGTAACTTATATGCTGAAGTCTGGATAACTCTCGTGTTACTGATGTTAAAGTTATCCTCCCCTAACATGTGAGCTATCAATGTCATAGTATGTAAGTTATTCACCCTGTAAAATATAAGTTACACTACTAGAAAATGCTTATCCATGGATTGATACCCAGTGGCGCATGGGCAGACACGTGCGCCAAAGGTAAAATCCCTGTGGCGCACATGAGAAACATGCGCCACAAGTAACACAAATATTCCTGGCGCACGGCCATTGCATGTGCCACAAATAAGTCTGGACATTTATATCTACCAGTTATGGATGGCCCTGATATATCCGTGTCGCATTTAAGTTTAGTTATTTGTGGTGCATCGTAGAAAAACGCGTCACAGATAAGTCAGGAACCATCCATAAGTGGCAGATATAGATGATCCCACTATTAGTGGCCCATTACATTTTAGTGCGCCATGGATAACATTTCAAAAATTCTGCTCACAACCCCTTGTGGATCGTCTTTTTAGTCTTGCAAAAAATAAAAGAAAATGTAAACCACTTTAAATTTTAAAATCCTTTGACATGTAGGTACGTAATGTGGTTTAGTTTGTAGAAAAATTTACAAATATGAATTTCGAATTTTTTTTTGCAAAAAAAGGTCATGAATGGTAAAACAATCATAACTTTTGCATACGATGTCAGAAAAAATCTATAATATATCAAAATGATGAAAACAAAATTCTACATCTGCTCACAATCACCAAAGTTTGTTTAGAGATTATTTAGATTCTCAAAATTCGAAAAGAATAAAAATGGCAAAAAAAGATTTTGAGCTACGAAAAAATGGAGCCCACTTATCTGTGGCGCCACATATAAGCGTGGCTCCATTTCAAATCTAACGGGTCGCCTCCCCTTCTCTTTCTCCTTCTCCTTCTCTCCTTCTTATCTTCTTCTCCTTCTCTCCTTTTCCTTTTCCTTCTCCCTCTTCTTCTCTCCTTCTCCTTCTTCTCTTCTTCTCCTTCTTCTCCTCCTCTCCTTCTCCTTTCCTCCTCTCCTTCTTCTCTCCCTTTCCTTATCTCCATCCCCTTCTTCTCCTCTCCTCCTCCTCCTCCTCCTCTCCTCCTCCCTTTCTTATTCATCTCTACTTCTCCTTCTTCTCCGCCTCTAATTCTCTTCTCTCCGTCCACCGCGTCGTCCTCGAGCTCCCCTACCCCCACCAGAGTCGTACTCAAGCTCCTCCCCAACCAACGCGGAGCCCTCCTCAAGCTCCTCATCCTCATGCTCAGCCCCGAACACCTCCTACTGGTGCGGCCACGGCCTCCCGCAACTCCCTGCGGTGGTAGGTTGTGGCCACAATGAGGCAACGGCGATGAGGCGACCACGACGAGATCCAGATCCCTTTTTTTTGAAATTTGAAAAAATTATGAGTGGTGCACCATACCAACATGCGCCATAGATAACTATTCATATCCTGCCTTTTTTTGAATTTTGAAATTGCTATCCGTGGCACACCAAACCATCATGCGCCACCGATAATTTGGCTTATCCGTGGTGCACGGGACACATGTGCCACTAATAAAAAATATCAGTGGTGTGATGACAGTGGTTCATATTCGGTGCGCCACGAATAGGCTTTTCTGTAGTAGTGTTGCCCACCATATAAATTTTATATTCTATATGTGGGTAAATTTTGTAGTGGTGGATAACTTACATGTTATAGGGTAGATAACTTACATGTTAAAGACTAGATAACTTTAATGTTACTAGTGGATAACTTTGGGGCAAAAACTGTCGTGTTATTTAGCCAGAGCATGCACGCGGGACACTGGTGTAGGTTGTTGAAACGCCTGCCAAGTTATATAATTCTCAGAACGGTCGTCATGTACTTTTCTTGTATCCATGCAAAAGAGTTTCCACACAACATGTTTTATAGGGTGGGTAACTTATGTACTATGGCCTAGATAACTCACGTGTTATAGAGTGGATAACTTTTAGGCTTGAAAAAACATCGTTGGAGCATATCAATATGAGATCTAGTTTTGAAGATCTCGCCATGACCAGTCTAACGGTGAAAACGGATTTTCAATCAGATAAACCGTTTGAGCTATAAAGATTTTTACATATTTGAGTTTCAAGGTGACATGTGATTTGTCTTTTTGTGCTTAAAAATTAGGGAATGAATGCATCGACAAGAAATGCACGCACATATCAGTTTAGACACACGCATGCAAAGCTCGCTTTGTCTTTTAGTGATTAGCGCTTGACTTTTAGCGATTATAGTTTGAAACCAAACAATGGGAACACATGGTATGGGCTGTTGGAATGCCCGTTGACTTCGCTTGTTCTACGGGCGCCTACTATGTAGCAACATCCAAATTTAAAGTTCGCCTGGTTCTACGATGTCTCATGTCTGGCCCCTTTTTGTGGAAAAAGAAAACATATGGTTTTTTACAACTTAACCACACTTTTATTAACTTAACCACACTTTTATTCATTGCAAACCAATGTTACATGGTCTAACATAGATTGAAAGGTAAAACCTGGAGGATCATCCAAACAGAAGGAGGAGATCTCACGATCTCTCTAGCTAGTTCATGATCCACTACATTTACCTCTCTCGGAACATATTGAAAGGTGATATTGAAAAAACCACATGCAATATGGTAGCGGTCATCAAAAACTGGAGCTACCACACCATGGTTGTGCTAGGAATGATGCCCTAGAGGCTCACATTCCGCCTTGTATTTGTAACCCGGAATCCGGCTTGGAGCTAGTTGTATGTGTCACTTCAATTGTTTACAGATATGGAGCCACATACTTATATCTAGCTCTAGCCAGTTTGTCCTTAATCGTTTGAGGTTTGGTGGGAAACCCACTACCGAGACTAATTTGTAAGTTGGAAGATGACAATGTTTCACGTGTCATGAGCATGGAGATGCTATCCGCCTTGCATTGGCTAGTCGGAAGAGGTACGATAGCTGGGCCAATCCAAAGGTTAGTAGGACGTGAGCACACCATCATACACTCTGACTAATACAATGGAATCCTTAGACTTGAGGGGATCGCACGTTGCGAGTTGTGGAAAATCCGACTTTGACTCCATCTAACGCTCACTGTAACTGGAAGCAATAAGGGTGGTCTTGGGCCGACTTCGAAGCAAGCTGCGTGACATGGATCAGCCAAGACGAAATTTGCCCCTCCATCTCGGAGAGATATTCTCTAGGCCGTCTCATGTGATATGATTCAAAAGCACGACCATGCGCTACTCGATCAAGTGTTGATCGAGGTAGTCCGACTTAGTGAAGCTGGAGGGAATCAGTTGTCACTGGAACGAGAAGAGAGTAAACCGGCAATGGGATGATGGAATCTCCCCTACCGTTTATCACCAATATTGTGAGGCAAAGGGACTCAGATAGATCGTCACATTGAGGGCACTTGCGGAAACTGGGAGTCGGCAAGTCTTGCTAGAGGCTACTATCGACTATCAACTCTAGTCGGAAAGTCACTGAGCTACGACTCTGACTGAATGATTACTGAGTTGTGCCCGGCTTACAGTAAGCCTATGGGATCGCACACTTAAGAGAGTGGAACTAGGCAGATGTTGATCCGACTATCACAAGCCGGTAAGTTGGTGTAACACCCTCGAATCGGCCCTATGCAAGTTTTAACGGTTCGTGCCAAACCCGCATAGAAACGATTCAAAGATGCCCACCAGGCACTTTCGTGCGGGTGGAAAAACAAAGTAATACCATTACACAATAGTCCATGATGGAATCCATAGAATATATATATACAACAACGACTCCATGAGTCAAGAATACAGATATACAATACAAAGATCCAAATCACCTTGAAAACGATACAACATCCGAGTACGGATAAGAAGCAAATTGAGCTAAGAGCACTGAAGAATAACCATGGCGTCTATAACCCTGCCCAGGCCAAGCCAGAAGGGTAACCATGCTAACGACATCGAACTTATACCTGTTAAACAGAAGGGGTACCGACAAAGGGCAAAGGAAAAAGGGAGCGGTCAGTACTGAGGCCAGTACATGACGAGTCTAGAATTCAGCGGCTCTCGCCTACATAGGTATGGTGGACTGAAACTGCAGCGGAGCATGTGCTAAACAACCTATAGAGCCTCAATATAACTGTTAGCTATTAGAGAGGGGTAAGAAAGACCAATTCGAATCCAACCTGATACTAACACCAAACATACCCATCCTGGCATTTCCCCCTCGATACCAAACGAGGAAGTCACGCCAAGGAAACTCACACAATTGGCAGTTTTATTCATTCATTCCATGGTGGTAGTCCAACTTACTAGTCATATCAGATACAAGTCATATTATTACAACAATTCTTTAGTTATAGTCGTCTATGATCGAGAAACTATGCTCCAAGTCATCCATAACCGCGGACACGGCTTTCAGAAAGATTTACCCTGCAGGGATGCACAAATAGCAACACACACACGATCAACCTCGGAAGAACTAAATAAAAACCCAACGAAGATTTCACGACAAAGCAATCACAGGATTCATAAAATATTTTAGGGGGCCACTCCAATAAGCTACCCGCAACGAAGTTGGCCGGCTCCGAGACAGACCCAGGGTTTGCGACAATGGCTGTAAATGACCAGGAACCCAAAAGTGTGACTAGGCTTGTCGGTACCACGAAAACATTTCGCATTCCTAAATAGTACAGGCGCTCCACGCGTAATCGTAAATAAAGCAGTAAAGCATGGCATAAGGACAGGATAATAATAAAGCCCCAAACTAGTTTGTGGCCCCAAGAAATAAGAAATGAATCAAGCTCTGGCTAAGGGGATTCATGGTCCCACATGTGGATTGTGTGATAGTGAAGGAACAGGTATCAAGTACTCGGGGCCTACGGGACACAAGTGAGCGGTTAAAAACCAAATATTAGCTATTGCCCACCGGTGCCTCTACATTAGTTATATCTATTCCCAGGATTTTAATATCAAGTTGTAATTAGAGCCATGCTCATCTCCACCATTAAGCATCTCCACCATTAAGCATGTGCCAACCTTCCATCAATGGTGGAACGACAACGACGCGAGGCAGCACCTGAGCAAGCAACTACGACTCACAAGGCCGACTGTCTATCAAACAACAGGTAATAGGATGTGTCCAAGGCAATATAGAGGCTACAAGGATATAAATGGTGCACGGAAACTAAAGCATCGCAACAAGGATAACAATAGATCAACAGGAGGAAGTAAACACTATAAATGCAAAATAGGAAGAAAGGGGAAGATTGCTCACCTAGAAAACATTGCCAAAGGTACATTATCCGAAGAACTTGTCGATACTCGCATCCACTCAACAGCCTGATCCACGAAGAACCAAAGCACCAAAAGAAACACCAGATGTATTATTTAATACTACGGCAAAAGAACAAGCATGTTTATGAGATGATGCATGGCATGGCAAATATGCGATGGAACTAGGCAATATTAAGTGGAACAGGGGTCCTGGCAGTTAAATAGAAGTTTCATGTTATTTAGGTACCCCACAATTTAAATGTTGACTTAACAAGGCAAAACATAGCATCAGTTTGCTACACAAGTTTAAATGGGTCCAATATAAGATTAGAAAAGCTCACATATAGTCTCCATATTTAATTATGAGGTGAATCGACAAAGTACCCCCAAACAAATAAACATGTATGTGAGTAAAGATGAATTAATTATGCAACAAGTATATGCCAATATTATAAAAATAGGGGTCTCGGATAGGGGTCACACATTGGGGGTTCAGATCCGATGGTCTTGGGATTCGACGGGGATTGGGGTTCAGCCTTCGGACTTCGGGAGTGGGGCTTCATATGGGGATGTGGTTGTCGGAGCGGTTGGCGAGGCGGGGTTCCTGGCGCTACGGTGGGTTCGGTCGGGGGACGCGCGGGGTGGGGTGGGTGACCGAGCGGTTGGTGCGCGCATGCTGGTGAGTTGGGGTGTGGCGGCGGGTAGGGTTAGGACTAGATAAGATTAGGTCTAGACTGGTTCTGGGTAGTAGGTGGCCGGCTGGGTTGGCCTTTAGGCTAGCCCAGCCAGCTGCCAACCCAAACAAAACATTTTATTTGATTAGATTACTATTTTATTTTAAAAGCATTTCGTAAATAGTTTTTAGACAAAATAGAATATCCGAACAAGGTTGGGGTTTGATTTGAAATTAAAAGAGGGGGATATCTGAAAAATAAAATAGGCTTTTGCAAAACAGTTTTAGACAAAGAAATGCACGATTATGATGATGCTCAAATGCAATGTGGCATGGTGACATGAGCATGCTATCATGATGATGCACAAAGTTAAAACAACAAGCGATTTTCTAGTAGTGATTTTATCCGGGGTGCTACAATTCGACACTACTAACAAGGGATCTCGTCCTCGAGATCCGCCTCATGGTACAGGGAAAAAGGCCAATGACCAGATGCTTCCTGCTTCGTGTAGATGCTCGCGACAAAACTAACAAAGATTCTTGCTCCATCTTGAAATTGTCGAAACCACCAACAAGGGTCGCTGCTCACGTCCGTCGAGGAAACACTTCGGATAAACAAGGGGCGAAGGTAAAGGTCTCAAAAGGTAATGCCACCTCTAACTTCCATGAAAATAGTAAAAGTCACATTGATCCACTAGTTCGATGTACAAGAGTGAACAGTAAGAGTCGGGCAGGGTGATCAGTCCATCCCGCACTCGAAGCATTACTCTGTATATGAATAGAAGAATCGTGCAACCAACTCTTGGAATTCAGACTGAAGATATTGACAAGTGATATTCGGAAAGCTTCGGAAAATGCAAGCATGATGCAGGCTCTTCATAGATGATGATGTCATCATGCTGAAAATGCCAGAAGATACAAAGAAAATCGTACGAAAATACACAATTATTAGGTTTCGCGATGGTTCCATTAGCATGAACAACACATGCTCAAGGTATACTCCAACTTCACCAATGATCATCCTGCTCATATGTTTTTTCAACGATACGGATATCCGTCAAGGGGCACATACAGATAAAGAGTTCAAGGACAAAATATTAGATAAAGGGTACAACAAACAAGATGAAGATTGATGATTGTAACACCACCATTATAAAAGGGAGGAAGCATAACCCTGAAGGTACGACCGAATTCCAACCTCGAAAAATCCTGGACTCGAAGAAAAGATAAGAGTAGATTTAAAACACGCAGAGGTAAGAGGAGAATTGCATAGGGGTAAGGAATAAAAGCAGACCTAATCAGATCTATCCACCCGATTTTGCAAAATAGTTTTGACACTCTACAACGTCCGTTAGCTAGGTTATCCTATAGGATGGACCACTAGGGTATCACAACTGCTGAGCTCTGATACCACAATGTAACACCCTCGAATCGGCCCTATGCAAGTTTTAACGGTTCCCGCCGAACCCGCATAGAAACGATTCAAAGATTCCCACCAGGCACTTTCGTGCGGGTGAAAAAATCAAGTAATACCATTACACAATAGTCCACGATGGAATCCACATAACATATATATAGAACAACGACTCCATGAGTCAAGAATACAGATATACAGTACAAAGATCCAAATCACCTCTAAAACGATACAACATCCGAGTACGGATAAGAAGCAAATTGAGCTAAGAGCACTGAAGAATAACCATGGCGTCTATAACCCTGCCCAGGCCAAGCCGGAAGGGTAACCCTGCTAACCACATCGAACTTATACCTGTTAAACAGAAGGGGTACCGACAAAGGGCAAAGGAAAAAGGGAGCGGTCAGTACTGAGGCCAGTACACGACGAGTCTAGAATTCAGCGGCTCTCGCCTACATAGGTATGGTGGACTGAAACTGCAGCGGAGCATGTGCTAAACAACCTATAGAGCCTCAATATAACTGTCAGCTATTAGAGAGGGGTGAGAAAGACCTATTAGGATCCAACCTGATACTAACACCAAACATACCCATCCTGGCATTTCTCCCTCGATACTAAACAAGGAAGTCACGCCAAGGAAACTCACACAGTTGGCAGTTTTCTTCATTCAGTCCATGGTGGTAGTCTAACTTACTAGTCATATCAGATACAAGTCATATTATTACAACAATTCTTTAGTTATAGTCGTCTATGATCGAGAAACTATGCTCCAAGTCATCCATAACCGCGGACACGGCTTTCAGAAAGATTTACCCTGCAGGGATGCACAAATAGCAACACACACACGATCAACCTCGGAAAAACCAAATAAAAACCCAACGAGGCTTTCACGACAAAGCAATCACAAGATTCATAAAATATTTCAGGGGGCCACCTGATGACCCACAAGTATAGCGGGTGTATCGCAGTATTTTCGATAAGTAAGAGTGTCGAACCCAACGAGGAGCAGAAGGTGCTGGCTAGTGGTATGGATCAGGAATTCTCTGCAAATACTTAGCAAACAGATTTTTAGGGGTTTTTGATAAAGAAAGTAAACGAAGTACAAGTAAACAAAAGACAATAAGAATAAATGCAGCAAGTGGCCCAATCCTTTATGCAGCAAAGGACAAGCCGGTTGTATTACTTAAGATGACCAAACGTTCTCGAGGACACATGGGAAGACTGTCAAGTGCTTTCGCTTCTTATAGTCGATTAATCTTCTCTAGCTTGCTAAGTGTTGTGTGGGTGAACCTGTGGTAATGTGCCGACCTTCCTAGGACTAATACGTACTTGTGATTATACCCCTTGCAAACATCCATAAGTACAAGAAAGTAATTAAGGTAGAAACCTAACCACAGCTTTAAACTCTAAGACCCTTACGTCCCTTGTGCAATGGTTTCCTAACAGGGATTCAGGTTTCTGTCACTCCGGCAACCCCTATGATTAGTAGCCAAATACACAATGCATTCCCCTAGGCCCATATAGGTGAAGTGTCATGTAGTTGACGTTCACATGACACCACTAGAAGAAGTACACCACAACTATCAAACTATTGAATCTTTCTCAACACAATTCCACTACTAACAACATGACTTCTCCCATGTCCTCAAGAACAAAACGAACTACTCACAAGACATCATATGGATCATGATCAGAGATGGAATAATGATGTATAACAATCTGAACATAAACAATAATTCAATGGTTCACTCAGTAGCATCAACTACAAAGAGTAATCAACACCGGGAAAGTTTCCCCTAAGAACTATGCAAGATTCAACCCAATTGTTACAACAATATGGAGATGGTGATGATGGTGCTGGTGATGATGATGATGATCCCGATGAAGTCCAGATTGATGGTGGTGTTGATGGCGACGATCTCCCCTCCCAGGGAAGGAATTCCTACGGCAGAAATCTATCTGCCGGAGAGATCTTTCTCTCTCGGTGTTTTCCGCCCCGTAGAGGCGGCGAAATCTTTCTGTGGTTGCTCCCCTAGTCTTAGGGTTTCAGGAGGAATATATACGTCAGAGGGGAGAGCCAGAGGTGGGCCAGGGCAGCCACACCACCTATGGCCCATCTCCACTCCCTCTTTTGGCAGCCTTCGTCTTCTGGAAAAATAGGATTTTCCATATATTTTCCCGGATTTTCTGATCTTCGCGAATTTTGCCTCCAAACAACACCTTTTCCATCAGAATCCTGACTGCAGCGGTCCATGCTCCAAAAGTCATCAACCATGCAAAAACAGATAAAATAACATAAGTATCACCTCTTAATATGAAATATATCAATGAATAACAGTGAATTATGATATAGAATAGTGATGCAAAATGGACGTATCAACTCCCCCAAGCTTAGACTTCGCTTGTCCCCAAGCGAAACTGAGCTCAATAAACATGACCTCAGGTGTATGGAGTGAAGAGTCGATAAAAGAATACGGACAAGAAGCATCACATTCATCAATACATAGATCATAATAGAAGACAACTCACTATTATATAACTTTCTTGCAATAAGTAAAGGAAACACAATAAAGATACATAAAGTAAATCAATTGGTAATGGCAAACTTAGCTCTTGGTCGAAGAATAGTTGATAATTTGCTAGAGTTCATAAATAACTGGTTTTCAATGATAGCTTTCAAAGTAGTAATCACCAAGATAAGAGCAATGTGCAAAACAAGGAACATAAGAAACATGATTGAATAAATCATCATATGAATGAATGAAACACAACAACTCAAAATACTTGCTGAGATAGAAGGGAATAGGTTTACCGACTCAACTAAAAGGTAAAAGAAAGGCCCTTCGCAGAGGGAAGCAGGGATTTCAAGTTTCATAAAGAGCTCCCAAAAATTATGATACTTACTAGCTTTCAGCTCTCATTGCCCCTATCATAGGCATCTTTAGGTGGTTAAGGTTAAAGTGATCAAATATGAGGATATGCTTGACAAGTTGTAAATTGAGAATCTCATGTCCCTTGAATACGAGGGCCGCTCCTCATGCTACTCAAGTTTAGTTACCGGTAAGTTCTTGTCATCGTAAGCACATGTGCATCATAGAGAACCGCCAACGGGGTACCCCTTGCCCGATGATACGGAAGAATCCCCATATCAAAATGACAAGGCAAGCAGACAACAAACATCTTAGCAATCTTCTTATTTACCATGGGAATATGGTGTTTTTCTCTCTTTCCTCTTTTCATAATCTCTCTTTTTTTTCAATATCGGACTCTTTTTTTATAAGAATAATGCTTCATAGATGCTCGTTATGGTTACGCTGCAGGTTTCCACCATGTTAGCATGGATTAGACCAGCGGCCCAGACGTTTCTCTAACACACATGCGTAACTCCATGGACTTACAATCTCCCCTTTCATTTCACACCGACGACATCCATAGACAAAAGAACATGATATCAACTAGGTACAAAGTACCAGTGCAATGTTGAAAGCGTTCCCCATACAGCATGGTTCTGCTAATTCACAACTTACAAAGCGCAAGCATATACGCAACATAGATGGGCACAGTGGTTCAAGTTTATTAAGTGCAAGAAAGTAAAGTGTGCCATCAAGTTCATGAGAGCTTTAATCACTAATTTTCACATAACAAGTTTAATTTGGAAGGTATATAAAAACATGAATTTACTTGGAATAGCAATAATGCTACTAGGTAGGTATGGTGGACACAAATGGCATGGGTTTGGTTTAAAGGAAGTGGATGCACGAGAAGAATTCCCTCTCAGTACAGGTTTTTGGCTAGCAAGGCTGGGTAGCAAGTATAAGAGTTGAAGGAAACAAACAAACATACAAGTGATAAAGACAAACATGCAATCTTCCTTGGAAGCACAAAAGATCTTAACTAGAGAATACTAAACTTATGAGCAAATCAAGAAAGAAAGATGATGAAATTATTTTTCTTTAGAGTACTTTTATCTTTTTCATTCAACTCTCAAGAATAGTGTTGCTACTGACCAAGCCAGGTTTGCCAAAACCAACTAAATTAACTCAATGATCCCAAAGTTCCAATACTAACAACAAGATCAATCATATAACCTCGAATTGAAAACTAATATAAGCTATGCAAAAGAGTAAATGATAGAACTTCTCATTAATATTCCATAACGGCAACTCACACCAAAGGATACATATCTAACGAGAGAGGGGACACTTCCATAATGCAAACCATCCTACACGATAACTTCTCTATTCATGACATGACTCTACTAAAAAGGTAAAAAGATAGAAGATAGTGATGTGATACCGCGGCACTCCCCCAAGCTTGGAACAAGCCAAGGGGATGCCAAACCTGATGACGAATTACTCCTTTGGTGGTGGTGGTGGTAATATTTTCTTAGTCGACGTGAGGAAATCTTCCAGCATCTTGCGAAGCCTATTATTCTCCCATTGAAGCATGTCCACCTTCCTCCTCAAGTCTTGGTACTTATCGCAGAACTCCTTAGTGACTCATAGGGCTTCCGTTGATGTAGGGCAAGTGACTAAAGGTACCAGCCCCTGCTTAGGGTCTTGGAGATCTTCCTCCATAGGCTCCTTCCCTTTATCCTTGGCGGACACCATTGTGCTTCTAAGTTTTCAAAAGTAGTTCCTGGCAGAAACAGATCAAAACAAAAACATGATATACGAACCTCAGGGGATCCGGGGGATTATATATTACGAAGTTTCATAACAAAAGGAAGGTACTGGGAGAAAATGGGTCAGAGACGGAGTCCGGGGTGGCCTCACCACCTAGTGGCGCGACCAGGGGTGGGCCTGCGCCACAGGGTGGTGTGAGACACCCTGGCTCCGTTTTCGTCCCTTTTTCGCTTCATAACTTTCCTTATTGACTAAAAACTGCAAAAATATAGTTGGATAGTATTTTTGCGGAACTTTTCTTACCAGAACTGTTACCTATTTGAAAACGGACTCTGCAGGTCTCTGAATTTGGTATCTAGTAGATTCTTCTAGAGGCACCACTTGAATAACATCAATATCTTCATCTTGATACACTTATTGTGAGTCATGAAACCTTTCACTTCCTTATTACACCATTATCTCCACTACCTGGAAATTTCTTTCACACAAAGCTTCACACAGTTCTCATTAGCAACATTAGTATAAGTGAAGTGATAAAACCTTTTGAGTTCAACTTCAACTGAAAACCATCAAAACATAAGATACTGTAGCAACTCCTTCCGAAAACCCAAAAATAATTCAAAAAGGAAATCGAATAAAGAAGCAAATGCAAGAGTGGCAAAATCTGTCAAAACAGACCAGCAGGTAAAGATCAATTTTTTCGAAAATCTTCTGTTGCTCAAATCAAAAAGTGCAAAACTAACGAAAGTTAAATAACAACCTGGGGAAGAAGCACAAACAGTTACAGCTCAATCTGACATATAGAGATCTCTCACGAATTTTTACGGTGAAGCACAAAAATCTGTTTTGGGACAGCAACTTCCCCAAATCTTACTTCCCTCTCATTAGAGGTTGATCTTGACACAAAAACCAAACAAAACGGATAGGGAGAGGTTATTACCGAAGTAATAACTTCCAAGACTCAAAGAAACAAAAACAAACTGAAAGCAAAAATAAACTGGGTTGTCTCCCCAAAAGCTCTTTCTTTATAGCCTTTAAGATGGGCATGATAATTTTGAAGATGCTCACATAGGAATATGAATTGAAGTGAAAGAGAACATTAAGAAGCAAAAATTCACACATTTCAGTCTAACCCACTTCCTATGCAAGGGAATTTTGTAAACAAACAAGTTGTTGAAACCAGAAGCTACTAGCATAGGAAGGCAAAACAAGTGCAACATAAAAACTTTCATCATAAAACGAGGAAACTTGATATTATTGAGATGCATAAGAACACTTTTCCCTCTCTCATAGTAACTTTCAGTATCATGTATAAACTTAACAATATAACTATCACATGTTGGGGATATACTTTCCGGGTATCCTCACAGTTCCTCACTGACCAGGGTGGCCCACTTCAGGTTAGAACATTGCTTCACGGGCGGCCCAGTCAGGGAGAAAGACGGAGTCCAATCCGGCTACGGGAAGGACCAGAAGACTTACCGACTTAGGCCCATAATGTTACTTGTAGTTCAAGATGTACTCTATAACCGACTCTTAGTCGTAGCTAGATAGATCTCTCTTGTAAACCATAGGCCGGATATCTATATAAGTCGTCCTAGGGAGAGCCTTTAGAACACCTCAATAGTCTACAATCTCAACTCGCACAGGCGAAACCCTTGTAACCCATATTCCGGCTCTGCCGTATTATTGGATTGCTAGCAGGAGTAGGGTCCGTCCAAAGCCGGCGGATTCGAACCTGGGTAAACTTGTGTGCTCACCGTCCCGGAACACCGTACGTCTCACACCCCTCTCTTCTGCATGCCTCGAGGACCCCCTCATGGCGTACTTGTCATCAATCCGACAACAGTTGGCGCCCACCGTGGGGCAAGTGAGCTTCGGATCTGCGTTCCGAGTGGAATCTGCAAGAATCGGAATCGACGAGACTATCACCGTCGGTCGCATCGTCTATGCCAGCGACGTCCCTCTCATCATTCTCGACGAGACTTGGATTCCGGCTAGGGATGCCGTGACTGCCTACACAATCATGTCCTTTGGCAAGATCGATGTTTACATCGGTTTCGCTGAACCTGCCCAACCCATCCCAGCGGTGATGATAGAGGCAGAAGAATCTTCTGGGTCCCCTTTGTCCGTGGAGGCGGCAGAGTTCCGGATCTCAGAAAACCCTAATCCCACCCAGCCCGCACCAGTTGCGGAGATAGTGGAGAAATCCGAGCCTGAAGAAGACCTAGTGGTCCAAGTCGAATCTGGAGTGGATCTCCCTGGAGGAGCCGGATCCCAGATCGACCCACCTACGGAAGTCGAAATCCAGGAGGAACATATCAGTGACACTGATTCTGGCTCTGATGATGCCGGGACAGACAGACATTTCCTAAGGTACACATTACGACGTATGATACTGCAAGGCGAAAGCATAGATGCAATTCTCGAGACCATCAAAATTTTCAACATGGCTGATCGCGAAAGCCGCAGGTACCTCAGGAAGCACGCGTCGCACTTCATCGGGTACGTGGGATCTGGATCCGGCTCTACCGATGCTGGAGAAAACACCGACTCGGTGCTGGAGGCAATTGGAACAAACGCCGACGTACCCGCATCCTCGGATGAATCAATGACGTCAGCGGGTTTCCGAAATTTCTCTGTGGAATATGAAGAGGAGTATAACTCCAAAGCTGCAGAAGAAGGAGAAGCCATGGATGAAGGATCCGGGGAACACTCTCCCAAAGCGCATGATGACATGGACGTCGGAGATAATCCCGAGGTCTAGATGTCCGAAAGTACCGATCAGTGCTTGACTCCGGGAAACGGACCCAAAGCCGTCTTTGCTACCGGCGCTGCCAAGAAGGCAAAGAAGAAGAACAAGAAGAACAAAACCCCGGGAAAAGACCCTCTGGCTGAGGAGGTGATTGCCGAGGAATACGAAAAAGACTCGGATGGAGCACTTATCCCAGAAGAGCCGAAAAAAGAAGAATCGGTGGACGGACACGTGATCACCGAAGGTGCGCGTAAACTCATCGATGCTGCATTAACCACACCAATCCCTACAGCTGTAGAACTTACTGCTGAAGAGCTGGACGAAAGGGCCGAAGCCCTAGAAGCGCGTCGTCAACAACTCCTCGATGAAGCCAAGAACATCGAGGTGGAGAAGAAACGCATGGCAACTAAGGACTACATGTCTAGGTTGCATCAGAAGACACGGAAGCGTCACACAGATGACAACCAATTCCCACATATCCGTGCCGTCCTTTTCGGAGATGAGATGGGGAAGCCACGGAAAGATAACAAAGGAGATTGGGTATATCCAACCTAGTACAGAATATCATGGCGGCCCGAGAAATTCTATCGGCTAATCTAGGACCAGAGGAGATCCATTTGGGTATCAAGCTACTCAACAAGGGACTGGAGCAGCAAAATGTCGCCCTGTCCGGAAGTCAAAAACTGGTCACGGATTCCGACCAATGTCGAACAGATCTGGCATGGGCTGACGTAAGACCACACCGCGTTCCGGAGCAGCATTATCGCCCCGAACGACGGGAAGACAATTATTCGAGAACCGGACCGTCAGTACAGCATCACAGGACTGCATGCGACTAGAGCAACGTCGCACCAGCGCCAAGAAAGAGGCCATCGCTGCTCTGAATCCGAGGAATCCTCCCCGACGAGAGTCTAACGATCGAAGGGGAGAAGATAAAGAGAAACGCCGGGAGGAGGATCGTCAAAAAATGCCACCTCCTAGACATGCAAGCCGTCCGGTTGAGCCCCACCATGGTGGGAACGACGAACAAAGAAACGACGGAAACCACGCCGGAACAAGCAGGTAGGGGGCTCGTCGTAGTCAAGACTCTCCCCGGAATCGGAATATTGACATTCCGGACAGAGGCCGGCGATCAGCCGGAAATTAT
The DNA here is from genome assembly GCA_916181665.1 of Avena sativa. Lineage (NCBI taxonomy): Eukaryota > Viridiplantae > Streptophyta > Magnoliopsida > Poales > Poaceae > Avena > Avena sativa. Next base: position 61,898,374 of record OV702287.1, on the reverse strand, counting down.
CCAGCTGCCCCACCCTCTCCACCACACAGTCATCACAACGGCTCCCAAGGAGGGCAAGGAGGATGATGTTGCGGAGGAGGTGGTGGCAAAAGCCAAAGTCTGGCTCCAAGGAACCGCAGCCACAGCCGACATTCAGGACGATCTTTATCCCCGAACGACGCAAGGCACATGATCAACTCCAACATAGAGGCTCGGCGTTACGAAAACGATGATATCTACATGGGCCCAAAGTGCTTCGGACCACGCATCAGAGCTACAAAATTCCCAGAAGGATTTCCTATCTCAAGACATATCCAAGCCTACAATGGCATTGCTCGGCCAGATACCTGGCTACAGGATATCTTCCAAGCTTGCTGCATCGCCAAAGGCGAAAACAGCCTGGTTGCAACCCGATATCTCCCACTTATGTTGCGGAATACGGCACGATCATGGCTCAATGAACTTTCAGAGAACACCATCCATAACTGGTATGACATGCAAAGTGCGTTCTTTCAGAATTTCGAAGGCACATATCGGAGGCCCTGTACGGTTGGAGACCTACAGCATTGCACCCAGAAAGCCGGAGAAACTTGCCGGGACTATCTCAGATGATGGATCGACACCAAGAACTCCTGTGAGGGAGTAAATAATCAAACTGTGATTAAAGCTTTCATTGCAGGTCTCCCAATTGGTCTACTGCATCATCGCTTGAAGTGTGACAAGGTCACTGATTTGGGAGAGATGATAGAAACAGCGAGCAAGTATGCAGATGCTGACGACGATGCAGAGGGATTGCTCAATGCCCTAGCTGTGCCTCAGTCGGCAAGACAACCAAAGCAACAAGCTCAGAAGTGCAAAAATACCTCGGAAGAAAAACCCAATGCGGAAACAACGGTGGTTACTACTGTTTTCGGGTCTGGAGGACGAGGAGGACGTGGCGGAGGCCGCGAGCGTGGCCGTGGGACTTCAAGGGTCCAAGGTAGAGGAGAAAAACAACCAGGCAAAACCTACTCTTGGGCCGACATTGCCAATAACCCATGTGTGCATCACCTAGACGCCAATGGGGGCTTGTCCCACACCAACGCTAAGTGTCGTTTCAATGACGACATCAAAAGAGATGACACCGCGGGCTACAAAGCTAAGCGGAAGAAGGGAAAGAAAAATCCTGAAAAGGACAAGGAGACCAAGGAAGATTTCGACATGGAGGAAGCTGATGCTTCAAATCCCAAGCCGGAAGGGAAGAAAACTTTTCCCTCTAAGAAGGACACTTGTGTCACCTTCCTCGGATGTCAACCAGCAAAGGTCAAGAAAGCAGTTCTACACGAGCTCAATGCTACAGTTCTGGCTGTCCCCTAGTATCTGGACTGGTCGAAAGTGGCAATCGCATTTGACCGCAACGATCATCCGCCTAAGTTACACAGGCGAGGAAAATACGCCTTAATCGTCAACCCACTTATTGACGGTTATGGTTTCTCCAAGACCCTCATGGATGGTGGTAGCAGCATCAATATTCTCTACGTCGAAATGCTACGCCGGATGAAGATCTCGGAAACCTAGCTGAACCATAGCTCTGTGATCTTTCACGGAGTTGTCCCAAGAAGACAAGCTAATTCCCTGGGAGAAATTACTTTGGATGTTACCTTTGGAACTCCAAAGAATTATCGGACGGAGGCACTTTCCTTCGAAGTGGTCCCGTTCAAGAGCGCATACCACGCTATATTCGGACGTCCGGCTTATTGGGCTTTTATGGCTCGTCCGTGTTACATTTACAATATGATGAAAATTCCAGGTCCCAACGGCATGATCACCATCAGGGGAGACCCGAAGAAAGCGCGGGAGTGCGAGGATGGAAATGCCGCCTTTGCCGAAGACGTGCTGCACGCCCAGGAGTACCAGGAGATCAAGAAGAGCATAGATCCATCCGAGATGCCCGCAACAAAGAAGGAAGTTACAAAGCCAAACCCGGAGTTCAAGGCATCAGAAGAGACGAAGAAATTATCGTTGAAGGATGATGACCCCTCCAAGGTGACCCAGATAGGCGTAGGCCTAGGTAGCGCATAGGAAAGCGTGCTCGTCAAGTTCCTCCAAGCAAATCAAGACATCTTCGCATGGCAGCCATCTGACATGACCGAAGTACCTAGGGAACTTGCTGAGCACTCTCTAAATGTAAACCCGAACGCTAAACCCGTCAAACAGTCCCTATGACAGTTTGGCGACGAAAAGCGTAAGGCAATAGCTAAGGAACTAGCGTGGCTTGAGTTAGCCAGATTCATAGAAGAGGTCATCCACACTGAGTGGTCGGCCAATCATGTAATGGTCCCTAAAACGGACACCACTGATTTAAGTATGTGTGTTGATTATACTGCCTTGAACAAGGCTTGTCCAAAAGATCCGTTCGCTCTGCCTAGAATTGATCAAGTTATCGATTCTACAGCCGGCTCGGAACTCCTCTGTTTTCTCGACGCATATTTCGGCTATCACTAAATTCGGATGAAGGAATCTGACAAAGTCAAAACTTCATTCATAACCCCTTTCAGAACCTTCTGTTTTGTTATGATGCCCTTTGGGCTGAAGAATGCAGGAGCTACATACCAGCGCACGATGCAGCGTTGCCTTCATGATCAACTCGGACGCAATGTACATGCATACGTGGATGATATCGCGGTAATGTCCAAAAAGAAGGAAACGCTGATTTCTGACTTAGAGGAAACATTTGCCAATCTACGAAAATACAACATCATGCTTAACCCGAAGAAATGCTTCTTTGGAATACCAGCCGGAAAATTGTTAGGTTTCATCGTGTCTCAAAGAGGCATAGAGGTGAACCGAGACAAAATCAAGGCTATACTCAATATTTCCAGGCCAACCCGCTTGAAGGACGTACAAAGACTAACTGGTTGCATTGCCGCGGTCAGTCGATTTGTAAGCCGGCTTGGTGAAAGAGCCGCACCACTATACAAACTCCTGAAAAAGACCAAGGATTTTGTCTGGACTGACGAAGCTGAAGCTGCACTACAAGACCTGAAGAAAGTACTCTCATCTGCTCCTATCCTTGCAGCGCTGGAACCTAAGGAACCAATGTTGCTCTATCTTGCTGCGACAAATAAGGTCGTTAGTATCGTCATGGTGGTGGAGAGACCAGAGTAAAATCAGGAACACCTGGTGCAACGTCCGACTTACTTTGTCAGCGAGGTTCTGACAAAATCAAAACAGCGGTATCCACACTATCAAAAGTTGGCTTACGGTGTTTTTCTAGCATCTCGTAAGTTACGACACTACTGTCAGGAGCATCCAATTATAGTGGTCAACACAGCTCCCATGAGAGATATAATCAACAACAGTGACGCCACATGACGCGTCGCCAAATGGGGCATAGAGCTTTCAGCTTTCGATATTGAGTATAAACCTCGGACAACAATCAAATCCCAGACCCTTGCTGACTTTGTCGTTGATTGGACAGAGACGAAGGAGAACATGATCCTCCCTGAGTCGGAATATTGGACCCTCTTTTTCGATGGGTCTAAGGCTCGAGGGGGCTCGGGGGCTGGCGTGGTGCTCAAATCACCCCAAGGAGATAAACTTTTATACGTGTTGCAGATACACTTCACAGCGACAAACAATATTGCCGAGTATGAAGCACTGTTGCATGGAATTCGGATTGCTAAGGATATTGGCATCCGGCGTTTGATGTGTTATGGAGATTCGGATCTTGTTGCTCAGCAAGTGTTGGATATTTGTAACGCAAATAAACACATGGCAGCATATAAAGCTGCCGTGGATGATCTATCTAAATCGTTCGAAGGGTTTGAAGTTCAACACATCCCTCGAGCAGAAAATGAGGAAGCAGATGCACTATCTCGAATAGGTTCTGTGCGGAAATAGGTCCCGAATGGCGCTTTTCTAGAGCACCTCAAAGTTCCCTCAATAAAGGGAGTAGATGAGGAATATCCGACCAAATCCGACTCACCCTTGATAGCAGTTCTGGCTGTAATTCCCAGTTGGACTCAACCCTACCTCGATTATTTGGTAGATGGTAAATTACCCGAAGATGAGGTGCTGAGCCGGTAGATTATCCGACGAGCAAAAGCCTATACTATTGTTAAAGGTGAGCTCCATAAACGGAGTGTTTTTGGGGTTTTTCAGCGCTGTGTATCTCCGGAAGAAGGAGTGGAAATCCTAAGAGAAATCCACGAAGGCGAGTGTGGTCACCACGCTGTAGCCAAATCTTTAGTGGCAAAAGCTTTTAGACACCGATTTTTCTGGCTTACAGCTCAGGCAGATGCCGAGCGATTAGTCAAGACGTGCAAAGGCTGCCAAAAGTACGCCAAGCAAGCCCATGTTCTGGCTGATCAGCTGCGAACAATACCTATAACATGGCCCTTTGCGGTCTGGGGGCTTGACATGGTAGGACCATTTAAACAAGCTCCAAGTGGATTTACTCACCTCTTAGTGATGGTGGATAAATTCACCAAATGGATTGAGGCTAAACCTGTCACTAGCTGTGATGGAGCAACAACCAAGAGATTTGTCGAGGATATTATAATCCGGTATGGTTATCCGCATAGAATTATCACGGACAACGGGAGTAACTTTTCTATGGGAGAATTGGCTGAATTCTGCAACGAGCAAAATATCCGGCTTGACATTGCGTCAATCGCACATCCACAGGCTAACAGACAAGTCGAAAGAGCAAATGGTTTAATTCTACAAGGCCTAAAACCGAGACTCAAAGCACTACTACGACATGCTGCGGGGGCTTGGGCAGAGGAATTACCTTCTGTAATTTGGAGTTTACGAACAACTCCAAACAGGTCAACAGGATACACACCTTTCTTCTTGGTCTATGGCGCAGAAGCAGTTCTTCCTAGTGATTTGATCCATACTTCTCCTAGAGTGGCCGCGTATATCGAAGAGGATGCCGAGATTTCTCGACAAAATGATCTCGACTTAGTCGAAGAAGTTCGCATCGTTGCTGAAATGAGATCTACAGCCTATCAGCAGAAGTTACGCAAGTATCATAGGCAGAGATTCCAAAATAGATCTTTCAATAAAGGTGATTTGGTTCTCCGGCTTGTGCAACAAAGAAAGCACAAACTTTCCCTAGTATGGGAAGGGCCCTTTTTAGTTAGTCGAGTGTTAAACAATGGATCGTACTACTTAACTGATATGAGGCCAGTCAAAGAAAGACCTGCTACTAAGAAGAGAAAGAGAGCTAGAGGCTGTACAAATCCGGATGAGTTAGACAGACCGTGGAATATTGCTCAGCTACGTCCCTTTTATTCTTAGTTTATCCTTCTTTGTAAACATATATATGTACATGATTCTGTGAGAAATAAAAGTTTTGGTTGCCTCAAATTTTTCTGAGAAGTTTTCACCATCTTATTTCCGAATGGTCATGTCGTAGTCGAAAATCCCAGAATGCTTGAAAGTACTTTATGCTCATGTTCGTTCTGGTTTAGATTTCCGATTCTAAAACTGCTACCCTCGGGTATAACTCTAAAGTTTCTAGTCTTTACTTTGGTTATTTGTCTGATTGCTGGATGCGGGTATTTTCTGAGTAGTGAATTTTTGGTACTAGAAGCCGACTTTGTTTCTGAGTTTAAACTGGTTTAGCAATTGCGCTCCGTTGCCCGACAAAGTTTCCGGCAGAAGGTTTAGCCGGCTCACGAAAGGGACGAGGCGGAAAGCCAGATAAACGATAAGTAGAGACGAAAAAATACAAGTGCTTATGTAAACATTTCAGGCACACAAAAAAAACTCAAAGCCAAAAGTGCTGAATAGATCAAAAGCTTAGCACTAGCAAAATTAAAGTACTGCATATTTACAGATGCATCATGTTTTTCCAGAATAATACAAAAATTTCTGATCTATGATGCAGGATGAGATGAAGGAGCTGCCGGCTCGCTGGAGATTCGGCCTTGATATCGTTCCGAGATGTCCGCATCCGAGGTGGTGCGTTCATCATCGGAAACTTCTGTTGGTTCTTCTGGAGGAGGAGGCGGAGTAGCCATGCGGGTGAAGAAGGGGATCTCGTAGCTGGTCAGGTCAGCCACGTGACACCCATATCCGGCGCAGGAGTGCATGATGGCTTGAAGGTCCTGCTCCTGGCCGTCTTCGTCTACCTTGCAGTACCATCTGGTCACTTGCCATACCTCCATGTTTCCATGGTGGCTCATGACCATGGTGAGAGCGTTCTACGCAGCAGTCTGCGCGTAGGACATGTTCCAGTCCTGAACAAGCTGCGGCATCTCCTTTGCCTTGTCCCGCACCTGAAAATCCGACATGCTTGGCATGTCCGGAATCTTGAGAGCTTCGCCGACATCCTCAAGGGACTGGCGGAAGTCATGAAGCAGGTCACCGACTTGGGTAAGCCGGTGGGTGTGGGGCTCGGAGGTGGAAGAGTCCGTCAAATTCAGGAGACCTATACACAAAACAAGTTAAGAAAAATCCGACATTGATATAAGTCGAAGAAAGAGATAAGTCAGATAGATGGAACGTACCGAAAATGACGTTGTCAATTTTGGTCTTCTCCTCCCAGAGACTCTGGAGTTTAGCCCGGAGCGCCTGGGACATGTCCTTCTCTCTGCCAAGCTCATTCTTGAGGTCCGAGAGTATTTAATCTTGAGCAGCAATCTTGTGATCATGCTCTTCAGTGGCCATGGAGGAGGATTCAAGGACTTGAGCTATGCTTTTTTCGTGATTTGCCTTGAGCTGGTCCAGCTCTTGGCGAAGCTCCTTGTTCTCCACCACCAAGGTCTTGAGGTTCTCGGCCTCTTCAATCATGGCGACAGATTGTTTCACCAGCGTTGTAAGTCAAAAAGAACAAAAGTTCAGAAAAATTCGACATTGAAAATAACAAGGAAAAGGTTTGAGTCTCGGAATGTTTACCTTCGGCCTCATCTTTGGCAACTTTGAGTTCAGCATTTTTAAGCCGGAGAGCTTTGATCTCTCTCCGCTTGTCGCAGACATTGGTTAGTAATTCCTGGTTATAGGAACATACTTTCTGTAAGTCAGAATACCCAAAGTCAGAAAGCTACTAAAGACTCGGGCTAATATTGTTGCTAATATCAGCACGAGCCTTGGGGGCTACACTAGTTTGTTCTTTGGCATCCTAATAAAGCATAAACCCGGATTGTTTATCCTACTTCATGTTTGGGGGCTAGAGGATATGATATAAAATACAATAAAGTAAAAACAGAAGTTGGAATTCCGACTTACATATTGCTCGCGGGTGAGTTTATCCAAACTCGCGTTCACTTCAGCAGCCACCTTCTCAGCGAGAGTTAGAGGAATTACTGGGGCTGTTGGAAGCTCACCGGTCCTAATCCTCTCATTGCGGAGGCGCACCTGGGCAAGAAGGTCGGAGAACTTGACGTCCTCTGCTTCTTGTGCTTCTTATTCGGCAGATAAAGTACTTTTATCCAAGCATTGCTTGGCTAGCCGCTCGATTTCTTCAGCAGATTTCCGGGACAAGCCAAACTTGGCAAGATTCGGATTGCTCATGAGGTTTTCGGCGAAGGTTTCTGCCAAGGGATCATTACCCAAAGAGGGTTCACCCTTATCTAGATCTGACGCACCCGTGGTGATGTCAGTTTGCGATCCAAGGTTCGCAGGCCCTGTTGAAGGAGCCGGATCTTCTACAGCGTTCGGCGAGATAACCGGCGTTGCAGAAGGTTGAGGGTAGGAGTCGGAGGAGCCACAGCATGGGAAGCTATGGTAATCTTCGTCTGCCACAGCGGCTTCGAAGGAATCCCTTTCCCCTTGGCCTTGACGAGCGGTTTTGCTCTGAGAATGTAGTAAAGTCGGAAAACATTACATCTCGGAAAGAAATTTGAATAAAGTACAAAGGCGGAGAATTGTGATTGAAAGTTACCTCTTCACAACGGGCACCTCCTTTGTGCCGACAGCCACTGTCCGAGCTTTGCGCTTCTTGAGCGCAAGGTCCGGCAATGGGACCACCTCTACCTCCTGAGAGAACTCCGGAAGATATCCTTCGAGCGGAGCAAATTCCGACTCGGGGAGGTCAGTAAGATGAAAAGAAGAAAACATATCAGCATTGCACTATAACTCAAATGATGAAACACATAAAAAGATGTAAGATAAAAGCTTACCGGCACTACAGGGCTATCCGCCGTGTGCATGTCCAGAGAAACCTCCGGGATTCTCCTCTCGATCCGCTCCCGGATCAGCAACTTGATCTGGCTTATGTAGCCTTGAGTGGTGTAGGCTTTGGAGCTGATGTGGAGGGAGTCTTTTGGATACGACGTGATGGAATGCATCAGTCGGGTTCCGTGATACTGGAGGGGCTAGATCCGACGTGAGACCCAGCACTGGACCAAGTCGGATCCCTTCAAATCCTTGTGTTTGATTAAATATTCGATCCGCCTCTTAGCGAGGATCAGATCATCGGTGAGAGCCAGAGAAGCCTCGTCCCAAGAAGGTTGGGCCGTGGCGGCTCTGTCGATGAAATCTGGCAAAGCAGTGGCTTTGCCAGGAGCCGGAATATCCCTATGATAGAAAAATGTGGCTGGCCATTGTTTGACCGAGTCACTAGCTAGAATTTTGGGATACGTGCGATCACGTCTAAGCGAAAAGCTAATAGTGTCGGTGATATAAGCAACACCGGCGGTAATGGAGTTTCTCCGGACATGGAAATAATACTGGAAGAGAGTCAAACTCGGCCTAATGTCAAGAAAGCCCTCACACAGCGAAGCATACGCACTCATCTCTAAGAGAGAGTTGGGAGAAAGATGATGGAGTTGAACTCCGTAATGATCTATCACCTCAGAGAAGAACTCCGAGGGAGGAAAGGACAGACCTCTATCGAGGTGGGTGCCGAAGTGGACCCGCTCGCCGTCGCGCGGGTTGGGGACGGTTTCCTCGAAGCATCTCCGCCAGTCGCCGGCGGCAAGAAGCCCCTCCTTCTCCACGTTCTTGAGGCCCTCCTTATTGAGAGCGCAGGGAATCCAGAGCCCGCGATAGCTCTCCTCCGCCACCGCTTCCGCCGCCGTCGCCGCCACCCCTGCCGCCAAGCCGGAGGAAGAAGATGAAGCCATTTCTCCGGTGAGAAGTTGACCTAAAAGGGGCAACACTGGGAGTTCTGTGGGGGAAGAACGAGGGAGCTCTGTGCGCGTAGGAGGATTGGGAGGAGAAGAAAAGGCAAAGGACTGGTGGAAGGAGAAGGAAGAAATCCTAACCCCTTATATCCACCTAACTGCGCCAAGATTCGTGCAAATGCTATAGTGTAATCGCCATGCTCGTGGAAGGAACTGGGAAGGACCCATGTGATGATTGCGTCGCCTCGATCTCCACGCACGCATTGAAACGGCGCCTCGGTTCTGCAAACCGCGGACCCACCAACGGTCTTGCTGACGGAATGCCTGTCAGATGACATGACTTGACCATGACTTGTGTCAGGTGGCGTTGGGAACCAAGTTCCGGCTTAGTTTGAAATCAGGCTGGAAAATCCGAGTAACCTACTGATAGGTCCGACTTATTTTTAAGACCCGGATCGTATTTTTTGTTGTGAAGTTTCAGGAACCCTTCAAGATTCTGCAAGCCGAAGATCAAGCTAGACGATGATAAATCCGACTTTGGATCTTGGAGGCCTCCGGGGGCTGCTGTTGGGGATATACTTTCCGGGTATCCTCACAGTTCCTCACTGACCAGGGTGGCCCACTTCGGGTTAGAACATTGCTTCACAGGCGGCCCAGTCAGGGAGAAAGACGGAGTCCAATCCGGCTACGGGAAGGCCCAGAAGACTTACCGACTTAGGCCCATAATGTTACTTGTAGTTCAAGATGTACTCTATAACCACTCTTAGTCGTAGCCGGATAGATCTCTCCTGTAAACCCTAGGCCGGATATCTATATAAGCCGTCCTAGGGAGAGCCTTTAGAACACCTCAATAGTCTACAATCTCAACTCGCACAGGCGAAACCCTTGTAACCCATATTCCGGCTCTGCCGTATTATTGGATTGCTAGCAGGAGTAGGGTCCGTCCAAAGCCGGCGGATTCGAACCTGGGTAAACTTGTGTGCTCACCGTCCCGGAACACCGTACGTCTCACACCCCTCACAAGAACCATCATATCAATGATCACTTATTCTAACAGAAAACACAGGAATACTAGCTCTCATAACACTACTATGTGAAACAATATTAGAGGTATCCTTACAAAGGATAGTGTGTCCCTCTTCTTCATATTTAGTAACAAAGTCTTTCACATTTGCTATTATAGGTTCATCAACCATTTGTTTATCAGGTTCAACAGCTTTACTTGTACTTTCATCAACCATACTAGCTATCATAGAATGTTCCTTTATCTTAACTGGGAAAGGCATTTTCTCAATCTAAGGTTTAGGTAAAACATGATTAGCAGTATAAACTTCAGTATTTCTTGCAGGAACACTCTTAGCAATATCTTTATAAGGTTCATGATACTTATTCCACTTCTTTTCAGGCACTTCAATATAGGAAGCAAAATCCTTAAAATAAGAAGCAATAGCTTGAGAGTCTAGACCATAATCATTTTTAATATTTTGAAAGTCATCAGTTCCCATAAAAGATTCAATGCATTCATAATCATAATTTATACCTGACTTTCTACCTTTGTCATTCTCCCAAGCTTCAACATTGTCTTGAATACGGTCCAGAAGATCCCATTTAGCTTCTTCTTCCATGCGAGTGAATGATCTAGCACAAGAAGCATCCAGTAAATATTTATCATGAAGAGAAAGCCTTACATAAAAGTTATTGATAATAATATTGTTGGGGAGCTCATGAATGGGACATTTGAGCATTAGTAACTTCAATCTCCTCCAAGCTTGAGCTGTACTCTCTCCATCAATCTCCTCCAAGGATGAAACTTTGAATAAAAAAGAGGCACTATTTCCTCCCATTCAAGAGCTTGACCATTCTTCAGCAGCTTATATCATTCCTCAGCTCTTCCTTTCAGTGATAATGAGAATAACTTCTTCTTAACTTGATCTATAGTAATACTTGCACACTTGAACAACCCGCATAATTCGCGTATAAAGAGTAAATGATCATCGGGATGGACAGTTCCATCCCCAACATAGTAGTTATCCATAACACGATCAATAATTCTTGTAGGTATTTTAAAAGAATCATTCTCAGCAGGTGGTGGCTCATCTACTACCTTAGCACTGGTAGTAGCATTACCAAATAAGAAACTCAGTGAATTAACCATAACAAAAATAAAGCAACTAACAGAAGTAAACAATACTCACAGTAGAACTTTCGTTTACCAGTTCCACTCTCCAATAGCGCTTCACTCCCCGGCAACGGCGCTAGAAAAATAGTCTTGATGACCCACAAGTATAGGGGGTGTATCGCAATATTTTTGATAAGTAAGAGTGTCGAACCCAACGAGGAGCAGAAGGTGCTGGCTAGTGATATGGATCAGGAATTCTCTGCAAATACTTAGCAAACAGATTTTTAGGGTTTTTTGATAAAGCAAGTAAACGAAGTACGAATAAACAAAAGACAATAAGAATAAATGCAGCAAGTGGCCCAATCCTTTATGCAGCAAAGGACAAGCCGGTTGTATTAATTAAGATGACCAAACGTTCTCGAAGACACATGGGAAGACTGTCAAGCGCTTTCGCTTCATATAGTTGATTAATCTTCTTTAGCTTGCTAAGTGTTGTGTGGGTGAACATGTGCTAATGTACCGACCTTCCTAGGACTAATACATACTTGTGATTATACCCCTTGCAAATATCCGTAAGTACAAGAAAGTAATTAAGGTAGAAACCTAACCACAGCTTTAAACTTTAAGACCCTTACGTCCCTTGTGCAATGGTTTTCTAACGAGGGTTCAGGTTTCTGTCACTCCGGCAACCCCTACGATTAGTAGCCAAATACACAATGCATTCCCCTAGGCCCATATAGGTGAAGTGTCATGTAGTCGATGTTCACATGACACCACTAGAAGAAGTACACCACAACTTAAATATCAAACTATTGAATCTTTCTCAACACAATTCCACTACTAACAACATGACTTCTCCCATGTCCTCAAGAACAAAACGAACTACTCACAAGACATCATATGGATCATGATCAGAGATGGAATAATGATGTATAACAATCTGAACATAAACAATAATTCAATGGTTCACTCAATAGCATCAACTACAAAGAGTAATCAACACCGGGAAAGTTTCCCCTAAGAACTATGCAAGATTCAACCCAATTGTTACAGCAATATGGACATGGTGATGAGGGTGCTGATGGTGATGATGGTGGTGGTGATGATGATCCCGATGAAGTCCAGCTTGATGGTGGTGTTGATGGCGACGATCTCCCCTCTCCGGGAAGGAATTCCCCCGACAGAAATTTGTCTGTCGGAGAGATCTTTCTCTCTCGGTGTTTTCTGCCCCGCAGAGGTGGCGGAATCTTTCTATGGTCGCTCCCCTCGTCTTAAGGTTTCGGGAGGAATATATACGTCAGAGGGGAGAGCCAGAGGTGGGCCAGGGAGGCCACACCACCTGGTGGCGTGACCTAGGGTAGCCCACGCCAGGGGGTGGTGTGGCTCCCCTGTGGCCCATCTCCACTCCCTCTTCTGGCAGCCTTCGTTTTCTGGAAAAATCGGATTTTCCATATATTTTCACGGATTTTCTGATCTTCACGAATTTTGCCTCCAAACAACACCTTTTCCATCAGAATCCTGACGACAGCGGTCCATGCTCCAAAAGTCATCAACCATGCAAAAACAGATGAAATAACATAAGTATCACCTCTTAATATGAAATATATCAATGAATAACAGTGAATTATGATATAGAATAGTGATGCGAAATGGACGTATCACCACCCCAATAAGCTACCCGCAACGAAGTTGGCCGGCTCCGAGACGGACCCAGGGATTGCGACAATGGCTGTAAACGACTGGGAACCCGAAAGTGTGTCTGGGCTTATCGATACCGCGAAAACATTCCGTATTCCTAAACAGTACAGGCGCTCCACGCGCAATCGTAAATAAAGCAGTAAAGCATGACATAAGTACAGGATAATAATAACGCCCCAAACTAGTTTGTGGCCCCAAGAAATAAGAAATAAATCAAGCTCTGGCTAAGGGGATTCATGGTCCCACATGCGGATAGTGCGATAGTCAAGGAACATGTATCAAGTACTCGACGCCTATGGGACACAAGTGAGCGGTAAAAAACCAAATATTAGCTATTGCCCACCGGTGCCTCTACATTAGTTATATCTATTCCCAGCATTTTAATATCAAGTTGTAGTTAGAGCCATGATCATCTCCACCATTAATCATCTCCACCATTAAGCATGTGCCAACCTTCCATCAATGGTGGAACGACAACAACGCGAGGCAGCACCTGAGCAAGCAACTACGACTCGCAAGGCCGACTGTCTATCAAACAATAGGCAATAGGATGTGTCCAAGGCAATATAGAGGCTGCAGGGATATAAAATGGTGCACGGAAACTAAAGCATCGCAACAAGGATAACAATAGATCAACAGGAGGAAGTAAAAACTATAAATACAAAATAGGTAGAAAGGGGAAGATTGCTCGCTTGGAAAACATTGCCGAAGGTACATTATCTGAAGAACTTGTCGATACTCGCATCCACTCAGCGGCCTAATCCGTAAAGAACGAAAGCACTAAAAGAAACACCGGATGTACTATTTAATACTACGGCAAAAGAACGAGCATGTTTATGAGATGATGCATGGCATGACAAATATGCGATGGAACTAGGCAATATTAAGTGGAACAGGGGTCCCGACAGTTAATTAGAAGGTTCATGTTATTTAGGTACCCCGTAATTTAAATGTTGACTTAACAAGGCAAAACATAGCATCGGTTCGCTACACAAGTTTAAATGGATCCAATATAAGATTAGAAAAGCTCGCATATAGTCTCCATATTTAATTATGAGATGAATCGACAAAGTACCCCCAAACAAATAAACATATATGCGAGTAAAGATGAATTAATTATGGAACAAGTATATGTCAATATTATAAAAATAGGGGTCTCGGATAGGGTTCACACATTGGGGGTTTAGATCCGATGGTCTTGGGGTTCGGCCTTCAGACTTCGGGAGCAGGGCTTCGGATGGGGATGTGGTTGTCGGGGCGGTTGGCGAGGCGGGGTTCCTGGCACTACGGTGGGTTCGGTCGGGGGACGCGCGGGGTGGGGTGGGTGACCGAGCGGTCAGTGCACGCGCTGGTGTGTGGGGTGTGGTGGTGGGTAGGGTTAGGACTAGATAGGATTAGGGTCTAGCATGGTTCTGGGTAGTAGGTGGCCGACTAGGTTGGCCTTTGGGCTAGCCCAGTCAGCTGCCTCCCCAAACAAAACATTTTATTTGATTAGATTACTATTTTATTTTAAAAGCATTTCATAAATAGTTTTTAGACAAAATAAAATATCCGAACAAGGTCGGAGTTTGATTTGAAATTAAAAGAGGGGATATCTGGAAAACTAAAATAGGCTTTTGCAAAACAGTTTTAGACAAACATATGCACGATGATGAGGATACTCAAATGCAATATGGCATGGTGACATGAGCATGCTATCATGATGATACGCAAAGTTAAAACAACAAGCGATTTTCTACTAGTGATTTTATCTAGGTGCTACAGTTGGACTTGTTCGGACATGGACATGTGCCAATGGGTTGGACCCACTTTGACTAGGGTTAGGGTTTAGGACCGAGGGACACAAGTGTTGTGTTCCCTCACCTACTCGCCTATATAAAGGAAGGTGGGTGGCAGCGGACAAATGATAATCAGGTGCTGTTTTCTAGGGTTTCGATAGAGTTGAAAATTCCACCTTCCTGTTCCGCGACGGTAAGAATGAGACTAGCATCTCACTTGCTACTGTTCCACCTTGTACGTGTGTATGACAATAGAGGCACCACATGCGGTGCTCGTCGCTCGTCGATGATGTTGGGCGGTGGAGAAGTCAGAGGAGAGGAGGAGCACGGAGCCGGCGACGAGGTGGTCCCTGGATCAAGAAGTTCGCTAGAGCTGGTCGAGACGAGGGGAACGTATGGCACCGCCGCAATGCACTTCCTCAGCTTCTGCACCTGCGCGTCGAGAGGTATAGACTATTGCCTTTGATCTTAGCCATATCTTGTGATGGCTTGCCGGAGACCTCGCCAGAGCAGAAAAGTTTTTGTTTCCAGCTTGGCTCTGCGCGTTGCCCTTCAGGCCGCTAGCTCCATTTTTCATAGTCTCCACCTCCTCCAAACAATTTGACATGATAAGTAATCTATTGCATCCAATAGAATGTGCAAGACTAAAAGGCTTGCTTTAGTGCATGAACTTAAACTGACAATGCGTTAACAACATACTCAATTTTTTTATTGCATGCGGACACAAACTGGCCTTTGTTGTCACGAATAATAATAGCTACAGTAGTCCTTCTCAAGTTGTCTTCATCGAAGGAAGCATCAACGTTAACCCTGACATAATCCACATAAGGTTTAGTCCAGTTTACTCTCTTTGGCTTTGCTATAGGGGAGTGAGCTGCTCTGAAATTGGCTATTAACATGCTGATTGCCATAGCAGATCTTCGCTCGGGTTGGACAGGTTCAACATTGACCGCCTGTCATCGCTCCCACCATAAATACCAACAGGTAACTACGTAAGTTTCAGTCATATTTAATTGACCAAGAACTAGAGACTTTGGCTGCTCTGAACACAAGAGGTACTTAAGAATCGTTTGTCTTGCACTGTCAATAGTGCATTACTCTGAAATCTTAAGATCCAAGAAGATTTTGCCAGACTCGTTTTGCTCTCGGACATAAAAATGGCAAATGTTTAACATCTTCGGCACCACTATTGTAAAATTGACATTATCCACAGATTTTAACATGTAGATTTGCAAGTGTAATTCAACATGGCAGAGTATCTTGCATTACCCTCCACACAAATATTTTGATCTTAGCAGAAGTTTTTAATTTCCAAATTTTCTCCCAGACTGGATGAGATTTCATTGGCCCTGGACCTTGGCCAACACGTAGTTTTCTTCCATCACATCCCATTCTACTCCCTCCGTCCCAAATAAGTGACTTGCATTTGTTTAAATTCGGATGTATCTTACACTAAAACAAGACTAGATACATCAGAATCTAGACAAACCAATGTCACTTATTTTGGGACGGAGGAAGTACATGATATGCAAAATGTACCGAGAAGATCCAATTCTTTGCTAGGTTCCACGCAATAAAATCAGACATATCATGATGAGGCAAAGGAATAAGCTTTATTCGGCATGCGTCGATCTCCCAGAATGTTTGATCAATAAGCACCTGAGTTCCATATTTTGTCCTTTGTTGGTAAGAACTTTCCGTGAGAAACTACTGGGAATCCATTCATCATACCAAATATTAAGAGAATTCCCATCTCCAACTTGCCATATATGTCCTTTTTCAATTTTTGAATCCTGGACCATATGCTTTGCCATGTAAAAGAGCTCCCCTTTTTAATTATGCCTTTTGGAGGTCACCAGAAGGAAAGTATTTAGCTCGAAGAATTCTTGCACAAAGAAAATCAAGATCCTGAACAAGTCGCGACACCTGTTTAGCTAGAAGGGCGAGGTTGAAACAATGAATATCATGAAAATACATCCCTATTTCTTTCTTCGGAATACACATTTTCTACTAGGCTAACAAGTGCATCCTTCTTCGATTTGCATTGTCACCCAATCAATAATGAGACATCGCATCCATGATTCCAATATCGAGTTCGGACCAATTTTGAGGAAAGTGATATTTTCTGTCCTTGAAGAGGTTTGCTCCAAGGGGATCCCCTATCCCCGTATCTATTCCTTCTTTGCGTGGAAGGATTAACTGGTTTATTAAACCAAGCTGATCTCCTAGGCGAGTTTAATGGAGTTAAAGTGTGTCGTGATGCACCATCGATTTCCAATCTCCTGTTTGCGGATGCAAGCGAATGCATCTAATGCAAATTGCTTGAAGAATATTCTCGACCAATATTGTCTCGCTTCAGGTCAATTGGTGAGTAAAGATAAATCGAGCATTTTCTTCATCCCTAATACATAGGTGGAAAGGACAGAAGAAATGTGCGCAATTCTGGACATTATGACAAAGACTATCATAGACAAATATCTCGGGTTTCTCACAGTTGTGGGAATGGATCGAAGTGATTGCTTTCAATTTTTGGTTCATAGAATATGTAAAATAATTAACGGATATATGGAGAAATTACTTCCAGAGGGTAGAAAAGAAGTGCTTCAACAATATCAAAAGCTATATATACCAAGATATGCGATGTCGGTCTTTAAGATTTCGAAAATAAACTGTTATTCTAAGGGCCCGGGGGATACGAGGGGTCTGCTAGAACATCTCTAGCAGATCTCTAGGAGACACCATAAACTTGGCCCGTTGAAAATGTGTATCTGATGCACCACTGGAAACCTCGTTTTCAGTCTCATAGTTCATGAGGAAGAATGGAAATCGAGAAATGAACTGTTTTTTCAAGAATTCCCGACAATTTTTTCACAAGATTAGTGTGTTTCAGTTCATACAAACACACATTTCATCAGTTAAACATCAAACCTTAAACATTACATACACAAAGTCTAAACTAAATTCAACACGCCCGCTAACTCTGCACCAAAATGTGGCTCCGGAATAACTCATTAGAGACAAGGGTGCCGCACCTCCGCGGTCGAAGAACTCATTCCTCGTCAGAGGGACACTACAACAAAAGTTGGTTTTTACAACGGATTATTTTCGTGGTTGAAGATCCGTTTTTCCTGGTTAAAAAGTCTTCTGCGACGGATGGGTACCCGTGGTCAAAGCCCCATCACCAAAGAATCTACCATGATTTTTTTGTGACCGTGGCGGATCGCACCCTTCAACGACGGAATTTCATGCCGTCGTAGATCGGTTTCGCCAGCCCTACTGACTACTGACGTCATGCAAACTGCCATGTGATAAGCGTCGTTAACGGCCAGTTACCATTATTAATGGTCCCAAAATACGTGATAGAAGACAGGCCCAATCAAGGCCTGATAATAATTAAGTGAAGAAGATATGCCCTAGAGGCAAATAATAAATAGGTTTTTATTGTCATATCTCAGTAAGTTCGTAATAGTTTCACAGTGTGCTATAACTATATTAATACGAAACGTTAATACACGTGTGGTATATAAACAAACCAAGTCCCTAGTTATCTCTAGCGAACTAGTTCATTGGTCATGAGGATGATCTAGGGTTTCAAGATCATGAGCATTTATGCCAATTGACAATGAGATCACATCATTAGTTGAATGATGTGATAGAGAAACAACCCAACCAGTTGTATCTTAATGAGATCTAGTTACAAAGTTCACCATTAATGATAAAACTAAGCAAACCTCGCAACCTGTCCTTAGACTGTGAGATAATGCAAATCACCGTTCTGGAGGGAGCTTAGATGGTTATCAAGTATCACACCATGACTGGGTGATCAAAAAGGTGCTACTCAGGTTTCCTAAAGGAGCGCGTAGAGGAGTACATATCAAGACCAGGATTTGCCAATCCATGTAATGGATAGATACATATGTGGCCATCTCAGTGACGTTGCATTAACAAAGCTTGCAAGCGTGTGACTGGGTCATGGAATGCAACGACACGTGAACAAGAAAACAAGTTCATCGGTAACGAGATCGAATGAAGGTATGGAGATACCGTAGATCAAATCTCGGGTTAACTAGGTATCAAGTGGCAAAGGAAACGGGAAACGACTTTTTACGATTCAAACGACATTATCATCGTGGAATGCACAAGGGTCATTATGGGTATCCCGGTCCCGCTATTGGTCATTGATGGAGATCATGTCTGTGCCATTCCCGAGCCGTGGGGAAATACACTTAATGGTACGATGAGCTAGAGATTCTCTGTAAGTTGGAATCACCATATGAAAGAGAAAAGGAAATCTGAAAAGTTCCGTGAGAGAACCAGAATCGTTCCAGGAAAGATCCGAAGCCGTTCAGAGGAAATCAAAAGGGAACCGAAAGGTGTTTCGGGTCAAATCGAATTTTGTAATATGTATTTACATATTGATTAATGTAACTAATATTAAATATAATATTGAAATCTAATTTGAAGGGGTATTCCACTAATGGGCCAAACTTCCTAGGGAAAAGGGCCCATGAGGGAAAACCGAAGGAGGTGAGGGCCAAGGCCTAGCCGCCTCAAGGGGGCCCACCCGGCCAGCCTAGGGCTGTGCGCAGGGTGGCATCCACCCCTAGCCGGCCGGCCCATGGTGCCCTAAGGGCCCATGGGCCTCCCCCTCTCTCCCTTGTTTAGTCCCACATGGGAAACCCAAAGGGGAGGGCACACCCCTCCCCTATATAAAGGGGTGCCCATGGGTGGGAATAAACACACCAATATTTGGAGAAGTCCTTTGTTTGTCTTTCTCCTTCCCTCTCTCTCATCTCCATGCATTGGCACGGTCCCAAGCAAGGACTGTCCATGCAGGAGACACCGCACCTGCAACATGCCGTTGCGTTGTAGGGATTCCAAGCCAGAGATCTACTTTCGCACTCTCAGCAGGGATCAAGGAGCCGGAGGTCGTTGTCGTACACCGTATGTGTACGAAACCACGAGGGGCCTCACTTGAGGCACCTTGGATGTCGTGAGCCGGAGCTGCTGCACGATGAAGAAGGAGGAAGGGGTTACCTGCAAGGAGCATCGCGACCTTGAGGTCGGCTACGGGTTCGACTACTTCAAGCACGTTCCCCTTGGAACGTTAACCGCGTACGGTCTACAAGGGTATGTATTCTATGTGCTCCAGTCGTTACCGCATTACTACATAGATAGATCTTGGGTAGTTTAGGAGGTTCCAACGTAGGAATTTTTTTGTTTTCTACTGCGGAACCCTTCAGTGGTACCAGAGCCGATCTATGCGTAGCAGTGTTGTATGTCCAGTACACACAAGTTTTGTGCGGTCATTGATCCCTTAGTTGTTATCCTCTAACGTGTACTTGTTTATATCGCGGTATTGTTTGATGAAGTGGTCTGGACCGACCTTACACGTATTCGTACGCGAGACTGGTTCCGCGCTCAACATACGGTTTGTACCGTATAAGTGGCCAGCGGGTGTCTGTCTCTCATTCAATAGTTGATATAACATTTAAAACGGAGGGCCCTGAAAAGGGGTGTAGTAGAGACAACTATTGGATCCATGTTGTGGTTGGAAAGTTTATAGTTTAGAAACTGTTCTATTGCGAAAGCCCTAACAACCACGTAAAACTTGCAATAGATAAAGTAGAGGCGTCTAACTTTATTTTGCAGGAGGGCATGTGTTATGATATGGTATTGGTCGTTACGAAGGTAAAGTAGTTTACTTTTCTGTTACTAAGTAGTATACTAATTGACGAGGGTTTAACTCGTCAATGCCCATTGTTATGGACTTGAGTTTTGGAGAAGGAGGGAGCGCTGGAGACATCTATCGGCTAGCAAACAAGCACACAGGGGACAAAGGATTTACCCAGGTTCAGGCTTCGTAGAGGTCCCTACTCCTGCTTGTCTGCTCGTGGAATTATCGAAGGAGTCGAAAGTTACATGGTGCGCAGATGCAATCTGGCAAGGGTTGTGGTAACTAGGGTTGCGTGTGTTCTCCTCGCTGCCCCCTCCTAGCCTTTATATAGATAGGCTAGGTCTCAGGTAGCAGGTCGAGTCGGTTACAAGTTAGGGTTTTCCCCTTCAAACTTTCTACCTTTAGCTTCTTCTTGTCTTTCAAGCAATCGAGAGTCCCTAGGTTACTCGAGTCCCTCCATCCGGGCCTTGGCGACACCGTGGGCCTGTATGCATTTGGACCGTATATACCAAGCTTGAGTACCTATAGGGTATACCCATGTCAGTAGCCCCCGAGTGTCCAGTGGAATCGCAGATTCGACTGGGGACTTTTTGAAGCCTTCGAGTGCCTAAATGAGTACATTTCGATTGCTTGTATTTGTGTCACAGGGATTGTTGATATACGTGCCTGATATAACCGAAGCATCGGTATCAGTTAACCACCTTAGGGTGAAACAACGCAATCTACTCGAATTCGAGTCCCCGGACTCGAATCCAGAAAAGTGCTGGTGTAATTCGACTCAGGCCGCGGAGGTCTTACAGGAGTCGAATTCCAGTTATATGGGTGTGAGCACTTGACGCGTCCGTCAAGGCATGTTCATCGTGCCTGTAGGCACGGGTATATTTCTGGTAGTGCACAGTTAAATGCGTTGCCAGGCCTTATTCAGGTCTTACCTTCACGGCGTAGGCGCGGCATCCGAATTTTATCATCGCGGAAACGATTCGGGTAACCCAAGAGACGCAGTCTCTTTGTAGGGAAAAATTATGAGGCGGTGTCGCCATGAGTTTCGAGTGTGGATGTTATCAACACACCCCTTTTTTGTACAAATAATCATAGGGTGCGCGACCAGCGCTCCCTATGGGAGTAGCCTCGAGTGCCTGGTTGAGTCGAAGACTTAGGTAGGGACTAAAGAACTTTTGTGACTGCTGTCGTCTTCTGCTTGCTTGTTCAGTCGATGACCCAGGCAGGTACTAAAACATTTTCGCGACTGCTGTCGTCTTTTGCCTGCTTGTTTCAGTCGATGACTCAGACAAGTACTAAAATATTTGTGACTGCTGTTGTCTTTTGCCTGCTTGTTTCTGGCGCTCCCTATGGGAGTAACACATGTCCATAATCGAACTGTGTTTCGAGTGGTTGAGTTTGCTTTTGTGATTGTCCATGTTCCTGCAACAAGAAAAAGAAAAGTCGTAGGGTGCGCGGCCAGCGCTCCCTATGGGAGTAACCCCCGAGTGCTTGGTGGAGTCGAAGACTCCAGCAAGGACTAAAAGAGTCGAAGTTTTCCACTGCATAGCATTGGTGACGTCAGTGCCAACGCTTGTATGACCTTAGTTGCCCGCGTGAGCGGTTTTGATGGGACGTGACGAGCGGTGGGTCCCACTTTCTGACTTTGATTTGACTGGGCGTGCGTAATCTTATTTTTAACTGTGTCTCCTCGATTTCCACGCGTAATGGTAGAAGTGGGGGGACGGTTCACGCTTCCTCTTCTCCACGTGTCCTACGCGATGTGTGCCACGCATCCAATAGGGTTTTTATCAGCCGTTGGATTGCATCTCCCAGGGGTTAAGTAGCGATGCTGCGGCGGTAATTTCCGATCTGTGCTCTTTCTTCCTTGCTGCCATCGCTATTGCCGTTTGCTTTTCTGCTTTCCTCTGCGCCCATCTTCTTCACGACGCTAGACCAGCTCCATTCGTTCCCAAGCTACTTCCTTCGCTCTCATCGCCGCCGCGCAATGGGGAAGAAGAAGGGAGGTGCTGCCACTGATTCCGCGGCCACCCTCGCTGCAGCGAGGAAGAAAGGTGGCTCCACTGCTGCCGGCACCAGTGCCGCCGCCGTCGGGAAGAAGAAGGTTGCGGGCACCCGCGTGACTAATGTCGCATGGCACCCCTCTATCATCAAGGCGTCGGATCTCCGTCTTCTTTGCCAAGACGGAGTTATTTCTGCAGCAGTCGCCGATTCGCGCGTCCCCCGCGTTGAGGCCATTTCTCTGCCTCCCGCTGGTTATCGAGTGATGTTTCTTGCTTTCATCATTCGCAGTCTTTCCTTGCCTCTTCACCCCTTTCTTCGGGGTCTTATTTGTTTCTATGGGCTCCAGCTCCATCAGCTGTCCCCAAATTCTCTCCTCCACATCACTTGTTTCATCACTCTTTGTGAGTGCTGGCTCGGAATCGAGCCACACTTTGGTCTTTTCAAGCACATCTTTAAATTGAAGCGTCAGTCCGCATCTGGCTCTTTAGTTTATGACGTAGGTGGTTGCGGAATCCACGTTGACCCATCCGCCACCTACTTCGATATCAAGCTTACCAAGTCCGTCCAGGGATGCAGGGACAAATGGTTCTATGTGCGTGACCAGAAGGCCAAGAACGAGCACTTTGGACTCGCGCCTTTCGATCCCGCGACTCCCTGCAAGAAGATGCGTTCTTGGAAGAACGTGATCATGCCTTCCGAACTCGCGGAGACAGACGTGTTATATCAGCACATCTGCGACCTCGAGAATCGCATAGGCACAGAAGAGGGAGGCTGCGCCCTTGTCAGGACTTGGCTGCGTCGTCGCGTCCAGCCTCTCCAGGCCAGGGTCCATCCCATGTTCCAATGGGGTGGCGCTGATGATCCCACTCGCGTGTCTGCTGATGGCATGTCCGCGAGTGAGGTAGATAAGAGGGTGCGACTGGTCACGAAGTACACCCTCAAGGATGTGCTGCTGAACGAGCCAGTCGTTCCTCCCTTCGATGCTTCGAATCCTCCTCCCGAGGTACAGTTGCGCTACGAAGTAGCTTATTTTCTTGATTGCGTTTCCTATTGTGTTTGCTGATCTTTACTTTTTGTATGTAGGGGTGGGCGGTGTCGCCTTGCATGCTTCCCCTCCCTGAGGGGATTATTCCTCGTGAAGCTTTGGAAGAGGACAAGTCTAAGTCGACTGTCCCTTCCGATGTGGAAGAGGAAGCCCCCGGGTCCGAGAGTCCAGATACTCGCAAGCGTTCACGTAGCGGGGATTCCGACGCGTCGACTCCTTCATCTCTAGGAGACACGGCTGTTGACATGGAATCGCCAATTCCAGCTGTTCCTGTGAGGGCTGTGGCACCGTCTTCTTGCAAGAAGATGCGATTGCCCAAGGAGTCTTCGTCAGAGTCGGCGGAGGCCACGTTTGATCTTGACAGATTTGACTGGTAAGTTTGTTAGTGCATTCATTCTTCTCTTGGTTTCTTCTTGTTGGCTTTCCCTTGGAGTTTGCCCTTTCTGAGTGCGGATTTTGTCTTGCAGTCAAGAGGCGTCGTCATCTTCTGACGACGTCGAATTTTTGAAGGAATCAGGAGTCGCGACCTCAAGGGCCAAGATAGAGGTCCAGCGCGCTCCTTCTCCTTCAGCGGCGGCCCACTCCGGGCACAATTCTTAGAGCTCTCCTCACGTAGGGGAGCATCGAGTAGTTTCTCGAATGACGGTTCAGCAATCTTCTTCGGAGTCGCTGGAGGACCATGTAAGTATATCTTTCTTTCTTTTATAATTTGGCAGTCAATGCCCTTTTGTTGCCCTCTGCTGACTCCTTGTTTTGTGCGACAGCTCCTTGTAAAGGAAGCCACGCAGGTGGCGGAGCAGGTGATGGCGACGGGTCGTCAGCATGCGATGCTGGAGACGCGCCACCACGTGGTCGAGAGTGAGTTTTCTATACTTATTCTTTTCGTCTTCTCTGTATTTTGGTATAATCGACTGACAGCCAAATTTTTGACTGCCATGTAGCTGAGCATAACGTTTTACTGCGTGATGTCGCCACGTTGGAGAAGACGCTAGCCGCAGCTATGAAGGGGCGCGACGAGGCGATCGCGGCTCGTGATGAAGCCTAGAAGCGCGAAGAGGATCTGTGTGCCTCCTTTGCGGCCAGGGGGAAGTTGTTCGAAGAGCAACTGTTCTCAGTCGCCAAGGCCCTCTCAGGTACTTTTACTGGTAGATATTTTATTGATGGTCTTCTCTTCCTCTGTAGTGCCGGTGGCATTAGAAGTTTGATCCATGTGTGTATTTTGGTGTAGATGCTGGTGGCTTGAGTTGTGATCCATAAGCCCTTGCTCGCGATGACGCTCTGGCGGGCGCGGTATCTGCGGTCGAAGATCGTAGCGCCGCTGTCCAAAATACGCTGTCCAAAGCCAAGGCCACCCTGAGTCACCTTCGGGAGGAGCTGATGCCGAAGGCGGAGCTGGTCGACAATGTGGAAGAGCTGGTGGAGTCGCTCGCTGGGGGTGTGCCTGCCACGTACAAGAACTCCCTCCGTGCAGCTGGCGCGACCATGTCGCTTGCCATGGTGCAAGCCCACGAAGTCGAAGTGGATCCTTCTATGGTGTCAAAGATGATGCCTGTTGGCACAGATGGTCAGCAGGTAGTATTCGCTCCCTTTGCGACTGCCTGTGCCAAATATGGCCATTCCTTGATAAACACTGTTGCCAAGTATTCGGAGGAGCTCAATCGCGCAAAGAAGGCGGCAAAAACTTCGGCCTCAGGGGCCAGCGGAAAGTCAGTGGCATCTGATACTGCCACGGACTTAATGAAGCCACCGAGGTCATCGAAGTCGAAGAAGCCAGCTGCTCTGTAGTTAGTTTCTTGTAATAGCTGATGAACTTGCTCTTTTGATTGGAGAACATGCCTGTTG
Organism: Avena sativa; assembly: GCA_916181665.1. NCBI lineage: Eukaryota > Viridiplantae > Streptophyta > Magnoliopsida > Poales > Poaceae > Avena > Avena sativa. Next base: position 61,873,176 of record OV702287.1, on the reverse strand, counting down.
GCGAATGTGTTACTTTTATTGATCCTAAATGCATCTGTTATTTTTGACTTTTGAGTTGGTCATCTTATTTGCCTCTGGCTTGATTTTTGGTAGGGTACATCAAGTGGTCCTGTGGGGGGAACCCCGTACTCGCCATCTCTTGAGGATGCAATGGCACCACCATGCTCCAGGGTAGAGGAGCTATCCTTGCTTTTGCGACTTCGTGATCGCGTGAAGCAACTGGAGCGTGAATTGCCCGTGATCCGTGGTAGCGCGGACGTGTGGAAGTCCAAGGCTGAAAAAGCCACCGCCCGTGAGCAATATCTGCTTGGCGAGGTGACGCAACTGGGCGACCAGTTTAAGTGTTAGTTTGCTCATCCTCATCTTTTCCTTTGTAGTTAATCGCAATGGTACGTTGTACTCATTATGTTGATGCTGCTTCGTGTAGTTGTTAGCGCACGCTGTCCGCAGGAGGAGAGGGATAGGATTGCCATCCGCCTTCATGATCTCACCCAGGAGCAACTTTAGGAGAGTGGATACTTCTGGGTAGATCATGATCGTGCGACTGCGTTAGCGACCCTGCAAGATCGCGCCTCGCGAGTGCTGCTCTTTCTGAAGAAGTCGCAGTCGTGTTTGAAGAACATCTACCAGGCGATGTTCCCGCTGGATGATACTCCATCAAGCCTTCTGGCCCTTCTGACCAAATTTCAAGATATGTCCGCGGTTCGCGAGTGCGTGAGGCAGTAGTTGGTGGCTGGTGCCAAGGCTGCCGTTTCCATGGTGCGTTTGCACAGGCCTGACGTGGATGTCGCCGCCATTGCCTCTGGACCACCGGTGCCACCAGCAGGATCTTCCTGGAACATGGTGCCGCACTATCAGGCGGTGGATCGTCCAGCCGAGGAGATTATCGACTTCTTCGAGGAACAGACTAATGTTCTTCTGTTGCAAGGGTAGCCAAATATGTATCCTGCATATAAGTGTACTGGTGTTGTAAAGCTCATATATATTTGTAGATAATTTATTATTGAATGTATACAAATAGTTTTATAAGGGTGGGGTGCGTTGCACTTATGCGAGTCCTTTTCGTTAGCCTGGACATCTTTGTATCATTCCCTTGTCAACCTGTCAGGTGCGTTGCAGCTGCGTTGAGTTTGTGCTAAGGGGTTCGATTGATGTGCCAGCTACTCAAGATGTCGCGTTATTGTTCGAAGAACATGTGTGTATAGGGTGGCGTAGCCCCCGAGTATGAAAGTTGACAAAAGAAAGGAGAACACGGAGTTTTGGGGCACTTAGCTTTTATTTATTCGAAGATCAGTACGGAGTACAATGTGCGGCTAAGTAGCCTTGGCTGAATAGCCTTATTTGCGATGCAAAATTAAAGGAGAAACGACTAAGGGTAGAAGCGTCGCAGTTGTGCGACGTTCCAAGGGTTGGAGTGTGCGACTCCTGTCTCTAAATCTTGAAGGTGATAGGCGCCACCTGGGATTACTTCTGTAATCACGTACGGTCCTTCCCAGGGGACTCGAGCTTGAGATGTCCCAGCTGCTTCAGTCGCAGGACTAGGTCACTTTCGACGAAGGATCTGGGGCGAAGCCTTCTGTTATGATAGTTGTGCAGGTTCTGCTGGTAGATCGTGGATCTTTCTACGGTGATTTCTCTTGCTTCGTCAAGGAGGTCGACGGAGTCTTTGAGTGCGAGGGATGACTCCTACTCGCTATAGGCGACTACGCATGGCACTTTGTACCGTACTTCGGCGGGTAGTACTGCCTCTGCGCCGTGTACCATAAAGAATGGCGTGAAGCCGATGGCGCTGTTTGGAGTTGTACGCAGGCTCCAGAGTACAGATTGCAGTTCATCTGGCCAGCAGCCCGCGGCTTGTTCGAGTGGTCGGAGGAGTCGCTTCTTGATGCTGTTGCAGACGAGCCCGTTTGCCTTTTCCACCTGACCGTTGGTCTGTGGGTGTGCTACTGAGGCGTAGCTGATGTTGATCCCTAGGTTCTCGCAGAATTCTTGGAACTCCTTGGATGTAAAGTTCGTTCCGTTGTCGGTGATGATGCTGTGCGGCACGCCGAAGCGGTAGATGATGGACTCGAAGAACTTTACTGCGCTGCGCCCTGATTGCTTGGTCACTGGCATGGCCTCAATCCACTTGGTGAATTTGTTGACTGCGACCAGGAGGTAGACATAGCCTCCTTGCGAGGACCTTGGAAGTTTGCCAACCATGTCGAGTCCCCACTAGGCGAAGAGCCAGGCCAATGGGATAGGCCGGAGTTCTGCGCCTGGTGCGTGTGGTTTGTCTGCGAATCGCTGACAAGCGTTGCACTTTTGGACTATATCCTTGGCGTCGCGCATGGCCGTGGGCCAGTAAAATCCAGCTCGTAGAGCTTTGGCAACGAGGGCGCGACTGCTGGCGTAGTGCCCGCAGGTCCCTTCATGGATGTCGAGGAGGACTGCTCTTCCATCGGCTAGGGAGACGCATCGCTGTAACACGCCTGTGATGTTGCGTTTATATAGTTCGTTGTTGATAACGGCGAATGCCTTGGAGCGCCGCGCGATGTGTCGTGCGTCTGTCGGGTCGCGCTTACTGAGGAGGTACGTAATGTACAGCTGCGTCTAGGATTGTTCGATCATCATGACGCTCATTGGTCCCTCGAGTCTTGTGTCGAGTTCCAAGTCATCGATTGTCATTGGCTCGTTGGGTGGCGTAGCCCCCGAGTCTGTTGCGGCGCTTGTTTTCTTCTCTACGGCCTTCGGCTTGATGGAGCATTCGCATATGCGCTCGAGAAATACCCCATGTGGTATGGGTGCGCAGGTGGAGCCTATGTTGGCGAGTGCGTCCGCCTCCTCATTGCTTTCGCGACCTATGTGTCGCAACTCGTAACCATCGAAGTCTCCTTCAAGTGTGTCGTAGAGGTCGCGGTATGCGATCATGTTGTCATTTAGTGCGTCGCACTCGTACATTGTTTGGTTGATGACCAGCTTGGAGTCACCATATATGATTAGCCTCTTTGCGCCGCAGGCTTTTGCCATTCTCATCCCGTGTAACAGGGCCTCGTATTCAGCCTCGTTGTTTGAGGCTATGAACTGCATTCCCAGGACGTACTTCAGCTTGTCCCCTTGCGGCGATGTCAGTATGACACCTGCTCCTGCTCCTGCTCCATCTTTCCTCTTGGACCCATCGAAGTGCATTGTCCAGAGGTAGGACATGTCTGGCCTGTCCGGGAGTTGGTTTTCCATCCAATGTACGAGGAAGTCAGGGAGAACTTGCGACTTGATTGCGCCGCGCTTTTTGTAATGGATGTCTCGTGGAGACAGTTCGATTCCCCAAAGCGCGACTCGTCCTGTGGCGTCTGGGTTATTGAGGATATGTCCCAATGGGGCATCATTGACTACCACCATTGGGTGTTCCTGGAAGTAATGGCACAGTCGCCGGGCGGTCATAAAGACGCCGTATGCCAGCTTCTGGTAGTGCGGGTACCGCTGTTTTGTTGGCGTGAGGACCTCGCTGAGGTAGTATACCGGGCGTTGTACGCCGTGGACTTTGTTTTCCTCGGCCCGTTCGATGACGAGCACTGTGCTAACCACTTGGTTGGTGGCGGAGATGTATAGCAGCAGTGGTTCCCTCTCTCGTGGAGTTACCAATACTGGCGAGGTGGATAGCAGGCGCTTGAGGTCTTCGAATGCTTCTTGCGCTTCGTTGGTCCATTCGAATTTGTCTGCTTTGCGGAGGAGCTGATAGAAGGGCAGCGCCTTTTCTCCCATTCGACTGATAAATCGACTGAGGGCCGCATTCGCCCGGCTAGTTGCTGAACGCCTCTTATGTTCTTTGGCTTCTCCATGGCCAGTATGGCCTTTGTCTTTTTCGGGTTTGCCTCAATCCCTCTCGCGGAGATAAGATACCCGAGCAGTTGCCCAGAGGGTACGCCGAAGGCACATTTGTCCGGATTGAGCTTTATCCGGTAGCGATCGAGATTGGCGAAGGTTTCGTGCAAGTCATCGATTAGAGAGGCTTCTTCCTTGGTTTTGATTACTATGTCATCGACATAGACTTGGATGTTGCGACCAAGTTGCTCCTTGAGGCAAGCATGCATGCACGCTGGTACGTGGCTCCCGCGTTTTTTAGCCCGAAGGGCATTGTGTTGTAGCAGAACACGCCGAAGGGCGTTGTAAACGCGGTCTTCTCCTGGTCTTCCTCCTTCATTCAAATTTGTTTATAGCCTGAGTAGGCGTCGAGGAAGCAGAGGCGCTCGCATCCAGCGGTGGAGTCGATGATTTGATCGATCTGTGGTAGCGGGAAGTGATCTTTTGGGCAGTGCTTGTTTAGAGAAGTGAAGTCCACGCACATCCGCAGGATATCCGTGTCCTTTTTGGCACCAGCACCGTATTGGCGAGCCAAGTGCTTTCCTTGATCTCGCGTATGAATTTGGCCTCGAGGAGTCTGTTGATCTCCATTCCGACTGCCTGTGCCCGTGGCTCAGACAGTCGCCTGATTGTTTGCTTGACTGGCCTTGCGTCGGGGTTGACGTTGAGTGCGTGCTCGGCGAATTCCCTGGGAACTCCTGGCATGTCCGCAGGACACCAAGCAAAAATTTCCCAGTGCTCACGGAGGAATTCGACGAGCGCGAGTTCCTATGCGGGACTCAAGTTGTTGGCGATGAGGGCCGTTTTAGCGGGATCTGATGGATGGACCTGCACCTTCTTTGTGTGCACAGATGAGTCGAAGGAGAGGTCAGGTGAGCTTGGCCTACTCAGGGGGGGAAGATTGTTGTCTGTCGTTTCCTTCAATCGCGCGAGCTCCTCCTGCATGCCGAAGGACTGGGAGATTCTGTTGAATTATCTGTCGCAACTGTCAGATCGCTCGAAACTCCCGTTGATCGTGATGACACCATTGGGACCTGGCATTTTCATCTGCAGGTAGGCGTAGTGAGGTACTGCCATGAACCTAGCGAACGCGACGCGCCCGAGGATGCAGTGGTATTGTGAGGGCCAGTCGACAACTTCAAAGTCGATGCGCTCGCGTCGAAAGTTCTTCGGCGTGCCGAATATGACGTCGAGGTTGATTTTGCCCAGGGGGTATACGCCTTTTCCTAGGACGATGCCGTGGAACGTTGTGTCCGATGCCTCCAAGCAGGTTAGAGGGATCCTCATTGCTCGCAAGGTACTCGCGAATATGAGGTTGATATCGCTTCCGCCATCCATGAAGACGCGACTCATGTCGAAGCCTCCAATTTGCGCCTCGAGTACGAGGGGGCAATGACCTGGGCGAGGTACTTGAGGCGGGTGGTCGCGTTTGTCGAAGGTAATGCATGACTCACTACCACTGAGGTACTTAGTGGTGGATGGTGGCGAGTGCATGGCCAAGTTGACTTGGTGAGTGATGGCCTTCTGCACCCTATTGGAGGGGCGTCCCTTTTGGATCATCATGGTACCCATGGCCCATGGGTATGGTTCACCCCCGTGGTGCTGGTCCGGTGCAGCTCCGTTCGGGGGTGGCCCAGGTGGTGGTGGTGGTGGTGCGCCATGTGCCACTGCGCCTGGAGCGGTTCCGTAGCCTCTTTCGACTACATTGCGGTTCATCCGAACCAACCCCTCATGTAGCTTGAGGAACTCGCGGCAGTCCTTGAGGAGGTGACTGGACTTTCTCTTGCCATCATGCTTGTCGATGTAGAAGTGTATCGTGTATGGTCCGGACAGTTTGTCTTCGATGGAGGTCGCGGGTGCTTCATCGCGAGTGCGGTGTTGCCATACTTGCGTGGTTTTCCCGGAGTCGCGGTATCCGCTGTTGCGGTTATCGTCGCGTCTATCGGCGTAGCCGGCTGCGACCATGTTGACGTCATCGCGATCGTTGTAGACGCGCATACGACGTTTACTCCGTCGGTCGCGTCTTCGTTCGAGTTCTGCCTCCTCGTCAGAGTGAACGCAGTTCTTCAACGAATCTTCCCCATCGGCCCACCGATTCGCGATCTCCATCAGGTGGTCGATGGTCTTGGGCTTCGAGCGGCCTAGCTCCTCCATGAGTTCCATGCAGCGGACACCACCATTGAATGCATCAATCGCGTGGTGTTCCGAGATGTTCTGCGCGGAGTTCTTGATGATGGACCATCTTTGGATGTAAGAGCGCAGCGATTCGCCAGATTTTTGCTGGCAGCATCTCAGTTCTTTGATTGAAGCGGGGCGTTTGTACGTGCCCTTAAAATTGCACATGAAGCTATAGACCAGCTCATCCTAGCTGCGAATGGATGCGCGTGGGAGGTTATTGAGCCATGCCCGGGCGGCGCCCTGCAGCTGTAGCTGCAAGCATTGCATGGCAGTACTTCGACTGCCTCTGTGCAGTCTGACGGAGGAGATGTGATCCTCCAGCCAGATCTTGGGGTCCTGCAGACCGTCAAATTTCGGGTTCTCCGATGGGAGTTTGAACCCTTTAGGCATTCACTTTTGCCTAATGGATCTGCTGAAGCATCTGGCACCACAGAGCTCCCCATCTTCTTCTTCTGAATCAGTCGACCGAGCACGTCGTGCCCTTGACTTATCAATCTTGCGCTGCGTGAGTTCGTCGCGTGCATCGTAGTCGCGATCGTGTCGTCATGAACGGCGGCGCCGAGACAGGTCGTGACTGTCATCGCTTGACGAGGGCGAGGAGTAACGTTTTGCTAACGCTTTGCCCCTTTTTGGGTCTGGTACTGGTTCTTTGTCGAGGGCGGCCTCGATTAGCCCCAGGCCCGCGATCGTAGATCGGTGCATGGCCATTCGGGGATCTCCAGCCGGTGGCTGGTTATTGAGAAGGTACATGGTGGCCACTATCACTGCGGCCTGTGGCGTCCTGGGAACCACGTTGCCTCTCGTGTCAACTGTCATAGAGCCGAAGTCGAGGACTTTCACGGCGTCTATGCGTTCTTGTTCGGTGAGGTGAGCCATCCGCGATTGCCTCTTCCTAGCGAGATGCTCGTTGCCTCTTGAGGAGGATCCTCCGTAGGAGGAGAGCCTAGCACGACGAAGGCTTGACTCGTCCGCCGCCTTTTTACGCGCCTCAAGTTGCACGATTGCTTGTTTCTGGCGCTTGAATTCCTCTTTTAGGAGCCAGTGGTAACCCATCAGTAGTTCCTGAGGGGACCCGAAGGGTAGAGGTGCACCTCGTAGGGCTTCGCGGCAGTGTTCCCACTCTTGCTCGTTGAGCCTGATCACGACGCGTTCGCCGGTTTGCTCGTTGATTATGCTGGGGGGTTCGACTGCTCCTCCATTGCCGCCGTTGCCACCGTTGGCGGCGTTGGGCGGGTCGGTGCCGTTGCCGGTGTTACCACCGTTGCCGCGGTTGGCGGAGGTGTCGCCCGTGTTGATGACGGCGCACATGAAGTGATTTGGGAAGCTATTGCTTCCACAACTTTCAGATTCGGAACCATAGGTTCCATCTTTAGTGGCCAGATCGCTTAGGTCAGAGTCGCGATTGCTGTCGATGAACATGTTCCCAATTGCCGCCGGAGCGTTGAGCTCGTTGAGGGTGCCGATCGATGGAGGGAACCATGATGCTGGGGCAATCATCGGTGCTGTCGGCTGATCGGGCATGCAAAGCATGCCCATCTGACCAACTTGGAAGCGGAAGCTCCCAATCGCCAGGCTGATTCCGTCGCCTATGGACTCGAAGGCCGGCGAGTAGCCGGCGTGTGGACGGTGAAGTCAAAGGCGCTGAAAAGCTGGTGAATCTCCGCTGTTGCAGAGTTGTAGATCGCGTTTGATGGGGCCGAAGAAGCCGCAACATCAGCACTCCCAATTCCCATAAACGACGCCAATTGACGAGGGTTTAACTCGTCAATGCCCATTGTTATGGACTTGGGTTTTGGAGAAGGAGGGAGCGCTGGAGACATCTATCGGCTAGAAAACAAGCACAGAGGGGACAAAGGATTTACCCAGGTTCAGGCCTCGTAGAGGTCCCTACTCCTGCTTGTCTGCTCGTGGAATTATCGAAGGAGTCGAAAGTTACAATGGTGCGCAGATGCAATCTGGCAAGGGTTGTGGAAACTAGGATTGCGTGTGTTCTCCTCGCCGCCCCCTCCTAGCCTTTATATAGATAGGCTAGGTCTCAGGTAGCAGGTCAAGTCGGTTACAAGTTAGGGTTTTCCCCTTCAAACTTTCTATCTTTAGCTTCTTCTTGTCTTTCAAGCAATCGAGAGTCCCTAGGTTACTCGAGTCCCTCCATCCGGACCTTGGCGACACCGTGGGCATGTATGCATTTGGACCGTATATACCAAGCTTGAGTACCTGTAGGGTATACCCATGTCAGTAATAGTCATTGTTCCGATGAATGACCGGGTGGCGGCGTCGTGGACTTGGCGTCAAACCAAGGGCAAGATGGATATCATGCCGGAGAACTCGATGGATATCAAGCACAAGAAGGACCATATCATATCACAAATTTACATGTGATGTTGATACCTGCTTTATATCTTATCATATGATAGTATTAGATACTCAACGGTAGCAAATAAGATAATCCCTATATAATTCCAATGATAGTGTTCCCTTATGTGTGCACCACCAAGAAAGTTTGCCGTTATGAAGCCGCCATGACGATCGGGGGCTAGACATATCTACATTCGCATATAGTGGGTGTAAGCCATGTTGCACAGCAAAATACACACAAGTTAGATTTGGCGAGCCTAACATGTGTAGACATGTCCTTGGAACACAAGAGACCGAAAGGTCGAGCATGAGTCACATGGTTGATGTGATTGACATTAGGGAATGTCTACCTTTGATGCTGCACTGATGGCCGCGATGATCGGGGGAGGTGTAGAGGATTGGGATCATGTGATCACTAAAATCGTCCAGGGGATGACAATTTTAGTGGGAACTCAATTAAGATTGAACTCATATTATGAACTTAGTCTAGATGTCTATTTACAAATATCTTAGTAGATCATGGCCTATCCCATTGTTTGTGTGTTCTCTGTAATCATCCAACAAGCCATTCTCCATTCGATGGAGAGTTGGATTACAATCTTGTATTCTGCAAGATCAGGCACATAAAGTATGAGCTGTTGGATGAGTTTTCTTCCATGATGGATAAAAAAGGGAATATTTGGAGAAACACTTAGCAATCTTGCATTAGAATTATGAACTCTTAGAAGGGCTTAATTGCAATGGAGGTCATGAATGAAAAAGGGTATATGTTAGATATACAAAGTTATAAATGTAATTCTTGCAAAACTCATTGCAGTTTATATAAGTATTGGATACTTTTCTCATTTTGTGAAAATATGATGGTCTGCTTGAGAATTGCTGGATTTGAGGCAATGTGACTTGATGACGGCAAGAAAAATAGTTGATCCCTGACATCACCACTTTCCTCAAAAGTTTATCATTTGGATTAGTGGACCTGAATATAATTTTGTATTCCTTGTTTGTGTGTCTTGCTTTTGGCGAGACGATTGTTCACATGAATAAGTTACAAGCCAGTTGTAATGTTCTTATGAATAATACCTTTATGGTCACATTATGATTATAAATGAGTTATTCTCATCACTATGTTAATGATAATAGTTTAAGCATTTATAAAGGATTAGAATGCTAAAATATATCCAAAGTTTAGTAATGACATGACACTTTAGTTTAAGTCATTTTGGTTACTACATGTTCTTCATTCTAAATGAAGATCGGGTCCTAGATGCTTAATCTAGAGACTTTGCAAAACCATGCCTCTTCGGCAGAATGACTAAAACTCCACATTTTGGTAAAACGGTGATAAGTGAAGAAATGTTGAATCTTATACATAGTGATGTATTGTATTTTCAACAAATAGTGGAAATCATTACTTCATACTACATTGTGGATTTAAGTGAATATTAATATTTACTTCATGAAACATAAGTTTGAAACTGTTTTGAATTGTTCAATAGATTTCAAAGTGAAGGAGGATATTGAATTAACAAGAATACAAAAGTCTCTTTGATTTGATTGACATGACTAAAGTATATAAATTAATTTTGGCATAAAAGTACATGTGAAATAGGTTTCACAAATTATGATAATAGGGCAAATTCAAAGTGTATTCAAATGTCTAAATATCATAATCATTATGTATTAGATACATATGGTATAATATTATATCTTATAGGGGTTATAGTTATCATTTAGAGTTAGAGATCGAAATGAGTAAACACTCGGTTGAAATACAAAGGAACATCTAAAAAGGATTCGTGGAAACAACACCATAAGAGTTATGGCATGTTCGAGTTTCTAGAGGTTTCGATAATTGGAAATCGTGGCGAATAAACAAGTCTTTGTAGCATATTCTTAGGCAACTATGAATACATATTCCACAAGGGGCAAACCTGCTATTGTCCAAAGTTGACGTGTCTTGATGAAGATACAGGTGGAAGAAAGTAAAAGATCAAAACAAGGTATTTGACCTTGCCTCCGAATTGTTGAGTGGCGCAGCAGAATTTGTTTCGTGAAACCTAACTCTAGAAATAGAGGAGAAACTAATGATAATGATCATAAAGTTTCAGTGAATACTTTTACTAAAGAAAGTAGGATTGAACAATATATACTCTGCAAGTTCGTGGAAATATATTGTTGATTCACTTGTCATGTTTATGAACAAGACATGCCTACAAATTACAAAGAAGCGTGATGAACCTAAGTGCGAGAAATGACCAGGAGTCATAAAATCCTATATTAAGTTACATTTAAGATTGCAAAGTAATATGTTACTTGATCTTATTAAGGAAAGCAGTTTACTTGATATTTCTGAATGACTTCAAAGTCATAAGATGGAAATGAAACTTAATGGAGACGTAAATCTCGAGTTGTCACAAGGTATGGACAAATTCAAGAATTTGACTACAAATGTAGCGATGCTTGAGTCTATTGGATTTACACTAGCAATATAGGGATATTGGAATCTTGTAGATTGAATTCTCGATTAGATGGTTATCAAAGAATTTTGGAATGTCCAAGATTTATCGAGAGGACCTGAATTTGAGTGGGAGCTAATTAGCTTGCCCAAATATTAATATGTAAGAGACATATTTTGAGTGGGAGCTAAATACCTTGGCTGAATTATAATATGTATCAGACATATTTTGACTAGGAGCTAAGTGAAATCCCTGGATCTCAAATATGGATGCCATATTTGAGTGGGAGCGTGAATTCATTCTAGGATATGTGGACAACATGTGTGAATGATGTGATTGATGTTAATAGAATTTAAGTAGATAAATAAGGATGAAGTTGAAGTTATTAAACAATGAGATCTATCGAGATAGATTGGTGAGTTTAATAAACATTGAATGTAGAATGCTTCTTGGACTTGATTCTGAAGATGTTCAGAATGTCCTAGACAAGATTCTAAAGAAGTTCAGAATGGAACAAGGTAAGAAAGTAGTTCTTACTATATGAAGCATTGTCTTGGTATTACAACGATGGTTAAAAAGGAAGAAAGGGATGTGTTGCATCTCCTATGCCTTAGTCATAGGTTCTTCCATACAACCATATTGTATACTCGACGTAATGTGACCCGAAGTTCTGGTTGGAAGGACAAGATCATAACTATAAGAACATGTCTTGAAGTGAGTCTTGAGTTAATCACTGAACCAGAAATAAGTTTGTACTTAAATGGCAAGAAGCAAAGTAAGTGGCATAGTTGCATCACATGCACTAGGATCTACATAGATATAGAAGTATAAAGGCTCCATCTGATGTGATGTATATTGTTATGGCAGGGCTAGTTCGCTTTTAACGTAGAATGATGTGTTCTAGGGCACAATGCCCATGAGAAAGCCCTCGAGGTTGATCTAAAGTCACTGTAGGCTCCTGGAAACTAGCCTCGTTCTGCTGCTATAACCGCCGTACATACACAAAGGATTGCAAAGTGTGTTTTCGGAGTTTAGATGACAATAGTGAAAACGACCATCATTATAAACACTAGAAACAAAGTCTCACTTTATCGCCAAACAAATACTTCAACCCATTATGAGATAATGGTATGAATGTCAAAGTTAGGAAGACATTAACGATTTGCAAAGACATAATGATCTGGTAAAACAAAATATGGACAGGATGTTTTCCATAAGCATGCATGATCAATAAACGCATATGTGATATGGTTTATGATAAGTAAAATGCGAGATAGATTATTTGTACTCTAGTGCAAGTGGGAGAATGAAGGAGATATGCCCTAGAGTCAAATAATAAATAGGTTTTTATTGTCATATCTCAATAAGTTCATAATAGTTTCATACTGTGCTATAACTGTATTAATACGAAACATTAATACATGTGTGGTATGTAAAAAAACCAAGTCTCTAGTTACCTCTAGCGAACTAGTTCATTGGTCATGAGGATGATCTAGGGTTTCAAGATCATGGGCATTTATGCCAATTGACAATGAGGTCATGTCATTAGTTGAATGATGTGATAGACAAACAACCCAACCAGTTGTATCTTAATGAGATCTAGTTACAAAGTTCACCATTAATGATAAAACTAAGGAAACCTCACGACATGTCCTTAGACTGGGAGATAATGCAAATCACCGTTCTGGAGGGAGCTTTGATGGTTATCAAGTATCACACCGTGACTGGGTGATCAAAAAGGTGCTACTCAGGTTTCCCAAAGGAGCACGTAGAGGAGTACATATCAAGACCAGGATTTGCCAATCCATGTAATGGATAGATACATATGTGGCCATCTCGGTGACGTTGCATTAACGAAGCTTGCAAGTGTGTGACTGGGTCACGGAATGCAACAACACGGGAACGAGAAAACAAGTTCATTGGTAACGAGATCGAACGAAGGTATGGAGATACCGTAGATCAAATCTCGGGTGAACTAGGTATCAAGTGGCAAAGGAAATGGGAAACGACTATTTACGGTTCAAACGACATTATCATCATGGAATGCACAGGGGTCATTATGGGCATCCTGGTCCCGCTATTGATCATTGATGGAGATCATGTCTGTGCCATTGCCGAGCTATGGGGAAATACACTTAAGGGTACGATGAGCTAGAGATCCTCTATAAGTTGGAATTGTGGGGCCCCCGGATTAATCATCCGAGAAATTGCTGTTATGTATATATCCATGTTCCCATGATCAGTGAGTTGTGGAACATAACCGACAAGTATCATTACAATATCCGAGATATACCGAATTACAAGACTTACATAAATGCCGTTATGGCTATACCATCTTCAGCAGCGGAACATCATCACGCGCAGAGCCCAATCATGCCTCAACCTATAGGCAACTGACTGGGAGGACGTCCTAGCTCGCATAGCCGTCAACTTCATCCTATTCTTGATATCTGACCAAGTTAATAGCCAGGGACAATGCCAGTGAGTACTTTGAATGTACTCGCAAACCACCTTAAGATAACGATAATAACAAGAGGATATGCATTATGGCTGTGCTAGTAGGGGGGCTCCAAGAGAGGTTCTTTTCTCAATTAGTTTCTCTTGTAGATATAGCACCTACATATCTTTGTTGAAAACTTTTGTAAAACATTTTGGAAACCTTTTTGAAAAGTTTTGGAAACACTAGGATTGGGGTACCCATTTGTTCCCGTCTTCAGGTCGTCCCAATGACCAAACTCCTTTCTCCTTCTTCCGACCATCCCATGGTTAAAACCTTTCTCCTTTACGACCATCCCATGGTCAAAACATTTCCAAAGCCATTTCTTTTCCGAAATCCTTTTTGAAAACAAAACCAACACCGCTCTACAACAACCTTCCCAACCGTCCATGACCGCGGACACAGCTATTCGAATAGATTTACACTCTGCAGAGGTTGTACACTTTACCCACACCATCCGGGTACACTACCCTGATCTACACCGATCGTGGGTCGAGTAACCGATCAAGACTTCCGGATGCCCACTCCAATATAAGTGCCTACCCTATGAGTGTTGTTCCCCTCAACACCGGGACGTTGGGTACCGAGGACCAACCGGAGCGCATTTTGCACTTCCCAAGTGTGCACTTTCAATGAGGGGCTCATAGTAACGCGTGGAGGTCCGTAAACCCTTCGTTCCTTCTCCAGGTCGATGTCTCACATGGACCCTTATGTGAGAAGGCCCACCCTCCAGGGATTTTTATCACCCGTAGTTGTTGCGAGGCAGCTTATACCAGAATAGACAAGCATCAAATCCAGCTGTGTCCCATTCCAGAGTAATGTGGTTGCACAGGGTTAATTGTTCAAGAAAAACTGCAAAGAACCGGGTGCGTTTTTGTAAACCTTCTTCCTCCATCTTTCCTTCAAGATTTTGTAAAACAAAATCTTTTTCTTTCTCAACATCTCTTGGGAGGTCCCACCTCACCAAGGTTTTTATCATAAAACATTTGGTAAAACTTTTTTTTGGGGTCTTCCCATCCTCTAGCTTTGCTTCGGCTACAACAGGGTCTCCAAAAAGGGTTATGGTGATATACACCATCTATTCTACTAGGGACAAGTAGGTGTCACAAATGGGGTTGTACTTAATAGTACAAAAGTGTAATACTTCGGAGGAGCCAAACCACTACCATGTATACATCAACATATAGTAAAACAATGCAGTTTTAAAAAAACAGAAGATAAAACATGCATAAGTAAAACAGTAGGACAAGGCTTATGAGCAAGAAGGTGGCTTGCCTGATGATCAGCAATATGGCAATATGTCCCTGGACTTCTTCTTTAGATAACCAAGAATACCAATACCAATAATAATAAGATCTCTTCTTCTCGGCGTCAATACAAGCGCAACTATCGCCGTCATCGAGTATACATGCAAACAAGCAAAACCATAATCAAAACAAGACATACAAGCATCATTACAATACAGCAAACAAACATACCACACATTACTCAATTCAGTAGGTTTTGATAGATTGAGTGGGTTGTAATTGGAATTACTTTAATTGCCCTTGAGGTCTTTGTTTTAGGATGTATTTGTCCAAATACCACCGGTTAAGGGGATTTAGAACTAGGCTTGGGTCTGTGTGATATAAATATGCAAGGATGATACCATCAGGTAGGTATTGTCAAAATAAGGCCAACAAAAGTGGTTTCACTATTTTATCACTTTTCTTTGATTTCTTATGAATTTTCTACTGAAATAAACTCTAGTTTTAGGAGATAATTCACCAGAGAAGTTCTAGAGCTCCAAAAATTATTTCCTTGGATGGTTAGGTAGGGTTTGTTGTTCTTATTCACTGAGGGCTGGATTCATGTCAAAGTAACTAACAGAATGCCCTCAAGAAATTCCCAAAGGCAGTTCTGGAGCTGTTTTGTCTTTTTGACCAGATTAAATCTACAGAAGATTTTAATTTGATTCCAAGGACAAAATGTAGGTATTTGGGATACTTTTCTGTAGAAATTGGAATCAACCTTTTGGGAGTTACAGAGCTACTGGAGAGATTTATCTAGTGATAATACCATGATATGAGGAGATTTTGTTATTTTTACCATAGTTAAAACAATGCTCCACTTGGCATGATATGAATACTCAATGGTAGGCATATCAAATACCTATCATAGGGACTTTGGTTCAACCCATTTGGTTCTGTATAGGACAAAGAGAAATTTATTTAGTGAAAAAGATACCTTTTTGTAAATTTAATGCCAGGAAATAATGAAGTTTATTTTTGGCAAACTACCAGTTCTTCATGTTGCACAAAACATGTAAGAACCTAAAGGAATTTAGAACTAGGATATTTCTGTTTGTTTTGATTTTTAAAACTATTTAAACTAACATGGATATACAGCAGATCTAGAAAGAGATTTATTTACAAAAAAGAAAAGGGGAGATCCTCAGCCGGGCCGGATCCAGGCGCAGCTGGGCCTCACGATGCACGACTGGCCCACTGGCGCCGCAATGAGCACACGGTGGCGGTTTAAATTGCTGGCAAGTTGGGCCCGCCGATCAGTGACCCTGGGAGGCCGAACCGGTACGCTGGGATCTGGACCATCCGAGTAAGGCACATCCAACGGCAGGGGGCCGTCTTCTTCCTCCCGGTCGGGGTGGACAAAGGACAAACCCTAGGGGCGGCGGGGCAGTACGGGGAGCTCACCAGAGGGGCAACAGGGAGTCCATGGGGTGACGCGGTCGACGACGGGGATCTCGGGGATGGGCGACAATGAGGCGGTTGCTTGCAGGAGATGGCCCACGCAAAGACCCCCGAATGGATCTCATCGGAGCTTGTTGGGGAAGGGACGGGGAGGCGTGCATGTCTACAGCGAGGGTGCTGGGCGACGCGGGGTCGGTGGAGGTTCTGGCGGTGACATTGCATTAACGAAGCTTGCAAGTGTGTGACTGGGTCACGGAATGCAACAACACGGGAACGAGAAAACAAGTTCATTGGTAACGAGATCGAACGAAGGTATGGAGATACCGTAGATCAAATCTCGGGTGAACTAGGTATCAAGTGGCAAAGGAAATGGGAAACGACTATTTACGGTTCAAACGACATTATCATCATGGAATGCACAGGGGTCATTATGGGCATCCTGGTCCCGCTATTGATCATTGATGGAGATCATGTCTGTGCCATTGCCGAGCTATGGGGAAATACACTTAAGGGTACGATGAGCTAGAGATCCTCTATAAGTTGGAATTGTGGGGCCCCCGGATTAATCATCCGAGAAATTGCTGTTATGTATATATCCATGTTCCCATGATCAGTGAGTTGTGGAACATAACCGACAAGTATCATTACAATATCCGAGATATACCGAATTACAAGACTTACATAAATGCCGTTATGGCTATACCATCTTCAGCAGCGGAACATCATCACGCGCAGAGCCCAATCATGCCTCAACCTATAGGCAACTGACTGGGAGGACGTCCTAGCTCGCATAGCCGTCAACTTCATCCTACTCTTGATATCTGACCAAGTTAATAGCTAGGGATAATGCCAATGAGTACTTTGAATGTACTCGCAAACCACCTTAAGATAACGATAATAACAAGAGGATATGCATTATGGCTGTGCTAGTAGGGGGGCTCCAAGAGAGGTTCTTTTCTCAATTAGTTTCTCTTGTAGATATAGCACCTACATATCTTTGTTGAAAACTTTTGTAAAACATTTTGGAAACCTTTTTGAAAAGTTTTGGAAACACTATGATTGGGGTACCCATTTGTTCCCGTCTTCAGGTCGTCCCAATGACCAAACTCCTTTCTCCTTCTTCCGACCATCCCATGGTCAAAACCTTTCTCCTTTACGACCATCCCATGGTCAAAACATTTCCAAAGCCATTTCTTTTCCGAAATCCTTTTTGAAAACAAAACCAACACCGCTCTACAACAACCTTCCCAACCGTCCATGACCGCGGACACAGCTATTCGAATAGATTTACACTCTGCAGAGGTTGTACACTTTACCCACACCATCCGGGTACACTACCCTGATCTACACCGATCGTGGGTCGAGTAACCGATCAAGACTTCCGGATGCCCACTCCAATATAAGTGCCTACCCTATGAGTGTTGTTCCCCTCAACACCGGGACGTTGGGTACCGAGGACCAACCGGAGCGCATTTTGCACTTCCCAAGTGTGCACTTTCAATGAGGGGCTCATAGTAACGCGTGGAGGTCCGTAAACCCTTCGTTCCTTCTCCAGGTCGATGTCTCACATGGACCCTTATGTGAGAAGGCCCACCCTCCAGGGATTTTTATCACCCGTAGTTGTTGCGAGGCAGCTTATACCAGAATAGACAAGCATCAAATCCAGCTCTGTCCCATTCCAGAGTAATGTGGTTGCACAGGGTTAATTGTTCAAGAAAAACTGCAAAGAACCGGGTGCGTTTTTGTAAACCTTCTTCCTCCATCTTTCCTTCAAGATTTTGTAAAACAAAATCTTTTTCTTTCTCAACATCTCTTGGGAGGTCCCACCTCACCAAGGTTTTTATCATAAAACATTTGGTAAAACTTTTTTTTGGGGTCTTCCCATCCTCTAGCTTTGCTTCGGCTACAACAGGGTCTCCAAAAAGGGTTATGGTGATATACACCATCTATTCTACTAGGGACAAGTAGGTGTCACAAATGGGGTTGTACTTAATAGTACAAAAGTGTAATACTTCGGAGGAGCCAAACCACTACCATGTATACATCAACATATAGTAAAACAATGCAGTTTTAAAAAAACAGAAGATAAAACATGCATAAGTAAAACAGTAGGACAAGGCTTATGAGCAAGAAGGTGGCTTGCCTGATGATCAGCAATATGGCAATATGTCCCTGGACTTCTTCTTTAGATAACCAAGAATACCAATACCAATAATAATAAGATCTCTTCTTCTCGGCGTCAATACAAGCGCAACTATCGCCGTCATCGAGTATACATGCAAACAAGCAAAACCATAATCAAAACAAGACATACAAGCATCATTACAATACAGCAAACAAACATACCACACATTACTCAATTCAGTAGGTTTTGATAGATTGAGTGGGTTGTAATTGGAATTACTTTAATTGCCCTTGAGGTCTTTGTTTTAGGATGTATTTGTCCAAATACCACCGGTTAAGGGGATTTAGAACTAGGCTTGGGTCTGTGTGATATAAATATGCAAGGATGATACCATCAGGTAGGTATTGTCAAAATAAGGCCAACAAAAGTGGTTTCACTATTTTATCACTTTTCTTTGATTTCTTATGAATTTTCTACTGAAATAAACTCTAGTTTTAAGAGATAATTCACCAGAGAAGTTCTAGAGCTCCAAAAATTATTTCCTTGGATGGTTAGGTAGGGTTTGTTGTTCTTATTCACTGAGGGCTGGATTCATGTCAAAGTAACTAACAGAATGCCCTCAAGAAATTCCCAAAGGCAGTTCTGGAGCTGTTTTGTCTTTTTGACCAGATTAAATCTACAGAAGATTTTAATTTGATTCCAAGGACAAAATGTAGGTATTTGGGATACCTTTCTGTAGAAATTGGAATCAACCTTTTGGGAGTTACAGAGCTACTGGAGAGATTTATCTAGTGATAATACCATGATATGAGGAGATTTTGTTATTTTTACCATAGTTAAAACAATGCTCCACTTGGCATGATATGAATACTCAATGGTAGGCATATCAAATACCTATCATAGGGACTTTGGTTCAACCCATTTGGTTCTGTATAGGACAAAGAGAAATTTATTTAGTGAAAAAGATACCTTTTTGTAAATTTAATGCCAGGAAATAATGAAGTTTATTTTTGGCAAACTACCAGTTCTTCATGTTGCACAAAACATGTAAGAACCTAAAGGAATTTAGAACTAGGATATTTCTGTTTGTTTTGATTTTTAAAACTATTTAAACTAACATGGATATACAGCAGATCTAGAAAGAGATTTATTTACAAAAAAGAAAAGGGGAGATCCTCAGCCGGGCCGGATCCAGGCGCAGCTGGGCCTCACGATGCACGACCGGCCCACTGGCGCCGCAATGAGCACACGGTGGCGGTTTAAATTGCTGGCAAGTTGGGCCCGCCGATCAGTGACCCTGGGAGGCCGAACCGGTACGCTGGGATCTGGACCATCCGAGTAAGGCACATCCAACGGCAGGGGGCCGTCTTCTTCCTCCCGGTCGGGGTGGACAAAGGACAAACCCTAGGGGCGGCAGGGCAGTACGGGGAGCTCACTAGAGGGGCAACAGGGAGTCCATGGGGTGACGCGGTCGACGACGGGAATCTCGGGGATGGGCGACAATGAGGCGGTTGCTTGCAGGAGATGGCCCACGCGAAGACCCCCGAATGGATCTCATCGGAGCTTGTTGGGGAAGGGACGGGGAGGCGTGCATGTCTACAGCGAGGGTGCTGGGCGACGCGGGGTCGGTGGAGGTTCTGGCGATGGGCGGCAGGGCTTGGTCCGACGCAGGGACGCCCCGTGCGCAAGCATGCTCCCGGAGCTAGTCTCGATGGTCACCGGAGTTGGTACCTGCAGCGGTTAGGAGCCCGGAAAAAGGGTGGGGTTAGACTCAGAGGGGCAAGGGGATCTCAGAAAGGGGACATGCAGAGCGTAGGGAGCTGGGGAGAGGGAGCTTAGCTCGATTCCATGGAGGAGGCCGAAACTCTTCTTCTTTCTCCCTCTCGAACAGTGCATAGGAGGGGAGAGGGAGAGGGTGCTCTAGGGAGGTGAGTGGGAGTGGGAGGGAGCAAATGAGGCGATGGGGAGAGTTGTACTAGCCAGTGGTAATATATACCGAAGGGAGAGGTCCGTGGTGGGCATAGTCTAAGGAGGGGCAAGGGCGGGTCCATGGCCATGCCATTGGCTGCCAAGGTCGGTGGAGGGTGGTGAGAGAGGGCTCTGTCATGAGCATAGGTGTGAAGAGTGATGGGTGCAGCAGCTGCAAGACCTTAAATGGCTAGAAAAAGGCCTAGCCTAGTGCCTCCTTTGCAACAAACACATGAGACAAGGGGTGAACAGTGACACTATAGTGTAGGGCTACAGTGATGTCGTCTAGAGGGGTGGTCACTGTTGTGTAAGCTTGCTAGGTAAGGTTTGATGGGGTTTGTATGAGGTTTGATTCAAGATTGGTCAAGGTAGTCAATTTATCCACTTTAATGATCATGAAGAAAGGTTCCAAACTTTGATCTTAGCGAGAGGAGGTAGTGATGCTGGTAGATAGGTGGGGTTAAGACATACCTCCTGGAATTATTTGTGATTTATTGGACGATTTTAGATCATGTTTATAATATTTATTCTAAAACTGTTGAATCTGTTCTATTGAGTTCATTTGAGCTTTTTGAATTGGGGGAGCTGGGTTTCTGGTTTGAGATGGTCCCAAATGTGAATACACACTTAGCGAAATTTTCCCAAGATTTATTGTGGCTTAAAAGTATTTAAAACAATTACTATTCCATTTCTGCCATTTAAGAAAACAGACAAAAAGAAATAATAAAGGTCTTCAAAAATATTTATCTTTGAGGTGGGAAGATAGAGTATGATTTATTGATCTCAATTGAGCTAAAAGTTGGGGAAGTGTTTTGGCAAAAACCAAACTTGCCTTTATGGAAGAGGTTTTGAAGATTTTGTATATTAAAGGAATTAAATAGATTTGGAGCCATAATAATCATGGATAATATTTGATAAATCTTGATGATCAAGGTAGATGATGTAAACAGGGTGTAGCAAGCATTTTTAACCTTGGGATTTGAGGATCAAAGTTGATTTTGGTGAAAAACTAGAGATTAAGGATCTAGAGTAAGATTATTTTCATGCCACCAAAACCTTGTTGGATCTTGGAGCTCAAAGCTCCCCTTGGGGCATGGGATAGATGGATGGATAGACCAAGTGATGTACATCAACATGGTATAGAGGTTTGAGCTTGGTATTGCTTGAGTTCACCAAGAATTGATTTCAAACTTTGAATAAAATAAGCTTGCCAAAGCAGATTATCAGATAGCCTTCAAAACCTTGTGGGTTTAAGAAGTACTAAGATCCAATTGGAAAAAGTGAAGTAGGTATTGATAGACCTATATGAGTAGATCACAACCATGCAAAGAGTTGGTCCATAGAAGGTTGGATGAAGGTGTGAGCTTCTATCAAAGTAGGCATGCTGAGTAGATTTGTAGAAATAGTTATGGTTCAGATGATCTAACCAAGGGAATGAGTGGGCCTTGGTAGTCCTTAGGATGGTTAAAAGTATGGTTCAGATGCATTTTCAAAAATTCATAAGGGTTGAGAAAATGGGACATTCAAAAAGGTGATGTTGGAACAGATTCCAGACTTAGCCAAATTTGGCAGATTTGGGGATTTTGACTAGAATATGGGTGGGGATGTTTTTGAGGGTTTGCAAGGTAGCAAAGCATCATCAAGTGGATGATGTTGAAGGGTAGATTGAGTAGAAGGGATCCATGCTTGATATTGTTCTTCATTGACTTGGAAGCTTCTAGAAGGGATACCTTTAGAATTGATCTGGTTAAGGGTTTTAGATGATCACCTAGTATCTAGAGATCAGATCCAGCTTTGTAATCTTGCTTAGGGTGTGGTGATTTGGAACCATATTGATCCTAGTGATGAGCTCCTAGAGCAGCTCATACTATCTCCTAAGCAGACAAATCAAGCAGCAGATCCGGGCAACTCATCTTACAAACCAAGCAAACCTACTACTAGGGTTACCATCAAGCCTAGCTCGAGGTAAGGTTGGGCAATTTGAAAAGGGTGGAGTTTGAATAAGATGAGAGTCCTTGGTATCTCTAACAATAGTAGAATTCAAAAGCTTTAAAAGGAGGTTTTGGGAAACCTAGAGATAAGAATGGTTGAAGGTTCTGTCTATAAAACATAAGGAGATTATAATAGGTTGCTCTCCATAGTTTAGGGAAATAGAAGCTACTAAAATAGTTTGTTTGCAAAGGCTTCTTGGCTCAGGTTTTGAAATGTCAGAACATGGAAATTAAGCCAAGACAGTTTTGGGAAGTAGCTTTTGTCAACTGGTGTTGAGGTAAGGAGGATATCATCTAATACACACTCATAGGAATACACTTTGTCAAACAACAGACAAACACTTCATCACTAAACAAGAAAAAGTTTTTGTTCCCCCTAATTTTTGCATTCTGGACAACTAATTAGGGTTGCTAAATTGGGATGTTATAGGATTCACCATATGAAAGAGAAAAGGAAACTGGAAAAGTTCCGTGAGAGAACCGAAATCGTTTCGAGAAAGATCCGAAGTCGTTTGGATGAAATCGAAAGGGAACCGAAAGGTGTTTCAGGTCAAATCAGATTTTGCAATATGTATTTACATATTAATTAATGTAATTAATATTAAAATATAATTTGAAGGGGTATTCCACTAATGGGCCAAACTTCCTAGGGAAAAAGGGCCCATGAGGGAAAATCGAAGGAGGGAAGGGCGAAGGGCCAAGGCCTAGCCGCCTCAAGGGGGCCAACCCGGCCAGCCTAGGGCTGTGCGTGGGGTAGGGCACACCCCTGGCTGGCTGGCCCATGGTGCCCTAAGGGCCCATGCGCCTTCCCCGTCTCTCCCTTGTTTACTCCCACATGGGAAACCCAAAGGGGAGGGCACACCCCCTCCCCCTATATAAAGGGGTGCCCATGGGTGGGAATAAACACACCAATATTTGGAGAAGTCCTTTGGTTCACTTTCTCCTTCCCTCTCTCTCTCATCTCCATGCGTTGGCATGGTCCCATGTAAGGACTGTCCATGCAAGAGACACCGCACCTGCATCACGCTGTTGCGCTGCAGGGATTCCAAGCCAGAGATCTACTTCCGCACTCCCGGTAGGGATCAAGGAGTCGGAGGTCGTCGTCGTACACCGTATGAGTACGAAACCACGAGAGGCCTCACTTGAGGCACCTTGGATGTCGTGAGCCAGAGCTGCTGCACGATGAAGGAGCAAGGGGTGACCTGCGACGAGCATCGCGACCTTGAGGTCAGCTACGGGTTCGACTACTTCAACCATGTTCCCCTCGGAATGTTAACCGCGTACGATCTACAAGGGTATGTATTCTATATGCTCCGGTCATTACCGCATTACTACATAGATAGATCTTGGGCAGTTTAGGAGGTTCCAACGTAGGAATTTTTTGTTTTCTACTGTGGAACCCTTCATTAAGTGCGTCGACCCATGAGAGAAGCCCAATAAGAGGACGAACCGTTACTGTTTCATCCTACTGGTTGCTTGTGCTCACGGAAAAGGGGCCCATCGCTTTGCAGCCTAGCTATGGCCTTTTAACTTTCCAGTTTGTTACTGTTTCAGCCTACAACAGGTCCAACTTAGTACAACACTATGCTGCCCAATCGCGGCCTACGCCACACTGGTCTGATAGTTTTAAGGCCTGTGTTATGCTCGTCACTATTCTTAAAACCCATGGTGGGCCACCCATTAATGGAACATTTGTTATAAGGTCCATTACTGTTATGGACTTATACTATTCGGGCATGCCCGTCACGGGCCACCCACTGACGGCCCTTTTGTGAGAAGGTCTGTTACTATTCTGCCCTTCTACCATTATGGCTTTTTACTGTTCAGGTCTATTATTGTTTAAGCCTTTCACTGTTCAGCCCATAAGGATGTTTGTCCTTTTGCCGATTTGTAGCCTGCTATGATTCTGGCCTTTTACTATTCATGTATCCCATCTGTGGTGTCACTTTCAGCCTTTTAAACGTACGGCTTATTAGTGTTATGGCCTTTTACTATTTTGTCCTTTCTGAGACCCATGCCAATCACAATGATCAAAAAGGTGCATATGGACAATATACGAGCATCTTTTACTGTTCATCGTTGGTCTAATACAAAACAAGCCAAAACCAAAGCCCAATACTATTCTGCCTACTACTAGGAGGGGACATCGTCAACTAAATTCCTACATGGCTTATGTGATTTACCTAGATATTACATCATGTGCAAACTTCTTAAAATTATTACATATTATCAACAAACTTAAGGGTACAAAAATTCAGCATTTCAGTTGCCAATCGAGATTGAGCCAATGGATAGCAGAGTCCTCAGTTTGCTTTCTCAATCTATCAACTACATCTCTCTTTGAGTGTGACAACTACATTGGAAAATCACCTTGATACATGACCTTGCAACCCCCTCTTTGGTGATGATAACAATAACTATAGTCTAAATCTAATTAATAACAAGTTAATACAAGAAACAAGATAATTAAACAACCATCTTCATTATCAAAGAATTTGAAACGACTCATTTGACTGATATGATATTAGCTCTGAACTAGAGTTTACTATAGGTCCATGGTTTAATTATTGACCAACACGTCAACCAAAAGAAGACAAGCAAGCATTAAATAAGTGAGTGTGCCTACAGTGAGATGAGCAATCTAACAATGTGTGTGTGGCTTAGAATTTCAACAAATATAAACTAGCCAGGTCATTTCAGCAAATATGGAAGCAGTTGTATAGCTTGGAATGCACGAGACGTTGGGTGACTCAGAATTTGTGGTGAACTACATAATAGGATGCAGTTACCGTTGTAGCTAAAAATGAACCAGACAGAAATTATAATGGCATCATATGTGAACTTATAGAGGATAGAGTGCAAACCACCCATGAACAACACAATATAGGATAGTTATGTTGTTTCTTAGGACGAACCAGAACTAGATACAAAATATAAAGGCATCTCTTATGAACCTGTGGGACAAGCTTTGCAAACCAACATGTTCGGTGTTCCATGTTTGAGCTCTACACAAAGGAAGAGAAAATAGTTAGTGATGCATATATTAAAGAACCAGATGGCAACAAAAAATTAAAAATTAATTAGTACGAGGAGTCTAAACGGGTACTACAGGATAGCGGAAGGATGCCAGGGAGGAAACAATAGAAGGAACTTAGCTCGGGATAAACTAGATAGAAGTCAGCATTTGTGGAGTAGGGAATGCAAACTAATATTGTCCAGTGACTTAGATTTTGCAAGAAAACCACAATATCGGGCAATCACTGTTGTATGAAGTAGCTAAGAACATGTTGTTAGGTCACGGGCAACTAGGGTGTCCTAACCCACTAGTCACTAGGCCCACCATCGTTGCAACATCAGCCTTGCGAGGCTACCCCTCCTCAACATGCCTAGTCGGGAGCGGATGAAAGAGAAAGCAACCCTTCATGAGGCCCGCTCCGTTAGGACTGGGCCTCGTCCAGATCACCTCCAGGAGGAAGGCTTCATGAGGTGGCAGCCCCCTCAATGAGGGCCTTGGATTCCCTCCCGACATGGCCCGGGGGCATGCGCATAATTTTGCAAGAAAGGAAGGAAGACGACAAACATAACGGGTAGTCCACGGATGTACAGGTTATGTGGTACATCTCGGGAAAGAAGAGACAATGTCTGGCCTCTCCGGTGATAAAGAAGGGCTGCTGGCAGCGGCGTCAGCCCCACTTCCTATTTTCCATTTTCATCCAAGAGGGCGGGAGACAGCTCCATCCCGCAGAGGAGGCATCAGTGGAAACCGTGGATTTTACAATGGACCAGCAACCCCGAAGATCCTACACCGAGTCCTTGTAAAGTATTCTTTATTGCAATTTTCTTTCTTTTTTTCTCTCAGAGATTGCTCAATTTCAGGTGACTTGGCAATAGGGAAATATAGAGGGGGTTCGACTCAAGTATGAGAACGAAGCAAGCAAGAGGAGGTATCACATTCCTTTCATCACCTTTTCTGCAACTTTAAATTGACCCTACAATTATTTACTCGCTTGCACTTGAGCCACTCCCCACTTAGCTTATTATCCTATAAATTCTATTCATTTGCTAGTGTCTCCTTTTTAGCTTTGAAATAATGAGCAATGAACTTGGTTAAAAATATTTCGACATTTTTACAAAAATAAAAAGCATCCAAAAGATGACTTGAGTCCATGTTTAGCCCAAATGATTTGATTTTAGAACTACTCAACTCCATTTGAGCTTAATGTAAATATCACGATAACACTCTTTAATGAAATTGTCTGATAAAATGGATGCTTCGAAGTAGTAGAGATTATGCCACTTCTTTTTTAATAATTACAGTAAGATATTGCTTTACGCGTGTCATTACAACACTGTCGTGCTCCATGGGGAACTATTAACTCTGCTGGCCAACGAACAATCTAAATGTGGGAAACCACTTGATTTCGGCTATTGAGTTATGTAAGCATCTGTAGCTGAAATGCTATGATAGGTAAAATTTTAGTCTCCTCGTGGTTTCACATTCCAAGTGAAGTTGTAGTACTCCTCTGACCCACTATTGCTCAACAGTTATCTATTGGCATGGTCACGAGTGCGTAACACGGTCCCAATTAACATGTTAAAAACAATGGCATGATTTCTCTATGAAAGGGCTGAAGTTTTTGAAAAACAAGGAAAGGAAAAAGGTTCTTTGAGAGTCTTGAAAAAGGTTCTTTAATTGAATGTTTCTGGTGCCAACTTGAGTACTCTTAATTGATTAAAGAAACAAGAGCAAGAAGTTTTCATCTCTCAACAAAGAGAGACACCAAAAGAATTTGTTTCACTTTCTTAGCTAAACTTTTGACACTTGCTCGGGCATATGATTTATTTGCTAGCAAGATATACGTGGTTAAGAAGTGGACTAAGTGCAATCTTGTGAATACTTGTATGATCATGTTTAAGATTGCAGGAATTGTGAAGAAAAGAATTTGACACCAATTCGATCATGTAAGTTCTTCTATTTCAGTCTCGAATCTCCGCTATTCTTCCTTATTTTCTTGTCACTAGAGGGCGAGAAACACCTAAGCTTGGGAGAGTTGATAGCTGTGAGATTCGACATATTTTTGATGGTTTTTATTGATGTTTTTCTTCTGGATTTGATTGTTTTCTAGCTTTACCTAACGCTAATACTTCGGTAGCAAAGAAAACTTGGTTTTTAATGTGTGTTTTAGGTTCTAAACATCAATAGAAGGCTTTAACAAGAGAAACACAATATTCAGGCAAAAACAAGAAAGTCTTTTTGGAAGCAATCAAGGGAGGCATACAGTTGCTTTAACGAGCAACTATACTGCGAGAATATTTTTCCGGCCGTATAGTTCCCGTCATATAGTTCCGCCTCTGTCTTGTCAAAAGGTACAACTTTCATGAAGAGGCGAGACGTGAAATCATAACACAGCAGCTGCCATCCCATCCAGTAAGGAGAAAGAAGAGATCCGGAGAAGAAGGGGAAGCTGTTCTTCATCTCGCTCCACGATCTTCGACCTCCTAGCCATCACACCCTCATAACCATTACTTGTACTTGAGAGAGAGAGAGATCTTCACTTTGCAAGATTAGGGTTTGAGATTGTTTCTTCCTATATTGAATTGTGTTGGATTGGTTTTCTATTATTGTTGTGGATTTCCACGGTAATATCGAGAAGAACTCCCTTTATTTAATTATATCGATGATGCTTTCTTCTCTCATGTGTGAGTAAGTTCCTTTGGTGTGGGAGATGTAAGGGATTGGTGAGATGTGATGTGCTTCCATATATTTTCAATTAGTTTGTGATTGATTTTAATTACTATATTATGTGTGCTTGACTATCTGTGGGATGGCTAATGCTTGTTGTCCAATTAAGGGCCCAGACAACGTGATGCTTTGTTCTACATAGATAGGATCTTGTTTGCTAGCAGACCGGCGACCCCCGAGTGACACGGGGATATCAATGCAAAACTAGTTTGACTCGAGGATCACGAGGAACCATTGTGCTTATTGCATTAGTCCGATCCAAGGAGCTTAATTGCTAAGAAACCTGAAGGATCTTAATTGTCTAGTGACTGACCATGGTTTTGGTAACAGACTAGTAGGATCATTGAAGTTGGGATGAAATCTAACAAGAGGAGTTCTGGCTAATTATGGGTTGCTCGCCTGCACATATACTTATAAGATTATAATTGTTACAATTATTATGTGTCCACCTAGCACAATCACTATCACCATGAACTGTATCTCCTCGCGCCTTCTTTGTCATCTGCAGAAAACCACAAACAATCGAATCGTTCTATACTTTTTTGCTTTTTATTCCTAAAGTTTACATTTTAGTTTTATTTAAATATGTCTAGTTTAATCCAAATTTCATTATTATTTCTAGACTTGCAGTCAATTCACTCGAAGACCTGTGACAACTTTGAGTGTGACAGAGACTTCATTCATAAACACTTACCTTTAGGCTCCCTGTGGGATCGATATCTATACTTTAAAACTAGCTACAAACAATCTGTGCACTTGCATACATCAAGCTATTTTCTGGTGCCATTTCCGGGGAGCTAAGTGCTAAGTGTTTGTCTCTTGACATTTTAGGTGTTACTACTACAACATGGTATCCCTAGGAAACAAAGAGTCTACACGCTCTGGTAGGACTATTTACCAGATTATACTAAGCGCATGCCTATTCAAAGGCACGAGGAAATTATTGAAAAACATTTAAGATCAAATAAGGTTGAAGTTGAAAACCTAAGTGATTTTATGGAAATCATGTCAATTTACAGGACAACTTCCAAGAAACCTGAGAAAACTCCCAGAGAATACAATGCTCCAAATTCTGCTTTTCTTAAACAACCAATAGAATTTCCTGATCCTGGAGTTAGAGAATATCGATTTGATGATGAGATTATTAAAATTTTACTAGAAAAATCTTTTAGTGGAAGGGAAGATGAAGACCCAGGAAGACATCTTAGAGAGTTCGACAATGTGATAACATCACTTGGATCAAAAGGTTTGCCAAGAGACTTCTCTTGTCTAAAATTATTTCGTTGGTCTCTTAAAGGTAAGGCTCTAGACTAGTTACATTCTCTCCCTCATCATTACATTAAATGTTGGGAAAACTTTATTGTTAAATTCATAAACATGTTTAATCCTTTTAAAAAGGTTACTGAAATTAGAAAGAATATAGGCAACTTTAGTCAGAACGTGGGAGAAAGCTACCCACAAGCCTGGGATAGATTCTTTGGAATGATCAATAGTATTCCTAATCATGGCTATTCTGAATCAACTATTTGCCATTTATTTTACCATGGTCTTAATACTCAATGCATAGAGTTGCTTGACTTATCAGCAGGAGGATCGATAAATACTTTAACTATTAAAGCATGTATGGAATTGATGTCTACTAGGGCTAAGAATGATTCTTTATATAATCCTGATTTCGGCACTAAGATGGAAAAAGGGATACTTCGTATAACTCCTGATCTTATGCCTAAAGTACACAAAACAATGAAATAAAAACGTATACCTTTTGAACTTGTTAAGGAAAACAAAGTAGACTTGTTACAAGTTTTTACTGAAGAATATGAAACTAGAAAAGTTTTTCAAGAATTAAAACATCGACAAGCAAAATCTCATAATAACCTGCATAAGCAATTTCAAAGACATAAGAAGATTTTGGTGGAAATCATGGAAAATTATGATGAGATTGGCCAAGAAATAAATTATTTCACAAGTACCTTAGTATGATTGAAACCCAATGTGAACAAATATCATCTGGTTATCAAATTTTTCTTCAAGATGATATAGATATTCATGTTTCTACTAATGTTGTTACAAGGGGAGGTGCAGTTGTTATAGGACCATTAGGAGCACCAGAATATGAAGCAAAAGATCGAAAGCAAAAAGCCTTGCTCAAAGCAAGCCAAGAAGATGATACACTGGTGGATCCTCAAGATGAAACTGCTCAAGAAACACAAGATCAAACCATGGAGGAGTAAAATGATGCATAGGATGACCGTTATGACTCTGACGGAAAGACAGTTAAGCCGAGAGAAGAAAAAGAGATAAGCAATGAAGATGAAGTTATTGTAGTAGAAAAGAAGAAGAGTGATAAGCAGCAACAAAAGAGCCTGGTCCCCCACAAAAGGTTAAAGACAAGAATAAGAAAGGTGAGCAAAAGCTTCCTTATCCAGATCGAAAAAAGAAAGCACCGGATCAGGTAATCTAGGATTCTTTCAAAAAGGCACCTGGTGAACTTCGTCTGGAAATTCCATTTGCGGTTGCAATAAAAGTTCCTACCTATTCTGAATTCCTCTGTGATATTCTTAGTAGAAAGAAAGAAATAACCGAAACCATTGCCATGGTGACTAGTTATCCTGCTAATGGGAAGCTATTATCTAAATCGGGAGATCCCGGAATACCAACTATTTCATGCTCAATTGGCAAAACAGATATTCTCAATGCCTTGTGTGATTTAGGTGCAGGAGTTAGTGTAGCCATATTCCCTCTATAAAAGGTTAGGATTAGGGGAGTATTCCCCTACTACTATCACTTTACAGATGGCTGACAATTCCACTAAACAACCCATTGGTATGATTGAGGATGTTCTACTTAGAATAGATGAGCATGCTATATATTCCCACTGGTTTTATTATTCTTGAAATGCCAGAGCATGAAAAATTATCCATAATACTTGGAAGACCTTTCCTTAGTACTACAGGAGCGAAAAATATTCTTCAATGTTTATGATGCTAAAATCATCCGGTATTTTCCAAAGAAGCTAGAAGCAGGAGAAAGGTATATTCCACCAGCCAAACGAGTTCATTTGGTAAGTGCCTTTGATAAGGGGCAACCCAAGGTAAGCATTCGAGAACAGAGAAGGGGTTGAATTATTCAACCATTCTTAATAAAATGCTTAATGGGAGTCAACCCATCACATTAATAAAATAAATTAAAGAATAAAATGTTCATCGCATTCCTACAACTTTTTCACAGACATTCTTGTGGAAGCGCTCCCGTGAAGATGCAGCTGCCAAAAAGTAGTAGAAACATCGATTGAACAAGCATAGAATAAGTATAAAAATAAAAAGTTTGAGTTTTATCTACAAAAAACTAGCTTAATCATTTTGTCCAGATTAAAAAGTGAATCTCTAAAAATTTTGGGTGAAAAATCTTGGGACTGAAGGTTTAACGACCAACTATATGGCGGGAATAAAAATTCCAGCCATATAGTTCCGTCTGTATAGTTATTGTTACCTTTGTAAAATTTCTTTACCAGGATACAAAAGGTTTAACGACCAACTATACGGCGGGAATAAAAATTCCAGCCGTATAGTTCCGACCATATAGTTATCGTTGCCTTTGTAAAATTTCTTTTCCAGGATACTGAAGGTTTAGCGACCAACTATACAACGAGAATAAAAATTCCGGCCGTATAGTTATCGATGCCTGTCTCAGAAATTTTTTCTCGAGGTTCCAGAAGGTTTGACGACCAACTATACGGCGGGACCATTTTGATCCAGCTATATAGTTGCGCCCGTGTATAGCTGTGATCTGGCATAAAGAAACCCTAATTGTCGATGCCGCAACAACTATACGGCGGGAACTACTTTCCCCGCTCGTATAGTTGCGGCCATATAGTTCGACGCGACCACTTAAATGCACCGGGATGGCTAGGGTTCTTCCTCCTCACATTTTCTCTCATATTCTCTCTCCAAACCCCTCAAAACCCACCTAGAATTCTTTATTCTTCGTGGATTTCGTTTGTTTGAGTTGGGGAATCAATAGATCGGTATGTTTCTCTCCCTATCCATGCTTTATTTTCAGAATTCCATGGTTGAAACTCTCACATTGATCTAGTGGATGAACTCAAGCTTGTTTTGTTTTTCCCTTTTGATTTCTCACGTTAGGATTAAAATTTTCCATGTAGAGTCATTCGTATATCATGTAGAAACTATATGCCTAAGGTTTCATGGTGAAATTTTTCATTGCATCAAGATGAACAAAATTAGTAGCATTTTTCGCAAGAGCAAGCGCCAACGTGGAAAGATCTCAGAGCTCCAGGCCGAGCTCAACAACAAGTTGGCCATGGTTTCATCAAGGAGGGTGATGCCCAAATGTTGGGCCGATTATAGCTTTCTCACCGCGGCTAGGTTGAGGGCGGACTTCAACCTCATGTGTGAAAATGCGGGGCTATCACTACTCGCCTACGCAAGCCACAATACCTACACCAAGCTCAATTATGAGTTCCTCGCCTCTTTCTACGATGACCACAAGGAGAAAGGTAATGCATGCACGACAAGCTTCACGATAAACCATCAGCCATATGAAATAACTTTCCAACGATTTTGTGATGGTTTTGGCTTCCCTCATGATGGGGAGTCAACTGTTACAAATTTATATAGCGTCTCAAGTGGAGAAACTTGGGAGGTTATTTCTATTAATGGTGGCAGGGACTTCTACCAGAACAAGATGTCCACCATACAGAACCTAACAATTTGCTACTTCAGCTTGTTCCTCGCGAATACACTGTTGGGAAGAGGATATGCCAGTTCCATGACCAATGCGGACATGGCCATGATCACCAAGGCACTCTTCCCCAATGCACCGCAAAGCCCCAATCCTGCGGCTCTACTCCTCCAGCACCTTCGCCACCAGAGCAACAAAAAGAAAGGTGACATTCGCATTGGTGGATTGGTAACCCACCTTTTCCTAGCATTGAACATTCCATTACCTATGATGCAACCAGTTGACGGCTCCAAACTTATGGATGTCAAATATATAACTGCTTGTGGTTCCCTCAGTGTTTACCGAGCTGACAAGAGGCTCCGAGCATATCATTTTGGTTATCTTGATGATGCACATGTTGAGTAGGTTCCGTTGCCCTATCCACACGCCTTCTTTATTGTAGTGAAGGACAAGTGGATCCTCACCAAGGATCAAGTGGTGGAGATCATGGCTGAATTCCAGCCTGATCAAGAAGAAGATGAAGAAGGAGAGCAGCAGGATGAGCAGGAGTAGGAGCAAGAATATGACCATGCTTGGGAGGGACAACAGAGGCAATAGGAGGGATTCTGGGAACCATGGCCCAATCAGCAGCAACAGTGGTTCAACAACATCCCTATCAAGATTTTTAGCATCTCAACCAGCGCGTTGGGGAGATTGACCACACGCTATAAGGAGTGAATGAGGATGTTAGTGCCTTAACTCATAACTTCAGTCACTTCATGACCCACTTCCCTGACTACTACCAGCAGTATCCGTACCCGCCGAACGACGGCAACAACTGAGCATGCAACAGCCTAAGCTTGGGCGAGGTTTGAAAACCTCCAAACCTTGCATTCATATTTTTATTTCTTCTTTCAATTTATTTTATTTCTTAAAAATTGCATGTCGTTTATCTTCAGTTTGCATTCCTAAACCAAAAATACAAAAAAACTAGTTGTAACTTTTATTGCAAGTTCGTTTCTTTGTTTCTCTCGAAGATTGCTCAATTTCAGGTGACTTGGCAATACGGAAATATAGAGGAGGTTCGACTCAAATACGAGAATGAGGCAAGCAAGAGGAGGTATCACATTCCTTTCATCACCTTTTCTGCAACTTTAAATTAACCCTACAATTATTTACTCGCTTACACTTGAGCCACTCACCACTTAGCTTGTTATCCTATAAATTCTATTCCTTTACCAGTGTCTCCTTTTTTGCTTTGAAATAATGAGCAATGAACTTGGTTAAAAATATTTATGACATTTTTACAACAAGAAAAAGCATCCAAATGATGACTTGAGTCAATGTTTAGCACAAAGGATTTGATTTTAGAACTACTCCACCCCATTGGAGCTTAAGTAAATAGACTCGATAGCACTCTTGAATGAAATTGTCTGATAAAATGGATGCTTCAAAGTAGTAGAGGTTCTGCCACTACTTTTTCTAATAATTACAGTAAGATATTTCTTTGCGTGTCATTAAAACACTGTCGTGCTCCATGGGGAAACTCCGCTAGCCAACGAGTGATCTAAATGTGGGAAACCACTTCATTTCGGCGATTGAGTTATGTAAGCGTTGATAGCTGCAATGCTATGACGGGTAAAATTTTAGTCTCCTCATGGTTTCACGTTCCAAGTGAAGTTGTAGTACTCCTCTGACCCACTATTGCTTAACAATTATCTATTGGCATGGTCATGAGTGCACAACACAGTCCCAATTAACATGTTAAAATAGTGGCATGATTTCTCTATGAAAGGGCTAGAGTTTTTGAAAAACAAGGAAAAGAAAAAGATGCTTTGAGAGTCTTAAAATTATGACATGGGAATAGATGAGTTGTTCTTAAATTAAATGTTTTTGGTGCCAACTTGAGTACTCTTAATTGATTAAAGAAATAAGGGCAAATTTTTTTCATCTCTCAACAAAGAGAGACACCAAAATAATTTGTTTCACTTTCTTAGCTAAACTTTTGACACTTGCTCGGGCATATTATTTATTTGCTAGCAACGTATATGTGGTTAGCAAGTGGACTCAGTGCAATCTTGTGAATACTTGTATGATCATGTTTAAGATTGTAGGAATTGTGAAGAAAAGAATTTAACACCAATTCGATCTTGTAAGTTGTTTTATTTCAGTCTCGAATCTCCGCTATTCTTCCTTATTTTCTGGTCACTAGAGGGTGAGCAACATCTAAGCTTGGGGGAGTTGATAGCTATGATATTCGATATACTTTTGATGGTTTTTATTGATGGTTTTCTTCTGGATTTGATTGTTTTCTAGCTTTACCTAACGCTAATACTTCGGTAGCGAAGAAAACTTGGTTTTTAATGTGTGTTTCAGGTTCTAAACATCAACAAAAGGTTTTAACAAGAGAAACACAATATTCAGGTGAAAACAAGCAAGTCTCTTTTTGGGAGCAATCAAGGGAGGCATACAGTAGCTTTAACGAGCAACAATACATCGAGAATATTTTTCCGGCCGTATATTTGCCGCCACCTCCGACTTGTCAAAAGGGAAAACTTTGATGAAGAGGACACGAAATCATAACATAGCAGCCGCCATCCCATCCAGAAAGGAGAAATAAGAGATCCAGAGAAGAAGGGGAAGACGTTCTTCATCTCGCTCCACGATCTTCGACCTCCTAGCCATTACACCCTCATAGCCATTACTTGTACTTGAGAGAGAGAGAGATCTTCACTTTGCAAGATTAGGGTTTGAGATTGTTTCTTCCTATCTTGAATTGTGTTGGATTGCTTTTCTATTCTTATTGTGGATCTCCGCGGTAATATCGAGAAGGACTCCCTTTATTTCATTATATCGATGATGCCTTCTTCTCTCATGTGTGAGTAAGTTCCTTGGGCGTGGGAGATGTAAGGGATTTGTGAGATGTGATGTGCTTCCATATATTTTCCATTAGTTGGTGGTTGATTTTAATTACTATATTATGTGTGCTTGACTATCTGTGGGATGCCCAATGCTTGTTGTCCAGTTAAGGGCCAGACAACATGATGCTTTGTTCTACATAGATAGGATCTTGTTTGCTAGCAGACCGGCGACCCCCAAGTGACACAGGGATATCAATGGGAAACTAGTTTGACTCGAGGATCACGAGGAACCACGGTGCTTACTGCATTAGTCTGATCCAAGGAGCTTAATTGCTAAGCAACCTGAAGGATCTTAATCGGCTAGTGACTGACCATGGTTTTGGTAACAGACTAGTAGGATTATTGAAGTTAGGATGAAATCTACGAAGAGGAGTTCCGGCTAATTATGGTTTGCTCGCCTACACATATACTTATAAGATTATAATTGTTACACTTATCATTCGTCCACCTGGCACAGTCACTATCACCAAGAACTGTTTCTCCCCGCGCCTTCTTTATCATCTTCAGAAAACCACAAACAATCGAATTGTTCTCTACTCTTATGCTTTTTATTCCTAAAGTTTACATTTTAGTTTTATTTAAATACGTCTAGTTTAATCCAAATTTCATTCTTATTTCCACACTTGCAGCCAATTCACTCGAAGACCCGTGACAACTTTGAGTGTAACACAGACTTCATTCATGAACAGTTACCTTTGCGCTCCATGTGGGATCGATATCTATACTTTGAAACTAGCTACAAACGATCTGTGCACTTGCAGACATCAACCCTTGCAAAGCAACACGAGCAATACAACCAAGAAGGAGTAGGAGTTTTTACCTCCTCATGAGGGTCCCAAACCTAGGTAAAAAAACCCGTGTCTCCTCTCTGTCGTGCATGACAATAGTGGAAACTCTCCTAGAGGTTATGCTTGACAATGCATGCAAGGAAATTCAAGTTCATCACAGATGCATATATTGTGGGGGAGTTTGCTCTATATATGTTGGTTCTACTCACATCTCCTGCATTAGTTGTAGTTTGTGTGAGTAGAATCAGTTTTGATATGGGCTAGTATCTTTGTGTTACTTAACCATATCAAATACAACCTCTTGTATACAACTTATTCTCGGATAAGCTGCGTACTTGTTTCTAATATTCATTATATAAACCCTCTTGTTGTGTTGTCATCAATTACCAAAATGGGGGAGATTGAAAGTGTAATTTCCCCTATGTGTGGTTTTGGTGATTAATGAAAATCCCTATGGACTAATGTTTTCATTGAGTTTTATATGAAGGAATATTCCATAGGTCATGCTTGTAGTCCATATGTTGGATTCAAGTATGGATGCCATGTAGATAAAGCTATACCTTGAGTATTGGCATCAAGATCATCGAGTTGAAGATAAGAATATGATATGATCAAGATCTTGAGAATATGATCTCAATATAAAAATTCAAGATATGGCTCTAAGTCGGTGTCATGATAGCCTCATTAGTTGAGCTATGGTTGACTAAGAATTAGAGCATGTAATCAAATGCATAGTTTCTTATGTACCTCAAGATATTGAGATGGAGCATGAGAAGATACTTGGTTGACCAATACAAAGAGTGAAGAGTGATTTCAAGTTGGTCAATACATGAAGCATAAAGAACGTACCACATGGATCTTGTGGTATGGTAAGCCTTATCAATTATGCATCATGAACTAACCCATTGTATATGCTCCTTTGTGTTTTCTATATGAGATAGGTATCTTTCCATGGGCATGCTTCAAAAGTGAATATCTCATATAGCCCATGAGAGGATGACATCAAGTGGTGATCATCATCAAGGTTGAGAAGGGCAAGTTCAAGATAATCATCTCGAGAAGATCATTTGCTTGAAGCTTGCCATCCATATTGGTGATAATGTACATGTGAAGACGTGTCTTAATGAAGCTATCCCATAGTGGTGTATGGGGAGTGAATTATGACTCTTCATGAAGCAACAATGATCAAATGATGCATTTCGTCTTGGATGGAGCTTGAAGCGTTGTCATCAAGATCAAGCGGGATGCGCAAGTCAAAGCGGTTGGGTAACTTGATCACATCGGCTTAGGGAGATCAATCCTTTGCATACTTTTCTTCTCCCCATTTTGTTTATTCTTGGTGTTTCTCTATGTCAGGTTTTTGAGCTTGTTTATATCTCTTCAACAAGCCCAAGTTCATCGAAAACGGAATTCGTATGCATCTTCTATTGTGTTTTCGAGTTTAGAGGTTTTACCGGTTCGTCGTTAGGGAGGTTTCATACCTCACCTTATTTGGTTATTTACCTCTTTCTATTTCTTGGGTTTTCTACTCGCTAATAGATAGATGTTGTTCTTAGCTTTTTAAAAAGCCCAAGTTTGCTAAAATCTGAGTCCAGTTTGATTCCGTTTTTGTGTGTCCTGTTTGGTTCCGACGGGAATTTCAGCGGCGCCGGGTCTGGGGTTGAAATTTCTGGTCACCGCCGGAAATTTCCGGCGAACCACCGAAAAGCTGTTTTGTATGCTGTTTCAGTTTTGACCAGAATTTTTCTGGTCGACCAGAAATTCTGGCGCTAGATCCGTCAGCACCGGTTTCCCCGTCGGAACGCGTCGGTCCAGCTCATTTTGTCTCCAACGGTTATCCCCCTTGAAGGGGGATAAAAGGGGGGCTTCTTTCCCAAAGTTCCAGGGTTCTTGAGCACGTCCTTGACCACCATTGTTGACCCCTTTGAGCTTGCTTCCTCTCCCTTACCTCCCATGATTCTTGCATCTTTTTGAGGGCTTTGGAAGAGGATATCTAGATTTACTATACCCACCAATCAATTCCTCCTCTAAGTGAGGGGAACCCATTGGATATAGATCTTCGAGTCATTTATTGATTTCCACCATTGTTCTTCCTCTCTAATTCCTCCCTAGCACTTGTTGCTTTGGTGGGATTTGAGAGTGAGGGATTTGAACACCCTTGGTGTTCTTTCTTTGCATTCTTGCATAAGTGTTGATCTCTCCATTATGATTTATTCGAGTGAGAGACCGTGAGCTTGCTACTCTTGGAGGGTGACCTCCTATTTGGCTTGGCGGTTGGTGCTGTGGTGTCCTCTTCATGGAAGATTGTGAAGAGACCCGGGCTTCTTCTTCGTGGAGCTTGTGAGTGGTTGTGGAGCTTGCCATCTCCGGAGTGGAGGAAACGCTAGCCATAAGGAAAGGGCCTATTACTTCATGGGATAGACTCGGAGAAGAAGTTGAGCCTTCGTGGTGTTGGCAAATCCTTCGTGGAATCCCACACCTCTCCAACATGACGTACCTTACTTGTAAGTGAACACGGGAATACATCTTCGTCTCTTCATGACTTGGTTATCTCTATACTCGAGCTTACTTTCCTTGTGATAGCCATCGAGCTTGAAGTACTTATATCTTGCTTATCACTTGTGCTATATTTATCTTGTGCTATCTTGCTTAGATTAACTTGTTGTTGGTGCACTTAGCTGAGCCTAGTGTATTTATGTTTTGTGCTTGTAAAATAAACATTAGTTTAATTCTGCATTCTATCAAGCCAAAATCATAATAGTTTTGAAATTGCCTATTCACCCCCCTCTAGGCGACATCTCTATCCTTTCACCTCCAACTCCAATGTCATCACGGCCTTTTCCGAGAGTGTAAAGGATGCCAGGATGCGAGATAAAATCGGCATCTGCATGGATAACCTCACCATGACGAGGGAACTCTTCACTATGGAATAGAAATGTGCTAAGGTAGAGGCTGGGCGCATGTTTGGCCTCGACAAGGGTGAGACCACACCCAAACCC
Source organism: Avena sativa (assembly GCA_916181665.1). NCBI lineage: Eukaryota > Viridiplantae > Streptophyta > Magnoliopsida > Poales > Poaceae > Avena > Avena sativa. Next base: position 61,833,942 of record OV702287.1, on the reverse strand, counting down.
TCAAGTGCCTCCAAGAGCAAGAGCAAAGAGGCCAAATGAAAGTCCCTAGCGGTCCTAGCAGTGGATCCTAAGCGAAAGAGCCCTCAGGGAGGAGGGGGATAAGGAGAGAAAGTTGACCGCCCATACTGCATCTTCCATAAGAGGCACAAGAATGATATAGATGACTGCTACAAGCTCAAAAAGCTACGCGACGAGTCTAGCAACCCGAGGAATAAGAAGCAAGGCGACGGGCGGAACAATGGTCGTGGTGGCCACCAAGGAGGAGGGAACTAGAGCAACAACCACAACAGCGGTGGCAGCCAACAGCAAGGCCACCAGGCTAACATTGCCCAACAACATCATGGCACCGCGGAAAGGGGCCTCGCCGAGGAAAACTCTGGGGGATACTAGGAGCCAAATGGCTCCATCGCCTGTAACTTCGACGAATCCTAGGCACCTACGTCCAACAAGCACTTCAAGCATCTCACTCGTGAAGTCGCCACCGCTCGACCAGGGACTCCCTCCCCAAAGCTCAAGTTGTCCCAGTACGCCATCACCTTCGACGCCAACGACCACCCTACCTCCACTAGAGCCATGGTCACCCTCCCCATGATCTACACCCCCACCATCAACAACATCGCCATGGCCAAGACTCTCATCGACGGTGGCATCGTCTTGAACATCATCTCCACAGAGACATTCACCAAGATACAAGTGCCTTATGATAAGATGATGCCCACCATGCCGTTCTATCGGGTCATGGATGGAACCACCATACCCATTGGGTAGGTATGTATCACCGTCACGTTCGGGACCCACGATAACTACAGGACCAAGCTCATCGACTTCAATGTGCACACATCGTCCTGCCCTACAATGTCATCCTAGGCTACCTGGAACTGAGCAAGTTCATCGCGGCAACCCACCATGCCTACAACATCGTCAAGATGCCCGTCAATGACGACGAGGTCATTACCATTTGCTACAATGCATGATTACTTGTAGTTAGCAATCAAATCTTACTTAGGCATGTTATTATGTGGTTTAATCCTTTTTAAAAATAATGTAATTTACTTCCTTTATGTTTAGCAAAAAGAATAACTTTTGAGGAAAATTCTCTTATGAGATCTTTTCAGTATTCATTTTCTTTTACTTTTGACTATTATGGGTTCAAGGTATAACATTATTTTATTTTCACTTTTTATCTTGTTACCACAAATATTAAAGTAAAGGGTATTTCATTTTATTTAAGGAGACCATGGCATTTACAATTATTTTTGTATTAAACCATATTTTAACCATGAATATTAATGTTTAAGATATATTATTTATTAAAGGACTCCTAGGTGAGAAATATTATTTTCTAAGTATTTCACAATTTCTATTGGATTTTCCTATTTATTTCTTATGAATTAATATATTCAATATATCACTCAAGTATAATTGATTTGTGGTTTATTTTTCTTCAAGGAATAAAATGGTGTTTGATTTTATTCTTGAATATGAGGTTTAGTTTATTTCATATCAAATTGGTGATTTTGCCTTTTGAATTTCATTTCAAAAGTGTTTTATTAAAGCATATGTGAAGTTTTTATAATTTGATTTGCTTTTACTCCACAAAAGTGCTTTGTTTTATGATTTAGATGGATGGAATTTATTTTTCTGAAGATTTAGATATATTATTTGTATTTTTTAGTTAGGATGAATTAGTTAAGATTTTTCTTAGGTTTAATGATTTTCTAGAAATTCCTAATTGGATAATGCGATATACATGTGTCACTAATAGGTGGGTCCATGTGACATGTTATTTATGTGGTGAAACATTTTTCACTTAGAGAGTTTATCCACAAAGAGTGACAGGTGGGATCAAGGCCATGTCATGTGCCAAGTGTTAGTGACTAGTCAATAGTGATGAGAGGGTCCCACCTCGTTAGTGGACTTTGTCAACCAACGATGGCAAGCAGTGGCGTGGCTCTTTTATTGCACTCCAACAAGTGTGGTTGGTACCACTCAAGCGAGAATAATATGGCGATTTAAGCGGTATATGCCACAAACCAAATGGTCATTGTCTTTGATGACGGTGACAATCTACTACGGTGGTGCACAACGGCGCTCGGCCTAAACTACGCTACAATCTTCTCCAGCATGATCTAGTGATACCGGTAGGTGCAAGAACATTGGGAAACTAACTACGTGGCCAATTCTACCTAAACTCATTAGAGATGAGCTCCATCTCACAGATAATGGTGAACTACTACCAGCCAAAATCCTAAACTTCACTCTAATTGTACCTCGCATAGGCATTTCCTAGGACCAGGTTGTTGTTGGCGTTGCTGCGCTTATTCAATGATACTCCTAGGATCTCGTGATGCTTCTCGTGCAGTTGCTCACCGCGACTGCTCCAATAAGCTCCCAGGCGACACAAGCAAGAGAGAACTCAAAGGTGAAAGTGAGAGGTGTGAGGATATTAGGATCGTCTCGGGGTATTTATAGGCACAAGAAGGTGTACAACGATGACGAGGATCTCTCCTCCGAGTCGGTTCTCGGCAGCAGACATCACGGATGCGCTACAACTACCAATGTGCGAGCCTTCCTCCGAAAGGCTCGAGGATTAGGGGACATGTGGTCTTCTTATAGGCGCAAGGCGTAGCTCCGCCACATCGCATCATGCATGGTCAACATCTATGTGCCGACGGCGGGACGACGACCCTTGTCACATGGCCATTTTGCACATAACCCCCTAGGAGGTGTGGATTTAAGTCTGATCGAGGGTTGAGGTGGATGGGGTTGGTTACTGGGCTAGTTGTTGGGATAGGTTAGTGGGTTTCGGCCTAGGTAAGCATCCATGTTCAGTTTTTTCTCAGATCTTTTTATTTTTCTATTTTTCTGTTTCTAGTTTCTGTTTTCAATTTTCCGTTTAATTTTTGTTTAGAATTTGACCCTGGTTTGAATATGAGTTTGAATATTTCCAATGTGTGGATCACTATGGATGCCACATAGTTGTATTTTGGTATTACCCAAACTAATTATGGAAATGGTCCTAATTTTAATATTTTCTAACATAGACATATGTGGCATTTAAATTATGACTTCACCGTTTTCATGTTAAAAAAATGTGTTTGAATAATTCCAATATTTGTATGGTTATGAGTAGGATATAGAGGTATTTTTAATCTCTCAAAAATGGCTTAGAAAATGATTTCAAATTATTATTTTCCCACATAACAATAGGTGGTATTAACATAACTCTTGATCACTTCAAATGATTTATTCATAAGAAATATTTTGAGAGGTCTAAATATTTTCATGGCTTGATACATTGTATTTAAGAAATTACCTTGTACCAATGGCTCTTGAAATGGTTATGATGGATTCTTTCTTCACGTAACAATATGTGAGAAGTCAAAATGTTCTCACGGATTTTTTGAAGGTTTTGTACCATATCTTTGAAATACAATGGCAAGGAGTGCTTTCCTATTTAGGAAAGAATTTTCATATGAGAAGAAATACTTTGAAACATTCAAATGGACCCTTGTCCAAAATCATTATTTTGGACACTCAATGATTCCATGGTCCCATTATTTTCTCTCTAGATTTCCTTGGAGCAATTATAAAGGATTTCTACAATCATTTCTTGAGATGATGATGCAGAATAGCCACTAGGGTTTTCCATTTGAGATAAACCTTAAATGGATTCCTTTGTGTTCTGAAAGTACTTCATAAGATCTTGTGTCACTCAAATTTGAGTTAAGATACTTATAAAGAATTTGATAAGTGATTTTAGTGGATTCACTACTAACAAATACGAGTGAGTGGTTGTAGGTGTTCTTAGTGTTCTTAGATGTGTTCTTTATGTTCTTGATGACCACAAGAGCATCTAGTTGTATAGGATGGTATCTAGATCAAATATATGATCTATAAAATGAATTGGGTTCCTAGGAAATGTGTATATGATAGAAATATGCATTCCTGGATATAATTATGTTGGTGTCTAGATTTGCTTGATAAGCTGGCATAATCACTCTCCTAATCTCTCACCAATCATGCTCTCTATCCACCAATCTACTAATATTTGATCCTAGAGACTAGAATAAAAACCTTTGTAGATTCCTAAGTTTTCTTGTAGATGCTCCTCCTCCTTGTTCTTCATGTTATTTAAGTTGTTATTCAAGTTATTGCTTTCTTTCCCTTTCTAGATCTCTCTACTTAACATAAGTGTGTGTGTTTTTGGACCAAGCTAGGATGGTCTGTTGTGAGGCTTGGAGTCTTGGGTGCATGGCTATTTATAGTGTCCTAGTATGCATAGGATGGTGACACCTTAGTATTTTTCATGGGTGACTCCTACTTTAATAACTATGCAACCATCCTTGTAGTTTTGCTTTATGTGTAGATTCATCCCCTTCATGGTAGGATAACACCTCAAGTGGTGACTCATCACTTGCATGGATGACTAAGCTGCTAGGTGTTAAGCTTTCATGAGATACCTTTGTGTCTAAGGTTCCTAAGGAAGTTTGTGCTAGAAGGAACTTGGAAGCCAAGTTTCCTATTTGGGATTTATTTTTGGATTATGACAAGTGGCATTTGTCACTAGGTGGGGCTTGGGCTGAATTATACATGTGGGCTAATTTGAATCTCAAGTGTAAACTTAATTTGCAAATTTAACGGATAATTGTATGCCTCCATCTTAATTAAGTGAAAACTTAATTAGCAATGTAGATGATTTGATCTCATCAAGGCATGATTCTTTGAGTTCCAAAACACTCATAAATGATTTGATTAAAATAGTTGCATTTATTTATGCAATGCAAATGACCTTATTTTTATTAGATTCCATATATTTATTAAGTTATGATTTGACTAAGAAGAACATATTTGGAAGATCAAGATTTGGTTTAAGTAATCACATGGGTGATTCACTTGTTACATGACTCTTGGAAATTATAAGGGTTGGTATAATGGATGATGTTTAAGATACGATAGAGTAAGATAAGATGAGTTAAGAATGTATTTGATCTTGTTTTAGGGTGTGATCATATGATAAGGTTTTTTTAGCACATGAGTTAAATGAGGTTTAGAGAAGATAAGTTAAGCATCAAATTTTACTTGTTCTTTAAGTATGTGGGATGTGTTGATTTACTTTTATTCACGAATCTTACTTCTACCCTTCCAAACATAGAAGTTTACCAAAGATTATTTCAAAGTTGGAACACCCAGCATGATGAATTAGTCCTAAATCATTAGCTCAAGTGGAACTTGAATCACTTTGACAAGTTCTATCAAAAAGTTTTTTTGTTCTCTTGAATTTTATATGCATGGATGCAATGTGCACAGCTATCATCTACCCATTTTCGTGTATTATAATAAACTAGATATTACATAGGCATTCTCTCTCGTAGCAAAGCTTAAGTCTATTCGTGTTTTACTAGTAGTTCCTGCACATTTTGATTACAAAATATAGCAGATGGATGTGAAAACGATGTTCCTGAATGGCAACATTGATGAATAGTTGTATATAATGAAAACGAAAGTTTTTGTTGATCCAAAGTATGTTGGGAAGGTGTGCAAGCTCCAGCGTTCCATTTATGGACTAAACCAAGCATCTTGGAGCTGGAATCTTCACTTTGATGAAGTTATCAAAGGTTTTGAAATTGTCCAAAATGAGGAAGAAGCCTGCATTTATAAGAAAGTGAGTGGGAGCTTAGTGACATTCCTGGTGCTATATGTGGATGACATATTGCTAATATGGAGTGATGTGAATCTTCTGACTAGCATGAAATATTATTTAAACAGTAAATTCTCTATGAATGACATGGGTGAAGCTTCGTATATGTTATGCATTAAGATTTATAGAGATATATCAAAGCACTTATTAGCACTAAGTTAGAGTACTTACCTAGAGAAAGTTCTGAAATGGTTCAGAATGGATGAGGCAAAGGAAGGGTTCTTGCCATAGTAAAAGGTAAACCATTGAGTGCAACTCAATGCCCAGTAACAAAACATGATAAGGAAGTGATGAAGATTGTTCCATATGCATTAGCCATAGGTTATATCATGTATGATATACTAAGTACTCGACCAGACGTGGCCCCAACTCTTAGTTTGAGGATCCATTTCCAAAGTAACCATGTGATGGTTCATTGGACAACGGTTATGAATATCCTCAAGTATCTGAAAAGAACTAATAATATGGTTCTTCTCCTTGGAGGATGTGATGAAGAACTCACCATAACTGGTTATGTGGATGCAAGCTTCAACACTAATCCAGACTATTCGAAATCTCAAGCAGGGTATGTATTTTTGGTAAACAGTGGCGTGGTCAGCTAGAGGAGCAGGAAGCAATCCTTGATAGCTTAATCTACAATGGAATCAGAGTACATTGCTACTTCAGAAGCGGCAAATGAAGCTATGTGGTTGAGGAAGGTCATCAACGAACTTGGAGTGGTCCCAAGCACACAAGACCTTATGTGCATCTACTACAACAACATGGGGCCATTGTGAAGCAGAGGATCAGAGGTTCCACTCCACTGCCAAGCACATAATCCGTTGTTAGCATGTAATAAGAGAGTTTGTTAGTGATGGTAACATTATAATTTGCAAAGTGCATACAAATGTGAATGAAGCAGATCCATTCACAAAGCCTCTACCACGAGTAAGCATGACCAACATTGGGATGCTATTGGTGTTAGATTACTGCCAAGTGTAAACTAGTTTATTTGTACTCTAGTGCAAGTGGGATACAGAAGGAGTGTCGTGGTTGTGTCACGGCAGATACCATGGGTAGGCTAAATATGGGGTCGGATGAGGGATAGTGCGGTGGATATCGCACACGAAGAACACACACTAAGACACGCTATAGCCAGGTTCGAGGTTCTCCTAGTGAGATACAACCTCTACTCCTGCCTCTAGATCTTATATTCTGATCAATGTACTAGTACAATTGCTCCTTGAGCTACATCAAGAGGAGGAAGAAGATGGAGTGATTCTGCCTCTCTCTCCCTCTACTACTTGTTCGTATATCAAATGAATTGATCCTCTCCTCGGAGGCCTTGGCGCACCTTATAAAGGGGTGGCCAGATTACATCTAAAGCTTACGTGGCCCGAATATTCTCAGCATATTCTTGTACCGAAGTCGTTCGTTAGGCCAGATCCTTTTCCCATCATGGGTCTCTTGATGGGACTTGACCTGCGCCCATCCTCTCTAACCATTGGCGGTCTGAAACTGTCCCCTCCGGGAATCCTGCGTCCAGACCTTGTTCTAGGTTTTAGGGTCGTGCTTGACTTAGTGCTTATCTCCTCCAGGAATTCCAGGAGAGAGAGAAGCGCTGACTCTGAGGTCGGCTCACTCCTTCCTGAGCACGCCAACCCCTGAGTCGGCCCTACCCAGATGACTCATCCAGGACGATACCTACATATAGAAAACAACATATACACAGTGCCGACATACAATATATGTCGGCGAGGTTTTCCGGGATAACCCGGCTTGGGTATCTCCGGCTTTACTTGGCCAACCCATTTATACCTCGGCCGACCTTGTCTTTATACCTTAGCTTGACCCTACCTGGGGTCATCCCCCCAACATTAGTCCCCGAAGCTGTTGCAGTCTTAGCAGCTTTAGCTGCAAAGGCCACATCATGTTAATCTTATTCAGATCTTTGTCCATATTGCCGACATATTTATATGTCGTCCCATACCGATTCCAACTCGGCTGCACCACTTGGTGAGTCACTATCCAAATTTTACCTTGCTCGGCTTAATCCAAGATATATCTCGCTGGCCGGGGCATTTCCCATATTCGGGTTATTTTACTTAGATATTTTGCTTCCTTCGTACAACTCTCCTTATCCTATGTGTCAAGCAATCATTGTGCTCCGCCTCATTTTAAGGGCCAAGACACTATTCATTGTCACATCGTTTCAGTTATCACTACCGCACATCCCATCACCGCACGACCCCTTGATTATCACCATGACCAAGGGGTGCATTCATGCCTCTGTTTGCTATAACCATACCTGTGGTACGTTCTTACTCACCGCTTCATGAAATACACGCACACATCGTGGGGTCCATGGGTGCAATTGATCCCACTACCCATGATGCGTTGCGCTGTTAAATAGGGGAGCGGGGGAAACCCTTGCTCACTTCCCCCACTCCCGCTCCTTCTTCCTCCTCACGCCACCGCTGCTACATCATCTAGCACCAAGCGACTGTGTCGCAGCTTGCGCCCCTGAATCTGGCGCCTCATCGGAGGATAGCGATTCATATATGGATCCCCATGACCTCGTCGCCGTCGATGAGCACGAAGAAGAGGCCATTTCCAAGCAAGGCTCTTGGGAGGGGTCTGACATTACTGGCTCCGGTGGAACCGACGAATTCCGCTGGAGGTGGACTACCGCATCCCCAGTGACGAACAGATTCCTGATGCCAAGGAGGGTGAGTATATAGTTTTTGTCACTCATTTCGCTAAAGGATTTGGTCTCCCTATCAGTGATTTCACCAAGGAGTTCCTTGAAACCTTTGGTCTCCAAGCTCACCATCTTCCGGCTAATGCCATCGCCTCTTTATCCGGCTTCATTTATTTTTGTGAGGGATATCTCGGCCTCTGGCCTAGCGTAAGCCTCTGGGCGAAGTACTTCCAACTTTGTTCCAACATTGTTCCCTGCAAGGGTGTTCCTCCTAGCGAGAAGCCTCTGACTCAGTGCGGGGCTGCTTCTATTACACCCCGGAGGAAATCCATTTTCCCCCGGTTCCAAGGTCTCGACTCATGCAAGAAGTGGCTAAGGTCATTCTTCTACGTGAAGAACTGATACGTCCATTTTGCATCACTATTCTATGTCTTAATTCACTATTATTCATTGATATATTTCGTATTGAGAGGTGATACTTATGTTATTTAATCTATTTTTGCATGGTTGATGACTTTTGGAGCATGGACCGCTGCAGTCAGGATTCTGATGGAAAAGGTGCTGTTTGGAGGAAAAATTCGCGAAGATCAGAAAATCCAAGAAAATATACGGAAAATTCTATTTTTCTAGAAGACTCAGGATGCCAGAAGATGGAGTGGAGGTGGGCCACAGGGGGCCCACACCACCCCATGGCGCGGGCAGGCCTAGGCCGCGCCAGGGAGTGCTGTGGCCGCCCTGGCCCACTCCAGCCTCTCCCCTCTGGCGTATATCATCCCCATGAAACCCTAAGACTTTGAGAGCGACCACAGAAAGATTCCGCCGCCTCTACGGGGCGGAAAACACCGATAGAGAAAGATCTCTCCGGCAGACAGATTTCTGCCGGGGGAATTCCTTCCCGGAGAGGGAAGATCCTCGCAATCAACACCACCATCAAGCTGGACTTCATCGGGATCATCATCATCATCACCACCATTAGCATCCTCATCACCATCTCCATATTGCTGTAACAATTGAGTTGAATCTTGCATAGTTCATAGGGGAAACTTTCCCGGTGTTGATTACTCTTTGTAGTTGATGCTATTGAGTGAATCGTTGAATTATTGTTTATGTTCAGATTGTTACACATCATTATTCCATCTCTGATCATGATCCATATGATGTCTTGTGAGTAGTTTGTTTTGTTCTTGAGGACATGGGAGAAGTCTTGTTGTTAGTAGTGGAGTTGCGTTCAGAAAGATTCAATAGATTGTTATTTAAGTTGTGGTGTACTTCTTCTAGTGGTGTCATGTGAACGTCGACTACATGACACTTCAACTATATGGGCCTAGGGGAATGCATTATGTATTTGGCTACTAATCGTAGGGGTTGCCGGAGTGACAGAAACCTGAACCCCCGTTAGGAAACCATTGCACAAGGGACGTAAGGGTCTTAGAGTTTAAAGCTGTGGTTAGGTTTCTACCTTAATTACTTTCTTGTACTTACGGATGTTTGCAAGGGGTATAATCATAAGTATGTATTTAGTCCTGGATGGGTCAGTACATTAGCACAGGTTCACCCACACAACACTTAGCAAGCTAGAGAAGATTAATCGACTATATGAAGCGAAAGCACTTGACAGTCTTCCCATGTGTCCTCAAGAACGTTTGGTCATCTATAGAAATACAACCGACTTGTCCTTTGCTCCATAAAGGATTGGGCCACTTGCTGCAGTAATTCTTACTGTCTTTCATTTACTCGTACTTTGTTTACTTGCTTTATCGAAAACCCCTAAAAATCCGTTTGCTAAGTATTTGCAGAGAATTCCTGATCCATACCACTAGCCAGCACCTTCTGCTCCTCGTTGGGTTCGACACTCTTACTTATCGAAAATATTGCGATACACCCCCTATACTTGTGGGTCATCAAGACTATTTTCTGGAGCCGTTGCCGGGGAGGGAAGCGCTATTGGAGAGTGGAACTGGTAAAGGAAACTTCTACTGTGATTATTGTTTACTTCTGCTAGTTGCTTTATTTTTGTTATGGATAATTCGCCGAGTTTCTTATTTGGTAATGCTACTACCACTGCTAAGGTAGTAGATAAGCCACCACCTGCTGAGAATGATGTTTTCAAAATACCTACAAGAATTATTGATCGTGTTATGGATAACTACTATGTTGGGGATGGAACTGTCCATCCCGGTGATCATTTACTCTTTATACACGAATTATGCGGGTTGTTCAAGTGTGCAGGTATTACTACATATCAAGTTAAGAAGAATTTATTCTCATTATCACTGAAAGGAAGAGCTGAGGAATGGTATAAGCTGCTGAAGAATGGTCAAGCTCTGGAATGGGAGGAAATAGTGCCTCTCTTCTATTCAAAGTTTTATCCTCCTAGTGAGATCCATAAAGATCGGAATCAAATATACAACTTTTGGCCTCTTGATGGAGAGAGTACATCTCAAGCTTGGGGGAGATTGAAGTTACTAATGCTCAAATGTCCCATTCATGATCTCCCCAACAATATTATTATCAATAAATTTTATGCAAGACTCCCTCTACATGATAAGGATTTATTGGATGCTTCTTGTGCTAGATCATTCACTCGCATGGAAGAAGAAGTTAAATGGGATCTTCTGGACCGTCTTCAAGACAATGCTAAAGCTTGGGAGAATGACAAAGGTAGAAAGTCAGGTTTAAATTATGACTATGAATGCATTGAATCTTTTATGGGAACTGATGACTTTCAAAATATTAGTAATATTTATGGTCTTGATTTGCAAGTTATTACGAATTGCTTTAGAGCTTTTGCTTCCTATATCGAAATTCCAAAAAGGGGATGGAACAAGTACCATGCACCTTACAAAGATATTGTTGACTATGCCCCTATTGGAAGTGCTGAGTATTGCATCATCGACCCTATCTTACCTGAACCTTATATCGAGAAGATTCCATCCCCCTAAAAGTTAAAGGACCATCCAATGATACCTAATGTAATCACCAAAAGTGAAAAAAGAACTGTAAAACCTGATGAACAAATAAACATTGAACCTGTGGTAGCAATTGTGAAAGACCTTGTCACTAAAAGCGTAGAAGATGGGTACATAGTCTTTTGTGAGGATGCTTCTAATATTGTTTCACATCCTAATAGAACTAAAAAGGCTAGTGTTCCTGTGCTTTCTGTTAGAATTGGTGATCATTGCTATTATGGTTTATGTGATATTGGTGCAAGGTCCAGTGCTATTCCTTATGAGCTTTACAGAGAAATTATGCATGAGATCAGTCCTTGTGAGTTGGAAGAGATTGATGTGGTTATTCACCTTGCTAATAGAGAGACCATCTCTCCAATTGTTATTGTGCGAGACGTGGAAGTTCTTTGCGGTAAGATTAAGTACCCTGCTGATTTTCTAGTACTTGGTTCAGCTGCTAGTAAAACTTATCCTATCATTTTTGGTAGACCTTTATTGAGTACTTGTGGAGCTATTATTGATTGCAAGAGGGAGAAAATCTTGACTAAGTTTGATGGGGAATCTTATGAGTTTAATTTTTCGAAATTTGCTAAAAAACCTTGAGAAGAGGAAACCCATAATGAGGATTTTAGGGGTGACTAACTTGCTTCTATTTCTCTTGCTCCTAATGATTTGCAGTAATTTATGGAAAAACATGAAAGTGAAATCTTCATGGAAGAAAGGAACGAGATTAACATGATTCTCCGAGATCAACCTATGATGCTTAAGCATGACTTGCCTGTAGAAGAGTTGGGTACCACGATGCCACCTAAAAAGGATCCGGTTTTCGATCTAAAACCTCTCCCTGATGATCTTAAATATGCTTTTATTGATGATAAAAAGATATATCCTTTTATTATTAGCGCTAAACTTTCAGGGGAGGAAGAAGAAAGATTATTGGAGGTTTTGAGGAAACACCGAGGATCTATGGGCTATACTCTAGATGATTTGAAAGGAATTTCGCCTACTATATGTCAGCATTCTATCAACATAGAACCAGATGCGAAGCCAGTAGTGGAGCACCAACGACGTTTAAATCCTAAGATGAAGGAAGTGGTGAGGAATGAGGTATTGAAACTCCTTGATGCTGGTATTATTTACCCTATTGCTGATAGTGAATGGGTTAGTCCTGTTCATTGTGTTCCTAAAAAGGGAGGTATTACCGTTGTCCCTAATGATAATGATGAGCTTATTCCTCAAAGAATAGTGGTAGGCTATAGGATGTGCATCAATTTTAGGAAAGTCAATAAAGTTACTAAGAAAGATCACTACCCGCTTCCTTTTATTGATCAAATGTTAGAAAGGTTGTCTAAAAAGACCCATTTTTGTTTTCTTGATGGTTATTTTGGGTTCTCTCAAATTGCTGTTAAACAACAAGATCAAGAAAAAACTACTTTTACTTGTCCTTATGGAACTTATGCTTATAGACGTATGCCTTTCGGTTTATGTAATGATCCTGCTACTTTCCAAAGATGCATGTCTGCTATCTTTCATGGCTTTTGTGAGGAAATTGTGGAAGTGTTCATGGATGGCTTTTCTGTCTATGGAACTTCTTTTGATAATTGTCTGCATAACCTTGATAAAGTTTTGCAGAGATGTGAAGAAACTAATCTTGTTCTTAATTGGGAGAAATGCCACTTCATGGTTAATGAAGGGATTGTTCTTGGTCATAAAGTTTCTGAAAGAGGCATAGACGTTGATAGAGCTAAGGTTGAGGCGATTGAGAAGATGCCATGCCCAAGAGACATCAAAGGTATTCGTAGTATCCTTGGTCATGCTGGTTTCTATAGAAGGTTTATTAAAGACTTTTCTGGGATATCAAAACCCCTTACTAATCTTCTTCAAAAAGATGTACCCTTCGTTTTTGATGATGACTGTAGGAAGCTTTTGAAACAATTAAGAAGGCTTTAACTACAGCCCCCATTGTTCAACCACCTGATTGGAGTTTACCCTTTGAAATAATGTGTGATGCTAGTGATTTTGCTGTAGGGGCTGTCCTTGGGCAACATATTGATAAAAAGCTAAACGTCATCCATTATGCTAGTAAGACTCTAGACGCTGCTCAAAGGAATTATGCTACTACTGAAAAGGAATTTATAGCTATTGTTTTTGCTTGTGATAAGTTTAGGCCCTATATTGTGCACTCAAAAGTAACCATTCATACTGACCATGCCGCTATTAAGTATCTTATGACGAAGAAGGACGCTAAGCCTAGGCTTATTAGATGGGTATTGCTTTTACAAGAGTTTGATCTACACATAGTGGATAGGAAGGGTGCTGAAAATCCTGTAGCTGATAATTTATCTCGTTTGGAAAACATCTCTTTTGATCCTATGCCTGTTAATGATAGTTTTCCAAATGAACAGTTAGCCGTAGTAGGGGTGAACTCTCGAGGAAGCCCCTGGTATGCTGATTATGCTAACTTTATTGTCTCCAAGTATTTGCCTCCAACTTTTACAGCTCAGCAAAGAAGAAAGTTCTTCTACGATTTGAGGCATTATTTTTGGGATGACCCACACTTATACAAAGAAGGAGTTGATGGTATTATGCGAAGATGTGTCCCAGAATATGAGCAAAAAAAGATATTGCGTAAATGTCATGGTAGCGCCCATGGAGGACATCATGCGGGAGATAGAACCGCACAAAAGGTATTACAATCAGGTTTCTACTGGCCTAACCTTTTTAAGGATGCAAGAAAATTTGTTTTATCTTGTGATGAATGTCAGCATGTTGGTAATATTTCTAGAACCAATGAAATGCCTATGAACTACTCTCTAGTCATTGAACCTTTTGATTGTTGGGGATTCGACTTTATGGGCCCTTTCCCTCCTTCGAAGGGTTACACTCATATTCTTGTTGCCGTTGATTATGTTACTAAGTGGGTAGAAGCCATTCCTACAAAGAGTTCTGATGCGGAAACCACTCTAAAAATGCTTAAGGACGTTATCTTTCCTAGGTTTGGAGTGCCTAGGTATCTCATGACTGATGGGGGTTCTCATTTCATTCATGGCGATTTTAGGAAGACGCTCGCTAAGTATGATGTTAATCATAGAATTGCTTTAGCTTATCATCCCCAAACTAGCGGGCAAGTAGAGTTATCAAATAGAGAAATAAAATCTATCTTGCAAAAAACTGTTAATAGGTCTAGAAAAAACTGGGCTAAAAAGTTGAATGATGCTTTATGGGCTTATAGGACTGCTTATAAGAATCCTATGGGAATGTCTCCTTATAAAATGGTTTATGGGAAAGCTTGCCACTTACCCTTAGAATTAGAACACAAAGCTTACTGGGCAGTGAAAGAACTAAATAGAGATTGTAAGCTAGCTGGTGAGAAAAGACTTTTTGACTTAAGTTCTTTAGATGAATGGAGGAGTGAAGCCTATGAGAATGCTAGGCTCTTTAAGGAAAAAGTTAAAAGATGTCATGACAAGCGAATACTTAAGAGAGAATTTCATGTTGGTGAGAAAGTTCTATTGTATAGGTCTCGTCTCAGATTTTTTGCAGGAAAGCGGCTATCAAAATGGGAAGGACCTTTCATCATTGAAGAAGTATACGGTTCAGGAGCAATAAAAATTTCTTGTCTAAAAGATAATACTACACAAGTAGTGAATGGGCAACGACTCAAACACTATATTGCTAGAGATTCTTAAAATGAAGATGTTGATGCCTTTCAAATTATAACTCTAGAGAAATTCATTAAGGACCAAATTCAGAGACCTGCAGAGTCTGTTTCCAACTAGGTAACAGTTTTGGTAAGAAAAGTTCCGCGAAAATACAATCCAACAATATTTTTGCAGTTTTCAGTCAATAAGGAAAGCTACGAAGCGAAAAAGGGACGGAACCGGAGCCAGGGTGGCCCACACCACCCCATGGCGTGGGCCCACCCCTGGCCGCGCCACCAGGTGGTGAGGCCACCCAAGACTCCGTCTCTGACCCTTTTTTCTCCCAGTACCTTCCTTTTGATACGAAACTTCGTAATATATAACCCCTCGGATCCCCCGAGGTCCAGATATAGTGTTTTCATCGTGTTTTTGTTTCGATCTGTTTCTGCCAGGTAAAAATCCCAGATTTGGAGCCATAATGTCTTCCTCTGGATCATCCAAGGGAGATTCCTTAGAAGATATCATCAATCCATACATGAGAGAATTGAAGATTCACCCCAAGGAGTTATTGCTCGAAGGTGGGGAGGTTCGGATTAAAGAGGTTCAAGGCCCTAAAGGTGAAGGAAGTCTGGAGGACAGGATGGAAGCACTGGAGCATGAATTCTTTAGGTACAGGAAGATGGCGGAGCGCGAAGTGGACATCATCCATAAGATCTGTTCTGAACTCATCGCCGAGCACCAAAAGTAGACTGCTGAACTCAAAGATGAAGTCTTTTCACTCCGCCAAACAACCAACGAACTGCAAGCACAGTTCTATGACGTGCAAAATCAAAACTGTGAGTATGAGGCTAGATTTAAACGCATAAGTGTTGCTGCAAGTTTCAGGATGTTGGAAACCACGATGTCCTTTGTTGACGGGAAGCCCTTACCCTGGAAGACGGACGAAGATGAGAGGATACCACCACCACCGAAGGAGTAATTCGTCATCAGGTTTGACATCCCCTTGGTTTGTTCCAAGCTTGGGGGAGTGCCGCGGTATCATATCACTATCTTCTATCTTTTTACCTTATTAGTAGAGTCATATCATGAATAGAGGAGTTATTTTGTAGTATGGTTTGCATTATGGAAGTGTCCCCTCTCTCGTTAGATATGTATCCCTTGGTGTGAGTTTCCGTTATGGAATATTAATGAGAAGTTCTATCATTCACTCTTTTGCATAGCTTTTATTAGTTTTCAATTCATAGTTATATGATTGATCTTGTTGTTAGTATTGGTATCACTTTGGGATCATTGAGTTAATTTAGTTGGTTTTGGCAAACCTGGCTCGGTCAGTAGCAACACCTTTTTAAGAGTTGGAAAGAAAAAGATAGAAGTACTCTAGAGAAAAATAATTTTATCATCTTTCTTTCTTGATTTGCTCATAAGTTTAGTATTCTCTAGTTAAGATCTTTTGTGCTTCCAAGGAAGATTGCATGTTTGTCTTTATCACTTGTATGTTTGTTTGTTTCCTTCAACTCTTGTACTTGCTACCCAGCCTTGCTAGCCAAAAACCTGTACTGAGAGGGAATTCTTCTCGTGCATCCACCTCCTTTAAACCAAAACCCTTGCCATTTGCGTCCACCATACCTACCTAGTAGCATTATTGCTATTCCAAGTAAATTCTTGTTTTATCTACCTTCCAAATTAAACTTGTTATGTGAAAATTAGTAATTAAAGCTCTCACGAACTTGAAGGCACACTTTACTTTCTTGCATTTAATAAACTTGACCCATTGGGTCCTTCTTTGTTGCGTATATGCTTGCGCTTTATGAGTTGAAGTTAGCCGAACCATGTATCATGGGGACCGCTTTCAACACTTCATTGGGACTTGTACCTAGTTGATATCATGTTCTTTTGCTTATGGATCCCGGTGATGTGAAATAAAAGTGGAACTTGTAAGATCATGGAGTTTATATGTGTGTTAGAGAAACGTCTGGGCTGCTAGCCTAAGCCATGCCTAATCATGGTGGAAACTTGCAGCATAACTATAGAGAGCATTCTATGAAGCATCCTCAATAAAAACCTATGCAAATAGCAAATAAAAAGATCGTTGAGATGATCACTGTCTGCTTGCCTTGTCATTTGATTATGGGATAGCTCTTGTGTCATGTGCAAGGGGTACCCTGTTGGCGGTTCTCAATGATACGCATGTATTTACAATGACAAGAGCTTGCTCGTGACTGAAGTTGAGTAGCATGAGGATTGGTACTCATAAGTAAGGGGCATGAGATTTCAACTTATAACTTGTCAAGCATATCCTCTGAGTTGTGTCACTTTAACTTTAATCACTTAAACATGCCTATGACAGGGGCAATGGGAGCTGAAAGCTAGTAAGTATCATAATTTTTGGGATCTCTTTATGAGACTTGCAATCCCTGCTTCCCTCTGCGAAGGGCCTTTCTTTTACTTTGTAGTTGAGTCAGTTAACCTACTCCTTTCTATCTCAGCAAGTATCTTGAGTTGTTGTGTTTCATTCATGCATATGATGATTTATTCAATCATGTTTCTTATGTTCCTTGTTTTGCACATTGCTCTTATCTTGAAGTTCACTACTTTGAAAGCTTTCATTGAAAACCAGCATTTGTGAACTCCAGCAAAGTATCAACTATTCTTCGACCGAGTGCTAAGTTTGCCATTACCAATTATGATACACTTTTATGTATCTTTATTGTGTTTCCTTTACTTATTACAAGTTGAGTTTTATGATAGTGAGTTGTCTTCTATTATGATCTATGTATTTGATGAATGTGATGCTTCTTGTCCGTATTCTTTTATCGACTCTTCACTCCATAAACTTGAGGTCATGTTTATTGAGCTCAGTTTCGCTTGGGGACAAGCGAAGTCTAAGCTTGGGGGGAGTTGATACGTCCATTTTGCATCACTATTCTATGTCTTAATTCACTATTATTCATTGATATATTTCGTATTGAGAGGTGATACTTATGTTATTTCATCTATTTTTGCATGGTTGATGACTTTTGGAGCATGGACCGCTGCAGTCAGGATTCTGATGGAAAAGGTGCTGTTTGGAGGCAAAATTCGCGAAGATCAGAAAATCCGGGAAAATATACGGAAAATTCTATTTTTCCAGAAGACTCAGGATGCCAGAAGATGGAGTGGAGGTGGGCCACAGGGGGCCCACACCACCCCATGGCACGGGCAGGCCTAGGCCGCGCCAGGGAGTGGTGTGGCCGCCCTGGCCCACTCCAGCCTCTCCCATCTGGCGTATATCATCCCCACGAAACCCTAAGACTCGGAGAGCGACCACAGAAAGATTTCGCCGCCTCCGTGGGGCGGAAAACACCGAGAGAGAAAGATCTCTCTGGCAGACAGATTTCTGCTGGGGGAATTCCTTCCCGGAGAGGGGAGATCATCGCCATCAACACCACCATCAAGCTGGACTTCATCTGGATCATCATCATCATCACCACCACCATCATCACCATCAGCACCCTCATCACCATCTCCATATTGTTGTAACAATTGAGTTCAATCTTGCATAGTTCATAGGGGAAACTTTCCCGGTGTTGATTACTCTTTGTAGTTGATGCTATTGAGTGAACCGTTGAATTATTGTTTATGTTCAGATTGTTACACATCATTATTCCATCTCTGATCATGATCCATATGATGTCTTGTGAGTAGTTCGTTTTGTTCTTGAGGACATGGGAGAAGTCTTGTTGTAAGTAGTGGAGTTGCATTGAGAAAGATTCAATAGATTGTTATTTAAGTTGTGGTGTACTTCTTCTAGTGGTGTCATGTGAACGTCGACTACATGACACTTCAACTATATGGGCCTAGGGGAATGCATTGTGTATTTGGCTACTAATCGTAGGGGTTGCCGGAGTGACAAAAACCTGAACCCCCGTTAGGGAACCATTGCACAAGGGACGTAAGGGTCTTAGAGTTTAAAGTTGTGGTTAGGTTTCTACCTTAATTACTTTCTTGTACTTACGGATGTTTGCAAGGGGTATAATCACAAGTATGTATTTTGTCTTGGATGGGGCGGTACATTAGCACAGTTCACCCACACAACACTTAGCAAGCTAGAGAAGATTAATCGACTATATGAAGCGAAAGCACTTGACAGTCTTCCCATGTGTACTCGAGAACGTTTGCTCATCTATAGAAACACAACCGGCTTGTCCTTTGCTGCATAAAGGGTTGGGCCACTGGCTGCATTCATTCTTACTGTCTTTCATTTACTCGTACTTTGTTTACTTGCTTTATCGAAAACTCCTAAAAATCCGTTTGCTAAGTATTTGCAGAGAATTCCTGATCCATACTACTAGCCAGCAACTTCTGCTCCTTGTTGGGTTCGACACTCTTACTTATCGAAAATACTGCGATACACCCCCTATACTTGTGGGTCATCAAGAACAACAACACAAAAGATATGATTCAACTCCCTTCCTTCTCAGTCGATGTCCCTTCCAACACCAACTGGGAAATTGAACCGAAGAACAAGAGCACATTTGTTGACAAGGTCAACACTTATCTCGCTGAGCTGAAGGCTGGCGGGTTATCCGGTGATGATCTTATGGCCACATTTATCAGCAGTCGGGTTTGCCCCCTTCAGCGTCGTAGCCACAAGGTATGCCATATGAGAGGCTGCCTTGACTCGAACCGCACTTCTACCATCAAGCTAAACAAGGCTCAAGTTTGTAGACAAGTCCAGTCTATCTTCAAGACAGACATGACTGAGGAGTGGGTCCGGAGAAAAGCACCCTTTAGCTGAGAGAATCTAGCACCCCAGGTAAAATCTGAGTCATCTTTGCTATCATAACTGTTATATCGACAGACTAGTTCATTTAACCTTTATTTGTTTTCATTTATAGAAATTCCTCCAGCAAACTATTGAAGATACTCCGAATTCCTCTCTCACTTGGGGCAAGGACCGCGATACCTCGGATACGGAAGAACCTGACTCCGAGGACATTATGCCTATTCCTGACACTAGCGCCAGTCGGTCCCATGGTAAGAATCCTGTCTTAGATGGATTAAGGGAATGGCCGGATGATGATGAGGAGGAAGATGATTATTTTATTCTTCAGGTACTTGACCCGATGCCAATATCATTTACCTATCCGCCTGACTTTACACCAACTAACATGGTTGGTCAGGTGCATGATTTGCCTCCCATTGTCATGCGAGGTCAAGGGATGGTAAAGAAACGTGTCGCACCCTCGGCCCCACCATCCAAGTCACCCAAGGCCTCTAAGTGGAAAAAGAGGGGATTAAAGAAGATTTGTAGGCCGAAGACACCACCTGCTTGCTCCGGGTAAGATTCCTCTTTCGGGTTAATATTATATTTCTTGTTTCTCTCTTTCTGTATTTCTTGTTTCTCTCTTTCTCATCTGGATCTTTTTGTCTCATTGTATCTAAATGTAGGGATGCTTTGGATATTCCCCAAAGTGCTTCCAGTATGAGCTCTCCCATTGTTACACCACCACCTCCTCCTCCTCAAGACGATGTTCGATTCCTTAGTTCGATTCAGGCTAATACTCCTCTAGCAGCTAATACCAGTATCTCTCGGCCAGAGAGTGAAGCTGAGGTTGGAGGGGGAGGTGGTGCCCCAATTGACGAAGCCATGCCGGATCAAAAGGAGAATACCTTGACCCCCGATAGATAGAATGAAGAATGTGGCGCTAGCATCATCGACACCGAGACAGTTTTATCCGAGGTTCCGGTAATCCCGGAACCAGTTCAACCCCGATCACAGCCACGACCAACTCCTGAGCCAGTTTCAACTCAGCAGCAGTAGCCAACACAACCATCCTCCGAGTCAGCCAAGACTCGGCAACAAGAACAACCTCAACAGAGCAAATAACCTTAGCCCCATCCAACTTTGCAATCTCAACCTCGATCAGCATCGTTTCAACAATAGGTAAATCCAACTGCCAAATCAAAGAAACCCGCTGTAGTAACCAAGGTAGAGCAGAATAAAACTGTGGGTGTACCCAAGAAATCGTTAGTCGCTTCCATGCTATAGAAACCCAACGCTTCCTCTGGTTCGGCTAAGGATAAACAGCTAGCGCTACATGTTATCCCTGTTGCGGCGATGGCCACCAAAAAACTTCTGTTAGGAAAGGCTTAGTCCTGACTCAGGCTCTAAGCGGCCAATCCCTTGGCTCACTCACCAAGTATGCCACCAACTGGAACAATGTCGAATATGGTGAAGTTACCTCTGGAAATCCTATACCAGAAAAGTTTGGCCTGGCAAAAATTGGTGAGAGGATGTTTACTACCAGGATGGCTCTTGCCGAAGCAGACAAAATGATAAAGGTAAATATATCAGCTGCACTTTTTATATTTGTAATAGATACACACATAAGACCTAGTCCCCGAGACTCCGGGGGAGTAAGATATTACTTGGCCGGATGCTCTTAGACCAACACTTCGTAACTTAGTTTTGAATCTTAGCTCATCCGAGATATTGTGCCGATTCACTATAACTTAGTCGCAATTCTCCTTAGAATCGAATATCCACCAAGCTAGATCCGGGTTAAGTTTACTTGACTCGAATCTTGAGTAGAATCAAATATATAGCCACCTAGATCCAAGTTAAGTTCACTTGACTCAAATCTTGAGTATAATCAAATATCCAGCCACCTAGATCTCGGTTCAGTTTACTTGACTCGAATCTTGAGTAGAATCGAATATCTAGCCACCTAGATTTGGGTTAAGTTTACTTGACTCGAATCATGAGTAGAAATGAATATCCAGCCACCTAGACTCGAGTTAAGTTAATTGACTCGAATCTTGAGTAGAATCGAATATCCAGCCACCTAGATCCGGGTTAAGTTTACTTGTCTCGAATCTTGAGTAGAAATGAATATCCAACCACCTAGATTCGGGTTAAGTTTACTTGACTCGAATCTTGAGTAGAATCGAATATTCAGCCACCTAGATCCGGGTTAAGTTTACTTGACTCGAATCTTGAGTAGAATCGAATATCAAGCCACCTAGATTCAGGTTAAGTTTACTTGACTCGAAGCTTGAGTAGAATCGAATATCCAATTTACTTGGTGACTAATTACTTTGCCATTTTTAGATCTCCACCAATAGGCGCACTGCCGAGTTTCAGAAACTCCTTTTTGAGCACTATGGCCTCTCCATAAAACACAAGAAGTTGCCTCTTGAGCTGCAAAGCAAGGGTATGGCCGTGCCTCATTGCCCCAATACTCGCTTATTTTCTATCTGCCGAGTAAACCCTTGATTCTCTTTTGCCACCCGAGGTTGAGGCCAAGAATGAGGAGCTGCAAAAGACGTATCTGATCTAGAAGGTACTTTGCCTCTTGCAGCTCGCTTTGCATTTTCCCCTTTTTGATTCGCTCTGTAATTACCTCGGCACAGCCGGGACAAAATCTCTTGCAAAGGTTCACCAAGATTGCATATCTATGCCCGAACTGATGACTAATTTTCTCGAACAAGCAGGAGAACACCAAGCTTAGCTCAAGGAGAAAGATGATGAAATATCCCAGCTTCGTGTCGAGAATGAACAATTGAAGAAACTCTAGAAGGATGAACTTGAGAAACTCGACCAAGAATTTGTCGAGGAGAAAAACCGACTCACCACCTAGCCTGAGAAAGACCAAGATCTACTCAAGGAAGACGAGATCAAATTTAACTCGGTTTCCATTGAGTTTGAGAAACTCAAGAATAAAAGTAGGACATGGTTGTTCGAGCTTGCCCAGATCAACAGTATCATGACCCGTGAGTTTTCTCCCCCTAACTTTTTCCTTTGTGCCAACATTTCCCTTATACTCTATTGCTTTTCATGACTTGTTCTTTTATGCATATTCTTTAGGGAACTTCCCTGAGTCCAAATCACTTTAGGGAAGTTCCAGGAGAAAAAAAGCTAAGGTTGGTCCTATCCCAGAAGATCACGATATTGATGATGCCTTGGTCGGTCTCTCGGCCAGCCTTGGGAGAATGAAATCCTATGGGGTTGACCTTCTTGATGCTGGAATCCAGGTTTTCAAGGTACTTTGGCCAGAAGAAACCACTCCTGAACATGTCAAGAAACTGGCCGAGAGACTGATGGAGTGTGAAGAGCAAGTGAGTATGTCGCGTGAGTTGGCTGCTCGAGCTGGTGCTGATACTGCTCTAACCTTTGTGCTCTCATGGTATGAGAGTATCAATTTGGATATTCTCCAAAACATGCGCACCGGTTCCAAATGGACCATTGACCCAGCCTTCATCAAGAAACGTCAAGCCCGAGCCTATGAGCTAATTCAATATGCCCTGGTTCACACTTGGAACTAAGGGCCAAGTTATCTAGGCGAAGTTGATGACAAAGTTGAAGAAACCTCCAAAGGAGATGGAGAAAATCCGGACCAAAATGAAGGAAATTCGGATGGTGAAGAAGAAGCCGAGGCTGATACTTAGGAAACCGCAACTCCTCCTCCTTCTATCGATGCTTCTAACTCAGATACTGCTGCCCTTAGGCGCAAAAAACTTTAGATTCGGTAAAATCCCCAGTATGTCGGGTGCAAATGTATTATATAGTTTGAGTTGTTTTGCTACTTCTAGATTTTTATGTCAGATTCCTTTGGGCAGAGTCCCCAAGTTTATTTTCTTGTTTACTCAATCTTATAATATGGCTCATGTCTATCATTTTTTGGCGTTTGATTTATGAGTCACAAAATCAGAAAATCGAATTAACAATACTTGAAACCACGAGAATTAGCGCAGAGTTATTCGGCACAATAATAAATAAAGTAAATATAGGGGTTAGCCCAACAAAAAGTATCGGCTCACTTATTTTTCTTTCCTTAGCGTTTTTCATGTGCACATCATTCGCCAGCTTTTGCTCTTGCTTGCCATGCCAGGTTTCGGACAACAGCAAGTCAAAGAGTGGGCCTTTGTTGCCGACACATTACTGACCCGACCTAAGGGGTAAGAAACTTAAGCCAGCCGACATAAAAAATGAAAGTACAGAAAAGACAATTACTACTAAGGTAGTCCCCGAGTCACTCTCTCGAGGTTCCGATATTTCATTCACAAACCAACATATGAGAGTACAGGATACATACACTTCTCCAAAGTGTAAAATGGACGAAGTGGGGCTAAATTCCACGACCTCTTTGATTCTTCTCCTGACCTATCTGCCTTATTCTTCTTCTGGGGTTGAGCATCGATCAGATAATATGCATCATTGTGCAGTGCTTTGCTCACAATAAATGGCCCCTCCCATAGAGGTGATAATTTCTGCATTTCGGTAGTGCACTGCACTAGCCTAAGCACTAGATCCCCTTCTCGAAATACTCGAGGGTTAATGTTTCAGCTATGGTAGCATCAGAGATTTTGCTGATATATGGCGGACCTGGACAATCCCAATTCTCTCGCTTCTTCTAGCAGATCAACATCATTTTGCTGGGCTTCCTGCACTTCGGCCTCTATATATTAGGTGGCTCTTGGCGAGTCATGCACTAGGTCGGCTGGTAATACAGCTTCTACCCCATATACGAGGAAAAATGGCGTATAGCCAGTTCATCGATTCAGAGTTATTCTTAGGCTCCATAGTACTGCCGGTAGTTCATCATTCCAGCACCCAACTGATCGTTGCAGCGGATCAATGAGCCAATGTTTTATCCTGGACATCACTAACCCATTGGATCTTTCTACTTTCCCGTTTGATTCGGGATGTGCGACTGATGCAATATCGAGTCTTATCCTTTTGTCACTACAGAATCGGGCAAATGCTCCTTTAGCAAAGTTCGTGCCATTATCTGTTATTATGTTGTGTGGGTATCCATATCTCAAGATTATATATTTGAGGAATGATACGGCTGTGGGACCATCACACTTTCTGATCGATTTGACCTCAATCCACTTTGTAAATTTATCAACCACGACCAGGATATGAGTCATGTTGCCATGTGCTGGCTTAAACGGCCCAACCATGTCCAAACACCACACTGCAAATGGCCAAGTGATAGGTATAGTTTTGAGTGCAGAGGCCGGTATATGGATCTTACTCGAATACCTCTAGCACCAATTGCACTTTCTCACCAAGTCTTCAGCTTCCTGCAATGTACATGGCCAATAAAATCCGTGCCGGAATGCTTTTTCAACTAGGACTCTCGATCAGGCATGATGCCCACATTGCCCCTGAAGAATATCCCGAAGGATTTCCTGCCCTTCTTCCGGGTCAACATATCACTGAAGAACATTGACTATACTTCTTTTAAAAAACTCGCCATTTATAATGGTATAGGCCTTCACCCTTGTCTGTACTTGTCGGGCCAAGACCTCATCACTCGGTAAACTCCTAACTTTCAGGATTGAACGATAATCAGTTGTGCCCAAGCCAGCACAGCTCAAGCCGGGAAAACCACCTCATCAATCTCCATTGGTTCCACTAACAAAATCTTTGTCGAGTTTGGCTGCACAGTCCCCGGATTTGCCGAGGCAGTCTCTAGGTTACTCGGAACACTCCCTATATCTATATCCATAGAGACAACTTCTGACTCTGGACTCTGCGGATAAAGAATGACTCAGATTTAGGTGATGGATGGTTTCCGGAGGTGTCCAAGAGCTATGCCTGGTGGGATAGATTTTCTGGATGAACCTAGTTTGGATAACACATTAGTTGCATCATTTTTAGCGCGAGGTACATGATGGAATTCACATCCCTCAACGTACCCACTGATCTTCTGAACGTGAAATCTATAAGAGGCCATGTTTGCATCAAGTGCATCCCAATGACCCAAAACCTGTTGTACTACTAGGTCTGAATCACCAAAGCATTGAATCTGTCGAATACCAATCTCCTTTGCTACCTTGAGCCCATGCACAAGTGCCTCATACTCGGCTACGTTGTTTGACGGTGCAAAGTGAATCTGCAACACATATCTCAGCTGATAGTTTTTAGCCGAGGTGAGGACTATCCCGGCACTGGACCCGATTTTTAGTTTAGACCCGTCAAAATGCATTCTCTAATAGTTCGAGTCAGGAAGTGGCGGCTCATATTGCATTTCATCCCAATTGACAAAAAATTCGGCCAGTGCCTGAGATTTGATAGCATCTCTTCTGTCATATTGTGGAGCATATGGAGCTAACTTGATAGCCCATTTGGCGACCCGACCACTTGCATCTTTATTACCCATTATCTCTGATATTAGTGCTTCACATTTCGCTTCTATAGGATCTTCCTCAAAATAGTTCTTAAGCTTTTTGGCCGCTGCCATATGTCATCTTTTGATAATGTGGGTAATTTTTCTTTGATGCAGAAAGTACTTCACTCAGGTAATAAACTGGCCTCTACACCAACTTACCCACTTCGTCACACTCTACCACTATCACGACACTTACTACTCGGTTGGTCGGTGCTATGTAGAGCAACATCGGCTCATTGGATAGTGGTGAGGCTAACACTGGTGTAGATACTAGCATCTTTTTTAACTCGCGAATGCACTATCTGCCTACGGTGTCCAAATGAACTTATCCGACCTTTTCATCAGTTGGTACAAAGGCAGTGCCTTTTCCCCTAGTCGACTAACGAAGTGACTCAACAATGATAGGTAGCCAGTAAACTTCTTGACATCATTAAGACACTTCGGCAGTTCCATACACTCTATGGCACTTATTTTGGTCGGGTTAGCCTCGATACCTCGGCTTGATATGAGGAATCTGAGTAACTTTCTCACCGGGACACCAAAGGTACATTTTTTTGGGTTAAGCTCCATTCAAAACCTTCTTACGTTTGCAAATGTTTGCCTTCTATCATCTAGGAGAGTATGACTCTCCTTGGTTTTAATTACCACATCATTAACATATACTTGCACATTTTTCCCAATTTGGCCAGGTAAAGATTTTTTGCATGCACCTTTGATATGTAGCACCTGCATTAGTATACCAAATGGCATGGTGCGATAGCAATAAGCCCCATACGGGGTAATGAAGGCAGCTTTTATTTAATCGGCCGGGTTTAACGGTATCTGGTGTAAACTAGAATACGCGTCTACAAATGAAAAGAGTTCACAACCACCGGTCGAATCAGTAACTTGATCAATTCTAGGCAAAGGAAATAGGTACTTTGGACATGCCTTGTTCATATTGGTGTAGTCAATGCAAATTTTCCACACCACAGCAACGTTTAGATCATCCTTCTTCTTTCAGCCAGAACTGGATTAGACAACTAATCCAGATGCAGCACTTCCATAATAAACCCGGCTACAAGGAGACGAGCTATCTCATCACCTATAATTTTTCTCCTATCCTTGGTGAAGCGGCGGAGAGGTTGCTTCACCGGCCTTGCATCAGGCCTGACATTCAAAGAGTGGCTCAGCTAGCTCCCTCGGAACACCTTGCAGGTCCTGAGTGGACATCGCAAAAATGTCCCGATTCTCATGGAGGAAGCTGATGAGCTCGCTTTCCTATTTCTCAGTCAGGCCCACACCAATAGTGATAGTGCGCTCGGAGAATTTCTCATCAATCTGAATCTTCTTTGTATCTTTAGTCTGCTGAAAAGATAAACATCCGTGTGGGTTACTTAGCGCTGGCATATTCAGCTGAGCCGACTAAGCCAGTGCCACTGCCTCCTGAATACTCTTCTTCTCCTGCATAATCACCAATGACTCGGCCAAATTTTATCTGGCCGAGGCACACTCCATAGAGCGCCTAAAGTCCCCCGCGACAGTGATGACCCCATTTGGCCCTGGTATCTTCATCTTCAGGTAACTTATGCGGGTACTGGCCATGAACTTGGAAATTGTCGGCCTACCAAGCAAAGCATGATAACAACTCACGAGATCCACAACCTCAAACAAGAAATTCTCCGTCCTGCAATTATCTCTCGTGCCGAATAATACATCTATTTGGACTTTTCCAATCAGCTCACACGATAAACCCGGCATAATGCCATGGAAGGTGGTCTTAGTCGCCTGGATCATATTCTCCGAGATACCAAATTTGTGCATCGTATCCTTGTACAATATATTGATATTGCTGCCATTATCGATGAGCACCTTGGAGAATTTGAAATTTTTGTTTGGCCCGATGAAGGTCGGGTCAAGCACCAAAGCATATGATCCAGGATCTGGCATAATATTGGTGTGATCATTTATGCTCCATGTGATATCCTGGTCCGATCAATACATATACTTAGGAACCACCAGCATAACCGCATTCACCTCCATATGGCGCGTCTACACACTTTGCCTATCAGTTTCTTCGGTTGTGAATACCATGTAATTCTAGTGATGTTCTCTATACTCATTCCGACCGCCTTGGCCAGGGTTTCCGTAGTTCCTTTGGTTCTAGTTTCCCACCTGATGCATAGTTCCCTCCTCTCTTGGTTCTCATACCTCGGTGGTGGAGGTGGCAACATCAACTGCTGAGCATTTCCTCCTATGAACTGTGGCGGGTGACGCTCCTGAGGCGGACCCATTTCACCTTGTCTAGCCCATTGCATCCATGCACACTGCCAAGTCATATGATTCTTTACTTGGATTGGTTGTGTGAAACTTACACGACTGATCCAACATAGACTCATAAGTATACGTCAACCTATCCTGCCACTGTTTCTTCTGCTTAGTGCTCCATTGCTTCTTTCCATCAGTTTTTTGGGTCCACTATTGGCCACTGCAATTCTATCGCTGGTTGTTTCTAGCACTTGGCTGAACTTAGTTCACAATTTCCACTTGATTTAAACCATACCGGTAATATGGCCTCTCTTATCCTATTTTACCTCAGAAATCATTCCTTCATGATGACCCAACTCCATCCTGGGAGTAATACTCCTCATTCGGCTCCGCCGACATAAGAAGAAGTTGGGTCAGATCACCTAATGCATATGAATCATAAATCTTGATTGTTTCATCCAACACAGTTGGCATATATCTTTGTAGCCTTTGCAACATCACACTTGCATGTCCACACCCTTGTGCAAACCATGCAATTGCCTATAACTCGATTATTCCCTCGCACGAGTTACCCAGGATACACCACCGGGTCAAAAAATCCCAGTCAGTATCATTCTGCCTCTATTTACACATTGCTAGCTGCTGAGGTTGATTCATCCTCTTGTAAGTACTTGTAAAGTTACCGATGAACATTTCCTCAAAATCCAACCAACATTTTATGCTTCCTGCCAGCAGATTATTTAGCCAAACTCTCGTTGGTCCCTCCAACATCTGAGGGACATACCTTACTGCCCATATGAGGTTGCCCTGTGCAATGTACACAACAGTGGCATAATCTATCATCCAATCTTGTGGATTTGTACTACCATCATATGTTTTTGTCCCCCTTGCCAGCTGAAATTTTAGCACAGGTGGTTCTCTCATGATCCAAGGTCTAAAACATGCTGGACCCAACGGACCCTGTCCTTCCATCAATTCTGACATATATATTTTGTCTAACTTCAACCTTGCATCACTAGGCTGCAAGTTCCTGTTTCCCAGCCGAGAACCCAATGCATTCCCCATCATCTGATGATCCAGCCTAGGAAACCCGGCATTGGCCATTGCCGAATAACCATCATTGTATCTTTTCTATGCCGGATAAGCATTCTGGTATTTCATAGCTGGTCCATCACTTTGCTACTGACAAGGTGGGTTTTGTTGCTGCTGTGGCTGCGGACCTCCAGCTGAATGATGACCTGATGATTCAGGTTATTATGGCCGGCATTGCCACGCCCAGCGTTCCCCTGACTCGCATGGCCCTAACTAGGATATCCCTAGCCACCATTTCCACATCCAGCAGTTGCGTGCCCAGCATTGCCCTATACTTCCTTGCCTTTCCCTCCACATTCGGATCATAAGGCACCATCTTCTTGTTATTTCTTCTAGGATTCACACTCCCTCTCTTCTTAGACCTGCAGCGGGAGATGATGTTGCCCCGGCCGATTTTGCAGGAGCATCCCCAGCCGAATGAATAACGTGGGAGCCACCTGCTCTCATCGGGTTTACCCTGAGCAGTTCCTCATTCTACCGGTTCACAATGTGCACCAACTCATTGACTCTTTCCTGCTGCCTCTGCCAGGCCTCGCTAGATAGAGCAGGTATCTCGGCTTCTACCGCATCTATGGCTCTGAGGTTCTTTGCTGGGGTACTATACTTCGGCAGCCCTATGGACAGTGGGTTACCCAAAACTACTGACTTGGGAGCACAATCTTTATCTGTCTCATTGATCAGGTTCTTTCCTCTACTCTTTACACCATCTAAACGAGTTGGACTTGTGTTGATTCTATTGGCCTTACTGTACTCAACGCCTGTTGTGCCAAAGCCACTTGCTTGGCTCCCTCAGGCACCTTCTGCCAGGTGTCCTCCAGCTCAGACTATGCCTAAGCAAGATCTACTACCAGAGCTACTAGAGTGGTTAAACTCTCGATGGACTGCTAGAGGATGTTCTCTGGCCTCTCTAGTAGAGTAAACCTAGACCTAGCAACTTTGGGAGTTACCTCCCCTTCTTCGGCTGGCCCCTTGCTGGTGCCAGCCTGTAACTACCTCGGACCCTACGCTCTAAGTTCAAGCCTGGATGAACCAAAAGTGGATAAGGGATTTTATAGCGGGGGCCTAGGGCCACCCACGTGTAGTCCCGCGACCGCCCTATCCACTTCCAAGAACATCAGGACAAGAGCGAGCGTTCTAGTCGACAAGAAAAGAGATCAAATACATACACAAGTGAGTATGTATGCAAGCTACCTTACAACAGTTCTCAGAGCCATACCATCTAAAAGAAATATAAATATTGCAACGCCATACGGCAAGATCCAAATATCCTAGATAGAGATAATAGTTTAGGATAGCTCCTCATCCATCAATCAACAGAGTATCAAGCGGAAACGGAAAACAAGATCCGAGTACGGATAAGAAGCAAATCAGCATAAAATGCCACATAAATAAGCATATCCCGCCCATAGATCTCCCGGATCTCCATCCCCGGAATCTCTACACCGAGTGATCATTGCCAACATCATCTGTTTCCTCCACCCAGTATCCATCTTGTGAATACACCTGTTCATCTGAATCAAACAATTTATCGTGTGAGACCCTAGGGGTACTCAGCAAGTCTTTATGCCTCTAAAGGGGACATATACCTGGGGTGACGCAATTGCAGCAAAAGATAATAACTAAAAAGTCTATAGATACCCGCTAACCACCCGCCTAACCAATGATAGACGGATGTCTGTTAATTAGAAACAACAGTTATAACAGTATAAAGTAACAGATCCATCCTCCTTCTCGCTTACCAACGAGAAAGCGGACAAACAACCCATCCGTTGGTAGTTTTATTAATCATTCCATGAATATTGCACTAATTACTAGTCAAATATTTAGTCAAATTAAAGACGGTACTTTAGTTATGCTTGTCTATGATCGAGAAACTGTGCTCCAAGTCGTCCATAACCGCGGACACGGCTTTCAGAAAGATTTACCCTGTAGGGGTGCAAAAATAGCAACACACACACTATCAACCTCGGAAAAACCAAATCAAAACTCAACGAAGCTTTCACGACAAAGCAATCACATGATTCATAAAACATTTCAGGGGGCCACCCCACTAAGCTACCCGCAACGAAGTTGGCCGGCTCCGAGACAGACCCAGGGTTTGTGTAGACGGCGGTAAACGACTAGGAACCCGAAAGTGTGACTAGGCTTGTCGATACAGCGAAAACGTGTCACGATCCAAAACAGTACAGGTTCTCCACGCACAATCGTAAAAAAAACAGTAAAGCATGGCATAGGTGCAGAATAGTAATAAAGCCCCAAACTAGTTTGTGACCCCAAGAAAAAAGAAATGAATCAAGCTCTGGCTAAGGGGATTCATGGTCCCACATGCGGATAGTGCGATAGTCAAGGAACAGGAATCAAGTACTTGGGGTCCTACGGGACACAAGTGAGCATGAAAAACCAAATAATAAATATTGCCCACCGGTTCCTCTTTCATTAGTTATCCCATTTCTACTCAGGTTAAGTTGTTTAGGTACCTCATTAACCATCAGACACTCACATACCCTACACATGCTTTTCTACGACTCGCATGGCTCAAACAACTCCTGTAGTAGTGGCTCATGGGATGGAGGAACAAGCTCGGTGGGGTTTAAAAGTAAAGGCTATGCAGTACTTGGGATTCAATTTAATGCAATCGCGACTCCATGATGCAAGAATAAGATAGTAGTAATAGGTACTATATGTATGCAAGCATGTGGTAGTGCTTGCATGGTAGCTCAGTTGAAGCGAGAGATGGATCTGGGTAGTACTCCTGGGATTCCTGATAATTCCCCTGCTCGGCGTCTATTCGAAAAGAACCAAACAAACAAGGACCAATATAAATAAAGTGCGCAAGCATATGAATAAAATGCGACAAGCAACCAAGCATGCCATGATGAATGATGCACAATTTACATGGCATAGCATAGCATGGCATGGGTGAGGTGTGGGGTACAAGAATAAAACATTTTATTAGGTTTTTAGTCATGTTTTGCTCCCATAAACATTGCTGTATAATTACTATTTACATGATGCATACTTCAATTCATGTCATAGAATGCATAAATAGAACGCGCTCGTCGCGCTGATCGATTTAGACATATTATTTGTCAAAATTGGGGTTATAGAATTAAAGTTATTAATTTATTAAGAAAAAGGCATGTATTGCAATTTGAAATAATTTCGAAATTTAAAATTAGTCAAATATTATTTTGGATGGCAGATTTGAAATCCTCACATTTTTCTGATTCAAAAACATATATTATTTGTATTATTTGGAATTACAAAAATAAAGATAGTAATTTGTAGATATTAAAAACATATATGTATTTCTGGATTATTTTTATAAAATAGAAAAGAGCTCAAAACTTTTTACACACAGCATGGGTTAGACTGAGGCACTGACGGGCAGGTCCGATGCTGACTCAGCAGTCGCCGATGCAGCGGGGTTGGTCCGGCTTTTCTCACCGCGGATTCACCCAGCCGCAGTCACCGATCGGTGGGGCCGAGGCAACGACAGGGCCACGCGCGGGCGAGTGAACGGAACACAGCCACGTGGCGGATCCAGGGGCGCGCGGGTTGGGGCTGCCTAAAAGGCAGGTACCTTTTCATAAAAAGGTCAGCACCACTAACAAGCAGGGTCCGGGGGACCTGCGTTTGATCTACGGAAACCGCGGGGTGGTTTTTGCAAAATGTTGGCGGCTGCTGTCGAAACTGAAAACGGATCTGAGAAATAAACCCGGAGGAACCAGCCTGTCTTTGATCGACGAGGGCGACGCAAGGGGGCAGCATATGGAGATTTCGTAAAAACGAAAGTCGGAGATCTTGCAAAGATCTAGAACTTTGACGAAGGAAGTATCTCCCAACGAGCAACGTACGCGACGGAAATTCTCGACGAACAGAGCCGGTTCAGTTTGACAGGAAAACAGTTAACAGAGAAAAATAAATTCGGACCCGACTTTAGCAGATGATCCCTTCGGCTGTGGTCCATCAAATCAGGCGCCGTTTTTCCCTAAAGGGAGCTGGGATGTAGGAGAGTAGATTTCATGTTCAGAGTTTCGCCAGGGGAGGAACGTAGGTGACAGGAAAAGAATGGGGAGATGGGACCTAGGAGGAAAAACGTGTTGCAGCAGACGCGGTGTCGCGTTCCAGAGCACGTCGCGACAGCGAGCTGGCGAGCGCGATGAAGACCAGAGGGAGAGAGATAGCGAGGGGGAGGTCGGTCTCACCATGGGGGTGCCGACGAGGTTGGACTCGTAGGAGACAGTGTTGGCGACGGTGGTGAACGCGACAAGTTGTGATGCTGCCGGCCTTCTCGACCTCCTCCTCCTCACGCACAAAAGCTGCAACGGCGAGCCCTAGCTTACCCCAGCCACGGCGGTCATCGGCAAAGGGTAGAGAGGCTAGGAAGTAGAAGGGGACGGTGATGGGAAGGAGAGGGGATGGAGAGGGTTGGCAAGGTTGTGCGGCTGCTGCTGCTTGCTGCCCCACGAGGAGAGGGGAACACGGGCTCGGCGTGCGTGCGGTCGAGCACGTGGGCGAGGAAGAGAAACAGGAGGGAAGGTTCGAGCCAGGGGGAGGGTGCGCGACACAGAGAGTACGTCTGGGCGCACGTGAGGAGGCGCGCGGCGCGGCTGTCGCTCTGCTACAGTTGCACCGAGCCAAGGAAAAAGGTTCGGCTGGGGGGCGGGTTGGTTGGCCTTAGGGTGCAGTGGGGTGGTTGGGCGAGGCTGCTGTGCGCCTTCTGAGAGCTGCAGTTAGCTACTGGCGAGCTGTAGCTAGCTGCTGCTACTGCTCTAACCCAGCTGCTGCAGCTAAGGCCAGAACCAACTCCAGATTTGCCCAGATTTTTATAAAAAGAACAGAGGTTAAAACCTAGGGTGGTACACCTGTTGGGTTAGG
The DNA here is from genome assembly GCA_916181665.1 of Avena sativa. Lineage (NCBI taxonomy): Eukaryota > Viridiplantae > Streptophyta > Magnoliopsida > Poales > Poaceae > Avena > Avena sativa. The sequence continues at coordinate 61,799,590 of OV702287.1, read as the reverse complement.
GTTGAAGGGATGGATGGGTTAGGCTACAAGTGACATGCATGCATGTGAGCATATTTTGTGAAAACAAAATATGTGACACATACATGTGAGGAAAAGACTTGCCAAAATAAAGATGCAAATAACCAAGGATTTGGGGGTTGAGCATGTGCACCAAGCATATATAGCTTAGTTTGGACCAAACCATCATAAGCCAGGTGTAGAAGAATAAAGGACGGAACCAAAAGAATATATCTGGCATGAATCAAACCTAGGAACAAAAAGGATGTGCCACATACATGTATTTGGTGGGAGGAGGATATGATCACAAGGAAGTTGATATGGACAAGATAATGGGTGGAATGAGTTTAAAAGATATACCCTCAACTCAAATTGGGCATCTAGCCATATATCAAGAACCAACTACAATATATAACAAGAGGCAAATACAATTAATAATGCATATGAGATAAGAACCAAATGAAAAAGGGTTTTATATGATGCTCAAATGCAAGGTGGCATGATGACATGAGCATGATATAATTATGATGCAACAATTATATGTAGGATGGTAGCATTTTATTATTAGACCATGTAGCATTACAGATGTTAGACAGATGGGATGCTACACAGCCCCTGGCGCTGTCATCATCACCTCGGCGCAGCTAGCGGGGCGATTGATACGCTAACCGCGAGCCATGCAGAGAGGATGATCCGTAGCGAAGATGACCACCCGTAGGAGACTTCGACCATGACGTAGACCTTGTGCGCGCCGAAGCTGACGAACTTCCATTTCGCGAGAGAGGACGGTTGCCGAAGTTGCCCATGTTGTTGCTAATGAAATCCAGAGAGCCGAATCGCTGGACCAAACCGAAGACGATGCGCTCCCCTGATGCGATGGAGTTTCCAGTCTGGATGAGAACTCCAGCTAGCACCCTGCTGGCCCCATGGTGGGCGCCAACTATCGTGGTGGTGTCACGACAGATGCCATGGGTAGGCTAAAGATGGGGCCGGATGGACACTAGTGAAATCCAAGGAGGGATAGTGCGGTGGATACTGTACATGAAGAACACACTGAGAGACAATATACCCAGGTTCGAGGATCTCCTAGTGAGATGAACACACACTAAGACACGATATACCCAGGTTCGAGGCTCTCCTAGTGACATACGACCTCTACTCCTGCCTCTAGATCTTATATTCTGATCAATGGACTACTACAATTGCTCCTTGAGCTGTATCGAGAGGAGGAAGAAGATGAAGTCCTTATGCCTCTCTCTCCCTCTACTACTTGGTCGTATCTCAAATGAACCGATCCTCTCCTCGGAGGCCCTAGCGCACCTTATAAAGGGGTGGCCAGATTACATTAGAGGCTTACGTGGCCCGAATATTCCCAGCACAGAAAAGACATAGATGGTAAGTAAAGCACGAAAGTCTAAACTAACAAATGCAAAGACATGTAATTTTTTCATTAAACACGAACAACAAACACCGACGCAGGGAAAAACTCATCCAAAGTGAATAGTACACGAAAAAAATAGTACAACAAATTTATTTTACATGCACACAGTGAAGTTAGGAACGAAAAAGACGAAGAAAATACAGGAAAAACACATAGTTTTTTCATTACATGCAGACAATAAGCTCAAGAGTACACACCACCGTAGAACATCAGATCTGCTTTTTGATGCTTACAATGAAGGTAAAACCTAAACACATGTAATAAATGCAAAACAAAAACGCAAAAATTTCATTACACGCAAACACTGAACGCCAACATGGTTGGAACGACTTCTCATTCAACTCGACCAATAATAAACGTACAAATAGCGCATCCGATTTCCTTTTTACGCACACAACAAAGATAAAACATGAAAGAAATATAGACAAACATACACCTATGATACACAGAATAGGAAAGTATGCCACCTCGGAGAAACTACGGTGACGCCTGTGTCGCTCCTATCACCGTGAGACAAAAGTTGGCTGCCATGAAGAGACTACGGCGGTTCCTATGTAGCTCCTGTCGCCTAGAGACCTCGTATTTTGGCGTGGTCCGTGGAACTCTTCCTGCTGACCTGCCATCTTATGGCATTGCCCGCTGAGCTCTTATCGCCTGAACACCGTCCTCTGGCATGGCTCATGGAGCTCTTCTCGGTGCAACTGCAGGGTTCGTGGAAGCGCGGACAGAAATGGCACAAGGCTCCAAGCCATGATAGAAAAGCTAAGAATCATCCTATCGCACTCGGATGATCGCTGGCGACACGTAGAGGAGCATGCACAACCTGTCCGTGGAAACGACGGAGTAGGAAAGCATGAAGTACTTCTCGCTGCTAGCATACCCGCACAAAAAACTTGGTTAAACTGGAGAAACCTACAGTAAATAGAGAAAGAGAGGAAGTAGACCTAAGGATTTGTGAATGACAAAGCTACCGTGGTGTATTTTATAAACAAATGAGAGGAAAAGATGGTGTGAGAGGGAAGCTTTCACCCACTGATACATTCGATCCGGATTACGGATGTAGTATACCTCTTTTTACCTAGTAGACCGAGGTTATCGAATCCTCGAGAAGCAGAAAGCATAGTGAAGTTACTTTAATGGATCTTCAGGAGTTTTAGAATTTTTTTGTGTTTTACCGGACCAAGAGTTTGCTGTCTTTTGTTGTTGATGATGATGGAGAGAGAGGGCCTAGGGCTTTCCGTTTCACCTGTAGCTGTGCAAAACATCTGATGGGAATAAAAGATAATAATAAAGTATACATGTAATTGTTAGAGCAAGATAATTATATGTGGGTAGTGCATCCATAATTGCTATTGCCTCCGCAACCGCTTATAGCAATAACCTACAAGTCCTTGGATTGAGGCAAGAGAGGATAGAATAATCATCATGTCATACAAACTAATACATGATCCCATCTATGATAAATAACATGCACAAAAGCTACATGGCTAGGACGAAGCCCTTAGCCCAAAGATAATTACTCACGCATAGAGATGAAATCAACAATCATAAACATTACAATAGAAATCATGAGATTGATAGCAGATAGTCTTACAATGTCGCCAATTGAAGATGAGATCTACTATTACAAGTGTTGGAATATGGCTATGATGGTGGAGAAGGGTTTGGAGATTAGATCTAAGTCTATTTCTCCGGCGGCTCTTCGGTGTTGTGGATGCAGGTTTCTGGGGTTCTGCGGGGGCGCTGTTACTTGTCGCCCGAAGCCTCTTTATATAGGGGTCCCTTCACGAAAATTGTTCTATTTGACCTAGCAGTGTCGATGGCAACTATATGGCTAGAACTATACGACCGGAATTTTATTTCCGCCGTATAGTTGGTCGTTAAAGCTTTTGTCTCCACTTCACGACCCCTGGTTTCTTTGGGTTGTTGGAAATCTCATATATTTGACTTTAATGTTGTGATTCCTATCATCAAATGTCATTATCTGCGTAGGGAAAAATAGAAAGAAAGGATTGCATACCCCTTTGATCATTAGGCATTAGTGGTAGGATTTAGAGAGATATTTTATAAAAAATGTGAATAATATCTAGTTTAAATGTGGATGTCGATGGCTATATTTCACAGCCATCAACCTCCCCAAGCTTAAACTTGATCGTCCTCGAGCAATAAAATCAAAATCAAAAAGGAACTCAGCATTTAAACTGAAATAACGAGATGGTGATCTTACTTATGATTGGTAGTCTCATGTTTCCTCCACTTTGTTAATCTGAAAAACTTCAGCATAGATAGAGTAATGGCAAGCATATCATACAGATTTTTTTGCATCCTTATAGCATAGTAAAATTACTGTTAACATGGATGATTCAAATGAGTAAACCTTATTCCATGTCATGTAATCAACTCATATGCTTGCCTTTGAACAATAAAGTATAATCATGTAAAATTGAGAGTGTGAGAGTTTATCATGAAAAACATATACACTAGAGTATCTCAATTCTCCCACATCAATAAGTCAAGACTTTTCAAGCACTACTTTTCTGTTCATTTTCCTTCAAGAATTTCAGTTCTTAAGTAATTGAGAGCATGCCAAAAAAATTAATTAGTTTATCAGGCTATGATGGACACTCGTGGCATCACCAAGGTTTCTGTTCCTTTTGCACAATTATTACTCATATCAGCCAGAGGACTGATTCCATCATGAGCATATCTACCCGAGAATTCTAAGAATCTTACCCATTATAGCATTGCTACTACATATGTTTAATCAACTCATAGCCGAAATCTAGGAGTTTCCTCCATGAAGAACATTCGTAGGCTAGCGGAGTTGTTGGCATCCCATGAAGTTTGACACGTATAAAGCTATATCATTCTTATGATTCACAAGTCAAACTTTGGCATGCTCACAAAAATCACTAAACATTAATTCAATTGAACAAATCCTTAGAGAGCTATCAAGTCAATCATTATTTTCTATGGTGTTGAGTGTCTCTAGAAATAAGCCTTCAAGACTAAACACTACAACACCCAAGCCTTCAATTATGAGACTTTTTCTTATTACAATTGTTTAGCAAATTTTAGGCAAGACTTGGTTAACTACAAGAGCTAGAGCAAAACGTACCCAACTAAATACCCATGTAAACAAAATTTTACTACAATACAAAGACTCACTCCACCAATATAATATCTTAACATTTACTACTAACTAGCATGGGTTTCTCAAACTTCAAAAATGGGGAGTCTTAAGGCAAACCTCTCATGATTGCTTCCACTTCTCTCTTCCCTTTTGATTTGCTTCTTGGAATCTCGAAGTCGATCACTATCCTGCAAATATGTGAAAGCCACAAGGAGAATAGAAAGGAAGGAAAAGGGAAAATAAAGATAAATGGAAAAATCTTTTTTTGTTTTTAAGAGAGCGAATTAAATAATAGAAAATTGGCGGTAAAGCTCCGCTAGAAAGTCTCGAAAACAAATAGAAGTAACTAAGGATAAAGTGTTGGGGAAACCAACACGAGTGCTTATAATCTCAAATTAAAAACATAACCTCAAAATGAATAAAAGCAAATGAACGCCAAATAAAGATAATGAGGAAACTTCCCCAAGCTTAGGCTTTTGCAAGCCCTTCAAATCATTGTGGTGGCGGGAAAAATTCATAACTCTAGTTCACAAATTAGGTTGATAAATTACTAGTTCTTACTCGGAGGTTCAAGGAGAGGTTATGCATCCTCTCCACAGTTCCTCGAAGTTCTTGGAAGTCTTGGTATGTAGCGAACCGGGTTGGTGGCTTCTCCTCTAGATAAGGGACATCTTGCTCCTCTTCTTGGTCCTCATCCTCATTCGGAATCTCCTTCTTGGGTTGGTGTTGCTAAACCTACAAGTCATATCGAAAACGTCATTCCTTGATAGAGAAAAGACCATTAGGCAAAGGAGCGGGGTAGAGATGCCCAGCTCCAGCAATATGCAAGTAATAAACACCACCACTCCTGGTGAGCATTCCACAAGCTTTTAAAGTAGAGAAACCAACACGTCACTCACCTAGCACTGGTTGCAACTCACCTAGGTCGATGCCCAGTGCAATGGCAAGCACGGTGATGACGCCTCCACCTGTGATTGGTCCTTGGCTTTGGGAGGATTGGTACTCCAGGTAGCACACAAGAATTTCGCCCAAGTTGAGTGACAAGTCGATGTTGTTGAAAGCAGCTTTTGCAAGGACTAAGATGTCCTCCTCATTGAGTCTCATGAACTCATTTCGTGTCTGCAAGGTGTTAGCAATAACATAGAACAAATAGCGAATTGCAGGATGTTGAATATTCTTCCCCTTGCTTACTCTAGAAGTGAAACTCATTCTATTTTAAGAGAGTTCTGGGAAGGGTCTATGTCAGTAAAGGATGTGTGTAAGGCATTAGCATTATTGTTTTGGAAAATAAAAACATGTGCACCATTCATCTAGTGATAAAGCATAATTGTTGTTCATAAGTCAAAAAGAAATCATGTCCTCTCCATGCCATGCTTTGACGGTGCTTTGCAAAGAACTTAGAAATTCAAGAGTTAACCGGTGATAAGTAGGCACATCATTGAATACAAAGTTTTGTAGGCTAACTCTATTGCAAAGTAAATTGAAGTCATTAGAAATACCGAGTTGATTCAATATAATGGGGCAAGCCCACTTTGTTGTCTTCACTTCTCGGTTCTTGATCATGTTGAAGCGATCATGTTGGAGCTCATCCCTTAACCGTATCCCCATGCATTCTTGAGCGGCAGCCTGAGAAGAACTAGTGGTGGCACGAGCACGAGTTTGTCTCCTTGTGTTCATCATCTAAAATAATAAGGAAATTCAAAAAAATAAAACTTTTTTGATCCAACAATAATAAGCATAACATATTCCTCATCTTAGCACACTAAAAAGTCCCCTCAAAATAATAATCTAGGCAAGAGAATCATGGCAATTAGTTCATAGTAGGTCTCACCCTAGATTGATAATGATAACAGACTGAAAATGAATTTGCAAAAATTAATTGGAATATCGGAGGAGAAACATACCGTAGATCACTTGTGTGCGAGGAAATCGAACGAAATTAAGTAGAGATGAAGATCTCTTGAGGTTTTGAGAGAGTTTGGAGGTAGAAGAGAGAAAAAGGATTGATGTTTTGGTGTTGGGGGTACCTTCCGGTGGCGATTTTGTGATCGGACGCAACTATACAACCAAACTATACGGACGGAACAATTTGTTCTCGCCGTATAGTTGGTATGATGTCAAAAATTTAGGGTTTTTACCTGGCAGTGCAACTATATGGCCAGAACTATACGGACAGGATTTTTATCCCTGGCGTATAGTTGGTCGTCAAACCTTTTGTATCTTGGAAAAGAAATTTTACAAAGGCAATGATAACTATACGGCCGAAACTGTACGACTAGAATTTTTATTCCCGTCGTATAGTTGGTCGTTAAACCTTCATTACCTAAGAAAGAAAAATTATCGATGGCAAAGATATCTATATGGCCAAACTATACGGCTAGAATTTTTATTCCCGCCATAGAGTTGGTCGCTAAACCTTATACAGTCATCAAAAAAATTCTATTTCTTCGAGAATTCTTTCTTATCCTGAAACTTAGCGAAACACCTTATTTTTGACAGAAAAATGACAGTAAAAATTGTCGAGCAACATCAGGATGTATAGAGCAGGATTTTCAGTACTACCGAACTTCTTCTCCTCAACTTGAGCTTTCTAGCACTCTTTATTAAACATAAAAATTAAACTAAAACTTAAAAATTTTACTCAAACCTTTATTTCACATGGGTTGCCTCCCATGAAGCCCTCTTTTATGGTCAATAACTTGACCTTGATGTTGCTCACTTAGGCCAGATGAGTGGAACACCCACTCCAAAATAGTTGGCCTTCAAAGTGATGACCTCCTTTTCATCATGCTTGGCTTTCTTCTTCCTGGGAAAATGAATAACAAAAGGATCCCATGAAGGCAATTGAAGCTTCACGTTCCCTTCATGTAGATTAATCAAATCCTTAATAGTTCTTAAGAATGGACGACCTAATATAATAGGAGCAGTAGCATCTTCAGGCATGTCAACAATAATAAAATCAATAAGAGCAGGACAGCCTTTAATGTATACTAATGTATTTTTTAATCCCTACAGCTTTTTGTAGGTAGAATCTGCTAGATGTAATTTTAATTCGGTGATTTCAAAAGAGCCAAGATTTAACTTACTAAAAAGACTTTTTAGAATTGTTGAAACGCTTGCACCTATAACACAAAGTGCAGCTATCTCATTGGTCTCAATTCTAGTCTTAATAGTAGGCTCAAATATATCATCAAGATTTACAAGTAATTTTTCTGAAATTTTCTTCTATTCTTCCTCAAGATGACGTACCTTTATTGCTACCTGATTAACAAAGTGTTGATATATAGCTTCCTCATATCCTTCACTTACCGGAATCTTGATATTGATCCTTATTACAAGATCTTCAACGGTGTAATTTGGTGAAGGAGCATTACTATAATCAAGTTCTTCAGGCTCCTCCCTTTGGATTCTCATCATCTTGAAGTATTCAATAGGATTGGGCTCAGCTTTATCTGCAAATTTAGCTAGAATAAGAGTTTGACTCTCGGTTATCTTACCTAGTTGTGCCTCAACAATCCTTGTTCTTTCTTGGAGGGCCTGCAAATCATTGCTCAAACTTATAGCTTGGTTGGATAATTTACCAACCATAGCATCATGGTTCCCTGTTATTTTAACAAGGATATTGTTTTGCTCATTTTGTGAGTCCATAAAGGACTTAAGTGTTTCTTGGAGACTACCATTACTTGATCCCATATTATTGTTAGAGTTACCTGCAGGACTAGAATAATGTTTCTGAAAATTAGGATTATAATTCTTCTTCCAAGCAGGGTTATAATCATTACGAGCTATGAAGTCTATTTTTTCAATATTTGATTCTGAGATAGCTCTTACCTAGTTTTCCTTACCTTTTATGGCTAATATGAGCCCATCTATCTTAGCATTGAGTTTTTCATTTTCTTGTGGTGAGACGGAGTTCACCTTCTTCGTGTTTGATCTATCCACATGCCACTATGCATGGTTGTCTTGCATATTGTCTAGCAGCTGCTTTGCTTTGGTAATATGTTTGCCCATAAATGTTCCTCTAGCTGCAGTATCAAGCATAGATTTGGACACAGGGTTAAGAGCATTATAAAATAAATGGAGAATTAACCAATCTTCCGTCCCATGACTGGGATAGTTGCTCATGCATTCTTTCATCATGTCCCATGCAATAGCTAGTGGCTCACGCTCTTCCTGTCTAAAACTAGTAATATTAGATCTTAGTTGCATAGTATTTGCAGGTAGGAAAAATTTAGTCATAAATAAAGAAGTACACTCCACCCATGATGCAATAGCATTTCTAGGCAAAGATAGCAACCATTCTTTTTCTCTTCCTCTAAGAGAGAAAGGAAATAAGCGCAATTTGACTGCATCAGGGTTAACATCTTTAATGTGCATTATATCACATACTTCAGTGAAAGTGTTCAAGTGCATACATGCGTCCGCAACAGCAGAGCCTCCAAATTAATTCTGTTGAACCAAACTTAAATAGTGGGGCTTAATTTCATAATCATCAGCTGTAATTGCTGGCTCGGTAATAGGTCTACGCAAATAATCATTGTTGGGAGTTGCAAACTCCCCAAGCTTCTTTTGAGCCATATTTCCTATGTTTTTGGGTTTTCTAAACAAAGACTTATGATAGTAAAAACAAGAATTTAAAGACTAACTATTTTTTTGGTTTTTCAAATAAAGACTAAAACCAAACTAACAAAATTTAAAACAAGAATTAAAACTAGCAAGGTTCCTACTAACCTCACCGGGGTAGCTATTGCTTCCTCGACAACGGCACCAGAAAAAGGGTTGATACCTTCGATCCAGATTACGGATGTAGTATAGCTCTTTTTCCCTAGTAGACCTAGGTTATCGAATCCTCGGGAAGCAGAAAGCGTAGTGAAGTTACTTTAACGGACCTTCGGGAGTTTTAGAATTCTTTTTGTGTTTTACCGGACCAAGAGTTTGCTGTCTTTTGTTGTTGTCGATGATGGGGAGAGAGGGCCTAGGGCTTTCGGTTTAACCTATAGCTGTGCAAAACATCTGATGGGAATAAAAGATAATAATAAAGTATGCATGTAATTGTTAGAGCAAGATAATTATATGTGGGCAATGCATCCATTATTGCTATTGCCTCCGCAACCGCTTATGGAAATAACCTACTAGTCTCATCCATAGAAGAAAGAGAACTAATGATATGCATAGTGATGTCACCATTAATCCCAAGTAAATCCCTCACATACAGCCATACTACCCCTTCTATCACTGGGGTTCCGAACCTACAGATTAGTCATTACTCATACTTCCTATACCTGGCTCAATCCTCGGGGTCTTGGGTACCTGACAAGTCCTTGGATTGAGGAAAGAGAGGATATAATAATCATCATGTCATACAAACTAATACATGATCCGATCTATGATAAATAACATGCACAAAAGCTACATGGCTAGGCCGAATCCCTTAGCCCAAAGAGAATTACTCACGCATAGAGATGAAATCAACAATCATAAACATTGCAATGGAAATCATGACATTGATAGGAAATAGTCTTACAATGTTGCCAATCAAAGATGAGATCTACTATTACAAGTGGTGGAATATGGCTATGATGGTGGAGAAGGGTTTGGAGATTAGATCTAAGTCTATTCCTCTGGCGACTCTTCAGTGTTGTGGATGCAGGTTTCTAGGGTTCTACGGGGGGCGCTATTGGGGATATACTTTCCAGGTATCCTCACTGTGCCTCCCTGACCAGGGTGGCCCACTTTGGGTTAGAGCTTTGCTTCACGGGCAGCCCAGTCAGGGAGAATAGACGGATTCCAGTCCGGCTACGAGAAGGCCCAGAAAACTTACCGACATAGGCATGTAGTGTTACTTGTAGTTCAAGATGCACTCTTTAACTGACTCTTAGTCGTAGCCGGATAGGTCTCTCTTGTAAACCCTAGGCCGGATATCTATATAAGCCGACCTAGGGACCAGCCTTAGGGCACCCCACAATAGTCTACAATCTCAACTCACACAGGAGAAACCTTTGTAACCCATATTCTGGCTCAGCCGTATTACTAGCAGGCGTAGGATATGTCCAAAGCCGGTGGATTCGAACCTGGGTAAACTTGTGTGCTCACCGTCCCAGAACACCGTACGTCTCACACCCGTCTCTTCCGCATGACTCGAGGACCCCCTCATGGCATACTTGTCATCAATCCGACGACAGATGGCGCCCACCGTGGGGCAAGTGAGCTTTGGATCTGCGTTCCGAGCGGAATCTGCAAGAATCAGAATTGGTGAGACAGCCGTTGGCCGCGTCCTCTATGCCAGCGACGTCCCTCATTGTTCTCGACGAGACCTAGATTTTGGCTAGGGAGGCTGTGACTACCTACACCATTATGTCTTTTGGTGAGATCGATGTTTACATCGGTTTTGCTGAACCTTCCCCACCCACCCCAGCGGTGATGATAGAGGCGGAAGAAGCTTCTGGGTCCACTTTGCCGCAGAGGCGGCAGAGTTCCGGATACCGGAAAATCCCAATCCTACCCAGCCCACACCTAACGTGGAGATAGTGGAGAATGCGGATCCTTAAGCATATCTTATGGTGAACGTCGGATCTGGAGTGGATCTCCCTAGCAAGGTCGAATCCCATATCGATCTTCCTATCGAGGTCGAAATCAAGGAGGAGCAAGACAAAAATTCTGGTTCTGGCCCTTCCAACACCGGAATAGGTCAACCTTTCCCGAGGCACACGTTGAGGCATATAATGCTGCAAGGCACAAGCGTGGATGAGATTCTCGAGACCATCAGACGTTTCGAGGAAGCCCACGAGGAGCCGCAAGTACCTCAGGATGCATGCGTCGCACTTTGTCGGATATGTTGGATCCGGATCTAGCTCTGCCGATGCTGGAGACAACGAAGACTCGGTGTTGGAGGCAATCAGAACAAACACCGACTTACCAGCATCTTCAGATGATTCAATGACGTTGGCAGATTTCCGAAAGTTCGTCGTGGAGTATGAAGAGGAGTACAACTCCAAAGCTATAGAAGAGGGAGAAGCCATGGATGAAGGATCCAGGGAAAACTCTCCCAAATCACAGGATGATATGGATCTCGGAGCTAATCTTGATGTCTATATGTCCGAAAGTGCTGATTAGAGATTGAATCCAGGAAACGGACCCAAAGCCGTCTTTTCTACCGGCGCTGCCAAGAAGGCAAAGAAGAGAAGAAGACTCTAGCAAAATATCCTCCAGCTGAGAAAGTAGTTGCCGAAGATTACGAGGAAGACTCGGATGGAGCCCTAATCCCTGACGAGCCAAAGGAAACTCCGATGGATGGATATGTGATTACCGCTGGTGCTCGTAAACTCATCGGAGATGCGTTAACTACGCCAATCCCTACCGCTACAGAGCTTACACCTACAGAATTGGAAGACAGGGCCCAAGCCCTAGAAGTGCGTCGTCAAGTACTCCTGGACGAGGCTAACAACCTCAAGGAAGAGAAGAAGCGCATTGCATCTGTAGAGCAGTTCATCTCTCTGCAGCATCAGAAGACCCGAAAAGGCCATGTGTGGGCTAACAAATATCTGGAGGTCCACAATATCCTCTTTGAGGGAGATCCAGGAGCACCTCGCCCTACTAGAGAAAATCCTATAGGAGACATGCACATTAGAGGCGCATTTATACTACATGCGCCTCTGATAATATAGGCGAGGTGCACCATGCAGCCATGCGCCTCTAGTAATTTAATAGGCGAGGCACATATCTACAGGATGTGCCTCCTCTATCATCTGTACGGACAAAATCTGGCACCCCCATCTTATGCAAGGCACACCAGCAGGACATGCGCCTCTAGTACTTAAACAGGCAAGGTGCATATGTGGAAAATGCGCCTCGTATATCTTGGGTGGATCCGGGTGGAGATCGGTGGTTCAATATGCGAGGCGCATATTGTAAGATGCGCCTCCGATACTTACAACAGGCGAGGCGCATTATGGAGTGTGCGCCTCAAGCAACCCCTGTGGGCCCGGGTGGCCGCATAGGCGAGGCGCATCTTGGCATGTGCGCCTCAGATAGTTCAGACTATCAGAGGCGCATTTACTTCAATATGCGCCTCGCATAACCTGGCTGACTTTTTTTTGCACCTTTTTGGCACATGCACCCCACTCACTTGCCTCACTTCTTCCTCTCCACCCAAAGACAAATTTGGTCGCCCCCTCCTTCTCCCCACCTTATTTCCCACATTGATTCACCATAGAAGCTTGCTCAATCTCCATTGGTTGACACTCACATGTAAGTGAAGTTTCTTGCTCCTCTAGATCAATAACATGCCCCTTTACTTCTCATCCGTCTCTCTTGCGCAAGTTGTCATTGGAGGAAGCATGAAGGCGTTTGCTTGTATGCTCATGCGCGTTGTCGGCGACACCGCGACTATATGATTGTGTTATGGTGCATGCTTCTTTTTGTGTAGGGATTTCATTTGAGATGCCAATGTTTCGCCAGAATGTCGATTAATTTCTTTTCCGGCGAATTTCTGGCACTCGCGGATGTTCTCTTTTTAGGGGAGGTCATGCCGAATTTTTCGGGCGATCCAGATGTCCATATATATATGCTCTAATTATTCTCTTGCTCTTTTTACCACGCGTAGGCGACCATGATCCGACCACTTATTCGCAAAGCCCTCGTGGATAGGTGGATGAGATGCGCGAGGACCGATATGGCACGCGCAAAGAAGATGGAGATAAGAGGTTCGTGTCACGACTGCAAGCTGATGTATCTGATAAGGCACGATTCCGGAATGCTGGAGTCGCACCTGCTCCGGCGTAGTTTCATGGATGGCTACACTTGGTGGATACGTGATGACGAAGATGATGATGAGGATGTCAATAATGGTGAAGATCAAGATGTCGGTCATGATCATGAAGATCAAGGCATCAACGATGGAGCAGGTGATGATCATGAAGATCAGGGTCGCTCCGAGCATGAACACGAAGATGATCAAGGTGGCGCCAAGCATGAACACGGAGATCAAGGTGTCGACCATGATTCGAGCTGGCTGCGAGACCCTCATGTCCAAGATCTGCTTCTCAAGGAGACTAGTAACACTAGAGCCACCGCTAGAGAGAAATCTAAGCTGGAGCAAATGAAGAAAGACACGGTCACTCCATTGTTTGATAGATGCAATGACGGTGATACCCGTCTGAATGTAACTCTCAAGGCTCTGGAGATGAAGGCGAAACATAAAATGACCAACGAATGCTTCGACGACAACATTGCATTATGGCATGATATTCTTCCCAAGAAGGGGAACACATGTCCGACTAGTATCGCTGAGGCCAAGAAAGTCGCGTGCCCTCTCAATATACCGCACATGAAATACCACGTCTGCATAAATGATTACATCATCTACCAGGGCGAAGACACATTGCAAGACCTCTCGATACAAGAGAAGTACCAAGAAAGCTCCTAGAAAGGTGGTGTGGTACTTTCCTCTAACTCCTCGTCTGTAGCGGTATTTCACGGACCCTAAGGAAGCAGAGCTCATGCGCTGGAACGCGGAAAGAAAGAGGCCGGAAGACGATGATCCGGAGAAGGAGGAAATGTTGAGGCACCCTTCGGATGTTTACCAGTGGAAGGCGTTGGACCTCCAATATTACCAACATTTCAGGAAAGAGTCAAGGAACCTCAGGCTGGGCGTGAGCATGGACAATCCATTCAGAAGCCAGAGCAGCACACACAGCACCTGGCCTGTGTTTGTATGGATCTACAACCTCCCCCTGGTTATGCATGAAGAAGAAGTACGTAACCATGAGTATGCTGGTTCAAGGGCCAAAACAACCCGGTACAGACATCAATATGTATCTCACGTTGTTGAAAGAGGAGCTGGACACATTATGGGAAGAAGGAGCCCGTACATGGGATGCCTCGGGACAAGAATACTTCAACATGAGAGCGGCGGTGATCATGACAGTGCAAGACTATCCTGGTTACGGATACTTCTCGGGGCAGGTGGTACAAGGATTCTATGGGTGCATTAGGTGCAAAGATAATACAATGTACCACCAGCTACAGAAATATCCTGGGTCCGGGAAAACCATGTTCCTTGGGGCTCGGAGGTGGCTTCCCAAGAATCACACCTGGAGAAAGCTAGGAGATCTATTCGATGGGACGGTCAAGCTCCGAGGAATCCCGGACTAGAGGAGTGGAATAACTGGAAGGAATGCCCTGCACCGGGAAAGACCCAGAAGAAGCCAGAGCTACTGCTGAAGGTTTGGAAGGCGAGGTCTGTTTTCTAGGACTTGCCATACTAGAAGATCCTCCGCATACCTCATAGCCTTGATCTCATGCATATCACAAAGAACGTGGGCGAGAGTCTGCTTGCCACCCTCCTTAACACCGACAACACCAAAGATGGGTCGAAGGCAAGGAACGACTTGAAGCATATGGGCATCAGGGATGAACTTCAACCACCACCGAGCGATGACGAGGAGGAGGAGACGGAAACGCAGAATAGCCATCATCGCAAGGGCAAAAAGCAGGTCAAGAAGGGCGAGGTCAAGCTCAAGGCCTCATGCTTCACTCTGAGTAAGAAGGAGGCCATACAGTTTATGAAGTGCCTCCTAGGAGTCAAATTTCCGAACGGCTAGGCGGGGACGATAAGCAGATGGCTAGACGAGGCGAAGCAGCGCTTCAGCGGGATGAAGTCTCATGATGTCGCTGTGCTGATGACACAGGTACTCCCGGTCGTGATCCGAGGTATAATGGACAAGCACGTCCGTGAAACGTTGTTTGGCCTCTGCAACATTTTCGACGTGATCTCTCGGTAGTCGATAGGAATTAGCCATCTCACGAGGCTACCGGACGAGATCGTGGTGATACTATGCGAGCTCGAGTTCTATTCCCCCCTCCCCCGCATTCTTCGATGTCATGCTTCATCTGCTTCTCCATGTCATGGAGGATATAGTCCTGCTCGGTCCTTTGTTTCTGCAAAGCATGATGCCGTTCGAAAGGCTCAATGGACACATCAAAGGATACGTTAAGAAAAGGTCCCGTCTAGATGAAAGCATAGCAAATGGCTTCCTGGATGAAGAGTGCATCTCTTTCTGCTCGAACTTTCTACAAACCGAGACCCCTCTTGGTCTGCCATTCAACAAGCACCACGGGAGGCTCGCTGGATGCGATCACCACGAGGGTCGGCGCCCAAAGCATGTCGACATCGAGGGCCGAACCAAGGACTTTGAAAGAGCAAACCTGGTCACGCTACAGCACCTGCAGGTGGTCGATCCATACATATATGAGCACAAAGAGTTTATCAAGAAGAATTACGCTGACCAGGGGCACCAGTACTCGAAGGAAGATGTTATCAAGGAGCACAACTCCGATTTCACGTGGTGGTTCAGGGAGAAGGTAATTGCTAATCCACCGCAGGGCGAGTACTCGGAGGAAGATAAGCTCATATTCTCCTTGTCGCGGGGCGACTCGCACAACCTGATGACCTATCAGGCATACGATATCAACGGATACACGTTCTATACATAGGAAAAGGACAATAACTGCGATTACCAGAACTCAGGGGTTACGGGGATATTCTACACTAGCAATGTCCCGGAAAGATACTATGGAAGGATCGAGGAGATTTGGGAGCTCGACTATGTTACGGAGAAGGTGTCGATGTTCCGTGTCTGGTGGGCCAAGAGCATCGAGAAAGAAGGCCGATATTTCACCACCATGGTTATACCGTCAAAGACCACCAGCACGAATGCACCCGCGAGAAATGAGTATTGGGTTCTAGCTAGCAAGGTCGACCAATGCTGGTACATCAAAGACCCGTCAAAGCCTAGCCGGGTTGTCGTTAGGAGAGGCAAAAGGAACATCATCGGAATAGACGGAGTCGCCAACGAGCAAGACTTTGACCAGAACGGTGACCCGAAGATGGAAGACGGATACGGCAACAAAGCACCGTACACCACAACCCTACCTAAGAAAGGACTACCCTTCAAAAGAAGTAGTGAAGACGTCCTGGACCTAACCTATGCAACCGCGACAAAGAAGGGCAAGAAGACGACCATTGTCAAGAAACGCTAGCGCGCTCCGACCATTGTCAAAAACTGTCGTGCGTGTGTGGCATACTATTATGTATCGAAACCTTCATAATTATCATTTTTTGTATGTTATAATATTGTATTGAGAATACTATGTATCAACGAGACACATTCATAATACTCACTTTTGTTGTTTTGGCAATATTTGAATTTTTAAAATATTTGCAGTATATTTTATAGTTCATATTGTGTTTGGACAGTGTTTTTACATGAAAAATGGCCTTCAAAAAAGTTTTCAAAAATATGTTGCCCCCAGGATTCGAACCTAGGTGGCTAGGGTTTAGAACAAGACAAGGGTTGATACCAGTGGGCTAGGGTCAGTTTGTTGATAGATACAGCGCACTACGCTAGTTGACTAGTAGTGAAAAATAGCCGAGGCACATATGGCCAGAGGACACCTCACGTAAACTTATGCGAGGCGCATTTTCAAATATGTGCCTCGCATAAGCTGGTACCTGTCTGTGATCGATTTAGTCTTTTTCTCTGGATCGACGGCTAAGCCTGTGTGTACTCTGCAACCGTCGCCTTCGCTCTGCCGCTCATCGTCGCCTTCGCTCTGCCGCTCGCGCCGCCGTGCCCAGGAGGAGGAGGAGGAGCCCACTTGCCGCCGTGCCCAGGAGGAGAGGAGGAGGAGGAGCCCGCCCACGCCCAGGAGGAGGAGCCCGCCCGCCCATCGTCGCGCCTTGCTGCCGCCATCTATGCCTGCCATCCACCATCGTCGAGGTGCGTGACCCCTTCCCCTCCCCCTCCCCTTCCCCTACCCCTCTTCCCTCCCCTTTCCCCTCTCCCTGTGATATAGGGTTAAGTTCATATACCATCTTTAAGTTAAAACAGAAGGGATCACAAATCAAATACAAGGAAATAATCTGACCTCCATTCTTGGCCAATTGCCACTTCAATGATATTTTGCATTTATTGGGCAGTTTCAATTACAACCACAACTCTGCCCTAGTTGCTAAAGATAATCTGCATCAAGTGGTGCTGCTTGGTTCTACTTGGTTCTAATAAACTACAGAACTGTTCCAATCATTGGAAAAAACTAATTCGTAAATAATTAACATTAAGTTTACCTGTGGTAAATTTTCATAGAAGTCCACGTCGGGGACTAAAACTTCTAAAACCATTCACTTCTGAATCAATGGATAATTTCAAAGCAGTTTTTCCTGACATACTTGTTTAAAAGCAACCCTACTACTTCCTTGCTTCTCTGATACGTTCTCCAATAATCAAGTCAGCATAAAACGAAACAGGTCCACTAAGTAAACTCTCATCAGAATACAATACACATAGGATTCCTCTGTTTGGTCTTTGTGAAGGGAAAAAACCTGCATACTAAGATCACAAATGGAGGCACCACAGACATGGTATCCGCGTTCATCCTGGACACCACCTTAACATTAAGATCTCAGTGTAAATGAGTACCAAGTGATGTCTGAAAAAAATAATGAATGTTAATTGGATCAGTTTGTTAGCAAGTAATCTGACAGAGACGAATATAATTGGAGTGGGTTATCATCAATAAGGAAATTAACAGAACTTGTAATTTATAGAAGAAAAATATATATCCTAGCCAACACAAGTAGATGAGAACACTAACTAGCATCGACGATTTACATGCTATTTTCTTTTACTGTGTACAAGAAGGGAAAAAAGCGCGCATAACTACAATTCGTTTACTGTATTATTCTATTCAACCCACCTACAACCATGTGAAGTACTTCGTCATAATATGCTCATCCATAATTTTAATTCATGAACTTGGAACCACACATCATCGACTAGTATTCAAATCAAGTTGTTGCAAACTCATTTACCAGATCTGTTCAGTATTTTCTCCCTCATCTCCAAGCCCGTGGCTGATGTGAACATCAAAGACTTAGTACAATAGGGAGCACGCAGGCACCTCCCAAGCACCTCTCCTGGCCTTGCTTTGACAATCTTGTCCTTCCTCCTCCTTGATCTTCTCCTGGCCTGGCCTTGCCCAACACCTGAGCTAACCCCTCCTTAGGTAACCATCGATCTAGTTAGTCAGTGTACCTTGTAGAGTTATGATTTCTTACTGACATAATATTATGAGGAGGGAATGATGGACATGTTGATTCTATGGTTGGTTAGAATTTTTATTTGGTTCTTTCTGTCCATATGGTACTTAGATAGTTTTGTGCACTAGATTCAGATAGTTATGAGCACTCGATTTAGTACCAATTTACCATGTTTTTGTTCAAATTGTTTATCAAACAACATGCTTCTCCAAGGCAGCATGACAAAAACTGACTTGAACAGACTGGTCAGTTCTCCAAGTCAGCAGGACAAAAACTGACTACATCTGGTACTACAACATGTATATCTGGTTCTTATTTTTTATGATGTACATCTGGTACTAATGAACTGCTTGTACTGCTTCAACACCTGATATTTATTTTATGCATATATTGTGTATGCTGTCCAAAATGGCTGTGTTTGTGTATGCTGGCAGCAAAATGGCTGTGTTTGTGCCTATTTAGGCTTTTATGTGCAGGTTTTTCTTTTTGAGTTGCCAATGTTTCGCCGAAATGTTGATTTATTTTTGTTCCGGCGAATTTCTGGCACTCCTAGACATAGAAAATTAGCAAAGGTTATGCCGAAATTTTCTGTGAATTTTTGTGCTTATTAGTTCCATTTATTTGTGTGCTTAGAAATGTCGGCGGAGCAGGGCCCTTCTAGCAAGAAGTCCTTTTGGGAGCAGCAGGCGGAGATGGAATCCCAAGAGGACCTGGAATTCGTTCCGCGGGACGACGAGATGGAGGCGGACAAGGATATGTCATCGAGCGATGAGGAGATGGGGGACACGGACGGCGACGCCACTACCACTGATGGCGGCGGTGAAGCTACTACGGACGGTGGTAGCACATCGAAGAAGGCCCGGAAGGAGCATGCCCCGATCGTGGTCGACATCAAAAGGTCCATCATCACAAGCGTGAACGATGAAGGTGCACCTTTGGAACCGGCCGAGTTTGTCGCGGGTTACTCAAACCAGCTCGCGGCAATCCTGCAGAACACCGTCACGATCAACACGGAGAACCTGAAGGCCGAAGAGAACAAGGGTTTCCGCATCCAGCTCTTCCAGAAGCTGCACGCAAGATACACGTTCCCGGGTGATGAGGAACACAAGTACAATAACGACAATCTCAAAGTGAATCTGGTGAACAAGTACGCCCTCAAGAATATGACCAAGGCCTTGTCGAATTGGAAGGCCCGGGTGAAGAAGCTTATTTTCGAGGACGAGCTAAGTTATTCAGAGTTCGTCATGAAGGAGCCTCTGGTCATGGAAGAACACTTCAAGGTGTTCAAGGCCAGATGTGAATCCGCCATGGGCAAGGCGAAGAGTAAGTACTTCAAGGAGTTGTACGAGAAGAACATTGGTACCCACCATCTCGGCTCTGGTGGTTATAGAGCTGCGATTCCTTAATGGGAGAAGGAGGACGCCGACGCTCGTGCAAAGGGGTTGACACCTCCCTTTGATGACATAAAAGAGCCACAGGCAAAGCACTTTGCCAGGGCCCGGTTTGCTAAGGCAAATGTATGATCTCACCATGATAAGAAGATCCCTGTGATTGCAGTGCTAGTCCCTGGATCGAAATGCTAGCACCCACAGTTTAAGATGAAGTACACAGAAACAAAGGTCATTATTACATCGCATGTCCAGGAATATAATAGTTCTTACAACTCATTTAGCCCAAGGATAACATTACTCAAGGTTCACAAGACATAGTATAATAATAGAGTCTTTTGTCTTCATGCGCCACAGGCAAACATGTCGAGTGTAGACCTGAAACCCTACTCATCATCAAAGTATCCTACAACATAATAAGTTACAGCCACAAAGGGTCAATACATTTGGAATTGTATTGGCAAGTGATACCATAGATACTTAGTATAATCCAACAACTACATGAATATATGGCTAAGTGTGGTTTTGGCTGACTTTGCTAAAAGCAAGGTTTTATCTCATAGTTTTTAAAGAGTAGGTTTTCTCTTTCAAAACACTAAGGTACCATTGATAGACATCAATGAACCTCTACCCTTGTTCACGCACAAGTTTTAACTTAGAGAAATTTGGATGAGGAGATTATTGAACTGCTTCATTGTCTTGACACTAAAAAATTGTCCATAACCGGGGACACGGCTAAGTACTTAGTTTTACCCTCTCGAGAGGTGGTGCACTTTCCCCAGAAGACTCGACATGCATCGAGAAGACTTTTCAGAAGCAATCCCTCAGACCACCACGGACGCATTCCATCCTATCATATCTACCACCCTCTGTCCGTCTGGCTGAGTTCTTGCAACTTAGTCGGTCAAGGCAGAGCCCATATGCCGTGTGGCTACACTGGAAGCTTCGCGACAAGAACGTCTCCAATCTCTTTGTTCCTGGGTGGCCGTCCACAAGTGCGATACACCAGCTGACCATTGAAATGGCCCTGAGTAACCACTCAACATAATCCAAGAAAGTCCCATTCCACCCAGGTGTTTCATTAACATTAGTTGTTTTCTTAATCAAACAAAATAATATCTTTCCATACCATCTTGATATGAATTTCCACCCACGAATTCTAATAGCATGGCTAAGCACTCTAGCATATGATGTTTTTCAACTAGGAAATACTACCAAGATATAATCTATAGGATAGCATAGCATAGTAACATATAAATAATCCTACCATGCTAAGATCTACAAAAATAGCACTAGTGCAAAAGTGAAAATAATAGGACATAAGATGAAATATCACTTGCCTTGGTAGCTAGGGGAATAGGTACAATCCTCACAGCAACAAACTTCACAATCCACACAATCTACACAAAGAATAAACCAACAACAATAATACAATCAATTATAGCATTACAAAAATATGTATGCATGCAAAATGCAATGATATGAACAAAACTCTAAAACTTACAGAGTCTACAATACTGAGGTTAAAATACTCTATCTAAAGGCATAAGGAATACCTAAAAACAATTTATGAAGTAATTTTTATGGGCAAAATACTCCTAAAACGGTTCTGCCTATAACTCCAATTTTCCAGAAACAAAAGTGTGAAACAAGGCCTCAATAATAAAGGTCTTATTTTTCTAAATCCATAGACACCAAATTTGCATTTTTCTGAATTGTGGATCAAAAGTTATTGAATTTCTAAGTTTAATATATATTCTGTCTATTTTTCTAATTAAACAGATGCACATGCTGACGTGGCGCAATCCTATTGGCCCGTACCGATTCGGTCGGATCGACCGCTGCGGGCCATCAGATTTTAGGTGGCAATGGACGAATCAGATCAGCCCGCCCTGGCCGCTAAAACTTGATCGAACGGTGCTCAACGCGCAGCCACGAACTGGCGGTGCTGCTCCTCTGCGAGCGTCGGCGGCGCGTCGGACAGCGGTGTGCCGGCAATTCTAAAGGGGAAGGGGGTCCATGGAATCTTACCAGAGGTCGAGGCGGTCTCGATGAAGGTCAGGATGGAGGGAGAGGCGCTCTGCTTCGCTCCAGATTCCTCGCCGGAGTTCTACCAATGGTGGAGCTCGAGTCTCCGAGATGGTGGTGTTGATCTGTGGCTCAAGCAGGCAAAGAGAGGGGTTAGGGAGGTGCGCCCGGGTCAGTACTGTCTAGTAGAGGCTAAAAAGGGGCGGCGGGAACCCTAGACTTACCGGAAAAGTCAACGGATGGCGACGACAGAGGGAGTTCGCTGGCGATGATCGCGTCGTCGACCTGGGGCAAGAAAAGGCACGTGGCCAAGGTTAAAAGATGCGCCAGAACCTAGTGAAGATGATAAAGCGGAGAGGAGGGTGCGTCACGGTCGAGGCTCACCGGAATCGTCGCCGGAGTCGTGTCGGACATCGGCAGTTCGAGCTCACCATTGGGGAGCCTGGGGGCTCTCCAGGGGTGGTGAGTGAGGGGAAACTGATGAGGAGGGAGAGGGGGTTAAGAAGGAGTGGTCGCAGTGGCGAATTAATCGCGGAAAAGCCTGAATTCCATCGGGTTTAGAAACGGCAGAGGAGAGAGGGGGTCAGTTCGACGCCTGGGTTGAAGACGACGAGGTGGCGATGACGTGGCAGTGGGGCCAGCGTGTAAGTGGAAGGGGGCGTGCAGGGGTTTGGTGAGACAAAGAAAGAGGGGGAAAGGGGTGGTCCGGGTGGGTCGTTGGGCTGAGTTGGGCCAAATAGGCCATATGCTGCTGCTGGATTTTTTTTCTCACTTTTCTTTTTCCTTTTAGTTTTTCTTTTCCTAGGTTTTGAATTTAGCAAATGGGTTTCAAATTGCCTCAAAATTGCACCAAATTTTTGGGGGACAAACTAAATGCAATGCAACACAAGATATGATGATATGAGTGCAATGATGATGGTTTTCAGATGATATTTTTTGGGATGTTACAAATCTAACCCCCTTAAGATGAATCTCGCCCTCGAGATTCGGGTTGGCTAGAAAATAGGTGAGGGTGATCTCTCTAAAGTTCATCCTCTCGTTCCCACGTTGCTTCTAATTCCGTGTGATGGTTCCACTGTACTTTGCAGAATTTGATTGTCTTGGTATGTGTAATTCTTTCTGCTGTCTCCAGAATCTTAATAGGTTTCTCTTCATAAGTGAGATCATTCTCTAGCTGAACTTCTTCTAACGGTATAGTGTCTTTCAACGAAGTTTCTTCCATCTCTGGGTGACACGTTCTCAGCTGACTGACATGAAACACATTATGAACTGCTAACAGAGATTCTGGTAATTCTATCTCATATGCCACTTCTCCCTTGTGGCTCAAAATCTTGAAGGGTCCTACATAGCGTGGTGCTAATTTTCCTTTGATTCCAAATCTCTTCACACCGCGAAGTGGTGATACCCTGAGATAAGCTCTATCACCAACCTCATAGGTGACCTCTCTATGTTTTGGATCTGCATAGCTCTTTTGTCGAGATCGGGCTACCTTTAGCCTATCTCTCACCATCCTGACTTTCTCTTCGGCTTCCTTGATTAGGTCTGGTCCGAACAAATTTCTTTCTCCTACTCCATTCCACAACAATGGTGTAGTACACTTCCTTCCATAAAGGAATTCAAACGGAGCCATTTCTATGCTTGATTGAAAGCTATTATTGTAGGAAAACTCCGTGTATGGTAGACTTTCATCCCAACTAGATCCATAGTCTAACGCACAAGCTCTTAACATATCTTCCAATATATGATTGGTCCTTTATGTCTGCCCATCAGTCTGTGGATGAAACGCGGTGCTGAATTCTAGTCGAGTTCCCAACGACTCGTGAAGTTGTCGGCAAAAGTGCAAAGTGAATTGAGTTCCTCTATCTGACACGATACTCTTAGGCACCCCATGTAAACATACAATTCTATTCATGTATATCTTGGCTAGCTTGGCACTGGTATAAGTGGTCTTCATTAGTATGAAATGAGCCACTTTTGTCAAGCGATCAACAATAACGCATATAAAATCGTATATAGATTTAGTCCTTGGCAGTCCGGTGATAAAATCCATACCGATTTTATCCCATTTCCAATCAGGTATTGGCAGTGGTTGTAATGATCATGCCGGTTTCTGATGTTCTGCCTTTACACGACTACATATGTCGCACAGGGCAATGTGCTCTGCTATATCCTTCTTTAAATTATTCCACCAGAATCTTTCCTTAACATCCATATACATCTTGGTGTT
Source organism: Avena sativa (assembly GCA_916181665.1). Classification (NCBI taxonomy): domain Eukaryota; kingdom Viridiplantae; phylum Streptophyta; class Magnoliopsida; order Poales; family Poaceae; genus Avena; species Avena sativa. The sequence goes on along the minus strand of OV702287.1, from coordinate 61,775,278 downwards.
GCTAGGATGAATTGAATATGGTGAGTTGTGAGCTTCTTGTAAGATCAACTTCTTAAGTTCAAGATCCTGCGGAATACAGATACGTTTTTCGTACCATAAGGTTCCTTGTTCGTCTACATGAAATCCTTTTGCCTTGCCTTCACTAATTTTACTTTTGATTTCTTCTATTTCTTTGTCCATCTTTTGAGCTTCTTGGATTCTGTTCATCAGTGTGGGATGCACTTCCAAGGATGCAAGGTATCCTTCATACACTATCTCTAATCTCAACTCCCTAAATTGGGCACATAACTCCTCCAGCAATTCTCCTTTATTGAGGCCATTTACATAAAACTTGCGGCTTAATGCATCGGCTACGACATTTGCCTTTCCAGGATGGTATTGCAAACTTAAGTCGTAATCCTTGATAAGTTCTAGCCATCTTCTTTGTCTCATGTTGAGTTCCTTCTATGTAAAAATGTATTTTAGACTCTTGTGATCGGTGAACATTTCACAACACTTTCCCATAAGATAATGCCTTCATGTTTTTAAGGCATGCACAATTGATGCCAAATCTAGGTCATGAGTAGGATAGTTCACTTCATGATTTTTGAGTTGCCTTGATGCATAAGCTACAACTCTACCTTCCTACATTAGTACACCTCCCAGTCCTTGGTGAGATGCATCACAATAGACTTGAAAGTCTTTCTCAAGATCTGGCAAACATAATACTGGCGCTGACACTAATCTCTTCTTCAACTCCTAAAAACTGGTTTCACATGCTTCTGTCCAGTTAAAATTCTTCTCTTTCTTTAGCAGATCAGTTATAGGCTTTGCTATCTTTGAGAAATTTTCAATGAACCTCCGATAGTATCCTGCCAGGCCTAGGAAACCACGGATTTCTTTAACCGATTTAGGAGGTTCCCATTCTGTCATAGCTGCCACTTTTGCTGGGTCAACAGCTATACCACTTCCAGATACTATATGCCCAAGAAAACCCACTTCATTCAGCCAAAATTGACATTTACTGAACTTGGCATATAGTTTGTGTTCCCTAAGTTTCTCCAGAATTAGGCGCAGATGTCATTCATGTTCTTCGTTGCTCATGGAATATACCAATATGTCATCGATGAATACCACTACAAACTTGTCAAGAAATTCCATGAATACCTTATTCATCATGTTCATGAAATAGGCCGGTGCATTAGTCAATCCAAACGGCATCACTATATATTCATATAACCCATATCTAGTGGAAAAGGCAGTCTTTGGTATATCATGTTCTCTAATCTTCAGGTGGAAGTATCCTGATCAAAGATCGATTTTTGAGAACACACATGCTCCCTCTAGCTGGTTAAAAAGATCATTTATTCTAGGTAGGGGATATTTATTCTTTATGGTCACATCATTAAGTGATCGACAGTCTATGCATAGCCTTTGACTTCAGTTTTTCTTCTCAACAAACAAAACTGGTGCTCCCCAAGACAAAAGAACTTGGTTGGATAAATCCCTTTTTCAACTGTTCTCCCAGCTGTTTCTTGAGTTCTTTTAACTCGTCCACTGACATTTTGTAAGGTCTCTTTGCTATAGGTACAGTTCTTGGTAGTAAGTCAATCAGAAACTCCACATCCCTATCTGGTGGCATGCCAGGTAATTCTTCTGGGAACACATCTAGGTACTCCTTCACTATTGGTACACTGTCTAGGCTAACCCCCTTAAGAGAATTAACCTTGCTCCCCTTGGGTTCAAAGTTAGACTTGAACCTGATCCTTTTATTTTCCGGGGTGGTGAGCATAACAGTTCGTTTGACACAATCAATCACTCCCTCATAACGTGTCAACCAGTCCATCCCTAATATTACGTCTAATCCTTGGGACTCTAGGATTATTAAATTAACTGGAAACTTGTTCTTTCCAATCTCTAGGGTTATCTGTCGGCACCCAGAATTTACTATCATTTCTCCACCCGGGGAGCTTACCTTAATGGGACATCCAATGGTTTCAGTTGAGAGTTTGTTTTTGACTACAAATGCTCTTGAAATGAATAAATGCGATGCGCCGGTATCGAAAAGGATAAGTGCAGGAAAGGAATTAATCTTGAACTTACCGATCACAACATCAGATCCTTCTTGAATTTCCTCCACATTGATGTGATTCACATGACCCTTTTGAAATGGGTTCGGCTTAGCCCCATCAGTCTTATTCTCTAGGCATTCATTAGCATAGTACCCTGTCTTCTTGCACTTGAAACATTCCACCTGACTGATGTCTTTCTTTGCTGGCTGATTGTGGCCATTCTGACCATTTTGATTCCCATGGCCATGACCATTGTGGTTATTCCTGTACCCACCTTTGTTGTGTCCATGATGATTGTTCCCATCGTGGTGGTGGTTATTGTTACGATGGTTGTTATGATTCCCATTCTTATGGAATCCTGAACTCCCGCTTCCATCACCACGAGAACGCTTGTGAGGTGATCCTGATCCAAACTTATCAAAATGGTGCTTCCTCTTTCTACCTTCCACTTGCTTCATCTTGCTTTCTAGGATGGTAGCTTTATCACACAGAGATTGATAGGTTGGAACATAGGCAACAAATAGTTGCATAGATATCTGATCATTCAGCCCATCAAGGAACTTCTCCTTTCTCTTTGCGTCAGTGTCAACATCATCTGGTGCATAACGTGACAGATTGTTGAACTCTTCGATGTACTTAGAAATACTGCGGTGGCGTTGTTTGAGGTTGTGAAACTCCTTTTTCTTCAACCCCATTATTCCAGAAGAGATGTGAGTGGTACAAAATCCATCCTCAAACATTGCCCAAGTTACTTCTTCAATAGGGTGACTAACATGGAAATTGTCCCGCCAAGTAGCCCCATGACCTTCCAGTAAGTGTGCTGCAAATCTGACCTTTTATGCATCAGTGCATCCAACTGTGACTAAGTATTTATTCACAGAGCGTAGCCAGTCATTTGCTACCATGGGATCAGTAATACCAGAGAACTTAGCAGGTCTTATCCTTAGAAATCTGGTGAGCATATCCAGAGGTGGTGGATTGTTCTGGTTGTTATTGTTGTTATTGTTGTTGTTCTAATTTTGGTTTGCCATGAACTGAGTCATCATCTGCATCAACTTTGTCTGTGTAGCCATCATTTGCTGCATTCCATTGCCATTGTCGTTGTTATCCTCGTTGTTGCATCGGGGAGGCATATGTATGTTTAATAAGGGTAAGTAATGATAGATAACCCAAGTAAAATAACAACAATCAAACAAACAAGCACATGCAGGTTCAACATCACGACAATAACAGAGTTTGCGAAAATAAACATACTAGCATAGTCACCCACAAGTCGGTATGATCTATGCGACTCGATAACAAAACAATAGATAGATGGATAGATATCACTACTCCTCCATGTCGACTTCCTCCTCCACTAGTGCAATTACTGCTGCGGTGAATCCTGCCTTGTATTCCTCTAAGCTCGTAGACAAAGCATCGATCTTCGCCTGCAAATCTCTCTTCTATGTGCGTAACCTCTCTATCACCTCGTGATCCGCCTCCAGCTCAATGTCCTCAAGCTCTAACTTCGCCTCCAAGTCTCTAATCTTCTTATTCTTCTCCTGAACCCTCTTCTCTTGGTTCTTGAATTTCTTATCCTGGTCTTCAAACTTCTTCTCCATATTCTCCTTAGTGGCCTCGTAGTCCTCATAGTCTCCTTAGTGGCCTCGTCCATCACAATAGGCTCTCCGTCCTCGTCGTGTCTCCCAAAGAAGTGAAAGTAGTGGCTCTTGATCTCGGAAGAGTGACGTCCACATAGGCGTCCCAACAACTCCTGCATAGCCACGTCGAGGCCTCTCTCTAAGTCATCGTGGAGTATCTTGAAGGCAATCTCCTTAGTTTGGGGCTCTGTCTCGCGTCCCGGCTGGGTAACTCTGAATCCCCATAAGTCCTTCCTCTTAAATTTCCTCAGCTGAAGTCCCTGAATGGTAGGGATTGGAAGAGCGAGCACCTGGTCGGGCTCCAACATGCGAGTCCCGAAGCGAGTTCCCTTGAAGTCCTCGGCCGTGCTATAGACAGCACTCGGCATGGAGAAAATTAGTAATAACACAAGTCTAGAGAAATAAAACACAAGTCACAAATGTGCAAAGGTAAAATAAAATCAATCAACAAAACATTCCTCAAACCAAGTAGCAATACATTATTTAACTCAAGCAATCAAGGTTCCAAACATAACTTTATTTTTGCAATACCACATAGGTCGGTATAATCAAAATACTAACGTGATAAAATGCCAAGTGTGGTGGTCCAACTAGTATCTCACTCCTTATTAACCAAGGTAGAAAGCTGGGCATCCTTGGCGGCGATCTGTTTGTCTTGCTCACATAAGTCCATAGCCAAGCCTATGATATCCTTACTTAGTCATTTTACTGTGGCCCTTGATTCTTGGACACGTTGTTTCTCCTCCTTGAGATCCTCCTGAGTATTGAGCATTCTATACTTGAGTCTTTCCCCAAGTTCCTCAATGTCTTTCCACGCAGCATTCCTTGTAGAGTCAAAGAATGACGTGTGCATTTCATAGTTGGTGAACATGCAGAACCCCGTACTCTTTGGATCATCTTCCTTGTTCTTATATAAATGGAGTTGCACCCACCAATACTCTTGTCCTTCGTCTATCACAGGAAATCCCTTGTACATGGCTTCACCATCCATCCCCAAGCCGATCATGAGGTTCTTGAATGCCTTGGGAAATTCCGTCTCACACTCAAGGGTCATAGTCATCAGCGGTCCCATCTTGATAGATTCATTGATGGTGGACATCTACAAAAATAGATGAGAAAGGATGATCAGGAAAAGTTTTACGAGATGAAAAGACAAGTGTAAAGTTTGAATATAAAGTTATTTTTCCTAAGGGTTTTCCTTAGTCTAATCCAACCTAGGGTCACGAACCTACAGGCAACACAGTGCTCTAATACCATCTGTAAGATGTCACCATAATAAGGTAAGATCCCTGTGATTGCAGTGCTAGTCCCTGGATTGAAATGCTAGCACCCACAGTTTAAGATGAAGTACAAAGAAACAAAGGTCATTATTACATCGCATGTCCAGGGCTAACATTACTCAAGGTTCACAAGACATAGTATAATAATAGAGTCTTTTGTCTTCATGCGCCACAGGCAAACATGTCGAGTGTAGACCCGCAACCCTACTCATCATCAGAGTATCCTGCAACATAATAAGTTACAGCCACAAAGGGTCAATACATTTAGAATTGTAATGGCAAGTGATACCATAGATACTTAGTATAATCCAACAACTACATGAATATATGGCTAAGTGTGGTTTTGGCTGACTTTGCTAAAAGCAAGGTTTTATCTCATAGTTTTTAAAGAGTAGGTTTTCTCTTTCAAAACACTAAGGTACCATTGGTAGACATCAATGAACCTCTACCCTTGTTCACCCACAAGTTTTAACTTAGAGAAATTTGGATGAGGAGATTATTGAACTGCTTCACTGTCTCGACGCTCAGAAATTGTCCATATCTGGGGACACGGCTAAGTACTTAGTTTTACCCTCTCGAGAGGTGGTGCACTTTCCCCACAAGACTCGACATGCATCGAGATGAGACTTTTCAGAAGCAATCCCTCAGACCACCACGGACGCGTTCCATCCTATCATATCTACCACCCTCTGTCCGTCTGGCTGAGTTCTTGCAACTTAGTCGGTCAAGGCAGAGCCCATATGCCATGTGGCTGCACTAGAAGCTTCGCGACAAGAACGTCTCCAATCTCTTTGTTCCTAGGTGGCCGTCCACAAGTGTGATACACCAGCTGACCATAGAAATGACCCCTGAGTAACCACTCAACATAATCCAAGCAAGTCCCATTCCACCCAGGTGTTTCATTAATATTAGTTGTTTTCTTAATCAAACAAAATAATATCTTTCCATACCATCTTGATATGAATTTCCACCCACGAATTCTAATCTCCTGGCTAAGCACTCTAGCATACGATGTTTTTCAACTAGGAAATACTACCAAGATATAATCTATAGGATAGCATAGCATAGTAACATATAAATAATCCTACCATGCTAAGATCTACAAAAATAGCACTAGTGCAATAGTGAAAATAATAGGACATACGATGAAATATCACTTGCCTTGGTAGCTAGGGGAATAGGTACAATCCTCACAGCAACAAACTTCACAATCCACACAATCTACACAAAGAATAAACCAACAACAATAATATGTATGCATGCAAAATGCAATGATATGAACAAAACTCTAAAACTTACAGAGTCTACAATACTGAGGTTAAAATACTCTATCTAAAGGCATAAGGAATACCTAAAAACAATTTATGAAGTAATTTTTATGGCCAAAATACTCCTAAAAAGGTTCTTCCTATAACTCTCATTTTCCAGAAACAAAAGTGTGAAACAAGGCGTCAATAATAAAGGTCTTATTTTTCTGAATCCATAGACACCAAATTTACATTTTTCTCTATTGTGGATCAAAAGTTATTAAATTTCTAAGTTTAATATATATTCTGTCTATTTTTCTAATTAAACAGATGCACAGGCTGACGTGGCACAATCCTATTGGCCCGTACCAATTCGGTCGGATCGACCGCTGTGGGCCGTCAGATTTTACGTGGCAATGGACGAATCAGATCAGCCCGTACCGCTTCAGCTAGAGATCTAATCCTGGCCACTAAAACTTGATCGAACGGTGCTTAGCACGCAGCCATGGACTGGCGGTGCTGCTCCTCTGCGCGAGGCGGCGGCGCCTCGGACGGCGGTGTGCCAGTGATTCTAAAGGGGAAGGGGGTCGGTGGACTCTTACTAGAGGTCGATGCAGTCTCGATGAAGGTCACAGTGGAGGGAGAGGCGCTCTGCTTCGCTCCAGATTCCTTGCCAGAGTTCTACCGACGGCGGAGCTCGCGTCTCCGAGACGGTGGCGTTGATTTGTGGCTCGAGCAGGCAAAGAGATGGGTTAGGGAGGTGCGCCCGGGTCAGTACTGTCTAGTAGAGGCTAAAAACGGGCGGCGGGAACCCTAGACTTACCGGAAAAGTCGACGGACAGCGACGACAGAGGGAGTTCACCGGTGATGATCGTGTCTTCGACCTGGGGCTAGAAAAGGCACGTGGCCAGGACTAAAAGATGCGCCAGAACCTAGTGGAGATGATAAAGCGTAGAGGAGGGCGCGTCGCGGTCGAGGCTCACCGGAATCGTCGCCGGAGTCGCGTCGGACAGCGGCGGTTCGAGCTTGCAATTGGGGAGCCTGGGGGCTCTCCGGGGGTGGTGAGTGAGGGGAAACTGATGAGGAGGGAGAGGGGGTTAAGAAGGAGTGGTCGCAGTGGCGAATTAATCATGGAAATGCCCGAATTTGATCGGGTTTAGAAACGGCAGAGGAGAGAGGGGGTCAGTTCATCGCCTAGGTTGAAGACGACGAGGTGGCGATGACGTGGCAGTGGGGCCACCGTGTAAGTGGGAGGGGGCATGCAGGGGGTTGGGAGAGAAAGAAAGAGGGGGAAAGGGGTGGCCCAGGTGGGCTGTTGGGCTGAGTTGGGCCAAATAGGCCAGATGTTGCTACTCTACTTGCTGCACGAGATCAAACAGCGAGCATTGTTATTTTCATGCCCAACCTAAGTATGAGGCACTAATGCAAGTCATTCTTGGTTTTTTTTGTCTTTCTTCGAAATGCTGATGATTAGAACGTGATTTCTTACATCTTGTTGCACCCATATATATGCATGATCTTATCTTGTGAACTGCTATTGCTTTGCACTGATATAGATAATATCATCTATCTTGTGTATAGGAGATGGCAAAGAAGTGCTATGTCGTGTACACCGACAAGGTTCCAGGTGTGTACGAGGAGTGGAAGGACTGCCAGAAGCAAGTGAACAAATTCTCGGGCAACAACTACAAAGGCTACAAGAGTAGAGAGGTGGCGGAAGAGAAGTGGAGGAAGCACGGGAGGAAGAAGTGGAGGAACTTCGTCGTGATCACCACATTGCTCTTCATTGTAGTAGGTTGTGTGCTCTACTTCACATAGCTAGATAGAGAGCTTCGCCGTGCATGTAGTTGCAATGCGATTGTGAACTTGTACTCGATCGGTCCCCCGGGAGATGCGAACTTGGTGTTGTGTGTGTGATGTATGCTCTAGTTAGTTGATGTGTGAACTCTCGTCTGTCACGGATTAATTCAAGTTGATGTGTGATATAATTGTATTAGTGATGTACTTGTATTAGTGTTGATGTGTGATGCAACTTTCTGAAAATTATGTGTTGTTTATACTGTTATTGACTGTATAATACATGTATACTGTGTATTCTGGACTGTATTGTGGGTCTGTAAAATTTAAAATTCCAAATTGATATTTGAGTCGCATATGTGACCATGTTAGAGGCGCATATGTAATCTTATGGGAGGCACATATCTAATACATATTAGAGTCGCATATGTGATGCGCCTCCTATAACCTATATATGTGAGGCGCATATCAATATGCGCCTCTGATAAATATATAGGAGGCGCATAGATATGCGCCTCTGATAAATATATAGGAGGCGCATATTGATATGCGCCTTGTGTTGGGGATATACTTTCCGGGTATCCTCATAGTTTCTCACTGACCAGGGTGGCCCACTTCGGGTTAGAGCTTTGCTTCACGGGCGGCCTAGTCAGGGAGAAGAGGCGGAGTCCAATCCGGCTATGGGAAGGCCCAGAAGACTTACCGACTTAGGCCCATAATGTTACTTGTAGTTCAAGATGTACTCTGTAACCGACTCTTAGTCGTAGCCGGATAGATCTCTCATGTAAATCCTAGGCCGTATATCTATCTAAGACGTCTTAGGGAGAGCCTTTAGGGCACCCAATACTTTAGAGCCTCAACTCGCACAGGCAAAACCCTTGTAACCCATATTCCGGCTCTGCCGTATTACTGGATTGCTAGCAGGAGTAGGATCCGTCCAAAGCTGGCAGATTCGAACCTGGGTAAACTTGTGTGCTCACCGTTCCGGAACACCGTACGTCTCACACCCCTCTCTTCCGCACGCCTCGAGGACCCCCTCATGGCATACTTGTCATCAATCCGATGACACCTTGCATATATAGGTTATAGGTGGCGTATCTCGTATGTGACTCGGCTAACAAATACTTGAGTCGCGGCACTCGAGTCGCATCCACAATGTGAATCTAATGGCCTTTCATATGCGCCTCCAGCAGGGTTTTCCCTAGTAGTGTCGGCTCGACAGCAAGGGATATCTGGTGTATTCAACACTAGTGGAAAATACTGCTGCAGCTTGAGATTTCTTGGCGAACAGATCAAGTCTGGTTGGGCGTAAAGCTAATTACCAAGGGTCTGGAGCAGCAGAAGGTCGCGAAGTCTGGGAGCGGAAAACTGGTCTCTAAATCCGACAAATGTCGCACGGATCTGGCCTGGGAGACATTAGCCCCTGATGGGACCCAAAACAGCATCACCATCCCGACCATCGGGAAGAAAACTACTCAAGAACCGGATCTTCAGGGCAATGACACAGAGCTGCACGTTACTGGAGTAGCGGAACGAGACTCAGTTGTGGCACTGGTTCCAAGACACCCTCCCCAGCGAGAGTCAAACAATTGTATGGAAGACGAAATAGAGCAACGTCGGGAGGAGGACCGACAAAGGATGCCACCTCCTAAACACACAAACTGTCCGACTGAACCTCATCGCAATGGGGGAAATGATGGACAAAGGAATGACGGACACCGTGCCAAGTCAAGCCGACAGGGGGCTCGTCGTAGTCAAGACCCTCCCCGGAATTGGAATAACAATGCTCTAGATGAAGGCCGGCGCTCAGCAGGAATTAATCCACCTGCACCACCCTCTCCACTAAGAAGCCATCACAACGGCTCTCGAGGAGGCCAAGGAGGGCGCCGTGGCGGAGGAGGTGGTGGTAGAAGCAGAAGTCCGGCTCCAAGGCACCGTAGCCACAACGAACAACTAAGACGGCATTCTTTGTCACCAAGTGAAGTGAGACACCGGATCAACTCTAACATAGAGGCGCAACATTATGAGAATGATGATATTTATGTGGGTCCAAAATGCTTTGGACCGCGCATTCAACAAACACATTTCCCGGAAGGATTCGCTGTCTCAAGACACATCCAAGCCTACGACAGTATAGCCCGGCCAGATACTTGGCTTCAGGATTTTTTCCAGGCTTGCTACATCGCTAAAGGTGGAAACAGCTTGGTCGCGACCCGGTATCTCCCACTTATGCTAAGGAAGATGGCACGATCCTGGCTCAATGAAATTCCGAAGAACACCATCCACAACTGGTATGACATGCAAAGTGCGTTTTTTTCAAAATTTTGAAGGCATATAGCGGAGGCCCTGTACGATAGGAGACCTACAACGTTGCACTTAGAAAGCCGGAGAAACTTGCCGAGATGGATGATGGATCGATAGAAAGAACTCCTGTGAAGGAGTAAACGATCAAACTGCCATTGAAGCTTTCATTGCAGGACTCCCAATTGTTTTACTATGTCACCGTTTGAAGTGCAACAAGGTCACTGATCTGGTAGAGATGATAGAGACGGCGACCAAGTATGCAGACGCCGACGACAATGCAGAAGGACTACTGAATGTCCTGGATGTACCATAGTCGGCAAAACAGCCGAAGCAACAAGCTCAGAAGCGCAAGAATACCTCGGAAGAAAAACCCAACACGGAAACAACGGTTATCACTGCCACTTTCGGGTCTGGAGGACGAGGAGGGCGCGGAGGCGGTCGCGGACGTGGTCGTGGGACATCAAGGGTCCATGGCAGAGGAGACCAGCAGCCTGGCAAAACCTATTCTTGGGCCGACATTGCGAACAACCTATGTGTGCATCACTTAGATGCCAGCGGGGGCTTGTCCCACACAAACACCGAGTGTCGTTTCAATGACGACATTAAGAAAGATGATTCCACTGGCTATAGGGCCAAGCGGAAAAAGGGAAAGAAGAATCTCGAAAAGGAAAGAGAGACCAAGGAAGATTCCGACATGGAGGAAGCAGAGCCTTCAAATCCCAAGTCGGATGGAAAGAAGAACTTCCCAAAAAAGAAACACACTTATGTCACTTTCCTTGGATCTCAACTAGCTAAGGTCAAGAAAGCAGTCTTACATGAGCTCAATGCAACTGTTCCGGCTATCCCTCAATTCTTGGACTGGTCAGAAGTAACAATCACCTTTGACCGTGCTGATCATCCGCCTAAGTTGCATAGGCGAGGAAAATACGCCTTAGTCATCAATACACTTATCGACGGCTATGGTTTCTCCACGACTCTCATGGACGGCGGCAGCAACATCAACATTCTCTACGTCGAAACGCTGTGTTGGATAAGGATCTCGGAAACTCAGTTGAATCACAACTCTATGATCTTTCATGGAGTTGTCCCAGGAAGACAAGCAAATTCCCTGGGAGAGATCACTTTGGATGTTACCTTTGGAACTCCAAAGAACTACCGGACAGAAGCACTTTCCTAAGAAGTGGTCCCGTTCAAGAGGGCATACCATGCTATATTCGGACAGCTGGCTTACTAGGCTATCATGGCTCGTCCATGTTACATTTATAATATGATGAAAATTCCAGGTCCCAACGGCGTGATCACCATCAGGGGAGACCCGAAGAAAGCATGAGAGTGCGAGGATGGAAATGCCGCCTTTGCTGAAGCCGTGCTGCATGCCCAGGAGTAACAGAAGATAAAGAAGACCATCGATCCATCCGAGATGCCCGCAACGAAGAAGGAGGTTACAAAGCTGACTCCAGAGTTTAAGGCATCAGAAGAGACGAATACGACGTCGTTGAAGGATGATGACCCCTCCAAGGTGACCCAGATAGGTGTAGGTTTAGATAGCGCATAGGAAAGCACGCTCGTCAAGTTCCTCCAAGAAAATCAAGACATCTTCGCATGGCAGCCATCTGACATGACCAGAGTACCTAGGGAACTTGCCGAGGACTCTCTAAATGTACACCCAAATGCTAAACCCGTCAAACAGTCCCTATGATGTTTTGGTGATGAAAAGGAGAAAGCAATAGCTAAGGAACTAGCCCGGCTCGAGTTAGCCGGATTCATAGAAGAGGTCATCCACACTGAGTGGTCGGCCAATCCTATAATGGTCCCTAAAAAGGACACCACTGATTTAAGGATGTGTGCTGATTATACTGCCTTGAAAAAGGCTTGTCCCAAAGATCTGTTCACTCTGCCTAGAATTTTCAAGTTATCGATTCTACGACAGGCTCGGAACTCCTATGTTTTCTCGACGCATATTCCGGTTATCACCAAATACGAATGAAGGAATCAGACAAAGTCAAAACTTCATTCATAACCCCCTTCAGAACCTTCTGTTTCGTTACGATGCCTTTTGGGCTCAAGAACGTAGGATCTACGTACCAACGCACTATGCAGCGTTGCCTCCATGTCAAATCAGACGCAATGTACATGCATATGTAGACGACATAGCGGTGATGTCAAAAAAGAAGGAAACTTTAATTTCCGACTTGGAGGAACCTTTCGCCAATCTATGCAAATGCAACATAATGCTTAATCCGAAGAAGTGCTTCTTTGGAATACCAATCGGAAAATTGTTAGGTTTCATTGTGTCTCAAAGAGGCATAGAGGTGAACCGTGACAAAATCAAGGCTATACTCAGTATTTCTAGGCCAACTCGCCTGAAGGACATTCAAAGACTAACTGGTTGCATTGCTACTATCAGTTGGTTTGTAGGACCGGCTCGATGAAAGAGCCGCACCACTCTACAAGCTCCTGAAAAAGACCAAAAAGTTTGGTTGGACTGATGAAGTTGAAGATGCACTACAAGACCTGAAACCAGTACTCTCGTCCGCTCCTATCCTTCCAGCACCAGAACCTCACGAACCGATGTTGCTCTATCTCGCTGCGACAAATAGAGTCGTCAATGTCGTCATGGTGGTGGAAATACCAGAGGAAAAATAAGAACACCTGGTACAGCGTCCGACTTACTACCTAAGTGAAGTTTTAACTGACTCAAAACAACGGTATCCGCACTATCAAAAGCTGGCTTACAATGTGTTTTTCGCATTTCGGAAGCTACGACATTACTTTCAGGAGCATCAAATTACCGTGGTGAGTACAACTCCCATGAGAGACATAATTAACAACAACGATACTACAGGACTTGTCGCAAAATGGGGAATAGAGATTTCAGCTTTCAACATTGATTACAAACCTCGTACAATAATCAAATCCCAAATCCTCACTGACTTTGTTGCGGATTGGACAAGGACAACGGAAAATATGACCCTCCCAGAGTCGGAATATTGGACCTTGCATTTTTATGGGTCTAAAGCGCTCAGGGCTCGGGGGCTGGCATGGTGCTCAAGTCACACCAAGGAGATAAACTTTTGGTGCTGCATATCCACTTCACTGCAATAGACAACACTGCCGAATATGAAGCACTGCTGCATGGAATCCAGATTGCTAAGGATATCGGCATCCGATGACTAATGTGTTATGGAGATTCGAATCTTGTTGCTCAACAAGTGTCGGATATCTGTAATGCAAACACATGGCAACATATAAGGCTGTCATGGATGAACTAGTTAAATTGTTCGAAGGGTTTGAAGTTTAACACATCCCTCGAATAGAAATCAAGGAAGCAGACGCAATATCTCAGATAGGAACTGCCTGGAAAAAGGTCCCGGCTGGCGCTTTTTTGGAGCACCTTAGAGTTCCCTCTATTGCAGGAGTCGATGAAGAGTATCCCAGCAAATCCGACTCACCTTTAGTAGCGGTTCTGGCTGTAATTCTCAGCTGCACTCAACTCTACCTTGATTTCTTGATAGACGGAAAATTACCCGAAGACGAGGTTTTGAGACGGTAGATTGTCCGACGAGAAAAAACCTATACAATAATAAGTGGTGAGCTCTATAAGCGAAGTGTATCTGGGGTCTTTCAGTGTTGTCTATCTCCGGAAGAAGGATTGGAAATCCTAAAGGAAATTCACGAAGGCTAATGCGGTCATCATGCTGCAGCCAAATCTTTAGTGGCAAAAGCTTTCACGGAATTTTTTTGGCTTACAACCAAGGAAGATGTCGAACAGTTGGTTAAGACGTGCAAAGGCTGCCAAAAGTACGCCAAATAAGCTCATGTTCTAGCTGACCAGCTGCAAACAATACCTGTAACATGGCCTTTCGCGGTCTGGGGGCTTGACATGGTAGGACTGTTTAAACGGGCTCCAAGTGGATTTACTCACCTCTTAGTGATGGTGGATAAGTTCACAAAATGGATTGAGGCTAAGCCCGTCAAAAGTTGTGATGGAGCAAAAGCCAGAAGATTTGTCAAGGATGTTATAATCCAATACAGTTATCCACATAGTATTATCACGGACAACAGGAGCAATTTTTCTATGGGAGAACTTGCCAAATTATGCGATGAACAAAATATCCGGCTTGACATTGCGTCAGTCGCACATCCACAAGCTAATGGATAAGCTGAAATAGAAAATGGTTTAATCCTACAAGGCCTCAAACCAAGCCTCCAAGCACCACTTCGTCGTGCTGCGGGGGCTTGGGCAGATGAATTACCGTATGTAATATGGAGCTTCAGAACAACTCAGAACATGTCAACCGGATAAACACCTTTCTTCTTGGTCAATGGCACAGAAGCTGTTCTTCCTAGTGATTTAATTTATACTTCTCCCAGAGTTGTTGCGTATATCGAAGATGATGCCGAAATTTCTCGACAAAATGATCTCGATTTAATCGAAGAAGTCCGCGTCGTTGCTGAAATGAGATCAACATCCTATCAACAAAAGTTACGCAAGTATCATATCCAGAGAGTCAGAAACCGGTCTTTGAATAAAGGTGATTTGGTTCTCCGGCTTGTGTACAAAAGAAAGCACAAACTTTCCCAGTATGGGAAGGGCCCTTTTTAGTTAGCCGAGTATTGCACAATGGTTCTTACTATCTAACTAATATACGGCCAGTCAAAGAAAGACCTTCTACTATGAAAAGAAAGAGAGCTGGAGCCAGTACAGACCTGGAAGAATTAGACAGACCGTGGAATATTGCTCAGCTACGTCTCTTTTATTCCCAAAATTTATTTCTTTGTAATCATATATGTGTACATGTTCAATGAGAAATAAAGTGTTGGTTGCCTCAATATTTTCTGAGAAGATTTATATTACCATCTTATTTTCGAATGATCATGTCACAATCGAAAATCCCTGAATACTTGAAAGTACTTTATGATCATGTTTGTTCTGGTTAGATTTCCGATTCTAAAAATCCTACCTTCGGGTATAAATCTAAATTTTCTGGTCTATACTTGGGTTCTTTATCTAATTGCAGGATGCGGGCATTTTCCGAGTAGTGAATTGTTGGTACTAGAAGCCGACTTTGTTTCCGAGTTTAAACTTGTTTAGCAATTGAGCTCCGTTGCTCGACAAAGTTTCCGTGTTGAAGGTTGGCCGTCTCACAAAAGGGACGAGGTGGAAAGCTAGATAAGCGATAACTATAGACAAAAATAAAAGTTCTTATGAAAAAACTTCAGGCACGTCAAAATAAAGCCAAAAGTGCTAAAAAGAAGTCAAAAGCATCAATTCTTGCAAATCTTAGCACTTGTAAAAATATCATATTACTTATTACAATCCGATTGTTTCAGAATAACACATTGTTTTTTCTGGTACTTTACAATGCAGGAGAAGATGTAGGAGTAGCCGGCTCACTGGAGACATCGCCTTCGCCTTGATATCTTTCTGAGACATGCAAATCAGATACGGTTTGCTCGTTGTTAGAAACTTCGGCTGTTTCTTCGGCAGGCGGAGGAGGCGTTTCCACGCGAGTGAAGAAGGGAGTGTCGTAGCTGGTCAGATCAGCTACATGACATCCAAAACCGGCACAGGAGTCCTTGATGGCCTTGATGTCTTACTCCTGGCCGTCTTCATCCACAGTTGAATAACCCCTAGTTACTTGCCAGATTTCCATGCTTCCATGGTGGCGCATAACCATGGTAAGGGCATTTTGTGCTATGGTTCGCGCATAGGACATGTTCCAATCTTGAATAAGCTGAGGCATCTCCTTTTCCTTATCTCACACCTCAAAGGTGGACATTCTATTCATGTCCGTAACTTTGAGAACTTCGGCAATATCCTCCAATGACTGGCAGAAATCGTGAAGTAAGTCGCCGACTTCTATAAGCCGGCTGGTGCGAGACTCGGTGGAGGAAGAATCCTGTAAGTTCAAAGGAGCTGCATATACAAAAGAAAACTCATAAATATATCCAGATTCTTAGGATTCGGAAAGAATTAATAGTCAGAGATAGGAAAATTACCGAAGATGGCATCGTCAACTTTGGTCTTCTCTGCTCGAAGACTCTAGAGTTCATCCCGGAGAGCTTGGGTGATGTCCTTTTCTCTGAATAACTCATCATTGAGATCCGAGATTCTCTGATCCTGGATTGCGATCTTTCAATCACGTTCTTTGGTGGCCATGGAAGCGGATTCAAGAACGCTGGCAATGCTGCGCTTGTGATCTGCCTTAAGCTCATTTAGCTCTCGCCATAAGTCGGCGTTCTCCACCTCCAGGGTTTTGAAATTCTCGGCCTCTTCAATCATTTTACATGACTGTTTGACCAGTTATGTAAACAAAATAAAACAGTTGGACAAACATTCGACTATGAAAGTAAAAAGAACAAGGATAAGGACTGAAATGATTACCTTCAGCCTCATCCTTGGATATCTTTAGTTGAGCATTTTCAAGACGGAGAGCTCTGATCTCTCTTCGCTTATTGCAAATATTCTTTAACAATTCCTGGTTATAATAATTAACTTTCTTTAAGTCAAAAAAATATCCATAGTCACAAGTCTACTAAAGACTCGGGCTAATATTTTAACTAATATTAGCATGAGACTTGGGGGCTACACTAGTTCGTTCTTTGGCATCCTATGGAAGCATAAATCCAGATTTCCAATCCAACTTCATTCTTGGGGGCTAGAGGATATGATATGACATAAAGTAAAAGAGAAAGTCAAATTCTGAATTACATAATGTTCATGGGTCAGCTTTTTAGACTCGTGTTCACCTCAGAAGAAACCTTCTCGGCGAGAGTCAGCGGGATTACTGGTGGTGACGGAGCCACACCGGCCTTCAGCTTGTCGTCGCGAAGACGAACTTGATCAAGAAGCTTCGAGAGTTTTACGTCTTCTGCTTCTTGAGCCTCTTCCTCGGCGGTGATGTTCCGGCTCTCCAAGCATTGCTGAGCCAGCTTTTGGATCTCTTCTGCAGTTTTCTGAGTAATGCCAAGTTTGGCGATACCCAGATTGCTGAGAAGATTATCGGCGAAAACCTCTGCTGAGGGATCATTACCCTTTACAGGTTCACCCTTATCAAGTGAGGAGTCACCCATGGTGATGTCGGTCTGAGAACCAAGGTATGCTGGCTCAAAATGCTGAGTCGGATCTTCTGCAACAGACGGAGATGGAGTAATCTCTGGTATTGTAGAAGGCTTTGGGGCAAGAGTCGGAGGCGTTGTGGCAGGAGAAGTCAAATTTAACTTTGACTGGCGCAGAGGCTTTGCCGAGCTTCCCTTCCCCTTGCCCTTGGTGAGCTGTTTATCTCTAAAGAGGTAATAGAACAAAGATCGTTACACTTTAGAAAGAATGAGAAATAAAATACAAAGACCTTGTGAGGAAAGTTACCTCTTCACAACGGGGACTTCCTTTGTGCCGATAGACACGGTCGGAGTCTTACGCTTTCGGGTAAGCGCCTCCAGCAGTGCAATCAGTTCTCCATCCTCCTGAGAGAGCTCGGTAGGATATCCCTCAAGAGGAGCAAGCTCCAAGTCAGGGAGGTCAGCAAGCTGAAAGAAGAAATACCTCAGTATTGCGAAAAAGATACAACAATGTATAAATGAACACATACTTCGAGTAATTGTTGGAAAACTTACTGGTGTCACAGGATCATCAGCCGTATGCATATCCAAGGAAAGCTCCGGGATTTTCCTCTCGATCCGCTCCTTAATCAACCATTTGATCTAGGACTCGTAGTCCTTATCTGAATAAGATTTGGAGCAGATCCGGAGAGAATCCGTCTTTCTCTTGGTGATTGGGTGCATAAGCTGATCGCCGTGATGTTGGAGAGGCTGGATCCGGTGTGCCAGCCAGCAATGGATTAAGTCGGATCCTTTCAGACCCTTGTGCTTCATCAAATATTTGATCCGCCTCTTTGCAAGAAGCAGATCATCAGTGAGAGCCAGACCATCCGCTTCCCAGGATTCTTGGGGCGTGGTGGTGCCGTCAACAAAGGCCAGCAAACCATTTGCTTTGCCAAGAGCTGGTTTGTCCTTATGGTAAAAGAACATGGACGGCCACTTTTTCACAGACTCACTAGCCTTAATCCTAGGATAGACTTGTTCTCTCCTAACATAAAATCTAAGAGTCCCGGTGATGTAAGGAACACCGGAAGTGACGAAATTTCTCCGGGTATGAAAATAATACTGTAAAAGAAGAAGACTCGGACAAATGCCGAGATAACCCTCACAGAAAGATGCATATGCACTCATTCCTAAAAGTGAGTTTGGGGGGCGATTGTGGAGTGCACTCCATAGTGATCTATAACCTAAGAAAAGAAATCTGAGGGAGAAAAGCTCAAACCTCTATCGAGGTGGGTGCCGAAGCACACTCGCTCATCGGTGTTGGGGATGGGGATGGTTTGTCCAAAACCGCTCCACCAGTCACCGACGTAGAGGAGGCCTTCCTTCTCGATGACACGGAGCATGGCGTCATCAAGGGAACAAGTGATCTAGACCCCGCGGAAGTTCTCCCTCTCTGTTGCTACGGAGGCTGTCGCCGCTATCGCTGCTGTGCCGGAGGATGAAGCCTTAGCCATTCTGCGAGCGGTGGTGACCTAGGATGGGCGGTGCTGTGAGCTTTGGGGCAGACGGAGGAGCTTTTTCGCAGGAAGCGTCAAGGGGAAGGAGGAGGCACTGACGCTGGTAAGGAAGAAGGAAGAGATCTTGACCCCTTATATCCCTCACCTGTGCTAAGATTCGTGCAAAGATAAACAGTAACCGTACCATGCGTCATGGAAGGAGATAGGTAACCTCCTCGTGAGGATTCTGCTGCCTCGATCTCTGCGCATGCATTAAAATGATGCCTCGGTTCCGCACAAGGCGGACCCACCAACGGTCTTGTTGTTAGAAATGTCTGGCAGTGATGTGACTTGACCTTGATTGATGTCAGGTTACGTCAGAGACCAAGTTCTAGCTTAAGTTTGAATTTCAAGCTAGAAACTTGAATAATATACTCATAGGTCCGACTCTCTTTAAGACTCGGATCCTATCCTTTCTTTTAAAGTTTGAGGAACCCTTCAAGATTCTACAAGCCAAGGATGGATCAAGCTAGATGGAGATGAAATCCGACTCTAGATCTTGGAGGCTTTCGGGGGATGTTGTTGGGGATATACTTTCCGGGTATCCTCATTGTGCCTCATTGACCAGGGTGGCCCACTTCAGGTTAGATCTTTGCTTCACGGGCGCCCCAGTCAGGGAGCAGAGACAGAGTCCAGTCCAGCTACGAGAAGGCCCAGAAGACTTACCGACATAGGCCTATAGTGTTACTTGTAGTTCAAGATGTACTCTGTGACCGACTCTTAGTCGTAGCCGGATATGTCTCTTCTGTAAACCCTAGGCCGGATATCCATACAAGCCAACCTCGGGACCAGCCTTTTGGACACCCCACAATAGTCTACAATCTCAACTCACACAGGCGAAAAGCTTCTAACCCGTATTCCGAATTTGCCGTATTACTGGATTGCTAGCAGGAGTAGGATCCATCCAAAGCCGGCGGATTCGAACCTGGGTAAACTTGTGTGCTCACCATCCCGGAACACCATACGTCTCACACCCCTCTCTTTCGCACGCCTCGAGGACCCCCTCATGGCGTACTTGTCATCAATCCGATGACATGCGCTGTTTCTCGTCACCCGAAGCCTCTTTATATAGGGGTCCCTTCACGAAAGTTGTTGTGTTTGACCTAGCGGTGTTGATGGCAACTATACATCCGGAACTATATGGCCACAATTTTATTCCCGCCATATGGTTGGTCATTAAAGCTTCTGTCTCTACTTCACGACCCCTGGTTTCTTTGGGTTGTTGGAGATCTCGTATCTTTGACTTTAATGTTGTGATTCCTATCATCAAACATCATTATCTGCGCAGGGAAAAATAGAAAAAAAGGATTACATACCCCTTTGATCATTAGGCATTAGTGGCAAGGTTTAGAGAGATATTTCATCAAAAATATTAATAATATCCAGTTTAAATGTGGATGTAGATGGCTATATTTCACAGCCATCACCCACCTAAGCAAGTCTATTCTAGCAGCTTGGCTTCCGCCACGAGAACTCACAGCTGTCTAGGTTCTACGGCATCATGGAGGCTATGAACAGATCTCACTATACCATCTCATCGCAACAACCCACGTCATGTATCATCTATGCTAACAGACAGCCCCACGTCCACGAAAATCTGCAGCCGCCACGGGCTTACGACTCCACATCGGTTCCTAGTTGGGCCCCACGACCGCAAGAAAACACCTACGGTGTGGGTTATGTAGCCACGTCGTCTCCCATCGGGCCCCATGTTCATGAGATCCACGGTCGGTATGGTCTTATGGACCACGTCGAAAAATGTTGGGCCCCATGGCCTCACCATGAGAAACCGCTGCCGGTATGGACTCACCATGCCACATCTTCTCCTGTCAGGCCCCATGGCCACGAGAAAACGCGTCCAACATGGGCTTACAGTGGCGCATCAGCTCTCAGAGGGCCCATGCCCGCGAGAGTCCGTGGGCGGCATGGGCTCACGACTCCATGTCGGCTCTAAGCGGGCCCCACCACTGGGCGGGTGAGGAAACATGCCGCGTTGGGTAAACGTCTCACAGAGCACGGTTTTGCCTGTGCACACTGATAGCGGGCGCATGGCACGCATGGGGTCCACCTTACAGCGACGTGGGGTACGATGGTGCGCGGTACACCCATTCACGGTATGGAATCTTTCGGCCTGGCCCACGGCAGGTCCTGCCTCTCGAGATAGCAGGGCTCTGTTACAACGTCGTCGCGTTCCCTTCTCGGCCTCCGTCCCACGGTTGAAAAGAACCGGGATGATGTGGATAGCAGCTTGAGCCGAAATGATCTAGCTCTATTATTTACTCCTCATATCTCATATGTTCTCAATAGTTTCTTACCATGGTATAACTGTATGAAGTGGAAACATTAATACACATGTGGTATATAGACAAACTGAGTCCCTAGTATCCTCTAGAAGACTAGTTCGTTGGCCAGCTGATTATAGAGGTTTCTCGATAATGGACTTTTTATGTGAACTGACAATGAGGTCACTACATTAGATGAATTATGTGATGGACACACACCCAATCGTAGTATTGCAATGTGATCTAGATACAAAGTTCAACATTGCAATATGTAGCAAAGCATAGTAACTCAATCCTTTGACCGTGAGATCATGTTTAATCACTATCACTCGCGGTTGCTTTGATTGCATCAACTGCCACACCATAACAGGGTGACCATAAAGGTGTATATTGGGTATTCCAAAGGGATATGTTGAGGCATATGCATCAAGATCGGGATTTTCCTATCCAAGTGATGGATAGATACTCTGGGCCAACTCGGTGAGATTACATCAGTGAGCTTGTAAGCATGTGACTAGGTTACAAGGATGTAATATTGGGGGAATGAGTAAATGTGTTTGTCGGTAACAAGATCGAACTATGTATGTCGATACAGGAGATCAGATCTTGGACAAACCAGGTATCACAGTGCAAAGGGAATGGGACTAACCATTTAAGGTTCAAGCGATCAAGTTATTCGTGGAATGCATGGGGGACATCATGAGTATCCAGACACCGCTATTGGTCATTGATCAGGGAGAGTTTCAATCATGTCTAGAATTCCCGAACTGTAAGGGTGTCACACTTAAAGGTAGAGATGTTGAGGGTTGATCTGATACCGACAAGAGAAATAGAAGAGAGAGAGAGAACAATAATTGTTCCAGAGAGAAATCGAAGTTGTTCGGAGGGCTTCGAAAGGTGTTTTGAAGTGAAAGGTATTATTTAATATGTGTTTATTGTTAATTAAATGAATGAATTAATAAATATATATTTAAATAACTAAAATAGAAACCTAATGGGCCCTCCCGGAGGGAGGGGGCTAGGAGGGCAAGGTGGCGCGCGTGGGGTTGTGCCTAGTCCCCACCACCGGCGGCCAACCCACATCTTCCTCCTCCCTTGGTTTAGTCCCACCCCAGGACTTGAAGGGAGGGAGTGCTCCCTTTTACCCTCTATATATGTGGGAGGTTCCTCCTCCCGAACCATCTCATTGGTGTTTGCCTTTTCACCCTCTCTCCCTCTCATGAGTGTTCCCAAGTTTGGAACATGCGCTGTAGGGTAGATCTTTCTCCACCATCAGCACACCATCATGCAATTGGAACCGGTCCAGATCTTCATCTTCTGCTCCTTTGCTGTACTAGAGCTCGGGAGACGTCTCTACACCGGATGTGTGTAGTACTTTGGAGGCACCGCCACTTGTGGTGGTGGTCGCTTGAAGCCTTCACAACCTTGAGGTTGGCTACGCTTTGGCTACATCAGCAACGTTTGTGCAGGGACATAATCCCGCTTTCCGTCTTCAAAGGTATGAACACCAGATCCATCTTGTTACTATACATCTACATAGATAGATCTTAGATCTGGTGTTGTCGTTGTTAGGAATTTTTTGATTTCTACCACCGAACTGAAGGGGTTTCGTGATAGAAACCAAAAAATTCCCACTGTGAGAATGCACCAACCCAAGATCTATCTATGGAGAAGTATAGTAATGAGCATGATATGGTGACCATACCTTTAAAGATAGAAAAGAGGGATTACATTCCCACACAAACATTGTCGATGAAGCCAAGCATCGCATACCTCAAGGTCTAGAAGGCTTCAAGCGTCCAGCACCACTAGTGGTGGTGCCTCGTCAAGCTTTACACGCGTAAGGTGTAAACAACGTCTCCAGGGCCCCGGTCCAGCAAGGCAGCGAAAGAAGAAGATCCGGACCGATTCCAACGGCACGACGACATGCGCTGGGTGGAGAAACCTCTACCTTGTGTAGCATGTTCCTAACTTGAGAACACACTTGAGAGGGAGTGACGAGGGTTAAAATCATCAATGCCCATTATTATGGACTTGGATTTTGGAGAAGGAGGGAGCGTGGAGGCATCAATCGGCTAGCAAACAAGCACACATGGATGCAAGGTTTACCTAGGTTCAGGCCTCGTAGAGGACCCTACTCCTGCTTGTCTGCTCTTGGAATTATCGAGGGAGTCGAAAGTTATAGGGGTGCGCAAAGGCAATCTGGCGATGGTGCAGAAAACTAAGGTTGTGATTATCCTCCTCGTCGCCCCCTCCTAGCCTTTATATAGATAGGCTAGGTCTCAGGTAGCAGGTCGAGTCAATTACAAGTTAGGGTCCGTCCCTTTAAACTTTCTATCTTTGAGCTTGCCATGTGCTACAAGCAGTCGGAGTCTCCTTCGGTCACCCGAATCTTTGATTGGGCCCTAGTAACACCGTGGGCTTCTGCCAGATTGGACCGTATATGGCAAGCTCGAGTACCTATAAGGTATGCCCATGTCAGTAGCCCCCGAGTTTCTGGTTGAATCGCAGACTAATGAAGTCTTTCGAGTGCATAGCCGAGCATGTTTTCGAGTGCTCTAATTTATATCACAGGGATTGTTGATAGACATTCCTGATTTATCCGATGTATCAGGATCAGTTAACTGCCTCAGGGCAAAACAACACAATCTACTCAAACTCGAGTCCCCAGACTCAAATTCAGAGAAGTGCTGGCATAATTTGACTCAGGCCGCTGACGTCTTATAGAGTCAAATCCCAGTGTATACGTGTGAGCACTCGACGCATCCATCAAGGCTTATTTCATCGTACCTGCAGGCACGGATTGTTTCTAGTAGAGCACAAAAGGTGTGTTGCCAGGCCTTCTTCAGGTCTTATCTTCACGGTGTAAGCGTGGCAACCGATTTTTTTCATCCCGGAGATGATTCGGGTGACCTAGGAGATGCACTCTCTTTGTAGGGAAAATATGAGACGGAATCGCCGAAGCGTTCAAGTGTGGATGTAGTCAGCACATAGTTACGTATAAGAAAAAATCATAGGGTGCGCGGCCAGCGCTCCCTATGGTAGTAGCCCCCGAGTGACTATTCGAGTCGTAGACTCGAGTGGGGACTATAATTATTTTGCGACTGTTGTCGTCGTTTGCTTGTTTCGGTCGAATGTTTTTTCAGCGCTCCCTATGGGAGTAACCCGGAGTCCACCATCAAATCGTTGATTCGAGTGAAGGGATTTTGAGAGGTAATATGTTGTCATATTGATTGGATGTCTTAGAAAGTTTCTCGAGTGCGTGGCTAACTCTCCTGTTAGGAGTAGCCCCTAAGTGCTTGATCGAATCGAAGACTCGAGTAAGGACTAGAGTATTCAAAATATGCTCCTGCTGGAGTTTAATGACGTTAGTGCTAACGACGAGATTATATCAGTTGCCCATGTGAGCGGTTTTGATAGAACATGACGAGTAGTGGGTCTCATTTTCTGACTTGGACTTGACCAGGCATGTGTAATCTTTGGTTTTAACTCTGTCTCCTCGATTCTCGCGCATAACAGGAAGGGTGGGGTGACGGTTCATGGTTTACTCTGCCACGCATCAACACTGATTTGTGCCACGTGTCTGGTTGATTTTCTCCTGGCTGTTGGATGGCATCTTTGATCAGGTTAAGTAGAGATCCTTTGTGCGGTAATTCTCCACATCTTATCTTCCTCCTCGTGCACAACCTCCATTGCCGCTTCTTGCTGCTCCATTGTTCTCACCTTCTTTGTGGCGCTGGACCAACTTTACACTTTCCCGAGCTACTTCCTGCGCTCTCACCGCCAGCGCCAGATGGGCAAGAAGAAAGGAACCTGGGCTGCTGGATCTGCGGCTACCGCTGCTACGGCCAAGAAGAAAACCACCGCCACTATGGGCGCCAGCACCACCGCCGCAGCTAGGAAGAAGAAGGGCCCAGGAACCGTGTCACCAATGGGTCATCACATCCATCCACCATCAAGCCTTTGGGGCTCTTCACCCAGCCCCAAGACAGAGCGCTCCCTATGGCGGAAGAGGACTGCTGCATCCCCGGCGATGAGGTAATCCCTAGTCCTCCTGCGAGGTTTCGAGTGATGTTCCTTGCGTTCATTATTCGTGGTCTTTCTCTCCGCCTTCACCCCTTTGTGAGGGGTTTGCTTTGTGTCTACGGGCTCCAGCTGCACCAGCTGACCCCGAATTCTATCCTCAACATCGCCTGCTTCATTACTCTCTGCGAGTGCTGGCTCGGAATCGAGCCACACTTTGGCCTCTTCAAAAAACTCTTCAAGCTCAAACGTCAGTCGGGATCAGGTTCAGTAGTCTATGTTATAGGAGGCTATGGGATCCACGTCGACTCCAATGTCACCTATTTCTCCATCAATCTCACTGCATATGTCCAAGGGTCGAGGGAGGAGTGCTTCTACCTTTTTGACATGAAGGTCGACGGAGAGCACTACGGACTCGCGCCCTTTGATCCGGTGGCAGCCTGCAAGAGGAGGAGGTCATGGAAGAACATTGTGATGCCCAGCGAAGCCGAGGAAATAGAGACTCTGTACCATCATGTCTGTGACCTCGAGCGTCGCATAAGCAAGGAAATAGGTGGCGCTGATCTCATTCGCACTTGGATGCACCATCGAGTGCAGCCGCTTCAGGCCATGGTGCACCCCATGTGCTGCTGGACTGGTGCTGGTTATGTAACTCGTATCTCTGCAAAGGGCATTTCTTCTAGCGAAGTAGATAGGAGGTTTCGACTACTGACCAAGTACCCCACCAAGGAGGATCTCCCAGGTGACTCAGTTGTGCCTCCCTTCTGCGCAAGCCATCCTCCGCCTGAGGTGGATTTCTTTTGAATGTTCTTCATATTTTTCGATTGCTTACTCATTCTCGCTTATACTGATGCTTGCTTCTGGTTGCAGGACTGGAAGGTACCCCCCAACTTGCCTCCTCAGCCTGAAAGAATAATTCCACGCAAAGCGGAAGAAGAGGATGAGTCGGGATCCACCGTCCCTATTGGGTAGGAGCAGGAAGCCCCCAAGTCCAGCGGGCACGGGACTCGCAAGCGCTCCCGTAGCAAGGATTCGGATGCATCTTCGTCGATGACGCTGGAGGGTCCTCTCACTATAGTGGAGGAGCCAATCCCTGTCTTGCCTGTGCGCGCTATGGATCCTCCTTCACGGAAGAAGCTAAGGTTTCCGAAGGAGTCGTCTGGGGATTCCTTTGACCTCGAAAACTTTGATGGGTACGTGCTTATTTTCTTGCGAGTTTGTCTTCTCCTTCCAAAAAAAATCCGTCTGAAGTAGTGTTGGGTATTTGGCAGTCAAACAGCGTCATCGTCTTCCGACGACTGTCAAATTATCAAGGAGACTGGAGTCACAGACTCCAAAGATAAAGAGGTGGCAGCATGATCTCCTTCTCCTCTGGTGGCGGCCCACTCTGGTGCCAATTCTTCGAGTTCCCCCATACCGGGGGGCACCAGATGGTGGCCCAGATGTTAACCCAGAAGGAAACTTTGGAGTCCCTGGAGGAACATGTAAGTGTTTCTTGCCATCGGCAGTCGAGTTTTGGTTGATGCTCACACTTGTTCTTTTTTATAGCCTATCTTGAAGGAATCTGCTTGCCTCGCTGAACAGATCGTGTCCTTGGGTTGCCAGCATGCATCGATGGAAATCCGTTACCGTGCCTTCGAAGGTGATTTGACATTTTGTCCTCATTTTTTCCGTGAAAGAGTTGGTGAACTCAAATTTTTCCATTTTATCCTTTGCAGGTGATCATAATGATCTTCTTCGTCGTATCGACTCCCTCTAGAAGGGACTTGTCACGATGGAGAAGAAACGCGACGAGGCACTCGAGGCTCTTGAAGAGTCGAAAAAGTGTGAGGAGGACTTGCGTTCTTCCACCGCTGAGAGGGAGAAGTTGTTCGTAGAACAACTTTTCTCTTTCGTGAAAGCGCTCTCAGGTATGATACTGCCTCACTTCATTTCCCCATGAGTTTTGCCTACATTTTTTCTGTGCTCATATGTATATTCTATAGATGCAGCCAGCGTGGAGTTTGACGCCCAGGCTTTGACCCGCGCGGATGCCTTGGCCGGTGTTGTGGCTGTAGTTGAAGACCGCAACATCTCTGTTCAGGACGCACTCGGAAAGGCCAAGGGCGTGCTAAGCCGCCTTCTGGAGGAGATGGTCCCCAAGGCTAAGCTGATCAAAAATCTTGATGGCCTAGTGGAATCCTTCGCGGAGGCCGTGCCGATGGACTTCAAGTACGCGCATCGGGCAATTGTTGCGACCATGGGACTCGCAATGGCGCAAGCTCATGGCATGGAAATGGACCCCAGCGAAATCTTCAAGGCGATGCCGGTCACCGTGGATGGCCAGTAGGTAGTGTTTGCTCCTTTCACTAGTAGTTGTAGTAAATATGGGCCTCGGCTCATTGAAACAGTCGCCAATTATTTGGCAGAGCTGCGGCAATTGAATATGGCAAAGGCTGTGGCGTCCGGGGCTAAAGCTGGGCAGTCTGTGGCATCAGAGACTGCTATAGATTTGAGGAAGCCCCCGAGGTTGAAGGCGAAGCTATAGAACACTTCCTAGCTGCCTTTTGTAATAGTTTAGCTTTCCTTGTGGAACTGTATTATGTGGGAGTATCCCTTTTGTGACTCGCTGAATCTTGAATGCGCTCCTTTTATTTATTGACGACTAGTTAGTCTTATATGCCTCTTTTCTTTGGATGTAATAGGGTCCTTCGAGTGGTACGCCTGACTCTCCTCCCACCAATGAAACTGTGGCGAAGCCACGTTCAAAAGTGGAGGAGCTGCGGTTACTTGCACGACTGCGCGATCGCATAAAGTAGTTGGAGCGAGAGCTTCCCATGTTCCATGGTAACACGGATGTGTGGAAGTCGAAGGCTAAGAAGGCCAGTGCGCGCGGGAAGTACCTCCTGGGCGAACTTGCTCAATTAAATGAGCAATTTAAGTGTTATCTCTCTAGCTTCTTATCCTTTTCTTTAGCCATTCGCGGCGACGCTTTGTCCTTATGCTTTGCTCTGCTTCTTGTAATTATTAGCGCTCGTCACCCGCAAGATGAGAGGGATCGAGTTGCCATTCGTCTGAACGACTTGACCCATGAGTAGCTGCAAGCTAGTGGATATTTCTGGGTGGACCACGACCGTGCAGTCGTGTTGGCGATGCTGCAGGATCATGCATCGCGAGTACTGTAGTGCTTGAAGAAGTCGCAGTTGTGCCTTAAGCTTATTTTCAGGCGATGTTTCCCCTAGATGTAGTGCCTTGCATCTTGCTAGCTTCGCTATCGAAGTTTCAAGATATCAGCATGGTCCGCGAGTGCATGATCCAGTAGTTGGTTGCATTGGCGCTTGTTCGCCTGCATTGGCCAGATCTGGATGTCGCAGTTGTTGCTGCTGGACCACCGCCTCCGCCAGAAGGGATGACATGGAACATGGTGCCACATTACCAGGCGGTTGATCAGCCAGCCAAAGATATCGTTGATTTCTTTGAAGAGGAAACAAATGTTCTCCTTTTGCGGCAGTAGTGTAGTATGAACATGCACATGGATGTATAGGTGTTTTAAAGTTCATATAATTGTGCTGGGTGTTTTTGATACCCGTTAATGTGTAAAGAGCTTGCTAGATTGTATGTTTTTCAAGTGTATTGTAATCTGTAGTTCCTTTTCGTTAGCCTGGCATATGTTCATCTCAGCGGCTTGTCAACCTGTCAGGTGCGTTGCAGCTGGGTTGGTTTAACCAAGGGTTCGATTGATAGTGCGTCAGCTACTCAGGATACTGCGTTGCTCGTGTAATGAGATGTAGAGGGTGGCACAACCCCGGAGTGATACAAGTGCAAGTAAAATAGAAAAACACGAAGTTGGGGGCGCTTAGCTTTATTTATTCGAAGAATATCACGAGGTACAATGTATGGCTAAGTAGCATGGCTGGATAGCCTTATTTGTAAAGTAAAAACGTCTAAGGGTAGAAGCAGCACAGCTGTGTGATGTTCCAAGGATTGGAGTATGCGACTCCGCTTTCTGGATCTTTAAGGCGGTAGGCGCCACCTAGGATTACTTCAGTAATCACGTAAGGTCCTTCCCAAGGGGAGTCGAATTTCAGGTGCCCTTGCTGCTTCAGTCGCAGGACCAGGTCTCCTTCGACGAAGGATCTGGGGCATAGCCTTCTGCTGTGGTAGTTGCGGAGGTTCTGCTGGTAGATGGTGGATCTCTCCGCTGCAATCTCGTGTGCCTCATCGAGGAGGTTGGTGGAGTCTTTGAGTGCGACGGTTGATTCTACCTCGTTGTATGCTACTACCCGTGGGGCTTTGTAGCGCACCTCTGCGGGTAGTACCGCCTCGGCAGCGTGTACCATGAAAAACAGAGTGTAGCCTGTAGCACTGTTTGGAGTTGTGCGCAGGCTCCATAGTACTGATTGCAGCTCGTCGGGCCAGCACCCGACAGCTATTTCGAGTGGCCGGAGGAGCCTTTTCTTGATTCCGCCACAAACGAGGCCGTTGGCCTTTTTGACTTGACCGTTGGTCTGAGGGTACGCTAAGGAGGCGTAGCTGATGTTGATTCCCAGTTTTTCAGAGAAACCCTGGAATTCATTCGAGGTGAAGTTTGTTCCGTTGTCCGTGATGATGCTCTATGGCACCTTGAACCGGAAGACAATGGACTCAATTTAACGGCGCTGGCTCCTGACTGGTTTGTCACCGGCATGGCTTCAATCCACTTGGTGAATTTTTTCGACTGCGACGGGGAGGTAGACGTATCCTCCAGGTGAAGACTTCTGGAGCTTGTCGACCATATCGAGTCCCCATTGCGCGAAGGGCCAGGCCACAAGTATTGTCCTGAGCTCCGCACCAAGTGCGTGCGGCTTGTCCGTGAATCGCTGGCAGGTGTTGCACCGCTGGACGATGTCCTTGGCATCGCACATTGCCATTGGACAGTAGAATCTAGATCCTAGAGCTTTGGTGACGAGAGCGTGACTGTCGGCGTCGTGCATGCAAGTGCCTTCGTGTATGTTGAGGAGGATGGCTCTTCCGTCCCCATTGGAGACGCACCGTTGAAGGACTCCTGTGATGCTGCGCTTGTACAGTTCGCCATTGATGAGGGTGAATGCCTTGAATCATTGCGCTATATGACATGCATCTGTCGGGTCATCTAACAACCTTTTGCTGAGCAAATATGTGATGTATGGTTGCATCCATGATGGCTCAATCATCATCATCTCCATGAGGCCTTCGATTCCTGTGTTTGGCTCCGTGTTGTCGAGTGTTGTTGGCTCGTTGGGTGGCGTAGCCCCTGAGTCCTTTGACGTGATGGTTTTATGCTCTGGATCCTTTGGCATGATGGAGCGCTTGCAGATGCGCTCTAGAAATACTCCGGGTGGCACTTGGGCACAAGTGGAGCCGATGTTGGCCAGTATGTCTGCTTCCGCGTTGCTTTCGCGGCCGACGTGCCACAGCTTGCAACCGTCGAAGTCCCCCTCGAGTGCGTCGTAGAGGTCGCGGTAAGCGATTATGTTGTCACTCGGAGCATTACACTTGTTCATTGTTTGGTTGACCACCAGTTTGGAGTCGCCGTAGATTACGATTCGCTTCGCGCCGCAGGCTTTTGCCATACGCATCCCGTGTAGTAGGGCTTCATATTTAGCTTCATTGTTGGAGCTGGTGAACTACATTCGCAGAACCTATCTCATCTTGTCACCTTACGGTGATGTAAATATGACGCCCGCGCCAGCTCCCTCCTTGCGCTTGGACCGATAGAAGTGCATTGTCCATAGATAGGACATGTCTGGCTTGTCGGAGAGCTGGTTTTCCATCTAGTGCACGAGGAAGTCTGGGAGAACTTGCGACTTGATCGCGTCTCGCTTTTCATATGTGATGTCTTGTGGAGACAGTTCTAGCCCCCAAAGCACGACTCGTCCAGTGGCATCGGGGTTGTTGAGTATGTGCCCTAGCGGGGCGTCGTTCACCACTACGATTGGGTGCTCCTGGAAGTAGTGGTGTAGTCACCTGGCTATCATGAATACGCCGTATGCCGGCTTCTGATAATGCGGGTACCACTGTTTTGTTGGCGTGAGAACCTCGCTGAGGTAGTAGACTGGGCGTTGCACCCCGTGGACTTTATTTTGTTCGGCTCGCTCTACTACGAGCATGGTACTAACCACCTGGTTGGTGGCGTAGATGTATAGCAACAACGACTCCTTTTCATGAGGTGTCACCAACACCGGTGAAGTGGACAATAGATGCTTGAGGTCTTCGAATGCTTCTTGTGCTTCATCTATCCACTCGAATTTGTCAGTCTTGCGGAGAAGTTGGTAGAAAGGCAATGCCTTTTCGCCCATGTGACTGATGAATCGACTGAGCGTCGCGATTCGCCCAGCCAGCTGTTGGACGCCTTTTACGTTCTTTGGCTTCTCCATAGCCAGCATGGCTTTTATTTTCTTCGGGTTGGCCTCAATCCCTCTCGCGGAGATGAGGTACCCTAGCAATTGCCCAGATGGTACACCGAAGGCGCATTTGTTCGGATTCAGCTTTATCCGGTAGCGGTCAAGGTTATCGAAGGTCTCGCGGAGATCGTCGAGTAACGAGGCTTCCTCCTTGGTTTTGACGATGATGTCGTCGACATAGACTTGGATATTGCGACCAAGCTAGCTCTTGAGGCAGGCCTGCATACATCGCTGGTTGGTGGCTCTTGCGTTTTTCAGCCCGAAGGGCATCGTTGTATAGCAGAAGACACCAATGGATGTGATGAATGCCGTTTTCTCCTAGTACTCCTCCTTCATTCGAATCTGGTGATAGCTTGAGTAGGCGTCGAGGAAGCAGAGGTGCTCTCATCCCGCTATGGAGTCGATTATCTGATCGAACCGTGGCAACGGGAAGTGGTCCTTCGGGCAATGCTTGTTCAGGGAGGTGAAGTCCACGCACATCCGCAAGATATCCGTGTCTTTTTTAGGAACAAGCACGGGGTTTGCTACCTAGGTGCTTTCCTTGATCTCGTGTATGAAATTAGCGTCGAGGAGTCTGTTGACTTCCATACCGATCGCTTTTTCCCTTGGTTCAGACAGTCACCATATGTTTGTTTGACTGGCCTTGCTTCAAGATTCAAGTTGAGTGAGTTCTCGGCGAATTCCCTAGGAACTCCTGGCATGTCCGCTAGACACCAGGCGAAGATTTCCTAGCGCTCATGAAGGAATTCGACGAGCCCGAGTTCTTATGCGGGACTCAAGTTGTTGGCGATGAGGTCCGTCTTGGTCAGGTCAATTGGGTGGACCTGAACTAGCTTGGTGTGCACCGACGTGTCGAAGGATTGGTCAGGTGATCTAGGCTTGCTCGGGGGAGGTAGACTATTGTCTGTCGATTCCTTCAACCTCACGAGTTCCTCTTGCATGCCGAAAGACTAGGAAATTTTGTTGAATTCCCTATCACAGCTATCGGATCTCTCGAAGCTTCCATTGACTGTGATAATGCCGTTAGGGCCCGACATCTTCATCCGCATGTAGGCATAGTGTGGTACCGCCATGAAAATTGCGAACGCGACACGTCCGAGGATGCAGTAGTATTGTGAGGGCCAGTCGACGACTTAGAATTCAATGCGCTCTCACCAAAAGTTTATCGGCGTGCGGAAGATGACGTCGAGGCTGATCTTACCTAGGGAGTATACACCTTTCCCTAGGAAAATTCCGTGGAAGGTCATGTTTGAAACTTCCATACATGTCAGAGGAATCTGCATTGCGCACAAGGTACTTGCAAACATGAGGTTAATGTCACTTCCGCCGTCCATGAAGACGCGACTCATCTCGAAGCCTCTGATCTGTGCCTCGAGCACCAAGGGATAGTGGCTTGGGCGAGGTACTTGGCGCGGATAATCGTGCTTGTCGAAGGTGAGAAAGGCCTCGCTTCCACTGAGGTACTCTGTGGTGGAGGGCGGAGAGTTCATCGCCAGACTGACTTGGTGAGTGATTGCCTTTTGCACTCGCTTTGAGGGGCGTCCTTTTTTGGATCATCCCCATGTTCCCCAGCGGTCGGGGGTATGGCTCGCCTCCATGGTTCTGGACTGGCACAACCGTGTGTGCTGGCGGTCCAGGTGGTGGTGGAGGTGCTCCATGAGCCACAGCGCCCGGGGCAGTTCCATAGCCCTGGTTTAGGAACTCGTGGCAGTCCTTTAGAAGGTGGCTGGACTTTTTCTTGCTGTCGTGCTTGTCTATGTAGAAGTGAATGTTGCACAGTCCAGATAATTTGTCCTGGATAGATGTCCCAGGTGCCTCATCGCGAGTGCGGCATTGCCACACCTACGTGGTTTTTCCAATATCGCGGTATCCACCACTGCGGTATCCGCTATTGCGGTTGTTGTCGTCGCCTTTGTCGGTGTAGCCAGCCATGACCATGTCGACCTCCTTGTGGTCCTCGTAACCGCGCATTCAACATTTTCCTCGGCGGTCGCGCCTGTGGCCGAGGTCGTCGTTGTTGGAGTAGGCACGGTTTTTACCCAGTCCTCTCCATCAGCCCACCTATTCGCGATCTCCATCAGGTGGTCGATTGTCTTGGGCTTCAAGCGGCCTAGCTCTTCCCTGAGCTCTCTACGGTGCACTCCTTCATTGAACGCGTCGATTGCCCGGTCGTCGGAGATGTCTTTTGTAGAGTTTTTGATGATAGACCATCTCAGGATGTATGAGTGCAGCGACTCGCCAGACTTTTGGTAGAAGCCTCTTAGCTCTTCGATTGATGCGGGCATTTTGTAAGTGCCCTTGAAGTTTCGCACGAAACTATAGACTAGCTCCTCCTAGCCGCGAATTGATCCGTGCAGGAGGTTGTGACCCACGCACGGGCGGCACCTTGCAGCTGTAGCTGGAGGCATTGCATTGTTGTGCTCGTGGTTCCGCCGTGCAGCCTGATGGAGGAGATGTGATCCTCTAGCCAGATCTTCGAGTCCTACAGGCCCTCAAATTTTAGGTTCTGCGATGGGAGTTTGAACCCCTTTGGCATTCGCTTCTACCTGATAGCAGCGGACGCCGCAGAGCTCTATCTCATCATCTTCCGAGTCAGTCGAACGGGCACGCCTCGCACACATCTTGTTGACCTTGCGTTGCGTGATGTCATCACGCGCATCGTAGTCGTAGTCATGCCGCCATGAGCAGCATCGCCGCGACAAGTCATGGTTGTCATCGCTGGAGGATGGTGAAGAGTAGCATTTGGCCAGAGCCTTTTTCTTCGGCTCCGGTGCTGGCTCCTTGATGAGGATCCTCCCATGGAAGAGAGCTGATCTCGCCGAAGGCTCGACTCATCTGCCACCCTCCTACGCGCATCGAGCTAGGCAATTATTTGTCGTTGGCTCTTGTATTTTTCCTTGAGCATCCAGTGTTAACCCATCAGCATGTCTTGCTATGAGTTTGGTGGAAGGGGATTGCCCCGCAGGGCCTCTCGACAGCGAGCCCACTCGGCGTCATTGAGCTTGATCAGCACACACTCCTCGGTATGCTCATTCGCAGTGAGATGCGGATTTCCTTCTGTTCCGTTGTTGGTGGGCGCTCCATGGGGGGACCACCATTCGCGATTAGGATACCACCACCGGTAGCGGTGTTATCCCGAATGCCGTTGTTCTCACCTGTGTTGAAGATGACGCACTTGTAGTGTTTGGGGAAGTTGTTGCTTCTGCAGCTTTCATATCTGGAGACGTAGGCTTCATCTTCTGTGGCCAGATTGCCCAAATTGGATCCACGATTGCTATCGCTGATCATATTCCCGACTAGATCCCGATCGTCGGGCCGATCCCTTCGCCCATGGACTCGAAAGCCGGGTGAGTGGCCGGCGTGTGGACGGTGAAGTCGAAGGCACTGAAGAGGAGGCGAATCTCCGCTGTTGTAGAGTTGTAGATCGCAGTTGATGGGGCTGAGGAAGCCACAACATCAGCAGTCCCAATTCCTACAGACGGCGCCAATTGACGAGGGTTAAACTCCTCAATTCCCATTGTTATGGACTTGGGCTTTGGAGAAGGAGGGAGCGCTGGAGGCATCAATCGGTAGCAAACAAGCACACATGGACGCAATGTTTACCCAGGTTCAGGCCTCGAAGAGGACCCTACTCCTGCTTATCTGCTCTTGGAATTATCGAGGGAGTCGAAAGTTATTAGGGTGCACAGATGCACTCTAGCGATGGTGCGAAAAACTAAGATTGTGATTTTCCTCCTCGTCGCCCCCTCCTAGCCTTTATATAGATAGACTAGGTCTCGAGTAGCAGGCCGAGTTGGTTACAAGTTAGGATTCATCCCTTTAAACTTTCTATCTTTGAGCTTGTCGTGTGCCGCAAGTAGTCGGAGTATCCTTCGGTCACCTGAATCTTTGATTGGGCCCTGGTAACACCGTGGGCTTCTACCATATTGGACCGCTTATGCCAAGCTCGAGTGCCTATAAGGTATGCCCACGTCAGGGAGAGAGATAATGGCTAATGCCAATTGATTGATAAATGGATAAATTGGGGTGAATGCCTCTCCTATATAGGAAAAACTAGGCTACTCCCACCCTCTAAGTCACAGGGTGGGACTAAAGCTTGGGAGAGGTGGGAGGAGGAGGCGCCGATGGTGGGATGGGCTCCATCTGCCCGCCCAAGCCCACCTAGGGTGGCCAGCAGGGTGGGAGCCCTCCCACCCTGACAACATGGCCCTAGGGGCCCTTGGCCCTTCTCTCTTGGGCCCTCTTCCCTCTTGGGGAAGGCCCATATGGCAATTTTTCCTTTTTCCTTTTATATTTAATAATTTATATTTAATATTAATTCATAATTAAACATTAAATACATTTTGTAACACCCCGATAAAACCATTACTAGAAAATCGCTTGCTATTTCTATTTTGTGCATCATCATGACCGCAAGCTCATGTCATCATGCCGCATTGCATTTGAGCATCGTCATCATCATGCATTTGTTTGCCTAAAAACTATTTTCTAAAAGCCTATCTTTGTTTTCTAAATACCCCTCTTTATGTCAAATCAAAAACCCTCGGTCCGCCTGGATCTTTTATTTGTCTAAAAACTATTTACAAAAATCTTTCATATAAAAAAAACTATTTTGTATCGGGGAGGCAGTCCAGCCGGTAAGACCAGAGACCAACCAGCCAGACCACCTACTACCCGGTTTAATCTAGATCTAAGCCTTGGACTAAACTGGACCAAACCCTAACCTAGAACCACCACCTATCACCACTCCACCTGCCGCCGCCACCCACACTAACCCTAAGCCACCTATCCTATCTGTCGCAACGCACCTAGCATCAGCGTTGCAACCTGACCTGCCTGTGCGCCGTGCGTGAACCGCCTGGCCCCACCGCGTGCACCCCACTCCCACCAACCGCGACCCTGCTCCCCCGTTCTCGCACGCAAACTGACGGACCCCCGCCGTCACGTGTTCCTCCCGAATGCCACCCACCTCGGCCTCTCCTCGCTCGCCTTCCATCCTCCTTCCGCTGCAACCGCGAGGGACGCCGCCGGTCGCCCTTCTTCCTCCTCAGGCACCTTGCCTCCGGTCGTCTCCCTCCCCTGGCTAGCACGGTTTGCGCCACCGTCTTCCTCGCGCCGTGCTCCGCCACAGCCCCGCCCTCTCGCATCTGCGTCATCGCCAAGGTCACCCCCTCCTCGAGTTTTGGCCGGCGTGCCCCTGCGCCTCGACCCCCGCATGGAGAGACCCGTCGCTCGCCTTCGGTCCCCATCGCCTCCAGCCGCGCCGCTGCGACCTCTCCTTCCCGTCTGTGCTACGTCTGCTGCCAAGGTCCACATCACCGCCCTACCGCCGCAGGACCTCCGGCCCGCTGCCGTCCTCTACGTCTCGTGCGCCCCGTTCCGTCCTTCGGCCCTGCCGCGAAGCTGCGCGTCCTCCTCACCGCCACATCTGGCCGCACTCGACCTCGCGCTTGCTGCCTCTGTTCCCAAGCTCGACGTCACCCTCTACGTGCTCCCTGCGCACGACTGTTGCCGTACGCGCTGACCTCATCCCGGTGCTCTCCTCTGGCTATCGAGCCTGCCCCCATCACGCACACTCCCAAGGGACTGCCTCCTTGTTCCTTAGGTGACGCGTCGTCCCTGTCTTGGTGTTTGTCCCGGCCAGCAGCTGTTGCTCGTTGATGCTAGCACACCCTGTTGAGTTTCAGTGGAGGTACTCCTGTTAACGTGACGTATCCTCCATCAGTGTACAGGGTTTCCATCAAATTCCGCATGTGCATTGGGGAATGCAAGACCGTCATCAGAAGATCTTCGATGCCCAGAACAACCGGGCATGGAGTACACCCCCAAAGCGTCAAGATCTTCTCGTTGACAAGACTTGCTAGATGCTGAAGAATGAACTTAGCGCTACCCGAGACCCACCAGAACCGACCCAAGACCGCCACCGACGAATAAAGCCGGAACTCCAAGATCTCCTTCATGGATCTAAAGACCGATCCCCATCGAACCCCGAGACCCCGGATCTGAACCCCAATGTGTGATCCCCTTTATGAGGCCCTATTTTTATAATATATGACATCTATCTTGTTGCATATTACATTGTTCATGCTTGCATACATATTCATTGTTTGGGGGTAATATGTTGATTCACCTCATAATTAAATATGGAGCTTATATGTGGGCTACTCTAGTCTTATATTGGCTCCATTTAAATTTGTGTAGCGAACCGATCCATGTTTTGCATTGTTAAGTGAACATTTAAATTGCGGGGTAGATAAACAACTTGAACCATATAATTCAATGTAGGGACCCCGGTACCGCTTAATATTGCCTAGTCGCATCGCATATTTGCCATGTCATGCATCATACATGTATCATGCCTGATCTTCTGCCGTAGTATTAAATAGTGCATCTGGTGTTTCTTTTAGTGCTTTGGTTCTTCGCGGATTAGGCCGTTGAGTTGATGGGAGTATCCACAAGTTCTTCGATAGTGTTTTCCAGGCGAGCATTCTCACCCTTTCTACCTATTTTGCATTTATAGTCTTTACTTCCTCCTGTTGATCTCTTGTTATCCGTGTTGCGATGCTTTAGTTTCCGTCCCCTTTATATTCCTTGCAGCCTCTATATTTCCTTGGACACATCCTATTACCTATTGTTTTGGTAGATAGATGGTCTTGCGAGTCGTAGTCGCTTGCTCAGGTGCGATTTCGTGTCGTGAAGTACCACACAGTTGTTGGAATGTTGTCATATGCTTTATGGTGGAGATGATCATGACTTTAATTTCAACTGATAATTAAAATGTTGGGAATAGATATAACTAATGCAGAGGCATCGGTGGGTAATAGCTAATATTTGATTCTTCCACGCTCACTTGTGTCCCGTAGGCCCCGAGTACTTGATACCTGTTTCTTGACTATTCGCACTATCCACATACGGGAGAGTCTATGAATCCCCCTTTGCCTGAGCTTGATTCACACTTTATTTCTTGGGACCAGAAAGTAGTTTGGGGCTTTATTACTATCTTGTACTTATGCCATGCTTTACTACTTTATTTACGATTGTGCGTGGAGCACCTGTACTATTTTGGAACGTGGAATGTTTTCGCGGTATCGACAAGCCCAGTCACACTTTCGGGTTCCCAGTCGTTTACAGCCATTGTCACAAACCCTGGCTCCGTCTCGGAGCCAGCCAACTTTGTTGCGGGTATCTTAGTGGGGTGGCCCCCTGAAATAATTCATGAATCCTGTGATTTCTTTGTCGTGAAAGCCTTGTTGGGTTTTGATTTGGTTTTTCTGAGGTTGATCGTGTGTGTGTTGCTATTTGTGCACCCCTGCAGGGTAAATCTTTCTGAAAGCCGTGTCCACGGTTATGGATGACTTGGAGCACAGTATCTCGATCATAGAGAAGCATAACTAAAGTAGTGCTATAAATTTGACTTAATATGTGACTAGTAATCAGCTTC
The DNA here is from genome assembly GCA_916181665.1 of Avena sativa. NCBI lineage: Eukaryota > Viridiplantae > Streptophyta > Magnoliopsida > Poales > Poaceae > Avena > Avena sativa. Next base: position 61,736,209 of record OV702287.1, on the reverse strand, counting down.
ACTACAATGGAATGGATAATAAAAGTTCCAACAACTGGTGGAACTAGGGTGTATCTTGTCATGTTATACCTGCCTAGTAAGTATCGCAACTCCAATGGAATGAAATAAAAGTGCCAACAACTGCTGGGTTTGGGATGTTACATGCTAATTGTATCTGACTAGTAAGTACTGCGACTACAACTGAATGGTTAACTACTTATGCTATCAGGATGACTCATGTTATCTATATATGACTAGTAAGTGCTTCAACTATAATGGAATGAATAAAATGGCCAACCGTGTGAGTTCCTTGGTTTGACTTCCTCGTTTGGTCTCGAGGGGGAATACCAGGATGGGTATGATTGGTGTTACTATCAGGTTGGATCCGAATAGGTCTTTCTTATCCCTCTCTAATAGCCGCCAGTTTTACTGAGTCTCTATAGGTTGTTTAGTACTGTTGCGCTGCCGCTTCAGTCCACCATACCTATGTAGGCAAAGACCACCGAATTCTAGACTCGCCGTGTACTGGCCTCAGTACTGATGCTCCTCTTTTTTCCTTTTCCCTTTGTCGGCACCCCTTTTGTTTTAGCAGGTTTGAGATCGACGTTGTTAGCAGGGTTACCCTTCCGGCTTGGCCTGGGCAGGGTTATGGACGCCATTGGTAATTCTTCACGGCTCTTAGCCCAATTTGCATCTTGTCCGTACTCGGATGTTGTATCGTTTTCAAGGTGATTTGGATCTTTGCATTGTATATCTATATTCTTGACTCATGGAGTCGTGTTGTATATATATCTGTTCTATGGGTTCCATCGTGAACTATTGTGTAATGGTATTACTTCATTTTCCACCTGCACACAAGTGCCTGGTGGGCGTCCTTGAATCGTTTCTATCTGGGTTTGGCGGAAAGCGCTAAAACTTGCATAGGGCCGATTCGAGAGTGTTACAAAGTGGTATCAGAGCTCAGCAGTTGCGATACCCCACTGGTCCAGCCTGTAGGATAACCTAGCTAACGGCCGTTGTAGAGCATCAAAATTATTTTTGCAAAATCGGTTGGATAGATCTCATTAGGTCTGCTTTTACTCCTTACCCCTATGCTATTCTCCTCTTACCTCTGCGTGTTTTGAATCTGCTCCCCTATCTTTTCTTCGAGTCCAGGATTTCTTGTGGTTGGGTATTCCGTCGTACCGTCAGGGTTTCTCTTCCTTCCTTTTATAACGATGGAGCTACAATCATCAATCTGCATCTTGTTGTTGTTACCTCCATCGAATCTTTTTGGTCCTTGAAATCTTTATCTGTATGTGCCTGTGACGGATATCCGTATCGTTGAAAAACATATGATAAGGATGAGTGTTGGTGAAGTTGGAGTATACCTTGAACATGTGTTGTTCATGCCAATGGAACCATCGCGAAACCTAACCATTGTGTCTTTTCGTACGATTATCTTTGTATCTTCTGGTGATTCCCTTCTCGGCGACATCATCTGTGCTAGGTCCAACGAAGAATCTGCATCACTCCTTTGTTCTCTGCACATCGCTTCTCGAGATCTTCAATCTAATTTTGAGAGTTGGGTTGCATGATTTTCCTATTCAAGTACGGAGTTAATCGTTTAGGTACGGGATGGACTGATCACCCTACCTGACTCTTACTGTTCACTCTTGTACATCAAACTGGTGGATCAACGCAACTTTACTCCTTTCATGGAAGTTAGAGGTGGCCTTATCTGTTGATACCTCTACCTTCGCCTTTTATTTTCCCCGGAGTGTTCTCTCAACGAATGTGAGCAACGACCCCTTGTTGGTGGTGTCGTCGATTTCAAGATGGAGCAAGGATCTTTGTTAGTGGTGTCGCGAGGATCTATACGAAGCGAGAAGATTCAGATCGTTGGACTTCTTCCGGTACCATGAGGCGGATCTCGAGGGCGAGATCCATTGTGAGTGGTGTCGAATTGTAACACCCCGATAAAACCATTACTAGAAAATCGCTTGCTATTTCTGTTTTGTGCATCATCATGACCGCAAGCTCATGTCATCATGCCGCATTGCATTTGAGCATCGTCATCATCATGCATTTTTTGCCTAAAAACTATTTTCTAAAAGCCTATCTTTGTTTTCTAAATACCCCTCTTTATTTCAAATCAAAAACCCTCGGTCCGCCTAGATCTTTTATTTGTCTAAAAACTATTTACAAAAATCTTTCGTATAAAAAAATGAGCAAATAAAAAAACTATTTTTGTATCGGGGAGGCAGTCCAGCCGGTAAGACCAGAGACCAACCGGCCAGACGACCTACTACCCGGTTTAATCTAGATCTAAGCCTTGGAATAAACCGGACCAAACCCTAGCCTAGAACCACCACCTATCACCACTCCACCTGCCGCCGCCACCCACACTAACCCTAAGCCACCTATCCTATATGTCGCAACGCACCTAGCAGTAGCATTGCAACATGACCCTCCCGTGCGCCGCGCGTGAACCGCCTAGCCCAACCGCGTGCACCCCACTCCCACCAACCGCGACCCCGCTCCCCCGTTCCCGCATGCAAACTGATGGACCCCCGCGGTCACGTGTTCCTCCCGAACGCCACCCACCTCGGCCTCTCCTCGCTTGCCTTCCGTCCTCCTTCCTCTGCAACTGCGAGCGCGGACGTCGCCGGTCGCCCTTCTTCCTCCTCAGGCACCTTGCCTCCGGTCGTCTCCCTCCCCCGGCCAGCGCGGTTCGCGCCACCATCTTCCTCGCGCCGTGCTCCGCCGTAGCCCTGCCGTCTCGCATCTGCAACACTGCCAAGGTTGTCCCCTCCTCGAGTTTTGGCCAGCATGCCCTGCACCTCGACCCCCACATGGAGAGACCCGTCGCTCGCCTTTGGTCCCCATCGCCTCCTGCCGCGCCGCTGCGACCTCTCCTCCCCGGCTATGCTGCGTCTGCCGCCAAGGTCCACATCACAGCCCTGCTGCCGCAGGAGCTCCGACCCGCCGCCGTCCTCTATGTCTCGTGCGCCCCGTCCCATCCTCTGGCCCTGCCACGAAGCTGCGTGTCCTCCTCGCCGCCACATCTGGCCACACTCGACCTCGCGCTTGCTGCCTCCGTTCCCAGGCTCGGCGTCACCCTCTCCATGCTCCCTGCGCACGACCGTTGCCGTACGTGTTGACCTCATCCCGGTGCTCTCCTCCGGCTATCGAGCCTGCCCTCGTCGCGCACACTCCCAAGGGACCGCCTCCTTGTTCCGCAGGTGACACGTCATCCCTGTCTCGGTGTTTGTCCCAGCCAGTAGCTGTTGATCATTGATGCTAGTAGACCCTGTTGAGTTTCAGTGGAGGTACTCCTGTTAACATGATGTATCCTCCATCAATGTACAGGGTTTCCATCAAATTCCGCATGTGCATTGGGGAATGCAAGACCATCATCAGAAGATCTTCGATGCCCAGAACAACCGGGCATGGAGTACACCCCCAAAGCGTCAAGATCTTCTCATCGAAAAGACTTGCTAGATGCTGAAGAATGAACTTAGCGCTACCCAAGACCCACCGGAACCGACCCAAGACCGCCACCGACGAATAAAGCCGAAACTCCAAGATCTCCTTCATGGATCTAAAGACCGATCCCCATCGAACCCCGAGACCCCGGATCCGAACCCCAATGTGTGATCCCCTTTCTGAGGCCCTATTGTTATAATATATGACATCTATCTTGTTACATATTACATTGTTCATGCTTGCATCCATATTCATTGTTTGGGGGTAATTTGTCGATTCACCTCATAATTAAATATGGAGCTTATATGTGGGCTATTCTAGTCTTATATTAGCTCCATTTAAACTTGTGTAGCGAACCGATCCATGTTTCGCATTGTTAAGTGAACATTTAAATTGCGGGGTAGCTAAACAACTTGAACCATATAATTAAATGTCGGGACCCCGGTACCACTTAATATTGCCTAGTCGCATCGCATATTTGCCATGTCATGCATCATACATGTATCAAGCCCGATCTTCTGTCGTAGTATTAAATAGTGCATCCGGTGTTTCTTTTAGTGCTTTGGTTCTTCGCAGATTAGGCCGTTGAGTTGATGCGAGTATCGACAAGTTCCTTGGATAATGTATCTTCGATAGTGTTTTCCAGGCGAGCATTCTCCCCCTTTCTAACTATTTTGCATTAATAGTCTTTACTTCCTCCTATTGATCTCTTGTTATCCGTGTTGTGATGCATTAGTTTCCGTGCCCTTTATATTCCTTGTAGCCTCTATATTGCCTTGGACACATCCTATTACCTGTTGTTTTGGTAGATAGATGGTCTTGCGAGTCGTAGTCGCTTGCTCAGGTGTGATTCCGTGTCGTGAAGTACCACATAGTTGTTGGAATGTTGTCATATGCTTTATGGTGGAGATGATCATGACTTTAATTTCAACTGATAATTAAAATGCTGGGAATAGATATAACTAATGCAGAGGCATCGGTGGGCAATAGCTAATATTTGATTCTTCCACGCTCACTTGTGTCCCGTAGGCCCCGAGTACTTGATACCTGTTCCTTGACTATTCGCACTATCCACATACGGGAGAGTCTATGAATCCCCCTTTGCCTGAGCTTGATTCACACTTTATTTCTTGGGGCCACAAAGTAGTTTGGGGCTTTATTACTATCTTGTACTTATGCCATGCTTTACTGCTTTATTTACGATTGTGCGTGGAGCACCTGTACTGTTTTGGAACGTGGAATGTTTTCGCGGTATCGACAAGCCCAGTCACACTTTCGGGTTCCCAGTCGTTTACAACCATTGTCACAAACTCTGGGTCCGTCCCGGAGCTGGCCAACTTCGTTGCGGGTAGCTTAGTGGGGTGGCCCCCTGAAATAATTTATGAATCCTGTGATTGCTTTGTCGTGAAAGCCTCGTTGGGTTTTAATTTGGTTTTTCCGAGGTTGATCGTGTGTGTGTTGCTATTTGTGCACCCCTGGAGGGTAAATCTTTCTGACAGTCGTGTCCGTGGTTTTATACGACTTGGAGCACAATATCTCGATCATAGACAAGCATAACTAAAGTAGTCCTATAAATTTGACTTAATATGTGACTAGTAATCAGCTTCACTACAATGGAATGGATAATAAAAGTGCCAACAACTGGTGGAACTAGGGTGTATCTTGTCATGTTATACCTGCCTAGTAAGTATCGCAACTCCAATGGAATGAAATAAAAGTGCCAACAACTGCTGGGTTTGGGATGTCACATGCTAATTGTATCTGACTAGTAAGTACTGCGACTACAACTGAATGGTTAACTAAAACTGCCCACTACTTATGCTATCAGGATGACTCATGTTATCTATATTTGACTAGTAAGTGCTTCAACTATAATGGAATGAATAAAACTGCCAACCGTGTGAGTTCCTCGGTTGGACTTCCTCGTTTGGTCTCGAGGGGGAATACCAGGATGGGTATGATTGGTGTTAGTATTAGGTTGGATCCGAATAGGTCTTTCTTATCCCTCTCTAATAGCCGCCAGCTTTACTGAGTTTCTATAGGTTGTTTAGTGCCGCTGCGCTGCCGTTTCAGTCCACCATACCTATGTAGGCGAGGACCGCGGAATTCTAGACTCGCTATGTACTGGCCTCAGTACTGACGCTCCTCTTTTTTCCTTTGCCCTTTGTCGGCACCCCTTTTGTTTTAGCAGGTTTGAGATCGACGTCATTAGCAGGGTTACCCTTCCGGCTTGGCCTGGGCAGGGTTATGGACGCCATTGGTTATTCTTCAGGGCTCTTAGCACAATTTGCATCTTGTTCGTACTCGGATGTTGTATCGTTTTCAAGGTGATTTGGATCTTTGCATTGTATATCTGTATTCTTGACTCATGGAGTCGTGTTGTATATATATCTGTTCTGTGGGTTCCATCGTGAACTATTGTGTAATGGTATTACTTCGTTTTCCACCCGCACGCAAGTGCCTAGTGGGCGTCCTTGAATCGTTTCTATGCGGGTTTGGCGGGAAGCGCTAAAACTTGCATAGGGCCGATTCGAGGGTGTTACACATTTTTATTTCCTCCTTGTTCAAAACTCCTTTCGAATAGACTCCGAACACTTTGGTATTCTCTCTAGAACTATTCCGATTCTCTCTTCCTATTTCTCTATCAGTAGTAGATAAACTCGTAGCGTCGATTACCCTTAAGTGTGACACCCTTATGGTCCGGGAATGTTTAGGCATGAAGGGGATCTCTCCCCGATCAATGATCATCAGCTGTATCTGGAAACACATGATGATCCCTACTCATTCCACGAAATTATATTGTTCGCTTGAACCTTCTAAACATTGAGTCTTATTCCCTTTGCACAATGATACCTGGTTTGTCCAGGACCTGATAGCATGTATCCCATATAGTTCAACCTTTTTCCAAACAAACACGTTTACTCGTTCCTGTGATATCACATACCTATGATCTAGCAACATGCTTGCAAGCTTATTGATGTGGTCTCACTGAGTCGCCCAAGAGTGTCTATCCATCACTCTGATATGCAAATCCCGATCTCAATCATACGCCTCAACCATTCCTCTAAAATACCTGAAACACACCTTTATGGTCACCTAGTTACAGTCATTATGGTTGATGTGATCAAAGCAGCCATAGGATATAGTAATTAAATGCGATCTCACGGTCAAAGGATTTAGTCACTACGCTTTGCTAGATATCGCAACATTAAACTTTGTTACTGGATTAGATTGCAATTTTGCGGTTGGGTGCACCCATCACGTCAATAAGTGACCTTGTTTCTAGGTGATTGTTTTATGTCAAGTCCATGACCGGGAAACCTCGATCATCATCTTCCCAACAAACTAGTACTAGTGGATACTAGGGACCTAGTTGTTTATATACCACACCTATATTAATGTTTCTGCTTAATATAGTTATAACATGATACAAAAATATTATTAACATTTAGAGATATAACAATAAAACACTTTATTTATTGGCCTCTAGGGCATATCTCCTTCAGTCTCCCACTTGCACTAGAGTACAATTACACTAGTTTACAATAGGCAATAATCTATCACCAATAGCATCCCGGTGTTGATCATGCTTTGCTTGTGGAAGAAGCTTAGTGAATGGATCAGCTACATTCATGTCAGTATGTACCTTAGAAATTCTAATGTTGCCTTTAGCAACAAACTCTCTTATTACATGATAACATCGGTCAATGTGCTTGGCCATGGAGTGGAACCTCTAGTCCTTTGCATTCACAATGGCCCTCGTGCTATCACAGTAGATACACGCAGGGTATTGTGTGCTTGGGAACACTCCAAGTTCAATAATGAAGTTCCTCATCCATACAGCTTCATTAGCTGCATCTACGGTAGCCATGTACTCTGACTCCATTGTAGATTGAGCCACCGAGCCTTGCTTCCCGCTCCTCTAGCTCACCACGCCGCCATTAACCATGAACACATATCCTATTTGAGATTTCTTGTCATCTGGATCAATGGAGAAGCTTGCATCCATGTAACCTGTTATAGCAAATTCTTCTTCATGTCCTCCAAATACTAAAAGCATATCCTTAGTTATTCTCACGTACTTGAGGATATTCTTAACTGCATTCCAATGCACCGTCCCTAGGTTGCTTTGGAAACGGCTCACCAAGCTAAGATCCAAGGCTACATATGGTTTAGTACTCAGCATGGCATACCTAATGGATCCAATGTCCGAGGCATATATGATACCTCTTGTTACTACCTTTTCATGTTCCATTACTGGGTATTGAGTCACACTCAACTTATCACCTTTTATGATTGGCGAAGAACCTTTCTTTGCCAATTCCGTTCTAAACCTCTTTAGAATCTTTTCTATGTAGGTGCTTTGGCCAAGAGCCAACAAACACTTTGATCTATCTCTATAGATCTTAATGCCTAATATGTAGGCAGCTTCACCCATGTACTTCATAGATAATTTACTACTCGAATACTCTTTCACATTATTCAAAAGATCCACGTCATTCCCTATCAACAATATGTCATCCACATATAGTACTAGGAAGCCACTGAACTCTCATTCACTTTCTTATATATGCAGGCTTCTTCTGCATTTTGGACAAATCCAAAACTTTTGATGTCATCAAATCAAAGATTCCAGCTTTGAGATGCTTGCTTCAGTCCATAAATGGACCTCTGAAGCTTGCATACTTTACCAACATCCTTTAGATTAACAAAACCTTCCGGTTGTATCATATACAATTCTTCCTCAATGTTTCCATTCGGGAAAGTGGTTTTACATCCATATTCCATACTTATTAATCAAAATATGTAGTAACTGCTAGTAGAATCCGAGTAGACTTTATGTTTGTCGCGGGAGAGAATGTCTCTTCATAGTCAATTCCTTGAAATTGTCGAAAACCTTTTGCGAGAAGTTGACCTTTGTAGACAGTGACTTTTCCATCAGTGTCTGTATTTTTCTTGTAGATTCATTTATTCTCAACAGCCTTATCGCCTTCAGGAATATCTACCAAGGTCCATACCTGGTTGTCATACATGGACTTCATTTCGGATTCCATGGCTATGCGCCACTTCTCCGGTTCAGGGCATTCTATTTCTTATGTGTAGGTTGCAGGTTCATCATGTTCCACTTTCATGACCATGTTTACAAGATAACTATACTTTTTACCGGAGGAAGCGAGGAAATAGAGCTAACATAATGGAATTGTCAACATCATGACTCATAAGGAGGTCAGTCAGGCTCATCCCGGTCTACCACTAGATCATGAATATATACCCGGATGTCATTCCTTGAAAGATCCTAGGTCGCTTCACTTAATCAGAGATAATAAATATCATCGCTGCTTACAAATTCCATCCATTCAGGGGCAACACGTTTTCTTGTTAACCTGCAAGGTTCAATAGCTATTTCCTTGTGAGTTTCATGATCATCATCATTCGCTCCCACTTCAATTGATAAGAGTGGCGCCAGAACAGCTTCCATTGTGACACTCGTTATTTTAAGATCAGGGTCGATAATATAATTTAGTTCTATCTTCCTTCCACTCATACCTTTCGCGAGAAACTCTTTCTCAAGGAACATACCGTTCTTCACAACAAATGTTTTGCCCTCAACTTGGTTGTAGAAGTTATATCCAATAGTCTCCTTTGGATATCCTACAAAGATGTATTTTCCGCTTTACGTTCGAGTTTATCAGGATGTAGTTTCTTAACGTAAGCCTCACATCCCCAAACCTTCAGGAAAGACAACTTTGGCTTGGTGCCATGCCATATCTCATACGTCGTTGTCTTTACGAACTTGGATGATGGTCTATTTAAAATGAATGCAGCAGTCTCAAGGGCATATCCCCAAAAAGATACTGATGGGTTGGTAAGAGACATCATAGACCGTATGCTATCCAGTAGGGTGTGATTACGTCGCTCGTACACACCATTACGTTGTGGTGTTCTAGCCGACGTAAGTTGTGGTACAATGCCACAAGCCTTCAGATGTGTGCTAAATTCGTAACTCAAATACTCACCCCTCGATCAGTACGAAGGTGCTTGATTTTCTTATCGAGTTGATTCTCAACTTCACTCTGAAATTCTTTGAACTTTTCAAAGGTTTTAGCTATTTTCTTCATTAAGTAGATATACCCGTATCTACTCAAATCGTTTGGTGACAAAATAACGATAACCATTTCGCGTGGAGACGCTCATTGGTGCGCATACATCCGAATGGATGACCCCCAATAGGTCTGCAGCCTATTCCATCATACCGTTGGATGGCGTCTTGGTCATTTTGCCCATGAGGCACAGTTTGCATGTATCGAGGAATTTGAAATCCAACTATTACAGAAGTCCATCAGAATGGAGCTGCTTCATGCGTTTTACATCGATATGACCAAGACGACAAAGCCACATGTACATGGAATTATCGCTATCATGCTTACATCGCTTGGCATCTATGCTATGTATGTGTGTATCATCACAATCAAGATCCAATAAGAATAAACCTTTACTTTGTCACGCATGAGTATAAAACACACTATTCATGTAAATAGAACAACCACTTGTCTCTGATTTAAACGAATAAATGTCTTACAACAGGAAAGATCCATTGGCAATATTCATGATCAAAGACAGTACATAGTAACAACTATTCAAATTTAAAACTAATCCTAAACGGAGACGTAGAGGGAGAGTGCTGACAGCCATGACTTCAAATCGGTTGTCATTGCCGATGTGCATCGTCACCTCGTCCTTCACCAGACGCCGCTTATTCCACAACTCCTGTTGAGAGTTACATATATGAGCAACATAACCGGTATAAAATACCCAGGTGTTGCTCCTAGCACTAGTGAGGAAAACATTAATAATATGTATATCATATATACCTTTCTTTTTGGAAATGACCTTGCCAGCCTTGTTATCATCTAGGTAATTGGGGTAGTTGCGCTTCCAGTGACCCTCATCCTTGCAGTAGAAGCACGTAGTGCCGCACTTGGACTTTGGTCCATTGGAGGAAGAGGCAACAGTCTTGCCATACCTATTAGGTTTACCCTTTTTGTCCTTGCCCTTCTTGGAAGATTTCTTGAAGTTAACGGTTTTATTGACCATCAAGACGGTGTGCTCCTTCCTGATTTCCACCTCAACATGCTTGAGCATAGCGAACAACTCAGACATGGTTTTGGTCATACCTTGCATGTTGTAGTTTAGCACGGAGATCTTGTAGCTAGGGGCGAAGACTGTAGCACCCTATCAATCGTCATCTCATCATTGATTTTGCAATCAAGATCATTTAGGTGTTGAACATAGACAAACATTTTGACTACATGCTCGCTCAAGCTATTGTGCTCCTCCATCTTAGCCAAGAAGAAGAGGTTTGAAACCTCATACCTCAGACCGGGCCTAGGGTGCAAAGATGACCTTGAGATCAGTTATGATCTCAAAGGTGCTCTTGTTCTCGAAGCACTTCTGCAGGTCAGCCTCTATGGCATAGAGCATGCCACTCTAGACACAAGCGTCATCATTTGCCTTCTACTGATAAACATTTTTATCAGCCTAAGAGGCGACATCATTGGGTTTTTCACCTATAGAGGCCTCAAGTATATAGGACATATTCTGTGGAACGAGGAGAATCCTTAAGTTGCAGGACCGGGCGGTGAAGTTCGTCCCATCATTTTTCAGCTTTTCTTTCTCAAGGAAGGGGCCAAGGTTGAAGGTAGCGTGAGACATCTAAAATATTATTTATAAAGTAGTTAATCTTAAATGTTCATAATATGGGTTCTTATTTAGTCATACTAAAATACCAGAACTCCCACTCAAACGAACATCCCTCAACATCCGTTCGGTGACTACACAATCCCTTTAGACAACATCATCCTCAATCGTCACTGCCTTTGATGCAGCTGCCAGGGTAGATATCATCATATCGATCACATCTCCATGCAACTCGTTCTTGATCTTTCGGTCATCTATTTTCTGAGGACATGTCTGTACATGCTAAGCTCTCACCAACTTTAACCATAGTGTATTATTGTGCATACATGGCTTACGCCCACCGTATACGAACGCAAAGATGTGTAGCACCCGATCATCATGACATATTTCATAATTACGAACTTTCTTGGTGGTGCACACGTGTGGGAGAACACGAATATTGAAATATAATATGAGGAATTACCTTATTATGCTACCGTCATAAGTCTAATACTAGCACAACAAGATCCACAGAATAGCTAACATCTAATGAAAACAGTTATGTATGTACCATATGTGGTGGTTTGTCATGTCTTGATCTCCGTCGAGAGCGTCGGAATTTGCACCAGGTACACTATGCCACCTTGCATTTGGATGTTTATCCCATAAAAACTTACCTAAACCACACATATCACTTGCACTCCTGCAAAACAAAGTTAGAAACTTCTACTTTATGTTTGCAAGTTTTACGTGGTTGATTGGGCTTTCGCACAAGAACTGATTCTTACCTACGAATCCAACCACAACATGGATTAAATAGTTGTCGCTTTCAATCCCTTATCAGGGCCATCCTTTGTAAGTGCCATATCAACTAATGTTGGAGAGACAGACACCCACCAGCCACTTATACGGTACAAGTCGTATGGTAGTCGTGGAACCAGTCTCGCGTAAGGTTACACGTAAGGTTGGTCCAGGCTACTTCATCTGACATTACCGCGATAGTAGCAAGTACATGTGGGCGGAAATAAATTAGAAAATCAAAGCCCACATAATCCACACGTGTTCTACTCATACTAGTACATCTACGCATAGATCGCTCTGATACCACTAAAGGGGTTCCATGGCAGAAAACAAAAAATTCCTAATATGATAATGCACCATCCCCAAGATCAGTGTATGGAGAAGTATAGTAACGAGCGAGATACGGTAGTCATACCTTCAGAGACCAAAAAGCAGCATTACTTTCCCGCACAAATGTTGCCGATGAAGCCGAGCATCGCAGACCTCAAGGTCTAGAAGGCTTCAAGCGTCCAGCACCACTAGTGGTGGTGCCTCGTCGAGCTTTACATGCGTACGGTGTAAATGACGTATCCCATCCCTCAGTCTAGCAAGTCAGCGAAAGAAAAAGATCTAGAGCGATTCCAGCGGCACGACGGCGTGCGTTGGGTGGAGAAACCTCTACCTCATGTAGCACGTTCCTAACTTAGGGACATGCTTGAGATGGAAGGATGAAGGGATAGAGATAATGGCTAATGCCAATTGATTGATAGATTGAGAAATTGGGGTGAATGTCTCCCCTATATATAGGAAAAACTAGGCCAATCCCACCCTCTAAGTCCCGAGGTGCGAATAAAGCTTGGGAGAGGTGGGAGGAGGAGGCTCCGACAGTGGGACTGGGCCCCACCTACCCCTCAATCCCACCTAGGGGTGGCCGGTGGGGTGGGATCCCTCTCACCCTGGTAGCATGGCCCTAGGGGCCCTTGGCCCTTCCCGCTTGGGTCCTCTTCCCTCCTAGGGAAGGACCATGTGCGGATTTTCCATTTTTTATATTTAATAATTTATACTTAATATTAATTCATAGTTAAACATTAAATACATTATTTAATTCCCCCTTTTTGAAAACTCCTTTAGAACGGACTCCGGACACTTCGGTATTCTCTCCGAAACTATTACGGTTCTCTCTTCCTATTTCTCTATTGGTTGTAGATCAACCCGCAACGTCGATACCCTTAAGAGTGACACCCTTATGGTTCGGGAATGTTCAGGCATGAAAGGAATCTCTCCCCAATCAATGATCATCAACGATATCTGGAAACACATGATTATCTCTGCTTATTCCACGAAATTTTGTTGTTCGCTTGAACCTTCTAAATGTCGAGTCATATTCCCTTTGCACAACGATACCTAGTTTGTCCAAGACCTGATCTCATGTATCTCATACGGTTCAATCTTGTTACTGACAAACACGTTTAATCGTTCCTGTGATATCACATCCATGGGACCTAGTCACATGCTTGCAAGCTTATTGATGTGGTCTCACGGAGTGTGCCTAGAGTATCTATCTGTCACTCAGATAGGAAAATCCCGATCTCGATCATACGCCTCAACCATTCGTATGGAATACCTGAAACACACTTTTATGGTCACCCAGTTAAGGTCATGACAGTTGATGTGATCAAAGCAGCCGCGGGAGATAGTGATTAAACATGATCTCATGGTCGAAGGATTAAGTCACTACGCTTTGCTAGATATTGTAATGTTGAACTTTGTGACTGGATCATATTGCAATTCTATGGTCAGGTGCATCCATCAATTAATTAAGTGACCTCGTTGTCAGGTGACTATTTTATGTCAAGTCCATGATCGGGAAACCTCGATCATCATCTTCCCAACGAAGTAGTACTAGAGGATACTAGGGACCTAGTTGTTTATTTACCACACATGTATTAATGTTTCTGCTTAATATGGTTATAGCATGATACAAAACTATTATAAATATTTATAGATATAGCAATAAAACACTTTATTTATTGGCTCTAGGGCATATCTTCTTCACGAACCACTTCAAGTGTCAGACTAAACACACGAATGTACATCGTGTGGCTCGGTCTAAGAAAAAAGTGTGCAGGTGTCTAAGCAAAGGGACGTGTTCCACCGTTTATACTATATCTTTGTCCATCCATTGTGTGTATGCGGTTAAAAGGAAAAAATGTACTGTTCTTTGAATCATTGGCATTTGGCTGCTATGTGTGAACCACTTTGCATTCTGGCATATTACACCCTCCATTCCAAAATATAAGATATTTTAGTATTTTCTGAAACATATGTATCTAGACACCTATTAATGTGTAGGTTCACTTATTTTGCTCCGAACCTACGCACTAAAAGGCATCTAGATACATATGTTTTATAAAAAAGATAAAACATCTTGTATTTTGAAACGGAGTACATTAAAAAAGTACAATGCATACAATGAACTCTCAGACAGCTTCCCTTTTTATTATCTCTCCATGCCATGTAGGATAAGGTTGCAAGTTCATGCCTTTGAACCGAACCAATATGTTGGTGCACTTTTCTTGTTAGAAGGTTCGAATCGATTCTCTAATATGTGTGGAATCGATTCATGTGAGGCTTTGAACCGCTTTAAAGCGCACATAATGCATGGTATAAGGGGTCCCACCTCTAGCTAGAATAGAAAGGAATAGTAAAACAGGTCTACCATACATTAATGAGGTGGCCCGTTTTCCATATTATATTTCCTTAGATATATGTCTCATACTAGACTAAAGTCTAAGAAAAACTTCACTAGAATCACCCTCTCTATTACATGTTTGATTCGTAGGATTCACAAAAAACAGGAATAGGAAAACTACGAGACCAGAGTAGCATGTCCACTTCAATCCTATAGGATTAGAAACATACATGATTTTTTATAAGATGATGTTTGATTGCACAAGAAAACCAAAGGAATTATACAAACAAGTTAGAGTGGATACAATTTTTTTACAAAATAGAGTGCAAAAGAATCCTTGGAAGGAATTCCTAAAGATTGTAATCGCTTGAATCAAATGACATTTATAGGAAAATATCCTTAAGCTAAATCCTTAGAAATCGTACACAATTCCTTTGAATCAAACAAGCCCCTAGTGCTTATACATAGGTATAGGAGCAAAAAGACTCCCTTAGACACCTTTTTTCCAACGCTGCACACACTTAGACACCTCTTTTTTCAAACGCCGCAACGCACGTATTAAACGAACTATATCACGTACAGGTGGCGTAATATGTATATATATGCAATGCACGTATTAACATTACAAAGGCAATTTTACATAAGAAAAAAGTCATCGAGTGAGCCTCTTGCAAAATGTTAAGGAAAATGAACATATATGAACCCCGTATGCACGGAAAATCCTATTTAATGGTGATAAAGAGAAATTATAGTGAACAAAGAAAAATTAACTATTGTCGAGATAAAAAGTTAGCCAAACCTGAAAACATATAGTAATTGTTATACTTCTCCTTTCTCATATTGGGTCATGACCGCATCTCTGTACAGAAAACGTGTGTGTGATGGAGAATGACAACGTGATCGAGCAACTCCTAATAATGCATGATCAATACTTGTGTCTTACTGGATGAACATGTGCAAGTGTCGTACTTGTGTCTTTAAAGATAGAACATGATAAATTCTTGTGTCACTACACCACCCCCGATCGCCACAACCAATGATATAGCTGCAAAGGTGGACAACGCAGTGTCGATCATATCATTCATGTTACTTATGCTCGATCTTTTGATCTCTCATGTTCCGAGACCATGTATGTACATGTTAGGATCACAAATTTAACCTAAGTGTATTTGTTGTGAAACATGGCTTACACTCACCGTATGCGAACACCGATATGTCTAACATCCGATCGTCATGGCGGGCTTCACAACAGAGAACTTTCTTAGCGGTCCACACTTACGGAGAACACTATTCTTTGTATTAATTGAAGGATCATCATATATAATGCTATTGTTGTGTATCTTAGTACTAGCAAACTATAGGATGCATGAAAGAATTAACATCACATGTAGTTTATAGTTATATGATATGGTCCTTCCTCGTGCGCCTTGATCTCCATCGAGCGCTATGGCATGATCTCCATCTTGCCCACCAGTACTACGTCAAGTCCACGACACCACCGGATGGTCGTCCATCATAATGACTACTAATAAAAATTAGTAACAAACAATATTACTTACTTTACAACCTTAACCATATCACATCACATGCCCTCTGAAAAATAAAGTTAGACACCTCTACTTTATCTTTTGCATGTTTTACATGGCTGCTGGGGCATTTGCGATAGAACCATTTCTTACCTACGAACTTACAACCACAACATTAATCAAATAGTTGTCTCTATGACACCCCTTTCAGGACCCTCCGTTTCAAATGCCATACCTACTAATATGAGAGAGACATATACCTGCCAACCGCATATATGATACAAGCATATGTTAAGTGTGGAAGCAGTCTCGCGTAAGATTACACATAAGGTCAGTCTGGGATGCTTGATGTCTACGCACTTCTATTGTTGTAGAGAGTTGTTGGGCCTCCAAGTGCAGAGGTTTGTAGAACAGCAGCAAGTTTTCCCTTAAGTGGATCATCCAAGGTTTATCGAACTCAGGAAGGAAGTGGTCAAAGGTATTCCCTCTCAAGCAACCCTGCAATCAAGATACAAGAAGTCTCTTGTGTCCCCAACACACCCAATACACTTGTCAGGTGTATAGGTGCACTAGTTCGTCAAAGAGATAGTGAAATACAAGTGGTATAGATAATTATAAGTGGTAACGGTGCCAGAAAATAGCTTTGATGGTGTGGAAGAGACTAAAGGCAAACTGAAATAAAGATGGCAGCAAACAAATATGTAACAGATCTAGTAGCAAACGGTGTTTCAATGCTTAGAAACAAGGCCTAGGGATCATACTTTCGCTAGTGAACACTCTCATATAAATATCTTCTCTTTATGATACTACTCTGAACTACTCTCGGTTGGACACTCCAATCCATGGTAGGGCTATAACAACACTCCTCAAAGTCCGCTTTCCATATCTAGATAACCCTATACTGTCACCTTGAGCACTAGATGGTTCAAACAAACACCACAATTTCATAAAGACATCCAACTCCAAATATAACTCATAACAAGTATTTGTAATCTCTAGCCTAAGTGCCACCATGGTGTACACACTATCAACTTCACACACACGGGGAGAGCAGAGATCTATTAAAGCACTTGAGTAGCAAGGTAGATCTATAGATTACAAGCTCATGAGCTTCATAAGATCATGTATAGAGAGAGGGATGAACACATAGCTACCGGTATAACCCTTAACCTCGAGAGAGAACTACTCCCTCCTCATCATGGGAATCAGCAACGACGATGGAGATGGTGGTGGAGATCGATGGAGATGGCTCTGGGGGCACTTCCCCGACCCGGTAGGGTGCTTGCACATAGACTTTCTGTCCCCGGAATCTCCCCTTCGGTGGCGGCAGTGCTGCGGAACTTTTCGTGGATTTCTCATTGACGATTTAGGGTTTTTGCATCGGAATGCATCTTATAGGCAAAGAGGCAAGGTATGTGGGCAGCCAGGGGGCCTACACCATGCCCTGGCGCGGCCTGGGGGGACCCACGCCTAGGGATGGTTTGGCCACCCTGTAGCCCCACTTCATCTCTCCTTCTGGCTCCGTGAATCTTCCAGGAAAATAACGACTTTGGCTTTTGTCCGATCCAATTCCGAGAATATTGATTTTCTTACTTTCCTGGAACCAAAAACAGCAGAAAACAGGCAACTGGCACCGTGGCTCTTGTTAAAAGGTTAGTCCAAGAAATCATATGAAAAGTACTCCAAAGTGTGGACAAAACATAAGGAAGTAGATAAAACCAAGCATGGAACATCAAAAATTATGGATACGTTTGCAACGTATCATCATCCCCAAGCTTAACTCCTACTCGTCCTCGAGTAGGTAAGTGATAAAAAGAAAGAATAATTTTTGAGGTGACATGCACCATCATAAACTTGATCAAAGTATTTGTAAAACATTGATAGTTGGGATCATAATACTTCAATCATAACATGAAAGACAAAGTTCTAGCAATAAGACAAAGAAACTATGTTGCAACATGAAAAGTCACAAACAAAAGATTAATGAATAACAATGCTTTGCAAGACGTTTGTTTGTTTCACATAAAGAAAACATAGCATAGTAGCATTCAGCTTGTCCCTCATAGCAAACATTAATGCATAGGACACCTTCAAAGTTCATAAGAGTGACTAGATACAAGTAGTTTAAAACAAGCAATATCAAAGCTATGCATCAATCAACAAGTCTTGGGACATTGCACATAGAACTAAGAATGGCCACTATGCTCTCAAAGTAGGTGCATAAAGATAGAAGGTGGAGACTCAACAAAAAAGTAAAAGAAAGGCCTTCATAGAAGGAAGTAGGGATTCAAGTCTCATAAAGAGCTTCCAAAAATTATGGTACTTAATAGCTTTCGGCTCTCATTTCCCCTATCATAAGAATCTTGAAGTGATTAAGGTTAAAGTGAACAAACTATGGTGTCTATGCTTGACGAAGTATAAGTTGGAAATCTCATGTCCCTTGAATACGAGGGCCGCTCCTCATGCTACTCAAGTTTAGTCACCGGTAAGTTCTTGTCATCGTAAGTTCATGTGTATCATAGAGAACCGCCAACGGGGTACCCCTTGCCCGATGATACGAAAGAATCCCCATATCAAAATGACAAGGCAAGCAGACAACGAGCATCTCAGCAATCTTCTTATTTACCATGGGAATATGGTGCTTTTTTCTCTCTTTCCTCTTTTCATATATCTCTTTTTTTCTCTTTTCTTTTTCTCTTTTTTCTCAAAATCTATCTCCTTTTTTATAATAAGAATGCTTCATAGACAGCTCATTATGGTTATGCTGCAGGTTTCCACCATGACAGCATGGATTAGACCAGCGGCCCAGACGTTTATCTAACACATATACATAACTCCATGGACTTACAAGCTCCCCTTTCATTTCACACCGACAACATCCATAGAAAAAAGAGCATGATATCAACTAGGTACAAAGTACAAGTGCAATATTGAAAGCGTTCCCCATGATAGCATGGTTCTGCTAATCCCCAACAAATAAGTGCAAGCATATACAACATAGACAACACAATGGTTCAAGTTTATTAAGGGCAATAAAAGTAAAGTGTGCCATCAAGTTCGTGAGAGCTTTAATCACTAGTTTTCTCATAACAAGTTTAATTCGAAAGGTAGATAAAAACATGAATATACTTGGAATAGCATATGCTAATAGGTAGGTATGGTGGACTCTCTGGAATAACTTGGTTTTAGGAGTTGGATGCATGAGTGGAACTCATACTTGGTTACGGAGGCTAGCAAAAGACTAGGAGCGACCGACTAAGAGAGCAATAATGGCCATAATCATGCAGAGCAACAAAACATCATTAATCAAAGCATAAAGTGATACTACAATTTGAAAACTAAAGGATCATAAAGGCTATGGTGACTTGGGATAGTCATAACATGGTATGAGCATGTTCCAAGTCAACCCTAATAAAGCATCAAAGGAGAATACCACAATACTATGTTTCAATATGCTAAAACAACGCATGATCCTTCAAAGGCACATTAAGCAATCTCAATTGTTTATAACAAGTCATGCTACAGCAAAGAATACTAAGAATAAATCCAAAACAATATCGAGCATGACATGACAAAGCATAGGCCATAGTCAAAAACAAGCTCTCTTTACCACTTAAGCATGAGCTTTCCTACTCTTTTCCAATCCAAACCAAACTATTCTAAAACCAATGTATGAAAGAGGGGGTCCAACCAATTTATTCAAGCAAACTAAGAAAACCGAGCAAACAAAAAATGAAAAATGAAGACGCTCCAGGAACAACACAATTGTGCATGAAACAATAAAAATGAAGTGTTTGGAAGAAACCTCGGATTTTTTATTGATGAAGAAGGGGATGCCTTGGGCATCCCCAAGCTTTGACGCTTGTACCACTTGAATATTTCTTGGGGTGACAGGGGGTGGCAACCCCAAGCTTGAGCTTTTGTCCATTCTTCATCTCATTACATCATTCTTTCTCTACACCTGAAAATTTCCTTCATACAAAACTTCACACAATCTTCATTAGCAACATTAGTGCATTCAAAAGATAATAAACCTTTGTGGTTTAGTTTTAAAACATCAAAACTTTCATTAAAAACATAAGCTACTGTAGCAATTCCCTCAAAAAGTTCAATTTCCCCAAAAAGAACCCAAAAAGGAATCAATAAGAAGTAAATGCAAATAATGGCAGAAATCTGTCCAAACAGACCAGCAGATAAAAACCGATTTTTTCGAAGACCTTATGTTGCTCAAATCGAAAAGTGTTGAGCTAACGAAAGTTAGATAACAACCTGGGGCAGAAGCACAAAAATTCACGCCTCAAAAGGACGTACAGAGATTTTACACGAATTTTTACGGTGAAGCATAGAAATCTGTTTTGGGACAGCAACTTTCCCAAGCATTACTTCTCTCTCATTAGAGTTACTCTTGGCACAAAAAGCAAATAAAAAGGATAAGGAGCGGTTATTACTGAGGTAATAACATCCAAGACTAATCTAAAACTTTTGGGTTATCTCCCAATAAGTACTTTCTTTAACGCCTTTAAGTTAGGCATGATAGTTTGAGAAGATGCTCACATAGGAAATATGAATTGAAGTAAAAGAGAGCATCAAGAAGAAAATTCAAAACACATTTAAGTCTAACCCACTTCCTATGAATAGAAATCTTGTAAAGAAACAAGTCATGAAAGCACAAAGCAACAAGCATAAAAAAGAAAAACGAGTGCAACTTCAAGACTTTCAACATAAAGAGGGGAAACTTAATATTATTGAGATGCATAAAACCATGTTTCCCTCTCTCATAATAACTTTTAGTAGCATCATGAATAAAATTAACAATATAACTATCACATGAAACATTCTTATGATGAGCCACATGCATAAAAGAATTAATACTCCCCACATAAACATAGTCATTCTTATTAATTGTAGTGGGAGCAAATTCAACAAAATAGCTATCATTATTACTCTCATCACCATAATCATCAAATATAGGAGGCATATTGTAATCATAATTAATTTCCTCCTCAATAGTAGGTGGACTGAGAATATCATATTCATCATTGTAATCATCATATATTGGAGGTTTGGTATCATCATAAGCAATAGAATAACTATCTTCCAAAGCTGGGGAACTAAAAAGATCATTTTCATAAAAACTAGCTTCCCCAAGATTAGACCTTTCCATAGCATTAGTAATAATGGTGTCCAAAGAATTCATACTAACAACATTGATATTAGCATGCAAATAAAGTTCAATAGGTTTTTTAATTTTCTCTTCAAACACTTCATGTCCTAACTCAAGATAAATACTATAAAGCTCTCTAATTTTGTTGTTGTTTTCCATTAAGGCTCACTAGTGAAAACAAGAAACAAAAAGACAAAATTGCAGAATCTAAAGGAAATAAATTCGAGCACTCACACCGGAGGATGTGAGTACCTTTTACCTTACCTCCCCGGCAACGGCGCCAGAAAATAGCTCGATGTCTACGCACTTCTATTCTTGTAGACAGTTGTTGGGCCTCCAAGTGCAGAGGTTTGTAGAATAGAAGCAAGTTTTCCCTTAAGTGGATCACCCAAGGTTTATCGAACTCAGGGAGGAAGTGTTCAAAGTTATCCCCTCTCAAGCAACCCTGCAATCAAGATACAAGAAGTCTCTTGTGTCCCCAACACACCCAATACACTTGTCAGGTGTATAGGTGCACTAGTTTGGCGAAGAGATAGTGAAATACAAGTGGAATAGATAATTATAAGTGGTAATGGTGCCAGAAAATAGCTTTGATGGCATGAAAGAGATTAAAGGCAAACTGAAATAAAGATGGCAGTAAGCAAACATGTAACAAATCTAGTAGCAAACGGTGTTTCAATGCTTAGAAACAAGGCCTAGGGATCATACTTTCGCTAGTGAACACTCTCATATAAATATCTTCTCTTTATGATACTACTCTGAACTACTCTCAGTATGGACACTCTAATCCATGGTAGGGCTATAACAGCACTCCTCAAAGTACGCTTTCCACATCTAGATAACCCCACATTGTGACCTTGAGCACTAGATGGTTCAAACAAACACCACAATTTCATAAAGTCATCCAACTTGAAATATAACTCATAACAAGTATTTGTAATCTCTAGCCTAAGTGACACCATGGTGTGCACATTGTCAACTTCACACACACGGGGAGAGCAGAGATCTATTAAAGCACTTGAGTAGCAAGGTAGATCTATAGATTACAAGCTCATGATCTTAGTAAGATCATGCATAGAGAGAGAGAGATGAACACATAGATATCGGTAGAACCCTTAGCCTCGAGAGAGAACTACTCCCTCATCATGGGAATCAGCAACGGCGATGGAGATGGTGGTGGAGATTGATGGAGATGGCTCCGGGGGCACTTCCCCGTCCCGGCAGGGTGCCGGAACAGAGACTTTATGTCCCCGAATCTCCCCTTCGGTGGTGGCGGTGATGTTGTGACCTCGGATCAATAAGGATCCTAAGTCCCTGTGATTAACATGCTAGTCCCTAGATCAATAGCTAGCACTTCACAGTCGATGAATATCATGTAAAACACAAGTCTTTATTACATGAATAATCCAGAGTATATTTATTACAACTTGCATACCTTATAGCTACCTCAAAATAAAACAGTGGAAACTAAGTAAAACTTGAGTCCATCAACGCCTCAGGTTAGCTACGTGAAGACCCGCGATTCCCTACACACCTTTCAATCTTCGGATTCTGCACATAAGACGTGCAGCAAACAAGTTGGGTCAATACTTTGAATGTATTGGCAAAATTACACCAAGGAAAGAGTAAGACTATCTCTACATGCAAGGCTAAGAGTAGGCTATGGGGTTCATTTGCGTAAAGCCAATTTTTATCGTTGTAATAAGAAAAGAGGTAGAAAGTTTTCCCTACTTTGCAAACTTTTATATATAGTATAGGGTCGAATGGAACACGTGGATATTACTCACCAAGTGCCCAAACAACGTAGCACTTGGATATTACGCACCAAGTTCCCGAAAACCCACCCAATGACGATATTACTCACGCCTTGGGGATTGTAAAATGTTAAGTTTGGAAAAGAGAGAGAGGAAGATCTTTCAGAGGCTCCATCCTTCAGATTCTCAAAGTTGTTCTGTTTCCATGAACACGGCTGATCGATCGGTTTGCAATACTCTCGAGAGGTTGTGCACTTTCCCCGCAATCCACGATCAAGTCCTTTTACAGACCAGACCATGGCGAAGCCTTCCCTTAGTATCCCCTCTACCAGCTGGATCCAACTGTGCCAAGAACCTCCAAATGTTGGTACCCCGGTGAGGTTTCCCACTAAGTACTAAGCCAAGACAGAGCCCATATGTATTGTGGTTGCACTGGAAGCTTCTGAATTCTGAAACATGGCAGACTTCTTTGATTCCTTGGCGGCCGTCCTCCACCAAATATCCACTCGTTGACCCGACAACCGTTCCGCCCAGAAGAAAACTTAGTTTTATTTTGAAGGGGGTTTTGAGAAGAAAAGTTCGCTCGAGAGAGCTCTTATACTTAGAATTTTTTTGAGTCTTTCGAACCCTCCCACCGGTACTTGATATAGATAAGTATATAGCAGAGCAAGCATAACTTAGCAAAACAGGATAACCTATTGGGATGGAAAAACCTAAGCATAGAACTGCTCATGGCATACTACAAAACCGTACTTGCAAAATAGTACTAAGAAAATCTACCAAAATCCTACACATGCATACTACGGAATTTGAAGAGTAAAACATGCATAGTCATAACTGGCACATAAACATGAACAAGTGGTGTAACTTGCCTTGATCCGAGCAGCAATATACACAACAGTACTCCTCAGAGCACTCCGAGCAATCTAACGAAATAAACATGGATCCAATCACACTTTGCACAAAACAAAGTCACGAAGACGAATATGCATGCATGCAACATGGTAATATGCAAGGATGGATTCAAATTTGACCAAGGATTTTATACAAGGGTGTTGCTGAGTTGGGGATGTCATTAGAATCGATTCCCCACAGATTTGAAGTATTTTGGGGTAAACCCTAATTATCCAAGCTTAAAACTAGATCTACAACTCCAATCTATCTCGAGACAGACCTGAACACCCTAAGCAAGAATAGACAATTTTCTACAGAAGGTCTCGCCGATACAAAGCCAACGCAACAAGAATCAACTAAAACGGAGCTACGGATAATATTCTAGAATTTAAATACTCTAATCTAAACTTTAAATCCTACTGCAAGATTTCTGTGGCAAAACAGAAATATTATTGTATATCTGTGTTCTACTCGAAATTACAAATCCAATGGTATATTATAAGCAATTTTTGGACTAATATTCGAATTACTATGGATTTTGCAAGTTTAAAGCATTTTCTCCCTATTTAAAAGAAAAACAGAACGACGGCCAACCACGCGGCGACAAGAGGCGGCTTGGGATTGGGCCAGCGGGGCGTGCGGGGTTGACGAGGCGTGCTGACGAGGATGGTACCACGTGGCGCGATGCGGTTCGCCGGTACCGGTTCGGTTGGGCTAACTAATCCGGGCCGCTGGATTGGGAATCGGATGGCTGAGGGGGGTGGCTGGCGGCTTACCGTGGAGGGCGGCGACGAGGTCGACGGCGGACAGCGGCGGCGCGTCGATGATGGTCGGCGGCGGGCGGCGGAGCTTCCCCGGCGAGACGGAGTAGTGGACGGCGTGCGGCTCCTCCTCGCGGTTCCGTTCTCGAGATTTGCGCGGACCACCTCCTCCCCGGTAGACGGCTAACGACAACTGGACTTCGCGGACTCCGGCGAAGCTCCGACGAGAAATTGCGGTGGCTGTGGTGCACGGCGGAGAGGGAAAAATACGTGAGGGGAAGTGGTACTGCAAGGGGAAGAGAAAGGCAGAGGCGGTCTCTGGAAATAATACCGTCGGGCAGCGGCGGCGGTGCTCCGGCGAGGTCGGCGGGTGGCGGCGCGGCGAGCAAGGGCTAGGGTTTTGGGGGCGGCCGAGCGCAGGGTTAAGTAGGAGCGAAGACTTGGGGCGGGGGTCGCGGAACCGGCTCCGATTTTTCCGGGGAGTCCGAACCAGACGCGGTGGTGGCGGCGGGAGTTCGCTTCGATCCCGTCGGGGTAGACGACGCGGTGGGGCCCGCCTGTCAGCGGGCGCTGGCGCGGGAGTGGGCTGCTGGGCCGGCCTGGGCGGCGGTCTGCGCTGCGCACCGCTCGCTCGCTGGCGCGCGCGGTAGATAGGCCCCGGGCTGGCTCGGCCGGCCGGGTTAGGTTAGTTTCGATCTTTTTTTTTCTTTATTTATTATTTTCGGATTTGCTATTTGTTTAATAACTTTTGCAAACGGACTCCGAATTAGACGAAACTCGTTTCTAAAATTTTGTAAAAAGAAGAGGATTAAGATAGGATTATAAAATAACCCATTTGCAAAGGTTTTGGTGGTTCAAATGGTTATACCCCCTTTTGTCTATAATTAGACTATGGGGTTTAAGAAAATACCTGTTGCAGTTTTTGATATGCGATGCCATCATGCAATGATATGATGCATGCTTCTAGTAACATCTGGAATTGCGAAATTTGAAATTTGGGATGTTACAAACCTACCCCCCTTAAGAAGAATCTCGTCCCCGAGATTTAGGTTGGTTAGCAAATAGGTGTGGGTGCTCTTTCTTCAGGTCTTCTTCACGCTCCCACGTGGCCTCTTCCTCGGAATGGTGATTCCATTGAACTTTGCAAAACCTGATAGCCTTGGTACGAGTGATTCTCTCTGATGTCTCCAGAATCCTGGTGGGTTTTTCCTCATAGGTGAGATCGTTCTCCAATTGAACCTCGTCCAACGAAACCGTGTCCTTTAGTGGTGTTTCAGCCATTTCCGGGTGACACTTCTTTAGTTGCGACACATGGAAAACATCATGAAAAGTTAACACTTCGGGTAATTCCAACTGATAGGCAACTTCCCCTCTACGACCCAAGATCTTGTAGGACCCTATGAATCGGGGTGCTAACTTACCCTTGATTCCAAATCTCTTAACTCCTCGTAGTGGCGAAACTCGGAGATACGCACGGTCTCCCACTTCATAAGTCACATCCCTGTGCTTGGAATCAGCATAACTCTTTTGTCTGGATTGGGCTATTTTTAACCGGTCTTGAATCTGTCTCACCTTTTCTTCGGCATCCTTGATCAGTTCAGGTCCAAACAAACTATGTTCTCCTACTCTACTCCATAGCAGCGGAGTCCTACACTTTCTGCCATATAAAACTTCAAATGGAGCCATCTTGATGCTAGCTTAGTAGCTGTTATTGTATGAGAATTCCGCATATGGCAAGTTATCATCCCAACTAGACCCATAGTCTAGCGCACAGGCTCTTAACATGTCCTCCAAGATCTGATTAACTGTTTCCGTTTGTCCATCGGTTTGCGGGTGGAAGGCAGTACTAAACTCCAATCGTGTCCCTAGAGATTCGTGTAGCTGTCACCAAAACTTAGAGGTGAATTGGGTACCTCTATCAGAAAGATTCCCCTTGGGCACACCATGAAGACTTACGATCCTTGACATATAAATCTTGGCGAGCTTAGCACTTGTATAGGTGGTCTTTACGGGAATGAAATGGGCCACCTTTGTGAAGTGGTCGACCACTACCCAGATGGAACCATACCCAGAACGAGTCCGCGGTAGTCCTGTGATAAAATCCATGCCTACCTTGTCCCACTTCCAATCGGGCACAGGTAAAGGCTGCAGCAGTCCTGCTGGTTTTTGATGTTCGGCCTTAACTCTGTTGCATACGTCACACAAGGAGATGTATTCAGCAATTTCTCTTTTCATGTTGTTCCACCAGAATCTATATTTCACATCCATGTACATCTTTGTATTACCAGGATGAATTGAGTAAGGCGAATCATCAGCTTCCTGAAGGATTAACTTCCTGATATCAGGGTTATCGGGAACGCACAAACGCTTCTCATACCAAAGTGTTTCTTGTTCATCCGTGTGAAACCCTTTTGCTTTGCCCTTGCTTATATTAGCTCTTATTTCTTCCAACTCTTTGTCCCCCTTCTGGGCCTCTTTGATTTGGTCCAGAAGCGTTGGCACTATCTCCATAGTTGCCAAGTATCCCTCCGGAACTATTTCCAACCTAAGGTCTTTGAATTGTTCACACAAATCATTTGGAAGTTCTCCCACGGTAAGTCCATTTACATAGACCTTCCGGCTTAAGGCATCAGCCACAACGTTGGCCTTTCCAGGATGGTACTGCAGGTCCAAGTCGTAGTCCTTGATGAGTTCAAGCCATCTCCTTTGCCTCATATTTAACTCCTTTTGTGTGAAGATGTATTTAAGGCTTTTGTGATCCGTGTATACATCACAATGTTTGCCCATTAGGTAATGTATCCATACCTTGAGCGCATGCACAACTGATGCTAGTTCGAAATCATGCGTGGGATAGTTATTCTCATGGTTCTTAAGTTGCCGAGAGGCGTAAGACACTACTTTTCCATCTTGCATTAGTACACTACCAAGTCCTTGCCGAGAAGCGTCGCAATAAACTTGGAAATCCTTTTGGATGTCAGGGAGACACAAAACTGGTGCTGTTACTAGGCGCTTCTTTAACTCCTGAAAACTTGCTTCACATGCCTCGGTCCATTGGAACTTCTTCTCTTTCTTCAGCAACTCTGTCATAGGCTTTGCTATCTTGGAAAAGTTTTCGATGAACCTTCGGTAATATCCTGCAAGGCCAAGGAAACTCCTAATATCACCCACATTCTTAGGGGACTCCCATTCTGTCACGGAAGCTACCTTACTTGGGTCCACGGAAACACATTTTGCTGATACAATATGGCCAAGGAATCCCACTTATTTCAACCAGAACTCACATTTGCTAAATTTGGCATACAACTTGTGTTCCCTTAACTTCTCCATAATCAGGCGCAGATGCCGCTCATGTTCCTTCTCGTCCTTGGAGTATATGAGTATGTCATCAATGAATACTACGATAAACTTATCCAAGTACTCCATGAACACCTTGTTCATCATAGTCATGAAGTATGTTGGGGCATTGGTTAAGCCAAACGACATCACGGTGTACTCATACAATCCTTATCTTGTGGTGAACACTGTCTTGGGTACATCCTGTTCTCGGATCTTCAGCTGGAAATATCCTAACCGGAGATCAATCTTAGAGAATACACTAGCTCCCTTTAATTGATCGAACAGGTCGTTAATATTGGGTAGAGGGTACTAGTTCTTGATTGTTACTTCATTTAACGAACTATAGTCCACGACTAGTCTCTTGGTTTTATCCTTCTTCTCCACGAATAAGACAGGTGCTCCCCAAGATGACGCACTTGGTTGAATGAAGCCTTTGTCCAACTGCTCTCTAAGTTGTTTCTTAAGTTCCTTCAACTCATCCACATCCATCTTGTACGGTCTCTTTGCTATTGGTCCAGTACCTGGCATCAAGTCAATGAGAAACTCGATGTCTCGGTCGGGAGGCATCCCTGGTAATTCTTCCGGAAACACGTCTGGGTACTCCTTCACAATTGGCACATCCTCCAAGCTAACCCTGTTAAGAGAATTCACCATACTTCCTTTGAGTGCGAAAGCTGACTTAAAGTGGATCCTTTTCTTATCCAGAGTCGTGAGTGCGATAGTCCTTTTGGCGCAATCTATGACTCCCTCATATTCGGTCATCCAGTTCAAGCCCAAAATTATGTCTAAGCCTTGTGATTCCAGAACGACTAGGCTGGTGGGAAAGGTGTGTGCCCCAATCCTTAGTTCTAACCCACGGCATCCAGAGTTTGCCACTATTTCTCCTCCAGGAGAACTTACCCTTAAGGGAGTACTAATGGTCTCCGTAGGTATCTTGCCTCTATCCACAAATACCCTTGATATGAATGAATGTGATGCACCAGTGTCAAAAAGAACAACTACAAGGGTGGAGTTAAGCTTGAACTTACCAATCACGGAGTCGGGTGCCTCACGAGCATCCTCCACGGAGACATGATTCACTGTGGCTTTGACGAACGGATTCGGCTTCTTCCCATTTCCATTACCATTGCCATGGTTGTGTCCGTTGCCGTTTCCATTACCATTCCCGTTCTTCATCTTTTTGGGGCAGGTAGTTGCATAATGTCCTGTCTTGTTACACTTGAAGCATGTCACTTCACTCAGATCCTTACCATTACCGTTTCCATTGCGGTGTTTATGACCATTGTGGTTATGTCCTCCATGGAGATGACCATTGTGGTTGTGGCCATTGTGGTTGTGGGGTGGTGGTGACGAAGTGTGTTGCTTTTGATATGGGGCAGAGTTATGCTTGTGTGAGGTGGACTTTCTCTTTCGGTTCTCTATACTCCTTTGCTTTGCTTCAACTACCACTTCCCTGTCCAGGAGTTCCTGGTAGTTATCAAACTTCAGAGCCACAAGCTGAATAGATATTTCATCATTAAGTCCCCTCAAGAATTCCTCCTGTCTCTTGGCATCAGTGGATACATCATCAGGTGCATAACGTGCCAGCTTGTTGAAAAGGTCCCCATACTCGGAGACAGAGCGGTGCAGCTGTTTCAAGTCGCGGAACTCATGTCTCTTAAGTGACATGACTCCCGTGGCTAAGTGATGAGTACGGAAGGCTGCCTCAAACTGGTTCCAGGTGATAGCTTCAATATCAGGGTGGGTGACCTGGTAGTTATCCCACCATTCAGCAGCTGGTCCCTCAAGTTGGTGCGCGGCAAAGCGCACCCTATCAGCTCCAGCAACTTGGACGGTGTCTAACTTTTTGTTGGTGGTGCGGAGCCAGTCATCTACCACTATTGGCTCAGAACCACT
Organism: Avena sativa; assembly: GCA_916181665.1. NCBI lineage: Eukaryota > Viridiplantae > Streptophyta > Magnoliopsida > Poales > Poaceae > Avena > Avena sativa. The sequence continues at coordinate 61,706,282 of OV702287.1, read as the reverse complement.
TGAGAAAGTTGGAGGGTTCAACCTCAAGAACCGAGTCAAGCGATCCTGTTGGGGCGGTGGAGGTGGCGGAGGCGGCGGATTGTTGTTGTTTTTGTTGTTGTTGTTGTTGTTTTGCATGTTTTGAGTGAGGAGTTGGATTAACTGATTCTGGGAGTTCAGAAGTTGTGCTATCTCTGGGGGCATGTTGTTATTGTTGTTTCCACGTCTCGCCATCTGGAGGGTTTGAGAGGCAAGTTAAGAAAAGATAGAAAGCCTAAGGAATAAACTCCTACCCTTATGAAAACAATAAAAAAACACGAGAAAAGCAAGGCACACATGGCACAAAAACCACACACTCAACCAAGTTTAACTAACCAATATAAATTTTTTGGTACTCATTACAATCACAAATAACGTTCGACTATAGAACTAAAGGTAGTCCAACTACTTTACTCATCATCCACTTCCTCATCCTCAATGATGAAGCCTTCCTTTTCCAGTAGTGACTTGTATAGCTCCATGTCCCTCGTCGTGGCTTCAAGCTTCTCTTGAAGTTCCTTCATCTCCTGTGGCTTCGGTGTTGCAGCTTCAAGCCTTCCTTGAAGTTCCTTCACCTCTTGCAGCTCCTGGGTAGCAGCTTCTAGCTTCGCTCGGAGTTCCTTCTTCTCCTTCTGTAGATTCTTGATCAAACTTGACCCCATAGTCACGGGCGTGATCTTCTCCTCCAAGCTCCTCTTGGCTGCTCATAGGTCCTTCAACATGGTGGCAAGATTCTTGAACTCCATCTCGTTCTTTGCAAGCACTAGACTTTGCTCCCTAATCCTCTTATTCTTGTCATGCACTCTCTTCTCTAGATTAGCGAACCTCTTGTCTTGGGCGGTGAGTTCTCCTCCTAGGGACTTGATCTTCTCTTCTAGCTCCTCAATCTTCTCGTCCTTCTCCTTGACTAGGGCACAAAGCTCGTCATTCCTCATGATCTCAAGGCAGCTCCCCTTCTGAAGGTCATTGATATGGAACTCCAAGTCTTGATATTGGATCCTTCGACGCTTGCATGTCTTCCTTTCCTCTGGGTTAACTCGATTGGAACTCCCTTCTCATCACGTCTTCCAAAGAGTTTGATGTAGTGGCCTTCAACCTCTTCATGATGGCGTCCGCAAAGGCGTCCAATGAGTTCCTGCAAGCTGATGCTAAGTCCTTTTTCCTTGGAGTCGCTGGTGACGTTGAGTACAATGGCCTCTGTCTTGGGTTCTGTCTGACTGCGCCCTGGTTGGATGACTTCAATTGCCCAGCATCCTTCCTTGTGCATGTTCCTCAACTCACTTCCCCTGGTTGATGGCATGGATAACTGCAGTGTCTTGATGATGTCCAGAAGGCATTCCCCGAAGCGCAGGCACTTGATGTCTTCGGCGGTGTCGTAGTAGAAGGCCGTCATCTTTAGGTTAGGAGATAGAAAATTAGACACAAGGTGATAAGAAGGAGAAATACTAGAAGAGTAAAAGCGAAAACACAAATGGTAAAGGTGGTTTCCAATCCTAGGGGTCACGTCCTACAGGCAACTTTGTGCTCTGATACCATCTGTTGTGCCCTCGGATCAATAAGGATCCTAAGTCCCTGTGATTAACATGCTAGTCCCTGGATCAATAGCTATCACTTCACAATCGATGAATATCATGTAAAACACAAGTCTTTATTACACAAATAATCCAGAGTATATTTATTACAACTTGCATACCTTATAGCTAGCTCAAAATAACACAGCGGAAACTAAGTAAAACTTGAGTCCATCAACGCCTCAGGCTAGCTGCGTGAAGACCCGCGATTCTCTACGCACCTTTCAATCTTCGGATTCTGCACATAAGACGTGCAGCCAAGAAGTTGGGTCAATACTTTGAATGTATTGGCAAAATTACACCAAGGAAAGAGTAAGACTATCTCTACATCCAAGGCTAAGAGTAGGCTCTAGGGTTCATTTGCGTAAAGCCAATTTTTATCATTATAATAAGAAAAGAGGTAGAAAGTTTTCCCTACTTTGCAAACTTTGATATATAGTATAGGGTCGAATGGAACACGTGGATATTACTCACCAAGTGCCCAAACAACCTAGCACTTGGATATTACGCACCAAGTTCCCGAAAACCCACCCAATGATGATATTACTCACGCCTTGGGGTTTGTAAAACGTTAAGTTTGGAAAAGAGAGCGAGGAAGATCTTTCAGAGGCTCCATCCTTCAGATGCTCAAAGTTGTTCTGTTTCCGTGAACACGGCTGATCGATCGGTTTGCAATACTCTAGAGTGGTTGTGCACTTTCCCCACAATCCATGATCAAGTCCTTTTACAGACCAGACCATGGCGAAGCCTTCCCTTAGTAGCCCCTCTACCAGCTGGATCCAACCGTGCCAAGAACCTCCAAATGTTGGTACCCCGGTGAGGTTTCCCACTAAGTACTAAGCCAAGACAGAGCCCATATGTATTGTGGTTGCACTGGAAGCTTCTGAATTCTGAAACATGGCAGACTTCTTTGATTCCTGGGCGGCCGTCCTCCACCAAATATCCACTCGTTGACCCGACAACTGTTCCGCCCAGAAGAAAACTTAATTTTATTTTGAAGGGGGTTTTGAGAAGAAAAGTTCGCTCGAGAGAGCTCTTATACTTAGAAATTTTTTGAGTCTTTTGAACCCTCCCAACGGTACTTGATATAGATAAGTATATAGCATAGCAAGCATAACTTAGCAAAACAGGATAACCTATTGGGATGGAAAAACCTAAGCATAGAACTACTCATGGCATACTACAAAACCGTACTTGCAAAATAGTACTAAGAAAATCTACCAAAATACTACACATGCATACTACAGAATTTGAAGAGTAAAACATGCATAGTCAAAACTGGGACATAAACATGAACAAGTGGTGTAACTTGCCTTGATCCGAGCAGTAATCTACACAACAGTACTCCTCAGCGCACTCCGAGCAATCTAACAAAACAAACATGGATCCAATCACACTTTGCACAAAACAAAGTCACAAAGACGAATATGCATGCATGCAACATGGTAATATGCAAGGATGGATTCAAATTTGACCAAGGATTTTATACAGGGGTGTTGCTGAGTTGGGGATGTCATTAGAATCAATTCCCCACATATTTGAAGTATTTCGGGGTAAACCCTAATTATCCAAGGTTAAAACTAGATCTACAACTCCAATCTATCTCGAGACAGATCTGAACACCCTAGGCATGAATAGACAATTTTCTACAGAAGGTCTCGCCGATACAAAGCCAACGCAACAAGAATCAACTAAAACGGAGCTACGGATGATATTCTAGAATTTAAATAATCTAATCTAAACTTTAAATCCTACTGCAAGATTGCTGTGGCAAAACAGCAATATTATTGTGGATCTGTGTTCTACTCGAAATTACGAATCCAATGGTATATTATAAGCAATTTTTGGACTAATATTAGAATTACTATGGATTTTGCAAGTTTAAAGCATTTTCTGCCTATTTAAAAGAAAAACAGAACGACGGCCAACCACGCGGCGACAAGCGGCGGCTCGGGACTGGGCCAGCGGGGCGTGCGGGCTGACGATGCATGCTGACGAGGACGGTGCCATGTGGCGCGATGCGGTTCGCCGGTACCGGTTCGGTAGGCCTAACTAATCTGGGCCGCTAGATTGGGAATCGGAAGGCTGATGGGGGTGGCTGGCGGCTTACCGTGGTGGGCGGCGACGAGGTCGACGGCGCACGGCGGCGGCGCGTCGGTGATGGTCGGCGGTGGGCAGTGGAGCTTCCCCGGCGAGACGGAGTAGTGGACGGCATGCGGCTCCTCCTCGCGGTTCCGTTCTCGAGATCAGTGCGGACCACCTCCTCCCCGGTAGACGGCTAACAGCGACTGGACTTCGCGGACTCCGGTGAAACTCCGACGAGAAATTGCGGTGGCTGTGGTGCACGACGGAGAGGGAAAAAGACGTGAGGGGAAGTGGTACTGCAAGGGGAAGAGAAAGGCAGAGGAGGTCTCTGGAAAGAATACCGTCGGGCAGCGGCGGCGGTGCTCCAGCGAGGTCGGCGGGTGGCGGCGTGGCGAGCATGGGCTAGGGTTTTTGGGGCGGCCGAGCGCAGGGTTAAGTAGGAGTGAAGACTTGGGGCGGGGGTCGCGGAACTGGCTCTGATTTTTCCGGGGAGTGCGAACCAGACGCGGCGGTGGCGGCGGGAGTTTGCTCCGATCCCGTCGGGGTAGACGACACGGTGGGGCCCGCCTATCAGCGGGCGCTGGCGCGGGAGCGGGCTGCTGGGCCGGCCTGGGCGGAGGTCTGCGCTGCACGCCGCTCGTTCGCTGGCGCGCGCGGTAGATAGGCCCCGGGCTGGCTCGGCCGGCCCGATTAGGTTAGTTTCGATCTTTTTTTCTTTATTTATTATTTTCTGATTTGCTATTTGTTTAATAACTTTTGCAAACAAACTTCGAATTAGACAAAACTCGTTTCTAAAATTTTGTAAAAAGAAGAGGATTAAGATAGGATTATAAAATAACCCATTTGCAAAGGTTTTGGTGGTTCAAAAGGTTTTACCCCCTTTTGTCTATAATTAGACTATGGGGTTTAAGAAAATACCTGTTGCAGTTTTTGATATGCGATGCCATGATACAATGATATGATGCATGCTTCTAGTAACATCTGGAATTGCGAAATTTGAAATTTGGGATGTTACAGGTGATGCGGAACTTTTCGTGGATTTTTGATGGACGATTTAGGGTTTTTGCATCGGAAGGCATCTTATAGGCGAAGAGGCAAGGTTGGTGGGCAGCCAGGGGGCCCACACCATGCCCTGGCGCGGCCTGGGGGACCCGCGCCTAGGGGTGGTTTGGCCACCCTGTGGCCCCCCTTCGTCTCTCCTTCTGGCTCCGTGAATCTTCCAAGAAAATAACGACTTTGGCTTTTGTCCGGTCCAATTCCGAGAATATTGATTTTCTGACTTTCCTGGAACCAAAAACAGCAGAAAATAGGCAACTGACACTGTGGCTCTTGTTAATAGGTTAGTCCAAGAAATCCTGTGAAAAGTACTCCAAAGTGTGGACAAAACATAAGAAAGTAGATAAAACCAAGCATGGAAAATCAAAAATTATGGATACGTTTGCAACGTATCACTGCTTCAACAAACAGTGTCGTGATATGAACAAGTACATGTGAGAGGGTGACAACTATAGGATCAATGCCCACATTCCACATGCATTCTAACCGTACAAGCAATACTACGCATAAATCGGTTCTGATACCACTAAAGGGGTTCATAGCAGAAAACAACATTTTTTCATGACTAGCACAACATGGATTGCCAGCATCTATCTAGGAGTAATGTTGCAACGGAGAATGTTTTGATAACATGCCCTTGTAAACCAAAAGCATTTAATGTTCACGGAGAACGTGGATGATGTAGCCGAACGACGTAGCTGACCTTAGGGTCGCATTGCTCCTCGCACGACAATCGATGTGCCACAACTAGCAGCACCTCGTAGTTTCGCATACGTACGGTGCTCAACAACGACTCTCGTTCTCCCCGATCCAACCGCGATTGTGGAAGTAAACCTTCTAGAATAGGGAACCAGCAACGCTGTGCCAAAGAAAATGTTGTCTCCCATGCGTGCAGTTTTTCTTGGAATTGCAAGCACCAGAGACAACGAGAGAGAGATATTCCCTAAGGAAACTACATTATCTTATTATGTGTTCTGTTTCCCTCACATAGGTACCTTATTATATAGGGAAAATGAGGGACTCCACCTTGCCAAGTCCCGGGTGGGACTGAACAAAGGAGAAGGAGGGGCATCAAGGGGAGGCGACGGTCGACATCCTGGTTGGCCCCACCTGCCCCGAAGCCATGGCTTGGCTGGCGGCCGAGGTAGTACCTACCGCACGTGTCATTGGCCCAAGGCGGTGGCTCCTCTTGACCTCCTTGGGATGGCTAGCCCTAGTGGGCCTTCTCCCTCCGGGAGTTGGCGCAATAAGGTGGATGCCCCAATGAATTTAATTTTAAATATTATTTTAATATCTATCCTAATCATTAATATAAAATACATATTATTAAATTCCCTTTGTCCCAAAACTCCTTTTGGATCACTCTGAACTCATTCAGATCCTCCCAGAACGATTTTTATTCTCTCATGGAACACTTTTCGGCTTTGTCTTCTCTTTCTTCCTGTGATCCCAATGATTCCAAAAGATCTCCAAGCATCGTAGAACCCTTAAGTGTGTTACCCTACGATTTGGGAACATCACATACATAATCGATACACTGCTCGGATCAATGATCATTAGTGGGATCTGGATACCCATAATGACCCATGTGCATTCCACGAGATCAATGTCGCTTTGAACCATAAATGTTGAGTCCAATTTCCTTTGTTACTTCGATACCTAACTTGTGTGAGATCTGATCATTGGTAGCACCATACCTTGTTCAATCTCATTACCGATAAGTGTTTCTTAACTCGTTACCATGATATTCCATCCTCGTGATCTAGTCATACATTACACAAGTTTATGGATGTAATATCACGGAGTTGGCCTAGTGTATCTTCTCTTCACGTGGGAGAACAAATCCTGATCTCGATACATACGCCTCAACATATCCCTTTGGAATATCTAATAGGCACCTTTATGATCACCCTGTTATGGTGTGACGGTTGATGCAGTCAAAGCAGTTTCGAGTGATAGTGAATAGACATGATCTCACGGTCTAAGGAGTAGGATATTACGTTTCTAATTATTGGATGAACTTTGTGACTTGATCACGTCGCAATACTTATATTAGGTACAATGTCCATCACATCATTCACTAATGATATAGCCTCATTGTCAACTGACATAAATGCCCATGATTAGGAAACCTTGATCATTAGTTGACGAATGAACTAGTCAAACAGAGGCTACTAGGGACTTGGTTTGTTTACATACCACAGGTGTACCAATGTTTGCTATTAGGAGTAAATAATATCGATAGATTATTTTGGCTCAAACTGCTATCCACATCGTCCCGATTATTTTTGGTCGTGGGATGGATGCCGAAAAGGACACGGGGCAACGTTGCAATGGAGCCCTTCTATCCCATGCAATGGAGCCCTGCTATCCAGACCACAGACAGGCGTCGCACGCGCCATCGTACCCCGCGTCGTAGGATAGTGGGCCGTGCGTGCGGCCGAGGTCTGCTATCAGCATTCGCGGGCAGGACCATGCTCTGTGAGAGGCATTACCAAAGTGACACACCTCCGCACCCACTGGGTGACGGGATCCGCCGAGACCCAACGTGACTTGAGCCCATGCCGTTTGTAGGCTCTCGCGGTCATGGGCCCACCGAGAGCCAATGCGGTGATGTGAGATCGTGTAAACCGATGTTTCTCGTGAATGTAGAGTCTACAAAATCCAATGTGCCATTGTAAACCCATGCATGTTGTCAGAGTAGACCATATATGACGCTTCTTCTCGTGGACGTAGAGCCCAACTCGCAGCATAGACCGTAGATGTGCGCGGGTTCTCACAGCGAGATCGTACAGCGGGTCCCATTCATAGATGATCTGGCAATGTACATCATCCGGGGGAGGTTTGTGTCTGTGTTGTACCATGGGGCCCGCTAATAGCCGAGCTGGGAGTGTATACTCTAGGTGTCAGCGGGTTCTCCCGACGGTATCATGTAGTTTCGATTCTTGGACAACTCGGATATGTATAAGACCCCTCTTGTGTTTTTCTATCCACACAATGTGCTAGCTAGGTTCCCTCTTCTTACAAATCCGCCTCATCTTAGCTTGCTGCCCTTTCCACTCATGTGCGATGGTTTGGTGAACACACACGGTTCCGGCGATGCAAATGGCGAGTTCGTGAGCTGAAAGCAGACAATGGACTGCTAAACGGTGGTAGACACAGAGAACACCTGGCCTCCCGTACATCGGTGTGGTCGTAGCATGGGTCTCCCTCTCACATGTTCCACCCCGTATATGTTTCTAGCGGTGGAAACTTTGGTCATGGCATGGGCGGTGTTGGTTCAGCCGTTGATCATGGCGTTGCTGATGTTGCTTCACGGCAGGGGCGGTAGGTATGTACCTGCTTACATTCTTCTTATGTATTTTCTTCCTTTTTTTCTTATTTTTTGTTTTTGTTTTCCCCAACGTTTTGGATTCTTATTTGCCCTTATTTCCTTCTTTCTGATTTTTTGGTTCTAACTCGCCAAAGAGTGAGCATGTTGATTCCGAGATCATTTACTATGAAACTAACGACTGCGAAAATGTTGATGCAAACAAGTTGCATGTGAACGCAAAAAAAAGCCACAAAAAGTGTGTACGAGCACATTGACTGTGAGAAAGTTCACTATGAAACCGATGACTGTGATAATATTGATGTGAACCTATTGCATGATAACATGAAAGAAAGCGAGAAATATGGCCGACCATGTTGAATGCGAGATTGTGTACTGCGAAACTGTTGATGCAAACATATTGCATGCGAACATGAACGAGAGAGAAAGGTGTGGATTGGACCATGTTTTTGTCTAGAGAACATTACATGTACACTCGGTGAAACCAATGAGGACAAATCGATGAAGCAAAAACGATGATCGCCACGATTTTTTGGTGCGATTTGAAAGGGACGACACGTAAAACTTCTTGACAGTCTATCATTGAATGAAAACGATGTGCAAGTTTAATGACAAATGATGACTCCCAAATTGAAGCATATTTACCTTTTGATTTTGCTTAAATAGAGCAGGGTTTTTAGTATTTTACTACGCTTGCTCACAACTTTTGTCAACAGGATCTAATTCCTTTGTGAACATATCAATTGGTACTATTATATTATGCAGTAATATGATATATCTAAGTGATAAATATCATTTAGTTGATTTTTCTCGCACCTGGGAGAATAGCAAACGTGGAGTTAGGATACTGAAGGTATAACAAGCACTAGTACGGGCGGAGCTTGCCTTTACACCCACCCATACCATGTGTCAGAGTGTCCTCCTTGTTAAATACTCTCACCACGTGAAGAAGGATCGGAGATCCAACATTTAGAGAAACCACCAGCCTCGAAATACCACACCAAAGAAGGATCTAGAGGAGGAACTAAGAGAGGGCAAATCCTTGCTATTCTACGGATCATCGGAGGACATCACATCATCTCCTTAATCATCAACCACTTCATCTCCATCACCATTAACATTCCCCTCTTCCATACTATAGATCTTGTTGTAATTCGAAATACAATTGTGGTTTACACTAGATTTATCTTCATACTTTTATCCATCCATTTGAATATGATGATGTTGTTGATTGCTTCCATGTGTGTGTAGTTCCCTTTGTTCTTGGGGAGATGTATTATTATGAAATGAAATAGTGATGACCTATTACTTTGGTCCATGATCTATTGATCTATTATGTTGTGTTTAATCTCTCTCTTTAGATGGTATGTGTAGTCGGCCACATATCATTTTCCTTTGGATCTAAAGAGAGGGTGATACCCTTGGGACGTGTATGGGAGTATGTCTAGTGCCAAGTGGTGACAGTAAACATGGGCTTATAACCTACACGGTCAAAGGGGGAATTAAGAGAGACTCACTAAGCTTATTATGATATCCATGGGGAAACCCCTTAATTGTGGTGGTCTGTACGAGTGATTGCTCTTAGGCATCGTAGTGGTTATTTTGAGGTGATCTCATTACCTGACCCAAGAAAGCGAGTGCCCATGAGTTTTGTAGTGACCATCTTATTACTGAGCTCTCTCCAACATATCATGATGAAAAAATAGGTTATCCTAATTACGATTAATTACTCCATGCTAGCGGTGTATCCTAAATCCCTGATTTTTTTTAGCATTATTGAGTTCCAACAACATTCTCCAATGCTTTCTTTACTTGTTTTATTACTTTCTTGCACCTAAACACTAAACCTTTCAAACACCCTTTACTTGAGATCAAAGCCATATTACAACTATCCTTTTATAGATAGTGACGAGGGGCATAAATACCTAAACCAAATAGCTCTCTATGGGTTTGATACTCTTATTTCGAAACTAGCTACAATCGATCTATGCACTTCCAGTCATCAAGCTACTTTCTAGCATCATTGTCGGGAGCTAATCGCTTTTGGTCTTTATTCTTAGTTGCTAACTCCATTAATTGTGTTACTAAAGTTGTTTACTAGTTTCGGGTAAGAACCATGAATGCACTCGGGCTGATGAACCAGCTTGGTGCAACTAAATACATCAGGAAGTTCAATAGAGGACTTGTTAAGGAATTCTCGAGTGGGAACGAACCATATTTTGAGGTTAATCCTCGCTTTATTGTGTTACTTAAATAAAAAACATTTGTAGGAGATGATCCATATGAGGATCCTTATACTCATTTAATGCATTTTACTGAGTTAGTTGGACACTTAAACTGAGAGGCTATTTTGATGATGAACTAAAACTTAAACTATTTAGCCAAACTCTAACCAACACTGCTTTACCTTGGTATAGAATTTTCCCTACAGAGAAAATTGATACTTGGGAAAAGCTAAAATGAGAATTTGTATTTCGATTCTTTCCCAAAGAAAGGATAGCTAAAGTAAGGCGGGTGATTACAGGCTTCAAAAGCCGCCCAGGTGAAGGTTTGGTAAGAGCTTTCAAGAGGTATAAATCCATCCTTCATAGATGTCTCCATCATGATTTACCTGAATGGTATGTTTTCATATTTAACTAAAGCTTGTCAATTGCTAGAACGAATTCGCTGCAATATAAAAACATGGGGATTTGATTTAGGCAGTGAAGGAGGGATATAAGTTGAATACGATTGTCTCAATGTTTATAGAACATCCGGAAAGGTTAAGGAAACTACTAATGAACTTCAACTTGATGATGATATTATTATACAAATCCTTCAATCTTTTATAGAACACATTGAAGCCCCCAATAAAGAATGGCTCCAATACACTCCACCACCCAAGCAAGTTGAATATGCTGAAATAAAAATTGTGGATCCAATAGAACCATTGAAAATGGAGGCCCCTTATGTTGAACCCCTTCCTTTTCCAAGGACGACGAGAAAACATATGATGGCTCAACAACTAGAAGAGTAATTGGAGGAAGAAAGAATGTTCCTTAAGAATCTAGAGGAAGACGCAAACGCTGGAGATGTCAACCCAGTAAGCACTCATGAGATAGGTGAACCATCTAAAGAAGATATATTAACCATGTTTGCACTTTGAAACATGATTGAATTAGACACTGAAGCTTCACAATTCGTTGAAGGAAAGGTAAAAGCCAAGGATGTCGGTAAGCCTATTCTCCCTTGCACTTTTGTTGGGTCTTCCTACTATGGCCTCTGTTATATAGGAATAACTGTTAATGTAATCTCTTATAATTTTTTCTTAAAAATTCAAAATGAAACTTCTCCCAGCCAAATTAGAAGACACCAATCTGACAGTAATGTTAGTTGACAAGATGCTTAGAATTCCTATAGGGGTAGTGAGAGATGTCCCAGTCTGTATTGTACCTTACAAATACCCTATTGACTTTGTGCTTGTTGATATGCCTACCGATGTCTATTGTCCAATTATTTTTGGGAGAGCTTTCCTGAACAACGCAAGAGCAAACATTGTCTGCAAGGAGCAAACTGTATCTCTCAAGTTTGGTGAAGATAAAATGAACTTCCATTTCTCCATGTTTGATCATATGCCAACTATTGAAGAGTTTGATGAAAGTGAGTATGAGCAAGAAGAAGAGGGTAACGTCACTAGTCTTACCGTCGTATTTATTGAAACTTCTGATGATAGTTTAATAAGAAGATTAGTTGCTAATGATAATCTTCTTGAAGATATAGATAAAATGGAACTGATAATTATCTTAATTCAACACCTGCGGTTGATCCCGAAATGAACCAAATCTATGAGATACCGATGAGAAAATGGGACGAGGCACTTCCACCTCCTACACTCAAAGCCCTTCCCAAAGAACTAAAATATAGGTTCATTGACGAAACTAACAAATATCCTGTTATTGTAAGTTATAATTAATCTTGCAGGAATATGAGGAGAATTTAATGGTGGTCTTGAGGATGCACAAGAAGGCCCTTGGATATTCGATGGATGACTTAAAAGGGATTAGCCCATCGATAGCCACCCATAGAATATTTATGGAAGAAGGGGCTCAGCCAATTGCAGACTTTCAAAGGAGATTTAAACCTCATATGAAGGAGGAGGTAAGAAAGGAGGTAATACATCTACTTGATGCAGGAATAATCTTTCACGTGGAAGAAAGCGAATGGGTAAGTCCCGTTCATTGTGTTCCAAAGAAAACGAATAATCTTTCACGTGGAAGAGGCTCATGGATCAAGAGTAGGATTTGTCCCTCCCGGTGATGGAGAGATATACTATGGGCCCTCTTGGTGATATCACATTGATGTAGCTTGCAAGCAAGTTATAAGATCACTAGAATGTTATATCACGGGAACGAGAAATTAGTACGTGTCAGTAACGAGATCAAACTATGTATGGGGATACTGATGATCGAATATTGGACATGTAATATATCGCGACACAAAGGGATATAGTTACAAATGTTAAAGGTTCACATGATCACTGGATTCATTTTTGAATGTGTGGGAGTCAGTAGGGATCTCCAGGTCCCGCTGTTGATTATTGATCAGAGAGGGGCTTCGATCATGTATGCATTATTCGTCAATCATAGGGTGAAACACTTAAGGGATACCGACACCATTTAGGAGAAAATATGTTTCAGATAAATATTATGAAAGCACTAGAATCATTTCGATGGAAGGTGGAATTGTTTCGGGTGAAATTGCAGAAACTGGTTCTGCATGTGATATTGAAATGTTGGAGGGGTTTTATGTGAATTTTTGTTAATTAAAGTAATTAACAAAATTCTGAATAAAATAAATTAAAGAGTTTTAGTAAATGAGATCTTGCATTAAATTTGGTGGAAATTTAATGGAGTTGAGTGGAATTTTGAGTGGAGACATGTTTATGTGAGTGGGAGCTCCACCCACATGAATGATGAAGAGGTGGGGGTACCTCCTTTGGCCACCGTCCATGGGAGGGTGCTACCCCCTCTCCTCCTCTCATCTCACACCTCCTCATGAAGGATCTCTCTCCCCCTCTAGAATTATTCCTCCATTGACATGGGTATGATTACTCGAGTGCTTATATTTGGCTACCCTAGCTACATGAAGGCTCACAGCCCATGAAGACCAAAGAAGAAGAGAATATCATTTTGCGGCCCTAAAGTTGGGATGACCAGGCAACGCGGTACCCAAGTTGATTTTTATGACCACGATTCGAAAAGTTGGGGCGCCAATTGCTGAGAGGGGTCTTTCGAGTGAATGATGGACAAACCCAATATTTTCAAATCGCGCCCGTTAAGTCAGGATATTCTGTTACACTAGTTCCTGATGTGCCCCTCCTTCGCCCGGTCACTCTTCTTAGCCACCCTGCACGTGTCGTAGGGGCAAACCATTACTATACTTTCCTAACTCTCGACACTGAATCTTGCTGCGGCGGCGGCGGTCCCTTTTCTTCCCTTTCCCGACACTAAACCTGCCGGCGGCAGAGGACCTTTTTTCTCCCTCCCCTGACACTGAATCCGGCGGCGGCGGCCCAGCATGTCTTGCAAGGCGAAGGTTGTAGCTACGTCGCCGACTGAAAAGGGTCCATCGGGGCCCAAGTCTAGGGCTCAACGCGTAGCAGCGGCGAGGTCTTCATCCCCGGTTAGCGAGGAGGCCAGCAAGGATTCTGCTCCCAAGGTACCTACGAGCAGCGGGTTGAAGAGAAAAGTAAGGCCGGCGGCGGATTGTTTGGCTCCGGTGGGCGGATGCAACACTCAGATCTCGAAGAAAAAAACCCGGGAGAAGAGCGAGAGGTGAATTTTTCTTATCTGTGCCTTATCTTGCAAGTAGATTAGTTATGCATAATAGAATCGAATGAACTGAAATGTTCCCCTTTTTAATCAAATTAGGCACAGCTTTGATACAAGGGACCTATATGAGTTCACAGTTCATGTTCGGCAGTACACTTCAAAGCTTGATTTTGGTTGCGAGAGGGTTGTGTTCGGGCAAGATGTGCATCTGCTTGTGAATTGCAAAGAGGTTGTGTCTGTTTCGCATCTGGTAGATATGCTTGCCGCTAGAATTCCCTGGGGTTCTAGAGAGAGGACAAATTTGGTGTGGCGCAACATGAATGATACCTATCAGCAAATTGAGCACTCCCATGAGCTTCAGATGGTTTGGGAGTGTTGTGCAGCTGATCGTAAGGTGAAAGTTGAACCGATGATTGATGATATGTATGCAGATGCTGGAGATCTTGCTGCTAGAGCTTCTGCTCCTAAAGAATACAGACCAATAGATGCTGATCTAGATAAGTTCGGTATACGCATAGAGGTGGATTCATACATGGCAAAACTTGATGAGGGAGTTAATAAGCATGTTTCGTCATGTACTGTGGAGATCACTGTCGATTCCAAAAAACATAACTCTTGATGAAATGAGAGAGATGATCGGTAAGGAATCAGTATTGGCCCTAAGCAGATGGCAAAAATCCGGTGGTGGCATGATAAGAAGCAGCAATTCATAGATGTTTTGGATACTGAAGATCTTATGCAGATTATGCGGCGAAAGAAGCAAACCAGGAAGGTGTTCTTCCTTGGTACCATTTCTGATGTTGTTGAACAGGTTATAGTGGATGTAGATGCCCCTGTAGTGGCTAAACAGAATGAGGTGGTCGATGTTGATGAGATCTGATGAGAGCTGTTACCCTGGGCTTGTCATATGGACCGTGGGGTTCCCCTGCCTGTATTTGTAATATTGACTGCTGTTGCATTTAGAGCGTGCTTCTGTGATTATGTTTGTTGAGAGATTGCGATATAATGCTATGCGAGCTGTTGAGATTTTCGGACATGTCACTCACTGAAACCATCGTTGTTGTAATAAGACATAAGTACATTGTAGTTGACATGATTATGTCTCTTAAGATGACGTACCGTACTTGTTTCTGTTATTATGTTTGTTGGGACATTGTAATGTAATGTTTTGTGAAACCATGACTGCACTAGTGATGCATAAATACAGTGTAGTTGACATGATTATGTTTCTTGAGATGATGTAATGTACTTGTTTTTGTTATTTTGTTTGTTGAGAGACTGTAATGTAATGTTTTGCGAAACCATGACAGGACAAGTCATGTGTAAGTACCTTGTAGTCGACATGATTTTGTTTCTTAAGTTGATGTAATATACTTGTTTCTGTGATTACGTTTGTTGAGAGATTGTAATGTGATGTTTTGTGAAACCATGTTGTAGTTATGTTTGTTGGGAGATTATAATGTAATGTTTTGTGAAACCATGACTGAAGAAGTGATGCATAAGTACCTTGTAGTTGACATGATTTTGTTTCTTTGGATGATGTAATATACTGGTATGTTTTTGTTAGGCAATGAAATTGGGATGGAGGGAGTGCAGGTTTAATATTTGAAATGAGAATGTGTGAAGAGAATCCATATTAGGCAGGAGACAGTAATCCAGGGAAAGGGCATGGTATCCATTAAACTATTGTAACATGCCAATTTAGTCATCGTTGCAGCGGTAGAAGGGCTGCTCTCTCTCCCCCTCTCTCTCTCTCTCTCTCTCTCT